>JANFCV010000055.1:0-2400000 GCA_024500475.1 Phthorimaea operculella
TTAGAGTCATAATATAGAGGATCTGAAATTTTTTTTTTCCAATATATTATATTTTTCCAATATATTATATATTATATTATATTTCCAATATATTATATATATTATATTCCAATATATTATATTGGAAAAAAATAATTTCAGAGCCTTTTTCAAGCCACTCGTATGCTAAATCAATCCAGAGCGCTTATAGGGTTCACTTCTACTGGTTATAAGGGCTCGACAAGGGTGATCGACCTTCGGCCACCGCACTGCCCTGCTCTGACGTCAGAAGGAAAATAATACTCGATGAATAAAGATTAAACGATACGATATACTTAAGTGTGATATCGAGTCATATTAGCTACACTCTACTTCTTCCAGTACCTAGGTTAAGTAGACAGGGTGAAATTTCACTAGTGACCGATAGCGAAAACTTAGAACCAGCTGGTGATAAGGAACAACTTTCCCCAAGAAACATAAGCTGAAACGTAAAAACAAAATTGTTCCTCCCGTAGTAAGTACCTTATTCCAATCAGCTGATCGGCAATTTTTTATGGGAGGTACAAAATATTTTTTCATACTCAACATATGTTCCTTGGGGAAAGTTGTTCCTTATCATCAGCTAGTTCCTTGTACTATCGGTCACTATCACTACGAGCTAAAGTTTCACCCAATATACTTAAGAAATATGATTTTTTATTATTTTACATGCACCTACTCCTTATAAGAAACTTTGCATACACAAAATACAATTAAATATCATGCCTGAATTGCATGATGGCCCTACCTACGTTCTTATCTTATACCTACTTGTTATTTCGATTGTTTAGACAGACAGAAGTAATGCTTACACTCACTTAAAACTATATCTCTTATCAACTTGGAAACAAAGGTGAGATTTAGATAGCCCGATTATAATGATAAGCCAAATATGCTTATCAAACAAAATGGAAAAACCTATAGATGTACAGTTAGATCGCAATATTCGGGAAAAACTAAAAAAATGCCTGTAGGGGATGGATTGGAGCATACATACATACATACATACATCACACCGTTATCCCTTGCGGGGTAGGCAGAGCGTCAACAGCCGTAAAATACAGTCGTTGTTGCCACGTCTGACACATATTTGAGGGCCGTCTTAGCTATTGTCGTGTATCACTATAGCGACAGGTTGTCAGCCTGTCGCCTAAAATTGCAATACACATCAAACCCTCGAGTCCCTTAGTCGCCTCTTACGATACCCACAGGAAAGAAATGGGGTGATGCTATTCTAAGCCGGCATCACACAGCAAACATGGATTGGAACGTTCTTTTTTATTCACGAAAAGTAACTGAAATGTATCTTGATGGCCACTGTGGGGCTAAGATTTACTTTGGTTGGAATACCCAGGGCCCCCAGGGGTAGTGGTGGATTTGCAGCTATAAAACGGTGTGCTTCGACCCAAAATAGATATAAAAAATATGTTATTCCGTAAATACAGACAATAAATACAGTTTTTCAAAGTGCAGTTGAGAAAAAGTCAATGAAAATAATAGTTTGTTAAGCGCTGCTGTGATTTTACCGTCACAAATAGTTTAATGTAAGCATATACCTTACAAGTACCAACCAGCTAGCTACTTGATATAGATTTGAATACAAGTTTTTTTTATGTGTATTGAAATAATGTAAGTAGGTACATAATAGAAAAAAGACTGACTATACAAAGTAACGGCGTTAATCAACACACAAGAATTCGTTAAATCCCATATCAATTTATCACACGCTATCAGTTGTTATATCAAAAACAAAATAAACATGAGTCGATGTTATGAGTGCCTTATCAGGTGACGTGTGTTGTCAAAAATATCGTCACGTCTGCGGCACGCGGTGCGCACGCGCCGACCGAGTGATGGAAGATTCTTGCGTTTTTAGTAACGAACACTGACTAGCATTTTTGCTTGCGTTTTCGGTGAATTTTGTAAAGGATGTTCTGCCTTGAACAATATTGTACCATACTTTGCAAAGGTACTGCAAATGTTGTCCGGGTGGCTGAATTCTGGGCGCACAAAATTTTACGTTTGCCATCGACATGAAAAGTAGAAAAGTTCCATATTTTGCAAATAATGGTGTAGTGAAAACAGACGTATTCTCTAGCAGCCCCCGTAAGGGATGAAGGCGGGATTAGTTCGTATAATTGAAAAAATGTGATTTCGGTCAGGCTTAAATTGCGTACAAAATACGAGGCCTACGTCCCGTAATAAAAACATGTCTTACTCTACCAGGGTTCATCGGCGTCCTACTCGAAGAAAGAGGACCTTCCTAAATAACAACTTTTAAGTCCAAACTGATGGATCACAATGACCTAGGTGGTACCTACTTAAAGATAACGAAGTACACAGGTCCAAATTCCAAATTCCACAAATCCAAAATAATCCTCTTGATAACAATAATGTACTTCATGTTAGGTATTCAATATCATGCTTATTTTTATCAGTATACACCCATGGATCAATTTTCCCAAGGTCCCTGTTTTTGCCAAGATAAGATATCAAATCCACGTGCTGGTTACAGCCACTCCCTTTCTGACGAAAACTGGTAGGTAGGTTGCCGTGTGGTGCCGGCTTAGAATAGCATCACCCCATTTCTACCAGTGGTTATCGTAAAAGGTGACTATGGGATGAATACCGTTCCTCAAATATTTGTTGAACGTAGCGGTGACGAATATATTTTGTGTCCGTTAACGCTCTGCCTACCCCGCAAGGAAATAAGGCATGAATTGTTTGTATGAGAATGAAAAGTTCCTACCAAGAAATCAGGAAACAATTTTCTTTTAAATGACTTCCCTTTTCCATCTTTATTTCGTGGAAAACCCATAATTTCGTATGGCAATCCCTGCTTGGATTAAACATCGATGTCAAGAGTTTTTAGCCAGCACTCTGCGTCAAAAGTTTACTTGTAATGATGATGATGGTGATGAAAAAGCCGTTCCGGAGGGGCCATCACTAGTTACTTAAGTAGTTATGTTTTAATTATCATGTCCTCTTTCAGCACTTTTTCCTTTTGCTTGTTATAATTCCAGCTTTGGTCATATCTTTGATTTATATTGAATTATTGACTGAACTACTTGTATGCAGAAGTGTAGAAGAGATTCGAGTACCTTTATAATATCTGATTGATTATCGTTCAGAAGACCACTCGCTGAATTTGCGGCCGTGGGAAAGTGAGCTCCATACTGCCGCGAATGCGAGTGGTCTTCTTAACTATAACCAAATATTATATTGGTCTATGATAAAGCTAGTCGAATCTCTTCGGTCTTCTCGACTTTTGTCTAGGGCGTAACCGCAGCGTGCCCGCAGCGTGTACTACGTGACGCATTGCCCGTGCGCACATGTACGTTATCGCTGTAACGCTCTGTAGCTGGAGCGCGCGACGCGATCCGGCCTTCGATAAAAATGTAAGTAAACACCGCTTCGCTGTATGGCTGTATGTAACGCTGGAGCGCGCGACGCGATCCGGCCTTCGATAAAAATGTAAGTAAACACCGCTTCGCTGTATGGCTGTATGTAACGCTGGAGCGCGCGACGCGATCCGGCCTTCGATAAAAATGTAAGTAAACACCGCTCCGCTGTATGGCCGTATGTAACGCTGGAGCGCGCGACGCGATCCGGCCTTTGATAAAAATGTAAGTAAACACCGCTGGGACCGTGAGCGTGTTGTTTTGGGCGTGGCATTGGGTAGTTTACATCAGAAATATAAATTAGTTTAGTTCCTGTTTTTCACTAGTATCAACATATTCAAGTTATACTATATTTTGGCACTTGTACAATCATTGGTTAAAATTGTATAACAAACTTGTACAAACATAGGTTTACGAAAACAAACCAAACTTGTTTTTAAACTAAGGAAATTGGATTACCTACTAAGATTAGTGACAACTTGTGCCTTGTTTTATCAAACTACAGGCTACAAGTTAAAAGGCAAAATGCGATGTATATTGCGTAGCTGAGGTGGTAAGCAATTATTATGAATATACCAACTATTAAACTAGCTACCTACCTATACGCATGTACTAAAAAGGTAGACTTGTAGCCTACAGTTTGATAATACTGGTAATTTGAGAAAACAAATAGTGAAAAATCCAATCCAATATTTGGACTTTGCCGTGCGTTGCCAGCTTAGAATAGCATCACCCCATATTTTATCCGTGGTCGTCGAAGGGATTTGAGTGTTGATGTGTATTGCAATTTTAGGTGACTCTCTGTCATGCTCTGTGTCTGTCACTATGGTGATACAAAGTCTTCTGAATGACTCTCAATCTTTTGTCAGAAGTGGTGTAAACAGATGCTTTTTACAGGGATAAAGGCGTGATATGTGTATGTAAATATGTTTAGACTTTGAACCTCGCGCCTTAATCATCACAGCATCAGAAAACCAGAAACACCTTGTTTCATCGTTCTAGTCTGGTCTGAAGATGACGCAAAACGACACAGCGTGACGCCAAAATACGAACTTGTTTACATTCCTACGTCGAGCTGATGATCTCTGGGGGTTTGGTGAAATTACGATATTTACAAACTTGAATGACGCCATACGTAGCTTCCGATGACGTCATCCTGTGGGAGATTCTTCTACCGTCAGTACCTCTAGTACCTATTTCTTACTGTAATGAATGGTAAATTGCTGGAATCTAACCCTATTAATAGGGACCAACTTATACTGTTTATTTTTAGTATTTGTAAGAAAAACCATTATACGTTGGTCCCTTATTTGGGTAGGGTAGGTGGGTTTTCTGGCGATAGTACTTATAAGTCAAGGGGTTAACCATGTATAGACTGTATACCTATTCGAAATAAGAACGTCTCAAAGGAATGTTACAATCGCAAAGCTACAAGCAAGCAGAATGAAGCTAAAAAACTAGTCGTAATTTTGATTTTGTACGCATTACAAACTCAACTAGGTGTTCCTATTTTTTTAGTTCTGAGGACAAGGAAAAAAATCAAAGAAAACCCTACAAATAAACGCAATGAAACTATGTGAATATCTGCGCTTTCCAAAATACGACCTACCTACAGAAACAACAAGATAACTTATTTCAAGCTTTCATTCTTAATTAAAAGAAACTCTCAAAACAAAAAACCACAAAAGAAGTTGATTTTGTGAGTTGTTTTGAATAGAAATATCTGGCTCGTACCGAACTCTATCAGATCTTCATTAAGAATGTGCTCCTCACAATCATACCCTGTGAGCAAAGGCCAAAGGTCATACAAAATAAAGGTCAAAGGTCTCCTACAGTCTTGCATCTGGCATTGAAAATCAGTGCATTTTTAAAGAATTCAGCATGTTCGTGATATTCACACAATGTAAATATGCCATATAATTACCATACACATATACCCAAGATAAAAATGACTTCGCATTCTAATAAAATGTGTTTAATTAGGACCATCCAAATACTACCATCATCCTACATACCAGCCTACCGAAGTACCTAGGTAATAAGTATGTTTCTAGATTTTTCCACGATAGAGTTTACAGAGCCGTCATCATGCGCTTTAAAAATAAAAAGCGCTGGCCGAAAATAAAACAGAAGTCGACACAAAAAATTCCAATTTCAAACTATTCCCGCCATCGTTGCAGTCGCCGTGAACCGCTGCATTCGAAATTCAAGTGCAAGAGCGCGGGAACCGGGATCGATGCAGCAAGTTCAAGGTTCCCCGCGCGCCCCGCGCCCCCGCCGGCTGGTGACGTCAGCAGACCATTCATGCCCGCCCCCGGTCGATACCGGTGGTGGGGCAAGTTAGAGAAAACTGTAGAATTCTACTACTTAATTTAGTACTTCCTTTATTTCCTAATTAATTTTCAAAAGTTAATTTCGTACATATTTCGTTCTCTTTTGTTCCTAAGCTCCTCAGATATGGTGCAAATTATGGTATTAAAAAAAATAAGTGGTTCGAGTATGCGTATACCAAAGTACGATACCGGCTTACAATAGCAATACCCCATCCATATATATGTCGCAGTACGATGGCAGAATTAGGTTTTTGGCCAAAAACCTAGGTTTTTGGCCAAAAGCCGGCATATGGCAGAACCGTAGACTTCCTTCGGCCGAGCTGATCCAGGTTTTTGGCCAAAAACCTAGGATTTAGGCCAAAAAACTAGGATTTTGGCCGAAATCCTAGATTTGTTTAGTATTATGGCTTTTTTTTGCATTTCGGGGAAACTTCTTTGTCTTCAAGTGGTACACCAAGTCGCCCAACGAGCCGATGGACCCTGGTATCAGAGTTTTCAACCGCCTACTGCAAGTAGCAGGCCTCTAACATGGTTGTGTAACGACCGCCGTCTAAGTGATCATAGAGAGCAATCGGGACCGACGGCTTACCGTGCCCGTGTGGTTGGGCGCGCGTTGGGCGACTTGGTGTACCACTCGAAGAAGAAGAAGTTCCTCCAAAATGCAAAAAAGCCATAATACTAAACAAATCTAGGATTTCGGCCGAAATCCTAGTTTTTTGGCCAAAATCCTAGGTTTTTGGCCAAAAACCTGGATCAGCTTAGGACGATGGCCGACAGAAGCCTACGATTTTGCCATATGCCGGCTTTTGGCCAAAAACCTAGGTTTTTGGCCAAGAACCTAATTCTGCCATCGTACTGCGACATATATCATTTCCTGTGGGTGTTGTAAGAAGCGACGAAGTGGTTTGAGAGTTTACGAGTGTTGCAATTTTAGGCGACAGGCTGACAACCTGTCGCTATGGTCAACACAGTCTTGTGAACGTTTCTCAAGCTTTTTCAGACGTGGTATAAATGGCCATTTTTACAGCCTTTTGCACTCAGATATAGGCGTGATTTAAATATGTATGGATGTATGTATGAATAATACCAATGTATTCTCCTTTTGCCCAAAATCTCATAACTCGTACCACAATCATGGCAACAAGGAAAACTGCGACGTTGCGAAAATAAGCAAAATCTTCTGCTCACAAAAACTGGTAGGTAATAGGTATTGGGTGGTTTTCAAAAGTTCTCTAGGCTTTGAAATCTGTGCTTCTTATTTTTATAAGAAGATCATTATTATACCTACTCAAAAACGCCAGAACTGATTTCGAAAATTATACCTACTATTAATTTCCACGGTAGCAGGCACTTTTCCCGGATAGTCCACAATCCACATCGCCTAGAAATGAAGTAAGGATTTGATTATGTTATACTGTAGAAATCGATTGAAAAGAAAACACAAGTCAAGCCCGCGTTAGCGAAAATGTATGTTCAATTACCAGCACATCAACCTACCCATTTAAGCCATCAACCAATACTGGATTCTCTTAGTATTTGTATAAAAACCCAGTATAAGTTGGTCCCTTAAATGGAGTAGGTTGATGTGCAGGCGATGGTACCCACCTACGCGTCTCGCTTCGTAGAAGCTGGCTACGGACTACGGCGTAGCAAGTAGGCTACAAAGATTTTCGTCACAACTGAACGTGAGCTTTTACTCTGCCTTGTAGGTCACACCGAGTCGACGAATGTGTTACATAACAAATTATAGGTCTTGTCTATAGCCTAAACCAAAGATGACCGAGTCACAAAGGACAAGCAGAGGACAAACGAACTTAACCGAAAACCTTAAAGAAACCAGGTTTAAGATGGTATAGTAAAGTAGGGACGGAAGATGCATTGCTCGAAGAGTAGGTGGGTTTAAAAAAAATCTCATGAATCTGGGTAAACCAGCCTATGTAAAAAAAGGCACACATGCACACAGTTTTCTAAAAGTAAGATGTATAAGTTGCAGTGTATAAGAAAAAATTGGACCTTAGATGTTGTATGGGTGGGTGGTAATTCAAGGTGGTAATACAAAGTCCGAAATACGAATAACCTCTTGATCTTTGTTCTTTGACCAAATTGTTCAGTTTCCTAATCGAGGCCAGAACGAGACGGCAAACTGCGTTGCTCGAAGAGTTTTATAATCTGGTTCACCCCTTAAAATGGCTCCTTCGGCATCGGCTTTCAGCTTTTTTTTATCCTCGCAAAAGCAAAACACAGCAAACCTAACCTCCCAGCCAGCCCGGCCGGCGCGCGTGGGCGTCTGACGTCATAACCCCCCCCCCCCCTTCCCCTCTCCTCCACCCCGCCCCCTCCCCCTTCAACTTGACATTCGCGAGGCTGAATCGATCCGGCGCAATGCCGAGGACGAAGTCGCTATTACACTACTCTATCAACAAAACAAGATTTAGAATACATCGCTGGTTATTTTGTGGACGTCTTAACAAGAAACGCATGATAACCAGCAATGTATACTGAATCCTTGGCAGGGTAAATGGTTGTAATGTAACCGTATAAACATCGAGGATATGAATGGAGCTTTGCTCAATGGCGTCGGTCAAATTTGGCAACCGGCAGGTTTGATATCAGATACAAAGAGTTTTCTGATTGTGTGGGACGTAGAGTCGACGAAAGACACGTTAAACTCTCTACTGGACATTAGAAAGGCTGGATCTATCCGGCGCAATGCCGAGGACGAAGTCACTATTACACTACTCTAGCAACAGAAAAAGACTTAGCATACATGGCTGGTTATTGTACTGACGTTTATAGAATGAATTCATGTTAACCAGCATTGTATGCCGAAGCGGTAGGTTAAATTTAGCAATACAAACGCCGAGGATATGAATGGAAACTTGCTCAATGGCGCTTGTTAATTGGTGTGATATAAGGTCTAGAGATAGAGGAGATTCTAATCGTAAGGAACCTCGAGATGATAAAAGATCCGATGAACCCTAGTGTCAACTACGCATTCGCAAGGCTAGTTCTTTCAAGCTCAAAATGCCGAGGGCGATAAACAAACAGGATATTAATGGAATAGAGCCTTACTCAATGGGGTCAGCCAATACATGAAGTTCTTATTGTGTGGGAGTCCGTGATGAACGATCTGATGAACCCTAGACAACTAGATATTCGCAAGGCTGGTTCGATCAATCGCAATGCCGAGGACGGTAAACATTCAGACCATGAATGAAAAAGTCTTGCACAATGGGGCTAACCGATCCAGTATATGCTTGTCGAGTGGGACCATGCGTCTATGAACCTTCTGACAATGTATGTCATACAGAATAAATTCACCACTATCATTGCCACAGTCTGCATTTGCCATAGAGTGTATCTTCCGCCCCGAAGGTGCATAGCACTCGTCTGAAAATATAACAAAATATTTTATTAAAATTCATATCGTAGGTACTCAGGTAAAAGCTTTGGGTATAAGTGGTAAAACAAAGCATGTGATGACGTAGTTTGGGGCTCCTTAATTTAGCGTGGGCCAGGTTGGGCTGACCTAGATAGGCTGGCAGTAGGCTGAAAGGGGATGAAAATCTTATATTCCTCCGCGGCGAGTATGTTACGCAACATGAAAAATTATTCAAAAGGTAAGGAGGGATATTGAATTATTTATATAATCAAAGCACATAAACAACTCAATCTGTCCACAGCCTAGTCAAAATTCAAAACCTTTTGCCTTAGGAAATCAGTCAATGTGCTTTCAAGAGGCATAATTAACTATAACCGCGTAATCTCGTATTATTTCATGTTATAATCGACAGAGAGGCACGGAGTTTTGTTATCCTATGAGCTATTAGTTGGTGAATACTTGATTACCTATAAAAGCTCGTGATCTGTAACGGCATTTTATCGAAGAGACGTTGGTACTCGCTGAACCCTTGCATATGGCCACTGCATGTGCAGATCCTACGTCTTAACAGTCAGGCACATACACATACATTTTTATAAACCTCTACGAACGGTCTCTCCTTTTTTGTGTGGGATATTGAGTCGACCAACGACCCAAAAAACCCCAGTATCAAAAATTTTAACCGCCTACTACCTCTAAGGTAGAACCAGTCCTTTCTGAGAAGCGCTCAAGGTTTTCCATGTTGTGACGTAAGTAATTCAGCCCTAGAGATTCTATCGTAGTAGCTTCGTGGGCGTTGTCTGGTTGTCTCCCTTACGATATTACGATATTTGGCTTTAGGTGACATTTTCTACTTAATACTTTTAGAATTATGGCATACATTTATAGGTGAATCACGTCTATAATTCCCTGCGGGGTAGAAAAACGTAAACGACTGTAAGAACGCCCATTTACACGACGTCTGACAAAAGTTTGAGAGTCATTCAGAAGACTGTGTATCACCATAGCGACAGGTCGTCAGCCTGTTGCCGAAAATTGCAATACACATCAACTCTGAAATCCCTTAGTCGCTTCTTACGACACCCACGGGAAAGATATGGGATGATGCTATTCTAAGTTCACATTACAAGGCACGGCATTATTATTAATTATTTTAAACCCTAGTTTCGAGTACCTGAAAAAAAAAAACAATTTTGTTTACCGTATTTTTTTGTGCCGGGATTTCGATTGAATGCCTCAAAAACTTCGGTAAGTATTGGTAGGATGTAAGGTAGGATGTTTCGTAATAATAAGGCTTGCCCACAAGAGCAGATTCCATATTCTGTAATGGCCCGCCTACGCACTTTGTACGTCGTGGGCGATAATAGGGTGTGCCTGTTACGCTTCCGCACTGAACGTGACTGGAAGGATGGAATATTCTAATAAAATAAGTATCTACCAGACTCAGAACCGGCTGGTGGTAAGGAACAACTTTCCCCAAATAACATATGTTGAAATACGAAAAAAATTTGACCTCCTATATATGAGCCGATGGTATATGGTAATAAAAGCTGCCGTGTGGTACCGGCTTAGAATAGGATCACCCCATATCTTTCCTGTGAGTTTCGTAAGAAGCGACTAAGGGATTTGAGAGTTGATGTGTATTGCAATGTCACGATAATACGCAGTCTTCTGAAAAGCTCTCAAACTTTTTTCAGACGTTGTCTCATTGCCGTTTTTTACAGCTCTGCCTTCCCCTGTATGAGATGTAGACGTGATAAGAGTGTACAGTATATAGAATGTTCCTCAATGCTTGCCCACAAGAGCAGATCCCATATTCTGTAATGGCCCGCCTACGCACTTTGTAAGTCGTGGGCGATAATAGGGTGTGCCTGTTACGCTTCCGCACTGAACGTGACAATTTTTAATCTACAAAAAAACCACTAATCTTATACCTTTAAACGAGCAAGAGATGTAAAGGTTAATCGGATCTCGGAAACGGGTCCAACGATTTTCACGAAATTTCGTATGTAGGAGTTTCGGGGGCGATAAATTGATTATTCCCTATGTTGGTTGCTAGGTTGTATTCCCAAATTTTATATTATTTTGTAATTGTTTCAAAACTAACAACGATACCTATCAATTAACCGAGGAAACTCGAACAATCAGGTTCTTTACTTAAACATAACTTGGATAAGTATAAGTAAGTTGTTTCTCAATTCTTGCCCACAAGAGCAGATCCCATATTCTGTAATGGCTCGCCTACGCACTTCGTAAGTCGTGGGCGATAATAGGGTGTGCCTGTTACGCTTCCGCACTGAACGTGACTGGAAGGATGGAATTTTCTAATGAAACAAGTACCACAGTATACAGTATATAGAATGTTCCTCAATGCTTGCCCGCAAGAGCAGATTCCATATTCTGTAATGGCCCGCCTACGCACTTTGTAAGTCGTTGGCGATAATAGGTTGTGCCTGTTACGCTTCCGCATTGAACATGACAATTTGTAATCTACATAAGAACCACTAATCTTATACCTTTAAACGAGCAAGGGATCTCGGAAACGGGTCCAACAATTTTCACGAAATTTCGTATGTAGGAGGTTTCGGGGGCGATAAATTGATCTAGCTAGGTTGTATTCCCAAATTTTATATTATTTTGTAATTGTTTCAAAACTAACAACGATACCTATCAATTAACCGAGGAAACTCTGACAATCAGGTTCTTACCTAAACATAACTTGGATAAGTATAAGTAAGATGTTTCTCAATGCTTGCCCACAAGAGCAGATTCCATATTCTGTAATGGCCCGCCTACGCACTTTGTAAGTCGTGGGCGATAATAGGGTGTGCCTGTTACGCTTCCGCACTGAACGTGACTGGAAGGATGGAATATTCTAATGAAACAAGTACCACAGTATATAGAATGTTCCTCAATGCTTGCCCACAAGAGCAGAGTCCATATTCTGTAATGGCCCGCCTACGCACTTTGTACGTCGTGGGCGATAATAGGGTGTGCCTGTTACGCTTCCTTACTGAACGTGACAATTTGTAATCTATAAAAGAACCACTAATCTTAATATACCTTTAAACGAGCAAAAGATGTAAAGGTTAATCGGATCTCGGAAACGGGTCCAACCATTTTCACGAAATTTCGTATGTAGGAGGTTTCGGGGGCGATAAATTGATCTAGCTAGGTTGTACTCCCAAATTTTATATTATTTTGTCATTGTTTTAGAACTAACAACGATACCTATCAGGTTCTTTTCCTAAACATAACTTGAATAAGTATAAGTAAGATGTTTCTCAATGCTTGCCCACAAGAGCAGAGCCCATATTCTGAAATGGCCCGCCTACGCACTTTGTAAGTCGTGGGCGATAATAGGGTGTGCCTGTTACGCTTCCGCACTGAACGTGACAATTTGTAATATACTAAAGAACGACTTATTTGCCTAAACAGAACTTAGATAAGTATTGGTCTTCGAGCAACGCAATCTTCCGTCCCGTTCCGGCTCGATGGTATTAGTAGGATGTTCCTCAATGCTTGCACACAAGAGCAGATTCCATATTCTGTAATGGCCCGCCTACGCACTTCGTAAGTCGTGGGCGATAATAGGGTGTGCCTGTTACGCTTCTGCACTGAACGTGACTGGAAGGATAGAATATTCTAATGAAACAAGTACCACAGTATACAGTATATAGAATGTTCCTCAATGCTTGCCCACAAGAGCAGATTCCATATTCTGTAATGGCCCGCCTACGCACTTTGTAAGTCGTGGGCGATAATAGGGTGTGCCTGTTACGCTTCTGCACTGAACGTGACTGGAAGGATGGAATATTCTAATGAAACAAGTACCACAGTATACAGTATATAGAATGTTCCTCAATGCTTGCCCACAAGAGCAGATTCCATATTCTGTAATGGCCCGCCTACGCACTTTGTAAGTCGTGGGCGATAATAGGGTGTGCATGTTACGCTTCCGCACTGAACGTGACTGGAAGGATGGAATATTCTAATAAAATAAGTACCAAAGAATACAAGTCGGTGGTAATTAATAATGAGAAACAAGTGTCATGACGTGTGATGCCGGCTTAGAATAGCATCACCCCATTTCCTTCCGTCGTAAGAAGCGACTAAAGGACTCGAGGGTATCATGTGTATTGTAATTTTAGGCGACAGGCTGACAACCTGTCACTATAGCGATACACGACAATAGCTAAAACGGCCTTCAAATATGTGTCAGACGTGGCGATAACGACCGTAATTTTACGGCCGTTGACGCTCTGCCTACCCCGCAAGGGATTAAGGCGTGATATATGTATGTATGTATGTAACAAGTGTCATATTGCTCCACGGCCAACGAATTATAGAACATCAGTAATTTGTTGTCCACGGCAAAGCCAAAAAATACATACAAACATCACTATATCCCTTGCCGGCCCTTTACACCACGTCTGACAAATTTTTTAGAGTCATCACCAGACTGTATAGTGAAAGGTTTTCAGCCTGTCGCCTAACATTGCAATACACATCAACTCTCAAATCCCTTAGTCGCTTCTTACGACACCCACGGAAAAGATATAGGCTGATGCTATTTTAAGCCAGCCGTGTGGTGCCGGCAGAGTAGAATAGCACCACCCCCTCTCTTCCCGTGGGGGTCGTAAGAGGCGACCGAGGGATAAACCCGACCCAAACAGCCAGGGCTAACCGTATGGTGGCGGTTAATCCACCACAAAAGCATTCCTAAGGAGGGTTGACGTCTGGTAGGCGGCCGGTCGTAAAATTAAGCCAAATCCTTTGCAACACGATTTTGCGTTTGCAACAAAACGTGTTGCGCCGACCCCAAGTAGGTAATTGGGATAAGGGTAGGAAGATGATGATGCTATTTTAAGCCAGCATCACTCGAGACCCCAAAAAAAAAATATTTTTTTAATGAAATACTTGAAATCCCAGGACTACATTTGAGAAAGCTTTTGCTAACCACAAAGAAGATTGGATTGAAAACACTCAGCAAAAATCCAACCCACAGATCCACCCATTACGCAGAAAGTTGCGTGGGTGTGCCGCACGGTACGCCCTTAAAATGTAAGTCGGCAAGTACTATCAGCAGCAACAGTGGTTACCAATTCTAGAGATCACTAGTTCAGCCACAAAATAGATAATTTAAAAATGGTGCCAGCACGATTATACTTACATTGTGGTTCAGCTTACAGCTGGGTCCTACCCAAAACTGAGCGGTATTTGCGTGGTGCGTTGGTAGCGCAACTCAATCGCTTGACATTTTGTACCTTTCAAGATACCGCTCGGGTGTGAATAGGGTTTATTTTAATCATAGGCTGATTCCTGATAAAGGTAGCCTATGTTGATGCTGTGAGTACATGATATAATAAAACTGGACTAAGCAATTTATTTTATCGTAGGTACCTAAATGGATTAAGAACAGATATTACTCCTTAAGTGACTTTCAAAGTTTGCAGAATAAATATCAGAATGAATTCTAAAACCATTTCTAATCGAGAATACAAAATCCAACGCATTCTCGTCCAAAAATCCTATGTACTAAATAACAACGTGAATGAGGCGAACTTTATCAATGAAAGTGCTGAATAAAATAAACGACAGAGTAGATATGCGAGGGCGTCGTGTAGGTACTCGTGTCTGGGACAACACGTTGATACAATTTCTATCCTGTGTAATTTAACTCAGACTTGGTTTGAACTATCTGCTAATAAAGTGGTCTTCAATTTTTACCACATTATCTGCTGTACCGCAAATAATCATAGCTCTGCCTACAAAGATTGAATCAGTGAAAATCAAAGAATGAAAAATTGTATGAAAAGGTCACGCGTTCTGTCTTGAATTATTTTGACATGGATGGATTCACTGAGCAAGAAGATATGTTCGCATGAGAAAGATGTTAGGCATCGTACTGAATAATCTTCAACGCCGAAAAAAAAAGAAAAATAAGAAAATTTCGTCCTTTTATACAGAACATAGCATCAACTGACTGATTTTGTAGGTATGTAGGTTTTTTTTTTCTTTGTTTCAGCATAGGTTCCTGAGGAAAAAGAACGATGCCGTGTGTCGAATTTGATGTTTTTCTCCGAAACACGGTGTACAAGGATTTCTGATGATGAATGAGTGATGATTATTAATCATGCCAAAAACCAATGGATAAGTTTACCTATAATCAAATTCATATTCAATAAAATACAGATGGTCCTCTAAACTCATATGAAAGTCGTAATTTCTAACTCTCGCCAACAACCTAGCTACCAAGTAGCTACCGAATAGAAGTTGCAACTTGCGAAGGCGTAAGTGCTCTATACGCCCACAAATCCAATCTAAGTCTCAGTTGGCGACATTTAAACAATTCTCTCGGTAGAATCTGGGAAAATTAGTCTCAATCAACAACCCACTTCATTCAGAAGATTGAAAGTAAACATGGAGACTTGGATTACTATTAACCACCTCCTCTATGACCTATGGATATACATACATCTACGTTATAATTCACTCATTTAAATAAATTGTACATCAAGGCATGGATATCAGAAAGGATTTGGTAATTTTCTGGTCTATTAAGTTCTTATTACGGACTTTGCAAGCATACGAAGCTTTGTAAGTCGCACAAAAAAGTGTGGGATAAATTGAGAACCTCCTCCTCTTTTGTTTTTTCGCAGCTTTAAACTTCGTAGACCCTGCTACGCTCTCTAGATTCTACGTCGTAGCAAATGCCTACAACAACAAACAATACCAATATGTAGTTACCTCATAATTTCTCATCATAACAAGTAACAAACCAATCTCAAAAGCTAATGTGACCTACGAAATCGTCAGTAGATCGTATAGATACGAGTACAGTGTTTATCACGCGGCGTTCCCCCACTCCCTCTTCCCAGTCTCCCCCTCCCCCTCGCCTTGCCCAGGGGTAAGGTCGCGTGCTGACGTCACAGGGCTGGGGTCGGAAAGGTCGCGGTGAAGGACGCACGTGTTGCGCAGTGGCGCGGAGGTCCGTCTGGGTACGGTAGCGGTTATTTTGCAGATTTTGCACTGCAGTAAGTTACTAGGTGGGTAAGTATAAATTAATGTTAGCCTAGGTTTGTTTACTTATAAAATCAAGTAACTTTGATTTTAGCTGAAAACGAGACCGATGATTAATCCATCCGATCTGTGCTCTTAGCGTCTCAGCTCATTGTCCTTTTCCCAAAATGTCCTTTTCCGAAATGTCTTTTTCGCAAAATAAAGAAGGGATGAACCAGCTCATGAAATTAAACAACTTTCCTCAGGGAACATAGGTCTAAATTAGAAAGTAAATTGCCCTTCTTCCTCATGGCCAAACTATTTCGCCCAACTGATTTGGCTACGAGGAACTCTATTTCCTTATGGCCAAACTTGTAATAGTACAAGACGTAAAGTACACTTGCCACCGAATGAAATATTTATGACAGCATCCCGTATTGATCCCGTACTTACCATTGAAATAGAATGTATAAAGCGTAAAAACGGTCACTGGCCGTAACGTGGTATCACCCAATCATTCGCAGTAGTTCCATGATGGTACTACTGCGATTTTTTTGAGCACTGGTTCCATTGAGTCAGGCAATGGAAATATCGCGAACCTTAGTTTACGGTCATTCGCAGTAGTTCCATTGAGAAGTTGTCTGTGATCCACCTTCTCAAATATGTCTCAGCACGCATGAAAGTTTCTTTGAAGAACTATAATAAATGTGTGCTGAGACATATTTGAGAAGGTGGATCACAGACAACTATAATATGTAACTACTGCGAATGATCGTAAACTAAGGTTCGCGATAGTTCCATAATTCCATTGTCTGACCCAATGGAACTAGTGCGAAAAAGACTTCGCAGTAGTTCCATGGAACTATAGTCAATAGGACAGCTGTCAAACTTCTCGCTCGAATTATGGTCGGGATTATAAAATAATTTGATTTTTTTATTTGTACTTAACTGTACCTACTTTTCTTACTGTTACACAAGTTTGGCCATAAGGATATAGAGTTCCTCGTAGCCAAACCAGTTAGGCGAAATAGTTTGGCCATGAGGAAAAAGGGAAAATCATTTTGATTCTTGTGCTCATTTTGCTTTTTGCTCATTTTGCTCTGAAGGGCTTGATGAGACCTTTGTTTTATGTGACGCCTTGATGAGAGTTGTACGCCTTGAGGAGACCTTTGTTTTATGTGACAGCTGTCAAACTAAAAACTCGTTTAACTCGGCAATTATTCATGCTAGACTATCAGCTTGTTTGGGAAAGTTGTACGCCTTGATGAGACCTTTGTTTTATGTGACAGCTGTCAAACTAAAAACTGCAGTCATTCAAGCTAGACTATCAGTTTACTAACAAACTATACTAACTAAACTAAACTAACTATTTTTGTGACAGCTGTGTTTGACAGCTGTCACAAAAAATAAAGTTGTCTTTTTGGGACAGTTGTCCAGATGCTCCGGAGCAAAGAATACTATACTCTCACTGGCGTGGAGAAGAACGCCAACTGTGAACAACGAAGGTGGACCCTTCATTTATACTACTAGCGCCACCGTATTTTCGAAGTGAATTATGAGCGAACTAAAAATTGGCGGGATTTCGTAGCAAATTCAAATAATTATATTAAGTTTTTTTTTTACTTTACTGAACTAATCAAGTCAGTATGCACATGTTTTTAATATAAATAAATGTTTGAAATACTGTTTCATAACTCGATTCAGTAAAGATTTTAGATATTCGTTGTCGTGTTCTAGAAAATAAAATAATTAAATCAAGTTCAATGTATTTATTACAAATTTTCAATTTTTATTATACATATTATCTTGTCATGGTTGGGAATCACATGTTCCCTCGTCGACTTTTCTTCGAAGTTTGATGATTAAGTATGTAAAATACCACCCATGAATGGTTTATGCCCAGCTGTGGACTGCTAGGACTGTTGATAAACATAAATTACCTACCTCAAAATATTAGTTGAGCCTGGTTTCGGAAACCGGTGAAAGGCTACCGACTTATCACTCATCTGATTTTGCCCACATATCACACATTTTTGTAGACGTACGAAGACATTTCCATTTGGTTACTCAGCCTGGTGCAGGAGCAGGGATCACTCCCCGTTTCAAGAAAAAAATCTACAGTTTTCTTCAAAAATCTTTGAGAATAATTTGTTTTATTGTTTTACTTCAAAATCAAACTTTCAAAGTCAGTCACACAGACAGCTATATGACAGTAAGTTTGATAGTGTTGCCAATATAAATAAAACAATCAGTGATTATGTGAGCAAATTTTTGCACATTTTGCTTTTTGCTCATTTTGCTTCCGGTGCTCATTTTGCGTTTTGAGTGCATGTGAGGACTCAGAGGCAGAGTGCATGTGAGGACTCAGAGGCAGAGTGCATGTGAGGACTCAGAGGCAGAGTGCATGTGAGGACTCAGAGGCAGAGTGCATGTGAGGACTCAGAGGCAGAGTGCATGTGAGGACTCAGAGGCAGAGTGCATGTGAGGACTCAGAGGCAGAGTGCATGTGAGGACTCAGAGGCAGAGTGCATGTGAGGACTCAGAGGCAGAGTGCATGTGAGGACTCAGAGGCAGAGTGCATGTGAGAGTGCAGAGGCAGAGTGCATGTGAGGACTCAGAGGCAGAGAGTGCATGTGAGGACTCAGAGGCAGAGAGTGCATGTGAGGACTCAGAGGCAGAGAGTGCATGTGAGGACTCAGAGGCAGAGAGTGCATGTGAGGACTCAGAGGCAGAGAGTGCATGTGAGGACTCAGAGGGTTCATCGGGTCGTTGAACGACTCGGTGTCCCACACGAAAAGAAGAAGAAGAGGCAGAGAGTGCGTGTGAGGACTCAGAGGCAAGAGTGCATGTGAGGACTCGGAGGCAGAGTGCATGTGAGGACTCAGAGGCAGAGTGCATGTGAGGACTCAGAGGCAGAGTGCATGTGAGGACTCAGAGGCAGAGTGCATGTGAGGACTCAGAGGCAGAGTGCATGTGAGGACTCAGAGGCAGAGTGCATGTGAGGACTCAGAGGCAGAGTGCATGTGAGGACTCAGAGGCAGAGTGCATGTGAGGACTCAGAGGCAGAGTGCATGTGAGAGTGCAGAGGCAGAGTGCAAGTGAGGACCCAGAGGCAGAGAGTGCATGTGAGGACCCAGAGGGCAGAGTGCAAGTGAGGACCCAGAGGCAGAGTGCAAGTGAGGACCCAGAGGGCAGAGTGCAAGTGAGGACCCAGAGGGCAGAGTGCAAGTGAGGACCCAGAGGGCAGAGTGCAAGTGAGGACCCAGAGGGCAGAGTGCAAGTGAGGACCCAGAGGGCAGAGTGCAAGTGAGGACCCAGAGGGCAGAGTGCAAGTGAGGACCCAGAGGGCAGAGTGCAAGTGAGGACCCAGAGGGCAGAGTGCAAGTGAGGACCCAGAGGGCAGAGTGCAAGTGAGGACCCAGAGGGCCAGGGTGCATGTGGAAGCGAGGACCTAGTGCGTGAGGAGCTTACGGTATTGGGTGCAACAGAGGCAAACAACGGTCTAAAAGGATTACGCTTGTTTATTAACTATTTCCACAACACTATAGACGCGCACTAGCAAATTTACACATGGATGGCGCGCGCGTCGCCGCAGAGTGGTGCAGTCGCCGCAGATAGGTGCGGTGCGATCCGCATCCGCCGGCGGCTACGCGGCGCTACGGACTGCTCAGCAGATCTTGGTGCAGCAAGTGTGGATCGTGATGCACGGGCAGCAGCAACCGCAGCTGCAGCCGCCGCAGCAGCATCCGCATCCTCCACAGCAACCACCACAGCCTCCGCCGCACCTGGGAAAAGAAAGAAAAGTTTAGCCCGTCGCGTAATGCCACAGACGCAAAATGACAAAACGCAAAATAAATTAGCACAACATTCGAATACTCACATCTTGTTTGATTTATATGGTCGGTATCCTTAAAATAAGAAATTATAAGAAGTGGAAATGTTTTTAAATATTTTTAGTGATTTTTTCTAAAAGTTTTTAATGATTTTTTTAATTGAATTGTTTTAAATTTTAAAGTTTTAGATATACTGACCTACCTTGGAATTTACTTCTACACATCGACTTTTTGGGGTTTGAATTTGGAACAGGGTAAAAATTAAAAAAAAAGTCGTCTGCAGTGTTCTGCCAGTGTCATACCATTTCCAAAAATCGTCCTAAGAAAAGAGTTTGTATACTTACAACTATTTATTTTGTCACATTTCAGAATAAAGGACCGTTTACATTTACAAAGTTTTATTTGACTTCTTTCTCAAAGTTTTTTGTAGATATTGAATGTTTCTAGCGCAAATTATTAAGTGTACTACTTACTGTAAGTAAAAAATGTCTGTTTAGTGAACAGTGAAGAAACAGGAATTAATAGACAACAGTATGTATTTTATTAATATTTACCTTGGTTCAAAGAAAGGGACCCGAAATGGCAACATTATTGTTTGCGTCTTTTTCATATTACTTACATGACATTTGAGCAGGAATCAGCAGGATGTTAACAATAATGTTGCCATTTCTTCTATATGAACCAGGTAGTAATAGGTATATTATTTTAATTGATATTTACCATAAATAATTGATTATAATGATACCCAGATAATGAAATGTCTATTATGTTTTTAGGGTTTCTTAGTTTTCTACAAATCCTTACCCCCCTCAACTGTCCAATACTGCATACCTAATTAATTAGGCAATAACTTCTCTGGAGAAAAGGATGGCTAACTGCGGTGGGTGCTATTTTACTTAGGTAGGTTTATTTTTCTACCTCGATCTTAGCACAGTTTAGAAAAATACTTCAAAAGCCAACTCTTGGCTTGTACTAAGTTCAGGCAGGGGTTATAATTTCCATAGTCTAATAAAACATGGTCTTACATTCCCAGAGAAATACAAGCCTACGTCACTAGTATTGCCACTTTATTTCAATAAAATACGTTATGGGGTAAATTCAATCTCAGAAAAATTAGTTAAAATATTTCTGAATAATTTTATAATTTGATTTACGTGTGTATTAACTTGAACTTTACAACAACACTTAAATTGTATTTATTAGTTAACAGTATCTTATATGATTTGCAAAAATAATCAAGGGTGGGTAATTTTGGTAACCCAAAAGCATGATGACGTAGGCTTGTGCTAGTCACGTGGTTCACGAGTCTCGGAATGGAAAATACCAGGCGGAGTATCTTATTATACCATGATAATTTCGTCAAGTCTGTCTGTCTGTCCTCGACAAATCTGATAGGGACTCTGTCTTTTGAGGCATTTGTGAAGCCGAGACAACAAATCCGAAGCACTGAGACTTGTGTGTTGCGTAGGTACATCGAGCGGATGTACTTCGTCACAGTGTAAAGTATACAGGGTGTTAATTTAAATGCATGCCATAGCTGCAGGGTAGGTAGGTAGGTATTGTATCGATATAGGATGCCGTAAATAAATATTCAAAATAACCCAAGGTTTTTTTACTTAGGTACAATTTTTGGATTTTGGATAGCTGAACAAAACAACAGCTGAAGCTGAAGGCAGAAAGTTACAGTGTAAGTACTCCGTTAGATTGACAGAAAATTGTCGTTTGTCTGACACTGACGATGACCTGACAAAATCATTCGTTGAAAAAAGAGAGGATCGTGAAAACTCTGTGTATTTTGCTCATTTTGCAAGTTTTCCAACGGATTTTTAGTAATTTTCACAAGTTGTAATTAGTGGAAAACAGTGTGCAAATGAATCTAATTCAGAGAACAAAGTCTTTCCTACTGACCCACACGAGCTTCAACTTGAAATACTACAATGAATAGTCTACGCCGTTCGAAGGTAAGAACTGAGACTGCTAGGGCGCGTATAGTCCATTCGCTATTATATTGGCGTGACCAGTCTTAAGTGGGAGGCCAAGTTACGGCAGTCGCAATACTTAGATAGTCCGCTACCAGCGTAAACTGACCTCACAGTTAGGTTGGTCATGTCACTATGATACCACCGCCGCTTCGCTCTCTTTCGTGTAAAGACCATTTTACACGAAAGAGAGCGAAGCGGCGGTGGGCACCAAGTTGGCACCGAGCCGGTCTCTGGAGTAAGGATATCGTCATACTAGCTAGCTGTTTGAGAGCGGCTAGGGAACGGAGCGGACGCGCAACGCGTATTCTCTCTAAGGTACAATAAGAAGGCGCGATGAAATCTTTGCGAATCCGCCTCGTGTCCACGACGCGTTCAATACGCCGCCCACAAGCAGCTTCACAGTCGCTTCTAAACCGCTAGTATGATTAGGCCCTGAAATCGCGCGCCTATGTGTAGGTCTGCATATTAGGCCGTACCGAGCTCGTAATGGTATTCCGAATCACCGTTCACCGACCGTAAGCTTCATCGAAAGCATCTTTCGACGATGGTCGCTTGTACGATGGCATTGTTCGCCGATAGAACGGTTCGCCGAAAGCTCTCATCGCCGACGGTCTGTTTTACGAAAAAATCCTTCGCCGATAGAACGACTTGCCGAGAATCGAACTAGAATCAACAATTAATATGTTCAAGATTATTATTATTTTTAAATATAGTATTGGTTTTATTATTTCTCTTTTTGTTTTAACATAGTGTGTTTATATAAGGTCCTATTAAATTCACTGCAAATATTTTAGGGGTAGATCAAATAAAATATAAGCATGTACTAGACCAATTTTTTAAGAAAACTACACGCTAGTTTTCGAGAAAATTGCATTTAACTAAAAAAACGAAACGAAAAAGTGCTCCTGTTTGTCCTAGAAACAAACACTTCGATGAATTTAAATTACGCGCCAATAAAAGGTGCTGTGATTGGTTGGTTGTTAGTATGCGTGCCGTGTAAGTGAATCCTGTCTACGCGGCGGAACGTCAGTCGGGTCAGTTCTCATAATTAATTAAAAGTTTGTTCGAAAATGAAAAAAGAACCAGCGTGTAGATATTTAAAAAAATGCCTTAGATGTTTTTCTTATACATATTTACGCATGCCCTTAAAATATTTGCAGTGAATTTAATAGGACCTTATATATTGAAATGTTTTTATTTAATCATATTTTTGAATACTTTTACAACATTTTTATGAAAAAAAGTATAATTATCAAATTATAAATTTTTTATTTATCCTGCTTTTTTTGTCAACCATTTACCTTTTTATAAAATATTATTTTATTAATATATTTTTTTTAATATCTTACTTATTTAAAAAAATAAAAGACCATGAAATAATAATAACTAGAGGAAAGCCCGGCTTCGCTCGGGTGAAATGAAACTCGTAATGTAGGTGCTAAATGTAGGTACTTGCGTAGTTCTCTAAATTATTGAAGGCAAAGCAGGCGTGTATAGCGGAAATCGACGAAAACCTATCTCGACAGAACGCTATCTCGATCACAGTAAATATATCGCTTCTTTGATCTCAGCAGTAAAGAAATTTCATACAAACGCTCAAAAACTCACTCACGCACACATACGGCGCCGCTACATGGAAGCTTATATTTCTCCAACTTGATGTCCTTCTTTGACTCCCACGTCTTATTTGTAATTTTACCATTTTGTTTGTAAATCGCCCTTACTTTATATGATGCAATTAAACATGCTGTACTATGACAGCCGCAACAGTTCACAGCTAGACATAGGCCTTCCCTTATTAGGGGGGTATTTGCCATACTCACTACGCTTGGCAGGCGGATTGGCGAGCGCAGTTCAAGGTGATGTATTCACAGAGAATTTTGCAGCCCATTCTTTATAGTATGATAGCTGACACCTGTCATGTAGATCTCGTTAAGGCCTACAACTTTCTCAAAGAAACCAATAGTCTAGCATGCATAGTTTCCGATATAAACGACTTTTTAGTATGACAGCTGACACCTGTCATGTGGATCTCATTAAGGCCTACAACTTTTCCAAAGAAACCAATAGTCTAGCACGCCTAATTTCCGATATAAACGACTTTTTAGTATGACAGCTGACACCTGTCATGTAGATCTCGTTAAGGCCTACAACTTTTTCAAAGAAACCAATAGTCTAGCACGCCTAGTTTCCGATATAAACGACTTTTTAGTATGACAGCTGACACTTGTCATGTAGATCTCGTTAAGGCCTACAACTTTCCCAAAGAAACCAATAGTCTAGCATGCATAGTTTCCGATATAAACGACTTTTTGGTATGACAGCTGACACCTGTCATGTAGATCTCGTTAAGGCCTACAACTTTCCTAAAGAAACCAATAGTCTAGCACGCATAGTTTCCGATATAAACGACTTTTTAGTATGACAGCTGACACCTGTCATGTAGATCTCGTTAAGGCCTAAAACTTTCCAAAAGAAACTAATAGTCTAACACGCATAGTTTCCGATATTAACGACTTTTTAGTATGACAGCTGACACGTGTCATGTAGATTTCGTTAAGGCCTACAACTTTCTCAAAGAAACCAATAGTCTAGCACGCATAGTTTCCGATATAAACGACTTTTTAGTATGACTGCTGACACCTGTCATGTAGATCTCGTTGAGGCCTACAACTTTCCCAAAGAAACCAATAGTCTAGCATGCAAAGTTTCCGATATAAACGACTTTTTAGTATAACAGCTGACACCTGTCATGTAGATCTCGTTAAGGCCTACAACTTTCTCAAAGAAACCAATAGTCTAGCACGCATAGTTTCTGATATAAACGACTTTTAGTATGACAGCTGACACCTGTCATGTGGATCTCGTTAAGGCCTACAACTTTTCCAAAGAAACCAATAGTCTAGCACGCCTAGTTTCCGATATAAACGACTTTTAAGTATGACAGCTGACACCTGTCATGTGGATCTCGTTAAGGCCTACAACTTTCTCAAAGAAACCAATATTCTAGCACGCATAGTTTCCGATATAAACGACTTTTTAGTATGACAGCTGACACCTGTCATGTAGATCTCGTTCACGCCTACAACTTTAGCTATCAAGAGGATGTCGCTGGTTCCTTTAGAAGACACATCTTGCTGCTGGAGCTCGGTGCTGGAGCCTCCTACCGTCCTACCTGTACCTGACACTGGCAGAATTACCCTAAACGGGTAAAAGTTCATTCTTAATAAAAAGAAAAGGGCCATGGACTAAAAAGTTCTTAATCAGAAGCTAGGTGGTAGCTAGGCAACAGGTTGGTGACGGGATCTAACAAAAATGGCAGGGCCTTTACTATATTTTGCCTGTCAGCATCGTAAGAATTTTATAAAATTCTCGATAATCCGCTAAATTCAGATATATGTTGTCGACTCAAAAACAATATTTTTTTATGTATTATCATTTAGAAAACAGAAAACAGGGGTAACCGTTACCCTGCACGAGATTATTAATATAGATGTCTGATACAAATACATGAAAATAATACCCCCGAAAAAGTATCAAAGGACCCTTATAAGAAGTAAAATAACAATAAAATATATTAATAAAATAATCCCAAGTCAATTGGGGTTTGCGCAACATGTTTTGTTAGAACACAAAATCACAAAGGAACTACCGCTAGGACTAAAAGGAAAAATTACTGCCAGTCGAGATTTTCCCATACAACTTTAAAAGTTGAATAACTAGGAAACTAAAAATAATCGCGGAACATACAATGGAGTATTTTCGAATACCCCAAGATGTGAGGAATCTAATTTATTTTTATTGACGTCACTCTATGGTCCACCCTGTATAAACACACTTTGTAAAAATAAAATGAGTAATAATAAAACCATTAATTTAAAAATGATAATAATCTTGAACATATTAATTGTTGATTCTAGTTCGATTCTCGGCAAGTCGAAGGGTTCTTTCGGCAAAGGATTTTTTCGTAAAACAGACCATCGGCGATGAGAGCTTTCGGCGAACCGTTCTATCGGCGAGCAATGCCATCGTACAAGCGACCATCGTCGAAAGATGCTTTCGATGAAGCTTACGGTCGGTGAACGGTGATTCGGAATACCATTACGAGCTCAGTATGATTAGTGACTTCAACAATAAAATAGCTATACAGGGTGTTAGGGACGGTGTAACGAAAACTTTGCAGGCATGATCAGACCATCAAACTGAACAACTTTTACTATGGAGCCAATGGTGGGAAACGAAAAAAAATTTCCGACCTCCCATACAAAGTCAGTCAGCTGATCGTGAATTTTGTATGGGAGGTCGGAATTTTTTTTTCGTTTCCCACCATTGGCTCCATAGTAAAAGTTGTTCAGTTTCATGGACTGAGCACGCCTGCAAAGTTTTCGTTACACCGTCCCTAACACCCCGTATCTCAAAAACGGGTCATTTTGGTGAGAGCATTACGTACTACCTTTCCCCAAAATTTCATCCAATTTCACCGGACGGCCCTTGTCGAACAAATCGTGCGGGGTCCTTTGTAATGCTGAAAGACCTGCTATTTTAACGTTGACTACGAAACCCTATTTGTGAGCGTGTCTGACACGCTCTTGGCCGCTTTTTTTTCTTTAGAGCGTCGCGCTGCTCTACCTATATTCTGTATTTTTTATTTTTTTTTATTAATATCTCTCGGTCCCGGGACCGGCAAAAACTACACCTAACTAATTGGTGGGGAGCGAGGGCTCACCCGGATGTGTTTGGGTGGTTGTTCAAACAACCAGCCCAATCACGCCCTTGGGGCGAGACTGGGCTTACGAGTTGTTCTGGGAAAACGGATCGGACTATGTCTACCGGGAATATGCCGGTAGTTGCCAAAGAAGGGCACAAGTGAGGGACCTTCGCGTCCCCGCCGGCGGGGACGGCGGTTGCTTGAAGAGCTTGTGAATGTGGAGTGTGATCTACTCGCGTTGGCTGCAGCGGCTGCTAATGTGAAGTTGGCTGCAGCGGCTGCAGTGCTAATGTGCTATATTTTGTACACGTCCCACTTGCTTTGAAGCTTGCAGTACCGTGTCGCACGCCACCAGTTTTGCGGCACTACACTACGCAGTGAATTTCTCGCGCTACTTTTTCAGTATAAGGGTGGATTCAGACGTATCTAAGCGTGCTCTACAAAGTCATCCGCGAAACTTACTAGCGTAGGTATGATGCATGGATCATACCTACGCGGGGTCTCGTGGGTGACTTTGTAGAAGCACGCTTTTGCTTTTAGGAGTGTCTTTGTTTTAGCACGCGTAGAGACATCCTGACATCACCACAAGTGATGCACCGCAATACTGAATGTAAAAAAAGTCAATTGCCCCGCAATACCGAATGTAAAAAAGCCAATAGGTATACCGGGAGTAACAGAAAGGGTATACACAAGCCGAAAGGAGGTCAAGGTACTCACGAAACTGAACAACTTTCCCTATGGAACATAGGTCAAAATATGAAAATAAAAATTGTGTCTCTCATACAAAATCGCCAATTATCTGATTGATTTACTATGGGAGGTCAAAATTCTTTTTTCATATTTCGACCCATGTTCCATAGGGAAAGTTGTTCAGTTTCACGAGTACCTTGACCTCCTTTCGGCTTGTTATACCCTTTCTGTTACTCCCGGTATACGTACTTACCACAGTACTTACCCTATTTAAATCTGGTGTATTTGGGCTTTAGGCAAATCGTAGGCAAAATTTTTTTTTTAGGGTCATGTGGTACACGTTGGCTAGGGCGGGAAGACTGGCTCAGTAAGGTTTTGTGTTGAAGGGACAAATATATCTTATTGTTTTTATTAGTTATTGGATGATTTAGGCATACAAACATTATTGACATAGTGACGTGGGCGCCTCCAGAACAAAATTTTTATTCTGGTGAGGTTTAAAGTTTTTTGGGGTGAAAAGTCAAGTTTTTTCGCTGCATTTTTTATGTTCTAACTACATTACTGAGTATATTTATGGCATGGAGATATTTTTAAGTTAGCCTATGTTTAATTTAAGATGGATTAACGTGAAAACCAATGGCAAATCCAGATGAATTATTGCATGCCACATTATTGATTCCAAATTGGCTTCGGTTGCCACAGTGGCGCATACCTCAAAGGTGCACAGTGAATCAAATTAATTGTATGAAAATTTGAATGTGGGTAAGCAGGTTAAAATTATTTCAAATAAAAGTTAAAAAAAAACAGTAAATGCCAAAAAACATCATAAAAATACTTATCGTTATGTTTAATTCCTATAAACCTGTTAGATTCTCTAATAATATATATTTTTGATTTTTTATCATATTTACATTATCTTAAACTTGAAACAATTGAGAATGGTTTCTTTATTTTTGACTAATTTAAATAATTATTAATTGGGTTGATTTGTTTCGTAAACTCTTATTTATCTTTATTTATCTACCGTGATCCACTGTATCAATCAGGCCGAGCCACTGTATCCACCCCTTAGTTCACAATGGCTCATTTCTGACTTTTGCAATAACCGCCATTATTTCCTATTCTATAACATATAGGAGAAAGACAATATCAAATATGAAAAATAGATTCAATACACTATCCACATACTTAATTTCAACTTTCTACGTTTACCCATTGCTGAGCAATGAGCTTCGGAAAAAAAGTGATCCACTGTAGACCACTTGACCCTACATAATCCGCATGGATAATCCGTTACAAAATGCCCCGCCAAACGTAGGTATTTTTTTATTTACATTGACCTAAAACTTCCTTTCATTGCAGGAGGCCTACTTCATGGTTTGTAAAGGCATCGGCATGCCCTGAACGTCCTGTTTGTGAAAGAAACGACTACTGGCAGCGAATAATTCGAACTGGCAAGATATTATCGGACGTAAATCGTAAGAAGAACTACCTACCCACTTACTCCATCCAGCAAAAGGTGCATTCTGGCTTCGTAAGCTGTGTTGCAAATTTTTAGTTTAAATTGTAGGTTGTCATTCAATAATTATTAAAAGGTCTTCAGTGATAAGATTTTCAATTTTCCATATACGTAGGTATTCCATAATAAGTATAGCTAGCTATTTATTCCCTAAATCAGTACCTAATTGTGAAACTTTAATTAGCGTCAAGATGGCGGGACCATATCTTAAATATTAAATTAAAATATAATCCGATTTAGTACCTAATTTGTACTATTTTGTACATCAAGTAAAAAAAATTGTACCTCTCAATATCAAAAGATATTTGGAAAAATCTCTGGTCCCGCCATTATGACTTCAAGATGGCGGGACCAAATACAATGGTGGATCTGAATAGATATTCAGTTATATGTATATTTAGTACCAATTAACGTCGTAATCAGAATCAATTAACGTTTTCTTTAGGTATAAAAAATTATACCTAAAGAAAACGTTAATTGATTCTGATTATTTCAAAGGAAGTCTGAGAAATAGTCGAAAAATGCTGGTCCCGCCATTATGACGATTTCAAAAATTACAAGAAAAAGTACCTACTTATGTTTTAGATTTTCAAACTTTGACCCTGTACATATTTAGTACCTAATTTGTACCTATAGGAAATACTATTGTTTTCACAGTTGGTTGTATTAATTTTAAGTTATTTACAAAAAACTGTTTTCGGTGAAGTTAGTTTGAATAAAGGTGAGAGCACCACTGACAGCACCATTATCTGTGGTCAGCTTCAGAATTTTTTTACTTCAGGTTATTTATCATACTTAGTATGAAAACAAATAATCATTTGCAAAACAATTTTTTGATTCGAAAGTATCTACAGCGTTTCACCTTCGCCATCCACCTCCATTATTCCAAGCAAGTAACGTTTTTCCTCGTAATGTAATTTTTATGGATTTTTAAAACACTTTCGAACCGAACATTTTTTGTTAATGATTATATGTTTTCTTACTTTGATAAATTACCTGTAGTAAAAAATATCTGAAACTGACCACAGATAATGGTGCTGTCAATGGTGCTGTCACCTTTACTTTTTCCAAATCTAATTTCACCAAAAACTGATTTTTGTAAATAATTTAAAATTAATACAACCAACTGTGAAAAAAATTGTATTTCCTATAGGTACTAAATATGTATTGGGTCAAAGTATAAAAATCTAAAACATAAGTACTTATTCTTGTAATTTTTGAAATCGTCATAATGGCGGGACCACCATTTTTCGACTATTTCTCAGACTTCCTTTGAAATAATCAGAATCAAATAACGTTTTCTTTAGGTACAAAAAAGGTACTAAATATACATATAACTGAATATCTATTCAGATCCACCATATTTGGTGTTTGGTCCCGCCATCTTGACGTCATAATGGCGGGACCAGAGTTTTTTTTCAAATATCTTTTGATACTGAGAGGTACAATTTTTTTTAACTTGAGGTACAAAATAGTACAAATTAGGTACTAAATCGGACAATATTTTAATTTAATATTTGTGATATGGTCCCGCCATCTTGACGCTAATGAAACTTTAATAAAATAGATTTGTGTAAAGCGTATTACGGATTTTATTTATAGGTAATGTCTACCTGTAATCGGCTAATATATAGTCCCGAAAGACGAGCTCTCCCGAAAACGCTTAGCCCAGAAGGCCAAACTGATCAAGATTCCCCAATAACATGGGAAAAGTACAGGGTGGTACAGAACAACCCACTATCCTGTTAACGCTAAGCTCAACAGATAAACGTTCAAAGTTCAAAGCATAAAAAACTTTGACCAAATTGCTCGGACAGCTTAGTTTTTTGTTTGGAATTGGTCCATTCTTTTTAATTTTTACTTTGATCCTTAGGGAAAGTTGTTCAGTTTGACCTGTTAAGCTTAGCGTTTTGGGTAGGTCGTTCGGTACCACGGTATACGGGTATACGGGATACAGATTTTTTGTATGGCAGGCATGTGCTTTCTTTATACACCTTGACATTTTGTTCTTGGCGAATATTTTTTAATTATTCCTTGGGAAACTTTGGTCTTTGGGAAATTTGATCAGTTTGACCTGTTGTGTTTAGTGCTTCTGGGAAAGTGGGTCGTTCGGTATCACCCTGCACGTAACTGAACTGAACAACTCCTCAAAAGAAAACTTTTCAGGAAACTACAAGCTACAACAAGATTTCGCCCTCCCATACAAAATCATCTGACTGCTGTCTGACTAAGGGAAGTTGTTCAGTTTTATGGTCTGAATACATCTTATCAGTATTCCTATCAGGCTTTCCCTTACACCCTGCTGTAGTTTCACCCTAAATCACACAAAAATGAAACTTTAATAATAAAATGACATTTGTCAAGAGCACGCCAAGCCCTCTACAGGGAGGGTTGATGACGTCAATGCAGTCACGCTACTTCTCCAGCCACCACCGGTGACTACAGAATCGATTGTTTTACGTAAAGCAAATACCTAAGTGACTTAAACCACTTCAGCTCTTCTCTCTATACGTACTTGGTATTTTCACCCTATAATACTTATGTATATGGTGTTTTATAAATGAAACTTTATAATAACATTTTGTCAAGAGCACGCCGAGCCATCTACAGGGAGGGTTGATGACGTCAATGCAGTCTCGCTACCTCCAGCCACGACCCGTGCCTACAGATCGATTCATTATCTGCCTGCCCTTATCCCAACTTATTTGGGGTCGGCGCAACATGTTGTGCTCTTCCATTCATCTCTTGATAAGGTTGAGTTAGTTTTTGGGTGTGTATTATTATGTGGAAACTCAATAAAAGCACACGTTTGCCAACAACAACAGATTTTTATTCCATTAGCATTATCTGGATAAATATTCTCATAAAACTTTTGGTTTTGCACATGTAGACCCTTTTAAACATTACAATAATACATTCAGACATTAAAACAATCATTTTACAGTATATTTTATACAATAAAACAATTTTATATCTTTTTCCCTCTTTGACTGTAAAAACGAATGTCCGCCATCTTTTTCTTCACGTCCTCCCGCCTTTTGTCTTCCGGGCGAGGCACGCAAACTACGCTTATACCGCCAACCAGTGAGTTTCAGTATATTTGTTTTGTCATTATTGTAACAGTTCGTCCATCCTGACACATTTTGCTACCACGCAAAATATTTCCAGTCACTTGATCTTTTATCCAAAGCTTTTCATAAGTGTCAAGTGTCAAACTTATCGATCAGATTATCTTCCAAAATCTCATTGTACTGTATAGGTACTTTAATATTTCAATCTTCTGTCTGTGTTTCTGTGTTTTTTGTCGGTACTGTGTTTCTATTTAACTTCGATCAGCTTAACATCATTAATTACTGTCTAATTTTCGAAACATTCTCATCATTATCAGATATCTCATAAATTTTCCTTATGTTTTGTTGTTCATTTTCACTTAGTAGTTTCAAAATTTCAATTTATTCTTCAAAATTTTGCAGTCTTTTTCATCTGAGTCGGTGCATCATGTCTTAATTTACTTGGAATATCTCTTGGAATTCACGTATTATCTCAGTGTTCTATTTAGAAACCGCTCTCTGAATTGTCCAATCTCCTGAGATACATCTTTGATTGAGTCTTTATTTTCTTCCTCTCATCCTGTATCATGCTCAACATTTCAACCTTCTTTGATTAAGTCTTTATTTTCTTCCCCTCATCCTGCATCATGTAGTAAAACAATAATTTCGGTACTAGTTTCTTTCTAAACAACAAATCATTAACACCACAATCTGTAAAGTATCAAATCATTAATATGACAATTGCATCAACAATAATAAGTGTTTCTTTTCACATGTTGCAAATATATTCCGAATCTTTAAGTACTCCTTCTCCTGCTCCTTTAATTATTTTCTAATAATCTTTACTACATTAAAGATTACCATGTTCATACATCATCTTAAACTTGTTTCAAAGTGTATTTTTATCAGTATACATACATCTATATCTTCATCAAAATAATGTACTATTTCTTTTTCGTCTGTTTATACGACCCTTGTACCATTTTCTTTCAACATCTTACTTATCTGACGGTTCTCATGTACAACTTTGTTCACCGTCTGATAAGACGGCCCTTTGCACCATTATAGTCATCGTCTAGTAGTACAGCCCTTTGCACCATTTTAGTCAACGTCTGGTAGGACAGCCTTTTGTACCATTTTCATTCATCCATGTACCATTTTAGTCATCGTCTGGCTAGACGGCCTCTTTTGTACAACTTTATCCTTTGTCCGGTAATGCAGCTCTTTGTACCATTGTAGTCATCGTCTGGCAAGACGGCCCTTGTGCCATTTTAGTCATCGTCTGGCAAGACGGCCTTCTGTGTAATTTTTTTCTTAGTCATCGTCTGGCACGACGGCCCATTATGCCATTTTAGTCATCGTCTGGCAAGACGGTCCTTTTGTGCCATATTAGTCATCGTCTGGCAAGACGGCCCATTAAGCCATTTTATTCATCGTCCGGCAAGACGGCCTTTTATTTTGTGCCATTTTAGTCATCGTCTGGCAAGACGGCCCATTATGCCATTTTAGTCATCGTCTGACAAGACGGCCCTTTCTTTTGTGTCATTTTAGTCATCGTCTGGCAAGACGGCCCATTATGCCATTTTAGTCATCGTCTGGCAAGACGACCTTCTGTGCCATTTTAGTCATCGTCTGGCAAGACGGCCCTTTCTTTTGTGCCATCTTAGTCATCGTCTGGCAAGACGGCCCTTTCCTTCTGTGCCATTTTAGTCATCGTCTGGCAAGACGGCCTTCTGTGCTATTTTAGTCATCGTCTGGCAAGACGGCCCTTTATGCCATTTTAGTCATCGTCTGGCAAGACGGCCCTTTCTTTTGTGCCATTTTAGTCATCGTCTGGCAAGACGGCCTTCTGTGCCATTTTAGTCATCGTCTGGCAAGACGGCCCATTATGCCATTTTAGTCATCGTGCGGCAAGACGGCCCTTTTTTTTGTTTATTCTGTAACTTCACTTATATTATTGCCTGTATTAATCCACAATGCTAGTTAATATTTATTTGCTTCACTCAATTCTATCGTCAAGTTTCATCCATAAACTCTTTTCCATATTCTGTAATAGATAACTTCACTTATATCATACATTGCCTTTATTATTTCACCATGTTTGTTAACATTTATTTTCTTTACTGAATTCTATTGCATACTTATTAATTATTTATACATATCTAAATATTTCGTATTTGTAAACCGTTTAAGTCAGTCATTCATTGATTCTCTTTATTACTACTTTACTTTTCTCATAACTCTCTTGTATTCAATTTAACTTTTAACCCTGAGTTTGACCATTTTATTTCCTTCTTTTCTTTTGACCATTGACTTTGACTTTGAATTTTGACTTTTATGCCTATAAAACTACTTATTCTAAGTATTCCTCAATTTTACTTCCACTATGTTAACATTTCTAACTTTCTTTTCCTTTTAACTATTTATTACTAATAAGTCGATTAATAAATCCATTCTTCTCTTATTTCGTGTGGTACACCAGGCCAATAAATGGTGTTAATCTAAATCTGCAATATTGTTTTTTTTAATTCTTAATATCCTTGATAATAGTTTATCAATCATAGTTTCTTTATTATCAGCAAAAGCAGGGCTACAATTTTATGCTCTAGGTATGTCCTTTAGAAATTATTTCACTTGTGCTTTACATAAACTGACCTTTAACTAATCTCTTGCAGGTAAAGACCTAAGCACAGTACCAAATTCAATTTATTGACAATGATCTTTGCAATTTTATTCTATTCTGTGAATTTCTGTGATAGTAAATTTACATTCTGTTTATTATTATAAGTACTATCGTTTTCAATCCTCTTCCCTAATTTGTGCAACACTAGCTTAACGTTGCAAGAAACAAAGTGGTATCCAGGTAATAGGTACCTACATTACTATCGCAAAACCTTTAGTTAGATACATACTATTCGAACTTCGACGATTTAGTAAGTACAGTTCGTTCATACTGTTCTAAGTTAGGTACCCGCCTTTACTCTAAAAACTCTGCACCTCCTATTTTTTTTTTATTAATATGAGCTCTGAATGTCTATACCCTTCAAACATAAGTTGTTTTAATATATTTAAGCCTATACATGTGATAGCTGTTATTGATAGGTACCTATTATAAGTTTTCATTTCATTCTTGGATTTCTTTCATGTAATCTAAGTACTTTCCTTAGTAGTTGACTTTGTATCTGCAAATATTCTATTATTTTAAAGTGAATATAATAACACCCAATTGAGTGGCTAGATCAATTAGCGTATAAAATAATAACTGAGCATACTAATTAAATTAGGTATAAAGATTATGATAATTCCTTTCTCTTGTTAACATGTATCGCTCTCTTACTAAGCATTGCATTTTAATACTCATGTTTGAATACAACTATGACACATTTCTTTCAAGTAAGTAGGTACTTATTGTTTGGCTTATCGATAATGACGTTCCGTTACAGAGTCTATCTACCTATAGGTACTATTCATAATTAATTCTTTCAGAACAAATTCATGAATTGTTTTTCTTTGCTGAATGATTTAACAATTGCAATTTTAGGTTACAGGCTGACAACCTGTCACTATGATGATAAACAGTCTTCTGAATGTTTTTCAACTTCTATCAGACGTAGTGCAAATGGTTATTTTTCATCCGTTTGCGCTCTGCCTACCCCGCAAGAGTAGTTTTACATTTACTCACTCAAAGAAATGAAAAGTTAAACAACTAGTATCCATAGGTATAGGTACTTCTTTTTCAAATCTGTTCTTTTAGTTTTCCATGTGTCCTATAAAAACATATATTAGGTATATTATTATTTTACTACATAACAAACAAAAGTCACCCTACGCATCTATTTTATCTCTTTTATATATATATTTTTTTAATTACTTGCTGGTTCAGTTCTTAGCTTCAAATTATGATTTATTCATTCTAGATAGGTACCTACCTACCTAACATATTTACCCTTTACTCTTGCTATAAGAAGTTACTGCAACTAAGCTATCTTAAAATACCAAGTACCTATCACAGATTTAAATAAAATAACTCTTTAATTTTTCATAAATTTTGTTCGCAGCGCTCCATCTATTTTGTATTTCTTGATCTAGTAGTAAAACATGAACAAATATCTTTAGATCTTATTTCTCACAATATATGACTTTTTGTGATCAAAACAACAATGAAGTTAGTTCAAAGAAATCAAATATGATTTATGGGGTGTAAGTATTAACTCTGTTTCTGTGGGTAAAATATATCTGCTACAATACCTACCATAAATTTAATATTTCCTTCTATGAAAAACTTCAGTCCTTATAATTTATATCAGTGTAGCTGTTTCCTTGTTCAATAGTTTTTATGAAAATAATTAAATGATGTATGATATACTTGTCTAAAACCCACTGATCACCTTGTAAACATTGGTAAATCTTATATAGGTATCTGAAGGTGTATTTAGTATTTGTCCAATATTTTATTTTAAGCTATTATTGTATTATAACATGTCACATAAAATGTAATATACCTTAGTGCAATAAAGTATACAAGTTATAGGTATGTGGATCGACTTTTGCATTACCCACTTGACACCTCACTCATACCTACTCAAGTAAATGCATGTTGAATTTACTACTTTTTCTCATCGGTGTTTTCTGCCGCACCATTTATTTCAAAATATCTAATCTGTCACTCACATATACCTAACAATTACATACAAATCAACTGACAGTCTAAAAGTAAATGTAAGTAGTATGACTTCAGGCCAATTTATTTACATACCTATTGTATGCATTGGTGACCATACCTCTTTCTTTGTTTGTCATATCTAGTAAATAAATCAGTAAATTTTGTACATAGCAAGCAAGTTAACAACTTTTTCCATGTTAAACCAGTGCTTTGAGAATAGGCGCACAAACAAAAAGCCATATTCAGTGATTAGTAAAATAGTATTTTCAACTGTCACATACTACTATTGCATAACTTTAATTAGGTAAATATTTATTCATCCATCATGTCTGTCTGTCTTCAGTCTTCACAAATAAGTCAAAGTTTTACTTCTTTTTGACTACACATTTTCATTTTATCCCTATCATACATACACACCTTCCAAAGCTTATTTCTGTCCCTAGTGATTATGAAGAGAAAAGTCTATCAAATGTAAAATAATCAATAACTCCTTTTATTTGTACATTGTTGAATTTTTGGTTTAATCAGATTACTGTATATGATTTGCTAGTGTAAGGTTCACTCTTTTCATTTACAGAAACTAAGTACAAAGTGTTTATTTCATTACCCAACTGCCTCAGAAGGAAGGTTATTTTTATTGAGTTCAAGGAAAAGAACATTATTTTCACATGGGCTATTAGCTCAAACCGTTTCCAGATTTTGATAAATAAAGTATCATTAGATTTATCAGCACAAGTGAGACAGCCTATATGAAAATGGTATAAACTCAAGCTAATGTTTTTTTAACACAAAATATACCTAACTATAAAATTACCAAAGTCGGGTTCTGTTTTCTTTTTTTGAAATTATTATAATATTACTTTTCTTTAATCAGTCATCATTAACAGGTCAGTAACACAGCTTACATATTTATAATAAAACTTAATACAATCCTATTAGGATTGATCCTTTTTGTTTTGAGGTACATAGAAACTCAACAAATATCTCCAGTTAACTATTAAAAAGTAAGTTAGTACTTAATTAAATAATGCTCATATGTATTGTTTTAGTATTCAGTGAATAGAAGTTTCTCCTAGACTCATATACCCTTACAGACACTGCAATATGTGAATATCTATTCTTCTTCTTTGAGTGGACACCGAGCTGTTGAACAAATAGCTAACAATTTCTACCAGTCCGGCTACCAGCCAACATAACAAATTGTAAACTTCTTGTTTAATTGTATCTACACAGAGTTCTTGTGTTATTCTTTTCAAATATCATCAGACCAGAACTATTGAAAATTAGCATTCCTGTAGGTACCAGGTAGGTAGCTACTTTATCCCCATATCATATAGGAACAGTCTTACCGCATAATTCCTGTGACAATGATAAATTAGGTACTGAACATTGAATTCTTTATCCCTTCAAACTTTCCTGACGCCTTCCTTTTTGTCTTAGTACATTTTATGCGTTTTCCTTCGTGTTTTCGATTCGACATTGTCTTTCATGAAATTCATCAGCACAACCGGCAAGACGCGTTGGATCCAGCACTTCTGAAACTGATAAGGTTGAGTTAGTTTTTGGGTGTGTATTATTATGTGGAAACTCAATAAAAGCACACGTTTGCCAACAACAACAGATTTTTATTCCATTAGCATTATCTGGATAAATATTCTCATAAAACTTTTGGTTTTGCACATGTAGACCCTTTTAAACATTACAATAATACATTCAGACATTAAAACAATCATTTTACAGTATATTTTATACAATAAAACAATTTTATATCTTTTTCCCTCTTTGACTGCAAAAACGAATGTCCACCATCTTTTTCTTCACGTCCTCCCGCCTTTTGTCTTCCGGGCGAGGCACGCAAACTACGCTTATACCGCCAACCAGTGAGTTTCAGTATATTTGTTTTGTCATTATTGTAACACTCTATCAGCCGTCAAATCTTCGTTTACACCTTTGTGATTCATGCCATCTTTTACACAATCCATTCAAACTTTTTTAGGCCTCCCTCTGCATCTGTGCCCATCCACATTCATATTCATAACTTTTTTCATCACATGATTTTCGTCGCTCCTCATACGGATAGCTCCTAGCTCTCATCTTTTCTGTCACTGGTGCAACTTTTAAACTTCCTCTATATTTTACTTAAAGCAAAAATCTGAGTAACTTAAACCACTTTAGTTCTTCTCTCGATACGAACTATGTATTTTCACCCTATAATAATCATGTATTACGTTTTCATAAACGAAACTTTATAATAACATTTTGTCAAGAGCACGCCGAGCCCTCTACAGGGAGGGTTGATGACATCAATGCAGTCACGCTACCTCTTCAGCCACGACCGGTGACTATTACAGGATCGATTGATTTACGTAAAACAAATACCTAAGTAACTCAAACCACTTCAGCTCTCTTATCTCGATTCAAAGTCCTATAGTTTCACCTTAGAATACTTATGTATATGGTGTTTTATAAATGAAACTTTATAATAACATTTTGTCAAGAGCACGCCGAGCCCTCTACAGGGAGGGTTGATGACGTCAATGCAGTCACGCTACCTCCAGCCACGACACCGGTGACTACAGAATCGATTCATCATCTGCCTGCCCTTATCCCAACTTATTTGGGGTCGACGCAACATGTTTCTCTCTTTACACACAGTTTACACAATTTTGATTCAATGTCATCTTTTACACAATCCATCCAAACATTTTTAGGCCTTGCTCTCCTTCTGCGTCCATCCACATTTTATATTCATAACTTTTTTCGTCACAATATGATTTTGCATCCCTCCTCATAACATGCCCATACCCAAATACCACAATAACGGCTAACCAACGGCTAACTCTCTATTTTCTGTCACTGGTGCAACTTTTAAACTTCCTCTATGTTTTACGTAAAGCAAATACCTAAGTAACTTAAACCACTTCAGTTCTTCTCTCGTTTCGAACCTCTGTAGTTTCATCCTATGTTTGATTCCGAAGCTGATCTTAGCGCAGTGGAAGCAAATTAAAGTTATCTTAAAATCTAAAACTAAATGGTCGATCAGCCTCGGAACAACATTTGACTACGATTCGTAGTGCTCTTTACTATAGCTAAATAAAATAAATTTAATGAGAGAATTTTGTTCCGGAAAGTTTCCGGCCGAGAAATTCTTGTTTCCAAAATCTACTTAAACAGGGCCCAGCAACGAATTGCTTACCGAGCAAACGATGATGCCGTTTCTTTGTGAGTTTAAGTATGACAGGAATCAGGTATTCAGGATATTTTAGGAGCGCAGGAATAGGGAATAACCTAAACTCACAGCGCTGGAACATCCGCTCGTTCTAGAACTCCTTTCCTCCAATTTGCACTACAGTTCACAGTTCGACATCACATAATGTTTTTTAACACAAAATAACTAAAAGATTTCTCTCCGAATGAGAAATCGGCCCCGTTGGGTAATATTACACCACTTAAAACTAAAATTCGCTTCAACAACGCTAGCGTAAAGATGAGAGACGGGGCGGACCGAAAAGTGTTGCCAGCACCGTCCGCTCAAAAAGGTACGAAACCGTTTTTGATACGAAACTAAACATTCACCCGCCCCGGACCGACACATCGGTCCGCTCTATGCATGGCAGGCGTGATAATGTAGCTACTGCTCGCTTAAGGACTGAATCCCCCACCTGAACTTCTGCAACTCGAGGAGTGCCATCACTACCCGGAAACAGGTTGAGAATGCGCCCCCGGCGCCAACGCAGTGGCGGTAGGTTGGCATCCTTAACCAGAACGAGATCCCCAATGCAGGGGTTCAGTCCTGTCCGTCCACTTAAGGCGTTGCTGCAGAATGTGCAAGTACTCAAGCGACCAACGCTTCCAAAGTTTTGAGTCATTTGCTGCAGCAACTGATAACGCGACAAACGATTGCTATTCACCTCCGTATAGGGATATTCCGGCAAGGCGTTAAGTGGGCGGCCAATTAAGAAATGCCCTGGCGTCAGGGCCTCTAAATCATTTGGGTCTGAGCTGAGCGGACACAAAGGACGTGAATTGAGTACAGCCTCAATTTTACAAAACACGGTCGCCAGCTCCTCAAAAGTCAAAATTGTTAACCCTACGACGCGCAACAAATGCGTCTTAGCGGACTTTACAACCGCTTCAAAAATACCACCCCAGTGAGGGCACGCTGGTGGATCGAACACCCAGGTAATGCCCTGACGGGAGAGGCCCGTGCTGATGGCTTCTTCGTTCTCCCGTAAGAACGTTACAATTTCTTTCATACACCGATCAGCACCCTTAAAGTTGGTACCACAATCCGACCTGATCAGCGCTGGTCGCCCTCGTCGCGACGTAAATCTCTCCAGCGCTGCCAAAAAGGCCTCCGTAGATAGGTCGGCCACGAGCTCCAAGTGGACGGCCTTGGTGGCTAGGCACACGAACACGCACAAGTACGCCTTGATAGACTTTGCGTTCCGTAGGCGTGATGCCTTTACCATGAAAGGACCTGCAAAATCCGTTCCCACACCTGCAAACGTCCAGGCCTCCGTCACCCGGTCCGGTGGGAGATCTCCCATCTGTGGCTGCATTGTGGCTGCCTTCAAGCGGTAACAAGGCAAGCACCTAAACACAACGCTACGTACCGTTCGTCGTCCCGATAAGATCCAGAACTCGCGCTGTAGGATGGCCAATAGCGCATTACAGCCCGCGTGCGAGTTTTTCTCATGACGATCCCTGACTAAGAGCTCAACTAAGGGTCCCCTTTTGGAAGTAACAGTGGATGCCGAGCCGAAAAGGGCAGGCTAGCGTTCCGAAGTCTGCCTCCAACCCTGAGCATACCTTGCTCATCCAGGAATGGGTTGAGGCGCACAATTCCTCCCTTCAGCTTTCCACGTCCATCCCTGAGCAGCCTGACCTCCTCTTCAAAATGTTCCGCCTGGACGACTCTAACCAATGAGCATAGAGCCGCATTCCGCTCCGCAGGCGAGAGGACAGGTGTAAAGTTCCGTTCTGCTTGAGGCTTCCTGCAGTTGTTCACGAACCGCTTGATCCAACCTGTCACCCCAAGAAGTTTGTCGAGGAGCTATACCGTTCCAGCAAGAAAGCTGGGTTAGGCTTCGGTACGAGTTGCCCCACGTTCACTCGCAAACCTCGATCAGGTGGCCCAAGCGGCGCCCTGCACTCGTTGAATGGCCATTCCTGCGGCGACTCAGTCAGCCATTGAGGTCCCCACAACAGTGGGTGACTCACCAAATCAGGTGCCCTGCACCCGCGCGAAGCGCAGTCCGCTGGGTTCCATTCTCCCGGTACGTGCCTCCACACTAACGGAGTTTCCGACCCCGTAATCTGTGACACCCGATTTGCCACGAAAACCTCAAGTGTATGTACCGACGTCTGCAACCAGCACAGCACTATCCGACTGTCAGTCCACGCGTACACCGTTTCATCCAAGTTGATGGTACCACGCAGATTGCAGGTTACATGATTTAGCAAGCGCGCTAGAAGCGCTGCCCTGCCAATTCCAATTTGGGGATGGTCCATCTAGTTCTGACTGGTGCCACCTTACTTTTGGCCATAACCAGACGCACGTGCACAGTTCCCGTTGAACTTGCTGTCCGAAGGTATACAGCTGCCGCGTACCTTCGCTCCGAGGCGTCACAAAACCCATGTAGGGTAGCCTTACATCCCACCGATGGGACTAACTTGCGGGGTATCGCGATGTGCACAATCCCTGGTAAGGTGGTCACAAACTTGAGCCAATCCTTCAACAACTCTCCGGAGAGTTGGTCGTCCCATCCTAAGTTGGCTAGCCACAACCTTTGTAAAAGCACTTCGCCATGAACGTAACCGGGGCGATCCATCCGCTAGGATCGAACGTTCTAGCGATTGTCGACAGTACCGACCGCTTAGTCCAAGTTTTCTCCAAAAGGTCGGGCTCGATCTTGTACGTGAATACGTCATGCGTTGGCCTATATTGCACCCCGAGGATGCCCAACGTGTTTGGATTGTCCGGGTTCTCAAAGAGGTGCGGGTCCTGATGGAACTCGCCTGGCAAACCGGCCAGGAGCTCTGGGCAACTGGACAACCATTTCCGCAACTCGTAACCTCCTGAACCCATGATCGCGATCAACTCGTCTCGTAGAATTAGCGCCTGCTCCACGCTATCAGCACCCGTGCAGATATCGTCCACGTAGACGTCGCGATCCAGTACTGCTGCGGCTCGAGGATATCTTACCCTTTCCTGTGCGGCCAACTCTCGCAGCGTACGTACTGCCAAATACGGACTTGGCTTAAGTCCATACGTCACCGTGTTAAGTTCGTATGTGACCATCGGCTCATCTGGGCTCTCACGCCACAAAATCAGCTGATACCGACGGTCATCCGGATGTATCATGGTTTGGCGAAACATCATTTTGACGTCTGCGACGAACGCTACCTGGTGTAACCGAAAGTCTGTGAGAATGTCCACAATGTCCCGGTTCAATTTAGGACCCGCGTGCAAACATTGGTTCACAGACACACCATTCGAGGTAGGAGCAGAACCGTCAAACACCACCCGTATTTTCGCCTCAGGTGACTTCAAGACAGCCAGGTGTGGAATGTAATAATGCTCGACACACCTCCAATCCAGGCTGGACACCGACATGTGGCCCAATTGAATATATTCCCGCATGAATTCTATATACTTCTGCCGAAGTGCTGGGTCTCGCCTCATCTTCCGCTCCATTCCGAGTAGTCTCCGTTCCGCGAGCTGTCGCGAACTACCTAAAGCGGGGCGGTTTGGGAGAAAAGGTAGCCTGGTCACGAATCTGCCTGACGGGCATCTCGCAGTGTTGTATTGATAGAACAACTCGCACTCGTCATCCTCTGGCTTCCGTCTGTCCGCCGTGGGCGGCTCTTCAGACTCCCAAAACCTCTGCAGCACCTCTGACAGCACACTACCATAGAGGACCGTATCCCCTTCTGGTAGGTCCTGAGGTCTCCAAACTGGGCCGAAAACAACATACCCCCCTGTGGTATCTACGGCCACCAAACCAGCTTCCTGGAGTACCTTCTTCCTACCGCACCATAATCTCCCGAGGACGTCTGACCCGAGAAGTACGTCCACCGTACCAGGAGTATCAAAATCAGGATCAGCTAACTCCAACCCTGTGGTTAACCCTCGTACCGTTGGTGGTAACCTAACCTGAGGGAGTTTCCCAACCACTTCATCCAGCACCACGGCTGAGACTTGATAGCTGACCCTGTACATGTGCTACCTAATGCGAACTCAAAGTTCGTCTGACCCCGAATGTCAGGCACATTTAGGCCCCGATGCCTACAGCTTCATCCTCACTTGGCCGTACATTTAGGCCTAGCCTACTCACCAGCTTACTCGATACAATACATCCCTGAGCCCCTGTATCCAGTAGGGCTCTTACTTGAATGGTCCGGCCACCGTATCCCCATACCCAAATCTTAGCCGTTGGCAAAAGTACCGTGATTGGACGGGGAGCCGAAGCTGATGAGTAGGCGGCGATTACCTAGCGGGAATCTAAACGCGGTGAGGCCGCGTCCCGGGGTATCCTCACTACCCAAACCTGTGTATGGGTCCCACTCCTGCTGGTAGGAGGTCTGCCCATAAAGGCCATGGCTGGAGTTCTATAGTACCCCGACGGCAAACGTCCGTACCGAGGTTGCGCCTGTAGCCGCGGGTACTCAGGCATAGGCGGGGGCATGCGTGGGTCTTGAGACCCAACCAGGTGGCTCAAGCCCGCAGAATACTGCATGTACCCTGGTGGCTGCCTAGTGCTCCCCTGACACCCGCCCGTTGAATCCCGTACCTGGGATGGGTGTCCTTGGCCACGTTCCTGTGCCGCTCTTCCCCAATCCGGCACCTGCTGCCGTGGTGGGGATTGTCCCCACGTCCTTGGGTAAGTGGGCTCCGTCTGTTGACGTCCCCCTGCCTGTCCCTGTGACCGATGCGGAGGTGGGCTCCTCCTTGGGGGGTGGGGCGTTGCTCCCTCCCTTGGTGGGCAGGCTCCTTCGCTGATCCGATCCAGCGCTGCCCCGGCGCCTCCGGAGCGATTCATGCAGAGCAGCGGATGGTGTGCACCCTGGCAGTACCTACAGTTGGTGCTTGAAGGGCACTCGCACCTGATGCGGCCCCAGGCACCGAAAACACCAACGCCTCTGCTGTGCCACACCCCGTCTCCTCTGAACCCGCTGCGCAGCAAACTCCTGACACGCTGCCACCCCGTGGCCTGTCTCCCTGCAGTAGGCACACCCTGATTCCAATGCGGTGTTGTACCGCCTGGGTTGCCCACTGTTGCCTCCTCGCGCCGGTGCACCCGGCCGTTCCGGGTGGCGAGGGGCAGAGGTCTCCTTGCGAGGGGCTTCATCAGCCTGGACGTCCACTCGCCTGCTTTCGGCCTCGAGGAACGACTTCAGATCCTCGTAGGTCGGGAGGTGGTCCGAGGACTTGCCCCAAGGTAGCTGCACGAATCGAGCGACCATTTCGCTCGGCAGGCGGCGAAGCACTGTGTGGACCAAGATATAACCGTAGCCCGCCACTGGCAAACCCTGTCGCTCTAGTGCGCTGACCGCGACACTGACTGGGTGGAAGATTTTCTCGCGGAGGTCCGTACCTCGCGTTATGGTTGGTATTGACAGCCACTGGTCTAACAGCCTGTCTACAATCAGGCGCTTGTTTCGATACCGGTCGGTAAGGATCTTCCACGCCACCTCATAATTGCTATCCGAGACAGCCAAATGCGTCAGCAATTCATGAGGCTCTCCATGTAGCCTGGACATCAGCTGAGCCATCTTGTACGCCGGCGTTATGTCCGTCCGTGTGTGGACCACACTGCTATACAGGTCCTCAAACGCCGGCCAGTCGGCGTAATCGCCTGCAAAGACTGGAACCGTAACAGGCGGAAGAGGCACCTGTAATCCTTGTCCCACTTTACCACGGAATGGCTTTTCCTTTCCGTCACGTCGCCTAGATATGTCCGCAGCTGCCTGCGCAATGTCCTGTGCCAGCTCCAAGCACTGGCTTACATCGCCCTCAACCAGCTCCTTATCTTCAGGGTTAGGAGCTTCCTCAAGGAGCATGAGGCACTCTGTGAGGTGTTCCGACACAACCCGAACCCGTTCATCTGCCTGTAGTGCACTTTTCAAGAGCGCGTCCTCCCGGTCCTCGCGGCCGATCATTGCCGCTGTGGTAGTAAACCACCTTAATTCTGTCTTTATAGCAGCCTTATACCTGGCGATCGAGGAGCCATGGTACCAACTTTTACACACTCGACTTAATAAAAACGAAAACCAATAAACAAATACCACAAAATAAATGTTAGTTGACTGGCCTAGACCTTACCGATAAGGTACCGTTCACTAGGCAAACAATACAGTCACAAAAAAACCGAAACAATATTTTCCAAAATTAATAAAATATGTGGGTAATATAAAAAACACGCTTAATACTAAATTACGGCTAACTATGTTGCAATAAAGCAACCACGCTCTGCTACCATAAAATGTTTGATTCCGAAGCTGATCTTAGCGCAGTGGAAGCAAATTAAAGTTATCTTAAAATCTAAAACTAAATGGTCGATCAGCCTCGGAACAACATTTGACTACGATTCGTAGTGCTCTTTACTATAGCTAAATAAAATAAATTTAATGAGAGAATTTTGTTCCGGAAAGTTTCCGGCCGAGAAATTCTTGTTTCCAAAATCTACTTAAACAGGGCCCAGCAACGAATTGCTTACCGAGCAAACGATGATGCCGTTTCTTTGTGAGTTTAAGTATGACAGGAATCAGGTATTCAGGATATTTTAGGAGCGCAGGAATAGGGAATAACCTAAACTCACAGCGCTGGAACATCCGCTCGTTCTAGAACTCCTTTCCTCCAATTTGCACTACAGTTCACAGTTCGACATCACATAATGTTTTTTAACACAAAATAACTAAAAGATTTCTCTCCGAATGAGAAATCGGCCCCGTTGGCCTCCAATCATTTATAATTAAAATACGTAGCTATCGGCAGCCACGACGACGACGAGCGACGACTCAAAGTGAGGTTATGTTACCGGCGACCACGTTGGCCTCAATCAAAAAGCCGAAACCAAAATTCACTTGGTTCACTTCCCCACCGCACAGGGAAGCCATGGCTTGTGGCAAATAGCACACGAGAAAACCGCCAAAACACCTTAATTTTACACCACTTAAAACTAAAATTCGCTTCAACAACGCTAGCGTAAAGATGAGAGACGGGGCGGACCGAAAAGTGTTGCCAGCACCGTCCGCTCAAAAAGGTACGAAACCGTTTTTGATACGAAACTAAACATCCTATAATACTTAAGTAACATTTTTATTTATGTATTACATTTTTATAAAATGGAACTTTAAAATAACATTTTGTTAAGAGCACGCCGAGCCCTCTACAGGGAGGGTTGATGACGTCAATGCAGTCACGCTACCTTTCCAGCCACAACCGGTGACTACAGAATCGATTGTTTTACGTAAAGCAAATACCTAAGTAACTTAAACCACCTCAGTTTTTCTGTCGATTCGTACCTCTGTAGTTTCACCCTATAATACTTACCTGAATAATTAGGTACATTTTTATAAAATTGAACTTTTTAGTAACATTTTGTTAAGAGCACGCCGAGCCCACTACAGGGAGGGTTGATGACGTCAATGCAGTCACGTTTACGTAAAACAGTCACACAATGATTGTTTTCGTAAAGCAACGTAAGTAACTAAACAAACCACTTTAGTTTTAGTCCCTTTAGGCACGTAAAGTCCAGTTTCCCAAAAATGTACTTATTTTCCCAAAATGTAAGAACTTTCCCATTTACGGCTTGTTATACGGCTCTTTACCCTTTGTTACTCCCTCTATAAGTATAAGGCATTACAAAATCCACTTTTTAACCAAACAAACAACTGCTGTAGATTTCATGTCCCATTTCTCCAGCCCATAACTATGCTAAATGTTGTCAGAATCAAGCCCATCTGTGTCAAGTTCACGATTGCGGGTTCACGTGAGGCTTTGACGCAGTATCCGCTTATATCTGGTTCAGTGTCACTGCCAGGGACACGTTGTCGGTATACCATTCCTCAGACCCCATATTTATCTATACAAGTCCCTATAAGGTATAAAATAATCCGCTTTATTAACCAAACAACAGCTGCAGATTTCATGTCCCATTTGTCCAGCCCATTAGGCAAACTGTTGTCAGAATCAAGCCCATCTCAGTGTCAAGTTCACGTTTGCGGGTTCACGTGAGGCTTTGACGCAGTATCCGCTTATATCTGGTTCAGTGTCACTGCCAGGGACACGTTGTCGGTATACCATTCCTCAGACCCCATATTTATCTATACAAGTCCCTATAAGGTATAAAATAATCCGCTTTATTAACCAAACAACAGCTGCAGATTTCATGTCCCATTTGTCCAGCCCATTAGGCAAACTGTTGTCAGAATCAAGCCCATCTCAGTGTCAAGTTCACGTTTGCGGGTCCACGTGAGGCATTGACGCAGTATCCGCTTATATCTGGTTCAGTGTCACTGCCAGGGGCTCAGGCAGCTAGGCAAGCTTAGGCACTGGGGCACGTGGCGTCAGTAGACCATCCCGCAGACCCTGTCATATATACCTAAGCAGGTATAAGGCATATTAACTAAACAACACAGATTTCAAGTGCCATTTCTCCACTCCACCCCATATTACAAACTGTGATAAACTGTTGTCAGAATCAAGCCCATCTCTGTGTCAAGTTCACGTTTACGGGTTCACGTGAGGCTTTGACGCAGTATCCGCTTATATCTGGGTCAGTGTCACTGCCAGGGGCATAGCTCTAGGCGAGCTTAGGCACCGGGGCACGTGACGTCAGTAGACCATCCCGCAGACCCTGTTAATATACCTAAGCAGGTATATGGCATATATTAACTAAACAACACAGATTTCAAGTGCCATTATGACTCGGTGACAGTTATTACAATCTGCCCTTATCTGTCATATGGTAAAATGTCAGCTATCTCTTTCAGATTTGTTTACACTTTTTATCTCGTCTGGTTGGCCTTACTTTAGGCAAGCTTAGGCACCGGGGCACGTGACGTCAGTAGACCATCCCGCAGACCCTGTATTATATACCTAAGCAGGTATAAGGCATATTAACTAAACAACACTGATTTCAAGTGCCATTTCTCCACTCCACCCAGCTAAATGTTGTCAGAATCAAGCCCATCTCTATGTCAAGTTCACGTTTGCGGGTTCACGTGAAGCTTTGCCGCAGTATCCGCTTATATCTGGTTCAGTGTCACTGCCAGGGGCACGCTGTTAGTAGGTATACCGTTCTCAGACCACATATTTATCTATACAAGTCCCTATAAGGTATAAAATAATCCGCTTTATTAACCAAACAACAGCTGCAGATTTCATTTCCCATTCCTCCAGCCCATAATGCAAACTAAATGTTGTCAGAATCAAGCCCATCTCTATGTCAAGTTCACGTTTACGGGTTCACGTGAAGCTTTGCCGCAGTATCCGCTTATATCCGGTTCAGTGTCACTGCCAGGGGCTCAGGTAGCTAGGCGAGCTTAGGCACCGGGCACGTGACGTCAGTAGACCATCCCGCAGACCCTGTATTAATATACCTAAGCAAGTATAAGGCATATTAACTAGACAACACAGATTTCAAGTGCCATTTCTCTACTCCACCCCGCTAAATGTTGTCAGAATCAAGCCCATCTCTGACAAGTTCACGTTGACGGGTTCACGTGAGGCTTTGACGCAGTATCCGCTTATATCTGGTTCAGTGTCACTGCCAGGGGCTCAGGCAGCTAGGCAAAGGGCACGTGGAAACTGTCGGGCGCAGACTGCGTGTCGCGTGACCGGTAGTCTATGCAACGAAACTGCAGGCTACAATTCTACAGGCGCAAATGCTCATCGCACATTGCGTAGCCGGTTAGCCATTATGGTCCCATTGTTAAACCGGCTACGCAATGAACATCTAATTTTGCCTATAGAATTGTATTGTAGTTTGATAAATCGGGTACTGGTTACGTGAAATGAAGGGGTGCACACTAGGGTGTCTCGCAGTCACATTCCGACAAAGTAGGTAGAGTAGCGAGTTATGTAGATCTCTACATACCGGGCGTAAAAAAATCCCCTTCAGAGCAAAATGAGCAAAAAGCAAAATGTGCACAAGAATCAAAATGAGCAAAACGCAAAATGAGCAAACAGCAAAATGAGCAAAACGCAAAATGAGCAATAAGCAAAATGAGCAAAACGCAAAATGAGCACCGGAAGCAAAATGAGCAAAAAGCAAAATGTGCACAAATATGCTCATTTTGCTTTTTGCTCATTTTGCTCTGATCGGCCCAATCCCTCCGGAGCATCTGGACGACTGTCCCAAAAAGACAACTTTATTTTTTGTGACAGCTGTCAAACTAAAAACTCGTATCTCCCTTCATCCCCGTGGTCCACCTCGTGGTCCACCTGGTGGACCACGGGTAATTCTTTTCTCAGCAATTATTATTCATGCTAGACTTTATTTTGTGACAGCTGTCAAACTGAAAACTCGTTTATCTTGGCAATTATTCATGCTAGACTATCAGTTTTTTGGGAAAGTTGTAGGCCTCGATGAGATCGCCTGTTCCACCTATCCCTACTAGCCTATCCCCCCTAGGAGGGAAGAGCGGATTTTTTTTCCTTTTTGTGCTACTAGGGGGGATACGTATTCCACATAGTTCCACCATAATAAGGTATAGTCAGAGAGAAAGGTATTCAGTTAAAAGAAGTATATAACTAATTTATTGGGCAAAAATCAAGCCTCCGTCTAGGCTCTTATCACACAAGCGGCTTAAGAGCAGATGCGAAGGGGAGGCGGAAGCGCAGTGAATTTGTTGCGGACGCACGGCAGTCTTACGACATCCGCTGCGCGTCCATTCGCTGCGCATCCACCTCCGTTCTGCATCCGCTTCCCCGAAACCGCTTGTGTACCTTATAAAAGCCTAAGGTACAGCCAAGGTCTAGACAAGATCTACTAAATGACAGCTGTTAAACTTAAACATGGTTTTTCCTGGTAAACATTATACTTAGAACAAGTTTCTTGGAAATAGACGAGATCATCATTTTGGATGACAGCTGTCAAACTTTAAACGTGTTTTTTATCAGAAACTATGCTTGCCAGACAATTTGTTTCATGGAGAAAGTTGTTGGTCTTGACAATCTACATTTCAGGTGACAGCTGTCAAACTTTGAACGCGTTTTTCTCGAAAACTATGCTTGCCAGACAATTTGTTTCATAAAGAAAGTTGTTGGTCTTGACAAAATCTACATTTCAGGTGACAGCTGTCAAACTTTGAACGCGTTTTTCTCGGAAACTATGCTTGCCAGACAATTTGTTTCTTAGAGAAGTTGTTGGTCTTGACGAAATCTACATTTCAGGTGACAGCTGTCAAACTTAAAACTCGTTTTTCTCGGAAACTATGCTTGCCAGACCATTTGTTTCATAGAGAAAGTTGTTGGTCTTGACAAAATCTACATTTCAGGTGACAGCTGTCAAACTTGAAACGCGTTTTTCTCGGAAACTATGCTTGCCCGACAATTTGTTTCTTAGAGAATATTGTTGGTCTTGATGAAATCTACATTTCAGGTGACAGCTGTCAAACTTGCCAGACAACAAGAGAAAAAACATTGCTCAGTTTGACAGCTGTCATTTAATAGATCAACTAATAGTCTAGCACTCATAGTTTCCGATATAAACGACTTTTTAGTATGACAGCTGACACCTGTCATGTAGATCTCGTTGAGGCCTACAACTTTCCCAAAGAAACCAATAGTCTAGCACGCATAGTTTCCTATATAAACGACTTTTTAGTATGACAGCTGACACCTGTCATGAAGATCTCGTTAAGGCCTACAACTTTCCCAAAGAAACCAATAGTCTAGCACGCATAGTTTCCGATATAAACGACTTTTTAGTATGACAGCTGACACCTGTCATGCAGATCTCGTTAAGGCCTACAACTTTCCCAAAGAAACCAATAGTCTAGCACGCATAGTTTCCGATATAAACGACTTTTTAGTATGACAGCTGACACCTGTCATGTAGATCTCGTTAAGGCCTACAACTTTCCCAAAGAAACCAATAGTCTAGCACGCATAGTTTCCGATATAAACGACTTTTTAGTATGACAGCTGACACCTGACAAGCGGTATTGGTAGTGAATGCGAAAAGGAGGCGGATTCGTACCAAATATATTGTGGTCGCGCCGCGCGACGATATTTGCAACAAAACGTCGAATTTGCTTCAGTTCCGTCTCCGCTCCGCATCCTCTCCCAAACCGCTTGTGTGATAAGAGCCTAGACGGAGGTAAATATTTTCCAAAACGATGAAACGAGCAATGCAAAGCGAACTCATGTGGTGGCAATTAGTTCACATATTCATCACTAGTGGCGACTGGGAATTTTTCGTCCCATTCGCCACTAGTGGCGATTGAAGTAGTGGCCAATGGGAACAAAGGTTGATTTTTGCCCAATAAATTAGTTCTATACTTCTTTTAAATGAATACTTTTCTCTCTGACTATACCTTATTATTATGGTGGAACTATGTGGAATACGTATCCCCCCTAGTAGAACAAAAAGGAAAAAAATTCCGCTCTTCCCTCCTAGGGGGGATAGGTCAGTAGGGATATGTGGAACAGGGGGATGAGATCTTTATTTTATGTGACAGCTGTCAAACTAAAAACTCGTTTATCTCGGCAGTTATTCAAGCTAGACTATCAGTTTCTTTGGGAATGTTGGACACCTTGATGAAACTTTTATTTTATGTGACAGCTTTCAAGCTAAAAACTCGTTTATCTCGGCAGTTATTCAAGCTAGACTATCACTTTGTTTGGGAAAGTTGGACACCTTGATGAAACCTTTATTTTATGTGACAGCTGTCAAACTAAAAGCTTGTTTATCTCTGCAGTCATTCAAGCTAGACTATAAGGGTGAGAATCTACCAGAGCTGTGCGAGGAAAATGTGTCGTACGAGGATGCGTAGCTGTGCTGTGGAAATGTGTAGGGGTTTCCACCAAAGCTGTGCGAGTAAAATGTGCCGTACGAGGATGCGTAGCGGAGCTGTGAAAATGCGCATTAATGTGCGGAGCGAGGATGCGTTGCGAAGCTGTGAAATGTGTGAGCGGGGGGAATGCGATGTAGTGGAAACCTCGCAACACATTTCTCGCAACGCATTCCTCGCAACGCATTCCCCGCTACACATTCCTCGCAACACATTCCTCGCACACATTTCTCGCTTGTTTTGTATGTAGAATGGCCTCGCTTCGCTCAACCCTATTCCACCAGAGCTGAGCTGAGCGAGGCTAGGAAAATGAAGTGATTCTATTGGTGGATTTTTTCCTCGCTCACCGCCTCGCTACCTCGCACAGCTCTGGTGGATTCTCACCCTAAGGTGACTATAAGTAGTAAGCCTTGATGATACCTAAACAAAGCTGTTGCTTGTGCTATTGCAATGATATGAAATACCATGGATTTTTAAAACAAAGCTCCTGATCATGAAGAGAATTTCATATTATGATACCATCAAAATTCACCCCTCTGGTCAAAAGATTTACGCCTGTTTTGTATACGCTGAACCTATATTTCGAAGCTCCTTGACCATGAAGAACCATCAAATCGGTCCCGGTGGGAAAAAGATAAAAGCGTAATTTTGAATCCCCCAATCAGACACATATAAATCGAAGCTCCTAATATGAAGAGCTAAAGAATAAAATAGGGAATAAAATAAAATAGCTGAAGAACTTAAAATATAATAATAGAACCCCGAATCTCAAAGTATGTAACAAGTGGTTTCAGTTAATTTTAAGATATTATGTGTTTATGTTTAACATTGGGCCCATCAGAGCAAAATGAGCAAAAAGTAAAATGAGCAAATTTATGCACATTTTGCTTTTTCCTCATTTTGCGTCCGGTGCTCATTTTGCGTTTTGCTCATTTTACTTTTTGCTCATTTTGCGTTTTGCTCATTTTGCTGTTTGCTCATTTTGCGTTTTGCTCATTTTGATTCTTGTGCTCATTTTGCTTTTTGCTCATTTTGCTCTGAAGGGAAAAAATCAACTGCAAATATTTTAATAAAGGGTGAAATAATCCATGAAACTGAACAACTTTACTAAGGAACATGGGTAGAAAAAATAAAAAAATAGTTTTGGACCTCCCTTACAAATTTTTGTGAGCTGGTAGGGTAGGGACCTAGGTAGGTACTTCTAAGTGCATTTTGTATGGGAGTTCAGTGTAAAAAGATTTTATGTTGTTCAGTGTAATGGACTCGCTCCTTAAAATACTTATTTGCAGTTGTTTTTTTACATCCTAACGGTTTGATCACTTAAACGTTACTCGAGCAGCTGCTGCAGTTGTAAGTACTATCGCCAGCTCATCATTTTACCCATTTATAAGGGTTCAAAATATTCTTGTATTTCGTACTATTTATATGAAAAACCAGATAAAGTTAGCCTTACCTTAGATGTAGGTTGATGTGCTGGCGAGAACCATGGATCAGCCTTACCAATTATCCACAAATGCCAAATTTTCCATAGCATCCAGCATTCCTGCATTCTTGGCAAAGCACCGGGTTTACTAGAGCTAAACCGGTTATTCTGGCTGCCACCCAGCTAATATGTCGCTACCAGTTCTTCCCGATCATTAAAAGAAAGTATGATGTCAGTGGGCTCTTGATAAGTTTTAGTTTGCAGTTCTGTGCCAAAACTTGTATGGCTGGGGTATCGACTCTTGTTTAGCGGGCTAAAGACGCTCTGATATTTGACCACTTGAGGAATGTGAAACTACATAGATATCTATAGATAGATCCTGCCTGTCTGTACGTAATCTACTTAAAACATACTTTCTTATAGATCTTATAAGTAAGTAAGTTTCCTAGTGGCTCTACTTTTCCAGCACCAAGGCTATCAAACTCTATAATCTCGTGCATGTAGGTAGGAAGGTCTCATACATAACTAAACTAAAATCACGTGTAACGTGTCCAGACCAGTCTTTAGTTACGTAAACACAAATGCCTTCGTATTCAGGTAGGTTGCCTACTTACTTACATACCTAAGTACTGACTGTATTGGGGGTTTCTAAAGGTCCTTCCAGATTGTTTGCGAACCTTGACCTTTGCTAAGGAACAAAGAACGGGTGAAACACGTGTGACCCCGTCTGGTCTGGAACATAGGTAAACTACTTATACAGGGTGTCAGGGACGGTGTAACAAAAACTTTCCAGGTGTGATCGGACCATGAAACTGAACAACTTTCACTATGGAGCCAATGGTGGGAAACGAGTAAAAACCGACCTCCCATACAAAATTTGCGATCAGCTGGTTGACTTTGTATGGGAAGTGCAAAATTTTTTTTCGTTTCCCACCAGTGGCTCCATAGTAAAAGTTGTTTAGTTTCATGAACTGATCACGCCTCCAAAGTTTTCGGTAGGTACACTGTCCCTTTCACCCCGTATAATACCAAGTATGACGCTAGCCAATACTTAGGTACTTTGTGGTACAGCCATAATAAAAAGTGCATATAGTCACGCTGAAGTTATGCACTTTTAAAATCGCTTACACGCCTTACTCACACACTTGCAAAACAATGCGTGCTCTTCGATACTCACTCTTAATAGAACCGCTTTAAATTCAAAACCACAGAACAATCGCTACGATAAGGGGTAACGTCAATGCTACATGTCGCAGCGATGTTAATAAAACCAGGTTTTTGACCAAATACCAAAGACCAGTAGATAACAACATTAAAACTCTATTTTATCATAAGCCTTAATTAATTTTAGGATTTTGATCGACAACCTATAACAATATATAGGTTTACGATCATGAACCTGAACTAGTTTAGGATTAAGTATGATAAAGTTATTGCCAAAACATATAATGTAGTCATATCCCGGTCTCTGATTAAGAGCGCATTCAATTTTTTCTAGCAAATTTGCAAATATTGGCTTTATAAACATGCGAGTTTCTCGAAAACCGTTATGTAAAAATTATATGTTACTTGAACATTTAATCAAGCATATCTTCATCTAAAAAATGTACAATGTAAATATTAACATTTTAGTTTTAAACCTGTTACAAACAGCGATATCTAAAGCGACAAAACCAAAATTCAGGAAAAGACCTCAAATCAAGCGTGAGTTTTAGAGTTTTGGTTCACTGTAAAAAAATATCAATTATACAAAAAAGTAGAGTATATATTTGAGAACAAAGTCTACAGTGAACATTTTACAATTTTATTCAGAAATATAGAATAATACCACGTTTTTATTTACGATTTTTTGCAAAATAATGCGCCATTATAACGGCTTCTGTATGAAAAAATAACAGTAGTAAAGATTTAAATAAAATGTATGTTATTTAAGAAGATGTACTTAATCTAATTGCAGAAAAATATATTTATTTTTATTCATAATATCACTGTAAAAAATATTCAAACATCCCCATGTTTTTCGCAAAATGACGCTCCGAGAGGTCTGGCAGGGAAAATTGTATGGGTTTCGTGAAAAGCTCTATAGCGGCCTTAAGAACCTGAATTGGTTTAGGTTTATGATTAAAAGAAATGGCAAAACATAGGTTAAAATTTTGTCATATCAATAGCCTAGCTTTTTGAACAAAAAACCAGTTTTTTTATGAACCTACGACATGGAATGACGATGAACGCTGCACGCTACTGACCATTCCCTGGATTGATTCCTAAGTTGCCTTTTACGATACCCACGGGTAGATAGAAATGGGGTGATGCTATTCTAAGCCGTGAAAATAACATTATTTCATAATAAATATATAATACTCAGTTACTTAAAATTTAAAAAAACATAGATAATTCTCAGAGGTTAAGTTAAAATTTTGTCATCTCAAAAGCCTAGCTTTTTGGACAAAAACCCAGTTTTGTCATAAACCTACGACATAGAATGACTCTGAACGCTGCACGCTGTTGACTATTCCCTGGAGTCATCCCTTAGTTGCCTTTTACGATATCCACGGGTAGAAATAGGGTGATGCTATTCTAAGCCGTGAAAATAACATTATTTCAAAATAAAAAAAAAATACTCAGTTACTTAAAATGTAAAAAAAAAACATAGAAAATCCTCAGAGGTCAATCATAATATTATATAGTCAAAAGTCAAGGTGAAAATTCTACATAACACTTGGCTTTACTTTCGTTTATTTACGATAAAAATTCTTAAAGCTAAAAGTAAAAATAAAAAGTAGTCGATCCTTGAAGATACGAACCATAACATCCGTGAATGCAATTCCGCTATCATAACCAATCCGCCACTCGAGCAATTAACACTGAGTGCGAAATTTTGTTACCCATTTTACTATTAGTCATTAATAGAACGTGTTTGATTAGTCATCTTATTCTTTTGCTACACTCCTGTTACTACGCGCTTCTTTATATGTGTGAGTGGGTTTTTGCGTCAAACAACTTTGGAATCAAGGAACGTGTGCATAACTTTGTCATGTCTATATGGAATTTCGTCAGTGATAGTACCTACTACCTACCTAGGTAGGTGCTTCTCTGAAACTCCCGAATCGATGCCTCTCTAGAACCAACCTAGGTAAGGGGGTCAATGGGAATAGAGGTAAGTAGGTAGGTACGTACACCTGTAGGTACTATTAATTATACTGTGCCTGTAGGTTCACGTGTGTGGTCAGTGGTGCATAAAATAGAGAATTTATCAACAGAAGGACAGCTTAGCCCTCTTCCGATTGTTTATAGTGCTACCTACCTTTCCTCTGCATTTTTGTAATACATACTATATTCATGCTTATACAACGTGTTACAAAACAACCCATAAAATATCCCATACAAACTGAGTTAATTTTGTATGGGAGGTCCAAATTTTTTTTTCATATTTCGACCCATGTTCCATGGGGAAAGTTGTTCAGTTTTACGAGTACCTTGACCTCCTTTAAGCTTTATTGGTTGTTTTGTAACACCCAGTATGTATAACTTGCGGGGTAGGCAGAGCGTAAGCAGAGAGGTATCTATCACCAATACTTACTTTGTGTATCTATCTACCTACATTACCTATATCACACTAAACTATAACACTCATCCGTTTTTTCGGCGTTAAAAATGATGACAACATGAAAGAATAGATATATTTCTGAAATGTTTTATTTTGTGAACGCGTGCGCATAAACTTTACGACAAAACAGATAAACCACGCCCATTTTACATTAAGCCAGCAGCGATCGAAGACGAACCGTATTTTCGCCGCTCCACACATCGGCCCATTAGCTCAGTTGGTTAGAGCGTCGTGCTAATAACGCGAAGGTCGCGGGTTCGATCCCCTCATGGGCCACTTCTTCTTTTTGTTATTTTTCTACGTTATTTTTTTTAAACATTTTGTACACATTACTCACACGAAGTAGACAGATTGCAATTTAAGCAGTTAATTTTGCACTTTTTAGCGCATTTATTTTCTCATACACGTGCACGTGCTAACATGATTCACACTTTAGCACCTCTACCTACACTGGTCAACTGCTAATAGAATCCAATCTATTTAAAATACGAGCTCACGACTCAAACTGGATATATCCAGTTAGAAAATCAAGTCAAACATTGCTGACCTTCTAGGTGTTTGTCCTTTAAGGTGTGTGTTCACGCGAACGAAGCGTGGTTTGAGAACTTTGGACCCGTAGGCTATTCTTGTGACTTGGCTCTAAACAAAAAAAACACGAATATCTGATTATAATAATAGTGTTTGTTTTGGTAATCTACCTTTTTCCGGTTGGGCTAGTTTGAATTCTTATTAGATTTTTTTTATTCGAAACCGCACTGCACCAGTTTAGGCAGCCTTGATTCTTGCGTTCTAATTAAAAATACCTAGTTATACAAAACAACACCTAGGTATTTTACAAGTAAACGACAGTTGAAGATTGAGTGCAGAAAGTTTATTTTTTAATGACAATATCCGAGTCGTATAAGTAGTTGGGTGGTTGGGTGAAGGAACAGCTCTGATAGGGTGCAGACTATGAAAATGACTTCCCGTTGGAGTTTTTATCAGGAGACATTTCTGACCTCCCATACAAAAGCACGATCAGCTGACTGCATTTACTATGGGAGGTATTTTTTTTTTTACGTCTTATATATTTTCTAATGGGAAGTTGTTCAGTTACGTGGCTTGAGTGCACCCTATCAGTATTAGGACAGCTGTCCTTTACACCCTGTATAAGTTTTACTTTGTTTGGCTACTTAGTAGCCAAATGATTTGTTGTTTGTAATACAGGCCAGCGCTAGCAGCTGAATGAAAATGTAATGTTACTCTTCTTATACGGGGTTATTTTTTAGTCAGTGCGCAAACTTTGCAGGGTGTTTCTACTCGTGATTCTGAACAACTTTTACTACGGGGCCACCTGCGAATTCGCTAAAACAAATTTGGATGTACCATAGAAGAATTCATACCTACTCGGCAAAAATGTATGGAACACCCAAAATTTTTTTAGCGAATTCGCAGGTGGCCCCATAGTAAAAGTTGTCCAGAATCACGAGTAGAAACACTCTGCAAAGTTTGCGCACTGACTAAATAATAACCCTGTATAGGTGTATCTTCTTATGCATTGTTACAGATGGTGATAGATACGATAGATAGCAATAAATAAGGGGCAAGCTCCACAGAGTAGACGCGCCACGCGACGCACAACATGACATCTGCTAGACAAGCAATCGTGAGCAGTTTTCTATGTGACGCGTGATGTGTAGCTTTGTTCTTTCTGTTTCATACATTTTATATGGAAACGGTTTCAAGCGTCGCCATGTCGCACGTCTCACGTCTACTCTGTGGAGCTTGTGTCTGAGAAATAGTCATTTTTAGATAGCAGTAAATTAGCTTAGTAAATAAACACGGAGAATCGAGTCCAAGATCAAAGTGTATTTTTCTTTGTTCTATGAAATCAGGATTTCTGACTACGTAGTTCACCTTGACATTGGCATAATTTTTGTAAAATATGTTCTTGTTTCTCTAATGTGACGAATTAATTTAAATGTTAGGTAACTATAAAAAGTTTTAGTAGGTATACCTACTACTAAAGGCGCACTGCGCGTCGTTTCCCTAATTTGTGCTACTAACTTGTAAAGGAATTTTCGGAGGTTGGATTCTGACAAGACATTTTGTGAAATAATCAAATAAGTTGGTCGAACGAAGATCACCGGTAGGGCGCAAAAAGACACCGGATCCGCCGGATCGGATTGCAATCCCTAGAAATTACTATCTAAGGGACGGTGTAACGAAAACTTTGCAGGCATGCTCAGGTCACAAAACTGAACTTTCCCCATGAATAATTTTTTTTACTTAGTACAAAGTTAGTCAGCTTATCATCGCGAATGTTGTATGGGAGGTCGGTTTTTTTTTTTCGTTTTCCAACATATGTATGTTTTATTCAGTTTCATGGTCTAATCTAAGCACGCCTGCAAAGTTTTCGTTACACCGTCCCTTAAATCCTGCATAATGGGCCCTATGGGCTCTATCCTACGAAGCCTACAATTCTAGGTAAGATTAGGTAAACGCTGATTAGTTAAAATAACAATACTGTAATCTGAATAGGTATAATATTTTATTCACCAACTAAATAATTGATTACAATAAAACAACTAAATTAATATCTACAAAGTTTACATAAAGTAAAAAAAAACTTATATCATCTGAGGCACTTTTTAAGCGATTCCTTCAATTCAGAGCAGATCCATAAAATAAAACTTAACGTTTATTATACAAAAGTTTGCGTAAATGCATTTATATTTTAAATTGATTATTTTATTATGCCGAAATAGAAATACAAAAGGAAAAAGACCTATTCAAATCACGGTGGTATTAGCTAGGTGTGTGGGCATGTAGTATCCTGATTGGTAAGCGATTATCGCACACCACCCATGAACCCAGTGGGTACCGCCGTGACTTGTATAGGTCTTAAAACATTTTCGCAATATTACACCAATTATCATAAGAGTAAAATATTATGTCTTAGGTATTGCAAGCAACAGGTCAATCTAGCAACTATCGAAATTGCTAAATAGTTGTTCACCTGCATTACATTGTAATTTATTAATTTTAATATCAAATTCATACATGAAACTCATTTTTGTAATAATTTAATTGTGACTGAACTTAATTTTTAATTTCCATACAAGAATACAATTACCATTACAAATATACATACATACCTACCTTGTTACCTACGAGTACAATCTCGTCTATAATCACAACTTACCTGGAGTTTTACTCCAAATTTCATTAATAACGTTCATACCAATAAAACAAGATGTTTGTAGTTTGTATTAAAAAAAAACTTTTCATCCCCTCTATTCAAAAAACTACGCTTTGGTCGCACATAAGTGGGATTAAAATAGGTTATTTAATCCCAAGGGATTAAAATTCATTTGAATTTGGAACACAAATATTTGCAGCCAATCAATCGAAAATTTACTACCGATGGGTTTTTTCTCTGCAACACTACCTGTTATCTGCTATTTTATTGAGTGTTTTACACCTAGTATTTTGCTATTAAAAGACCTGATTCTTAGCAATATTTGAAATTAAAAAGTAATGTGTCAAATTTTATTTTTCTTTTGGCGCGATACCTAACTGGCCAGCAATGGGCAACAACAATATTCAGCCTTACAATTATATTGCAATAATATGAAATGAAATGAGTGATAATGTTTTGTAAATATTGGATCCATTGCAGGATTGCAATTTATAAGATGTATTGTAAAATAATGGACAATAGCAGGCAATATTTAAAGGACTTCGTAGATTAAGTAAGTATTTATTGTTTTTCTCATAGAGGGGGATGAAAAGTAGTATGTATCACACGGGTATAAAGTTATTTATTCTCGGGCGACTTACATTGAATCCCTCGCTTCACTCACGATTCTACTTTAAAATCCCTCGCTACGCTCGGGATTTTACTCTAGAATCCCTCGTTCCGCTCATGATTCAAACTAACGCCCTCGCCCTAAATATATCACTTTATTCCCTTGTTATAAAAACTACTATTACAGATTGATATAGCTGGGAAAACGACGCCCCGTCCACAATTCGTGTCCATTGGTTTAAGCGCCGTGCGTTTAGTTCATCCTACGTGGCAAAAAACTATAAAATCGTTCTATAGTTGGTATAAGCACCTATTATTTTATTTTTTATTTTGTATCTACTGAGGTAGGTCATCTTTGATAGTAATTTTGTTTGAATTCATTCACATTTTTCTATGAATTTCATCAAATAGCAAGTCTAATTCTCAAAACGTATTTTACGAAGTGGACATTATGCGAATTAAAATTTTGCGAATGAAGATTTTGCATATTGGACATATTTAAAACTGGACATTACGTACCAAAACGATCCTACAGCTCTAAAAAGCTACTTTTTTCGTATTCTTCGTATGTGAAACTTTTATAGCTCCTATAGCTTGCTTGAGCATCTATCTATCAGAAGACCAGCCAGCAAATGTGTTCTCAAAGTGCTGTTTTGTTTTAGTAGTGACTCACTCTTTCATACATTATACATTGCATTCAATGACCAGCTACCATTATTGCGTGTTCTCAAATTCTCAAAGTGTTATTTTTATTTTGGTAGTGACTCTTCCATACATGTAACCCATACATTGCTGCTTGCCTGAGCGTCTGTCTATCAGTTGTCAATAACCAGCCATCGATGTTTGGTGTTTTCGAACTGTTGCTGTTGTATTGGTGTTCGAACGCGTAACTTGATTTCTAAGGAGCCGCCTGCAGGTCTCCGTCCGTCCATCAACTGGAAATATTTAAAGTAAAAGTTGTGATTGAAATAGATATGGTTTTAAGCAGGCGCATAAATAAAAGTTCGCAATGAATTAAGAAACTCCTCAGTTTTTTTTTGTCGGTTAAAAATGCGCAAAAACACACACACACACAAATATTACAGTAGGTAGATAATGTACCCTAAAATCTGTGAATTGAACGATTTGTCTGATAACAAAACCGCTTTATTTCGGTGTACCATGACTAGTAAACCACGAATAAGTAGTTGTGCTTGTGGCTGTCGAATTTTAGGTTCCGAATTCATACATTATGTATGAGAGTGTTAGTGTGTGTGTGTGTGTGTGTGTGTGTGTGTGTGTGTGTGTGTGTGTGTGTGTGTGTATGTTTGCGTGTGTGTGTATGTATACTCGGGTGGATACACAAATATGGATTGGAGTGTAAATTATTTAAATAACTCTTACCGGATACGAGTCGTGAAGCGTGACCTGCGTCTCCAATGGTGCCAACTTGACGGTGACAGTGCCGAGTAGCGAGTCCCGCGAGAACCAACCGCTGCAACACCAAAATCCACAGCCGCTGTTTGTGTGTGTGTGTGAGTGCATGTATGTTTGCGTGTGTGCGTGTATGTTTACTTGGGTGGGTACACAAATATGGAATGGAGTGTAAACTATTTAAATGACTGCAACTTACCGGATACGAATCGTGCAGCGTGACCTGCGTCTCCAATGGTGCCAACTTGACGGTGACGGTGCCGAGTAGCGAGTCCCGCGAGAACCAACCGCTGCAACCCCAAAATCCACAGCCGCTGTTTTTGTGTGTGTGTGTGTGTGTGTGTGTATGTATGTTTGCGTGTGTGTGTGTAGGTATACTTGGGTGGATACACAAATCGTCGGCTGAGAATACGTTTGTGCCATATCCATTTTTAAGAAAAGTCGATTATGAGTAAATCCAACAATACAGTTTTCGATACATATTTACCACGGATCGAAATTAAAAAATACCTGTTTGATACGAAGATAATTTATTTGATTTTGTGCTATATCACCTCAGTAAATCAAAACCTAATCGTAATGTTGTGCCATGTCCGGATATAGCACAAACGTATAGTAAAACCCCAGGAAACAGTGTGCCAAGCGACATTACGCGTGAGATTTTGTGCCATATCCTTATTATTCAACTACCTACTTTGTTTACTTTTACTGAATAAAAGCTGAATAATTTAGGTGTATTTGTCAATCAGCTGTGAATTTTGCTTTATTTTGATATCAGTGTAATTATTTAGTGTGAAAGTTGTCACAATGAGTGAAGAAGGTGTCATAGACTTCCCCATGTAAAATAAGGTACAAATTAGAACTATAGGTAAGCACATACTAATTAAGAAATCAATCATCAAAGTCATAGTTTACGATTGTTTTCACTGTATTTTATAACATGTTATGAACTTATGATGACCATACTATAGACCATATTATAGGTAGACATTGTCGGACGTGGCGGAAACTGTATGTTAGGCATGTTAGGTTATTGACACTCTGCTTGTCCTCGCAAGGGACATTGGTGTGATATGTGTGTATATTGGGTGAAATTTTACTAGTGACCGATAGCAATACCTTAGGACTTTCCCCAAGGCCATAAATAGATCGAAATATGAAAAAAATATTTGGACCTCCCATACAAAACTGTCGATCAATGATTTGTGTTACAATGGGAGGTCCAAATTTTTTGGCAGCCTCCTACTAGACCTCTGGAGTGTTTTCATATGTAATTATAATTAATAATAGACATATAATACTCGGAATCTTTTTTTATAATTAATTATTTGTGTGTCATCGAACCTGTTCCTTTAAAATTAACTTATATTTTGTGCTATGTCCGCGTGATTTGTGTCATATCATACATTCTACGTTAAACAATGATTCATCAAAAATGGATATAGCAATTGAAAAAAGCTAAATAACTAATGTTTCATTTAACTTTACTGGATCTAATATATTAAAAACAATTGTGTTCTTGTATACCTTTATGACAAATTAGTTTGTGTTTACAATAGAAAACATCCTTCTAAACTATTAACGAAATTGTTCATTTCGCTCATATCTGAAACATGGAATATGGTGTATGGCACAAACGTATTCTCACCCGACGAAATATGGAATTGGAGCGTAAACTATTCAAATAACTCACCGGGTATGAGTCATGAAGAGTGACCTGCGTCTCCAATGGTGCCAACTTGACGGTGACGGTGCCGAGTAGCGAGTCCCGGGAGAACCAACCGCTGCAACACCAAAATCCACAGCCGCTGTTTAAACAGTTACAGTCACACACGGCTACACTACATATCCAACAAACGCATGCACACTTCAATAAGATTTACACTACAGAAACAATTTAATATGAGAAAACACTAGAATGAGTATCACATCCAAAACTAGATGTTTCATAACTACTTTAGTTTTTACTTCATCGAAATCGTTCCAGTATTTCCAGAGATACAACAGCATTGTAAAATAACCTACGCTTTTTCAAAATTTTCCTCCCGGCGATCGTATGATTCATGCCTCGTGATGTCAACAAACAGAGGAAAATTATAAAATAGTATAAAGTGAAAAATCGAAGCAAAATATGGAGATACAAGGTTCTTGGATGATGACATCACAAGGCACGGTTCATACTATCGCCATCACAAAAAGTTTAAAGCGTAGTTGTTTTTAAAACGCTATAATATCTCTGAAAATACTGGAACGCTATATCACTCGATAAAAAGCCCAAGTAATCAAAAATCACTGAAGATTAGCTTGTGATATGTTAAAGTCTAAGGTTAAAGTCTAAGGTTAAAGTGCTTTAGTTGATCCCTTAAAAAAGGTTCATTGAACCCCTAGATTATCCACTATTGTTAGTAAATGAACGTTAAGTGAGGGTAGTAAGGCTCAAAATCACTGGTACACATGCATGAGTATATGAAGAATGGATTACTAGCTTTACTAGCTACTCATTCATCGTTAGCATTACCGTTTTAGTTCCAAAGAAGATAGAAAAGTTTACTTAAAAGCTATCCCTGATGTAATGATTGAATTTCCATCTAATAATGGATCAGTGGTAAAGGGTTCATGCATGCCGATTTCCACCGGCTTCCCTTTCAGAAATTAACTATACAGCATGCATATCAATCTATTATGTATTTTTTTCTGCTCCGGTCTACCTTTGCTAAAATGTGACTGTTCGCCACTGGGATATTATGATGCGGAGAAGAAGAAGAAATATCCATAGCATGCAAAATGTCTTAACTGTTAGCTAGCCTACCTATCTATACGTATTTCGAGCTCGCTTCGCTCATAATAAATGTTTGTGTCGGGCTCGCTTGGCTTAGAAATCTCTATTTAATTTGGAATCTACTTGTTGCTTACCTAGAGTAGACCTCGAACTTGATCCCGTGCCGCTTGAACACGCGTTGACACGCGCGCGCCCCGCGCTGTATAGCGAGAGGGAACACCGCGTTGTTGGTGTCTTTATCTAATCAGGGATCTGCTTGTTGCTTACCCTTTAGAGTAGACCTCGAACTTGATCCCGTGTCGTTTGAACACGCGTTGACACGCGCGCGCCCCGCGCTGTATAGCTAGAGGGAATAAAGCGTTGTTGGTGTCTTTATCTAATCAGGGATCTACTTGTTGCTTACCCTTTAGAGTAGACCTCGAACTTGATCCCGTGTCGTTTGAACACGCGTTGACACGCGCGCGCCCCGCGCTGTATAGCTAGAGGGAATAAAGCGTTGTTGGTGTCTTTATCTAATCAGGGATCTACTTGTTGCTTACCCTTTAGAGTAGACCTCGAACTTGATCCCGTGTCGTTTGAACACGCGTTGACACGCGCGCGCCCCGCGCTGTATAGCTAGAGGGAATAAAGCGTTGTTGGTGTCTTTATCTAATCAGGGATCTACTTGTTGCTTACCCTTTAGAGTAGACCTCGAACTTGATCCCGTGTCGTTTGAACACGCGTTGACACGCGCGCGCCCCGCGCTGTACAACCTGTTACATAACTAACCAAAAAAAAGAATATTTTTCATTATCATCAGTCGATAAAATAATCACATCACTAGTCTAGGTCAGGTGCTACACTACCTGGCGAACAAAGTCCGCTTCGGCATACATTGCTGGTTGACTTAGTTTCTTTTATTGATGATATTCATGTAATAGCCAGCAATGTAAACCGAATTGCGCTTCGCCGCGTCGGTAACTTCATTTGAACTTTGAGCTGTCAAAATTAGTGTTGCGATGCCACGATTAAAAATAAGTGTAATTAAATAAAAAAATATTTTTTTCGTAGTTTTCAAAAACGATACTACGGCTTTAATTTTTATGTTAATTAACTCTTTGCAACGGACCTTTCCACACCCTTTGAGCTTTATTGGTTGTTTTGTAACACGTTGTATAGCTAGACGGAATAAAGCGTTGTTGGTGTCTTTATCTAATCAGGGATCTACTTGTTGCTTACCCTTTAGAGTAGACCTCGAACTTGATCCCGTGCCGTTTGAACACGCGTTGACACGCGCGCGCCCCGCGCTGTATAGCTAGAGGGAATAAAGCGTTGTTGGTGTCTTTATCTAATCAGGGATCTACTTGTTGCTTACCCTTTAGAGTAGACCTCGAACTTGATCCCGTGTCGTTTGAACACGCGTTGACACGCGCGCGCCCCGCGCTGTATAGCTAGAGGGAATAAAGCGTTGTTGGTGTCTTTATCTAATCAGGGATCTACTTGTTGCTTACCCTTTAGAGTAGACCTCGAACTTGATCCCGTGTCGTTTGAACACGCGTTGACACGCGCGCGCCCCGCGCTGTATAGCTAGAGGGAATAAAGCGTTGTTGGTGTCTTTATCTAATCAGGGATCTACTTGTTGCTTACCCTTTAGAGTAGACCTCGAACTTGATCCCGTGTCGTTTGAACACGCGTTGACACGCGCGCGCCCCGCGCTGTATAGCTAGAGGGAACACCGCGTTGTTGGTGTCTTTATCTAATCAGGGATCTACTTGTTGCTTACCCTTTAGAGTAGACCTCGAACTTGATCCCGTGCCGCTTGAACACGCGTTGACACGCGCGCGCCCCGAGCTGTATAGCTAGAGGGAATAAAGCGTTGTTGGTGTCTTTATCTAATCAGGGATCTACTTGTTGCTTACCCTTTAGAGTAGACCTCGGACTTGATTCCGTGTCGTTTGAACACGCGTTGACACGCGCGCGCCCCGCGCTGTATAGCTAGAGGGAATAAAGCGTTGTTGGTGTCTTTATCTAATCAGGGATCTACTTGTTGCTTACCCTTTAGAGTAGACCTCGAACTTGATCCCGTGTCGTTTGAACACGCGTTGACACGCGCGCGCCCCGCGCTGTATAGCTAGAGGGAATAAAGCGTTGTTGGTGTCTTTATCTAATCAGGGATCTACTTGTTGCTTACCCTTTAGAGTAGACCTCGAACTTGATCCCGTGTCGTTTGAACACGCGTTGACACGCGCGCGCCCCGCGCTGTATAGCTAGAGGAATAAAGCGTTGTTGGTGTCTTTATCTAATCAGGATCTACTTGTTGCTTACCCTTTAGAGTAGACCTCGAACTTGATCCCGTGTCGTTTGAACACGCGTTGACACGCGCGCGCCCCGCGCTGTATAGCTAGAGGAATAAAGCGTTGTTGGTGTCTTTATCTAATCAGGGATCTACTTGTTGCTTACCCTTTAGAGTAGACCTCGAACTTGATCCCGTGCCGTTTGAACACGCGTTGACACGCGCGCGCCCCGCGCTGTATAGCTAGAGGGAATAAAGCGTTGTTGGTGTCTTTATCTAATCAGGGATCTACTTGTTGCTTACCCTTTAGAGTAGACCTCGAACTTGATCCCGTGTCGTTTGAACACGCGTTGACACGCGCGCGCCCCGCGCTGTATAGCTAGAGGGAATAAAGCGTTGTTGGTGTCTTTATCTAATCAGGGATCTACTTGTTGCTTACCCTTTAGAGTAGACCTCGAACTTGATCCCGTGTCGTTTGAACACGCGTTGACACGCGCGCGCCCCGCGCTGTATAGCTAGAGGGAACACTGCGTTGTAGGACGGGTTGTTCGTGTCCTTTACACAGGACGTGTACAAACAAACTGGCGCGTCCTGGAATGGGAATATTATTGCTGAATACTTTTTTCTGCAAGCTATTCTCTTATGCCATGATATGGCGATATGTAATCCTAGACATCGACAACTTTGGGCAATAACTCTAAATTACTCTAAAATTGCAAAATGAATCAAAAATACTTAATGTTATGTTCGTCTATTTGTGACCTTGTTTGTAAAGGTGTGGAGCTCACATTGCTCGCAATTTGTACTTCGTCTTGTTTCTAACGGAAAGTGTGGAGTTCGCTTCGCTTGCAATGTATATTTCCTTTTATTATATGCTTTGAACCGTTATTAGAGACCTGTAGAGTGAGACAACACCACTTCCGTTTCCTTTGAACAGCCCTGATTGGCTCCCCACAACCACTCCCGGCGGCACGTCATCGCCACGTGATCGCGTGGCGCAGTGGTGGTGGGGAGCCCAGCTTGTCGCCAGCAGACTGCCGGCTCCTCACATTGGCATCTCACTGAGAGTATGCAAAATGAAGCCAACAGGCAGAATTTAAAATACAGGTCTCTAATAAGGTTATCGCATATAATAATTGTTTTATTTTCAGGTAAAACATTATATTATATGCTTTGAACCGTTATTAGAGACCTGTAGAGTGAGATGTGTTTGTTATCGCCTGGTGGCAAGCTGGAGTAGGTACCTATGTAGGTATTGTATGCCAATGTGTGAAATAAAACATAATAAGTAATTATAAACTGAAAAGAATATTTTTATTAATGCAATCTTAATTCTTATTCAGAATAATAATCTATGTAATCAAATATTATAAACAAAACATACTTAATATTTCTTACAAATTATTACAATTTAATCATACGGCATGAAATGTTCTGGACAAGTTCCAGTTATGATTAGGATTTCCGGGAATCTCAGAGGAATAATATTTGGCGAAAGTGTTCGCTGACCGCCAATTTCCCTTAGCCATGATCTCATCGATATTGCAGTTGTCCATCCAATTAAGTGATGAAGCGGCGCTGCGAGTGCTGCCAGCACTGGCCTGCACGCTAAGCAGTGACTTGACCCAGCCGCCGATGACAGTGCGGGATGCAGCACGTGTAGCTCCTCGGCACGTGATGAACAGCTCTGTCAAGTTACTGCCTTCTCTACGCTGAGATGATTTTTCTATTAGTTTCCGCAACCAAAAAACTGGGCATATATTATCATTGTCAGCTCTAGACAGCTTCCACGACGATTGTCTGTGCAAGTAATTGTCTGTCTTAGAACCGTATTTGGGATGAAGTATAATACAGTCCGATATGTCGTCAAAATGATTTGCATCTAAATGCAATAGTGTCAGATCGTGTACACGTCGACTAGATGCGAGCAAAAGAATCAAAGCAGTGCGTCGTGAAACTTCGTAATGAGTAAAATCTGTCAAGACATTGCAGTTTAGCCATTGGACTACTAGCCTCGCATCCCAAATTGATGGTTTCTTTGGTCGTCTGATAGCATCAGCTATTGAAATAGATTTTAGAATACGCTTCACGAGGGGATTATTACTTAATGCCTCCGAATCCGGGTTAGTCATAGTTGAGATAGTGGATTTATAGACCAGAACGGTTTTATAAGAGAGACCGTCTTTCAAGTACAAATTTGCCAAGTACTTAGCCAACTGAGATCCCTCTGGATTAAGGGTATCGATGTTATTTGACAGACACCAATCCTGCCATTTATTCCAAATTGATGAATAGACTTTTTTCGTTGAGGGTCTCCAACTTGAGTCTAGTAAGTCGATCTCTTCGGTTGACCACCCAGTCAGTAGACGGTTCCACCCTTCACTGACCAAACCTCTAGGCACATTTGATCTACCTGTGCTGGTGGCATTTGTGTTCGGGTGTCTATCAACTTGTTCCTCAGGTTCCTGAGCGTCCATGGTGGTCCTATTGCTCTGCGTTTCAAGTCTGGGCGCCAAAATACCTTGTGCCATCGAGGAACCACCATCATGTATATTCCCTTTGCTTTGTTCAAATGTGCTAAAACACGGGGTACTAGATGTGGTGGTGGAAATATCCACGCCTTGACGTAATGCCATTCTCTGCTGAACGCGTCGTGGTATTCTGCTGCGTGGTCGCTGCAGTCCCGTGTCACATATCGGGGTAGAACATGAGCGTTCTTGGACGCAAAGAGATCTATCTGTGGTTTTCCGAAGCGGTGAAAGATTTCTTGGTATGTTTCGTGTGTCAAAGTCCATTCTGCCTGGAGCTTCTGTCGTGACAGCATATCGGCTTCCACATTGTATTGGCCGGGTATGTGGTGTGGTATTACAAGAATATTGTTTCTGTCCAAGATTTGAAACAACATGTGTGCCATTAGATAAAGGTTCTTGGATCTCAGGCCCCCTTCGTTTCGAATGTAGCTTACTACGCTTTTGTTGTCTGACTGTATGAGCACATTCGAGTTCCGTAAGATAGGTTGATGTGCCTGGACGGCCTGAATTATAGCCCACATCTCCTTGAGGTTGCTGTGCCAATGTTTCTGGTCGGGAAGCCACGAGCCCCCACTCGACCGAATGCCATCTATTACTGCATCCCAGCCTGTGCCGGACGCGTCCGTTGTCAGAAAATGAGCAACCGGTGGTAGGTGAATAGGCGTATTCTTCGAGACTGCCTTTAACCACCAATGGAATTCGTGCCTCGCTGCAGGCGCGAGCGGGCGTTTTGAATAAACTTGATCTTTGGGTAGAATAGCATATGCCATTTGCAAAGGACGGCAGTGAAGTCGACCTCTTGGTACGCTGAACGATGCGAAATTCAGCATTCCCAATACACTCTGAGCGTCTTTCAAACTCCAAGCCGAGATGTCTAGTAGATGTCGTAATTTTGATTCTATTTTCTTGCGCTTTTCGGTGGGAAGATATTTCGAATTCAGTTTGAGATTCCAGGTGATGCCCAAATAATCGATAATCTGTGTTGGAATCAGGACTGACTTTTTGAAATTGACTGTCCATCCTAAAGTTGTCAGTATTCGAACAGCTTCCGCAGCTTGGTCTTTCAGAATGGTTCTGTTTTGATTGACAATTAAATAATCGTCTAAATACACGATTACTCGCAACCCGTGGTCGCGGAGTAGTTGTGCGACCCAATTCGAAACTTTTACAGGTGCAGTTGACAGCCCGAAAGGAAGACTCGTGATTTGCAGAAGTTCCGGTTTGGATGCATTTTTTTCCTTGTATAGAACTCGAAGGAAAGGTTGGTGTGATTTGGCCACCGGAATGTGGAAATAGGCCTGAGTCAGATCGATTTTGACAGCCCAGTCTCCCTTTTGCAAGAAATCTGGTACTCGATGTATATTGATCAGCTTGAATTTGAATTCCGCTAGATAATGATTCAAATTCCTCAGATTGAAAATCGGACGATCGGATGCGTCTGACTTTTTTACTAGAAACATTGGACATACAAAACTCGGTGTCGGCGGTGCGGGTACTAGAATGTTTTGATTTTTCAATTCTTTTATTTGTTTTGACATTTCTGTACTTGTGGGTGTTTGAAATTTCTTTAGAAGTTTGGGGTTGGTGAGTGCGGGTACCGTTAGAAATGGAATGCGGTAACCCGAGATTATTTTTAGAACATGATCTGGTGCGCCTAATTTTCTCCAAACATTTATGAATTTTTGTAAACAACCGCCGTAAAACGAGCTTTGTATGTAGTCACTTTCGAAAGCGATTTTTTCGGGCGGACTGGTTGCCGGGCTTCTTAAAATCACGTTTTGAAGATCTGTTGTGTTTATGCGTGACCTTTCGGTTTTTATTGAAACTACTGGGCTGTGCCTTGCTTGAGGAAGGGCCAGGGAATGTGTCATTTACAGCATAGTCAGTATGACGTCCCGACATTCGTGGACGTTTAGCGCGAAAATTAAAAGACTTGTTTCGCAGGGACATGATCGGCTCATCCGCTGAGCGTTTGTTGTTGGAAAACAGCTTGTTAGAGTCATTCGGGGTAAAAGTGCGCACTTTTGGATATTTCACTTCATAACTCCTAAACTACTGCGATTTAAAACACATTGAATGTGCTGTCTTATATCTTAGTTAATGGACTCTCAAATACAAACAAACAACTTGCGATGTAATCTGCGGTTTTTCATATATTTAAAAAAACAGTGACTAAGTCAGAGTGCGCACTTCTTCCCCGTGATGCGGGTAAAACTACGCGGTCTGTTGGGTAAAATTGCGCACAAGGGTTTAACAATAATAATGGTCTTATCAGATGTTTATATTTTATAATTACGAGGCATTTTATAGTCTAAAACATTAAAAAAAGAAAGATCTAATATAATATAGGTATTTCTGTACAGAAACGCGTTTTTAAATATCACTATAGTGGGGTAAAACTGCGCACATCTAGCCACATACGTCATGTGCGCACTATTACCCCCGCAGTTTTACCCCATTCAATGAGTACTCAAAACAATTCATTGTAACTTTGACACTTTTTAGGCACGGTTGAAATGTTGTTATTGAAAAAGAACTTCAATATGTAAAGAAAATAAAAAAGTAGAAGCAAGCTCTCTATGATCGTAATCCACACGCCCACAAACTTTTCCTTGCACCGAATAAACTCCGAATTTAACCACGTTTTGATATTTTTGGTTTTAATATGTAGAAAATCGACCCGCACTGCTCAGAGTGTCTGGACCTAAAATGGCGGTTCAGGTACTCGTGTTTCCAGCAAATCAGCGTCCCTGCTCCTGCGCCCTATTCCGTAATATCGACGGTGCGCAGTTTTACCCGCTGCGCAGTTTTACCCCGAATGACTCTACTGCCCCCCGCCCTAGTTAAAAATGCACTCATTGCTTCAGCATTAAACAAACTAGAAATTGTTGGAGGGATTTTCCGCAAATCCTCTCTTATGTAACGATCTTTTACACCAGCTAGAATACTTTCACGGCGTCTTTGAATTGCATCCGTTCGCCTTCCGCAGACGAGTTGCAAGATATCCTCAGATAACTTTATGTATTGCGACTTTTCAGAGAAAAGGTCACTCAACTTATCAAACAATGAATCGGGAGATAACTTCGTATCAGACTTGTGCGACCATTCAATTATATTTTGTAAATTGCTTTTGAAAATCTCGTTCTGTTGAATGAGGGCATGGCTCAAAGCGCCTAGGGAACGATCAAGTGTTTTGAGCCAGGAAGAATCTGGGTCATGAAATCTCAACTCTGTGTTGACCTCCAAATCATAAAAGCCAGGTTTTGCTAGATATTTTTTCTCAGTTTCGAGGTATCTGACCCGCTCCCACTCGTTTTTATCAAAATAGTGTAACTTGGAAAGAATCGCAAGTCGTGAATCGGTCGCATTTTCTACAGCCGCGTCCTTCAAAAATGTTGTCATGTTACAACCAAGTTTTTTGTCAGGTTTTGACTTGTCCAAAAACGAGTTATACAAATGCGCTGACGGGTGTAATGAAATTAAATCGGAATCAGAGTCCGTTTCTGTGGGGTGGTTGGACATCTGAGAATCCTTATCTTTTAAATATGATAGGATTGTGGTAACTTTATTAGACAAAGCATCCAGTTTCCGATTGTCGCCGTCCGCCAGTTCTTTCTGTTGCGCCATCCTTTCTCGCTGTGAAGACCGCCAGTGCCGCCGGGAACGATCGGAGCTCGATGAAGAACTGCTAGAACTCGAACTGCTGCTGCTGGATGAAGAGGATGAGCTAACGCGTCGTTTGCGTGTGTCCCGCTTTCGTTCTTTGGACCTAGAAGTCCGCTTGTTAGCTTTGCGATTAGACTCATTGAACCTATCAGTCTGTTTAGAAGGCCCGTTGCTTGCCTCCCTAGACCTAGAAGTACGATTAACGTTGTGGGTCCGCTCTTTGGATCTCGTAGTTCGCTTATGAGGCTTGCAGTTTCGGTCCCTGGACCTAGAAGTCTGCCTTACTTTGTGGGTCCGCTGTTTGGACCTAGACGTCCGCTTAGCTGACCCGTGGCTTGGCTCCGTGGATCTAGGAGTCTTGGTAGACTGGGGAGTAACTTTTTTCTTCACAAAATCGCACTCCTGGGTACTAACACGGCTGCCACTGCGATCACGCTCGCGTTCACAAGATTTTTCGTGGTCATGCTCCGGGGATGATGCACGTTCTGATTCATTGCACCGCTCCCGTGGCCTGGAAGCCCGCTCCGGAGTTCTACCCATGCTACTTTTCCGCAAAGTGCTGATGGGTAGTAGATACCACTTTTCCGTGTAGACAGATATGACTTTTCCGCAAAGTATAGATGGGCGTAAAGATTAACAACACTTATCCGCAGATGTCAAATAGACTAACTGACATAACCGAAAAATAAATTTGGATCTACCCACGCCACATTTCCACAGAGCACAGATGGGTATTTTTACACCGCTCTTCTGCAGAGGGTAACATAAAAATACTTACCACATTTATGACTTTATTTTTCTGCAAAATAAATTCGTTTCTACCCGTACCACTTTTCCGCAAAGTGTTGATGGGTATTTGTTATGCCACTCTTCTGCAGAGGGCGCATCAAATATACTTACGAAATTTTGATTTTATTTTTCCGCAAAACAAAACCGTTTTTATCTTCGGCACTTTTCCGCAAAGTGCTGGTAAGAATTTTATGCACCACTCTTCTGCAGAGGGCGAAATAAAATTACTTACCAGTTATGTTACTTTATTTTTCTGCAAAATAAATGCGTATTTACCCTCGGCACTTTTCCGCAAAGTGCTGATGGGAATTTTTTTACACCACTCTTCCGCAGAGGGCAAAAATTAAATACTTACCAGTATACTGAAAAATAAATTCTGAAATACATATATTAATAGTATTAATTATTAATATTATTTTTAAAAGTAAAAATATGAAATCGAACAACAAAGTTGTTAATTTTACTGCAGGGTGTTCGCACGACGAAAGTCGATGCCAATGTGAGGAGCCGGCAGTCTGCTGGCGACAAGCTGGGCTCCCCACCACCACTGCGCCACGCGATCACGTGGCGATGACGTGCCGCCGGGAGTGGTTGTGGGGAGCCAATCAGGGCTGTTCAAAGGAAACGGAAGTGGTGTTGTCTCACTCTACAGGTCTCTAATAACGGTTCAAAGCATATAATAATTGTTTTATTTTCAGGTAAAACATTATATTATACTGGGTTATTTTTTAGTCAGTGCGCAAACTTTGCAGGGTGTTTCTACTCGTGATTCTGAACAACTTTTATTACGGGACCACCTGCGAATTCGCAAAAAAAAAATTTGGATGTTCCATAGAAATATTCATACCTACTCGGCAAAAATGTATGGAACAACCAAAAATTTTTTTTAGGTTTCGCAGGTGGCCCCATAGTAAAAGTTGTTCAGAATCACGAGTAGAAACACCCTGCAAAGTTTGCGCACTGACTAAAAAGTAACCCAGTATAGTAGTGAAAGTATCGTTTAGATTATTTTTTTTTTTACTTTAAAATCTAGGTAATCGTTTTGTTTACCAACAAAAAGGGGAAGATCATGCATTCATCCTATTCATTTTTGTTATAAATAAAACATATTAAATCTTAGGTTGGGGTCTTACGACATAAAAGCTATAAACTGAACATAGTTTTAAAATTATCTCCATACAAAAAACCGCTGGCTAAACGATCAATGCGCGTCCAACTGATTTTTGGTAAGGTCCTCCGTGGCGAGGCCTTTATGTTTTACAATCATCTGATGACCTAGAAATAAGATATTGCTTACTATACAATGCAAATGTAATACTCACTTGTGGATATGGAAACTCGAATTTCACATAGGTGTCTATATCTTTGGGGTTAGGAACATTGTACGCGATGCCTCGCACGATAGTCAACTCTAAGTCGTTCTCGTTAAGGTCCGTATTGCACTGCACCACTGAGAACTGCATACTTTCGTAGTGGAACTTCGGGACGGGTTGACCTAAACTGAAAAGGAAAAAAATAGAATGAGCAACAAAAATTACAAACAACTTGCAATTTTGGCTGACAGGCTGACAACCTGTCACTGTGGTGATACACGGTCTTCTGAATGACTCTCAGGCTTTTGTCAGACGTGATGCTAATGGCCGTTTTTACAGGCGTCAAAATCAAAATCAATGTACCTATTTATTTCTCAGTAGGAATAACAAGATTCTCTTTAAGAAAGTCACATTCTAATTCAGACTTAAAAAAGAGAAAATTAAGCGTTTATGCTCTGCCTACCTCGCAAGGGATGTAAGCGTGATATGTACTAATATGTAAGTAACTTATCTTACCTTTTAGCAACCACTACGACATCTAAATCCTGCTTCACTTTAACGGCTAGGTGTTCGAACCTATTCATTTCAGCTATATTGCCCATTTCCCTGAAAAAACATTAAAACAAACGTTTAGGGAAATCATATGAACATCAAATACTTTTAATACAGTCATACCGACAGCCGATGTGGCGCAGTGGTAGTGCCACTGTCTGCGGCGCAGAAGGTTCTGGGTTCAATTCCCAGTGGCTCACTAACAAAGTTGATATTTATCGGTTTGTGACTTTGTTTCCAGTCTGGTTAGGGCATTGTAACCTGAACCTCCTACGTGTATCTATCTAGCGGGGTCCCCAGAGGTATAATGATGAAATATGTGAAAATGAACAGGCTTTTCAATGTACTTCACGACTTTGATAATAAAATCCAACGTACTTCATTCATTTTTGGAAAAAAAGCCATAAAACTACGTGATCTGGCTAGCGGGCTACTTTTTCATTTCTAAACAAATATAAATTATAATTATACAGTTCGATTTGCCTTCCAATGTACTCACCAAAACAGGTATTAAATCTTTAAAAAGTTTGTTATTTTACGCGAAATACCACAACAAAAGATTTCTCTATCCAGCGGGCTACTTTTTATATTTACCACGTACAGACTCGAAAAGTATACCATTTGGTTGCATTTTCAATGTACCCTTCAGTTTTACTAAGTTTGATGTGAGATAATATCCTAATGCAAAAATATTTTGAAAAAACGATAATGTTATATACAGGATGCTGTACAAACGTAAAACTCTATTATGGTTATGTGTTTGTTCAAATGTCAACCAATTTTAGCAAGGAACCTGAAATGAAAGTGAGGGAGGAACATAGTTGACTTTCACAAAAATTTACCATACCAATGATCACCTAACTGATTTACTACCTAATTCACAATATTTTTTATCATGTTTGTAGATGTAACCTCCTGTACTAAGAAACTCTGAGGCATGTCGGTATGGCTTGCAAAAAAATTGCAGTGTTGTTGTCAAAAGTGGCCTCTGTCAGGAAAGGACAATTTTGCCAATGTCCAAGTTAGAGGTTACAAGCTTAAAAAAAGGGTTCAAACGAAAATAAAATTAGGTCGGTTGACCCTAAAACTGCTGCTACTACTAACTAGAGTGCGTTTCATCTTATAGTTCCTATGGCGTCATGTTGGTAGCATTGGTATGTAATATTATTGCCGCCTTAAAATTTTACATACCTACAAATTTCCAATGCTACCAACATGACGCCATACGCACTATAAGATGAAACGCACTCTAATCAAATAAATAAATGAGCTGACATAGTTAACAAAATAGCTATAGTCCGACAAGTTCGCGCGCGACCTTCCCTAGGGGGGACAGAAGATTTTGGCGAGGTATCCAAGATGGTACTTACGCCGCGCGTTATATTAGAAGAATGACGAGCTAGCTCGCCCCCCACCGTCTGTACCCCGCAGGAAGGTCGCGCACGAAGTTGTCGAACTATAGGTGGGGCAGGGGGGGACTAGGTGGATGCCCTGGGGTAGCGTCGTACGCCCTGGAGGTAACTGACGTCTTTGAGGGAGCGGGATAGCGTCGTATACCCTGGAGTCGTTGGGCGCCCTGGGATAACGTCGGAATCAGACGTAGGGAGAGGAAGAGAGAATTGCATCACAATGCAGCTGGTACACTTGCTGCTCAAACACAATACTTTGTTAATCCCCTACGAGCACGCGGGTGAAGCATGGGTAAAAAGCTAGTATTTTTATAAAAAAACACCTAACTATTTTCTGATTTTATCCCTTACTTTCATGCTCAATGTTTTATGTTCAACAAAACTTTTTGTAAAGCAAGGCAGTATAGTCTTTCACCTTCACCTGTCCTGAATGGACCACCAAGAAAAAAAGTGGCAATTCGAACTATTTCACTGGTATTTTTCTTTTACTTCTCATGAACATTTTGTTTTATCCGTCAATGGAAGACGTATTTTCAAATCAAAGTATTTATTTTATTTTTACTCGGATATTCGATGATTATCTTAAATTGTATTATAGGCAGCGAAGCACCCTAAGTGTAAATTAAAAAAAATTAATTAAGAATTTCAATTGAAAAGTTAAGAAGACATTTCCGGATGGATCAAGAGGATGTTCCTAGCGCCTGCAGAAGACACTATTATCTCCCTGCTGGAGCCATTACTCGTCCGGCGCAGCAGCGCTGGAATCTTATACTGCGTGTTACAAAACAACCAATAAAGCTTAAAGCAGGTCAAGGTACTCGTACAACTGAACAATTTTACCCATGGAATATGAGTCGAAATATGAAAAAAAAATTGGACCTCCCATACAAAATTAACTCAATTTGTATGGGACATTCATTGGTTGTTTTGTAATACGTTGTATTACTGACACTGGCAGAATTACCCTAGATGGGTAAAAGTCCATATTATAAAATAATAAATGAATAAATAAACATTGAATGTTTTTTTGCTGATCTTACAGATTTGTTTAGATATTTTACAATTATTCAATGCTTTTATAAATAAAACTTAGCAAAACTGAAGGGTACATTGAAAATGCAACCAAATGGTATACTTTTCAAGTCTGTACGTGGTAAATATAAAAAGTAGCCCGCTGGATAGAGAAATCTTTTGTTGTGGTATTTCGCGTAAAATAACAAACTTTTTAAAGATTTAATACCTGTTTTGGTGAGTACATTGGAAGGCGAATCGAACTGTATAATTATAATTTGTATTTGTTTTGAAATGAAAAAGTACCCCGCTAGCCAGATCACGAAGTTTTTTGAGTTTTTTCCAAAAAGGAATGAGGTACATTGGATTTTATTATCAAAGTCGTGAAGTACATTGAAAAGCCTATTCATTTTCATATATTTCATCATTATACCTCTGGGGACCCCACTAGATAGATACACACGAACCTCCTGATTATCCGAAGAGCAAGATCGTTTCGTGATTTGGATTGGACGTTTCTGTTTATGATTACTTAGACGGCGATCAATGCACAACCATGTCAGAGGCCTGCTATTTTTAGTAGACGGTTGAAAATCTGTGACAACAGGGTTCTTTGAGTAGATGAGCAACTCAGTGTCCCACTCGAAAAGAAGAATACAGTTTTACTTGAAAACTAATTGAAAGAGTTCGCACTACACAAGGAGTCCCGAAAGAATAATTTGATGAGATATACTGGAGTCAAAATTTTAGGGTTCAATGCGTACCTATAATGATCCCTATTGGTAAAACACAGTTTCAGCTGGATGACAGGTCGATAGGTAGATAGATATACGTACCTATAATGATCCCTGTTGGTAAGACACAGTTTCAGCTGGATGACAGATCGATAGGTAGATAGATATACGTACCTATAATGATCCCTGTTGGTAAGACACAGTTTCAGCTGGATGACAGGTCGATAGGTAGATAGATATACGTACCTATAATGATCCCTGTTGGTAAGACACAGTTTCAGCTGGATGACAGGTCGATAGGTAGATAGATATACGTACCTATAATGATCCCTGTTGGTAAGACACAGTTTCAGCTGGATGACAGGTCGATAGGTAGATAGATATACGTACCTATAATGATCCCTGTTGGTAAGACACAGTTTCAGCTGGATGACAGGTCGATAGGTAGATAGATATACGTACCTATAATGATCCCTGTTGGTAAGACACAGTTTCAGCTGGATGACAGGTCGATAGGTAGATAGATATACGTACCTATAATGATCCCTGTTGGTAAGACACAGTTTCAGCTGGATGACAGGTCGATAGGTAGATAGATATACGTACCTATAATGATCCCTGTTGGTAAGACACAGTTTCAGCTGGATGACAGGTCGATAGGTAGATAGATATACGTACCTATAATGATCCCTGTTGGTAAGACACAGTTTCAGCTGGATGACAGGTCGATAGGTAGATAGATATACGTACCTATAATGATCCCTGTTGGTAAGACACAGTTTCAGCTGGATGACAGGTCGATAGGTAGATAGATATACGTACCTATAATGATCCCTGTTGGTAAGACACAGTTTCAGCTGGATGACAGGTCGATAGGTAGATAGATATACGTACCTATAATGATCCCTGTTGGTAAGACACAGTTTCAGCTGGATGACAGGTCGATAGGTAGATAGATATACGTACCTATAATGATCCCTGTTGGTAAGACACAGTTTCAGCTGGTTGGTCAGTTGTTGCGAGAGTTTGGTGAGCGCGTCGTCGTCTGTATCGGCTAACGATACTGGTGAGATGTCTTCCGGGGGCTGGCAGTCTTCTGCGGATACTATGTCGAAGCTGGAACGAGGGAAATTGTAGCGAATAAGGTACAAGTTTCATGTCACAACAAAATTTCTTCTTTTTCACTAAAGTAAAAGCATTAATACAGTAAAAGCAAAATTTCGCATTTTTCACTAAAGTAAAAGAAATGGCGATATGATCGTATCGGGTTAAGAGATCAAAACATTGGCAGTAAATAGACAAGAAAAGAAATTGTTCCACCGAACAAAGATCGTTCTTTTTGATTATAATAATCTGAAAGCTCTTAAAATTAAAATTTCCTTACGTCTTCTCAATTTGTGTCTTGGTGTTGGGCGGTAGTGGTAGCGACTTCAAGTCGACGGCCAGCCCGCCGCGCGCCGCCTCTATCACAGAGTCGAAGCCTTTGGCTGCCCGGAGGTACTCCCGCGCCTGCTCTATGTTGCCTGGTACACATAAAATATAATGAAAAAAAGTGGGACCTATGTCTGTCCATGTCATGCGTCTAAAGAGGCGAGCGAAGCTCGCATAGATACTTCGTCTGTTTATGTCATGCGTCTAACGAGGCGAGCGAAGCTCGCATAGATACTTCGTCTGTTTATTTCATGCGTCTAACGAGGCGAGCGAAGCTCGCATAGATACTTCGTCTGTTTATTTCATGCGTCTAACGAGGCGAGCGAAGCTCGCATAGATACTTCGTCTGTTTATGTCATGCGTCTAACGAGGCGAGCGAAGCTCGCATAGATACTTCGTCTGTTTATTTCATGCGTCTAACGAGGCGAGCGAAGCTCGCATAGATACTTCGTCTGTTTATGTCATGCGTCTAACGAGGCGAGCGAAGCTCGCATAGATACTTCGTCTGTTTATTTCATGCGTCTAACGAGGCGAGCGAAGCTCATAGATACTTCGTCTGTTTATGTCATGCGTCTAACGAGGCGAGCGAAGCTCGCATAGATACTTCGTCTGTTTATTTCATGCGTCTAACGAGGCGAGCGAAGCTCGCATAGATACTTCGTCTGTTTATGTCATGCGTCTAACGAGGCGGGCGAAGCTCGCATAGATACTTCGTCTGTTTATTTCATGCGTCTAACGAGGCGAGCGAAGCTCGCATAGATACTTCGTCTGTTTATTACATGCGTCTAAAGAGTTCGCTCGCATAGATGCTTCGTCGGTCTATGTCAAGCGCTTAAATAGGCGAGCGAAGCTCGCATAAATGCTTTGTCTGTTTATTCATGCGTCTATCTATGTCACGCGTTTGACGAAGCAAGCAAAGCTCGCATAGATGCTTCTAGAGGATCTGTCCCTATGTCATGACATGAGTCTCACGCATAGATACATCATCATACATCGGGAATCTTTCCGAGTTCATTCAAAAGAGCAATGGTAACACCTATATACAAATCTGGCGAGAAAGATCAACCTACTAACTATAGACCTATATCTTTATTAACTGTACTTTCTAAAATACTTGAAAAATTGGTAAACAAAAGGTTGACTCACTACCTTGAATCGAACCATATTCTTTCTGATTGTCAGTATGGCTTCAGGGCAAACCGATCTACGGAGGATGCCGTACTAAAACTAACAACTAAAATAACTAATCATCTGGATATAGGAAAAAAATGTTTGGGAGTGTTCTTGGATTTACAAAAGGCATTCGACACGGTGTCTATACCAATTCTTCTTTCCCGAATGGAAAACGTTGGTATAAGGGGTGTCGCTTTGGACTGGTTTAAGGATTATCTGACTAGCAGAAATCAAAGAGTTCGAGTAGGAGAGTACCTAAGTGATAGTGCTACCTGTACATTTGGAGTACCGCAAGGCAGCACGCTTGGCCCTACCCTCTTTCTCATTTATATCAATGAGCTCTGCAAGATTCATCTTCACTGTGGCGATGTATTTATGTTTGCGGACGACACGGCATTAATTTTCTTTGGTCCCACATGGGAAGAGGTCCGTCTAACAGCTGAAAAAGGACTTAGCAAAGTCACAGCCTGGCTGGAAGACAATCTTCTTTCTCTAAATGCAGCAAAAACCAAATACATTTGTTTCAGCATAACCAACTCCACATCTCCGTCAAATCACTTCGCATTGACTACGCACACCTATCCGTGCAATAGGAGGGCTAATCAACTACTAAATGATAGCTGTAACTGCACAGTGCTAGAAAGAGTTACCTCATTTAAATATCTCGGCATTATAGTTGACAATAATCTAAACTGGGGACCTCACGTTGATGCTTTATCTAAACGTGTCAGGAAACTAATGTTTATATTTAAGAACCTTAGAAACGTTGCAGATCTTAAACTACTTATACAGATATACAAGGCCTTATGTGAATCCATCATTTCCTATTGTATTTCGGCATGGGGTGGTGCTGCAGAAACTACCATGATACGATTGGAGAGAGCTCAGCGTGCGGTGCTCAAAGTACTACTGTCATTCCCAATAGGCCATCCAACTAAAATTGTATACGACACGGCAAGGGTACTTTCTGTTCGTAAACTGTATGCTCTTCGTTGTATAGCTAGGTACCACCATGCTACTGTACCTAGCCTTCCTAACTCCGACAAAAGAATTTTTCGGTGCCCTACATATGCTACAAGGACTAGATTTGCGCAACGATCGTATGAATTTACTGCCCCGCGGTTTTACACGTATATCAATAAATTAACAGTAATAAGTAACCTTAATTATTACTCAATGCGTAAAGTGGTGACTAATATCTTGCTTAACACAGACAGTGAGGAGATTAATGTGATATTGAATCCTATAGTATAATAACAATATAAAACTAGCCCAAAACCTGATTAGTGGTATGCTACTGATCCCAAGAATTTATTTATTCGTAGGGCTAATCAGGTTTTAACAGTGCTAACTCTAATGTTTATACAGGGTGATTGGAAATTCGATGCATTCCCTGAAGGTGGTTAGAGGGGGGGCCATTTCCAACATATTCTTCCATGGAACCAGGGGTCGGAAATGATTGGTTACAAAATTATTAGGATTTTTGATTTTTAAAGAAAATTTCCCGATTTCAACTTTAAAGTCATGCAAGCTAGCCAAACCGTTTTATGCATAGTTTTTGACATGATCTCATAGTGAATGAATAGGACAATCATTTTAGTTACAAGTTTAGTTAGAAATACTCTTCTTTTTTAAAATACAGCGCCAAAACAAGAAAATATTTTGGTGGAAAGGGATTTTTTTCAACATTCATAGTAATCTACTGTAAAAATCACTATGGAATAATCCGTAAAACTTCATAACAGAGTTCTCTGTTGCATTAGCTAACCAAAAGGTACAATAATCTACAATCAAACATGTTTTCATAAAATAATTAGCATTAATGCAAAAAGCGGCGTGCGAAACAAGGCAATTGACTATGGTCGGTCGACTACGCCAAAGTCAGCAAATGCTGTTTAGACAACTTTTTCAAGTATTTTCGTGGTCTAATGGATGGAGCATTCCCCTCAGGAGTCTGTGGTTCCAGGTTCGATTCCCGTGAGTTGACCTACAAGGTTGATATTCAACACTTTGTGAATTTTTCCCAGTTTGGTTTAAAAAATCACGTTGAACCACCTGATTGTCCGTAAGAAAATATCGTGCTCGGAGGGCATATTAAACCATCGGCCTCGATTGATGTCTAATAAACGCAGACGGTGGTTGTAACACTACCATAGCAGAGGTCTAATACTTGTAGTAGGTGGTTTAAAAACTCCGACAAAGATTTATCATTTCAGTTTTTTAGGCTGTTTAAAGCTCAGGAGCTCCATTTCTGAATTGTCGTAATCCAAATCCGTGCACGGAAATCTAAAACGAGTGGTCTAACCATTCGTATTACACGTTCTACTACTCGACACTTTAAATGTTAAGGGTTTGTGTGAATTTATTAGGTGTGCATAAATTAATAAGTTTAGTAGAACATGTGATACGAGCACAATTAGTAGCAGATTTTCGCACGATTAGGATTACGACAATTCAGAAATGGAGCTCCTGAGCTTTAAACAGCCTAAAAACTGAAATGATAAATCTTTGTCGGAGTTTTTAAACCACCTACTACAAGTATTAGACCTCTGCTATGGTAGTGTTACGACCACCGTCTGCGTTTATTAGACATCAATCGAGGCCGATGGTTTAATATGCCTCCGGAGCACGATATTTTCTTGCGGACAATCAGGTGGTTCAACGTGATTTTTAAACCAAACTGGGAAAAATTCACAAAGTGTTGAATATCAACCTTGTAGGTCAACTCACGGAATCGAACCTGGAACCACAGACTCTGAGGGGAATGCTCCACCCATTAGACCACGAAAATACTTGAAAAGTTGTCTAAACAGCATTTGCTGACTTTGGCGTAGTCGACCGACCATAGTCAATTGCCTTGTTTCGCACGCCGCTTTTTGCATTAATGCTAATTATTTTATGAAAACATGTTTGATTGTAGATTATTGTACCTTTCGGTTAGCTAATGAAACAGAGAACTCTGTTATGAAGTTTTACGGATTATTCCATAGTGATTTTTACAGTAGATTACCATGAATGTTGAAAATCCTTTCCACCAAAATATTTTCTTGTTTTGGCGCTGTATTTTAAAAAGAAGAGTATTTCTAACTAAACTTGTAACTAAAATGATTGTCCTATTCATTCACTATGAGATCATGTCAAAAACTATGCATAAACGGTTTGGCTAGCTGCATGACTTTAAAGTTGAAATCGGGAAATTTTCTTTAAAAAATCAAAAGTCCTAATAATTTTGTAACCAATCATTTCCGACCCCTGGTTCCATGGAAGAATATGTTGGAAATGGCCCCCCCTCTAACCACCTTCAGGGAATGCATCGAATTTCCAATCACCCTGTATATAAATATATTAGGATTAATATAAAAGGGTAAAATTTTAAATAGTACCTACATTGCATTGTTATACTATTGTAAAATTACTTATTGGCACTTTCTTTTATTTCTTTAACTCACAAACAGACCACATTGTACCTACACAACTAAAATAAATTGTAGTACAACTAAAATATTTAGAAACACATAATGTTGTTGTTGTAATGTTTTAAGGTAATAAAGCTGAGTTAAATATGAACTGTACTGCATCTAAACCTGATTAGTGGTATGCTACTGATCCCAAGAATTTATTTATTCGTAGGGCTAATCAGGTTTATCAGTGCTTACTCAAATGTTTGTATATAAATAGATTAGGCATAATATAAAAGGGTAACTTTTGAAATAGTACCTACATTGCACTATCATACTATTGTAAAATTACTTATTGGCACTTTCTCTCATATCTTTAACTCACAAACAGACCACATTGTACCTACACAACTAAAATAAATTGTAGTACAACTAAAATATTTGGAAACACATAATGTTGTTGTTGTAATGTTTTAAGGTAATAAAGTTGAGTTAAATATGAACTGTACTGCTTCTAAACCTGATTAGTGGTATGCTACTGATCCCAAGAATGTATTTATTCGTAGGGCTAATCAGGTTTATCAGTGCTTACTCTAATGTTTGTATATAAATAGATTAGGCATAATATAAAAGGGTAACTTTTGAAATAGTACCTACATTGCACTGTTATACTTACTATTGTAAAACTACTTTATTTGTAAAATTTCTTACTAACACTTTTCTTATATTCTTCAACACACCAACAGACTACATTGCACACAACTAAAATAAATTGTACCTAGTAATAAAATACTTTCAAATATAAAACGTTGTTGTTGTAATGTTTTAGTTAAATAAGTTGAGTTACATAAGAACTGTACCGCTTCCTGGGGGAAGGCCTGATGACCTATATTACAGGTTTAAACCTAGTCTAGGCATCAGCCCTCCACAAAATGTTAACATAATTTTTTGTAACCAATGTCTGTAACATGAAAATGCTTTTGTGGTGTGGAAATAAACATTTTATTTATTTTTTATTATTTTATAGATCCTTCATTTGTCAATATCGTGCGTCTTGCGAGGTGAACGAAGCTGCTTGATTCTTTTTTGTGCTTAAGCGTGAAGGTCTTATCTTGCTCGCACTCACCACTCTTTTTGGCTTGTAGCGCGGCTTCCTTGAACTCCTTCTGCCTGTGTAGTAGGAACGCGAGCTGCTTGTCGTGTCTGGAAGGTTGTGGGCGGGGTGAGGGGGCGGGGCGCGGCGCGGGGCGGGGGGAGGGAGCTGACGTCGTGCGCGGGGGAGGCGCCGGGCCTTGCGATGATCCAGACTGTAAAATATAAAGGACATACAGATAATAAGTAAGCATTAGAAGCAGAAAACCCCTTAGAATATTGATCTGATCGTTAAAAACTACAGCAACAGACTTACACTGCCCGTAGGTAACGGTCCATATCCCAAGGGCGTAGGTAGCTCGTCAACAGCTATGGGTTTCCCGTGGGCATGCATTTTGATGGCTTCCTGGTACTGTTTCACGATGCGTCCCATACGGCGCGCCTTCGATGAATTTCCGTCCGCCTTCGCTTTCGCCTCTTGTTGCTGTTGAGAGAAAAACGTAATATAAAACTAAGGAAGTATATCTATATATGTATACTGATGCCGAAGGTCGCAGGTTCAAATCCTGCCTGCGGTAATAATTTTGGAAGTTTTCCAAAACTTGTTTACCTAACACGAGAAGTGTTTTAAAATTTGGTATTCAATTTATCGCGGGTTTTTCATCGCTTTGACTACATTCAATCTGTAAAGAATGAATTAGTCGCTGGGAATTAGTTGCAAAACAATCCCGGTAGATGGAGCCCATCCACGCGATAGTGGAGAAGATATATTTCCTTAATTTCGCGGGCTCGATTAGAACCGCGGTAGCCTAGTTGGTTAGGGCGTCGGCAGTACTGATGCCGAAGGTCGCAGGTTCAAATCCTGCCTGCGGTGAAAATTTTGGAAGTTTTCCAAAAAAATATTTATAATGAATAGTAGTTTCGACGAGTTTCGAACTAAGCGGGTCGCTCCTCGGTTTTTTCTAAGTGTGTTGTTTCATTGATCTAACTAACTAGCAAAATTAAGGTTAATGAACAGACAGGTTAATTAACGTATGACTTTGCCAAGACTCACTTTTGGTTGCTCATCAATATTATCATAGAATACGATACCAATTGAAAAAAAAAGTGGCACAGCGACCAATGGTTTAGAATTAAAATTGCAGCACTGCAGTTAAAACAACGGCATAAATACTGGCGACTGGTTTTGTTCTCGCTCGCGTGTAATTTTCAGTTGCAATTTTATATTGTGTCCCTTGTACAAAATACTTACTTGGAAAGCTTCAAGGCGTTGCCTCAGGCCTTCTTCCATGGTGGATGCAGTGATGAGTCCCCCGTCAGAGGGCGCCGGCTCCGTCGGCGGCGGGGCAGCCTCTGAAATGTAGCCGCTGGTTTAGGCCTCACTGGTTGGTACGCAAAGACACATGTCATCCTCTGCCTGCACTTCTCCCAAATTAGTTGGTGTCGGGACAAATATTTTTGTTAGAGCACAAAAGGATTTGGCAATATTTTATGACCGGCAGCTTGCCCGACGTCAACCCTTTCTGGGAGTGCTATTACTAGGTGGTATCACCGCCACCATGCGCAGACCAGTCGACAGATATTCAGCCGAGGACAAAAACTCGTCGGCGCCTTTTACGAAACACCGCCTTTTACGGACTAGGAGTGGCAGTATTCTTAGCTGCTACCACATGCAAAGGCACATCTTTAGAGTATAGTTTAAAGTGACCGATATCGAGCTTCAGGACGGGCTGTTGATTATCAACAACTTTCTTTGGGGAATATAGGCATAATTTTTTTTAGTTTAACTTGGTGGGTTAGTTGTGCATTTTGTATGGGGTACATATTTTGTCGAAAATTGTCCCTTAGCCCGTTCTGTTCGGTCCAGTTTACGGTATCAGTCACTGGTAAAGTTTCATCCTATATGCTTTTTAATTAATTATATTCGATATTGAATAAGGCCTGTTCAAATCTGAGCAGTAGGTATGCCGATGTGTACGAGAGAAAATGTTGCTCGCCTGTAAGAGACTAACTGCTTATATAGATATTAAAATCTCTAGATTTATTAATACGTGTGTAGATAATACTTATTTCTTCTATTTAGGATTATTCTATTTAATAAAAAAAAAACAGTTTAATATTTTAGTATGGCTAATAATTTGTCCAATAAACTCATAAAAGATCAATGCCCATGTCTGCAGTGGACTGTTGATGTCGAGTTGGAACGATTTTTTGTGATTTACCTACCAATTTAACAGAGACTACTCAATACAAACAACCATATATTTGTTAAATTAATTTTATTAAATTTCATCAAGCTTTACATTATTTTGATTAACAATAAGTGCACTTTTTAAATGCTTGCTTATACAAAATGTCTTTTGTTAAATACATTGTTTAATTTGCTTCTAAAACTATGTTAAATAGTGCATCTAATATAAATTATCAGGTACGTTAATAGTGCAATATTTAATCACAATAATATACTTTGGTGCTTACTTAAATTATTGTTAATACTGAGTAGTCTCTGCTATAAAGGCACGCATTATAATAAACAGTTTTTTTATATAACTATAAATTTTTCACTGCATACGACCTTTGCCATCTGTACTGGCGACGTCTCTACCATCTGGCTATAACAGTATCTCTGTAGTAGATGAAGCCTCGCTACGTAATAGTGGCCACGGCACAATTGCTTAATTTTGCAAGCTAAGATTGAGCCGCGGTAGCCCAGATTGTAGAGGCGTCGCCAGTACAGATGGCGAAAGTAGCAGATTCAAATCCTTGCTCTATTTTTCCAACGCCCTATACAAAAGCAGCGATCAGACTACACAATTTATCGGGCCGAATTCGATGTACTTACATTGCTGATTATTTTATAAGTGACATTCTTGTAGCACTACAATAAAATCAAGATATAAACAGCAATGTACCTATACCAAATCGGGCATGATGATGGATGATATACAGCTACATAACTGCAGCTTGGACGGCATATACTGGCTTTGAAAATAATTTTCTGATGACGAAGCTTGTACTTAGGACTAGGCCTAGGACTAGACTAGGCTGTTTTGTTATGGCTACAGTAATTGTTTTTGTAAATATTCTTTTTTGCAAAAGCAGTTTCTGTATCTTGTATAGCAACAATAAATTAACAATTCGTTTTACAAAGGCACCCACAACCCATTCACATACCAGCACTATTCTGCGTGGCGTCTTCCCCCTTCTGCTGCGACTTGAACGCGGCTGCGATCTGCTCCGGAGTAGGCAGCTCGGAGAGGTCCATCTCAGTGCCCGATTTGTAAGCTTCCACTACCATGTCGAATTGCTTCACCACCTGTAAAATAAGAGGACACGATATTGTGCGAGAGAGACATTTTGCGAAAGGGCCTAAAGAGACAATTTATGAAGAGTAGAAATTTGCGAAACGTACATTATGCGTCTGAAAGAAACAGCGTGTGGTAAGGAGAAGAACGGACTTTGTTTGATTATGATTGGAATATTCTATTATTTTTAAGGATAAATGAGAAGTCTGTTACAAAAATAGAATTAGAGAGAAGACCAAATTTATGAAATTGTGTCAAAATAACAGACAGTTTTAGTCATTATTTCCTGTCCTATTCTTTTTGTTACGGATTATAGATTGAAACTTATAGTGTTTCCCAAGTCTCAAGAGAGACACCGGCACCTAGGGAACAGAGGGAACGCGGGTGCAAACGTAATAACTAGGTGCTTATGCTTTACACCTAATCTTCCCTACGTACTCACTCACGCACTCAGGGGTCACATGCACTCGTATTTGTGAGAATAATCTATAACCATTTAGTTACTCAGTGTTTACCAGCGGTTACCTCGGTTTCCGGTGTGCCCCTCTTGGAACATAGGTAACACGATAGTCTAGCTAGTATTTAATTAAATTTTCTCAAACATGCTAGGAAACATGACAATTTCTTTCAAGAAAACAATCTAGAAAGTTTGACATTGTCTGTGATTTTGTAATTTCTGAACGATTTCTTTTTTACACACCAGCAATGGATTCCAATACAACTTTTCTGGCGCGATATCGAAATCGTTCAGAAATTACAAAATAAAAAAAGAATAACTCCTAATCCACATCTTGACTTAGTAATCAGTAAAACAACTTTTTATATCAAATTACTATAAAATAAATTAAAATGATTAAAATTTCCTAGCATTTTTTTGAGAAAAGCACTATGTAAGCCTCGGGAAAATGACTTTGCCAGACTCGTATTTTTAAAGTCCTCGCCTGCGGCTCGGACTTCAAACTCTACTCGTCAGTCAAAGTCTTATTTCCCGTCCTCGTCAACAACCTACTATACCTTCAAGTATTCCAATGCCAATGCTTTGTCGCCAGCTTGTTTGCAGGCCAGGGCGGACGCTTTGAATTCCTCTTTACGCTCTGGAAATAAAAATAATATAAAATAAGTGCGGTTCAGTGAAAATAATACATCGCGTTAGTTTTTTTGGTAGTTCGTTGCCAAGAACTAGTAACATTCTGCAAGATTTCTCTTTGGTTCATAGCTTATTACTATCACTTTTTAAATTTATTTATTTATTTTATTTTATTAGGTAAATACAACAGGTAACAATCATTTTTGCCTAATACACTGTAATGTAAACTAGCGGCCTGCCCATGGGTACCCCCGCTAATCGTTTTCCTGTTATTTATTTATTTTATTTTATTAGGTAAATACAACAGGTAACAATCATTTTTGCCTAATACACTGTAATGTAAACTAGCGGCCTGCCCAAGGGTACCCCCGCTAATCGTTTTCCTGTGGGAATTTATACCTATCTTTTAAATCACTATTAAAAAAACACATCGAAATCTGTTACGTGGTTTAGAAGGCGTTTGCTGTGTCCAAGACAGACAGAGAAACACAGAGAGCGTCTTCATTTTATAGTATGTATAGACACTCACTCAATATAATCTGCAATCCTTCTTGTTTCTCCGGCGACAGTGTTTCAGCTTCTGCAGCCGGCGTTGGCTCGGGAGGCGGGGCTTGTGGCTCGGGGTCTGATTGGTCGACCGGCGCTGGCTCCGGCTCTGATTGGTCCACCGGCGGGGGAGGGGCGGGCCGTGACAATACAGGGGGCGGGGCAGAGGGTGGGGCCGACGGGGGAGGTGATTTGAGGGGAACGGGGGGTGGGATGTCGGCGTCGTTGACGGGACGGCCGGCTTTCGCTTGTTTTAGAAGGTCTTGAAGCGTTTTCAGACCGCGGCCGAATCTGTAACATCAAAATATTGCTTAATCTTATTTGAATAGTGTCACATCTATAATCTTTCCAAGATAGCATTTAGAAGGTTGTTAATTCAGCTTCTATATAATGATATGGAATGAATCTCTTTCATTAACTCTGACTGAGCAAAAAAATTAATAAAATGAAATTAATACAAATTAGTCCTTTGGTCTACAATGGACAGATTCTATTTTGGACATCATATTCTAATTTGGACAGATTCTACTTTCGACAGATTCTATTTTGGACAGATTCTGCTTTGGACAGCTTCTACTTTGGGCAGATCCTACTTTGGACAGATTCTACATTGGACAGATTCTACTTTGGACAGATTCTGATTTCGACATTGGTCTTTTCATTTGTCATATTTCTGAAGAAGGTAAGGGTGTGCGGTATATTACTTTTGGTACAGAGACCAAAATACCAAAATTTAAAATTGCCAGTTATATTAAACCAATCATCATTTACTTATAATGAAATAAACATGTCTTCTCTTATCTTTAATGAACTAATTAAAAACAATGTAAGTTAAAATCAGTACTTAAACAATTATAACCCATTATATATGTAACGTTTTACATAATGAATAGGTTATGTATACGTAAAAAGTTATTTCTCTTTTATTATAATTTTATATGATCATATTTACATAAATATTTTTTTTTTAATTCTTTGACCGATACCTTGTTCCCAAAAATCCTTGTATCAAAATTTGCCGTTTGATGACGGCTTAGTACCTTTAGCATCACCCTAATTCTACCCGTGGGTGTCGTAAAAAGCGACTAAGGGTGAATTTTCCAGGGAATGGGCAGCAGCGTTCCCTGTGAATTAAACGTCTTGCACCCGCTCGCCATACGCCTGCCAAGCGTGGTGAGTATGGCAATATACCCCAATACGGGGGGGGGATCTATGTCCAGTAGTGGCCTGTTGTGGCTGTAAAGGTACCAAAAGTAATGTACCACAAACCCTTACCTTCTTCAGAAATATGACAAATGAAAATACCAATGACAAAATCAGAATCTGTCCAAAGTAGAATCTGTCCAATGTAGAATCCGTCCAAAGTAGAATCTGTCCAAAGTAGAATCTGTCCAAAGCAGAATCTGTCCAAAATAGAATCTGTCCAAAGTAGAATCTGTCCAAATTAGAATATGATGTCCAAAATAGAATCTGTCCATTGTAGACCAAAGGAACTCTGTCTCCACATATTTTCAAGTTTTAAAATGCTTTTGCCATAGTAAAGACAAACTTTCTAGCTCTGCTTGACTCCCCACACTCCTTTGCTTGTTTCTCGGCAGCCATATAGTTGGTAATATGATCTTGTATCAACCTGACTCTACTCCTGTCGGTGCTAAAAGGAAATACCTACTTATACTAAAGGGGCAATATCTAAAGAAGCATAAATGTGTGATTTACCGTCTAGCCCTGCTTGATTCCCCGCTTTCCTTCGCTTGTTTCTCTGCTGCCATATAGTTGGTGATCCGGTCCTGTATCAGACTGACTGTACTGCTGTGAGTACTGAGAGGAAATACCTACTTATACTAAAGAAACTTTTTTTGTTATGGGCAATCGCCAACCCTAGACAGGTTACATTCTTGCCAGAAAGAGACCATATTTAAAGAAGTATAAATATGTGACTTACCGTCTAGCCCTGCTTGATTCCCCACTTTCCTTCGCCTGTTTCTCTGCAGCCATATAGTTGGTGATCCTGTCCTGTATCAGACTGACTGTACTGCTGTCGGTACTGAGTGCAAGTATCTACTAACTAATACTTAAGGCACAATATCTAAAGAAGTATAAATGTGTGACTTACCGTCTAGCCCTGCTTGATTCCCCACTTTCCTTCGCTTGTTTCTCTGCAGCCATATAGTTGGTGATCCTGTCCTGAATCAGACTGACTGTACTGCTGTCAGTGCTCAGGGGAGGCCCGGGGGCGGGACGGGAAGCGCGCGGGGGCGGGGGAGGCGCCTCGTCGTCTTCTATGCCGAGTTCTTGGAGCTCATTAAGCAGGTCGGGGTCATCTTCATCTCCTAGAAGGAAAAAGGAAGGAAATCTATTGATAACAATTTACAGCTAAGGCAGCTAAGGCAAACCAAATTGTCGTGAATAAATCAAAACATAAAATAAAATGAAGTCACTTTTTTCTCTGTCGTGGAATTCGCTATTTCCTTTTGTTGTAGATAGAGTGATTATAAAGGAAGGTTCATATGTGTAGAACAGGCCGGGATATTTTTGTCTGGAGGAAAATGAGTTGCAGCGGATGTAACCACTAACTGGCCACTGCTAGTTTGTTATACCTACTTTAAAACTGAAGTAGGTATAAATCCTATATAAGGTCCTATTAAATTCACTGCAAATATTTTAAGGGCATGCGTAAATATGTATAGGAAAAACCTCTAAGGCATTTTTAAAAAAATCTACACGCTAGATTCTTTTTTCATTTTCAAACAAGCTTTTTAATTAATTATGTGAACACCCTTTGACTGACCCGACTGACGTTCCGTCACGTAGACAGGATTCACTTACACGGCACGCACACTGACAACCAACCAATCACAGCACATTTTTTTGGCGCGTAATTTAAATTCATCGATGTGTGAGTTTCTAGGACAAACAGGGTGCACTTTTTTCGTTTTGTGTTTTTTTTAGTTAAATGCAATTTTCTCGAAAACTAGCGGGTAGATTTTTTTAAAAATTTGCCTAGTACGTGCTTATATTTTATTTGATCTGCCCCTAAAATATTTGCAGTGAATATAATAGGACCTTATATACAAAATATCCCACTCTTTCTGTACTTGTAAGTATATGGTGAGTCATCTCTGTCTAGGTGTCTATGAAGCTATGAAGCAAGATACAAATGTTACCTACTCCATCTCACTGAATACTGTTATACTAACACAATAAATTAGCACCTTCCTACTGTAGCCTCATACCTAATTGACTATGGTCTAAATAAATAGATAGGTACAGTTATAGCTGTAAAAGACTGTATTAACTGAAAAATATTTAATAACGGTTTTATTTTATTATTTCATTATACCTCTTTAGAACATGCAATTGAGTAAACGAACTATCAAAAATTGTATTAAATCTTACCAGACACATCCTCATCTGAAGGTATGTCCTTGAGACTCTCAGCAATCATGGCATCAAGGTTGGCCGCTGGGACGGGTGCTGGTTTCTTGGGCTTCCGCTTCTTGCCTTCGCCGCTGATCGCCGCCAGCTCCGCTTCCAAGTCCAAGTCATCACCAGACATGTCCATTGGCTCGTCTCCATCATCAAGGCCCGGGATGTCTATTAGGCCAAACTGTGCAAAGCAATGGAATACAGTAATAAATAACCGACAGGATACAGGATACCCGATACCTAACAGGATATACAGGATGTTCTCTTTAAGTGGTCAATCTAGATTCTAGGCTAGGCTAATCCATTTGATGAAAAACTTTGAACATACATACAAAATTCTTATTAGTTAGCATAGTAAGTAATCAAAAATTAGACAATTATTATAATGGAAACAATTATTGTAATTATTATAAACCACTTCTAAGTATACCAGCGATTTGAAGTATGTAATTATAAATATTGCTATGAAAATATTGGGATATTATAAATTGCATATCAAATAAATAATCGCCTATCAATACATATTCATCATTTATATTTTTTTTTACATCAAATATCTTACTTCACTTCAAATAAACTAAACGTTTAACAAAACATAAACTGCAGATAATTCGAAATTTTACATCAATATGACATAACATTTTTCCTCATATTGCAATACAGATAAATTTATTTTTGTACAAAAATACTACATACATAGCATGAATACTGACTGCACAGCAAATTTTCCATATTTCATAGCAAAATAACTATCCCAGTCGCATATTAACCAGTAAACATAAGTTTATAGGTCCGTTAGGTATAGCCTAACCGAACCTGGCGCGCAAAGCGCCAGGTTAGGTTAGGTTAGGTTAGAACTTTGACCACAACGCACGAGCCGAGCGAGCGGAGCGAGCGTGCCGCGGCAGCGGCCGGCGATGTGCCAGAAACGACACGCTATGCGCGTCATCAATTTAAAATATGATTATCGATGTGTATGTTTAACGATGATGGTTCATCTCTAATAAAAAACGCTGTAAATAATATAAAAATAGAAGCTATATTTAAAAGAAAAAGAGTTAACAGGTATAATGTGCATTAAGATTATTAGCTGTTCATTGATGAAAAAGCTTTTGCTTTAGGAAAAATCGCTGTGCGCTGCAAAAATAAATTGTAGTGTGTTTAGTGATATTTTGAGTTGAATATTTTGCTGTGCAATCAGTAATTTTGATGGGAATTTGGAATCTTATTGCATAGAAAAGGATATTTTTTGATTTGCGTTTAAATACTACCCGAAAAAATTTAGAGTAGGTAAATATGATATCATAAACGGAGTTGCAAAAAAGAGGGTATTGTACTGTAAGTACTCTACAAGTCTTTTTATTTTAGTGGCAGCATATTCAAAGTTTAACTTATTCAAATAAATATAATTGTAGGTGCAGTACTTTTTGAGAAAGAAACAAGAAAAGATTAACAACACCTTTTCCTCAAAATAATTGTTGACTACGTAATCTGAACTAGATCCTTTGCTCAGTAGTTGGAATACATAACTACAACATAACCACTCCAGAATTAAGGACCTATAATGAACTGAAACCTACAACAGTGCATCCTTTGTTTACAAACTGTGATCAGCTGATAAGGATCCACACATTTTAGTCGAAATTTTGACCCCAAAAAGACCTTTGCTATCTAAGCAACGGCCCTAAAATATATTGCGATGTTGAGATATTGAAACAAGCCCACATTGGCCTCGAAACGCTAACAAATAACGAAGAATGACTCACTTGCGACAAATTACCGCCTCTCTTCCCGGATCTTGGCTTTTTACTCATTTTGGACGTTCAGCCCTAAAGGGTACTTCAATTGGAGTATATTTATCACTTGGATCAATGTTCTTTGTCCTGTTAACAATAAAAAATAATTAGAATTCTTGTGAAAATTATGAAATGGAAGATTTGTAATAATGTTTGACAGTTTTGACTAAGTGCTGCCAGAGAGTTCTGTTGATTTTCGGATGATACGAAAATCAATATTCCAAATAACAAACAAACATATTACTAAAAAAGAAAAACCCGACTGCAGTAATTTCAAAGTTTTTTTGCGACTAAAATACGCCATATTGAATTTACGAAATATTAATATAGCCTTTTATACTTGCGATTGTCGACACTTGATGGAACTCCATATTAGACATTCTATATAAGGTCCTATTAAATTCACTGCAAATATTTTAAGGGCAGATCAAATAAAATATAAGCATGTACTAGGCAAATGCTTAAAAAAATCTACAGGATAGTTTTCGAGAAAATTGCATTTAACTAAAAAATATCAAAACTAAAAAAGTGCACTCTGTTTGTCCTAGAATCACACCACTAAACGCGTTTAATTTACGCGCCAAAATAAGGTGCTGTGATTGGTTGGTTGTTAGTGTGCGTGCCGTGTAAGTGAATCCTGTCTACGTGGCGGAACGTCGCGTCAGTCGGAACAGTCAAAGGATGTTCTCGTAAATAATTAAAAAGTTTCTTTGAAAATGAAAAATAAAATCTAGCGTGTCGATTTTTTTTAAAATGCCTTTAATGTTTTTCTTATACATATTTACGCATGCCCTTAAAATATTCGCAGTGAATTTAATAGGACCTTATATAAAACCTCTTGTACTCGTTCCACTATTATATTTTTACCCCCAACTAGTTTCGCTCACTAAGCATCTTTCGGGGCATTTTTATACAATTTTTAGACATTACACAAAAGCATTTAGCATCTTCAGGGGCATTTTTATACAATTTTTGTGTAATGTCTAAAAATTTTATAAAAATGCCCCCTCAAGATGCTTAGTGAGTTGGGTGTTGGGTGTAAAAATATAATAGTGGAATGAGTACAAGAGGTTTTATTTACATATATTAATACAAGGTGTTCCAATGTAAATACATTAAATTGGAGACGTTGTGTAGGCCGTCGTACCGAACAATTTTCATTATGGGGCCAAGTTATGAAAACCCCTCGTTTAGAAATATTAAGCAACTTAAAATTATTAAATTTAATTGAGTGCCACTGCCACATTATGAAAGGGACTTTATTGATTATGACCTTTATTTATGTCATGTTGCCGTCTTGGAAAAACTTTTGAAATTACCGCCACAACTGTTGCCAAGGCAACGCTTTTGGCGGTACTTTAGTTACAAGGCAACAGTTGTGGCGTAGACAATGCGTAGACCAAGGTCAAATGTCATGTTCGTCAAAAACTGACACAACCGACACTACAGACTCTACTGGGTTCTCTGATTTGCCCTTTATGTCTTTGCGTCTCTATGGGTGCTCTAAGTCAAAAAAAGTTTTTAGTTTGAGGCGGAAATAAAATTAAGTTAACACCAAGAAAGAGATCTTTTGTCTTAAGTTTTCGTTTAAATTTAAAACATAGACAACTATGTTCTAAACTTTTTCGGAGATTCAAATCCAACAAGTTAAAAATGCAAGGTTGCAATCTTGGATAAGGGGTAATACATAATGGTTGTAGTAAATGTAGGCATATACTCTGTATGAAAATTTTAACTTCTTAATTGTTAAGAATTCTAACTTGGTGCCATAATGAAAATTGTTCAGTACAATGGTCTACACAACGTCTCCAATTTAATGTATTTCCTTTGGAACACCTTGTATAGCTAGTGCCACTCGCGTTGCTGCGACAAATTTAACGAGACCTTATGCGTTGAAACCTGCTCAGCTGTTTGGGCTGTAGCCCATAAAAAATATTTCTTGTCCGCATACATATAACCATAATATATAGGTACATAGGATATACTACTCTCGAAAAACATAACACTCCTTCTTAGGCAGTCGGGTAAAAATGATATAAACGAGCTCGTAGAGCGCCTTCTCGAATGCGTTTATGCACGTAAGTGAAAGAGACAAAATGGTTAAAATGACAATTTGGTAATATAGTCTATAATTGAGATCACTACTTGCTGCTTTTACCACCGCGTCGTACGGCTGTCGTGTGGCGCTCCCTTTCAGTAAACTCGAGTGAGAAAGGGAACGCCATACCTACGCCCACAATTGCAGTGAGTGGTCTTCTCGACTATTGGTCGTTATAGTGAACAGAGGAGAGGAGGAAGGTGATGTAAAAATGATCCATTTTCGTTTAAGTTGGCGACTAGAAGATGATGCCATGGTTGGAAGGGGCAAATGGAGCTCACAATAGAACTAACAAATAGAGGAGAGCAATTGAAAGGTTGAAAAGAGGCTGCAAGTAGGAAGTGAAGGTAAGGAAGGGTATATAGGTCATATTTAATTCACTGTAAATATTTTCAGGGTATGTTCTACTCGTGAAACTGAACAACTTTTCTTGGTAAGGTCTTTTATACAAACTGACACAATATATATTGGTCATTTTTGTATAAGAGGTCGAAAATATTTTTTTATTTTACGGAAAAATGTTACTAAGAAAAGTTGTTCAGTTTCGCAAGTAGAACATACCCTAAAAATATATGCAGTCAATTTAATAGGACCTTATATATATTAACGCAGTGGCAAAAAATAACTCTTGACTATACTCGAAGTACTCCAGTGTTGAAAAGGAATGGAAAACTATTTATTTTGAGACTGTCTGGCAATGCTACTTTTGACACATGCATTAACGAGTAACGACCCGTTCCAAACATGCGATACCACTTTCACGGCTTTATTTGTGGAAGTGTCTATATAGCGGGGCGCCCCGCTCGATAGTCATTTAGGCTATTCACCGGGGCGCCCTGCTGAATAGCGCTTTGTCTCTGGATAGGCTATTGAGCGGGGCGCCCTGCTAAATAGCAGGACTCGTATGTAGGTATCATGGTAGGTATAAGTACAGGGCAAGTGTATCCTCTTTGATTTGATTTAGTAAATCTGTTTGTTTTGTTTGACCTCGCTCGCATATACCTACTGTCTAACTAGAAAAAGAAAGACGCCAGTAGTCCATACCAATTCGTTCTCATCCATCCTCATATTTTTTCACCCATCACCATGACTTCCTCACCCATCTTCACGCATCCTCATCACTTCCTCACCCCTCCTCATCACTTTCTCACCCATCTTATCCATCCTCATCACTTCTTCAACCATTCCCATCCATCCTCATCACTTCGTCACCCATCCTCGCCTATCCTCATCACTTCCTCACCCATCCTCACCCATTCTCACTCACTCATCCTCATCATTTCCTCACCACTTGCTCGCCCATTCTCACCCATTATATTCGCCCATTCTCACCCATTATATCAAGTCCATGTGCGATCACATACCCAAATCCCAGCACAGGCCAATCATGTGCACCGTACAAGCAGTCATACGCCCGATAATGGTACCTTTTCGCCGTCGTTTCAATTTCAAAAAGGCAAACTGGGAACAGTATGCAGCTACAGTAGACGACAACTTACTAAAAATCCCACCTTGTCCGGAAAACTATGATGAATTTGTCAAAGTTATCCGGAAAGCGTCTCTTCAACACATTCCGCGTGGCTGTAGTACCGCCTACATCCCGGGCCTCACAAAAAATGCCGGCGATATTATGGCGAACTATGAGTCCCTTTACTCTGAGGACCCCTTTTCACAGGAAACTCTGTCTGCCGGTGAGGAGCTAATGGCTGAAATATCCAAAAACCGTGAAGAAAGGTGGATCGACATGGTTGAGTCAATGGACATGTCCCATAACAGTAAAAAAGCCTGGGGCACTCTCCGTACCCTGACTAGCGATCCACCCTCTGCAAAACAACCTGGACCTGTCACAGCTAACCAAGTGGCACACCAATTGCTCCTCAACGGCAAACCCAGTCGCAGAATCCCTTACACTCGCCCCTCTGCAATAGAGTCCTCATACCGACAAATAAGCAAACCTTTCACCCTTCACGAGATCATTGCAGCAATAAAGACACTCAAAAACGGAAAGGCTGCCGGTGTTGACGACATATGTGTTGAACAGCTGAGGCAACTTGGTCCAGTAGCGATCTCATGGCTCCTTCAGATGTTTAACACGTGTGTTGACTCCACCAGAATCCCTAAACAGTGGAGAAGGTCCAAGGTCACTGCTTTGCTAAAGCCGGGAAAGCCTGCTGACGACCCCAAAAGTTTTCGCCCCATTTCGCTTTTATGTCATACCTTCAAATTATTTGAACGCCTCCTTCTCAACCGATTAACACACGTTATTGACCCCAACTAATACCCGATCAGGCGGGCTTCCGTCCTGGAAAGTCCTGCTGCGGTCAGGTACTCAGTCTAACACAGCATATTGAAGACGGGTTTGAGAGAGGTTTGGTCACTGGAGCTGTATTTGTTGATCTTAGCGCAGCCTATGACACGGTTAACATAAATCGCTTGCTGAGGAAAATAACAGATTTTACAAATGACCAGCCTTTTGTAAATATCCTCAGCGAAATGCTACGAAACCGTCGTTTCCAAGTGCACTTGAACTCCGAGAAGAGCAGATGGCGAATACAAAAGAATGGTCTCCCCCAGGGTAGCGTTCTCGCGCCTACCCTGTTTAATATATACACCAACGACCAGCCTCGCCATCCTGCTACTAATCGTTTCATTTACGCTGATGACCTCGCTCTGACCTGCCAAGAGAAGAACTTTGAGGATGTGGAGAAACATCTTTCGGCAGCTTTGGTGGACCTAACGGGTTACTACGATAAGAATGCTTTAAAGCCAAACCCTTCCAAGACCGAAACTTGTGCTTTCCACCTTCGAAATCGGGAGGCTAAAAGAACCCTCAACATCCAGTGGTGCGGAATTCCCATTAGGCACAATTATACCCCAAGATACCTTGGAGTCACTTTGGACCGATCACTGACGTACAAAGATAACTGCGTAAGTCTAAAGTCCAAAGTGAGCGCCCGTAACCATATCTTGAGAAGGCTCACAACTACAAAATGGGGTGCCTCCGCCCACGTTCTCCGAACTAGTAGCTTAGCTCTGTGCTTTTCAGCTGGCGAGTACGCAAGCCCAGTATGGGCCCGCTCGTCACATGCTGGCCAAGTCGACGTCGCGCTAAACGAATCCTGCCGAATTGTCACGGGCACACTTAAGCCGACGCCGCTTTCCCACCTTTACTCGCTAGCTGGAATAGCCCCACCGAGTGCTCGCCGATATGCTGCCTGTTCAGTTGAAAAAGACAAACAGACAAATGATAACAGACACTCTCTCCATGACCACGTTTTTCCACCGCCTCGCCTTAAAAGTCGCAAAGGCTTTTTGAGTCAACCTTACCCCGCTTTGGACGAAACTTCAAACCTGAGGCTTGAGCAATGGAAGAAGCTATTCCCACCTGACGCATCCCATGTGCCACCAGCTGAAAAGCTACCACCTGGTGGTGACCTCCCCTGGGCAGTCTGGAAGTCACTCAACCGACTCCGGGCTGGTGTTGGGAGGTGCCACGAAAACATGAAAAAGTGGGGCTTTTCGGCTGGTGGTAGATGTGACTGCGGCGCCGCCCAGACAATGGTGCACCTACTGGTCTGTCCCAATTGCCCAAACCCCTGCACTCTTCAGGACCTACTGGAGGCGAGCCCCAGGGGCATTTCAGTTGCCAAATATTGGTCAAATAAAATATAACTGTTGCCATCGACTCGACGAAGAAGAACCCATTATATGATGAATATGAGTGAGGAAGTGAAGAGGATGGGTGAGGAAGTGATGAGGATGGGTGAGAAAGTGATGAGGATGAGTGAGGAAGTGTTGAGCAAGGGTGAGGAAGTGATGAGAATGGGTGAGGAAGTGATGAGGATGGATGAGAAAGTGATGAGGATGGGTCAGGAAGTGACGAGGATGGGTGAGGAAGTGATTAGGGGTTGGTGAGGAAGTAATGAGGATGGACGAAGATGGTTGAAGAAGTGATGAGGATGGATTAAATAAGATGGATGAGAAAGTGATGAAGATGCGTGAGGATGGGTGAGGAAGTCATGGTGATGGGTGAAAAAATGATGAGGATGGATGAGAAAGGATTAGTATGGACTACTGGCGTCTTTTTGTTTTTCTAGTTAGACAGTAGGTATATGCGAGCGAGGTCAAACAAAACAAACATAGATTTACTAAATGAAATCATATCAAATCATAGTCTCTTTCCAGGCCAGACAGGATAAACAAGTCGAAAGACGAATCGAAAATGCCTGGAAGAGCTATTGGTCCATGAAAGAGCTTATGAAGGGCACCCTTCCATTGACACTCAAGCGCAAACTCATGGACATGTGCATTCTCCCCATCCTTACCTACGGAGCTCAGACTTGGTCTTTGACTGACATCCAGAAGTCCAGGCTCAAGGTCTGCCAACGAAATATGGAGCGCAGCATACTCGGGGTCAAGCTTATAGACCGAGTTAGAAACACGACGCTGCGATCCCGCACACAAATTATCGATGTAGGTCAGAAGGCAGCATTCTTAAAATGGGATTGGGCTGGTCACGTGGCAACGTGGCATCCTGGCAAGGATGCCGAACGAACTCTGGGCAAAAAGTTGCACAATTTGGGTCCCTCCTAACGCAAAACGGGCGCGTGGTCGACCTCGAAAGAGATGGACCGACGAAATAAATGCGCAAGACCAGAATTGGATGGAGGCGGCCCAAAACCGGGAACAATGGAAGAAAGGGAGGGAGGCCTTTGCCCTGCAGTGGGACGTCACAGTCTGACAATAATAATAATAAATCAAAGTGGGTACACTTGCCCTGTACTTACTTACCCGTACAGGGCAAGTGTACCCCGTACTTACCTATCATGATACCTACATACGAGTCGAAATAACGGCGGAGCGGCGCCCCGGTCAATAGCCAAACCACAGACAAAGCGCTATTTAGCAGGGCGCCCCGCTCAATAGCCTATCCAAAAACAAAGTGCTATTCAGCAGGGCGCCCCGGTGAATAGCCTAAATGACTATTGAGCGGGGCGCCCCGCTATATAGACACTTCCTTATTTGTGATTATAAGATGATGTGATGAAGATTACAAAAATGTTGATTATGTGGGTAAAGCGAATCCTTTTAATCCATTAAGTTAATAAAAATGCCCTATTTATAATAGTTTTTTATTTCATTTTTGATTTTTTAAATGTTATAATTTTTTAGGCAGTTTGTGTTTTATATCCACAGTCTCACAGATGACTAATCAATTAAAATTAAAAATAGATAATATTGCCATTTGCAAAAACACTATCGGAAAAATGGGAAAATGTTTACATTACCTTCAAAGGATAAACTCAGTTTGAAAAGTGAAATACTGATAAAAGTTTATAGAAGTTGCCATTTTCTTAAATTTTCTTTGTTACGAATGATCGGGAAAACTACTACTTTCTTACTTTACAATATTCAACTGTGTTAGAGGGGTAAAGTTTTCGAAGTATCGGGTAAATAATATTTGTCCATTGCCACACTGACATCATCGCGAGAGTGACGTATGAACGGCCGAAGAAACGAAAACGAAAGAAAAGCCTCTCTGTGCCGTTGTTATCTTCTAAAATTTCGGAAGAATGGAGACAAACGGCCAGGATAATGGGGTTAAATCAAAAAAGAAAGAGAACAGCGATGCAAAGGACAATTTATGGTAATAGTTCACTGTTAATTTTTCGAGTAACAGGCAGTCCCCTTGTATGGGATCCAATGTGTCACACCTACGTGATGTCAAGCATCGTACCAGAGAAATATGTGACCTGGCTGCGACGTCTACCTTTGTGTGCAAAGCAGCCGTGGAAACTTTTCTCATGGTCTTGATACGCACGCATTTCTCGTGGACCCTAAACGAGGTTGACAGTTGAACCATTTTTTATCTGTGCAGAGTATCTTGCCGTGTGTACGGTATTCAATGGAATGTTTATCTTGCAGGTCAGCGATATTAGAAGAGGTCCAGAACCAAGGGAACACAAAACTACCTTCAAACAAAAATGTACTTGTACTTGGTGATAATGAAACGGGCAAAACCACTCTCATAGCTAAATTACAAGGAGTTGAGGACCCTAAGAAGGGTTCAGCACTCGAATATGCATATATAGATGTTAGAGATGAATATAGGGATGGTAAGTCTATATTTTCTTTCTTATAACTCAATATTTTCGCTAGTTTTAGTTTGACCCCATTCATTCTAATAAGATGTGAAAATCATGCATAAACTTGAGATAATAAACTTGCTCAGGTTTATGGAGCATAACAAATGAGTAGTAAAATTATAAAATTGTAACCATAGAGTGCTAAATGTTTGAATATCTTGAAAAAATCTAAGAACAATGTTGCTTGCCAGCTTAACTAAGTTTTAATTAAGATTTGCTAATTTAGCCATTGTAGCAACTTTCAGAATATCTGTGGACAAATAATCATGCCTTATCTATGCATATGCACTCTTTCCTCAATCTGTCTGTAAGATAACCTACATTTTGTGTTTATAAAATTACTTCTTTGCTATTTATATTTCGTTGCATTATGGTATGCAACTTTCTTTCTTTGCAAGGCAAGAATTGGTTTCTTGAAAACTTACCTACAGCCAGAAAATTGTTAAGTCAGCAACAATATCTGATGTCACTGCCTGGTTAGCCCTAAGTGACCGAGCAGTCAGGTGTAGGTTTAGAGGTCCTCCGACTATGATGGTTGTGTTCAGTGATTATGAAACAACACCAGGGTTTATCGGTTTGTTCACCAATACTGTGTCCAACTCAGCAGTGGAATCATAAGAGGTCATAAAAATACTAAATTGACCACACTTTACTCTCTAGACTGTATGGTTTAATTCAACAACTGGCAGTTGATCACGCAGGACAGGGATCAGTGCCAAAGGCTCGTTGCAAAGGCCAAGATCCATTTTGTTGCTGAACCAGAAGATTTAATGCTATCTAGTAAAAATATTTACCATACCATTATTTTTTCCAGATCAAACCCGATTAAGTGTATGGGTCCTGGATGGAGACCCAGGACACACAAATCTACTCCGGTTTGCGCTGAACGAGGACACATTCCCGCACACGCTGGTGATCCTGACGGTAGCCATGACCACCCCGTGGGGTATCCTCGATCAGCTGCAGAGCTGGGCGTCTGTACTCGGCGACCACATAGACAAATTGGATCTCACACCTGGTAAGTTTGTTTCTGGAGCATGCTTGGCCCAAACCTTCAATTTGTCAAAATTCTCAATGCTCCATCTACTGATAGTTTTAAAAACAGACTTGATAAGTGGCCTTCAAAGCAATATAAGGGACTGTGACTTTAATGTGAACTTTTGAACTATTTACACACAGTATTTATGCAGTATTACTAAATAATAATAATAATTCAAGTAATTCATGCTATGAAGAATATAAATAAAAGAAATATATCTTTCCTGCCACTATACTATACTGCTACTACACTCTACAGTTCAACAAGGTCTGCAATATTTAGTCAAGTATCCAGAAACTTCCAATTTGCATTTTACAAATTCTTTTTACTTTTTAGAAAGTTACAGGATAAACTGGAAGTTAAAGAATATGGCATATGTGTTAACATTTAACATTTTATCTATGCAGATAAAACTATGAACAGTTTTGGCCTTGTTTTTTTCATGTAGTTTTTTAAAGTACAATGTTCATAATTACCCAGATAAAAGTCTTGAATAATTGATCAATGATATTGAATAATCTATTGTGCTTATATTATGCAACACTATTCTTAAATATTAGGTGGTGGTAGCAAGAAAATAGAGTGTTCTTTTGATATCAAATATACCTACCTAACCAGTTCTCTGCTGATATTAGAATCTAAGGATGAAGTCATACGTTTTTCAAGTTTGAATTTAGTCTTGCGTATATAAGCAAAAAATCTTGTTGAAGTTATTGATATCTATTTTTTATTTTTAACATAACATTGTTTACTAGTGAGATCTGATTGGAATGGTCACATTTAGTAATTTATATTAACCTAATTAGTTCAATTATAGCAGAAAAGATTCAGATAAAATGTACTTCATTGTAGCTAAATGCAAAGAATGAACTGAACCTACAAGTTTAGGATGACTAAGCACTGACAAACTGCATCCTTATTACTACCTATTCCACTCTTATTAGATTCTAACAAGAAAGTATCTAAATATCTAGGGAGTAAAGTAAAGCTAATTTTGTGTTAAATTTTGCTATAGATGTGATCTGATCATCAATTACGTTATAAATCCAAGGTTCCTTAAAAAATATGGAAAATTATCTCCTAGATTGGAGGGGGCAAGTTTGGTGGTTTTGTCAGCTTTAAATCACAGTTAGAATAGGATACTTACTCATTGCGCTACATACACTGAAAACTCGCCGTTATGAACATACGCATCAGACATGTTGGCGCCATTCCCTCGCGACCGCGATTCACTAACATTATTCATTCAATCATATCAGTTAGTATGATCAAATCGCGCCCACACCACAACAAATAATTGATATTAGTAAACAAAATGCTTTGAGGGTACGATCAAATGCACGACATGCCGCAATACTGCAATATCCCTTAACATGTTTATGAATTTACCGTACAACGCTGCATGTCAACTTTGCTATCTAAAATAACAGGCAGACATTCATAGAACTGAAAAAATAACAACTAACTTTCAGGGATGAAGACAAATAGAATTTTCTTTAGAAAAGACTGACAAACAAGTTAGCATGTTCTTAGTCCATCATGACATGAAAGATAAATGTAATTGTAAAGACTAGTCTTGAATGCTAGTATATAAATAAATCATTAGATAGAATCATTCATAATCATAATTCAAAAGTTGTAAAGTTGTAACACAACTTTAGTGAGCTTTATCACTTTTATTTACATAGGCTACATAGCAAAAACGTTAGGTTGACTATACATTGGATATTTTCTTCCTAACTCTGTTCAAAACCCCATAAATAAAACGGTTATGTATTTTCGAAGAAGATATTCGAGGAAATAGTCGCCTTCACCTGGGTAAATATAACTGGTTTGAACTTTTAGCACCTTGGCACACTCTGTCTTTAAATGAGTCATTCATAGGTTACGTCATTTTGTCGCGTTATTAAATCAATGCCAGATGAATACGAATAAGTTTGAACCTTCGAATCCTAGTTTATCTATAATCACATTGGATTACGACATCCTACTAATAAATCTTAATATTTGAGTATTCGCCGTGTGGTGCCGGCTTAGAATAGCATCACTCCATATCTTTCCTGTGATTGTCGTAAGAAGCGTTAATGTGTTTTGCAATTTTAAGCGACAAGCTGTCGCCTTCTGAATGACTCTCAAGACATATTGTCTCAATGGCCGTTTTTTACAGCTGTTTACGCTCTGCCTACCCCGCAAGGGATATAGGCGTGATATATGTATGTATTTGAGCATAGCTCCAGACCTAATAACTTAAACTACTTCTAATTACGCAAAAGCACAACTCCAAAGTATTTTATGAAAAATATTTGACAGAAAAAGTTTTCGTTCTTTAAAAGGCTAACAACGCTTTTTTTTACTAGAGTAAAACCTTTACTTATTTACCACCGACTGAGAGGCAGAAACAGTGAAACCTTTGGGCAGAGATTCTGGATATTTTCTCATACAGTTCTAAATTGTATCAGAAACAATAAGAATAGTTTGCAACATTCATTCGAAATGTAATTAACTGAATTCGTCAAATTACTTTCAGATTCTTAATGTTTCTAGCTTTTACTTTTATTGCGTGTTTCATTTCTCGTTTGACTCACTTTACCAGCCAAATACCAAACAGCAGACAAAGAATTATTGGCAGTATGAGCTTCCAACGCCGCTCAGTGTTTCTGTATTATTTATGTGTCTAAGTGTTCTTCTTTTCGAGTGGGATACCGACTCGTCCAACGTCAAGATGAGCCCTGTCCGAGTTTTTCAACTGCTTACTACAAGTAGCAGGCCTCTGACATGGTTGTGTAACGACCGCCATCTAAGTTATCTAATCAATCACAGACAGCAACCGCGACCGATGGCTTAACATGCCCTTCGTAGCACGGAGTCATATCGCTTTTCGGACAACCAGGGTGTTCAACCGGTAATATTCTAACCAGACAAGGGAAACATTACAGTGATGATAACTATCAACTGAATGTCTCGTACGGGAATCGAACCCGGAACCTTCTGCCTCGCAGGCAGTCGCACTACCATTGCGCCGCATCGCCAGTCGAAAAATTAAAAACCCTTTCTTTTCCCCAGAACAAAGGCTACAAAGTAAAAAGGCGCAGGCAATGAAATGGCTGCGGTATACGGAGCCGGGCGACGAGTTGGAAGCGTCAGCGACCTCGCCCATGAAGCGCTCCAGCCGCAACCTGTCAGACGAACTGCTGGAGGACGACGACGACAACACATTGCCTGAGGGAGTGCTGACTACAAACCTCGGCCTGGATATTGTTGTGGTCGTTACTAAGGTAAGCTGCCACATACTTACATTTTAGTAACAAGCTGGAAGCGTCAGCGACCTCGCCCATGAAGCGCTCCAGCCGCAACCTGTCAGACGAACTGCTGGAGGACGACGACGACAACACGCTGCCAGAGGGGGTGCTGACTACAAACCTGGGCCTGGATATTGTTGTGGTCGTTACTAAGGTCAGTGCTAGTGAAGTGACAACCTGTCAGACGAACTGCTGGAGGACGACGACGACAACACGCTGCCAGAGGGGGTGCTGACTACAAACCTCGGGCTCGACATCGTTGTGGTCGTTACTAAGGTAAGCCGCGACATACTTAACTTCTCGCTGACTTCGCTCGTTATTGCTATATTTCACTTTGAGAATTCGACACCTAATGGGGCTCGCTCCGCTCGCAACTAGTCAAGTAGACAGGGCCCACAGAGAACCAAAACGTCATTCACGGTACAGGGCCCTTTGTCCATATGCGACAACAAAGTTTGCTCTTTGTTTTTATCGTATATCACAGGGCTGACACCTAGACCTACAGAACATCACTTTATTATCAGTGCCCTATTTTGCGGCCATGTTAAAATCTACTGGGTGTTACAGAACAACAAATTTAAGCTGAAAAGAGGTCAAGGTACTCATGAATAACTTTCCCAATGGAACATAGGTGAAATATGAAAAAATAATCGGACCTTCATATAATTTGCCGATCAGCTAAATTGAGTTGCTATGGGAGCTCCAAATGTTTTTTATATTTTTGTTCAAAGTTTGTTTGTTTTAAGGTTTTTCTGTTACATAAGTACTTTGAACTCCTTTACACTTTATTTGGTGTTCACGTTGTATTTTCCCCGTACTTATCCTTACATTTGTCGATTACAGACTGACTACATGAGCACGCTAGAAAAGGAGCACGACTACCGCGACGAGCACTTCGACTTCATGCAGCAGTGGGTGCGGCGCTTCTGCCTGCAGCACGGCGCCGCGCTCTTCTACACCTCCGCCAAGGAGGACAAGAACTGCGACCTGCTGTACAAGTACCTCACGCACCGGATATACGGCCTGCCCTTCCGGACGCCCGCGCTCATCGTCGAGAAGGACGCGGTGCTCATGTGAGTGTAGCCCTTAGAGTAGGCTCCAGAGTATAATATCGTAGGTCGTTGCATAGAATGTCGCAACATCGATAGCGCTGCATCGAAATGTCGCTACATCAAATGGTCGCTACATCGAATGGTCGCTTTATCGAATGGTCGCCACATCGAAAGATCGCCACATCGAAAGGTCGCCACATCGAAAGGTCGCAACATCGAATGGTCGCAACATGCCACATGGAATGGTCACCAAATCGAAAGGTCGCTACACGCCACATCGAAAGGTCGCTATATCGAATGGTCGCCACATCGAATGATCGCCACATTGAAGGTCGCTATATAGAATGTTTCTAATGGTCGACTATCGAGTAATATAACTACCACGACACCAGCAGATCTATAGCTAGGTATGTGTGCACGTCGATGCGGCAGTGGGTGCGGCGCTTCTGCCTGCAGCACGGCGCCGCGCTCTTCTACACCTCCGCCAAGGAGGACAAGAATTGCGACCTGCTGTACAAGTACCTCACGCACCGGATATACGGCCTGCCCTTCCGGACGCCCGCGCTCATCGTCGAGAAGGACGCGGTGCTCATGTGAGTGTAGCCCTTAGAGTAGGCTCCAGAGTGTAATATCGAAGGTCGTTTAAAATGTCGCAACATCGAAAACGCTGCATCGTAAGGTTGCTACATCGAATGGTCGCCACATCGAAAGGTCGCTACATCAAATGGTCGCCACATCGAATGGTCGCTACATCGAATGGTCGCTACATCGAATGGTCGCCACATCGAAAGGTCGCTACATGCCACATCGAATGGTCGCTACATCAAATGGTCGACATATCGAATTGTCGCCACATCGAAAGGTCGCTATATCGAATGTGCATTACATCGAAGGTCGCTATATCGAATGTTTGTAACGGTCGACTATCGATAAATATAACTACCACGATACCAGCGGATCTATAGCTAGGTATGTGTGCACGTCGATGCGGCAGTGGGTGCGGCGCTTCTGCCTGCAGCACGGCGCCGCGCTCTTCTACACCTCCGCCAAGGAGGACAAGAACTGCGACCTGCTGTACAAGTACCTCACGCACCGGATATACGGCCTGCCCTTCCGGACGCCCGCGCTCATCGTCGAGAAGGACGCGGTGCTCATGTGAGTGTAGCCCTTAGAGTAGGCTCCAGAGTGTAATAGCGAAGGTCGTTACCTAGAAGGTCGCAACATTGACAACATCGAAAGGTCGCCACATCGAATGGTCGCGACATCGAATGTTAGTCACATAGAAAGGTCGCTACAAGCCACATCGAATGGTCGCTACATCGAATAGTCGCTACATCGAAAGGTCGCTACATCGAATGGTCGCTACATCGAATGGTCGCCACATCAAATAGTCGCCACATCGTCGGTCGCCACATCGAAAAGTCGCCACATCGAATGGTCGCCACATCGAATGGTCGCCACATCGAATGGTCGCCACATCGAAAGGCTGCCACATCGAATGGTCGCCACATCGAAAGGCTGCCACATCGAATGGTCGCTACATCGAAGGGTCGCTACATGCCACATCGAATGTGCATTACATCGAAGGTCGCCATATCGAATGTTTCTGATGCTCGACTATCGAGTAATATAACTACCACAACACGAGCGGATCTATAGCTAGGTATGTGTGCACGTCGACGCGGCAGTGGGTGCGGCGCCTCTGCCTGCAGCACGGCGCCGCGCTCTTCTACACCTCCGCCAAGGAGGACAAGAACTGCGACCTGCTGTACAAGTACCTCACGCACCGGATATACGGCCTGCCCTTCCGGACGCCCGCGCTCATCGTCGAGAAGGACGCGGTGCTCATGTGAGTGTAGCCCTTAGAGTAGGCTCCAGAGTGTAATAGCGAAGGTCGTTACCTAGAAGGTCGCAACATTGACAACATCGAAAGGTCGCCACATCGAATGGTCGCGACATCGAATGTTAGTCACATAGAAAGGTCGCTACAAGCCACATCGAATGGTCGCTACATCGAATAGTCGCTACATCGAAAGGTCGCTACATCGAATGGTCGCTACATCGAATGGTCGCCACATCAAATAGTCGCCACATCGTCGGTCGCCACATCGAAAAGTCGCCACATCGAATGGTCGCCACATCGAATGGTCGCCACATCGAATGGTCGCCACATCGAAAGGCTGCCACATCGAATGGTCGCCACATCGAAAGGCTGCCACATCGAATGGTCGCTACATCGAAGGGTCGCTACATCGACATCGCATGTACATCGAAGGTCGCCATATCGAATGTTTCTGATGCTCGACTATCGAGTAATATAACTACCACAACACGAGCGGATCTATAGCTAGGTATGTGTGCACGTCGACGCGGCAGTGGGTGCGGCGCCTCTGCCTGCAGCACGGCGCCGCGCTCTTCTACACCTCCGCCAAGGAGGACAAGAACTGCGACCTGCTGTACAAGTACCTCACGCACCGGATATACGGCCTGCCCTTCCGGACGCCCGCGCTCATCGTCGAGAAGGACGCGGTGCTCATGTGAGTGTAGCCCTTAGAGTAGGCTCCAGAGTGTAATATCGAAGGTCGCTACATAGAATGTCGCCACATCGAATAGTCGCTACATCGAATGGTGGCCACATCGAATAGTCGCTACATCGAATGGTCGCGACATCAAATGGTCGCCACATCGAATGGTCGCCACATCGAATGGTCGCCACATCGAATGGTCGCCACATCGAATGGTCGCCAGATTGGTCGCCACATCGAATGGTCGCCACATCGAATTGTCGCTACATCGAAAGGCTGCCACATCGAATAGTCGAAACATTGGATGTGCATTACATCGAAGGTCGCTATATCGTATGTTTCTAATTGTCGACTATCGAGTAATATAACTACCGCAACACAAGCGGATCTATAGCTAGGTATGTGTGCACGTCGATGCGGCAGTGGGTGCGGCGCTTCTGCCTGCAGCACGGCGCCGCGCTCTTCTACACCTCCGCCAAGGAGGACAAGAACTGCGACCTGCTGTACAAGTACCTCACGCACCGGATATACGGCCTGCCCTTCCGGACGCCCGCGCTCATCGTCGAGAAGGACGCGGTGCTCATGTGAGTGTAGCCCTTAGAGTAGGCTCCAGAGTGTAATAGCGAAGGACGTTACATAGAATGACGCAACATCGACAACGCTGTAACGAAAGGTCGCCACATCGAATGGTCAATGGTCGCCACCTCGAAAGGCTGCCACATCGAATGGTCGCAACATCGAATCGTCGCCACATCGACAGGTCGCTGCATGCCACATCGATAGGTCGCTACGTCGAATGGCCGCCACATCGAATGGTCGAAACATCGAATTTTCGCCACTGCGAATGGTGGAAAACATCGAATGATCGAAACATCAAATGTGCATTACATCGAAGGTAGCTAAATCGAATGTTTCTAATGCTCGACTATCGATAAATATAACTACCACGACACCAGCAGATCTATAGCTAGGTATGTGTGCACGTCGATGCGGCAGTGGGTGCGGCGCTTCTGCCTGCAGCACGGCGCCGCGCTCTTCTACACCTCCGCCAAGGAGGACAAGAACTGCGACCTGCTGTACAAGTACCTCACGCACCGGATATACGGCCTGCCCTTCCGGACGCCCGCGCTCATCGTCGAGAAGGACGCGGTGCTCATGTGAGTGTAGCCCTTAGAGTAGGCTCCAGAGTGTAATATCGAAGTTCGTTACATAGAATATCGCTACATCGACAACGCTGCATCGAATGGTCGCTACATCGAATGGTCGCCACATCAAATGGTAGCTACATCGAATGGTTGCTACATGGAATGGTCGCTACATCGAAAGGTCGCCACATCGAATGGTCGCCACATCGAATGGTCGCCACATCGAATGGTCGCTACATCGAATGGTCGCCACATCGAATGGTCGCCACATCGAATGGTCGCCACATCGAATGGTCGCTACCTCGGATGGTCGCCACATCGAATGGTCGCCACATCGAATGGTCGCCACATCGATGGTCGCCACATCGAAAGGTCGCTACATGCCACATCGAATGGTCGCCACATCGGAACGCTGCCACATCGAATGGTCGAAACATCGAATGTGCATTACATCGAAGGTCGCTATATCGATTTTTTCTAATGGTCGACTATCGAGTAATATAACTACCACGACACCAGCAGATCTATAGCTAGGTATGTGTGCACGTCGCTGCGGCAGTGGGTGCGGCGCTTCTGCCTGCAGCACGGCGCCGCGCTCTTCTACACCTCCGCCAAGGAGGACAAGAACTGCGACCTGCTGTACAAGTACCTCACGCACCGGATATACGGCCTGCCCTTCCGGACGCCCGCGCTCATCGTCGAGAAGGACGCGGTGCTCATGTGAGTGTAGCGGGGGCTAAGTTGCACTGTGAAACTTCGGGCCGTTGGACGACTTGGTGTCCCACTCGAAGAAGAAGACCTACTATTCGTAGACCATTGGTTAACGTCATGTCATAATACGAAGCGCGTTTCGCTCGTGATACCTAACAAACGTTTCGCTGTAGCGTAAGATTTAAACATCTCTCTTCCAGTTCTATTCATTAGAAACAATCTCGCGCTCCTTGCCATTATACAATGTGTCGATGTGTATGCATGCTTTTATTTTCGGTGATGTGATGATTAACCAACCTTTGTCTTTTTGTTTGATTTACTTGTCATTCATTGAGGCATAAAGTTACATGGTAGGTAAGCTTGGCCAGCCCCGTGGCAGTGCGTTTATTTTTATATTTTTATCCCGCCCGAGCCGTGTTTAGAGTAGGAACACAAATGTATTGAATTAGAATGTTGCTTTCTTAAAGAGAATCTTGTAAATTCCTACTAAGAAATAAATGTTTTGACTTTGACTTTGAACCGAGACGGACTGAACTACTTTCCCCGAGTGGCTCTTTGGAAAACTTAACTTGCTTTCTTATTCAAAGGGGCACAAATTATATTTTCGTTTCGTTTTGTTTGCCTAATTTTTTACTTGACATTGGCTCAATGTATAGGTACAAGTGCCATAAACACAAAAAAGGTGAACTACACTTTGTGTGTACTACACGAGAGCAAGATCATTTAAAACTCGTGCTTTTGAACCCCTCACTGAGCTCATAATATTATTTTTGTTATGCACTTGTAGCAAAATCAAACTTAACTGCCTTGTTAAAAAAAATCTATTGTACGGCTTGTTAAATTTTACGAATCTAATATTGTTTTTCTCTATTTTGCAGTCCTGCTGGCTGGGACAGCATGAAGAAAATTAGTATATTGTACGAGAACATGCAGTCGTGTAAACCAGACGACTACTACAGGGACGTCATCGTGCAACCCGCGATACGGAAAGTGAGTACATACTTCTATAGTTCTTTTATCGATATCGTCAACAGTCAGCATTCTACCTACTGTTGAATATGGGCTTTTCTTTGTTCTGAGATTTAGTGTTCGTCATATATGCTCTGAGATTTATTAGAGTGTTGAAACTAGTTTTAGCAATTCACTACGTTTTGGCAGGCGGGTAGTGTAGTGCAACGAGTTGCTTGCACTCTGGACCTATCCATCAGTCGTCCAATACGATGGCTTTCATCGTAAGATATCGCTATCTCACAGTAAAAAACTGTCACGAATTATAGCCATATTTCCTGGAGAAAATGGGATTTTAAAAAGTTGCATGTTCAAATCTTCTTCTTCAACTAGGACACCAAGTCGTCCAAGTTCGAATACTTTGGATGTAAATGATTAGAAAATGTAACTATTTCCAGAGCGGGGCGAACCGCGAAGCCGAAGTATCAGCGGAGGACGAACAGACGTTCCTGCAGCGTCACCTGGCGGCGCTGCAGGCCGGCACACCCGCGCCCGCGCACCGCGCAGACTCCCCGCTCCGCACCGCGCAGCGCCCCGTGCCCGTCGACCCCAAGCTGGCCATGGGGCCGGCCACGCCAGGTACACCGCCCCGTGCCCGTCGACCCCAAGCTGGCCATGGGGCCGGCCACGCCAGGTACACATACACACACCCCCGCACCGCGCAGCGCCCCGTGCCCGTCGACCCCAAGCTGGCCATGGGGCCGGCCACGCCAGGTACACATACACACACCCCCGCGCCGCGCAGCGCCCCGTGCCCGTCGACCCCAAGCTGGCCATGGGGCCGGCCACGCCAGGTACACATACACACACCCCGCGCCACACGCGCTGCCCGTCGACCCCAAGCTGGCCATGGCCGGCCACGCCAGGTACACATACGCCCGTACCCCATGGCCATGGGGCCGGCCACGCCAGGTACACATACGCGCCGCGCAGCGCCCCGTGCCCGTCGACCCCAAGCTGGCCATGGGGCCGGCCACGCCAGGCACACACACACCCCGCGCCGCGCAGCGCCCCGTGCCCGTCGACCCCAAGCTGGCCATGGGGCCGGCCACGCCAGGTACACATACACACACCCCCGCGCCCGCGCACCGCGCAGACTCCCCGCTCCGCACCGCGCAGCGCCCCGTGCCCGGCGACCCCAAGCTGGCCATGGGGCCGGCCACGCCAGGTACACATACACACACCCCCGCACCGCGCAGCGCCCCGTGCCCGTCGACCCCAAGCTGGCCATGGGGCCGGCCACGCCAGGTACACATACACACACCCCCGCGCCCGCGCACCGCGCAGACTCCCCGCTCCGCACCGCGCAGCGCCCCGTGCCCGGCGACTCCAAGCTGGCCATGGGGCCGGCCACGCCAGGTACACATTTCGAGTTTGAGTTTGAAATATTGTAAACCTGCACAACACGGCAAATCGATCTTATATTAAGGCGGGTATTCATTTGGGACAAAATCCCCGAAACTGTGTATCAGAAACAATGTATCTGTTACAAAGTTCCTTCAAGACGCAGCCTCATTGGGAACATTTATTGGTGAACTTTTGTATTTATGCAATGATTCAGAACTTTGTCCCCGAAACGTTGCCAATGTATACCTAATATGTCTAATTTATCGTTTCTTTTCTCCAGGCAACGAGGGCGTGTTAGCGAACTTCTTCAACTCACTTCTGTACAAGAAGACCGGCTCACCAGGTGCGGCTGGCGCGGCACAGCGACCAAACGACGCTGCATCCACTCCAGGTACTTATCTACTGACATAGTAGTCCACTGCTGGACATACGCCCCCACTAATGAGGCAATATTGACCACGCTTGGCTGGTGGATTGGCAAGCGAAACAATGCAAGATTTAGCATTCATAAAGAGCGTCAGATGAATTTATCCCGTAACCGCAGCGCAGCCGATTTAGATGCTTACGAATGAGTTAAAAACACAGTAGCTCTAAGGTTATAGTTTGAGAGTTTACAGAAGGATCACTCGACCGGCTCTATTTAGGATTTTCGCGATTGTCACATGAAACTTTCCATTTTTCCTTTGGTGTTGTTCAATGTCATAAATTGCTGACTTCTATATTCTTAAAACTATCGTGCTACTTTTATAGTTTCATTTATTTTTGTTTTTTCCGTAGTTCCAGCGTCGGTGCGGTCGGACGCGGCGGCGGAGCTGGACCGGCTCACTCGGAAGTCCCGCCCCCCGCCCCCCATAGACCTCAACTCCTCATCCGAGTGCTAACCGGTGAGTACACAATATGAAGACCATGTAGGGACACATGTTTGTGTCACGTTTTGCATTATCAGTATCTAGACACTTCTAGCAACTTCGTACATCAAAATGTAATCTATGCGGAAATAAGTATTGCGCAATACAGAGGTCTCAAGACATTTCCTGGACTTCTTCGTTTCCACATCCCAACAACCAGACCAGACAATACAGCTTGATTAGAGGTACTTATTATATTAGCACAGTTGGATATGACACACAAAACAGCAGTATTTGATGATACAATCATACGGGACAGCTAGTTTTAAGGATACTAACATATGGACCGGCTCACTCGGAAGTCCCGCCCCCCGCCCCCCATAGACCTCAACTCGTCAACCTACTGCTAACCGGTGAGTACACAATATGAAGACCATGTAGGGACAAGATATACTTGTTTCATTCGCAGGCTAGATTAGAACCGCGGTAGCCCAGTTGGTACTGGCGTCGGCAGTACAGATACCGAAGGTCGCAGGTTCAAATCCTGCCTGAGGAGAAAAACTTAGCAAGTTTTCCAAAAAATTGTATACCTAACACGAGAAGTGTTTTAAAATTTGGTATTCAATGTAGGGACACATGTTTGTGTCACGTTTTGCATTGTCAGTATCTAGACACTTCCAGCCGCCTCCGAGTCCGGTGTCCGCCATAGATTCGTACATCAGAATGTAATCTATGCGGAAATAAGTATTGCGGATACAAGGTATGGAAATGACTCGATTTCCACATCCCAACAACCAGACCAGATAATACAGCTTGGTTTGAGGTACCTATTATACAGCATAGTTGGATCTGACACACAAAACAGCAGGATTTGACGATCCAATCATACGAGGCAGCTAGTTTTGAGGATACTAACATATGGACCGGCTCATTCGGAAGTAACATATGGAACAGCTAGATTTGAGCATAATAACATACGGTACAGCTGGAGATGAGGATCCTTCCAAACGGAACAGCTAGATTTGAGGATTCTAGCGTAGGAAACAGCTAGATTTGAGGATTCTAGTATAAGGAACAACTTGATTTGAGGATCCTAGAATACAGACCAGCTAGATTTGAGGATCCCAACATATGGAACAGCTAGATTTGACGATCCCAACATGCGGAACAGTTAGATTTGAGAATCCTAACGTTCAGAACCGCTAGATTTGAGAATCTTAACGTACGGAACAGCTAGTTTTAAGCATCCTAACGTACGGAACAGTTAGATTTGAGGATTCTACATACAGCACAGCTGAATTTGAGGGCCCTAACATTATAGCACAGCTTGATTTGAATCCCTCTAACTCTCTAACTGGTTTGTTGTTTTCTAGGTAGTATAGTACCGCGGCTTCGCTCGCCCGCGCCGGCTCGTACTTCACACGTCACTTCGCCTCGCGCCCTTTATGACATGGCATGTCATGTGAGTCTATAGCTTAAACTACACCTACAGCAAAAGAAAAATAACAATAAATATAGTTAACAAAGTATTCCATAAACATTTTATTTTGATGTCGACAAATAAAACGTATTCAACAAATATTTTCATTTAATGTCGACAAATCAAGTATTCAACAAACATTTTATTTTGATGTCAAAAATTAACAAGTATTTAATAAACATTTTCATTTCATGTCAACAATAAACAAGTATTCAACAAACAAATATATTCATTTGATGTCAACAATTAACATGTATTCAACAAATATTTTCATTTGATGTCAACAAATAACATGTATTCAACAAATATTTTCATTTGATGTCAACAATAAACATTTTATTTTAATGTCACCAATTAACAAGTATTCAACAAATATTTTATTTTGATGTCAACAATAAACAAGTATAAAATAAACATTTTCTTTTCATGTCAACAAGTATTCAACAATCATTTTTTTGTATTTAATAACAAAACAATAAAATTATTGATTTTGTAGGAAATTTTGTTGATATGAAAGTAACGAAAAATATTGGTACTGACTACAATCTGTTCGGTAAAACAATTTTTAAAAATATGCTGGAATCTGTGAAACCTTCAAACCTTCAGCCATGTATTTGCATCTTTATATTTGAGTCTATTTAATAGATGTTATAGGGGGAAATAGCGTTAAATATTTTGTGATATCAAACTAAAAAAAAAATTTACAAGGCAAAAATTACTTCACCCTCAACCCTTACCTAATCTAACCGGCATTATGTTTATTTTATTTTTCTGAAAGTTGTTTAGTTTTACGAGCCCATTTTTACGCTTTTTCCCTGCACTTTGCATTTTCTTATCTTTGCATCAAATGTATTCGGGTATACCTAATTTGTTTTAAGCTATATACTCAAGCAAGATCATAATGCTGTGTTATTTATTATCGAAGTTAATTGTAAGGGCTTGTTTAGGCGATGGCAACATGAATAAATCAGGGAGGTTCTTCCGATAAGTGTGGCTTATTTTATTGGCTATGGATATGTGGGGAAGCTGCAATAACTTTGTGAGATTTTTAGTTAGAAAGATTGCGTTTGTGGTATCCTTGCGTTGTATAACAAATTTACATTACAGCCATAACAGTTCAACAGCCAACAGTTCACTTGTGTTCATTTTGTTTGTCAGCACCTAACAACAGCATAATGCTTCAAAATGTCAATCGTCATAATTTGTAAACATTTTCTTAACGAAATTGTAAACTCTCTGTATCAGTATCATGCTTTCAATTCAGTTTGAATAGTTTGTATTGTGTGTCGAATATTTGCAGTTAACTACTAAGTATAGTACTATTTCTGTACGGGTCTTAGACACTCGCCATCATATTAGTTGGTCACCCAACACTAAGGCATATTTATTAGCTATCTTTTATACCGACAGTGAAACGATGTATTATGAATTTTGTTACAATAATTTCTTAAGTAGATTGGTCATTATAAGCCTAAAATTCCGCAATAGTTTAAACGATAAACTCCAGACTAAAACCATGATTCTTACTTAAAGTCTATTTATTTCATACAAAACAACAAAACATTACTATACAGCAAAACAAATTTTGATACTTTAAATAAAACACTAGATTTGTAATATGCTTTATACATCTAACATTATTTGATAGGTCAAAATAAATACACTTTGCTCTATTTTATTATACTAATATAATGTATGTGCTAAAATGATAAACCGATACAAATAGAAATGCTATAGATAAGGATCCTGATAGAAAGCTACGTATTGAGTATCCGTAAATACCTATCATTTATGTATTGACGTCAAACGTAGTAGTTACATTTTTAGGTTAGGTCGGACGCAGTAAATGACTTGACCGGCAAATTTGATGATATATGGAACAGTTGGCATTCATAGGGCACTACTGATTTGCATTCAAAGGTCACTACTACCGGTGCGCCTAGGTGTTCTGCTGGTGTGGTCAAGATGTTATCATTATTACTGTATTTCATAGAAATCCTTACAAACACACCTGCGTTTGCTGCTGCGTCGTGTCGCCGACTGTTAACTAGTACCTGAAGGCATTTCTATCTTCGTTTCTGCTTTTCATAAAGTATCTGAGATTATTTTAGTTTGCGCGGATGGCCGCGCTATGATTGGACATGTTTATGCACAATGAAGTCACTATTTGTACAAACCAAGTATTGGATTTTATATGTGAAAAGAGGTAATGAAAATAGGACATATTCTCTATTGTTAAAAAACGATAACTACTGGTATTCTTATCGTATGTTTACCATTATACATTTTTCACATATAAAATTTGTTTGTATGTATGATAGATTATTTATGTACATGTTTAATAACTAAATATTATATACTCATAATAATTTTGTATAACATATTTTGATTGTATGTAAATTATGGCCTTCCTCATCTCCATTGTAAACTAATGGTGACCTTTATTGTGTTTAACGAATTTATTTATTGGAAAGAATATAAAAATTGATTTTCTAAGATATATTTTAATTTTTCAACCCCGTATGCATTAGATTTTGTTGATATAGATTTTTTATGTGAATGTAACTTTTTTGAGATTGGTTTTTGTTCGCCGTCGTGCAATACTGAACATTCCAAACGTGGTTTGGTGCTTATTATTATAGTGAAATAATAATTATTGAATAACAATTATGAAGTTTCAGACTGGTTTTGGCCGTCGTGCTACTGAACACCAAACGTGGTGTGCTTATTATTATAGTGAAATACGAATTCAGTGAATAACAATATTAACGAATCATATCTTAGAAAGTACTTAAATTTTGACTTCTGTTAACTGGCTTAGCTCTGAATTATAAGGCCGGTGTATATCTAGTGCGAGCGCGATCTATTAAATTCAAAAATATATCTAAGAAAGTACTTAAATTGATAAGGTCAGCTGGAAACTGAACTTTATAAGGGTGGGTGTATATCGGCCATTGGCGGATCTGGCCGGCTCATTTGGAAAGTTGTTCAGTTTCATAGGTCAACTCCTCATCAACTGTAACCCTTTGTAACTATATGAAGAAAGATTAGTTAATCGATCGGCTGTTCGTTTGGAAAGTTGTTCAGTTTCATGAGTACTTTGACCTCCTTTCAGCTTGTATACCCTTTTGTAACTCCCGGTATGAAGAAAGATACCGTTTATTATCAGTTTTCTACTGATAATGAACGAATCAGTGTTCCCAATGGTAATAGGTACCGAAAAGCATAAATTTTAGACTTTAACTTTTGAACATTCTAATTTATTGTATATAACGTAGGAATTAGATTCCGAGATTATAAATTATATAAACTTCGTTTGTAACTCAGATGTGAATTAGTTTAATTATTGTATAATTTATTAATTAATTAAGGCATTGGTTATTAATTAATTTTAAACTAAACATTTGTTTTGACAAACTTTCTGATGATTTTAAACTAATTTGGCAGCTATACTTTAATTTAAAGTGAATAATATTGTTTGTCAAAAAAAGTAATATCGCTTAAGCTAAAAGTAAGGCAGTATGGGCAAGTTTTGATATGAATTTTGTACAAGAACGAGGTAAGATAAGGCTGGATTGTCTATTTTTATAAAGGGGTAACATGTTAGGTGGCTAACGTGCATAATTATTAATTATAATATAATTATAAAATAGATAAATATCTGATCCATTATCGTATTGTATATTTATCTTAACATCACTTGTATTACTTACAGACTTCTATCAGAAAACATAATATAAAATCTTGAAAAATATTACTATAGTCAGTCCGTTGCGCATTGGCACGCACGGTAGATATTACGATATAAAAACAAAAAAGGCCTTTTATAGTGTTTAGAAGATAGTAGCTTCACAAATCACAATCTATGTGGTTATAATCAAGTAGTCTTGAAGCTAGTATTATTTAAAGTGATTTTCATAATAATAAGCACATCGTACAGTATTTCCAGTTGGTAACAATATTTTTATAACAATCGCCTTTGATTATTTTGATTTGACGGCATTTGCTAAATTTAATTTTCTACTATAAACTGTCATAAACTAGTCAAAGTAACAGTTCGATTAAAATATTATCATTTAATTTTCTTTCTGTGATATCATTTTTATAGAACAAAGTTTTTTTTTTCCTTATTTAAATCAAAATATGTATTAACCGATTAGCCATAGCCACATAACAACCTCCATAGACAAGGTGTAGCAAATTTAACCGAATATGTTTTTATGCTCAACTGTTATTTATTTTATTTTAATGTAAAAGACAATCCTACATTAAGTTTTATTTGAAGCATCATTCTAATATACTAAAAATTTTTTTTTATTGATTATTTATTATGGTGATGTAGATCTATACAGAGACCGAATTTTTAAAATTGCTCTGCTCATATAAGATGCCATTTATGGTTGTAACATTTAATAATATTAATGTCCTGGGAAACTGATCCTGTATGAGATGGAATAAAAATGGTTTCTCACTGTTAATGTATCAAAATAATTAGTCGAAGAAAACCGGCACCCTTGAACCTTGGAAGGACATGACATTTGTTTAATCGTTGATTGCCAGGATCTTGGCCAGGACATGACATTCTATTAATCAGTTGATGCAAGCTGTTAAAGCTTAATGATTTATTGTTAGATATTCCTCGATAGATAGTTACGCTTAACTAGGCGAGCAAAAGGCAAAAAATTGATAAATTTGATAAAATAAGATAAACTAACTAGATAAAGGCAGCGACATCAAATTCTATGGTTTTAATGATTAGGTATTAACCAAAAATCAAATACAAAAAGGAACAGCTATCATTCAAATTAATGTGTATCTACTACTTATTACCAACACAACAGTTTCGTGTTGTCGAACAGACTACACTAATAATGATCTACCAATCTACTACCAATACCAACACAACAGTCACAGTAATCTACGACATACATAAAACCAGATTTGGTAGATGTAATCATAACTCAACTCTGTAATAATAACGAGTTACAGAGCATGTTAGTGTCTAAAGTAGTTACTGTATATGTAAGTTCTGTAAGATGCCTCCCTTTGTCGACACAAGTATTTGTTTAATATTAATTATATTAAATCTTAATGTTCCATGATGTTATAACTGAATCGATATTGTTTTTATAATAAATAAAAGTTCTTTATAAATGTTTGGACGCATTTATTTCGTTGTTCCGGGGATCTTTTAACCAATGAATACCAATGTCATTTGGCCTTAACTCTAAACTTCAAAACAGTGGCTTGCTTCAAAGTTGGACGACGAGTTTTGTGGCCTCTTTTATAAAGGTTGTAGAGTTCCTTCTGAATAATTCCCTTGTGATGTAGGTAAATCCGTAAATCGGGTCTCCTATGGATCATCTCCAAGGCCTGCTGATACGATTTCTATGGGTCCAGGGTCCACCACATGCTGTGCAACACAACCTCTTGTTGGTGCCGCCACAAAGTTGGCTAGCGCAATGCCGCTCAGAGTAGTGCCGCGATGCCGATACAAAAGTTTAGTAAAATATTCTCTTGAATATTCTATGTTGACTGATAGTTTTTGAACGCATTCCGCTTGAAACGTCATCTGTCAGATTATGATAATAGTGTTGTTCGGTCAGTCGATTAATATGAATGTCGATACTTATGTATGATGGATGTGTGGCGTGGCACTGCACCTCACAAATAAGTAAAATAGATAGGTTTGGGTAAAAGCCTGGGCTAATGACGCATTGAGGTAGAAAACTGGAGAACTAAAGGCGCCACTCCTAAGTGTGCCTCTTTTCTGTGCTTAGTCGTTACTTTAGTTACTTCTTAAAATTACCGCTTAATTCAATATTTCTCCGCGCAGAAGGACCGCTTTCGAAGTTCACTTTGCTTCTGGCGGTGCAGTTGAAGTGAATGAGCTTCGCGCGAGTGCTCGCATAGCTGGTCCATCCGCGAGGAAAATTCGCATGACGCTGTTTCAGTTTAACAAATCGTGGAATTTTGCTCACTTGATTTGATTGATCTCAACTGCTTGAAATGAAGTGAACCACGCGGCACGCGCGCAGATTGTCCCTGCGGGACGAAACGCGCGTCACGGCGTTCGCTTTATTCAACTGAACTATAAGCCTTATCGATATCGATACCATACGTACAAACGTTGTTCTACATCACTAATTGATGCATTCGGAATTCTGTCTGACAGAACGATTATTTTGTGAAAAAAATCATTTCGTGAAATTGTTTGACAAAGCAAAGTTGTGTCGTCGTGTTGATGAGCTATTTGATACAAAAAATCGCTTTTTCCACGACATCTCGGTGAGATCATGCGATAAAAATAAAAGGAGTAAATAATAGATGTAGTGTTTGTGAAGTGCTGTGCAAGTGGTTACCATAACAATCGAATAAACGGTTGTTTCTTCGCGTAGTGTATCAGTGAAATTGTGTGTGCTATGTTCGATAGCTGGCATTGAAAGTGGCGGGAGAGATGGGGCAGACTCCTAGCTCCGTCCGGAGCAAGGGGAGTCGGCGCTCCTTCCGAGGGTTCGCCAGGCGAAGCAAGTTGAACAAGTCCAGTTTGAGCCACTCGTTCAATCTGACAGCTGCTGAGGAGTACCCTGAGCTGATGAACGTGAACACAGCTACAGAGGAACAGCTGATGACCCTTCCTGGCGTCAACAGGCAGCTGGCGCGGGAGATAGTCCGCCATCGACAAATGATCGGCCGTTTCAAAAGAGTCGACGACCTTGCTCTAGTCTCAGGTGACTTCCATTAAGTATTTATGTCTAGTCATGCATGCAATCGCATTACGAAGATACACTGTAAGCCTGTAAATGTCTTGTTAGTCCAAGTCTACAATTTGCGTTTCAGGTTCACTTCAATTACAAAGACAGCAAGGACTTAACAATTACTCCCTAATTGCCAGCTTTGATTGCCCCTGCTTTATGACTAATCAAAACATTCAGTAAATGCACAGAACTGTAGGTTAATGAGTTTAATTTCAAATTTCTGACATTGTTTTAGGAATTGGAGCTGAAAAACTGGAATTATTGCGGCCTGAAATCTGCACTAGTACTAGGAAACCAGTCTCTAGGGCCAGTTCAAGTACACAGTCCTTAGACAGCTCCCGATTCCTATCGGACTCAAAACTATGCTCCGTTAATTCTTCAAGTGTGTTTGAGCTTCAGTGTGTACCAGGCCTCAATCAGGAGCTAGCCGCTAACATAGTTGATTACCGAAACAAAAAAGGCCCATTCAAATCACTTGATGACTTAATAAAAGTCCGTGGAATGAACATTGTTAGACTAAGCACAGTGAAACCACATCTAACATTAGAAAATAGGAAATGTGAAAGTGTACAGAATTTAACAAATGGACATATAAATGGTTTTACAGAACTGTCGCTGAAAGATAGTGTGTTACTAAATGGTATGTCGAGTACACCTAGAACGGGCCATAGGAAAAGTTTAAGTTTGTCAATGCCTACAAAGTTCCCGGCACTGCCAAATGGTTTTGCGGCCGCCCCTGTGAATGATATCTTAGATTTATTATCAGCGTATTCCCACCGACCAATAGTTGAGGAGGTGTTTACATATGAAAGGGATGGAGTGAGGTGCTGCAGAGTAGCATCTTGGAATTTACATCAACTAAGCATAGATAAAATTACCAATCCAGGTGTAAGAGAAGTGGTCTGCAGAACTATTTTGGAAAACAAGTAAGTATTTTAATACTATTTTTGATGGTACTAAAAATAAAAAAAAAAACACAATTTGTTTTGCCATGTTTTTGTGAATTCTTCATCAAAAGTAAACTCAAAACTAACACATAAAAGTTAATAACTCAATGGCATCTACTTGGACACAAAATATACCTCTGATCTTTTTCATTTAAATTTCATTCATACATGTTTTTTACTGACTATAGTCACAGAATAAAGAATAGTACTACTATAGCAAAGTTAGCTAACAATAATATTTTCATTGCTGAAGTAAAGTTTATGAAATTTATTTACTATCGCCAGCAAATCCACCTACCCATTTAAGTTATATTGGTTTTTCTTATTTGTATGATAAATTTGCTGGTGTTGATATCAACCAGCAGTTGCACATTGAGATATCATTTCTACATCTATTATGGATATCAATAGGTAAAAGAGCTTATCATACAATACTTACTTAATACTATGTTATTATAATATTAACTTTGCAGATTATTTTGTTGCTAAGCCTGTTACATTGTTACTATAATTTATCATATCATATTGTTTTTTAAACATCAGCATGATTTTAGATAGACAATGGAAAGACCAAACTAAATAACAACAATGTTGTCTATGTCTAAAATTGTCACATGCTTGTACTACTGTTAATTTGTAATGTAAAATTACACTTCATACTTTATTTTATTTTTATTTTATTACAGTACATTACTTTATTACTATCATAGAGAAAAAATTTGTTTGTTGTTTGTATAAATTAATTATTACTAGGCTAAGGGCGAACGCTGCATCGCGCGGTTTGTCCGCGCGGACGATCTGCGTGCTAATTTCACTTTACTTGAAGTGGAGCAGATGAAGCGAGTGAATTTCGCGCGAACCAGGTAGACAAACCGCGCGACGTAACGTTCGCCCTTGAAACACATTACACATCAAAGGTTACTTTTGAGTAGCGACAAACTCCTTTTTCCTACTGGAAACAACTAGTAACGTAGCATCATCAGATGAAACCTTTGGCCTTAGTGCATGTGGAGCTCTATTGCGAAGAGTTTTACACATATTCCTTTTTATTATTCGTAGAGTTTACTCTGAGAACTCATCAGCGATAATCTTCCACAGATTATCACTAATAGCCGTCCAAGACGTGCTCGTGGAGGCCGCGCTGAAGATGGTCTGCGACGAGCTGAACTTCCCGGGACTCAGGAGGGTACATGAGTGGAAACACAACAGCAGGCGGTGGGAGTATACCCTGTCGAGGAGGGTTGATGGGTGAGTTGAATCACATCACACATATCAGCCTACACCAGTCTAGAGCTGAACTTCCCGGGACTGAGGAGGGTACATGAGTGGAAACACAACAGCAGGCGGTGGGAGTATACCCTGTCGAGGAGGGTTGATGGGTGAGTTGATTCACATCACACATCATATCAGCCTAGACCAGTCTAGAGCTGAACTACCCAGGACTGAGGAGGGTACATGAGTGGAAACACAACAGCAGACGGTGGGAGTATACCCTTTCGAGGAGGGTTGATGGGTGAGTTTAATCACATCACACATATCAGCCTACACCAGTCTACACTAGCAGAGTTCTTATCTCCAGGTATAGGAGGGTACATGTGTGAAAACACAACAGCAGGCGGTGGGAGAACACCCTGTCGAGGAGGGTTGATGGGTGAGTTGAATCACATCACACATACCAGCCTAGACCAGTCTAGAGCTGAACTTCCCGGGACTGAGGAGGGTGCATGAGTGGAAACACAACAGCAGAGATTGGGAGTACGCCCTGTCGAGGAGGGTTGATGGGTGAGTTGAATCATATCACACATCACATCAGCCTACACCAGGAGCTGAACTTCCCGGGACTTAGGAGGGTGCATGAGTGGAAACACAACAGCAGGCGGTGGGAGTACGCCCTGTCGAGGAGGGTTGATGGGTGAGTTGAATCATATCACACATACCAGCCTACACCAGTCTAGAGCTGAACTTCCCGGGACTGAGGAGGGTACATGAGTGGAAACACAGCACAACTGCAGGCGGTGGGAGTATACCCTGTCGAGGAGGGTTGATGGGTAAGTTTAATCACATCACACAACATATCAGTCTACACCAGTCTAGAACTGAACTTCCCGGGACTGAGGAGGGTGCATGAGTGGAAACACAACAGCAGGCGGTGGGAGTACGCCCTGTCGAGGAGGGTTGATGGGTGAGTTGAATCACATCACACATACTACCTGGTTCACAAAAGAAGGGGACCCGAAATGGCAACATTATTGTTTCCGTCTTATTCATATTACATGACATTTGAGCAAGATGTTAACAATAATGTTGCCATTTCGGGTTGCCTTCTTTTGTTAACCAGGTTATATCAGCCTACGCAGTCTACACTAGCAGAGTTCTTCCCCCAGGGTACGCCCCATTTTCGCCGAGCAGTCACTACTAACCGCCTTTTTGCAAATAAAGATCAGAAATCTGAAATATATTCAGTCATCAGTCCTTCCCGAAGTCGTCCCATGTTCTGTGCCCATGCTACGCTTGCCGAGGCGTGCTATCAACTCGAAAACCCGTTTACTTCACCGTGCGTTGGTTCTGTCCCAGAATAGAATATACTGCGACCCGACCTAGCCACTTACTTAGACCAACGTGTAATCGAAATTACAAGTTCCTAGGTCTAGCGATTTGGTTTCCCTCACTGGTTCTGTTCTGGCTGTTGTTTACATAGGCAAATCACCTAATCAATCATGCAATCATAATCTCAGTTCTTTTATTATTTCTTATAGATCAGATTTCAATAAAACATTGACGATTCTGCACGCTGCTGTTCTATGAAGTATTAAATAGCTTCAATTTCTAGTCGTAAAAGATGATTGGTTTATTGCTATTCTATTGGCTATATGACCATGTTTGACGTAGGTACATCTGGAGTGGATTTTTCCGCCATTTGTATGAGTTTTTTCAAAATTACATGCGCTGCTTGCTTAAAAAACGTCCCGATCGACCCTGGTGTCAGAGTTACATCACTTTCTTTGACCTTTGTAGCGCATTAGACACTCTACCTGCCCCCCAAGGGATATAGGCGTGCAACCGGTGAACGAACCGCACCTTTTCCCTTTACGACACTTCTGTCCTCTGACCTTCGCCTTGACACGACAGTTTTGTTGACATAAATAATGTGTTAGCTAGGCTCACTGTTACCTTTTACCAATTTGTGCTTTTACCATGATTACCGCGATTAAACTTTTTATCTAATCATCCCTCCCCAATCAAAATGTGCCTTTCATTTGAAAACAAACATGAAATATTAATGGAAACTAAAAAATGAAATATAGCATAGCTCAATTTATGAATAGTCGTAATTCGATTCCGCACACGGTGGTGGCTGCAACGACTGGATTATCTAATCTTCTCGTACCTATTTCAATTTTAATTAGTCGATTTTCTGTGTCGATTTTAAAGGTCAAGGGGATGTGTGAATGGGTAAGTAGTAGAACGGGTGATACAAGCACAATTTAGTAGCTGTTTTTCACGTACGATAATTCAAAAATAGGGCTCCAGGGGTAAGTTTGGGAAGGTGTTTTCGCAACCTGAGCGTAGTTTCGCGTTCTGAAGTTGTAGGCTTTTTACTCTGTCACCTTTTTAGCGATCATTGGGGAAAGATGGGAGCAGATGGAAGCAGACAGACAAGAGGCAGCCTAGAAGTAGAGTTGTTTTTCAACACGTGTTTCTCGATCCTTCGGGAAAATTAGTAGTCGGTGAAACCATTAAGCGGGCCCCATTAACATTACATAAAGGTTAATTATTAGGCGATGATATGAACTAATGCCAGCAAGTATCTTATCAGTCAAGGTCGTCTAGGTTAGCTCTTTTAATTGGATTAGCGTTTATTAACACGGCAAATAAAGTACTTTTGGCGGCGAATTTATGACTTGTGTGTAGAGTTTAAATGAATAAAAACTACAATGAAATAAAGGATCCATAAATGGTGTTGCAGCAAAATTATGTGTGGTGCCGACTTAAAATAGCATCGCCTCTTTTTATAAATCCTGCTGCAGCTGCATTACCGATACGATAATCATATTGAACTTTCATCTTTTGTGTTACATGGTCCATTAAAGAAAGCCACCAAAATGGTAACATTAAGTGGACGTGCTTTAATAAGAGAAAAAAAAACAAATAATAACGTTGCCATTGAATAAGACGTGCTTAGTAATATAACAATAAATCAATAAATAAGTGTTATCTTCTTTGACTCATATGGAACTTCGTTTCAGGGTAGAGATAGTTTCCGTATAACATAGATATTTGTACCACACCACACTAAAATAATAGTTGTGATTCATCTTTGCACTTCGTAGGTCAGATTAGATACGGACTTAACATGAAGTGCGAAGTCTGAATCCATAACTCCGTACATGAATGACTACTATTGTCCATTGTCTGTTATTTTAGTAGCTAGCATAAATAAATTTAGAATCAATTTATTATTATGAATGATTGCTGTGTAGTGCTGGGTTATAATAGCATCACCCCAATTCTACTCGTGTGTGTCATGAAAACCGAAAAAGGGATCTTCATCGTTCCCTGTGAATGAGAAATTTTGCTCACTGTTCGCTAATCCCCCTGCCAAACGTCCATGTTCAGTAGTGGAATGTTGTAGCTGTAGTGCCTAGTAGTAGTAGATTTCATAATTTGTTTTAAAATAGTAAGACCGGTCATGCTCTTCTGCCTGCTCTTATCCCAAATCAGTGGTAGTCGGCGCAACATGTTTTGTTAGAGCACAAAATCATGTAGAAAAAGGATTTGGCAATATTTTACTACCTGCCTGATGTCAACCCTCTTTGGGAATTTTATTATTTGTGTTTTTTTATTAAAATGGTAGGACCGGTCGGTAGTGCCGGCCCATAACGATAAACTAGGTATAAGAACTTAGTACTAGTTTCCGGTATTATGTGTGATTGATAATGATAACCTTGTATTAGGAATACCTACTAGTTTATCAGTTAGGTTCTATTTATAAACTACTCTTGAACTTGGCCGACATATCAAAGTCTCAAGTATTAATAGAATACGACATTATGATGTTTCCGAAGTCCCTTTGTATTTCTTCAACTGATTTTCCTCAGTTTTTTGTCTAGGAAATTATGCGACAATTGTGTAATCGTCAAATTGTATGTATCGTTGTTGGGTTGTATCCTTATACAAAAAATACAAATGTTGTTGGTTGATAAAAACGTCCAAAAATAGTTGAGTAGATACAAAAAATATCAATAGAAACATATACTTTATGTAGGATTACGCGACTTCCTTGTTATTTAGTTGGTAGAAGTTGTAGCCCTCTACGTTTCAGCTGGTTACGACAGCCTTCTATTCTACCAACAAAATAACAAGTACACGCGTAAACCTACATGAGTGATAATAGTAAAACAATAAGTTCTTTATTTTCAAACCAAGAACTTTTTTGTTGCAGCCGTCATTTAGGCTTCATCTACGACTCCGCTACGAAAGGAATCACGATAGAAGACATAGACTTGGACCAGTTGAGCCTTCTGTCCGAGTCGAGCGAAGTGCGGACTTTAGTCGACACGCTGTCTGAACTACGCAGCGAGCGATATATTGCTGTGCCGCAAGGTAAGCCATTTGCACCTACTTTATTCCTTATGTATATGGCAGGCTTCGACCAATTGAGCCTTCTATCCGAGTCTAGCGAAGTGCGGACCTTAGTCGATACCCTGTCTGAATTACGCAGCGAGCGATATATTGCTGTGCCGCAAGGTAAGCCGTTTGCTCCTACTTTATTCCCTAGGTATACAACTTATAGAGTAGAGTTATCTAGCTGAGTTTACTATCAGAGAAGACCGAAGTGCGGACGTTAGTTGACACGCTGATTGAACTATGGAGCAAGCGATATATTGCCTACTCTATTCCTAATTTACAGATGTTACAATGGTATCAAAACCAGAAAAGACGTTAAGGTACCCACGTAATAAAATGAACAGCAACATACATCTTTACTAATAAAACGTTGTTATACATAGATGATTCCAAAATAGTGCGAAACAGCTAACTTCAGTGTTCCAGATATACAATATCGACTTTACTTTGAGCATGGTAATATTTTTCTGCCACAGACTTCAGTACTACTTACAGGTTACTGAAAACTAAATTGACTTGCTTTAACTCTGCAAATATAACAATTTAAATATTGAATCAAAATAAAAAACTATTTACATTACAACAATTTTATCAAAGTATCCCTAGATTGTCAACCCCAGGCAACCCGGTTTGAAATCTGCGTCACCGCTTTCAGGTTTATTATTAGCCCAGAAGGTTGAGGGGGGTCCAATGCTCACCGGGGTGGGCCTTTATTTGCCAATAACATCTACCTTTTGTCACAAAATAGACAGTATATTTGCGATTGCGAATAAAATAGCCAGGGTTGCTAGATTCAATACAAGGACGAAATCCGGCTCTAATGATAGGTAAAAGAACGTGACATGATTCTGTGTCGATTTGAATGCAAGAAATATGACGTTCGAGGCAACCATCTTCTAAGTACGTTAAGTTCCTCTGAGATTCCAGTTTATTACAGTATAGGTACGTCAGTAAGATTCAAAATCGTCGCTTGTACTGAGTGAGCCATGTCTGTTAGGCGCCGTCTCCCTAATTCGAGCTATTGTTGTCTTACGAGGCCCAGCCAGCCACGTATGTATTACTATACCGGGAGTAACAGAAAGGGTATAACAAGCCGAAAGGAGTTCAAGGTACTCTTGAAACTGAACAACTTTCTCTATGGAACATGGGTCGAAATATGAAAAAAAAAATTGGTCCTCCCATACAAAATTTCCGATCAGCTAATTGATTTACTATGGGAGGTCCAAATTTTGTTTTCATATTTCCGCCCATGTTCCATAGGGAAAGTTGTTCAGTTTCATGAGTACCTTGACGTCCTTTCGGCTAGTTATACCCTTTTTGTTACTCCCTGTATAAAAGCTAAATAAAAGGTTTCGATAGGCTGTTATGAAACTGTATTTAATTTTTAGTACGACTAACCTTGTAATTTTAAGTCGAGGCTTATAGAGGCCTCGATGTTTCGATGCAATACCTACGAGCATCAGGAGTCCGACAGGCCGCTCGCGCACGGTAGCAACGCCCGCCGGGTTATGAAACTGAACAAATTTCAGTTCTTCTTCTTTTTCGTGTGGGACACCGAGTCGGCAACGACCCGATCAACCCTGGTGTCAGAGTTTTTCAACCGCCTACTGCAAGTAGCAGGCCTCTGACATGGTTGTGTAACGACCGCCATTATAGACAGCAACCGGGACCGACGGCTTAACGTGCCCATCCGAAGCACGGAACCATCTTACTTGCGGACAATCAGGTGGTTCAGCCTGCAATGTCCTAACCAGACTGGGAACAAATTTACAAAGTGATAAATATCAACTTTGTGAGTGACCCCACCGGGAATTGAACCCGGAACCTTTGCGTGGCAGGCAGGCATGCTAACTACTGCTAACTTTAAGTTATCGTTATGTGAGATTGTTCTCAGTCTGGTTAAGACATTACAGAGCGAACCACCTGATGGCCTGTAATGTAACAAGCCAGGTATCTGTATATGATGAATTGATGATTATTGATTATTAGTTACAAAATAACTCTGGCACCAGGGTTCATTTGGTGTACAGCTCTTTAAAGGTCATTATGGTGATTAAGATATTGATGATACGAGTACACAATGATAGATAATTGCCGTGTGGTGCCGGCTTAGATTTCCATCACCCCATATTGCCGTGTGATGCCGGCTTAGCATTGCATCGCCCCATATTTTTCCCGCGGGTGTCGTAAGAGGCGACTAAGGGATTTTAGAGTTGATATGTATCGCAGTTTTAGGCGACAGTCTGTCACTATGGTGATACACAGACTTCTGAACGACTCTCTAGCTTTTGTCAGACGTGGTGTGAATAAACGTTTCTTACATCCGTATACGCTCTGGCTACCCCGCATGGGATCAAAGCGTGATATATGTATGTATGTATGAGTAGTCAATGTGTAATGTGTAATGAATTTATGTTGGCATGTCATTGTGTTGTAAAACGTTGCAAAGTCCACCTATAATGTCCAATTGTCCACCCATAGCATTAACTTCTCTATTATTTCCGTGACTGTAAATATCTATTCAGTTGAACGGTTGTCGTGTAAACATAAAAAAACATGTATCACACACGCGACGGTCAGAAGTCATTATTTTACAACTAGCAATAATATTTACAAAATCGATTCATGCTGTGAACATTAGTGCTGCCTAACATTCGATAAACCCTACATGATCGCTAGTAAGTATAGTATCGATAGTAGTGTTGATGAGGAAACTGTTAAGAGGAAGAGGAACCTGAAGACGAACTAACAAGCTGAAAGTTGGAGGATGAGGATGAGGATTTATTTATGAGGAAGAGGATGTGGTTGAGGAAGAGAAAGCGGTCAAATAAAATAACAATAGGGTAACTGATTATGTCAGATTTATCATACTCGCACATGCATGTGCGATAAAAAACCTCTCAGAATCTACGAGGAAGCGGAAGCGGAAGTGTTAGAGGGATTTTGAACTTTCTTTTATGTGGTAGCAGCGGTAGCGAATGAGGAACCTTAAAATTTCGGAACTTCCGCGTTATGAGGTGCGGAAGAGTAATCCTCATCAATACTAATCGATAGTTCAAACTGTAGCAATACACTAAGTGCAGTTTTGGTATCTGGTTTGTGAGTGCTAATAGTCATCATCTTCCTGCCCTTATCCCAATTACTTGGGGTCGGCGCAATACAACACATTTTGTTGAACACAAAATCGTGTTGCAAAGGATTTGGCTTAATTTTCGACCGGCCGCCTACCAGACGTCAACCTTCCTTGGGAATGCTTTTGTGGTGGATTAACCGCCACCATACGGTTGGCCCTGGCTGTTTGGGTCGGATTTATCCCTCGGTCGCCTCTTACGACCCCCACGGGAAAAGAGGGGGTGGTGCTATTCTACTCTGCCGGCACCACACTACTACTAATCGATAGTATCTATCACAAACCAGATACAAAATTCTCGATTGAAAAACAATCGATACTATCGATAGTAGTATTGATCGTTCGATACTATCGATCATTTTGTAGTAATTAGTTACTACCTATACTCTGTGTCCCGGGGGATATGCAATAAATTGGACACGTCGTTTAGGGCATGGTACAGTACAATTTTCAGTATGGGACTAATGATGAATAACGAGAAAAAAAAATTACCTGTCATACTAAGTCAGTTAGCTGATCGTGATTTTTGTATGGAAGGTCGAAAAACAATTCTCGTTTTTCAAAATTGATCCCATAGAGAAAATGTTTGACCCTAGGTTGGTCGCGTGGGGTCTTTGAAAGCCCTTCAAACAGACAAATGCGTTTTTTTCTTAGAACGGATTATCTGAATAGCTTGAAACTTTGTGTACCTTCCTGAATAGCAGGTAGATTGGTATAAAATTATATTTCATCAATATCCGTTCAAGCGGTTACGATATATGGGCGTCGTTTTAGTAAAAAGGCTTTTAAAGACCCCACGCGACTAGAAGTTTTAATAAACTTTTCATACATATTTTTACAAAATATTATTTTTCGTTAGTTTCATACGTGAAAAGCAGAAAACAAAAACAGAAATATTTTTATTGTTAGTAAATAAAAATATTTAGGCTATTTTTAAATTTGGGCTTCAAATCCCGTTTATTATCTACCATCCGTCAAATTTGTATTATTTTCTTTAAAAATATGTAATGTTTGTCTCATAAATTATTGGTTATTCTGTTCAAATTATATTTAGTATTATTAAATAACAAACAATTTATCAAATTTTATCATTTAAGGCCGCTATAGAGCTTTTCACGAAGCCCATACAATTTTCCCTGCCAGACCTCTCGGAGCGTCATTTTGCGAAAAACATGGGGATGTTTGAATATTTTTTACAGTGATATTATGAATAAAAATAAATATATTTTTCTGCAATTAGATTAAGTACATCTTCTTAAATAACATATATTTTTTTTAAATCTTTACTACTGTTATTTTTTCATACAGAAGCCGTTATAATGGCGCATTATTTTGCAAAAAATCGTATATAAAAACGTGGTATTATTCTATATTTCTGAATAAAATTGTAAAATGTTCACTGTAGACTTTGTTCTCAAATATATACTCTATTTTTTTGTATAATTGATATTTTTTTACAGTGAACCAAAACTCTAAAACTCACGCTTGATTTGAGGTCTTTTCCTGAATTTTGGTTTTGTCGCTTTAGATATCGCTGTTTATAACAGGTTTAAAACTAAAATCTTAATATTTACATTGTACATTTTTTAGATGAAAATATTCTTGATTAAATGTTCAAGTAACATATTATTTTTACATAACGGTTTTCGAGAAACTCGCATGTTTATAAAGCCAATATTTGCAAATTTGCTAGAAAAAATTGAATGCGGTCTTAATGACATCTAAACTTTGAGGTTCACAAAGACCCTACGCGACCGATCGCGTAGTTTTTTTGGCGCGACTAACCTAGGGTTAAGTACGATGCCCTAAACAACTTGTCCAATTTAATGTATTTCCTCCGGAGCACGGTGTATAGTCTAATCTTGACTTCAGAAAAGATACTTACGATAGTAGTTCTGCATTTTTAAATATCGATAAGACTGTCTCCACTATCGAGCGGCAACACTAGTGAAGATAGTTGAAATGGCCGAAGTATGAATTTCATATTGATTGTATCAGTGTAACAAACTCTCTTTCCCACACAATACCATAGAAATTTTATAAACACGTTTAATGTACCTATATTCGATTAGATAAAACATAGATAGTCAAGTATTTCTAGAATGCCTTTAGATTTAACGGAAAGTAAGAGACCAATGTGTACTGGTTTTTCATAGTACCTACATAGATCCCTTTAATGAGTATGTGGATTTGTTGGCGATTACCTAGATACCTATAGCTTTTTAATCTGTTTTTGATGTCTCTAGCATAGCTAGACCGTAAATGAGGTAATACAGTGACTGGTGACAATTTTAGACACGAATTATTCTTATACCGGTATACACCGGGAGTAACAGAAAGGGGGACAAGGGGACACTCATGAAACTGAACAACTTTCCCCATGGAACATGGGTCGAAAAATGAAAAATAAATTTGGACCTCCCATAGTAAATCAATCAGCTGATCGGAGATTTTGTATGAGAGGTCCAAATTTTTTTTTCATCTTTCGACTTATGTTCCATGGAGAAAGTTGTTCAGTTCCATGAGTAACTTGACCTCCTTTCGGCTTGTTATACCCTTTCTGTTACTGCCAGTAGATTTGTAAAAAAGAATGCTGTAAATTTCTTCACTGGGGCAGCTCATATGCTCATATCGAGGCGTTACGTGAATGGTCACGTTGCGTGCATGCTCGATTCATGAAATATTTGCTGCCTGCCCGCCTTTTGGTAGCTATATCTACTTCCTTTGTGTACTGTGTATTGCGGCCTTGGTACATTATGTTATGTGCAATCTGGAAAGCCAAAAATTACTTATAATGTTTGCATAAAGTTGACTGTTTTTAGGGCCGTTTACGCTGTGCCTAGCCCGCAAGGGATATATTCGCTCGTCTGTAGGCAAAACAAGGCCTACCTATAAAAAATGGCACCACAGAGGAGAGGATATGTATGTATTAACCAGCTGTTTGATAACAAACAACCCAACACTACAAAATTACCAATCAGCTGATTTCAGCTACTATGGGAGGCCCAGGAATACATGTTGCCGCCGTGTGATGCCGGCTTAGAATATCTATCATAGCGATTCTACCCGTGGGTGTCGTAAAAAGCGACTAAAGGATAATCATCCAGGGAATGGGCAGCAGCGTTCCCTATCAATGCAACATCTTGCACTGCGCTCGCCAATCCGCCAATGAGTATGGCAATGCCCCCGATAGGGCAAGGCCCATGTCCAGCAGTGGACTGTTGTGGCTGTTATATTACATGTTGCAGAGGGTGAACTCTCATTATTTCCGAAACTAAGCCCTGGAATATCTATTCCCCACACAACAGAAGGAGAATGAGCCATGTGTATGGGCGGCCAGCCCTATGTAATTTGCTTATTTACTTAATGTCTCGCTTTTGACTGGCTTCGTCTGGGTTAGACAACCACGCATGTCCCTAACGACCTAGCCTTAGGCGTTAGCTAGACTTAGCAATAATTCAGCAGCGTTCCCTATCAATGCAACATCTTGCACTGCGCTCGCCAATCCGCCAATGAGTATGGCAATGCCCCCGATAGGGCAAGGCCCATGTCCAGCAGTGGACTGTTGTGGCTGTTATATTACATGTTGCAGAGGGTGAACTCTCATTATTTCCGAAACTAAGCCCTGGAATATCTATTCCCCACACAACAGAAGGAGAATGAGCCATGTGTATGGGCGGCCAGCCCTATGTAATTTGCTTATTTACTTAATGTTTCGCTTTTGACTGGCTTCGTCTGGGTTAGACAACCACGCATGTCCCTAACGACCTAGCCTTAGGCGTTAGCTAGACTTAGCAATAATTTTGACGAATAATCGAAGAGTTCGAACGGCAAAACGAGCAAATCAGACATAAAATTGCGACACATTTCTAAGTAGTGATTACAATTAATAATTTAGCTTTTGTAATATGACATTATCACCTCGCCTCGGCTTAGGCCTCCACGTCATTAAAGGCCTTAGGCCTGGGGGAGGATCTCCCATTTCTCCATGAAGTCACTACCAGCATAGTAAATGCTCAACTCTACTGCCTATCTTTATTATGCTTGAGAGGAAAAGTATTTGGTACATTTATTTTTCTGTCGTTACAGACTGCGATAGGCCGCACCTGACGAACTTGCACCTTAAACCCACTACAATGATCATTAAAACAATAATAACAATAATTATCGTTTATTTCATGCTCTTGACCCTTATTAAAAAGAACGAAAAGAGACAACAGTAACAAAATTACAATAGTTACAAAGTTCTTCTTTTAATGGAAAATTTTTCTTCCTCCAAACGAATAATAAAGCGTCCATTACCAAGTATCATTAGTGTGGTGTGTGTAAATACAATAGCTGAACGATGAACAATTCTCGATTCATGTATCTCATTGGTGCTCGAATTGAATCAATTACGTAAACCAATCGTTTCGCATACCTTTATCTGCCTCTGAAGGAGGGTTAGGTATATACAGTATGTAAAAAAATTAACTGCAAATATTTTAAGAGTTGAACCAGCTCATGAAACTGAACAACTTTCCCGATGGAACATAGGTCGAAATACGAAAAAACATTTTGGTCCTCCCATACAAAATGTACCAGCCGTCTGAGTCAAATTGTAAGGGAGGTCCAAATTTTTTTTCATATTCGACCTATGTTTCTTGGGGAAAGTTGTTCAGTTTCACGGGCTGGTTCGCCCCTTAAAATATTTGCAGTTGATTTTTTTACACCTTATATAAGGTCCTATTAAATTCACTGCAAATATTTTAAGGGCATGCGTAAATATGTATAAGAAAAACATCTAAGGCATTTAAAAAAAATCTACACACTAGTTTTTATTTTTCATTTTCAAACAAACTTTTCAATTAATTATGTGAACATCCTTTGACTGACCCGACTGACGTTTCGCCACGTAAACAGGATTCACTTACACGGCACGCACACTAACAACCAACCAATCACAGCACCTTTTTTTGGCGCGTAATTTAAATTCATCGAAGTGTGTGTTTCTAAGACAAACAGGGTGCACTTTTTCGATATGTGTTTTTTTAGTCAAATGCAATTTTCTCGAAAACTAGCGTAAAGATTTCTTTAAATATTTGCCTAGTACATGCTTATATTTTATTTGATCTGCCCCTTAAATATTTGCAGTGAATTTAATAGGACCTTATATACGAAAGTGTGTAGGGTGAAATTTTACTACTGACTGATAACCAAAATTCAGGACCGAACGACGAGATATGAAAAAAAATATGGATCTCTCATACCTACAAAATTATCTACCGCTTATTGATAGTCAATTAACAAGAATGGATAATTAATTTTTAAGTATATCAATTTTTACTAAGGGCAGGTAATTTTTTTTCCTGAAATGTTATGGGAAGTTGTTTAGTGTCATGTCCTGAATGCACCCTATCAGTATTCGGAGACACCCTGTATACCGGGAGTAACAGAAAGGGTATAACAAGCCGAAAGGAGGTCAAGTACTTTTGAAACTGAACAACTTTCCTATGGAACATGGGTCGAAATATGAAAAGAAAAGTTGGACCTCCCATACAAAATTGACGTTCAGCTGATTAATTTACTATGGGTGGTTCAATTTTTTTTTCATATTTCCACCCATGTTCCATAGGGAAAGTTGTTCAGTTTCATGAGTAGGTACCTCCACCTCGATTCGGCTTGTTATACCCTTTCTGTTACTTCCTGTAGGTATGTGTGTACGTGAACAAGTAGTCTTTCACGGGCTGCATCTCATACGGCAGGGCAGATACTGGAGTGTCATTATATACGCCTCAGCAGCGCGAGTGACTCTGGCTATATTTAAATCTGATTAATTCAAAATAGCGAATTACAAAAGCAAAATTTTTGATTGAATTCACCGCAGTCAGGTTTTGTTGATGGCTTTCGATTCGATTGTGGTATCCGTATCGCTAATGACGTTATCATATCAGATAAGGTGGTTCTTCAATGGTTTAAATACTTATAAAACAAGTAGGTAGTAGATATGCATTTTGTATGGCATTTACCTGATCAAAATATCAGCGAAGGTTTTAATTGTATTGTAGAGTTTCATGTCAGAGCTCAACAGCTACTTTCTCGCTCTTTATTTGATGATGGAAGTTTTTGAACATATGAGTATGCATCATCTATCACCACACAACGATGCTGTAATAAACGAAATTTCAAAATTGCGCTGACTTTACTTTGATAAAAAATAAAAACACTGATTATTGTTCGTTGTAAGCCGCAAATATGTACCTACCTACACACATGCTATATGTTATTAATTATGCAACACATCTAATTAGACCATTTGCCACTTAGAAAAACCATCGTTTAAGCGTGAATAGTTTTAAAATTTTTATATACGGTTACATTTAATTAAGTACAAATCTCTTGAGGGTGTAATCAACTCACAAAACTGAACAACTTTTGTTAGAAACTTTTCTTCGAACTATGAAAATAAAATTGGATCTCCCATACTAAGTGACACACTTTTTCAGCATTTTTGTATGGGAGGTCCAAATTTTTTTTTTACATTTCGAAAATAGTTTTAAGACAAAAGATGTTCAGTTTTGTGAGTAGATCACACCCTCAAGAGATTTGTATTTAATTAAATGTAACCCTATATTTTGCCTAACCTTTACGTGAACTTGACCCATAATAAACAAGACTACAATACAAGTACCTTGGACTGTTTGGATTCGCGCGTAAACGATGGCGTGTAAGTATATGTAGCGGCTAGTAACGTTCTTGTAGTTAAGCTTGAGAGTCATTCAGAGGACTGTGTATCACCATCACAGAGAGTGATCACTGATCACTGATCACCATAGTGACAGGTGTCAGCTTGTCGCCAATAATAGCAATATTGTGCTTGCATAGTTTTTGAGATAATCTGTCTCCTGTATTCCCTGAATCATGTGCTAGTCCTTATTATCTTTCAATCAACTCAATAAACCCTTTTTTCTAACTATGTTTTCCATTATTTTACGTATTTAAAAAAGTGAGCATATCGGGACTATCTCTATCTCTCTTCGTTTGGGAGACTGAGTCGTTCAACGACCCGATGAACCCTGGTGTCAGAGTTTTTCAACCGCCTACTCCAAGTAGCAAGTAGCGGGACTATACCATACCGGGACCAACGCATACTATAATAAGCCGTTCCACAAAAGAAGGGGAATACCTATAAATGGCGGCGCTTGACAGCTGACAGCGCTGCTACAGTCAGCATACAGCATGGAAAGCTATAATTTCCAGTTAAATTTGTGCATAATTTTGTGCATCGATCGACATTGAGATTTAAATTATGCTGACCGTACAGACGTGTGCGACTATAGACAGCAATATTGTGCAAGCGAGAGACAAATAGGAGGTCCGCCGTTTATACTCCCCCTCTTTTGTGGAACGGCTTATATTTATTCTGTGACCAAGGTCGAGGGCAGAACCGCAAAAACGAGTTCAGTGGTTCATTGCTGATACTGGAACGGAAATGAATGCAAGTATTTTGTCGAAATTCCGAAATAAGGAAGTTAGTATTGCCGGGCGCCCGTACAGAGCCCTTGGTCGCAGAATAAATAATAGTATGCCTTGGTCCCGGTATGGTATAGTCCCGCTACTTGCTACTTGGAGTAGGCGGTTGAAAAACTCTGACACCAGGGTTCATCGGGTCGTTGAACGACTCAGTCTCCCACACGAAGAGAGACAGCCGATGTGGCGCAGTGGTTAGTATGCCTGCCTGCCACGCAAAGGTTCCGGGTTCAATTCCCGGTGGGGTCACTCACAAAGTTGATATTTATCACTTTGTGAATTTGTTCCCAGTCTGGTTAGGACATTGCAGGCTGAACCACCTGATTGTCCGCAAGTAAGATGGTTCCGTGCTTCGGATCGGCACGTTAATCCGTCGGTCCCGGTTGCTGTCTGTCTATGATGGCGGTCGTTACACAACCATGTCAGAGGCCTGCTACTTGCAGTAGGCGGTTGAAAATCTCTGACACCAGGGTTCATCGGGTCGTTGAACGACTCGGTGTCCCACACGAAAAAAAAAAAGAAGTGGTACAGTGCAGATATTGGAACGGAAATAAACGTAAGTATTTTATCGAAATTCCGAAATAAGGAAGTAAGTATTGCCAGCCCGTACAGAGCCCTTGGTCACAGAATAAATATAAGCCGTTCCACAAAAGAGGGGGAGTATAAACGGCGGACCTCCTATTTGTCTCTCGCTTGCACAATATTGCTGTCTATAGTCGCACACGTCTGTACGGTCAGCATAATTTAAATCTCAATGTCGATCGATGCACAAAATTATGCACAAATTTAACTGGAAATTATAGCTTTCCATGCTGTATGCTGACTGTAGCAGCGCTGTCAGCTGTCAAGCGCCGCCATTTATAGGTATTCCCCTTCTTTTGTGGAACGGCTTATTATAGTATGCGTTGGTCCCGGTATGGTATAGTCCCGCTACTTGCTACTTGGAGTAGGCGGTTGAAAAACTCTGACACCAGGGTTCATCGGGTCGTTGAACGACTCAGTCTCCCAAACGAAGAGAGATAGAGATAGTCCCGATATGCTCACTTTTTTAAATACGTAAAATAATGGAAAACATAGTTAGAAAAAGGGTTTATTGAGTTGATTGAAAGATAATAAGGACTAGCACATGATTCAGGAATACAGGAGACAGATTATCTCAAAACTATGCAAGCACAATATTGCTATTATTGGCGACAAGCTGACACCTGTCACTATGGTGATCAGTGATCAGTGATCACTCTCTGTGATGGTGATACACAGTCCTCTGAATGACTCTCAAGCTTAACTACAAGAACGTTACTAGCCGCTACATATACTTACACGCCATCGTTTACGCGCGAATCCAAACAGTCCAAGGTACTTGTATTGTAGTCTTGTTTATTATGGGTCAAGTTCACGTAAAGGTTAGGCAAATATAGGTTACATTTAATTAATACAATCTCTTGAGGGTGTGATTCTCACAAAACTGAACATCTTTTGTCTTAAAACTATTTTCGAAATGTAAAAAAAAAATTTGGACCTCCCATACAAAAATGCTGAAAAAGTGTGTCACTTAGTATGGGAGATCCAATTTTATTTTCATAGTTCGAAGAAAAGTTTCTAACAAAAGTTGTTCAGTTTTGTGAGTTGATTACACCCTCAAGAGATTTGTACTTAATTAAATGTAACCGTATATAAAAATTTTAAAACTATTCACGCTTAAACGATGGTTTTTCTAAGTGGCAAATGGTCTAATTAGATGTGTTGCATAATTAATAACATATAGCATGTGTGTAGGTAGGTACATATTTGCGGCTTACAACGAACAATAATCAGTGTTTTTATTTTTTATCAAAGTAAAGTCAGCGCAATTTTGAAATTTCGTTTATTACAGCATCGTTGTGTGGTGATAGATGATGCATACTCATATGTTCAAAAACTTCCATCATCAAATAAAGAGCGAGAAAGTAGCTGTTGAGCTCTGACATGAAACTCTACAATACAATTAAAACCTTCGCTGATATTTTGATCAGGTAAATGCCATACAAAATGCATATCTACTACCTACTTGTTTTATAAGTATTTAAACCATTGAAGAACCACCTTATCTGATATGATAACGTCATTAGCGATACGGATACCACAATCGAATCGAAAGCCATCAACAAAACCTGACTGCGGTGAATTCAATCAAAAATTTTGCTTTTGTAATTCGCTATTTTGAATTAATCAGATTTAAATATAGCCAGAGTCACTCGCGCTGCTGAGGCGTATATAATGACACTCCAGTATCTGCCCTGCCGTATGAGATGCAGCCCGTGAAAGACTACTTGTTCACGTACACACATACCTACAGGAAGTAACAGAAAGGGTATAACAAGCCGAATCGAGGTGGAGGTACCTACTCATGAAACTGAACAACTTTCCCTATGGAACATGGGTGGAAATATGAAAAAAAAATTGAACCACCCATAGTAAATTAATCAGCTGAACGTCAATTTTGTATGGGAGGTCCAACTTTTCTTTTCATATTTCGACCCATGTTCCATAGGGAAAGTTGTTCAGTTTCAAAAGTACTTTGACCTCCTTTCGGCTTGTTATACCCTTTCTGTTACTCCCGGTATACAGGGTGTAAGGGACAGCTCTCCGAATACTGATAGGGTGCATTCAGGACATGACACTAAACAACTTCCCATAACATTTCAGGAAAAAAAATTACCTGCCCTTAGTAAAAATTGATATACTTAAAAATTAATTATCCATTCTTGTTAATTGACTATCAATAAGCGGTAGATAATTTTGTAGGTATGAGAGATCCATATTTTTTTTCATATCTCGTCGTTCGGTCCTGAATTTTGGTTATCAGTCAGTAGTAAAATTTCACCCTACACACTTTCGTATATAAGGTCCTATTAAATTCACTGCAAATATTTAAGGGGCAGATCAAATAAAATATAAGCATGTACTAGGCAAATATTTAAAGAAATCTTTACGCTAGTTTTCGAGAAAATTGCATTTGACTAAAAAAACACATATCGAAAAAGTGCACCCTGTTTGTCTTAGAAACACACACTTCGATGAATTTAAATTACGCGCCAAAAAAAGGTGCTGTGATTGGTTGGTTGTTAGTGTGCGTGCCGTGTAAGTGAATCCTGTTTACGTGGCGAAACGTCAGTCGGGTCAGTCAAAGGATGTTCACATAATTAATTGAAAAGTTTGTTTGAAAATGAAAAATAAAAACTAGTGTGTAGATTTTTTTTAAATGCCTTAGATGTTTTTCTTATACATATTTACGCATGCCCTTAAAATATTTACAGTTAAGCTATGGCGCGCATTTAAATTAACACAATACAATACATTACAACACAAAATGCTTTATTTGCACAAAACACAAAAACGATATAACATAAAGTAGAAAAAAAAAGTACAATATAGGCGGCCTTATTGCTAGAGTAGCAATTTCTACCAGGCAACCTTTGGTTGATGGAAAAAATGTGAACACCCTGTATAGTAGTAAATTTTTTGTTTTGCTTGCATGTTTGTAAAACTGCGTGCTTTGAATATTGCTAATGATGTTAATGCTAATGCGGCCGCCAAAGTGAGTAGGAAATACAGAGCTGTCTTGGATTATAAAAATCGGCCAAGTGCGAGTTGGGCTCGCGCACGAAGGGTGTCGTACCGTTATGCATAAAAATTGCCGAAATTACGTACAAACCACGCCGAATGCCTTCGGAAGAAATTTCGGCTGAAGTGTGTCTTCCGTAATGCAAATAACATTGCTGGCGTAATTGTGCCGAAATACGTCGCGTAATTTCGGTCGTAGTGTGTCGAGACACTTATTATTACGGTTCATGAAATACAACCTGATTATAGACAGACAGCGAAGTCTCGGTGATAGGATTCCTTTTTCACCCTTTGGGTAGACCACTCTAAAAAATATACGAATTCATATTTACAATGAACCAAACGTTGAGTACCCCTGTCTGCTATTCAGAATCGCAATCTGAATGACTTGCACACAGTGACTCGATCGCTTGCATATTAATGTAATGGAAGAAGGAAGCGTTTCCTATGCCCCATTATAACTGGGCCACGAGGGACCTACTTTTCTGACTAAAGACCTATTCAAACCTGAGCGGAAGCGGTGCGGTAGTTTAGTACGCGGTATTCATTTTGGTAAGAAATTGAGTTGAATTGCGCTGTAGTTTGAAAAGGGCTTTATACTGGTTTGTAACTACTAGTTATCGCGTCTTTATTTCGTGACTTAGGTACCTATATGCAGAGCGCCAGAGTTGATAAAAGAGAAATACCTATGTCATTTTCGGAAGGGTAATGATGGATAAGAGTATGGAAGGCACAACTTACATTCCAATGTTATACCATCACAAATTCATTAAAACTCCTTTATATTATGTTTTTCTGATTCAGAATATGGGATTGGATGATAGTGTATTCTATCTATGAATATCCAAGATAATAGGTCTTAGGCAGAGCCTAGGTACAAATTATTAAAAAAACAGTGGAAAAATGGAAGCCCACCTGGCCTTAAGATATTGATTGGCCTAAGTTAACCGTCATAGTTTACCGTGTGTTTAACCGGCTAAAAACAACTGTAAAAGGATTCAATTATTCACTTTCATTGATTTCACGTCTTAACAAGACTGTAAACGACACTTTTCAAGTGAAGGAACATAGTTTTGTAGACGCTTAATTCAGCATAATATGGAAGGTGCCCTAGACGATGCTGAGCATTTATTAGTCTGTTTAGTCAGCTATTTATTTTCATAATAACATGCATACCTACTTTTTCGTTTCAATGACTTTACCTGCATGTACCAATGTTATTTTGCCAGTATCTAGCGATGGCGATTTATATTTTCTTGGTTTATTTCATTAGTATATTCCATAATATTAAGTTACAACCTAAACCTAAACAGAAAGGAAACCATGATTTGTTGAGGGCTTAATTTGACGTGGCGGACAGCTACAATCATGGAATGGGCAATGAATCCAGAAGGCAGGGCGACAGCCAATATAAAATAATGCTTGGATGACTATTGCACTGTCCTATCAGGGCCCGACATGGCAAACATTGCCGGCTTTTTTAAGGGCAACAAACATTACAAAAAACTTAAGAAAATGTATTCCAAATCGGACCCTGCGGCAGGGTACGCAGTTTTACTAAAGTACAGCCATTGAAATAGGCCATATCTGACACCTGTCGAACTCATACTAGAAGACATGTCAACAAAGAAAAATAGACCTGAAGCCATAGCACTAGCATGATTTTGTAAGCTGTCAAATATGCCCTATTCGGACGGCCGTACTGTAATAAATAAAGCAATAGCAGGGTGCCATCGTCCTTCACTCTATTGACCTAGTTCAGTTTTAGGGTAAAAGAAGGAATCAACGAAATTTTCCAATCAACTTGACGTCAATCAACTTCTTTATGTATTGTAGAGTTCTCAGAAATTCACTTTCCTTGTAAACTACTTTATACAACGTGTTCCGGAAGAAATCCATTAAATTGGACACGTGTTTAGAGCATAGTACTGAACAACTGTCACTATGGGACCAATGCTGAAAGACGAGAGTTTTTTTTTAAACTTATAAAGTCAGTCAGCTAATCGTGAATTTTGTATGGAAGTTCGATTTTTCTCGTTTTTCAGAATTGGTCTTATAGTGTAAATTGTTCAGTACGATGATGCACTTAAACACTTCTCTAATTTAATGCATTACCTCCGAAACACGGTGTATAGAGAAGTCTTATCTACAGAGGTTCACTTTATTTTATAGGCATTGAGTAGAAAACTGAATAGCACGGAATAGTTAGTTAGTGACTCTCGACTGTACTATCGCCAACAAATTAGCCGTTTAAGGACCAACTTACACGGAATTTTCAAACAAATGTAACCAGTGTAAGTCGATCCCTTGAATGGGCAGGTTGATGTGCTGGCGAGAGTACCTATTTATGCAGTCATACAATATGCTTACACGGGATGTTGCAGTTATTGGAGCTGAGATTTCTTTTGTCTACAATCTTTTGTTCACGACACTGCGTGATTCGTGATCGTGGTTCATACATAAACATTCACAAAGCTATTTATTCTAGTTGACACTAGGAATCTTCTTCGTGTTAGAATTTTTCTAAGTTGATGCATTTTTACTATCAGCAGCACTATGAGTAATTCATTTAAGGCTTATGGGGTCCACCTAAACTGGTTTTCCAGTTGTATTTTATACGAAAATCCATTATCTGTTGATCCAGACTCCTTCAAAGGTAACTTTTGTTCCTGCTCACTTAGACGGCAGTCATTACACAATCATTGCAGGGGCCGGCTACTTTGACGATTGTAAAACTCTGACACTAGGGTTCATGGGTCATTGGATAACTCTTTGTTCCACACAAAGAGAGAGATCAAAGTTGACAGTAAAGTTTCCTGTCAATGATACATAGAAAGAGATACAGAGCTACATCAATCTTATACATCCAGTGTTGGTTTCAAATAAAACTATATCTAACTACTTTGTTGATTACCAATAATCATTGCGTGCGACGTCATTTCATGATACTCAAGTATCGGAAAACTGCACAATCATAAGAATAAAACGCTTATACTGAATTACTATCCACTTTTGTAAATGATAAATGTAAGTGAGGTAAAATTGACTTTTACAGTAGATAAACCTATACGGGTGGCAGCCCTCCGAATAAAGGATGTAAAAATACCGCAAATGTTCTAAAGGGTGAACCAGTCCATGAAACTTAACAACTTTCTCCAAGAAACATAGGTCGAAATGTAAGAAACATAGGTCGAAATGTAGAAATCACACCCTAAACATTGATCATTATCTGCAAAATGATGAACAAATCATATCGGTTTTTTTTTGCAGTCTGGTTTATGTACCTATTAATGTTTTATTTTGCATTATTATGATACTATAAGTAATTACCTACGTAAGTACTTATTTCGACGCGTTATTTAGGTCAGCAATTTAACATTGTATTTGTAGCTCTGTACAAAATTGTCGATCAGCTGGTTAATCTTATTTAGGAGGTAATTTATTTTATTTCCTTTATGCTCGGTGGGAAAATGTTACTCACTTTTGTTGTAGACTGGTCACCTATTGAAGTTTTAGCAATTTTTTTTATGACACGGTATACAATAATATTTTACACTTGCGGAGTCGTCATTTGAAATAAAGAAAGAAAAACGTTTATTTTAGTTACGATATTTTAGAAAACTTATACACTAAGTTTAACATTTATTACCTGTTTTGTGGCTAAAAAAAATCTTTGTGACTATGTTGTGTGTTGATGGGACATTGGGACAATTAATAAAAAAATATAAGACTATAATATATTTAAAAATACATTGAAATCAAATCCATTGCCCTATTTAAAAATACATTGAAATCAAATCCATTGCCCGGACTACTGCGTAATGTTTCAAGTGCATGTTCCACCTGATAAGGTTGCAGTTATTTTTAACGGCGGAAACAAGATAAGAAAATGTTTCGTTTTAGTATGATTGTAGGACTTTTGTTCTTGCAGTGATAACGGTTTTAGTGTTACAGACTACAAATCAAATATACTTTTTATAGAGATGTTAATGATATTACTTGACCTTGACTTTGATTAGATTACTTTCTTTCTTAGTCAAAAGGAATTGAGATTGTTATGGTGATGTTGCATTCCAATGCTACTGCCCAGTCCCTGGATAAATATTGAATATACCTCTTAGTTGCTTTTACTACACTCATGGGTAGAATGGAAAGATGATATTTGGCGTGTGTTGCTGGCATTGAATAGCATTACCCCATTTCCTTCCTGTGGGTGTCCTAAAAAGCGATTATGGGACTCGAGGGTTTCGTGTTTATTGCAATTTTAGGCGACGACTATAGTAATACAAGACAATAGCTAAAACTGCCCTCAGCTATTTGTCAGATGTGTCCTGTATTTTTACGGCTGTTGACTCTCTGCCTACCCCGCAAGAGATAAAGGCGTGATTTATATATGTACGTATAATCTAAGCCGGCATCACACAGTTTGATTAATCTTGTTCTCTTACTTGATTCCAGCGTTCCTGATATGCAACCGTCCGGTGGTCGCGGTGAACATGTACTGCCAGGGCCAGCTGGATGATGAAGACCGAGCGGTTCTCCAAGCAGCCGTGAAGTCGGCGACGGAAGCCAAGCTGCAGCTGCTCATCATGGGGGAGTTCCTCACCTGGCGCAACGTGGAGGGTGAGCGACCAGCCACTGACCGACCGACCGACCGACCGACCGACCGACCGACCGACCGACCGACCGACCGACCGACCGACCGACCGACCGACCGACCGACCGACCGACCGACCGACCGACCGGCCAGCTGGATGATGAAGACCGAGCGGTTCTCCAAGCAGCCGTGAAGTCGGCGACGGAAGCCAAGCTGCAGCTGCTCATCATGGGGGAGTTCCTCACCTGGCGCAACGTGGAGGGTGAGCGACCAGCCACTGACCGACCGACCGACCGACCGACCGACCGACCGACCGACCGACCGACCGACCGACCGACCGACCGACCGACCGACCGACCGACCGACCGACCGACCGACCGACCGACCGACCGACCGACCGACCGACCGACCGACCGACCGACCGACCGACCGACCGACCGACCAACCAAACAACTAACCGACCAACCAACCGACCAACCAACCGACCGACCGACCGACTTACCGACCGACCGACCGGCCGACCGACCGACCGACGAACCAACCAACCAACCAACCAACCAACCAACCGACCAACCAACCAACCAACCAACCAACCGACCAATCAACTAAAAAACCAACCAACCAAGTCACTAACCAACCAACTTACTAACTTACTTACTAATTAACTTACTAACTTACTAACCAACTTACTAACTTACTTACTAACTTACTAACCAACTTACTAACTTACTTACTAACTAACTTACTAACTAACTTACTAACTAACCTACTAACTAACCTACTAACTAACCTACTAACTAACCTACTAACTAACCTACTAACTAACCTACTAACTAACCTACTAACTAACCTACTAACTAACTAACTTACTTACTAACTAACTTACTAACTAACTAACCAACCAACCAACCAACCCTGATATGCAACCTTGCGGTGGTCGCGGCGAACATTCTCCAAGCAGCCGTGAAGTCGGCGACTAACCGACCGACCGACCGACCAACCAACCATCCGACCGACCGACCGACCGACCAATCAACCAACCAACCGACCAACCGACCAACCAACCAACCAACCAACCAACCAACCAATCCTGCTGAGCGGTTCTCCAAGCAGCCGTGAAGTCGGCGACGGAAGCCAAGCTGCAGCTGCTCATCATGGGGGAGTTCCTCACCTGGCGCAACGTGGAGGGTGAGCGACCAGCCACTGACCGACCGACCGACCGACCGACCGACCAACCAACCAACCAAACAACCAACCAACCAACCAACCAACCAACCAACCGAACAACCAACGACCTACCGACCGACCGACCGACCGACCAACCAACCAAACAACCAACCGATCAAACGACCAACCGACCGACCGACCAACCATCAAACCAACCAACCGACCGATCAACCGACCGTCCAATCGATCGACCAACCGATCAACCAACCTACCGACCAATCGATCGACCAACCGACCAACCAACCTACCGACCAACCGCCCGACCCTGATAAACAATCGGAGTTCATTTACGCTTAAATACTTAAAATAATAAAGAGAATAGTACTGCACAACCATCGCACAAACCTATTGGGTACTCGGTACGTTCGTATTGTGACGAGTTAAGCGAAAAAAAAAAAAATTGCGAGCTCGACATTTAAAAACTGCTTGACATTTATAACAGAGTCAAATCAATTAAGTTAAATTAACGATCCAGATCCATTAATTAACAACTAGGTTCCGTGATTGCGTATGTTCAGCCTTAGTGACAAGAAAAATTAATGTTAACCTTTCATCTTAATAAAGAAGCAAGAATAATTAATAAGTAAAAAAATTAAAACATTTCCCTTATTAGTTATTGACAAATTTCGCAAGTTTTTTTGTATGTAAAGGTAAAGGTAAAAGGTACTTTAGGAAAATTCCTTGTCGGAAAGCCGGGTATGACCTTGAGATAAAATAACCGTAGTTTTTGCATTTGTTTGCCTTGCAATGTAACTAATGATGATTATGTATGAGCTTGTGTATGAGGTACTGTTATAAAAATATTGCTGCAATGAGAGATCATTATGAAAAATGCCCTATAATTATGAGGAAAAGTCATTGGATAAAAACTACAATAAAAGCATATCACCGTATTTGCATGGGGCATCCCATCTTTTTTGTAAAATATGCAGTATTTACCTAAAAATAATTAAGAACATAAGTTTGTAAACAAGTCATAAAAACATTTCGCTTAACATGATAAGTATGTTAATTCAAACTTCAAGCAATTATAGTAGGTTTTTTGTGACAAGTACGAGTACAGTAAAAAGACTACCGGTGACTAAGGGTCTTGATATTGTCTTGTATATCACAATTTAAGGCTACAGACTGATAACCTGTCACTTACGATTGATCTGAAATGGCCCTCAAAAATTTCTCAGACGTGGCGATAGCGAACGTATTTTTACAGCTGTTAACGCTCTGCCTACTCCGCAAGAGATAAAGGTGTAATATGTATTTAAAATACAGATCCAACTGACCACTCGAACGGCCATTGCATTGTATTGAAACTATTCCATGGAAAATAGTCTGTACCTAATCCGAATAAACTATGTAAATAACTTATGATGAACTATAAGTTCAAAATAGTACCCATTATCTCGTTTCCGTGAGACAAATCTGTAATTAATTAATTATGTTCTTTGTTCAAACGACCGATTGTTAATTTAATTATGGCCAGCTGTTGTGATAACAAGGCTTCTCTTATCTACCACTAAGTGTCATTAGTAATTTATTACATGCTTAGAAATTATCGAACACGTGTAGAAACATGGTATAGTTTCGTCTATACAAATTGTTACAGAACAACAAATAAATCCGAAAGGAGGTTAAGGTACTCGTGAATCTGGAAAACTTTCCCCATGGAACTCCCATAGTAACACAAATCACACATACTCGTACCTACTAGTTACTTAACGGGTCTTATCGCGATAGTACCCGATAGTACCCGACGTCGGGTACACAGGTAAATCGTTTACTTACCTATAAACAATCACGATCAGACCCGTTAAGTAACTAGTATGTGTAGATCAGCTAATCGTAAATTTTGTATGGGAGGTACAATTTCTTTTTTCGCATTTTGACCCATCTTCCATGGGGAAAGTTGTTCAGTTTCATGAGCACATTGACCTTTCGGATTTATTTGTTATTTTGTAACACCCAGCAGTTGCGAAAAACAAAGTCATGCAATTTATAGTGTTCTTTAGGAGTTGGAAGAGAGTAAATGCCACCGGTTGATAAAGCAATCGTTTTCCCCTCTCTGTAAAATTACAGTAATTATGAAATGATCATGAAAACATTTTATTTGCAGTCTTTTTGATGAAGTGGGTATTGTGGGCGAGCGAGTCTTGAGATGCAAAATCTAAGTTTGAGTTTGCAAACTGTTTACAAGGTTTACTGCTTCATAAGATTGTATTAACGATTATAATTCCATCGTGCCAGATATAATTTATTGTCATATTTTTATATTTCGTATAAGCAATCGATCACTGTTATCTGATTTCGTATAGCCAATAATATTCAACAACATATCAGTTCTTTGCAACAAATTATGTATCTATTTCATTGACGAATCTTATCTATAAATTATCGGAAATGTGGACGCCTAAATGCGGATTCAGACATACCCGTCATCGTCAGCTGCGCGTGTTAAGCGCGGATTAGTACAAAGTCTAGCTATCTGCTTACTCTTGTCTGACTACAGATCGGCTGTTCGAAAAAGCAATATTTGACAGCTGTTAAACCCATCCTAGAAGACATATCAAAGAAAAACAGACCGTGTGTATTAACATGACTTTAACAGCTGTAAAATATGGCCTCCTTTATCGATACTAAACCTACCCTGAAGTTATGGCACGCATTTAAATTAACACTCTGTATACTATGCCAAGTATGTTGGTATCGTGGTGTTATCAGATTATGTCATTTTAATTCAGGAATGAGGACATCTAAAATAGGATGTTGATAAAACAGTAGTCCATTATTTTCTTATTCATATGTTATAATATGCCGATTAAAATACCATTCGTCCTATCAGAAATTGCCGCATTAATTACGAAATGTAGAGGATACGAGTAAATTATGAATGAGGTAGCCAACTGAGGAACTATAACAACAACCAACCGACAAGTTCGTGCGCCACCTTCCCTAGGGGTGACAGACATTGGGGGGGGAGATGTCAACGGGTAGTGGGAGGTGTAGCGGGGAAGGGACACGCGCACATCCGCGCCGCACGACATATTAAAATGACGTGCTTCCTTGATTTTCGAATTACACTTTTAGAAATGGGCTCTTCATTGATAGGCAACAGTCAGTATTATGGTATTACTATGATATGATATTTGTTCTTTCAACTAACCACAACATTTTTCTCTTTCCAGCTTTAAAATCCTGCACACCGATTCTACCCGAAGAGCTCGTCACCGTTGTAGACGTGACCACGCCTGGGAAAAGCAGCATTTTGACGCCTGGGTCTCTACAGGACAGCTGTTTCAACGGATACGCGGGCGTCGTCAAATCCGGGCTGAGCCATCTAGCTATACCCAGAGGGTGGTCCTGGGGCGGCCCGGCATCACCCTACTGCCCGGTCTGGGCAGAGATAAAAGTGCCCGATTGACGAAAAGTCATCGCCAAAAGAATGAACTTGTATCTGCCGACAGCGGTCATAATATTGCAATGTGTTTTACTGGTTTTGTTACACCTGTTTTTGTTTTAGGTTTCGGGGTTTTAAGCGTTTTATGGGCTGTGTTTTTGTTTTAGTGGTATAGTTTTATTTATGACTGTAATCAATTAATATATTGTGAAATCAAAAATCACGGCAAATTCAGATCGCCTCGAAATGTATATTTCGGTAGCATCAGTTTGAAAGCAAGTAAAAATATACTTTATTACACACAATTAAAATACAGAACAAAGGAAAACTTATTTTAAAAGTGCGCGAAGACGGTCTTATCGCTAAGAGCGATCTTTTTCGGACAACCTTTGGGTAGAAGAAAACAGTAGAGAAAACAGAGCAGTGCATAAGCATATACCGGGAGTAACGGAAAGGGTATAACAAGCCGAAAGGAGGTCAAGGTACTCATGAAACTGAATAACTTTTCCCATGGAACATAGCTCGAAATATGAAAAAAAAATTTGGGCCTCACATAGTAAATCAATTCACTGATCAGCGATTTTGTATGGGAGGTCCAATTTTTTTTTTATATTTCGACCCATGTTCCATGGGGAAAGTTGTTCAGTTTCATGAGTACCTTGACCTCCTTTCGGCTTGTTATATACTCCCTGTATATGAAAAATTATAAACTCCGTAATATTTTTAGACCAAATGATCCACCTGCCGATTTCCTCTATTTTCCACGAACTGAACAACTTTCTCCAAGGACAATAGTTCAAAACATTAAAAAAGAAACCTCCTACAGAAAGTTACGCTGTCAACTGATTTCTTTTTATACCTATAAAAGGTAAGGTCCAACTTTTCAAAGTTTCTCTAAATACTGGAAGATTGTATCATAAATCAATTTCAATTTTCAATTGTCGCCGTCGGTAGCTAAAACTAGATCAAGCTAATTCCCAAGCTGTAAAAATTAAATATCAAAATCTATAAATCCTAATCAATTCAAATATTTTCATGATTTTGTGCATAGAAGTGATAATAATTCTTAAAATAATGATTGTAAGTATATAAGCAACTTGAAAATATATATTTAGACTGTCACAAAATAATGTTGCGTTTTTTTAAGAAACTAGAGTTCTTGCAAAGCATAGACGACAACTTTTTAGTATTATTTTATTCTTACTATAACTTATTGTATTTTAACTTTATAACTATTTTACCTATCCATAGCAACTAGGAATATTATACTCTTACCTTTACAATGATTTTACCAACTATAACAATTTTACTCCATCTAGCTAAACTAAGGGATAGCGCTCAAATTACGAAGTTTGGATCTCAAGTTTTATTTCTGTATGCTGTTTTTAGGGTTTCGTAGTCTACTAGAAACCCTTATAGTTTCGTCATGTCTGTCTGTCTGTCTGTCTGTCTGTCTGTCTGTCTGTCTGTATGCCGCGCCCTCATATCTTCCTCAGTTTAAGAGCTATCGACATGAAATTTGGTGAGAAGATAGATCGTGTTGACCCAAATATAGAAATGTTAAGAAAAAAATATTTTAAATGTTTTTTGGACCCCCTCCCATACAAGTGAAAGGGGGACAAAAAATTTTTTTTTCATCTGAAATATTGAGTAGGGTATCGTTGAATAGGTCTTTTAAAACTAAGGTGAGGTTTCTTTGAAACAAAGTCACTAAAACGTTTCTGTCACGAGATATTTGCCTTTAAAAAGGGCGTTTTTGACCCATAATTTGTTCCAGCTGTAACTTCTAAAGTATAAACGCTAAAAAATTGAAATAAATATGGAATATAGCTTACAATCTGTAGTCACAATGAAAACTATAACGGATATTGTACCCTTAAAGGTTTCAGAAAAAATTGAGTTTTTCTATTTGCGGTTGGTCATCATACTGCTGCTAACAAACCAGCAACAAAATTAAGTTTGTAATGCTGAAAAACCTGATATTTAAACGTTGACTACGAAACCCTATTTGTGGGCGTGTCTGACACGCTCTTGGCCGGTTTTTTTTTCCATATAAGAACGATTATAAGATTGCATATTATATAAGGTGTAAAAAAATCAACAGCTAATATTTTAAGGGGTGAACAAGCCCATGAAATTGAACAACTTTCCCCAAGGAACATAGGTCGAAACATGAAAAAAAAATTTGGACCTCCCATACAAAATGTTCCAGCCGGCCGAGTCAATTTGTATGGGAGGCCAATTTTTTTTTTCATATTTCGACCTATGTTCCTTGGGGAAAGTTGTTCAGTTTCATGAGCTGATTCACCCCTTAAAATATTTGCAGTTGATTTTTTTACATCCTGTATAAGGTCCTATTAAATGCACTGCAAATATTGTATCGACAGATCAAATAAAATATAAGCATGTACTAGGCAATTATTTTTAAAAATCTACACGCTAGTTTTCGAGAAAATTGCATTTAACTAAAAAAAAAAGAATAAGAAAAAAGTGCAGCCTGTTTGTCCTAGAAACACACCACTAAACGCCACTTCGATGAATTTAATTTACGCGCCAAAAAAGGTGTTGTCATTGGTTGGTTGTTAGTGTGCGTGCCGTGTAAGTGAATCCTGTCTACGTGGCGGAACATCAGTCGGGTCAGTCAAAGGATGTTCACGTAATTAATTAAAAATTTTGTTTGAAAATGAAAAAATAAATCTAGCGTGTCGATTTTTTTTCAATGACTTTTTGCAGTGAATTTAAAAGAACCTTATATACATCGCGCCTAAAACCCTTACCGGGTAGGCAGAGTGTAATCGGCTGAATAAAACGGCCATTTACACCACGGCTGACTAAAGTTTGAGAGTCATTTGGAAGAATGTGTATCACCATAGTGACAGGTTGTCAGCCTAAAATTGCAATTCACATCAACTCTCCAATCCCTTAGTCGCTTCTTACGACACCCACGGGAAAGACATGGGGTGATGCTATTCTAAGCCGGCACCACATGGCAAAGATAAGGATAACACAAAGTATTTCTTAAGAAATATAATAAAGCAAACCATAATTTGGCTAAAATACAGAATTAATAATCAATAGTTAGAAAATTATTTTGTAGCTTGGTCGCTATCCCCCTCCGACTTAATCCATGTAGGTAATAACTGCTCAGGCCTTTTCTTCCATTTTAATTTAATCTTATTTTTGTATATTATTATATTTTGTATTTTTAATAAAACATCGGATCCGATTCAGGCTTGGGATTCAGGCGACACGCCTCTTTAACTTTCAAAATGTGTCGGCAAGAATCGAGTCCGTATTACCGAAACAGTGTACCTGAGCTGTTTTTCTTTAGCATAAGATTTTGTCTTATTAGTGAATTAATAATTAATTTATGGGGATTTTTAATGCACTCAGTGCTATATTATTCTCATGAAGTTTGAAAATAAAAAATCGTCGCTTCGACACGAGCATCAAGAAATTGGAATCTGGCAAGGGTCGACCGGTGCGTCGATAGCGCATTGGCAAAGCAGTGGGACGCTTCCAAACGTGTCCCGGATTCGATCCCCGGTCGACGCCTAACATTGTCCAATTTCTTATTTTTATTTATGAGAATTAATAATTAGTTTTCCAGATTAATGTATGTAACTAGGTAACTTTATGCACCTTTGTGATCCAAATATTTATAAATAAGTGTAATCTAATTCGTTTCGGTCTTCTAGAAATGTATGTAAAGACGTAATTTTCAAAATAATTAAAACATTGGATTTAAAATGTAGGCGCAGGATCAAAAAATATGTTTAAAATACCATTGTATGTAGGAAATAAATTAATTTATATACTGTAAAACTGTAAGAGAGATCTACTTACTTAATATTTTTGTAATGTACCTATATAATGTAAGTAGCAAAATGAAATTGATCTCGCATTACTACAAAAATATTTATTTTAGTGTCAATTTAGGCAATCATGGTCATCTCGTTACAGCAGAGTCACAAAATAGAGAGTATACGGAAGGTTCATTCGACCCTATTTAGGATTTTCGAGATTGTCACTTGTACATAGCCAGGGTTGCTACTGTCAAAAATCTCAAAGTATATGAATATCAAAACAGAAAAATATGATAAAGAACGTCTTATGATTCTGAGACAGTTTTAAATACAAGAAATATGACATTCGTGTCAACCATCTTTTCAGTTACCTTAAGTTCCCCTGAGAATCAGATTATTTCCACTTGAAGTCGGTAAGCATCAAAATTCGTTGCTAGTACTGAGTGAGTCATCTGTATAGATGCCCCGCGTTCCTATTCCCTAATTTGTGATCATGGTCATCTCGTGACAGCAAGTGGTCCATGACTGTTTCTGATATTTCAAACAAATATAGGGTGGCACCAAACGACCGGCTTCCCCGAAAATGCTAAGCTCAATAGATTAAACTCTTTTCGTGTGGGACACCCAGTCGTCCAACGACCCGATGAACCCTTGAGTCATAGTTTTGCTACCGTCTACTACAAGTAGCAGGCCTCTGACATGGTTGTGTAACGATCGCCGTCTAAGTAATCATAGTCAGCAACCGGGACTGATGGCTTAACGTGCCCTCTGAAGCACAAAACCGAACAGATTAAACTGAACAACAAAACAGGTCGAATTATAGTTTAAAAGAATTACGTTACATAGAAAACTGGTCAGTCAGCTGATATTTTTGTATGAGAGCATGCTTTTTTATATACTGGCCTTTATTCCTTGGGGAATGTTTTTCAGCTGGCTGAGTTTAGCGTTTTCGGAAAAGTCGGTCGTTCTAAGGCACTCAATATGTGTAGTTGTAATAGTTTCAAAATTGCCTACGTGTCGCGTCTCAATGTCAACTGATTCTTACTGGGCCCGAAGTCTGCTAAAGCTGCTAAATGAAAATCGTCAGTTGTGTGTCGATGGCTAGTATATACGGGGTGTAAGGCGAATACTGATAGGGTGCAATCAGACCATGAAATTGAACAACTTCCCATTGTAAAATATTTCAGGAAACGTATAAAAAATATTATATTTATTTATTAAAAATATTTCATACTAAAATATATTTTAGTATGAAAAATTAAGTCTCCTGTAAAAAAAACTTATAGTCAGTTGTTCAGTTTCATGGTCTGAATGCACCCTATCAGTATTCGGAGAGATGTCCCTTTACACCCTGTATAATAAGTCTATGGTCAATGGCATGTCAGTTGGCTTTGGTATTTTCGAATTCTGCTAACAGAATTTAGTAAAAAAAAGTCGCTGGCTTTACAATGGCTGAAAATAGCAGACTTGGCCCTGGTATATGTTCTGTTTACATTACCATTTTAACCCATTTGTACTGATAGATAATTGTACCTAAAACAAACAAATTTCCTTCTTTAGTTTAATTTTTCCATTTAATTAAATCAATATCAGGTATAAAAATCAATATTTTTAAAAATTTGAATTTCAATATTACTAATATCTCTTGATGTTTCACTGTTCTAGTTTTATTTGTTTTTGTGATAAATGAAATTTTATTTTTATGTTTCAAATTGTTGCATATTATTTAATTGTCTAAGTATATTTTCCACGTTACTTGGTGTAAATTATGGCGTGAATTTTCAATAAATACCTATGTAATAAAATAATCAAGATAGTTTAATTTGTATAAAAAATGACCCAATATAATAATTCAACAAGTGAGGGGTTTCCTACTATGATAAGATAATAAATAAATAACTGAAGTCAGAATGTGGTGCACATATCCTGCAAATAATAAGTTGATATAGGTAAGGGACTGCCCTGCGAATATTGAAGCATGCAAATTATGACACTGAGCAACTTTTCAAATGTTTCCAAAGGAACATAAATGACAGGAAGCGACAATAAAAAACCGGCCAAGAGCGTGTCAGACACGCCCACATATAGGGTTTCGTAGTCAACGTTTAAATTTCAGGTTTTTCAGCATTACAAACTTAATTTGTTGCTGGTTTGTTAGCAGCAGTATGATGACCAACCGCAAATAGAAAAACTCAATTTTTTCTGAAACCTTTAAGGGTACAATATCCGTTATAGTTTTCATTGTAATTTCAGATTGTAAGCTATATTCCATATTTAGTTCAAATTTTTAGCTTTTATACTTTAGAAGTTACAGCTGGAACAAATTATGGGTCAAAAACGCCCTTTTTAAAAGTAAATATCTCGTGACAGAAACATTTTAGTGACTTTATTTCAAAGAAACCTCACCTTAGTTTTAAAAGACCTATTCGGGTCATTCTACAGAACAACGAAATTTGTGTTCGCGACTTATAAATTGAAAAGTATCGCTTGCAGAAGGGCACTTTTTGCTAACGTTTGAAATGGCTACATATTCTACATGACAGTCGACAATATGAACCAATAATGTAATAATTTAGCCGATTTTTTATGTCAACAGTACGTGACATGTCACGTCCTGTCGACTGTTCGCGTGAGCCCGGCTGAGGTTTAGCAGCAATTATAAAATTAACTAATATAATTATGACACCACAGATCCTCGATAATTAACTTCTATATCCTTAACTTATCACTACTAAAATAACAAAAAATTATGTCCAGAACAAAAGAATTAACAAGTGATTCTACAAACGTTATAAAAATCTTTTCACTTCTGTCGACAGTTCAAAAATTAACTCTCAAATTAAGAATTTTGATAGTTTTGATCATTTATTTCGATTAAAATGGCAATACTATAGTCATTTGTTAGGACAAATGCTAAAAATTGCGTTTGAGCGTTAAATTGTGGCCCAAAAATGATTTGAGAACTAGTTCTACAGCCGTGTCAAAGTTAACGAATCACTTCTTAATTGAATATACAAAAGATAAGCAACGGATTAAAAATAATTCGTGAGTTGAGCCTTGTTTGAAACGTTGATATTTATTCTAAAACTGATTGAGTTCAATATAAACTCAGTATTTTGTTGTTTTTGTGACGGTATTGTAAAATTTCTCACATCTGTCGACGTCACTCCTGTTGACAAAGTTGTCGACAGCAGTGATATTTGGCGACAGAAGTGACTTTTTTGGGTAATTGCACGTAAATAGATAAAAAAGTTTTTAATTTTTTTTTACTAATTGTCTTTAATATACTGCTTAAAGGTGAATTCATCAATCCCGTAGCTTAAATCGTGAGTATTTTTTGGGAACATCACCTATGACTTTCCACTATAAAATAAAGGTTTATCGTCGTAAAAAATACATAATTTGTGGCATTAATAACTTTGCTCTTTATTTCCACCAACTATCTCGCATAGTTTCTCCAGACTTTATTCAAAGGTGAACAATATTCTCAAAAAAACTCGTAATCAGTTCCACCAAAGCACAGGCTTCAAGACAATCACTAGATTTAGTTATCTGTTGCTTACTGCTTACCACATTATTTTTACAGGAATTCCCAGGTTTTTTGGTTTTATAAAATGTGCTTTGGAAGCGACGGTGATGTTACTGATGATAGGCAGACACCACGACAACACCCCAAAACCTAACAGAGTGAACCCCAAATAATTCACCAGAATAACAGAAAAGTGCAAATATTTTGGGTTAGGGCTTTCTCATTAGCGATGATAACGCTTTACTAATTAAGGTCTATCATCGACTAAGAGTGTTATCGTCATCACCCGACGAAGATTTATTTTTATTATTGTCGACATAAGTGATGTCAGTTCTGTCGACATTTCTTGGTATATTTTTTAACTGAAATTTAGTAGTCGGATACTGGTTGACTTGAAAACATTATGACTTATAATGTTTAATTAAAGTTTAGAACTACTTTTTACTTACGTAACGATTTTGTTTATGTATAAACATGTGATATTCATCACTTCTGTCGCCATGTGTGTCACGTCTGTCGACGTACAAAAAGTGAAAATTTCATTTTTATCGATTTATTTTGAATATTGATCTGTAATACTATTTTTGTAAAGTTAGTATGACACCAACATGTAGTTTAAGCAAAAAAAACTTGATAAAAGTACAATTTTTAATTTATTTATTTTTATTTGCCACTTCGTAGATCCACCCATTCAACGATATCCTACTCAATATTACAGAAAAATAATTTTTTCTCAAACATGCTAGGAAATATGACAATTTCTTTCAAGAAAACAATCCAGAAAGTTTGACATTGTCTGTGATTTTGTAATTTCTGAACTCCCTACTCGTCAGTCAAAGTCTTATTTCCCGTCCTCGTCAACAACCTACTATTTTTGCCCCCCTTTCATTTGTATGGGAGGGGGTCCAAAAAACATTTAAAATATTTTTTTCTTAACATTTCTATATTTGGGTCAACACGATCTATCTTCTCACCAAATTTCATGTCGATAGCTCTAAAACTGACGAAGATATGAGGGCGCGGCATACAGACAGACAGACAGACAGACAGACAGACAGACAGACATGACGAAACTATAAGGGTTTCTAGTAGACTACGAAACCCTAAAAATCGACCTCCCTTACAAAACCACGATCAGCTGACTGCCTTTGCTATAAAAGTATAAAAAGTTGGAAATATCTAGGGAAAGGTGCTCAATTTCATAGTCTAAATGATTTTAAAAACTGCTAAAATATTAGTCTGAATGATTTTTTAAAACTGCCAAAATATGTCTCAGATAATGTGATCCGTAAAAAACTTGAACTTGCTTAGTGTCTTGATTTTTCTGATGAAAAGTGTAGTTCATGAAACTGAACAATATTCATATTCTATTCATTCATAAGGAACCTCCCATACAAAACTTACCTGCCAAACGAGTCATTTTAATTGGGAGCTCCGTTTTTAGGGTTTCGTAGTCTACTAGAAACCCTTACAGTTTCGTCAAGTCTGTCTGTCTGTCTGTATGCCGCGCCCTCATAACTCCGTCAGTCTTGGAGCTATCGACATGAAATTTGGTGTGAATATAGATCATGTTGACCCACATTTAGAATTGGTGAGAAAAAAATATTTTAAATGTTTTTGTACCCCCTCCCATACAAGTGAAAGGGAGGCAATTTTTTTTTTCTCCTGTAATATTGAGTAGGGTATCGTTGAATAGGTCTTTTGAAACTAAGAGGAGGTTTCTTTGGAATAAAGTCACTAAAATGTATGTGTCTTGAGATATTTGCTTTTAAAAGGGGCGTTTTTGAGCCTTAATTTGTTCCAGCTGTAACTCCTAAAGTATAAACGCTAAAAATTAAAAAAAATATGGAAGATACTTCTCCATCTGAAGTTACCATGAAAACTATAACGGATACTGTATCACTAAAGTTTTCAGAGAAATAAAAGATTTTCAATTTGCGGTTGGTAACCATACAGCTGTAAGCAAACCAGCAACAAAATTTAGGTACTTTGTAACTCTAAAAAACCTGATATTTTAACGTTGACTACGAAACCCTATTTGTGGGCGTGTCTGACACGCTCTTGGCGTTTTTTTTCGCGCCCATGAAATAAAATCAGTTGATTTTTTTCATCTTATATGTAGGTACTTATTTTATTACATACCGATATTACATCTTATACTTATTTTATTACATACAATATTATCACATGTCAAAGCACAATGTCATGTTTATTTATTACCGGCCGCCTGCCTGGCCGTAGTGTTTGTGGTATCACCGCCACCATGCGGTTGACCGTAGTCGACAGATATTCAGCCGAGGTGAAAAACTCAAGACGGAAACACCCTGAGTGGACTAGGAGTGGCAGTATTCTTAGTTCTTAGTCGCTGTGCCGCTACCACACGGCTAAGCCCTGCGCGCTCTTTCCCTAATTAGTGGCTAAGCTGACCAAACTTGGATAGATTAAACATATGCTGTCATGTCATGATGGTCAATGGTCATGATGCGGAAAGTAGGAACGTTTCGTGCCGGCCGTACATTATAATTAACATTTAATTATAATGTCGCCCTTGACTTGACTGTGCAAAATCAAGCGTAAAAGTTTTGATGATTTATAATGCAATAAATTTGCCACACTTCCTGAGTTTCCTTCTTGCGTCTATATCGTCTATCCTATAATATTTCAAATAATTATACATTTGTATATGAGACTTCCGCGCTTTGTGCGCATTTTATTCTTTACATTACTTATTTATTCCCTGTTCGGCTTGTCTTTTAATAAAAGATAAACGCGATACAGTAACAATGTAGCATGAATGTAGATTTAGGTGTACCTTCCTATAGCTCTCTATAGGTAGGTAAGGTGTAAGTAAATGCTGCAACAAACTGACCAGACAATCAAACTGAACAACTTTCCCCAAAGAATATAACTTGTTGTAAAGGTTTAATAATAAATGCTGACCGGCTACGCTGTGTACCTACACCGAAATTCGCCTATGTAGAGATACGATTCGCCTAGAATTGTAGTCTCTAGTTTGATAAAATTAGTAACTTTCCCCAAGGAACATGACCGAAATATCAAAAGTTAAAATTGGACCCATACAGCTCACGAGTTGATTTGTATGGCAGGATAAAAAAAACTTATTTCGCCCTGTGTTGCTTGGGGAAAGCTGATTCTCATCTCATCACCAGCCTATCCTGAGTTTTGAGTGTCGTCGTTAGTCGTCACTGGCTATATTAAAATTTTATTAAGATGGCGGGTTCTAATTTCAAACAAAATACCAAGAAATTACCGCGGTCGGGTTTTTTGCTTTTTAATACGTCTACATGTGCACGTTTATTTTGCTTTCTTCAAATACTTTAAAATATGTGCTTCCCTTACAAACTAGATGGTTATTAATTACACATTAGGTATGGTTTAATCAGGTCTACGCGCGAAATTAATTTATTATTGTGCCGAGTTAATTTGTAGGTGAGTTAGTAAATAACCTCCTGCCAATACAACATAATTTACTGAAAAAATATGATTGATGACGGATAGACTAAAATGTTTATTGTATGTGTAAATGAATCGTATCCAACCTACCTATAATAAATCTCATTAGAATTTACGAAATTGACGGTTCTAACAAAGCGGTTATAGAAATAATTATAACTTCGTTACTGATAATTTATTTGTATCCTCTTTATATCAAATGCTACATACGTTGTAATTTGATTTGTTTAAGTTTTTCGGTCAATGAGGCAACGCATTCTAAACGGAATATCAGAACAAGGGCAGAGCACACCGACTGAATCTACAAATTCACTATATGCTATTTATTTAGCAGTAAACTTTTTACAGTCTTTCCAAGCGTTTGTTTGATTTTTGACAGCATGACGCTATATAAGGTAGACGTGCAGATAGATGTACCTACCTACCTAATGGGTAAGAGAGACGCATTGCACTTCCTTAAGGACTAACAGGTGCGTACACAACTCGTCATAACATCAAGTTTGCCGTTCTGCGCTTCGTAAGGTATGCACCATTTTTAGGGTTTCGTAGTCTACTAGAAACCCTTATAGTTTCGTCAAGTCTGTCTGTCTGTCTGTCTGTCTGTCTGTATGCCGCGCCCTCATAAATCCGTCAGTTATAAAACTATCGACATCAAATTTGGTGTGAAGATAGATTGTGTTGACCCAAATTTAGAAATGTTGAGAAAAAAATATTTTAATTGTTTTTTGGACCCCCTTCCCATACATGTGAAAGGGGGGCAAAATTTTTTTTTATCTCCTGTAACATTGAGTAGGGTATCGTTGAATAGGTCTTTTAAAACTAAGGAGAGGTTTCTTTGAAACAAAGTCTCTAAAATGTTTCTGTCTCGAGATATTTGCTTTTAAAAGAGGCGTTTTTGAGCCATAATTTGTTCCAGCTGTAACTTCTAAAGTATGCATGCAAAAAATTTGAAAAAAATATGGAATATAGTTCTTAATATAAAGTTACCATAAAAACTATAACGAATACTGTACCACTTAAGATTAAGGAAATATTAAAGTTTTTCAATTTGCGGTTGGTAGCCACACAGCTGCAAACAAACCAGAAACAAAATTAACTTTGTAATGCTGAAATACCTGATATTTAAACGTTGACTACGAAACCCTATTTGTGAGCGTGTCTGACACGCTCTTGGCCGCTTTTTGTTCTCTGGGTGCTGCTCACTCAGCTATAGTGTTTCCTTAGGATAGGAGGGTTCCAGAGAGGCATGGTTGGTTGGTTGCGAAATGCGTCACTCTACCCCTCACGTCTACGCGCACGATAGATACGTAACGCAAGCAGATTTGAGCGGATGAAAGAAGTATGGGAAAATGGGTATTGTAAGAAAGTTAGTGCCACGGTAATAGTACTATTAATTAGGCATGTAATAGCAAAAGGAAAAAACTACATCTAAACATGCATGTGCGGAAAGTCATGTCGCGGGATAGGTATTGGCTTATACGACCATGAAAAATCTTGCCTCAGACTCTGAATAAATCGTCTGTCACAGACGTATGAGGCCAATGATGATGATACTCAATGGAAATAATGGGAGTTACTCTATCACAGCACGCGCACGGCACGGATGGGGTTATCCAATCTGACACCCTAGGATGGACATCCTGGGTAGATAGGAGAAAGTATGTTCAACCAGTCACCAATACTTACATTGTGCAGTCACTCTGAGCAATTGTGAATACATAGTCCAGGATGACTGGTTGGACGAACATAAATACCTCCTATTAAGTATTTAGCAGTGGCGAAGGGTGCCATTTTAACTGAGGTAGGCCGGAGCAAATGATCTTTCTGAATGTAGATTAATGTGAGTATGGATTTGTAATTTTTTGAAAGGAATGCCGATTGGAATCGGCATTTATTAAGCCTTCGCCACTAGTATTTGGACATATTGGAATATATACGAACCCAGTGTGCTCCGCCCTTAAACTCGTTACACCATTTTATTATATCCTCTTGGTTACACTACTGCCGGCGGTGCGTAGGCCGCAGCTATTAAGTTTCCGGACCTGTTACGAAAAAATGTAATTAAAATTTGTAACTAGTACATTTAAATCAAAGTTATTATTATATCCAGTTGTTGACGATATCCTTTAAACTGCACTCCAGTTATTCAATTCCCTTATTTTATTGGGGAAAGGAACACGTGTGTGAATTGTTTTATAAAGATAAAGACAATTTATTTTAAAATAAAACAATTAATGAAACAGGTGTAGAAGTTAATAATAGAAGCATACATTTAACAGCTATACTAAGCATTGGAGAAAGGATAAACTGTGTCAATTGTTACCAGAAACTTGGATATCTGTAAGTATTTAGGTCAAATTTAGGTACGTAGTATAGGTATTATCGAAACATATAGGGTGAAATTTTACTAGTGATCGATAGCGAAAACTCAGAACCGGCTGGTGATAAGGAACAACTTTCCCCAAAGAACTTATGTCGAAATACGAAAAAATAACCGGGCCTCCCATACAAAATGCCGATCAGCTGATTTGAGTTACTATGGGAAGACAAAAACTTATTTCGAATTTCTATGTTCCTTAGAGACAGTTGTTCCTTATCACCAGCTGGTTCTGAGTTTTTGCTATCAACGAGGCTATCAATCACAAAAAGTTTCTTTTTAATTAAAAAAAATCACTCCTTATCTTTTATTATAATAAGAGGCTCTATAGTAACTAATACCTAGTGTTAAATGTAATAAGCAGTGTAGAATGTAGATAATATTCGTAATTTACGAAGCCAGAGGCGCTAACGCATGATGAAACCAAAGGAACTAACGTATGACCATATTCGACAGCTGTCACACCTATACTATTTTGGAAGACATGTCTAAAAACTTATGTCATAGCATTAGAATTATTTTGGTAGCTGTCAAATATGTCTCATTCGACCGGCCGTACTGTAGCGCAAGCACAAACACCCGCAAGTCTGATCATCAGCCTCGGTCGTGTGAAATGTATGATTCCTATATTTTTTATTACTTACCTCTTACCTACCTGACTGCCTAAGGAGGGTAATGTTTTTCGAGAGTATGTAGGCATGTACCTATTTATTTATGTTTGTATGTTTGGATCCAGAAATTTGTTTCTGCGATAGATTCATCAGAGCGGCGTGGGTGGCACTGGCTATATAAAAAACTTTTTAGCAAAAAATATCACCGCCGAAAACTGAAAAGCATAAAATAATAACTATTGTTACTATATGTACCTACCTAAGTAATATTTTTGGAAATATTATCTACCATATTGGAACTTAGAAATTCTGAGTCGGCGTCTAAAATTTTTACGAATATTCACTTTTCATTGGCATGACGCCGACTCAAAATTACTAAGTTCCAATATGGTAGATAATATTTCCAAAAATATTACTTAGGTAGGTACATATAGTAACAATAGTTATTATTTTATGCTTTTCAGTTTTCGGCGGTGATATTTTTTGCTAAAAAGTTTTTATTTTATAATTTTTAGTGGTTACTTTTCAAGTTTGTTTACATTCAAAATAGCCATCTACATGACCTACCTTACTGTTTCAAAGGAGTTTCAAGCGCAAATAGAAACTGCATGAAATACTTAAACGTACATGACTAATATAAAAGCAACCTCCTTTTTTGATGTACATCTTTAGCAGATGTTTGGCAGACAGTCAACAACGAGCAGACGTCAGTAGTGTATGTAAGCACAAGAACATTTTGCTTCAAACGTGTCGCAAAATATGAAGAATTTGTTAATTTCTCAAGATCCTTCTATCAGATCCTGACCTGATGACTATGGGACCACCTGGACAATGTACCCTTTCAAACAAAAAAAAAATTTTTCAAATCGGTCCAGGCGTCTCTGAGTAATCGGTGAACATACATAAAAAAAAAAAAAAAGTTCGGGATGAATTGAGAACCTCCTCCGTTTTTTTTTCGTCGGTTAAAAATGAATTCATAATTCAAGATGGCGATTTTTTATCGCAAAATATACCTAACTTTGAAATTACTGCAGTCGGGTTTTTGTTTTTAATTCATCTGCTTGTAGGTATAATTTTATTTTCTTTCAGATTAATTTAGAAAATGTTGGTAGTGACCGTGTGCCTTTGCTATTTTATCTACATTTTGTGGGATAAAGTATTCAAAGTTCCGCCGGATGCACCGCCCAAGTTATCGTACATAGAAAGCATGAAGATTTTTCTTCGAAATTCCGGTAAGACCAGCTTCTTATTAACTCAATTTTGAAATATACCAAGCTGATTATATTGATGAAAGAATCGCAAAATAATGGAATCCATTGTTACCTACAGTGCCGGATTAAGTCAAAGAAAATTAATCCCTAGGGGGCCCTAACCTGGGAAGTGGGAAGCTTATAACTCGATTTTTATAACTGTGCGTTTGGAGCTGTCAAACTTTGTATGGGTTTTGACAGTTCAAGTGTCAAATCGTATAGAAAGATCGACAGCTCCAAACGCACAGTTATAAAAATCGAGTTATACCTACGCCTTATCAATAATATGATCTAATTGAGTCTAAGTCCTGTTGCATTCTTTATACAGGGTTATTTTTTAGTCAGTGCGCAAACTTTGCAGGATGTTTCTACTCGCGATTCTGAACAACTTTTACTATGGGGACACCTGCGAAATCTAAAAAAAATTTTTGGTTGTTCCATACATTTTTGCCGAATAGGTATGAATTTTTCTATGGAACATCCAAACTTTTTTTTGCGAATTCGCATGTGGTCCCATAATAAAATTTGTTCAGATTCACGAGCAGAAACACCCTGCAAAGTTTGCGCACTGACTAAAAAATAACCCAGTATTTTTTAGAAAATAGTAATGTAATCTACCTACTTACTTGAGAAACGAAATAGGTGCACTATGAGACTATGTATACATTAACCCCTAATTCCTTTTATTTCAGATCTATTTACAGAGTTTTTGTCTATTCTGGACCTTACTATGAAATCGGGTGGTGTGGGCTATGGGACCGTTGGTCTTCATACCATATACGGTAAGAAATCATTTGTATACCTATTCAATATCATCTATGTGATTTGAAGTCGCGTCTTGCTACCGTAATAATTTGACCGAAATAAGTATCAAAACTATCAAACTAGCAACTGGTCAACGGTATCACCTTAGATAAATGATTACCTCGCTGCGCTCGGAAAATCATTTACTTATCACCTTCAATTTCCCTTGGAAATAGGAAGTATTGCTGCAGAGTATTTAGAGTTCTGGCGCTATAAGGCAGCACATTTCCTTAAGGTGGCCTAGTTGGTCATGAAGAACGTCTTAATTAATTCTCATATTAATTTAATATCAGTTTCCACAATAATGCACGCAACGTAGACGCGGTCTTCGCATCACTGCGTCATTAGTTGCTCGTGAACTGCCGAACATGTGCGGTGCAACCCATTTGAAACATGACGGTGAAGTAGGTAAAATTTAAGGCTGGTAGGTTACAATTACATTTTAATACGCATCGTTATTAAATTTGTTAAACCAGTGTAAAAAACTAAAGGATAAATCAGCCCCTGAACTGAAAATTTTCCCCACGTAACACAAGCACAAGTAAGGAAAACGGCGCGCGGGGCGCACACAAATATGAAAAAACAATTGAGACCTCCCATACAAATTGACTCGGTCGGCGTTTCTATGCGAAGTCTTATAGCCGTGATGGCCACAAATAATAGATGGTAGATATTGCTTGGATGATCTTTATTCAAAGATATGGACCCTGCAGACGTAGCAAACATTAACACACTGTGATGTTGGGTATGGAGGTGAGCAGATGGTTGTCGGGAATGATTTGAGGCTTACCTTGGGTGGGTCCATTAATGTATCACAAAATATATAAGATAGACAAAATGTTCACTTTCACTTTTTGGACTGTTTCGGGAACTTTACTTGGTTAAATACAGTTGCAAAAATATGCGAGAGTACAAATTAACAAGGATAGGTGTTGACTTCACCGTCAGTTAGAGAGGAGTGCGTCAAAAAGCCAAGAACGGTGACGTTTCGGTGCCGAGTTCCAAATTTAAGTTATAAAATGATTCGAAAAAGGGAGATGTGAGGGTGGCTTAGGAGGATGTCCATGCAGAGTTTGCACTCTGCTACAGTACCCAGAAAAAAATTGATTGTCCTATAATCAATTTTTTTTTTTTAATGTAGAAGTATTTCAATATGTATAGGATGCTGGTAAAATTTTGGTGTGTTCCGAAATATTGTGTGTTAATTAGTGAGTGTAATGTTAGTGTAAATAAATTAATTGAAAGTGTTTTAAAGTTAATTAAAAATCAATATTAAATGTAAGTATGGGTCGTGAGTGATCAAAGATTTTGAGTGTATGTGATATCTACAGTGAGTATGTACATGGTGGAAATTCTAAGTCAATCATACGTCATATCATGCATTCGTCGTCAATCTAGGTGTCTGATTCCTATTACACGAAATCAGGCCCTTACAAATTGGAGGACAGTTTTGCTTATATTAACTGTTCTCGAAGAGTTTCCACCAGGGTTGTGTCGGCTTGTAAGTCACAACCGACTCTGTGATCCTTAGCTTTTGGCTTGTTTATCGTGTCGCTAGACCCGCACGGTGATGTAGTATTTACAAGTTTGAGAGAAAGTATTAAATTATTACGAGAATCGTAATTGAAAAAAATTGTATACGAGAAATAGTTGGCGTATACGTTAAGTTCAAATTGTGGAAATCGTAAGGTAGGCTAAGTTAATATAAACTTGGTTAGAAGCAAGTTTAATTAAAATTGAAGTATAAATTTATTAGAAATTGTTATTATTGAGAAGTGGATAATTACGACATTATCTTTGTCGATAAGGTGTATCTAATTTTTTTAATTAGATAATTAATTGTAACAAGTGAAGGAGAAAAATAGTTAAATATAAAATGATTTATCATAAGTTGTGTTTGACATACGTCAATGTTTGATGGTAAAGCCGAAAAGCGTGATGAGGTGAAAAGGTTTACAAAAAATAAAATGGGTGCGTGACTACTTTCTAGTGTAGTACGCTTTATCCAATTATGGATAATTATAGGTTGAATAAATTTTAGTTTAGTTAGGTTGTTTTGCGGTTTTGGTTGGTTTTAGATCTTTGATATGCCAACGTCCTAAGTTGTTGTTGTTCGTATCGGTTAGGTTATATACTAAAGGAGAAATCTTTTGGGATACGATGCATTTAATGTATTTTGGTGCTAATTTAGCTGAGAAGTTTTTGTCGGAAGAGCTTATGGGATAATTGCGTTTCCAAACTATATCGCCAGGTTCAAACTCTAAGTTTTGACGATGTTTGTTGTAGTGGGATGCGTTGTTTTGGTGAATGGAGTGTAGTCGTGATTGTACTTTATCAAAAATGGGGATAAGCTGGCCGAGATTTTCTGCATATATATCTCTTGGAGCAAAAATGAGGTCGTCCGTGGTGTCCTTTTGGGAGTAGGTAGAACCACACGGTACTAATTCGCGACCGAACACTAGGAAAGCTGGGGTAAACTTGGTTGATTCGTTAACGGACGAGTTGATAGCGAATTGTATTTTATGGAGGTGTTTGTCCCAGGTTCTGTGGTCGTCATTAACAAATGATGCCACTGCCGTAATAATGGTTCTGTTGTATCTTTCAACAGTATTTACCTGAGGGCAATGAAGGGGTATAAAGTGTATGTGTGGTATTTTGTATGAGTGAAACATGTCCGTTAATTCTGAGCTTGTCATTTGGGGACCGTTGTCTAAAATGACTGTTTCTGGAATACCGTAGTTCATGAATACTAAGTCTTCTAGGACATGTTTGATGACCGAGGAAGTTGCGCGTTTAATTGGGAATAATAGGCAGTATTTAGAAAAGCAGCAGGTTATTACTAGTATGTATCTGTTTAGTTTACGCGATATGGGTAGTGGTCCAATAAAATCGATTGAAAGGCACTGAAATGGTCGTGAGCATTGTTTAGGTTCGCCCATTAGACCGATAGCATTTTGGTTACGATGTTTATATGCGAGACATGTGTCGCAGCGTGAGATAAATGTTGCCACATCTTTGTACATGCCAGGCCAGAAATAGTTTAGCTTAATACGATGGTAGGTTTTGAAGGTACCGAAATGTGCTGCGGTTGGTGTGCAATGATTTTGTGCAATTATGGAGTTTCGGTGTTCTGAGGGGACGACCAATTTCCAGCTGTATTGTGAGTTGAATGGGGTTAGCGAATTAGTGTATTTATAAAGTTTGTTATCTTTAATTGTGTAGTCGGGAGTAGATGAGGGATTATTTTACATTTATTAAAAATGGAGATGTACCATTCGTCCTTGGTACTACTGGAATTGATAATATTAACATTGGGGATGTTTCGTGAAAGCAGGTCGGGTACTAGATTTTCGGAGCCTTTTTTATGTTTTATTTCGAAATTAAACATAGATAAGCGTATGCACCAACGTGCCAGTCTACCTGTGGGGTTGTCTAGGCGGAGGAACCATTGTAGTGCTGAGTGGTCGGTGTAGATGGTGAATTTGTGGCCATTATCTAGATAGCAGCGCCAGTGCTCTAGTGCTGTTATGACACTTAGAAGTTCTCGTTCTGTGATCGAGTAATTTCGCTGGGGTGGGTGAGCGATTTGCTCATATAAGCAATTGGCTTTTCTATGCCGTCAAATTCTTGTGTGAGCATCGCTCCGATTCCGAAGGACGAGGCATCGCAATGGACGGCGAAAGGCTTCGTGAAATCAGGGCAGGCGAGGATGGGGGTGCTAACTAAGGCTTGTTTAATGGAGTTGAATGCTGATTCAGCTTCTGGTGTCCATTTGAAGGGTGGTGCTTTTTTGTGGGTGGAGGTTAGTTTGTTTAAAGGTGTAGCTAGTGTGCTTAGGTTTGGGACGAAACGTCTGTACCAGCTTACGGTGCCAAGGAATTTCTTGACATCCTTTGCTGTTTTAGGTACCGGTATGTCCAGGATAGCTTTGACTTTGTCCGGGTCTGTTTGGAGACCTTGACTGTTGACGATGAAACCGAGATACTTTAATTCGTTACGGAAGAATGAGCATTTTGGGAAGTTGATGGTTATGTTGGCATCTGTTAATTTAGTGAGAAGTTTGTTGAGTATTTCAACATGACGTTCGAAGGTTGAGGTGGCTATGACTATATCGTCGAGGTAGCAGAATACTGAGTTGTCGCACATGAGATCTGATAGTAAGCTATCCAGAAATCTTTGTTGGGTAGCGGGGCGTTGGTGAGACCGAAAGGCATCACTTTAAATTGATACATTCCACGACCGGGTACGTGAAAAGCGGTTTTGGGTCTATCCTCAACTCGCAAAGGATTTCCCAAAGGCTTTGGCGATGTCTATGGATGAAAGGTATTTAGAATCGCGTAGGTTATCTATGATATCAGAAATGAGTGGTAGTTTGTAGGCATCTTTTTGTTATTGCGTTGAGCTTACGGCTGTCGACGCAAAATCTCCAGGTATTGTCCTTCTTAGGGGTAATCAATACTGGGTTAAGCCATGGGCTTTCACAAGGTTCAATTACGTCTAGGCGTACCATGTCATCAACTTCCTTGTGAAGGGCCTTTTGTTTTTCAGGGATAAACGATAGCATCGCTGCTTTATTGGTGGGTGATCACCAGTGTCGATGCGGTGTTCTACCAGGTGTGTCCTACCTAGTGGTTTTGTGTCCGTAGAAATATTTTGAATTTTTCTATTATTAGGTTTGCTGTAATTTGTTGGGATTCAGTAAGGTTTTGAAGGAGTTGACAATTTTGATTCTGGGGTTTTATTTATTAGGAAGGTAGTGGTTTTAGGAAATTGGAAGGAGGCTATTTTGTGTAAGACATTTGGGGCAATGTTGAATGCTTTCAAAAGTCGATTCCTAAAATTAAATTTTGTGATACCTCAGGTATAACGTGAGCTGATATTAGTGAAAATTTATTGTTATAGGTTACGGGAAGAGTGATTAGTCCGATGGAGTTTATTTTTGGTTATTGGCTACTGTACCTGTTATCCGTATGTTTTGTTTAATTTGAGGCCTTGTTTTAGTAGTATTTTGTAAGAATCCTTACCTAATATTGTAATAGTACTGCCGCTGTCGAGGAGGCCGTTCAGATGTAAGTTATTAATTTTTATTGTGACAAATGGTCGCTCGTGATCGTTATCATCGAATAAGAGAAGGTTTACGTGGTAAGACTTGAAAAATATCGAAAGTGAGTTTAACCAATTTGTCCAATCTTGTTTATCAAATTTAGAATTGTTATGTTGAACGGGCTCCTCCTTATTTAGTTTTTGGAGTTTTAGTACATTTAGGGCAGTTGAGGGCTGTGTAACCCTTGTTGCCACAACGAAAGCAGACTTTCTGGGGTTAGTACAATTCTGTAAAGTATGCGAATTGTTTCTACAGCGGGGCATGAAAATTGGGATTGGCTGCTGGTTGGGGATGGTTTATTAGTATTTACGGCATTGATGGCGTAAGGAAAGGGGATATATGGTTGATAGTTAGGATTGGTAGTGTTTTTATTTGGGTTAGACGGAGAAGGAGTAGTATTGAAGTAATCTTGGGGGTGATTGTTGACGTGAAGTAACTTTTCAGTGAATTTGCATGATTCTAGGAGGGTAGGAATGGAAAGAAGGTCTGGTTGGGTTACTCGCAAACTATATTGGGGTTGTAGGTTGCGTAATAGAATATCGATTTTTTCGTTTTCGGACAATTGATTATGAAGTTTATTGAAAAGGGATTCCATAGTGGAAGTAGATTATGACGCGTTCGTTAGGGTGTTGTTTTCTATTTTCTATTAGCTTTTTAGATTATAATCATGATTTCCAATTTCAAAATCGTTTATGATTGCTGATTTGAATGTTTGCCAGTTTGTGAGTGTGTCTTTGTGTGTTCTGAACCAGTCTAGTGCCGGTCCAGAGAGAATGTCGTAGATGTGGTTGTATAGAGTGTGTTCAGTTAGTCCTCTAACTTGGGCGTATTCTTCCACACGGACTATGAAGTCTCGTGGGCAGCCTTGACCCTTAAAAATGAATCTTTTAAGGTCTGTTTGGTATTTATTATTGTTGTTTGCTATTGTGTTCAATTTTTCGGTAAGTGTTTCGAAATAGGTGTTTGCGGGGTTAAGATTTACGCTGCTGGTTTGTGCCGAGCAGTATGTGGAAGAAGGTGGGTTAATCAAGTTGTTGTATTGTGTTTCTAGCTCTCTTAATCGTTTGAATAGGTCGTTATGAGTAGTTAGTTGTTCGTTTGTAATGTCTTCAGATTCAAGGTTAATAAGGTTGAATCTGAGCTTAGTGTGTGTAATGTAAGGTGGTATTTTATTTTTCCTATTAGGAAAACTTAGTAGGCTAGCTTCTATTAGGTTAAGGCATTTAGTTATATCTCGGATATCGGTATCGAGATTGTTTGGGCTAGTTTGGTTTATTGGCTGATTGGAAGTTATTGCTTGGGCTAATAATTGTTGGAGAGTTTCTACAGTTTGGTTCTGGTTGATTTCAACGTTTCTTATTTTTAATTCATATTGGAGTTCAGGTTTATTTAGGTAATTATAGTTTTCCATTGTAGTGTTTTATTATGAAGGAAAAGAAACAAAGTTTGTATTTAAAAACTTTGAAGTAAATTTTAAAATAAAATTGACACTAGCTGAATTGCTCGTGGGCAAAAGTCGAAGTTATTAACTAATACTTGACGTTGGCAAAATCCGTTTGGTCGGAGCCAAAAATTAAAAGAAGTCCAATGACTATCTTTGGTTACTGACACTGGCTAAGTTCTGTTAGCAGATGCCAAAAAAAAAAATAGGGAGAAATGAAATGACAACCTTGGTGTCAACTGAGTGGCAATGACAATGAGTGTTTGACTTGACACTTGTTTGTTTGATCGTATCTCTGGGCAGTGTCAAGCGTGTCAAACTTGTCAATCTAATTTATTCTACGTTTATTTATTTTGAAAATTATTTAATTATTTTGTAAATTTTATTTAGTTTCTGAATTAAATTTAGTCTAATTATTTATGTGTGGTGTAAAGTGAAATCAGCGGAAAGGTAAGTGAGTAGGTACTGTAATCAAAAATGAAATTGGTATTAGCTTTTAAAATTTTATCGTGTTATTTAGTGGACGTATTGTCCACTGTTGGACATTCAGTTTTATGAAATAAGGGTCGCTCTGTACAGCTAAGGAAAACAGAGTGGGTGTACTTATCAAGGATAGTGTGTGTGTTGTGTTTGATGTGTAATTTAGTTTTTGGGGTGTGAAAGGGTGAAAGTTTTATGCCGAATTACTTTGCCGAAATTAGGTCAGGGGTGCCGATGCCCGTTTTAGAATTTTGAAAAATAAGCTAGTTGATGGGGTATGAGATGGGGTATGTATTGAGTTGTGGAGTTGGGGTCTGGCTGTCGGTCTCGAAGACCTGCAGAACCCCGCTAACTACTCGTATGTCCAATTCCTAGGATATTGTCCTAGGTATTGGTGTGAATTATATCTCCGAGTGAAAGATGACTTTTGTCTAAATCCTACACTCGAAAGATATTGTTAGCTACCAATGGGTAGCCGTGATAGTGTCTATTGTCTGTATTATGGGGTGTAACGATTTGATTTGTGTACTGTAGGTGTACTGTAGTTAATGATGATGATGATAATGGGAATTTATTTACAGATTTATTTATTTATTTACAGAGTTGGACGTCGCGGTTCTGGGTGGCTGACGCTTATTATTATAAGATTGGAATTGAAATTGGAGGACTGCAGAGTTTTACTAACTTGTACTATTTTGCCTATTAAATTACCTAATAAATGAATGTGATTATTTGGATTCTTTTTTATTTGCCAAATGGGTCCGAAAATAAGATAGGATAATTTTGAATTTTTTGGTAGTGTATGAATTTGATGATGATGATGATGAACACAAAAAAAGGTAACACAATTAATTGAAACAAAATAAATAAAATATCTTGATGTTGAGGTGGTCTTGAGGTGGGTATCTTCTGTCTTGAGTTGTTCTTGTTGGGTAGAGGATCTCAGGGTGGCAGTGGGTCTTGAAGTAACCGGGGCTTCTACCGCGTTGGCGCCAGTATAGCCGTGATGGCCACAAATAATAGATGGTAGATATTGCTTGGATGATCTTTATTCAAAGATATGGACCCTGCAGACGTAGCAAACATTAACACACTGTGATGTTGGGTATGGAGGTGAGCAGATGGTTGTCGGGAATGATTTGAGGCTTACCTTGGGTGGGTCCATTAATGTATCACAAAATATATAAGATAGACAAAATGTTCACTTTCACTTTTTGGACTGTTTCGGGAACTTTACTTGGTTAAATACAGTTGCAAAAATATGCGAGAGTACAAATTAACAAGGATAGGTGTTGACTTCACCGTCAGTTAGAGAGGAGTGCGTCAAAAAGCCAAGAACGGTGACGTTTCGGTGCCGAGTTCCAAATTTAAGTTATAAAATGATTCGAAAAAGGGAGATGTGAGGGTGGCTTAGGGAGGATGTCCATGCAGAGTTTGCACTCTGCTACAGTCTGTTTTGTTTTTCAAACGTTTGGCCATAGTTTGACCTCTAAGAATATATTATTTTACATACTGTAAAAAATAAATAAAAACAATGCTCCTTTTGGTTTCAGCTGTGTCGGATCCGGAAGACAGTTTGACTGTGCTGAAATCTTGTGCCGAAAAAGGATTTTTTTACGACATGTGGAAACCTTGGCTCGGTGATGTAGCTCTCTTTACTGGTCCTGGTGAGAAAAACCATTGTTATATGTATTTCCATAGACTTATACATATAACTACATATTTCATAGTTATAATTTAACGGATCTTAATGTGTATGTATAATTTAAAGGGTTCTTACCATTAATTTGATTTATCATCAGCCAACCCGCAACTTAGTAAAAGTAAAATATCTCTCGAGTGCCATAATCGCCTTTTACATTACATTTGTTCCCTAATTTGTTCGTCTATGATATCCTTGGCATCTACAATTCATTTCTGAACATAAATAATGTCCATTTCGCCAATTGTTTACTTCCCGAAACGTCTACAATCCCGAAATTTCAAGAATAAATATCAAAAATTTTGAGTTTATAGGTTTTTAGGCTAGAAAGACCAAATTAAGCTCAATCTAAATAATTATTTGCAGCAAACGTGAACCAACTACACCGCAAGTTGTTTCTACCGATGATTTCTCCAAAGAAATTGGAATCATTCATCGAAGACTTTAATCACCATGCTAACAGGTTAAGTAAACATTTTTTTAACTTCACACATAAGAACTTGTTAGATCGTTAAAGTTAATGTGATGCAAGTAAAAAACGTGCATTAAGGAATATGCCTGTTCTGGGTGGAGAAGGTTGACCTTTAGAGGTTAAATATAGATAGAAATACTTTATTGCTTACGTGGCAAAAAATAATACAGGAAACTTAAAAGTACATTGAAAGTTACGAAACAATCTTATTGTACAGGTTTGTGCTCAAAATGACCTCAAGAGTAGATACGCCACCCTTCGACATACTTCGGGATCTGCTCATATACAACTTAGAGATATTTTGCAGTATGTTTTTCTTTTTTCGTTAACATTCATGAATTTATGAAGAAATCCAGTTTCAGGCCATTTTTGATTTTGGCTTTGTATCGGAAATTAAAAATTATGTGCCGCACAACATAATCATTAAAACTACGGTTTGATTAGTTACATTATCCACCAATAAGTATCATGCCTAGATAAGCGTAGTGTTTGACCGATTACTTAAAGAAGGCAGGTGGTAGGTAGCGGACGGATGGTGAAAACGGGATAGAGAACTTAAGTCCAGTAGTATACTGCTATAATAGGCTGATGTAATGATTAGTATGTGATGTTTTCGTTGGTTACCAGCAATTTTTAAGACCATCGGCTTACCTTGCATTGATCATTCGAACCTACCTATTTCAGTACTACTAAGTAGTTAAGAATCTATATTTTCTACGCATCATTACATATACCAGGAATTCTATAACATTTTCAGCAACGCTATTTGGCCTCCCAGACATCCACAAGGAGTACGACTTCAATGCATATTGTGACTCCGTGGCGGCATATTTGAGGATCGCTATCACCAGATTCATGAACCTTCTCTACCACAACGAGAACATCTACAGCTGGAGCAGGCTGAAGAAACTGCAGGACAAGGAGGTCAAGGTGTTACACGACACTTCTTCTGAGGTAATTTGCTTAGGAAATAAGAAATGTGGTTAAATCGTTACTGTATAGCAAAAAAGAGAATTGGATCAAAATGTGATGATGCCTTGCAAAATGAGTTCAACTCAAAATTATCATCAACACATCACCAGACAGACTAAAATGACATTGAGGATCTAATACCGTGAATCAAATACTGACATTCTTCGTAATACATGTTAGGTACTGTAAAATATCAATTTAAATTTTCAGCTCATTCGACGGCGAAAGAAATTATACGACAAAGAAAAACAAGAAAACTCGGCTACTGGACGTCCAAGTAATATGTTTACTAAACTTCTGAGAAACCTGCAGAAGAGGAACTTAATAATAGTATTAAATAAGATATTTATATTCCAGTGAAAGATGTCTACATAGACATGTTGGCGGAAGGCGTTGAGAGAGGCTTTCTTACGGAAACGGAAATGAGGGAGGAGATAGATACGATCATATTCGGTGGCCACGACACTACTGCCTTCACCACACTTTATACGATGGTATTGTTAGGCTCACACCCTCAAGCGCAGGAAAAAGTTTACCAGGAGTAAGTAGTTCAATAATCAACACTAATCATATCATGAGCTTCTTTGTGCTACGCTACTACATTTTTTATTTCTATCCTTTCCAATCAGGGTCAAGGACATACTGGGCAATAGCGAGGCAAATATAACGAAGGAGGACCTCTCAAAGATGGTTTATTTAGAAGCCTGTATTAAAGAAAGCATGCGGTTGTATCCTTACGGGGCTGTTATTGGCAAAAAGTTGGATAAAGATGTCAAACTCAGTAAGTACAGCATAGGTATCTACTTATAGCCACACGTTATAGCACACAGTTCACTTTATCAACTTATTCATGTTCAGTTGGATCTGTTCCGGTACTGAAGGGTACGATTAGACTAGTCTAAGGGGCTGGTAGTGTGACAAACAACAAATCTATCTCTCATCTCTTCATCTGATATACCCAGAGGTATAAAAATCTAAAAAATAAATAATAGAGATCTAAGTAATCAGATGCAGATTTTGAGGAACCATAATCATTCAACCTTTTATTTGATTAGGGCTTGAACAAAACAAAAAATTGGTTTATTTTCTAAGTTTGACTAACTCCTTCTTCAGGAACTTGCACATTAAGAGAGGGAGGAAGTGTCCTAGTCTTTGTGTGGGGGGTCCATAGACATTCGTCATGGGGCCCTGATGTCTCTGAGTACAGCCCTGAGCGATGGCTGAAACCAGACAAGTTGCCACGACCAGTGGCCCTGCTAGGATTCAGCGAGGGGCCCAGGGCTTGTTTAGGTCAGTACAAAAATCACTTCTTAATAAAAAACCTGCTTACATTTTATTTGTATCTACTTAAATGCAAGTAAAAGCAAAATTAAGTTAAACTATGTTATAATTCTTGATAATTGATGGATCGTAACTAAGTGATCCCCCTTTGGCGCTAAAGCTGGATCCACCCATTTATATGCAAATAGCTATAGCAGTAGCGGAATACGCGAATGCCACATCTATACCTTTCTATAGAAGCATGTCCAGCAGTGGACTGAAGTGGTTGTTGAAGATAGGATGAAACCCGTGAGTTAATAAAGATTTTCTTTACCATCAGGTCGAAAATACGCAATGCTGTCTATGAAGACGCTCCTGGCTGCATTCGTGAGGAGGTACAGAATCCGTGCAGACCACACTCAGCTGCAATTCGAGTTGCTGGGCGTGCTGCAGCCTAAGGCTGGCCATTACGTCGCCTTGGAGGCCCGAAGCTGACTATGATGACCCCCTTGGCCTGACCATGCTGCAGTTCCAGATCCACAGATCCTGGGTGTGCTGGAGCCTAACGATGGCAGTCACATCTCCTTGGTGGCTTGAGTCTATAACTGGCGATCACCTCACCTTGGAGGCAAATGAGACTTTAGTTATCCTTACCTTTTAGTATTAGGAAATAAAAGGAACTGTGATAATAGAATTTTAAGAAATACTTAATTTATTTTATATCTGTGGGAACGTGGTGATAAATAATGGAAGCAGTGAGGTAAAAACAGTCGAAGTTGAATACCTATCACTGAGCTCCTGTCGAGGGCCACGTTATAGAAAAAAGAATATAGATAGCGCCTTCCACATGCTTAGTTAAAACTTTTTCGTACATGCCAATAATATAAAACGATTTTATTAAAGAGACAACATTATAACAGCAATGCCATAAGCATGTGCAGGGTGCCATCTATATATTCCACAGATATATTCATTTCAATGACGTGACCCTGGACAGTTCTTAAGTGAACCTTCCACCGTTTGGTGTAAAATTAATTATCATTTTGTCTATGCATGTTTGTAATAAGTATCTGTGTTTTATGATGTAAAATAAAGACACTTTATTAATACCTAATAGTTTTTACCCGTCGGAATCACCGGGCTATAACCGGGCCTAATAGGGCTTGCGTGGGGGCATGGTAATATGCAGAGGCCGTATCAGACATATTAGTCTAAAATGTTAGATGGAGTACACAATTAATAGATCTACATCTTCCCCGAATTACACATTTAAATACGCACTCAGAGTTACCCGCGCACCAAACCCGAAGAAAAATTTATCGCAAGCAACGGAGATAAATAAAGAAAAATCGAGAGCGAAGCGAGTGCTTCTTTTCACAAATTTGCAATGCATTAATTGAAATAACTAATATAGATCATATTTCTTTTTTAACTAAACGATTTTGACGGCCCCGCGTACCAAACTGGAAAATAATAATTAGAATGGTAGTGGACCCTATTCTACACTTAAGCCATTTTAAATCTCTAAAGTTAAAATTATTAAAATTAGCAATTTTAAGTGGTGCTATTCCACAAATGCCCTGTTTTAGAAAATTAAACAGAGGTTTTTGACAGGAGTGATCAAATTTAGGAATTACGGGTTTAGTGCACGGGGCCCTAAAATTTTTACATAATTTATATGATTAATCCGGCCCTGATAATGGCATCTTTCATCAATCATCAAGAGCAAGGTAACTCTTAGATGGATATCACTATTTTAGCGCTGCGCAACGCATGAATTAAGTAGGAGAATACGAATTTCCAACTTATTCCCATATGAATACCTTTATATCAAACGGTTTGACAGACGCTTACGTCAACATCTTGGTCGACACGTTAGTGGACGCGTCCATCAAACAGTTTGACATATACCGCATTTGTACGGAGATAGGGCGGAAATTCGAATTTTCCTAACGCATGAGTTACGCGGCGCTAAAATAGCGCAGCATTAGACATTAATGTGTAGGTAAATAATAGTTATCAGTATCACCATTATGAACCAATGTAACACGTAGCCTCGATGTCACACCATTGGATTTATGATTAGTTTTTTATAATAAGTAAATAAAGTTATTATGTTATTATTATACTTCATCATTATATTTTATCGACTATGTAAACAACTAGCAAATCACTATCATTTTATTTCAAAACGCTAACGCCATCACAACGTAGATTTGAAAAGTTTTATTTTACTCAGATTTTAGACCCTTACGACAATTAATTTTATCTTTTTTATTTACAAAATGTTGATAGTGTTCTTGTGTCTTTGCTTTATTATTTACATTCTTTGGGATAGAGTATTTAAAGTACCGCCAGATGCACCTCCTAAATTAGCCTATGTAGAGAGCATGAAAATATTTCTACAAAATTCCGGTAAGTCAAGGATTAACTAAGTGTTTACTTGACCTAAGAATTTAATGAAACTACTTTACCAAGTAATTATTCAGTTAAGGGGGCTGTGGGGCCCCCAAAGGCATTAGGGGGGCCCCAGACGAAAACTTTGTTTGTAGGCAAGAGTGGTTGTAAATGAGCCACTTTGTTCATTTTCTCCAAAAATCAGTAGCTCGAAATGACCGTGGACCATTTGGACATTCAGATGAGAGTGAATAGCTCAGATTTACTTAAAGGAGTTGTACAACCAGAAAAGAGACCTAATTTTTACATATGATTTTAGATCTTTTTGCAAAGTTCTTGTCTATTGTGGACCTCAATCGGGAGATGGACGGTGTGGGATATGGGACCGTTGGCCTTCATAACATATATGGCGAGAACTTAATACCTACGGTCTTTCCTAGTACAAAAATACGTTCTCAGGAGAACCTAAATTCATAGGCTACTTCCCGTACTCTAAAATCCATATGAAGTACCTAGTTACAAGTTCAGCAAAAAATATCCTACATTTAAAATTACTACTCATAACTCGGTAATGTATCTGACCTATAGTGCTTTGCTTATTGAAGTGTATTTACCAATTTCTCGTTGAAAAAGGTTTATTTTATTATTATTGTTGAAAACAATTTTTCAGCTGTATCGAATCCGGAAGACAGCTTGACTGTGCTGAAATCTTGCGCTGAGAAAGGCTTTGTTTACGACATGTGGAAACCCTGGCTCGGTGATACGGCTCTCTTTACTGGTCCTGGTAAGCAACCCTATTTATTTTGTTACCAAACGGGAAGGAAAACTCAAAGCTTATTGCAGATGGTAGCAATCGACTGTGCCTAAACTTGGTCTAAACGCACCAATAATAAGAAACCGAACTTTGATATTGTCATTTTCGACCAAACACAAAAAGGCACACTCGAGAGTGGCGACACTGTTGATGTTGTTGATACAGATAGTATCTTTTTAATGAGACATAGGTAACTAAATTAGAATGCATAAACCAACAAACCAGCCCTGCAATCATATATTTTCTTAACTGCTGCCACAAACGACAAACTGACCCGTTGTTTTGTTGAACCTAGTTTCAGCTACGGCCTAATTTTACAGCAAACGTGAACAAAGTACATCGGAAGTTGTTTCTACCGACAGTGTCTCCGAAGAAATTGGAATCATTCGTCAAAGACTTCAGCCAACATGCTAACAGGTAGGTACTTATTTAAAACTTGTGAGAGCTAGATGATGATGAGGAGAGGAGATGTAACACATATTACGTAACAGATGCGATATGCCCTAGAGGTCAAGGGAAGTCAGCCCTTTTTGAGTTAGTATTCTTCTTACCTTACCTTCAGGTTTGTGCTCAAAATGGAGGCCCACGTAGATGCGCCACCCTTCGACATACTTCGGGATTTACTGGTTTACAACTTAGAGCTCTTATGCAGTAAGTGATTTACTTTTCTTTCAGGTTTTCAGTATTTTCCGATCATCGAAGAATACTGAAAATCTTTTTAAACACTACATAGTAACCCCTTGAAATTATGGTTCAGGAAATCGAATTATATGTGCAGCATCATCCATTTTGTTTTTCCTATGACATGATATGACTTTCTAAGATTTATATTGTGCTAATTAGGGTTTTTTACACCTTAACACTTTTGCAGCAACACTATTCGGCCTACCTGACATGAACAAGCAGTACAATTTCCATCCATATTGCGACTCTGTTGGGGCTTTTATGAGGATCGCTGTAAAAAGGTTTATGAACCTTCTATATCAGAACGAGAGAATCTACAGCTGGAGCAGACTGAAGAAACTGGAAGACGAGGAGGTCAAGGTGTTGCATGACACTTCTACGGATGTGAGTTGCTTAATAAAGATAGAGAGCGAATTGGATAAATCCTCAATGTATAATAGGAAGATAATTGGACCAAATATCCTGCCTTGTAGTACTCCAACTCAAAATTATGAAAGCTGAGTAGATAGACCAAAATTATCCTGAGAGATCAAGCCATCATGCCTGATGCTAGCGAGGCACTTATTTGATACCCAATTAACTTCCTATGGAAGAAATAATGTGCAATTATGATTATAACAGTATGAATTTTCAGCTTATACAACGGCGAAAGGAGCTATATTACAAAGAAAAACAAGAAAACGCAGATACAGGGGATACATGTACGTTTTCAAAACTTTAGTTCGTATATTATTTAGCTAAATACTGGGAAGTAGGAGTAGTAAAAGAAGTTAATTGACAGACAATGACCTTGAGCAGTGGTGGTGTTAGGAAACTAATAATGAAATAATTTCTCAGCAGTAAAAAATAAACAAAAATAATGCTTATAGAAAGACTGATTCAGTTAACAATGAAAGAAATATAATATTCCAGCGAAAAAAATATACATAGACATATTGGCGGAAGCCGTTGATAAAGGTTTTCTTACGGAAACGGAAATGAGGGAGGAGATAGACACAATCATATTTGGTGGCCATGACACTACTGCCTTCACCACTCTTTACACGATGGTGCTGTTGGGCTCACATCCACGAGTGCAGGAGAAAGTGTACCACGAGTGAGTCCTTTTGTGATGTGTTTTGATATGAATGCCGTTTTTAATATACCACTATTTTTGGTACCGTGTTTCAAAAGTTATACGATACGATACCTACCTCCTATCAACTGCCATGTGTTTTCTACTTAACTAGAACAGCATTCACCCCTTCTCTACCCGTTGATGTCTAAAAGGTGACTGTGAGGGATGAATCCAGGATGTGGGCAGCACGGTTCCAGTTAGATATTATAAAAGAGACCTAAGAGAGAAAAACTATCCTTGAAAAGTTGATTTGCTTGAAAGTCTATATTTTGCAACTATTGACTATTTTAGTAAATAAGATAGATAATTTGTAGGTAAACCCATCTTGCATTGTTACTATTTATGTGACGTTAAATTAAAACCTACAATTACGGTTTGAGTAATGATCACGTGTTAAAATATCCGCAAACGACACATTCAAGGTGACAAGTCATGCTCGTTTACATAGGAAGTTTTTCCCATTAATGTGCTGCTAACATTTGTTTCAAGTTCAGGGTCTTTTTAGAATAGATCTTAAAATGTGTCGCAAAAATATATTGGCCCGCGCGGTGTTTGAGAGAAGGAACTCATAAACACATGCCGGAAAAGCGAGACGAAGAGGGTCAATCCATATCACTTACACATGGGTAATTTCTATCGCGGTGTAGTGGTCTGAGCGCATTCGCCTCAGAATCCAAGGGTCCCTGGTTCGACTCTCGGGACTTACAAAGTAGATATGTATTTGTAAAATCACTAATTTGTTTACTGATTGGTCAGTTTGGTAATGTTTTGTTGAACCTACAAAAAAAATATAAATTTGTATACTTATATCCTGCGGTATAAAGTGTTTGATTTATAAAATAACTCTAGTTATAGGTATTTATTTTACTTAGGATCAAGGATGCACTGAGCAAATGCAGGGAAACAAATATAACGAAAGAGGACCTCTCAAAGATGGTTTACTTAGAAGCTTGTATCAAGGAAAGCATGCGTCTGTATCCTTATGCAGCTATGATCGGCAGAAAGTTGGATAAAGATGTTAAACTTAGTAAGTATGGGTATCTATAGGTTGGAGGTACCACTTCTGGCTTAAACTTACATTAAAATAACAAATTGGAACGTTGTGGCCGAAACCGTAGTGTAGGGTAGGGGATACTTGAGAATCGGAGTTTTGGCCGGAATCACGAAACGGTGAGGAAAACATGCAACTGGCAGCAGGCACAAATGTGTGTAAATGACGGAATGAAGACCAATCAGAAGTAACTAAACTTTGACATTGCCCATTTTCAACCAATCACAGTAATAGGGCACTCTCGAGAGTGGCGCCATTAGTTTTCCAGTTTGCTGCCTCATTAAAATCGGTCCACTGCTGGTCTCAACTTCAAAGTAGTTTTTGAGGCACCGGAACCCAGTATGTGAAGTTTTTTAATCCGCTTTTCCAGGAACTTGCACGTTAAGGGAGGGCGGCAGTGTTCTAGTTCTCGTATGGGGGGTCCATAGACACCCGTCATGGGGCCCTGATGTCTCTGAGTACGTCCCTGAGCGGTGGCTGGAGCCGGAGAAGCTGCCTCGACCCACAGCTCTGCTGGGTTTCAGCGAGGGGCCCAGGGCTTGTACAGGTCAGTATAATAAACAAACTAAATAGGCAATATTTTCTTAGTGATGTGAGTCAGTCAAAACTGAAACTTTGTGAAGCAGACAAAAAGCATGAAAAAATTTATAGCAAAGTCACAAGCTACATTAATTGTAAAATAGAAAATAGGTATTTATTTTACAGTTCTAATAAAACTTGAAATTCATTTTTTTAAATGTGATATCTTTACGTAACCATGCTATATTTTATACCTATATGCTATGATGTATGCTTCATAATATCAGGTATTTACGTCAAATTGTGCTCGTGAAGATCATTTATGAAAATAACAATATCGTAATAATTATCGTATATTATCGGTCTGACGTACTTACTTAATCCGATATACGTGGTAACCCTCATTATTTAATTCCATAGGATCAAGACCTCACAGTCTGACTAAAATTAACATGAGACACAATCAATGATTAAGGGTTGTCTTGTTTTTTTATGCTACTTAATATTTGTGCTGGGTTAGAATATTCATCCCATTTTTGCCCGTGTGTATCTACCTTATATTGTAAAGAACTACTGAGAGCAGCAGTATGTGGAGATCGTTGTTTTTGTCGTTTCCTGCCTTATATTTCTAGGTTCTAGTTCTTCGGTTTCATGGCTTTCATGCAATCTAATGTATTCAGAAAACTGCTTACACCACCAGCTAATATTAACTTTGTGCTTACACCCCCTATACTATAGCATAGTATAGCTAAGTATATTAAGAGCGCATTCAATTTTTTCTAGCAAATTTGCAAATATTGGCTTTATAAACATGCGAGTTTCTCGAAAACCGTTATGTAAAAATAATATGTTACTTGAACATTTAATCAAGCATATCTTCATCTAAAAAATGTACAATGTAAATATTAACATTTTAGTTTTAAACCTGTTACAAACAGCGATATCTAAAGCGACAAAACCAAAATTCAGGAAAAGACCTCAAATCAAGCGTGAGTTTTAGAGTTTTGGTTCACTGTAAAAAAATATCAATTATACAAAAAAATAGAGTATGTATTTGAGAACAAAGTCTACAGTGAACATTTTACAATTTTATTCAGAAATATAGAATAATACCACGTTTTTATATACGATTTTTTGCAAAATAATGCGCCATTATAACGGCTTCTGTATGAAAAAATAACAGTAGTAAAGATTTAAAAAAAATATATGTTATTTAAGAAGATGTACTAAATCTAATTGCAGAAAAATATATTTATTTTTATTCATAATATCACTGTAAAAAATATTCAAACATCCCCATGTTTTTCGCAAAATGACGCTCCGAGAGGTCTGGCAGGGAAAATTGTATGGGCTTCGTGAAAAGCTCTATAGCGGCCTTAAGTATCTACCTACATAGGTAATCAATGAATAAGGTATCAAAACTAACCTTTTTCAATCAGGTCGGAAATACGCAATGCTGTCTATGAAGACACTCCTGGCTGCCCTGGTGAGGAGGTACAGGATCCGTGCAGACCACAACAAGCTGGAGTTTGAAATGCTGGGCGTGCTGGAACCAAAAGCTGGACATCACATCTCCTTGGAGCGCAGACCCTGAAATGGTTTTTCGTGACTAGGAATAAACGTACCAAGATAAATCAGTTTCAATTAGGATTGGATATAAGTAAACAAAAACTGTGTGGAAACGAAAAGTAAGAAATAATTTATCCACTTACGAATAAATAAAGGGAGCAAGGGGGTAGTACAGACAAGAGTGAATTGTTTTTATTCCATTCCACTAAAAAATGGACTGTCCCCCTTTTGCTTTACATTACCAACCACAATAAGACACGCTCAAATCAAAACTTACCAAAACCATCTCTTTTGAAAGGTCACATCGTCCCCGAGCATTGTCCGCAATCTGAAAAAAGAAATAAGAATGACTCTGATCCTAATTTTTGGAACATTTCCAAACATTTTTACCGCAGGCGAGATTAGATCCTGTGACTATTCCTATATTCCTATATTCCTGTGGCATCTACCATTGATACTGACGACGCTGCCTCTATCTGGGCCACCGCGGCTCAATTTTTGCTAGCGGAACTAAAGTTTATGTCCTACGTGGTCCTACCTGCGGCTGACAATTTTGCAAATTTTTCAAATACCTATCTATATTGTATAGGTAGGAGGTACCTATTATGGGAAGTGTTTTAAAATTTAGCATTGAACTCTGATTCAATACAAAAAAAATGGATTATGCGCTCTTGACTCCTTCTCTAACTAGAGATGTTCGCTAGTTGTACCTTACACAACATGTATTTCATTGCATCCTGCCGGCTTGGTTTTTCCAAAACACTCTAAATTGCCGTTCAGTGACGTCGGTCGCAGTCGTGGCCTCACTGCTTAACATTCCTTATAATTGTTATATTTATTACGTGGGATGTTTTATCTTCCATGATGTTCATGGCATAATGAAACTAGAATTGTTTAGGCGGTTCACCCACTTGACGTTCGTTGCTGCGCATTTTTAGCGTATCCATAACGATTCAAGGAAAGAATTCCCCGTACTGAAAACCTAGGCTTTGACGCAGGAGAAATTCTAAAACTTACATTGGCACCTGTCTCTGCCTGCTACACTTATTCTTCTCGCATCTCATCTCATCTTATCTCATCTAGCCGGTATCATCCCACTGCTGGGCAAAGGCCTCCCTCTTCTCCTTCCATCTAGTTCTTTCCTGGGATTCCATCTTATTCTTAGCACTTATTATTATTAACTAGGAATATTAGATGCAAATAAGGTATCTTTTGCACAAACGGACGTAACGTGTGGGATTCGCCTCAACTGCATTAGTCGGCACTCTTGTAAATGTTAACATTTAATGATGAGACATTTTCTTCATTATTTTTTAAATGACTTCAAAGGGCATCATAAAGGAAGAAAAAATTACTATACTTTAACTAGTAATTGACCTAGAGTCGTAGATTCCATACACACGTAAGGAGCTATCTCCACATGTAAGATGTTTATTCGTGAAAATACCGTTACTATTTCAAATATAGGTAAATAAAAATAAATCAGAAGAGACACCGTCTACACCCGTGAGATGCACGTCTCATCGGCAAACTACGAACGATAACTTGTCTCACGTCTTACGTTTTACTTGTGTAGATAGCGTCTAGCGCAATAGCACCACATCTGTAGGACTTTTTTCGTAGCGGGCTGTATAGTAGGTACCGTCACTAGCACAAATCAACTACCCATTTAAGGGTTCAGCCTATACTGTTTAACACTAAGAGAAACCGGTATTAGTTGATCCCTGAAATGGCTAGGTTGTTGTGCTGGTAATAGTATAGAGCGCCTCCGTTTTATGAAAACAAGTAAGTATAAAAAACAGATGACCTATTCGTGCGCTCTCAGTCTTGATTTACGAGTTAAGGTGCCTTATTTATTTTAGCCTAAGTTACTTTTTTTCAAGTATGCTCCATATGGTCGAATAAGTTCAAAATGGCACGCGAGGCAATGTTTAGTGATTTCTAGGAAAATATTTTCCTCCTATGTGTTCCATACAATGTTTAGTACCTAGTGTTTATTTATAACAGTGGTCAAAATGAAAGTATTAGCCATCCTTAGTTTTACATTGATAACGTCCACCTCTGGTAAGTCCCTTTTCTTGTATTTCTTTTTTTTATGAGTTACTATGAACATAAAGTGATAATCTAACCATTGATCCTTTGCTACTTTTTCAGGTTTATTAACGAGCAAAAATACGGATGAGAGGTTTTCAATAATCGATGTATTGTATCAAAATGTAGTGCATGAAAAATGGAAAGGAGATAATTCGTTGTGTCGCAATAAATTGTTGGAGATATTAAAAAATGCCCAAAACTCTACATTGTGGGCTAGTTGGGGTAATTTCTTTCTATACTATATCTGATAATTTTGGATTATTTTCCAGCATCGGAGAGAGCTGCAAGTTTTCCCATAGAAAAAGATTTTCTTTTTCCGGAAGTAGAATGTTCATTTATAAAGACATTATTTTTATTTTTTGTCCCTGTGATTACGGCGCGACTGATGCTGCTCAGAATAGCAACAATCTAATTTTACCCAAAAACTGACTAAGGGATAATCATCCAGGGAATAAAGAGTATCTTACACTGCGCTCAATTTGCCTGCCAAGTGCGTGGGTATGGGTATGACCCGAGGGTATGACAATACCCGCTATCAGGGAGGTCCATGTCCATGTCCAAAAGTGGAATACTTGAATACTTGGACCCTATTAGACCGAGAGAATATGATTAGAAGCAGGTATATTTTTCTCTCTATTACAAAAGTGTAATTTAATAATATTTCAGTCCTCGACTCCATCCAACTTCCCATGGGAGTACTCTATGGCTCTCAATATACCCTCGGCAACTATGATGAGTGTATGAAAGCGCCATGGCAGCACACACACCCAGGGTTGGCCACCAAGTACTGCCTGGCTGATGTCCAGATTACAGGCTTTGACCCTGGTAAATCTAAGGGAGAGATTGAACCGTATGGATCTACGGAAATTTATTTAAGGGTAAGGAAGTATATTCTAATTAAATATGTAACGCGTGTACCTGTGTGTTCCTATAAGTCATGATTATCCGAAAATAAATGATGGTTCCGTGCGGCTTGCCTCGGACGGCAACGGCACGTTAAGCCGGTTGCTACATAGAGTCATAGACGACAGTTGTTTCGGCACACAACCCTGTCAGAGTTCTGCTTCGTGTAGTGGAAGGTTGAAAATCTCTGACATCAGGGGTCATCGGGTAGTTTGACGAGTCGGTTTTCAACACGAAAAACAAGTCCTGGATTTCATTAGTTTAGTTATGATTAATTAGATTCTTGGAAATGATCATTTCATTACACTATCCTATCCAGCTTAGAATAGCAGCACCCCATATCTTCCCGTGGGTGTCGTAAGAAGCGACAAAGGGATTTGAGAGTTGATGTGTATTGAAATTTAAAGCGACAAGCTGACAACCTGTCACAATGGTTATACACAGTCTTCTGAATGACACTTGACATTTTGTCAGACGTAGTGTACACGGCCGTTTTTACAGCCGTTTACACTCTGCCTACCCTGCAACGGACATATCTACCCCTTACTTTGCTACGAATTTTGCTACGGCTACGGCGTAGCCGACGTAGACAATCAATTCTGATCGTAGCAGTTACAAATACCGGGTGTTATGGAAACAGTGCAAAATCTTTATGGGTTTAATCTGAAGATAAATCTATCTATAAAACTGAACAACTTTTCTCTTTACATAAAGTTCTGAGCGTACTTTTTTTATTTTTGTAGACACCAACAAAACACGCTCGCAAGCTGAACACTATAACCTGGGGTGTCTGCGTACCCTCAGTCTGCAGTTCAGATGCAGTTGCCAAGATCCTGAAGGCGCTACTCCGCAGCAGCGCCCTGGGATCCATAGCTTCTGACCCTCAGATCCAAGTGGATCAGTGCCAAGTCCCTGGACAGCCTTTGAAAACTGAAGTAGGGATTAAGATATTTTTGTAAGTTAAGTGTTATGCTGTCTATATAATCTGTCTGGATAACATTATCTTCTCTTCTTATGAAAAAGAATGTCGGTATGATGAAATATTTATTTTTTCAGAACTTTGATTGGGATTTTAACACTGATTGCAGTAACATCAACTTGGTATTTAAATAACAACAATGCAGCGGCTAATTCAAATTCTTTCGGTGAGTAGACATTAACTACACTTCTCATCAGAAAAATCGAAAAACGGCTAGTTCCATTTTGCACGGATCACATTATCTAAGAAATATGTTTATTTAATAATAAATGTCTATTGTCGTTCAATAGTGAGTATCACGAGGTTTCTAAATCCTAATGTCAATGTTCAAATTCGACTTTAATTTTATAAATTTCATATTTTTGTTTAGCTCTGAAACCGCAAGTGTCTCGTTTTTTTATGAAAAGTATTAAGTTTTTTCCAATAATTGCGATCTGATCAATAATATACATCCATTTTTATCATGACGGCCGATTTGGCGTAGTGGTAGTGCGACTGCCTGCGACGTAGAAAGTTGATATTTATCACTTTATGACTTTGTTCCCAGTCTGGTCATGGTATTACAGACCGAAGCTCGAAAAGAAATATAGTTCCGTGCTTCAGAGATCACGTTAAGCCTTAAGCGTTAAGTGGTTTCTGTCTGTATGATTTGATTACTTAGACGGCGGTTGTAGCACAACCATGTCAGAAGCCTTACTATTTGTAACGGGCTGTTGTAAAACTGTGACACCAGGCTTCATCGGGTCGTTATAATAATATGACTCGTGTCCCCCACAAACAAAAAAATATTTAAAACATTCACCAATTCTTTTCCCAGGCGCAGAGCTGGCCAAATGCTTCTGCATGAACCGGAACACCTTCGAGCTGGTGAAGCCAAGTGGTGAGGATATACCGATGCTGCACGGCGTCAGGGTGATGACCGCCATGCTGGTTACCTTCGCACACCAGATGTTCTTTGTTGTGTCAGGGGCTGTCGGCAATGCACTTGACGTGGAAAAGGTACTTACGTACTTACGGTGCTTAGAGTATTAATTATCAAGCAAGCTACTGATAAAGTGCGCCTTACTAATTATGAACGGGTAGCATTTGTACTAACACAAACTCTCATGCTGTCAATAAAAAAACTGCATCGACCGGGGCTCGAACTCGGGCTGCATGGATCAACGCCCCACAACTCTGTCATTGAGCTATCGATGCACCGATCGATGCCTGCCAAATTTTCAATCTCTTGATGCTCGTCTCCATGCGAAGATTCAATCGATACTAAACCTACTCCTAAGCTTTGAGTCTATGACACGCATTTATATTAACACCCTGTATTTTTATTTACATTAGCTTAGCTTGTTATGAGTTTGAGACAGATTTGACACTATAGTTGCACAATGAACAAATATGTTCCAACGATTAACAGGTAATTATTAACTGTTTGCACGCACACGATGCTTCGTCAAATTAGTTTTACTCTGTCTTTGTTGATTTTTAGATTAATTGTGTACTTGAGTTTTAGGTAATAGTCTAGTAACTAACGTCAATAGCTGGTTATAACTATTCGGATTGACCCATGAAGCTGAAAATCGGCATGTAGGTACTTCTTGACCTCCTGATCAAAATTAGACATGGAGCCCAGCGGGCACCCCCTTAACCTTTTACCGCCCCCCCTTCTTTACAAGGCGCAACTTTTGAAGTAATTGACTTGGAGGGTAGTTTTTATTTTATATCGTGCATGACACCTCACTTAAAGCTTATTGTGTCCTCAAAATTACCCTTTAGGCCCCCCGGGGGCCCAAAAGCCCCAAAAGTGGGGTGTCCCGTCCTTGTATGAGATTTTCTTATTTTTAAGCTATCGATCACTAAGTGGTATCAAAAGTTGCAAAAAACTTTGCAATCTGTGTCTAATTACGCAACTTTTGATACCTCTTGGGAGTCGATAGTTTGAGAATAAGAAAATCTCATATAAGAACGGGACACCCCACTTTTCGGGCTTTTGGGCCATCCGGGGGACCGAAAGGGTAATTTTGCGGGCACAATAAGCTTCAAGTGAGATGTCAAGAGCACGATATGAAATAGAAACTACCCTCCAAGTCAATTACTTCAAAAGTTACGCCTTGTAAAGAAGGGGGGGTGGTAAAAGGTTAAGGGGGGTTGTGCCCGCTGGGCTCCATGTCTAATTTTGATAAGGAGGTCAAGAAGTACCTATATGCCAATTTTCAGCTTCATGGGTCAATCCGAATAGCTGTGACGTTAGTTACTAGACTATAAGGCTTGTTGTCCTTCGACTGCGTTATTTTAGCGCTGCGTAGCGTAATACGTTAGGAAAATGCGACTTTCATCATATTTTCATACAAATATGGTTTATCTCAAACGGTTTGACAGACACGTCTGTCACATGTGTGTAAACCGTATGTCTATCGGAATAAGGTGGAAATACGTATTTTCCCAACGCATGCTAAAATAGCGCAGCAACGCACGTTACGTGTGATCCCCTTGAATTAAGGCCTTATTTCCACAGCATTAGAGGCTAAAGGTGACAACTTGGTTAAATATTAGGTGTGTCAAAAATTAAAAATTGATTCCTTTGTGTCGTATTTACTGGCATTTGTAGTGTTTGAGATAGCTATGAGATTTGGTAGGAAGTTATTAAAGATGTAAAGATGACTGTTTATGAGGCAACATTCTTGTGTCTAAGTAATTAAGTACTATTTATTACCTACTTAACAAAAAATTTAAAACAGCTTACAACTTGCTTTTACAAAACAGTAAACAAAGTACGTATTTCTAGTTACTCTACTGAAAAGTAGGTACTTACCTTACTAAGATGAACACGAGATATGAATAATTTTAATTATTACGCCTATTATTATTTGCAATGACTATACTACGGCCGTCCGAGTAGGCCATATTTGACACGACAATAACTTGCTCCTTCGTTTCCCTACTATCACATCACATCAACTAACTCTTTTAAAGGATAAATTTAATCCCACCAAAAACATTCACTTGTAAAAAGAACCAAGTCTCGCCTCTCAGTGCTTCTACTGTAAAAAGTTGTGATATCCATGTGATGCCAAGTCGGTTATTGATTTATTCAAGGACTACTTCAGGGAACTTTCATCTTAAGCTATTGCGTAATTAGGTAACAGACATCATCTTATAGTAACCATATCGATACTTAAAAACTTTCATATTTACAATAACTAGAATGACCCGGCTATCGCACCAGACCATTGTATCTCACAAGCAAATAGAGTGCGATTGCCAAGTCATTCTAGTTATTGTAAATATGAAAGTTTTTAAATATCGATATGGTTACTATAAGATAAGAGATCAGATTTTTCATACCGTATCAAAAGGATAAACTAAAACTGAAAGTACCCAGGATAGATACATAGATTGCTCGCAGTAGCTACAAAAGTGCTAAAGACGGCCTCTTCCTCTCCTTCTTTCTCGAACATCATTAAAAAAACATGTTTGTCTGTCTTTTTCAGGATTTGGACGATATATTCTACGTGATGCACACAGACCTATTCACGGACACCTTCCTCTTCATGTCCGCCTTTCTCCTGGCCAAGGGTCTCGTCACCAAGGAAAAGTTGGAGAACCCACTGTCTGTGTTGTGGAAAAGATACATCAGGTACCTAACTAAATTACTAGTATGTAGCAATTTAGAAAAGCAACAAAATGTGTACTTACTCACTCACTCTATCATAATTAGGTCCATATCTATATGTCGCAGGAATGTAGCGAAATCCGGTAATTCGCGAAATCCCTAGGCCCTTCGCGAAGAGCCGGATAATAGCGAAATGCATCGATTTATACGCACATTTCCCGGAAATCTGCGAATTCGTTATTTGCATGGACATAAATCCAGGAAAACTGCGTATAAGGCGACACGCGGCTACGAAGCCGCCTACGCACCTGCTACGAAAGGTTCCATATGCTGATCAGGTGGTTCAGCCTGCAATTGCCTACTCATTCATGACCATGACCATGCCTAGACTATGACCATGACTAGACCATGACCATGACCATGACCATGACCATTACCATGACCATTACCATGACCATTACCATGACCATTACCATGACCATTACCATGACCATTACCATGACCATTACCATGACCATTACCATGACCATTACCATGGTAATCCATGACCATTACCATGGTAATGTACATGGTACATGGTAATAACACGGTAATTACATGGTAATTACAAGGTAATGGTCATGGTAATGTACATGGTACATGGTAATTACACGGTAATTACATGGTAATTATCATGTAATGGTCATGGTAATGTACATGGTACATGGTAATTACACGGTAATTACACGGTAATTACACGGTAATTACACGGTAATTACACGGTAATTATATGGTAATTATTACCATGTAATGGTCATGGTAATGGTCATGGTAATGGTCATGGTAATGGTAATGGTAATGGTCATGGTAATGGCCATGACCATTACCATGGTAATGTACATGGTACATGGTAATAACACGGTAATTACATGGTAATTACACGGTAATGGTCATGGTAATGTACATGGTACATGGTAATTACACGGTAATTACATGGTAATTATCATGTAATTACAATTACAGGTAATTACAATTACATGGTAATTACCATGTAATGGTCATGGTAATGTACATGGTACATGGTAATTACACGGTAATTACACGGTAATTACACGGTAATTACACGGTAATTATATGGTAATTACATTGTAATTATATGGTAATTATTACCATGTAATGGTCATGGTAATGGTCATGGTAATGTACATGGTACATGGTAATTACACGGTAATTACATGGTAATTATCATGGTCATTACCATGTAATGGTCATGGTAATGTACATGGTACATGGTAATTACCGTGTAATTACCGTGTAATTACCGTGTAATTACACGGTAATTACATGGTAATTACATTGTAATTATATGGTAATTATTACCATGTAATGGTCATGGTAATGGTCATGGTAATGGTCATGGTAATGGTCATGGTAATGGTCATGGTAATGGTCATGGTAATGGTCATGGTAATGGTCATGGTAATGGTCATGGTAATGGTCATGGTAATGGTCATGGTAATGGTCATGGTTATGGTCATGGCAATGGTCATGGCAATGGTCATGGCAGTGGTCATGGCAATGGTCATGGCAATGGTCATGGCAATGGTCATGGTAATGGTCATGGTAATGGTCATGGTTATGGTCATGGTAATGGTCATGGCAATGGTCATGGCAATGGTCATGGTAATGGTCATGGTAATGGTCATGGCAATGGTCATGGCAATGGTCATGGTAATGGTCATGGCAATGGTCATGGCAATGGTCATGGCAATGGTCATGGTAATGGTCATGGCAATGGTCATGGCAATGGTCATGGTAATGGTCATGGCAATGGTCATGGTAATGGTCATGGTAATGGTCATGGTAATGGTCATGGTTATGGTCATGGGAATGGTCATGGCAATGGTCATGGCAATGGTCATGGCAATGGTCATGGCAATGGTCATGGCAATGGTCATGGTAATGGTCATGGTAATGGTCATGGTAATGGTCATGGTCATGGTCATGGTCATGGTCATGGTCATGGTCTAGTCATGGTCATAGTCTAGGCATGGTCATGGTCATGAATGAGTAGGCAATTGCAGGCTGAACCACCTGATCAGCATAATGGAACCTTTCGTAGCAAGTGCGTAGGCGGCTTCGTAGCCGCGTGTCGCCTTATACGCAGTTTTCCTGGATTTATGTCCATGCAAATAACGAATTCGCAGATTTCCGGGAAATGTGCGTATAAATCGATGCATTTCGCTATTATCCGGCTCTTCGCGAAGGGCCTAGGGATTTCGCGAATTACCGGATTTCGCTACATTCCTGCGACATATACAAAGAAAGGTCAGGTCAAAATTGTAAATCGACAAGCATGTATGAAAGGTCGATGAATGTTAAAAAAGCGAGAGAGGTGTATCAGTATCGTAGCAAGTGGAAGGTCATGTATAAAGCCGTATGTAGAAGCACATACGACGCCGCGGCTATCACAAGAAGACCTGTACATTTTTGATGGGCAATTCGTGCCTGAAATTCTTTTACTCAAAATATTCTTTCTCTTTTCGACATTCTCCAGATTGATAGGCCCCATGGCCGTCCTGGTATTCTACCTAGTCTCCGTGTCCTTGCATGCCGGTAGTGGCCCAATATGGCCCAGGCTGATGGGTGTGGAGCAACAGATGTGTGCCAAGAACTGGTGGCTCAGCCTGCTCATGCTGAACAACTATATCAGAAGCGAGGAGATGGTAAGATTTGATATCGCTTTTCGCTACTTATTGAGGGCAACGAACAGTGGTACGAAAAGAAGAAGACTTAATATAAGGCACAATAATGGTCATACAAATATTCTAACTGTTGGCATTCTGGCCACAAGATCAATGCTTGCGCGCAATAGATCGCTTGTTAGTGTGATAAAACTGATAAATGTTCACAAGCTGGTCATATTGTCAGTCATTGCTGTAAGTAGTCCAATACACGTGTGTGCAAAAGTGTTATAGGGTAAATAAATTAGTATATAGTTTTACAAGACTATGAAACGATTTGCTATATTTCTTTCTATGACTCAATATTTCTAAACTTTTTTCCTTTCAGTGCTTCATAACCCTCTGGTACCTACCGGTAGACTACCAGCTGACCATCTTGGGTGTGGCTCTCATCTACATCTACCGATTTCACCGTCGGTTGGGGAAGGTCACCGTCGCCACCATCACCGTCCTAGCTATGATGGTGCCAGCTGTGGCCACGTATCGGTGGAATATACCGGCTACCATCATTTATAATATTGAGTAAGATTTTCTTTTCATTTTTCATTCTGTTAAGCTACATTACACGAGACATACATACTTACTGTTGACGAGATACATTAGACGACGCCGAAAGATCACAGTTATATTGGAAATTGTATGCGCAGTTCAACACAATATCTTACGAGTATTTTGACTCTTTAGCCTTAACATAACAACTACGTTGGCAGAGTCCAGTAGAGTATTTTTTTACTACACCAGTAGATAACTATGTTCTTATATTTTATTTTCTTACAGGACTATAGTAGATATCAGAAAGAACATAAACTTCAACAGCACCTACACGATGAGCCATTATAGGATGGGGTCCTACCTCGTGGGTCTCGCGTATGGGACTCTCATGGCGGTGTACAAGCCTGCACTACATAGGAAGTACATATCTAAGGTAAGCCCATGGAAATACACCGTGTTTTGAAGGAACTGCATTAAATAGGACTCGTTGTTTTGTTTAGTGCATCAATTTTCAATCTAAACAATTTTCACTTTGGTCTTCGTGTGGGACACTGAGTCGCTCAACGACCCGATGAACCCGATGGTGTCAGAGTTTTTTCAACCGCCTTCTGCAAGTAGCAGGCCTTTGACATGGTTGTGTAACGACCGCCATAATAGACAGCAACCGGGACCGACGGCTTAACGTGCCCATCCGAAGCACGGAACCATCTCACTTGCGGACAATTAGGTGGTTCTGCCTGCAATGTCCTAACCCGACTGGGAACAGATTCACAAAGTGATAAATATCAACTTTGTGAGTGACCCCACCGGGAATTGAACCCGGAACCTCTGCGTGGCAGGCAGGCATACTAACCACTGCGCCACACCGGCTGTCAATATGGTACTAGGCTGGAAAACGAGAAAAGGAAATTACGACCTCCCATACAAAGTCAACCAGCTGATCGTGAATTTTGCATGGGATGTCAATATTCTATTTCGTTTTCCAGAATTGGCCCCAATCCCAAAGCGAAAATTATTCAGTACCATGCCCTAACCAACGTGTCCAATCAAATGCATTTCTTCTGAAACACGGTGTATATTGAACTACTGTCTGCTGCTGTAGTACAGATATTACTTGTTATTATTTATACGACATGTTATACATTTTTTGGCTAAATTGCTTTTACATCTATGGGAATAACACAGCACTGTGGTTAATATCCACCTTATTTTCTCACAGAAATGGTCAATCGCACTATGCGTCACAGTCTTCGTCATGGGCCTGACCCCCTACTGCATGGGTGGTCTGTTCTACACCAGGGAATATGATGCCATGGAAGCTGCAATATACTGCGCAACTAACAGGATCGTGTGGGCCGTTGCCTTAGGGGGGTTGGTGGCTATATGCGAATACGGGGACCTACGTAAGTTTTACTTCTTGACCTTGGATTTTGAAAGATGTAACCAAGATGGAGTCACAATCTGAGACACAGGAAGATGCTTGGTTTGACCGTATTTCTCATAATAGGTAGGTCTTCTAAGATCTAAGTATTATGAGCGGTATACCCTAGTTTCTCTAAAAGACCATATACGAAAGCAGGTGACCGCACAAAAAGAAGAAAGGTAACCAGCCGCAGAAATGATAACCGCTAAGCGCTGAGGTCAGCCAGTTCTTGAGTTTGGACTGCAAATCCAAAAGCGCAGTGTAGGAAACTTTGGCAAGTTGGAGGGCAGATCTTCGCACTTGCAGGGTGCGAAAACCTAACTGAGTATTACCGAGGATCGTAATCAGTAGGTATCTAACCAGCAACTTCAGAGGCCTTTGTGTAACTGTGTAATAAAATAAAAAAAGTGGCCAAGAGCGTGTCAGACACGCTCACAAATAGGGTTTCGTAGTCAACGTTTAAATATCAGGTCTTTCAGCGTTACAAAGTTAATTTTGTTGCTGGGTTGTTTGCAGCTGTATGGTTACCAACCGCAAATTGAAAAAACTTTAATATTTCCTTAATATTAAGTGGTACAGTATTCGTTATAGTTTTCATGGTAACTTCATATTAAGATTCCATGGGCCTTACCACAAAAAAGTTAGAGTCGAAAGCGTGTTTAAAATAAAACTTCATACAAAAAAAACGCTAGACACGCGTTGAACGCTGGTCTATCTTATTTGTGGTACGGCCCCATATTTTTTTCAAATTTTTAGCACTCATGCTTTAGAAGTTACAGCTGGAACAAATTATGGCTCAAAAACGCTTCTTTTAAAAGAAAATATCTCGAGACAGAAAAATTTTAGAGACTTTGTTTCAAAAAAACCTCCCCTTAGTTTTAAAAGACCTATTCAACGATACCCTACTCAATATTACAGGCGGGAAAAAAAATTTTTGCCCCCCTTTCAGATGTATGGGAAGGGGGTCCAAAAAACAAAGAAAATATTTTTTTCTCAACATTTCTAAATTTGGGTCAACGCAATCTATCTCAACACCAAATTTGATGTCGATAGCTTCAAAACAGACGAAGTTATGAGGGCGCGGCATACAGACAGACAGACAGACTTGCCGAAATGATAATTTCTATAGAAACCCTTATTACTATATACTAAAAATGCCTGATCATATATATGATGATGATCTTTCTTTCAGCAATCATCAACCCCCTCCTGAGCTGGTCAGCCTGGGTACCCCTCAGTAGGTTGTCCTACGGGCTGTATCTCACACATCCAGTCATCATAATGCATAACGCCTTCACTGCAAGAAGCCCTATGAGACATCACCCCGTTACTATGGTAAGTTGGAAGATATTGTAAGTTTTATTGATGTTTCTGAGTAAGTCGACAGAAAGTTGAAGAACCTTAGTTTTTTTTTAAATATTCAAGTAGATTTTCAGCAACTTATAAACGTTATTTTTTGTACCCGGCTTAAAATAGTATCACGTCACCTAATTTCTAGTTAGTGTGTAAAAAGCGGTAAAGGGTGTGGCAAAAGCGACTAAGAATGAGAAGTCAACCTGCCTATCACTATCAGGTGTGGTGATTATGACAAACAAAGGGTTTTTGAAACCCTAACAGGCTTGTTTGATATATCTGCAGTGTACCTATTACCTACTGTTGCGGCTGTTGCAATCAGGTATTTAATTCTTAAGATAACGCAATCTGAAGCCAACGGTACATGAACCATAGTTAACGTTCATTTTATTTTTTACTCTCGTTATTTAAACATAAGGCGCTTTATTTAGCGTTTTACTTCCAGTTCTCCGATTCCTTCGGCGCGATCGTGCTTGGCTACATATTCAGCTTGATAATATGGCTGCTGGTACAGGCCCCCATCTCGAACCTGACCAGCTATTTCTACCGGAAACCAGCGCCAGGGGTCAAGGGAAAGACAAAGGAAGACAAGGTATACGGGAATGGCGTCAGTGAAAATGGCTTGGAGAAACTAAAGTCTTTATGATGATTACCTAAAGTATAATGAATGTTATGTTTTTAAAATGTTACCTACTTAAAATTTATTTATTTTTAATATTTTATTGTTTCAATAAAGTACTTTAGTGTTAGGAATGTATTTTCTTTTGGAAATAAATTATCTTTTTTCACGTTACAACATGGGCATACCCGAACGATGACTGCTTACAGCATTTTCATACAAACGTTTACCCCTCTTATCATTCCGTATAGTGCATGTTGAGCTATTTAATACCTATTGTTTAAAAGGCAACATTAAGGAACATATTTTTTATATTTTAAAATTAATTATTAGTAAATAATCATTTTCAATTTGCGCCGACCCCAAGTAATTGGGATAAGAGCAGGAAGATGATGATGATGAATCATTTTCAATTTTCTATGAATAAAGAAAATTGCTCATTTCTAACACACAGAAATAAACACAGTAAAAATGATGAGGCTTTAATTAGACTAGAAAACCATAGAAAAGGGTTTGAAGAGGTTTTTTATTCATTCAGTACGCTTACGCGACTTACTAGTTTATCATTTGGTAGAGGGTTTAGGTAACCCTCAACATTTCGGGTGGTTACGACTACGACAGCCACAAAGACAGCCATCTTCTTGAGGGTGATAGATTCTGATCACAAAAGCTTACCTAATAATAAAAAACGAATTCTCGTATATATTTCCATAATGTAATGATTTAATGAATGATACATGTTCGTCTAAAAAAGAAAAAATAACCTATTTCTAAGTTATTTACGTAACTTAAAATTAGCTAACAGTACACACGAAACTACTATCTAATGTAATGAGACATTAGCTACCTACTTATTCTGATCTCAAACTAAGCTTACAGTACGGCTGTTCGAATAGGCCATATTTGACAGCTGTCAAAATTACACTATGAGCCTATGATAGGTCTGTTTTTCTTTGTTGACATGTCTTTTATTATGAGTTTGACAGCGATCAAATATAGTCTGTTGAACGGCTATACTTTAGCGGAACTGCTGCCACACTTAACTACTTTACTTGTAATTGTACCTATTACCTATCTCTTCTCCAAGATGATATGATGACCAGACAAGGGTTTGAGCACCACATTCAACTCCAGCTTCATTTTGGTGTGGTCTGCAGTGAACTTGAAGTTCCGCACCAAGTAGGACAGAGTTGTCTTTAGGAGCAGCATGGCGTAAGGTTTTCCTGGAAAAAGGGAATCATTGAATACCAAATTTTAAAACATTTCCCGTGGTAGGTATAGTGACACTTTCCGAGGCAGTATAGATGCCGAAGGTCGTAGGTTCAAATCCTGCCTGCGGTGACAAGAACATTCTTTTTCACGGGCTACAGCCCCAAACGGATAGGTGGGTGATGACATCATGAGGTGTCGTTAGAATCGTCTCAGCGCTGGGAGTGACACAGGCTATAATAAAATTTCATATACTCAAAATGACGGATTTTTAAATTCAAAATATTTCTTTGAAATTACTGCACTCGGGCTTTGTTTTTCAAAAATTAAGCTTTTTATATAGCTACTGGTGTAAGTAGTTAGGTAAGATTCCGTAGGACAAATATCTACGGTAGGTTACGGGTTATGTGTTAGCTTATAGAATAAGGTGTATGTGACTATAGTTTCTATGCGACACTTACCGATGCAGCCCCTCTTGCCCCAGCTGAATGCCAGAAAAGCTCCAGGATGGTCGGGCACTGTGGTCTCCAGCCACCTCTCCGGGCGAAACTCCTCAGCGTCGGGACCCCACCATCCTTGGTGCCGATGGGTGCCGTACAGCAGGACGAAGAGAGTGCTGCCGGCTGACAGGGTGCAGTTCCCTGAAAAACAATATGAATTGTTTATAATTGCACAACATATGTAGACGCAAAATGGCACAATGTCGTGTGGTAGCGGCTAAGAATACTGCCACCCCTAACCCACTCAGGGTGTTTCGTAAAAGTGACATAGAGTTTTTGATCTCGGCTGAATATTTGTCGACTATGGTCAACCGCGTAGTGGCGGTCATACCACCTACAATAGCATTCCCAAAGAGGGTTGAAATCAGGCAGGTGACCGGTCATAAAACATTGCCAAATCCTTTTATTTTGTGCTCTAACAAAACATGTTGCGCCGGCCCCTACCGAATTGGGATAAGGGCAGGCAGATGATGGAGTAGATTGCATGCAATCATGATAACAAATTGTAGAGCTACCGGACCTAATCGTTTTTAATATACAGGGAGTAACGGAAAGGGTATAACAAGCCGAAACGAGGTGAAGTTACTCATGAAACTGAACAACTTTTCCCATGGAACATGAGTCGAAATATGAAAAAAAAATTGGACCTCTCATAGTAAATCAATTACCTGATCGGCGATTTTGTATGGGAGGTCCAAATTTTTTTTTCGCATTTCGACCCATGTTCCATGGGGAAAGTTGTTCAGTTTCATGAGTACCTTGACCTCCTTTCGGCTTGTTATACCCTTTCCGTTACTCCCGGTATTTTTTGTTAAACCATTGCAAATACCACTGGGTGAGGCTAAAGTTAACTGAGAGAGATAGGTTTTACTCCCATACAAAAGACATCAACGTCGTCATCATTTGAATTATGATAATCTCAAAAAATGCGTACTACAAACATCATCTCTAGAAACAAAATATGTCATCATCATCAGCCTTCAACCCCCCACTACAGGGTATAGGTCTCTTCTCTAGTGCGCCACTCCTCACGGTCCTGTGCTAATCTCATCCATTCAGACCCAGTCAATTTAATGATGTCATCTGTCCACGCCAGACTGATGGTCTGTCCACTGATCTTCTTGCTCGTCTTGGTCACCACTCCGTGACTGCTTTGGTCCACCGTCCGTCCTGTCTCCTAGCCACAGGTACTTTTATTATGACCTCTTTTTAAACGACTTACTGAGTATCACATCTTCATCAATGCTCCTGGACACGTAGGGGGCGTCAGGATACAGACGCATGCTTTCCTTGAGAACTGCTTCCAGGTATACCAGCTTGGACAGATCGTCTTTCTTCACGCCATTTAGACCCAGTCAATTTGATAATGTCATCTGACCACTGGGCTGTTGGTCTGCCTACTGGTCTTTTTGCTCCTCGTGACTGCTTAGGTCTACCGTCCGTCCTATTTCTTAGCATTAAATGTCCTTTTTTTAGTGCTACATTTAAACCACTTACTGAGCCCACTGGTCTATTTGCTCCTCTTGACTGCTTTGGTCCACCGTCCATCCTGTCTCTTAGCCAAATGTCTTTTTTTATGACTACTTTATAAAAGACTTACTGAGCTTCACATCCTCATCAATGCTCCTGGACACGTAAGGGGCATAAGGATACATCCGCATGCTTTCATTGAGAACTGCTTCCAGGTATATCAGCTTGGACCAATTGTCTTGCTTCACGCCATTTAGACCAGGTCAATTTGATGATGTCATCTGTCCACCGGGCTGTTGGTCTGCCTACTGGTCTTTTTGCTCCTCGTGACTGCTTAGGTCTACCGTCCGTCCTATTTCTTAGCATTAAATGTCCTTTTTTTAGTGCTACGTTTAAACCACTTACTGAGCCCACTGGTCTATTTGCTCCTCTTGACTGCTTTGGTCCACCGTCCATCCTGTCTCTTAGCCAAATGTCCTTTTTTATGACTACTTTATAAACCACTTACTGAGTATCACATCCTCATCAATGCTTCTGGACACGTAGGGGGCGTACGGGTACAGCCGCATACTCTCCTTAAGAACTGCTTCCAGGTATACCAGCTTGGACAGATCGTCTTTCTTCACGTTCAGCGAGGATCCCAGAACGTCTTTGACCCTGTTGAAAGTCGTGGCATCAATACAATAATAAATAAATAGGTGTAATCTACGACACTTTTTGTATACCTTTGATAGTTTACTAAATCAGCATACACCTTCTCTGGTATTCTAGGATAAGACCCCAATAACACTAGGGTGTACAAGATAGTAGTGGACACAGAGTCATGTCCACCGAAAAGAAACGTGTCCACTTCCTCTCTCTGATAGTCTATACTTACTCAGCATACACCTTCTCTTGTACCACAGGATTAGACCCTAACAACACCAGGGTGTACCTACATGATAGTAGCGGACACAGAGTCATGTCCACCGAACAGAAATGTGTCCACCGAATAGAAACGTGTCTACTTCCTCTGCTTGATAGTTTACTCACTCAGCATACACCTTCTCTTGTACTCTAGGATAAGACCCCAACAACACCAGAGTGTACATGATGGTAGTGGACACAGAGTCATGTCCACCGAACAGAAATGTGTCCACCTAAGAGAAATGTGACCACAGAATAGAAATGTGTCCACTTCTTCTCTCTGATAGTTTCAGTTTCAGTTTCATTTATTTTCTCAAGATACAATCTACATATTACCTACAAATAAAAAACTTATAATATAAGGTATGTACCGAGAATGTCAATGGTAGGTATTACAACTGAAGTAGTACCTTAAGAGAATACAATAAATTCAACATATTAACAAAATTAAAATGTGTAAAGATTAATAAATTAGTCAATGAAATTACAATATAACTTATAATAAAATGTATACAAATAAGTCAGTCAATATGTATTTCCTTAAAACTATCATTTAAATATTCATTTACTGTATAGTATGGTCTATTATGATAGTTTACTCACTCAGTATACACCTTCTCTTGTACTCTAGGATGAGACCCCAACAACACCAGAGTGTACATGATGGTAGTGGACACAGAGTCGTGTCCACCGTACAGAAATGTGTCCACTTAAGAGAAATGTGTCCACCGAATAGAAACGTGTCCACTTCCTCTGCTTGATAGTTTACTCACTCAGCATACACCTTCTCTTGTACTCTAGGATAAGACCCCAACAACACCAGAGTGTACATGATGGTAGTGGACACAGAGTCGTGTCCACCGAAAAGGAACGTGTCCACTTCTTCTCGAACTTGCTTCTCAGTGTAGTGGTTCTGAGCCTGCAGCTCTAGCAGCATGTCGATAAAGAGTTTCGGGTTATTTGATTCTGAAAATTATGAAATTCATAAATAGTTGTCTGTGTACCCTTGTATCCATCGGCACCCAGGATGGTGGAGTCCTGATGCTGAAGAGTTTCGTCCAAAACGGTGGCTGTTCATCCTAAAGTTTTTCTGGCCTTCAGTTGGGGCAAAAGCATTAGTGTGTATTACTTAGAAGTTCTTTGTTTCATTTCTCAGTAATCGTCGACAATAAGGTTCTAATATTAGTAAACTTTAAAAAAATGTGAAATTTCTTCTTAACTTCGAACAAAGTGACATCTTTGTACTCAAGAAAGAACTCAGCTGTTTTTTTTTTCTGTGTGCATGATTAGGAAGTAAACTGAAAAGGCAGCGATGTGTGGAGGCAAGTAGAGTCTACGCCTCGACAAGCCTAGCGTAGGTAAGCATCCGACCAGATGGACCGAAGGCTTAAAAGGGGTCTGCTGTTAGCGACTGAATGGTGAGAAAGGGGAAACAGTGCCTTGTAGCGTACTCTGTGGGAGGCTACGTTCAGCACTGTTCAGACTGTATGTTAGACGTGAGAGTCAGGGTTCTCGAATTTGATTCCCGGACAGAAACGTTATAGATTTTTTCGAAACAAGGCACACGATGATTTTGAATTTATTTGCTATCCACTGTAAAGGTAATTTTAATGGTTACTTATTGCTTGCGGTTTAAAAGTTTATAAAAAACTAGCGGCCCGCCCAGCGGTTTCACCCGCTGCTACTTACCTGTTTCCCCGTAGAAATTGGATCTTTGCCATTACCGTATCTCTTATAGTTTAGATGGGATGCTGGGGGTCTACATCGGGTACTCCAGACCCTCGTGACCATGACCAGCAGAAGTGGCCCGTCATGCTGTATAACTTAGGTATACTTTGAAACCATTACCCTATCACTTATCAGATGATGGTGGTCTGCATCAGGTACTCCAGATCCTCGATAACTATGTGCCAGCAGAAGCGGCCCGTCATGGTGAACAACTTTTTCTATGAAGCCATGACCGTATCACTTATAGTTTAGATGGGATGCTGGTGGTCTTCATCAGGTACTTCAGATTCTCAATGACCATGTGCCAGCAGAAACGGCCCGTCATTGTGAACAACTTTTCTATGAAGCCATGACCGTATCCCTTTAGTTTAGATGGGATGCTGGTGGTCTTCATCAGGTACTCAGATCCTCGATGACCATGTGCCAGCAGAAGCGCCCCGTCATGGTGAACAACTTTTCTATGAAGCCATGACCGTCTCTCTTCTAGTGTAGATGGGATGCTGGTGGTCTTCATCAGGTATTCCAGATCCTCGATGAACATGTGCCAGCAGAAGCGGCCCGTCATGGTAAACAACTTTTTGTATGAAGCCATGACCGTATCTCCTATAGTTTAGATGGGATGCTGGTGGTCTTCATCAGGTACTCCAGATCCTCGATGACCATGTGCCAGCAGAAGCGGCCCGTCAAGGTAAACAACTTTTTGTATGAAGCCATGACCGTATCTCCTATAGTTTAGACGGGATGCTGGTGATCTTCATCAGGTTCTTCAGATCCTCGAGGGCTGTCAAAAAGTAGTCCATGTCCATCTTTAATATGCTAGTAATATTAGTGCCAAATTTCGCGAAGATCGGTAAAGAGATTTGGCTAATTTGGGTAATATCCGCTGTATTTCCCGGTTTTCCTGCTGATAACCGTTTTCCCATGGGAATGAGGAATTTTCCCGTGATAAAAAGTTGCCTATGTTACTCAGGAATGTTGTAGCTTTCTAATGGTGAAAGAATTTTGGAAATCGGTCAAGTAGTTTCGGAGTTTATCGATTACATACATACAAAAAAACAAACAAACAAACAAAAAAACAAACAAAGGTTTCCTCTTTATTATATTAGTGTAGATGAAAAGTGGTTACCTTTAACAAATCCATTTTTGATATCCTGGTTTTTTGCTAGAACTGACTTTCTTTTATTGATAAGCTGAAATCAGATCAGATTTTATAATATCACTAGTTAATTATGTAATGAGAAGCACAGTAAAGTAATTACGAAAGAATCATCGCAATCAACCCGCGGGTGAGTGTCGTTAAAATAGACTAAGGATGAATTCGGAACGGGCAGCTGCGTTCCATTTTTACCATAACCATATAAACAAAATGTTTTGAACCACAACAGCCACAACAGTCCACTGCTGGACATGGGCCTCTCGGCAGGCGGATTGGCGAGCGCAGTGCAAGATGTTGCATTTACAGGGAACGCTGCTGCCCATTCCCTGGATGATTATCCCTCAGGCGGATTTTACGACACCGACGCGACGGGTAAAATTGGGTGATGTTATTCTAAGCCGGCAACACAAGGCGGCACAACACCTTACCTACTATGCATTCACCAATTCGCCTGCCAAGCGTGATTGATAAGTATAGGTACCTAGTGACCTAGTATAACCCCGCAATAGGGGGAGGACTGTTGTGTCTGATATTGTTGTTGTTCGATAGATCGTACCTTACTAGACATCCTATGAATGATTTTCGTGGCACGTTGTTCCCTTGCCTTCGTGGAAGTCCACCTGAAGATAAACCCGTAGTGGAGCCAGAACCTCTCGAATCTGTACCTGGTGAAAGAAATTGAGAATTTTCACATACATCAGCAGTAGTGGCCAGTAGATATGGCTAGCATGCGCACTGTAGAGAGACTTATCTCGTGCGCGAGAAGACAAAGATGTCTAAAATAGAATACCAAAAAAAAAACACTTCTCGTGTTATTCAATTTTCCACCGCAGGCAGCGCAGGCAGGACTTGAACCTGTGACCTTCGGCATCTGTACTGTCGACGCCACTACCAACTGGGCTAAGGACAAAAGTTCATAGTCTAAAAAAAAGATTGGGCCTCCTATAGAAAATTACTCGAATAGCAGATTTTTTTATAGGTGATCCAATTCTTTAGGGCTTGTGGGAAAGTGGGTAGTTCAGTACCTACCACCCTGAATAATGAGATGAAAACAATATTAGGCGGAGTCGACTAGATGAACCGAATAAAAATAAAACAACAAATTATCTGTTTTAACGCGGCCGCGAAGATTTACGAGCCTCAACTGTCCCGGGTTCAAGTCCCGGCCGCGGTTGAAATATTTTAGATTTCTGTAAGTGAATAATAGTAGGTTGTTGACGAGGACGGGAAATAAGACTTTGACTGACGAGTAGAGTTTGAAGTCCGAGCCGCAGGCGAGGACTTTAAAAATACGAGTCTGGCAAAGTCATTTTCTCCGAGGCTTACATAGTGCTTTTCTCAAAAAAATGCTAGGAAATTATAAAGATTTTAATTTATTTTATAGTAATTTGATATAAAAAGTTGTTTTACTGATTACTAAGTCGAGATGTGGATTAGGAGTTATTCTTTTTTTATTTTGTAATTTCTGAACGATTTCGATATCGCGCCAGAAAAGTTGTATTGGAATTCATTGCTGATGTGTAAAAAAGAAATCGTTCAGAAATTACAAAATCACAGACAATGTCAAACTTTCTGGATTGTTTTCTTGAAAGAAATTGTCATATTTCCTAGCATGTTTGAGAAAAATATAAGTGCTGTAGGTACCTGGTGATCCAATTCATGTCATTCACAGCCTTGCTGTACTCTTGAAGACTTTTCTTGTCTTCTGTGAAGCCGAATGTTGTCACTGAAATGTAATTTTTGTATGTTTAAAGTTGTGGGCACTAAGGTCGAAAAACCAGACGAAAAAAACTTAATTCAATGTCACCTTTTTCTAGTGTGACACCGTGTCGACGAACGACCTGATGGGCCCTGGCGTCAGAGTTTTTCAATCGCTTATCGCCTATTTGCAGGCATGGTAACATAATACTATTGTACATACATACTTATGAGAAACGCAAAATAGGCAAGTACAGTATACCTAACTACCATAAGTAGGTAACATTATTTTCCTCGGAGTGTTAGTGTTAGATTAGGTTAGGTTATGTCGTAATAAAAGAAAATTCACTATAATTACCACGAGTTATTGTTATGTATGATACGAGATCTTAAACGATGTATAATTAGGTACCTAACTACATGAAAATGACTCGCGTCTATAAAAATATCATTCTGTTTGACTATGCGGAAATGTTGAAAGTAGGTACTTATGAGATAACCTTAGGTACCTTAGATAACTTAGATACTAACATCCGACTTAGATACAGATAACGCCCATAACGACACGCATAACGCCCTTGCGGAGTAGGCAAAGAGTCAACGGCTATAATAATACGGGCTTATCGCCAGGATGCAAAAAAACACTGGAAATATTTTAAGTGGTTAACCAGCCTAAGAAACTGAACAACTTTCCCCAAGGAACATAGGTCGAAATATGAAAAAAACTTCTCATACAAATTGTTCCAGCTGACCGAGTTAAATTTGCAGTATTTGACCCTATTTTTTCTTCGTATTTCGTCCTGTGTTCCTTGGAAAAAGTTGTCCAGTTTCAAAAGCTGGTTCACCGTTTAAAATATTTGCAGTTCATCTTTTGACACCTTACATTTGAGAAACATCGTGTATTAATCAATATAGTGGAAAATCTATAGCATTAGAGGAAATTATTTCGAAGGAAATCACCTTCCACGAACGAGCTGACGATATAGGATCTGCAAGATGACATGAAAAACAAAACATTTGGTACTCACAACAAATAGTTTCCAAATTGAACACAGCCAATGTCGGGAGCGGGTCAATGGCCTGACCAGCGTACTCCATCCAGGTGTCCACCAGTTTGCTGGCCTGGCTGTTGAAGATCACCAGGTACTCGTCCAGCACCCGTTGGGTAAACATCGGGTTGAGAAGCTTGCGGTGCGGCCGCCACACTGACACTGGAAGAATTGGATTTCTTTAGTAGCATCTTTTGTTCCACTCTCTTGTCTTAATCTTCCTTTTTTTAAGGCACATAGAGTCGTGCAATGGCCCGTTAAACCCTGTATCTGAGTTTTTCAACCGCCTAGGCACTACAAGTAACTAATCTTGGGTCAACGCGCCTCAGACTCAGATGGTTGTGTAACGACCGCCGTCTAAGAAATCAAGACAATAACCGGGACCGATGCCGTGACGTGCCCTCAGAAGCACGTAACCCTGTAATAGATTCTTGTCTATCACTTTCAAGGGATCGGAATTTGAATTTTAAACTAACAAATACGTCTCCACAGAAGATTGACTTGATTGATTGACTCAGATCAATGTAGGAATTACATTTATAAATACGTCTCGTATCCTTGTCCATTAATCGGCTATAAAACCACAGATAAAACTACAATGTTTACTAATAATAACAAAGTATCTTTGTAACATTATTAGTAGGGGAAAAAGGTTTTTTTTTTACCTTGGGCATTGACGGAGCCGTCGCCGAGCCAAGGGTCCCAGAAGGTCTGGAAGCTGCCCTTCTGCAGACGCATGTTCAGAACACCCATAATCGCATCTGGATCCGTCACCACTGCAAAAAAACTTAGGTTTAATATTGCTAAGTAACAGAGGCTACATTTTACCACAAAGTAAGCATTGGCGTGATTTTGCCGCGAGAAAGTCGCTTTTTTCCACGAAAAACTACTGGAAGGGTGCGTGGGTGCTTAAACTCATGGGCGAGAAACTACATTTCACCGCGAGAAAACTTATGCCATTCGTTTTACGTGGAAAAAATTTTCCACGTAAAACGAATGGCATTAAATTAAACTCATAGGTGAGTCATTTCTTTCAAATATTTGAAGTAATATTTATAATTTGTTTAACTTACGATAATAAGTATCGATGGTGGGCAAGAGTCGTGTGATTCCTCCACATCTGGTGCATTCCTCACTCAGCTGCTTTACTTTATCCCATAATGCTGAAAATATAAATCATAATAGGTATAGGTTTTGTTCCCAAATGTTACATGTAGAGCTGTTTGTCCCTGTTTTCTTCCCGAATATTAATTCTTTTTTTATTACATTGGCATGACCCTATTTTTTCGAAAATGTGATTTTGAAACGAGAAAAAAGCATTTTTTATTTTTATGTAGATACATAAAATTGGCCACAACAGGGGCGTGCCTACAGTAGGCCTCATCAATGTTATAAAATAGAATTATAGGTCTACATGCATTATTCGAAAAGAAAAATAAGTTGGCATGAAAAATTGGCTCTTAGGGTGAGAATCCACCAGAGCTGTGCGAGTAAAATGTGTCGTACGAGGATGTCTGTGCTGTGGAAATGTGTAGGGGTTTCCACCAGAGCTGTGCGAGTAAAATGTGCCGTACGAGGATGCGTAGCAGAGCTGTCAAAATGCGCATTAATTAATGTGCGGAGCGAGGATGCGTTGCGAAGCTGTGAAATGTGTGAGCGGGGGGAATGCGATGTAGTGGAAACCTCGCAACATATTCCTCGCAGCACATTTCTCGCAACGCATTCCTCGCAACACATTTCTTGCTTATTTTGTATGTAGAATGGCCTCGCTTCGCTAAACCCGATTTCACCAGAGCTGAGCTGAGCGAGGCTAGGAAAATGAAGTGATTCTATTGGTGGATTTTTTCCTCGCACACCGCTTAGCTACCTCGCACACAGCTCTGGTGGATTCTCACCCTAAGGGTTGCTCTTAAGCATCCGGGCAAAAAAATCAGCATTTTTGCGCAGTGCAAAATGCTGAATTTTCAGGAAACGCTGCTACCCGTTCCCATAGTCGCTTAATGCGACACCCACGAGTAGAATTGATGTGATCTTAGGTATTTTGGGCCGGCACCACATGGCAAGGGAAATGGGAAGTGCCAGATAGACTACGATGATGATGATGATGTAATGGCTAGGTAGGCTTAAAAAGAGCGACTGGCAGCAACTGGATGGCGAAGAAAGGAAATCGCAGCTTATGACTTACCCTGGGGCAGCTCTAGAACCAGTAGTCCTAAAAAAGTACTAATAAATGGATGATAGGATTATATTGTGATTTGAGGTACTTACATCCAGGCTGAAATCCCATAAAATACGTGTTGCCGACCACACCCCCAGGATGCGAAGGTGGTTGTCTAAACTTGAGAAACTTGTGACACAATAAACATAGAAACACGCACGCACATAACACTATCACAGGCACCATTTTTGGATACACTTGTTGCTTTTATTGTTGTTTTTATAGAGTAATTTAAAAATAGGTAGCGACTATCATAGACCAATAAACATGACAATTTGTTATTTAATTCTGTAGGTCTTCAACATTCCTTAATTAAGGGAAATTTTAGTGTCGGCTTATTGATGATCTATATTTTAATCACTTTAACCATTAGGTGCAATTTTATAGAGCTCGTATTACAAGTCGTCATAACGCAATGTCAGGAAATAAACTGATATGTCTATGTATCTACCTACATAACATGCAAATGCATATGCAGAATAATAGTAGGTACAATAAAGTTACTTCGTCGCGAAAACGTGTCATGTTACTCTGAGACTGACCTGGTCAATAATTATAATCAATTATTAGTATCTACAATGGCTGATTATTATTTGCAATCTGAGCTGCATTTAATGATCTACTACAGAAACGTAACACATGATAAGTATTCAGAAATATTCGTATTAGGGGACACATTTTTAGCTTAGTTAGTTAAGGGGGATCGTTACGTCATACAAACTAAAATCTGAACTTCAACCGAGTTACACATGAGCTGAACAACAATTTTATCAAAAAATCTTTATGTGAGATGAGGAAGGCACACGTAAATATATATGTCGCAAAACTGCTTAACGTAAAAAAATATCAAGTATTTTCTCGACAAAAAAATTAAACGTGTTTATTGCAGCAGTAGCTCCATCTATGTTCATTAAGTGGCGACACGGTTTTTACAGAGAAATCTGATGGTAAAAAAATTATTTGTTTTATTTTGCGACAATGTTATAAAAGCACGGGACTTCCCATAAAGTTTTTTAATCATAATTTTGTCTCATTTAAAGACGTAACTCCATTTAAATTTTGTTAGTAAAAAAACCTTGTTTTGTGTGTGAGAGTACAAGATAATTAAATAGCTACGTAATTTTGGTAGGTATTGTATAATTAGTTAGTTGGTTTAGTTTAGTTATACTATACAAATTCTGCTAAGTTGGGAGCGTTGATAAGAAACTAGGCGCACGTGTGACTGTGTCTCACGTGTTAATAAGTTGTATACAAACAGTAAATTTCCAACATTTAGGCTAAAATATATTTTATTCCCGCTATTTTTCAATATTCTTTACGGCATCCTTTATCGATACTAAACCTACGCTAAGATTATGGCACGCATTTAAATTAACACCCGGTATAGTTAAATTCTTAACGTGTTTTTACACTGCTAACATCAGCAGGTCTTCTTGAGTACTGATAGAGCTGATCGATTCGTCAACCAGCTCTACACAGACCACATTACAAAGTAAGATAAACGCTAATTGCCATGAGATAAAACAATTTGTGTTATAATATTATGTATTAAACTGGTTCTAACCACACTGTGGTTCAACAAAGTAAAGCGGAAAGATTTGTTGAGCCCGCGTAATCATATTCAATATCCAAAACTACGAGTAGGAGACCGATTTTACACTGTGTGACGAATCTAACCACAATCTATTTGTGGAAATATAACAAGCCGTTTGGGCTAAAATAAACGGGAAAAGGACTTACAAGGGCCAGTGGGACAAGCCTATTTAACCAAAGGTATTGTCGTAGGAAAACGTTTTAACTCCCTCGGTAAACTGTAAGTATAATCGGGCATGCCTCTATCAGATAGTCTTTATCTAGATAGGTAAGGTACCTAATAAAATTGTTTTTAACGGCGTCTAGTAGAGTCAACTTTACTACAATCAATGAAGTCCTGCGCCTGCGCAATATACTTATTTGTGGCGTGTTTTCTAGGTTAAACAAGATAGACTGAGTTATTTATCAACACACAAACAAATTTATTAAAATAAATACAATTATGAAAAAACAAACACAAAATTTACGTAAAATTGCAATTATGTATCAAAATAAGGAAAAACTCGTTATTAAAACTTTCCAAATTTCAACTGATATGGTTCAAAAGTAAAATAGGTATGTAAAACGGTTAAAAGTAAATTATAAACTATACTTAGTAAAACAAAATAACATACTAAATATCTACTTAGCATTCACTATACCTATTTACCAATTATTATACCGTGCAAAAAAAGTTTAATTATCACATCGTTATGTCCAAAAATTCATCTGTAGGTCTAAAACTTTTCTACGTGCTTCGAAACCTAATTCGACATAAGTACCTCTACAGTGTCAGTTAGTTTTTATTTTCCGGCACTCTTCTTGCCGGTCTTTTGAATCGCTTCCAAAACTCCACAGTTGGCTCAACGTATGCCCTGTCTAGGTCTCGGTCCCAGGCACAAGACTCCATACGCCATTCGGGAGGTACGACAGGAGGCTGCAGTTTAGGCAGGTCCAGCTAAGGGAAGATATAAAAAATATGTTAGTGGGGCTCCTGCTTGGGGCTCCTGCTTAGGGCTCCTGTGAATACTGATGTACCTAGCTGCCTTCTTAGTTGACATTAGCTCAATGTACAAATGAAAATGAACATACATTTTACTTTCTTTAAAGGTACATTCAGGTACATGTTTTAAAGAGCTTACATCAGGTCAGTCAATGTAGGTAAGTATTAAGTATGCGCGGAAATAGAACGGTCTACAGTCCAAACTGTCTATCCCAGATTAAGCTAAAATGTAAAAACAAGGGATAATCTAAGTAGGTACCTATATACCGATTCATACTCTGCATAAGTAGAAGATCAGTGTAGGACAATGAGGCCAACTGCAGTTTTAACTTGTCTCAAAAAGCCAGAGTCTAATACGAACAGTTTATTAATTCTTTGTTTACCGGTTTGGCTGGTGCAAAGGTGTTTCCCAAGGGAGCCTTGACATTCTGAGTACTATGGAACGCCACATTCGCCGTCAACCGCTGCGCTGCCTCCAACGTTGATATGTATGTATCATCTATTATTATTGCACGTGCTCTGAAAAATTACACACCCTTACATATAGATACCCTGCCAGCCAATAGAGCCGACTATAGTTGGTTATCTTTTATTGTAGGTTGGTACACTACATACTGACCACCAACCCTCAATGTATGCCAAAGTAGTGCAATATTTTTTACCTTTATACCGTGTGATGCCCAAAAAAGCATCACCCCATAACTTTCCCATGGGTGTCGTAAAAAGCCACTAAGGGATTTGAGAGTTGATTTATATTGCAATTTTTAGGCAACAGGCTGACAACCTGACACTAAGGTGGTAGGTACACAGTCTTCTGAATCACACTCAAACTTTGGTCAGACGTGGCGTAAATGGCCATTTTTTACAGTCGTTAGCGCCCTGCCAATCCCGCGCGAAAATAGGCGTGATATCTCTACAAATTGCATGGAAGGTTAGTATTTTTTTAATAGTTGTTCAGCCTCATAGAGATAAATCAGGTCTTTCTGAATCCAGGTGGCCGAAGTTAATGAAAATGCATTTTGTTGGGTAGGCTACCCTACCGATACAAATCGCGGTTGCATCTCATATAATTTTTACTATAGCTAGATATAGCAAGTATTGTTTTAATCTGAAGAAAGTAGGTAGTACTAAAAGCATTCCTTACTCTGGATCCTCAATATCATCCAAGCTGGCTGCCGAGGGTGGCACCACACGGGGTCGCGTCTTCCGAACTTTCTCCATCTCCACGTCACGTGGTGGTTCCTAGTCGCAATAATAGCAAGTTCTGTGGTATAGTCCATTCGAAATCATAGTGTCATGCATGACTAGCCTAAGCAGAAGGCCAAGCTACGCTGGTTGGATAGTATCTAAGTATTGCGACGAGCGTAACTTGGCCTCCTGCTTCTAGGCTGGTCATGTCATTTCATGACATTATAATTGCGAATGGACTAGAAGTGCTATGTCAGTCGAAGGGTACCTACTATAGTAGAACCGCTTAAGAGAATACCCGAGCGATGCCTGCTTTCCGCCTTTTCATACAAACATATTCCCTGTTCCTTCCCGAATAATGCATGTAGAGCTTTGATTATTTTTTATACATTAAGGCCTACCATAGGCAATCCCCTTTTTAAAAATAGTAGGTTGTTGACGAGGACGGGAAATAAGACTTTGACTGACGAGTAGAGTTTGAAGTCCGAGCCGCAGGCGAGGACTTTAAAAATACGAGTCTGGCAAAGTCATTTTCCCCGAGGCTTACATAGTACTTTTCTCAAAAAAATGCTAGGAAATTATAAAGATTTTAATTAATTTTATAGTAATTTGATATAAAAAGTTGTTTTACTGATTACTAAGTCAAGATGTGGATTAGGAGTTATTCTTTTTTTATTTTGTAATTTCTGAACGATTTCGATATCGCGCCAAAAAAGTTGTATTGGAATCCATTGCTGGTGTGTAAAAAAGAAATCGTTCAGAAATTACAAAATCACAGACAATGTCAAACTTTCTGGATTGTTTTCTTGAAAGAAATTGTCATATTTCCTAGCATGTTTGAGAAAAATATTTATTACGTAAAGAATACGCTTTTTTCCTATAGAAAATGAAATCTGAATAGGACACAGGTGTGGTGTATGCAGGAAGTACGTTGGAAGTAGGAACTTCCTTAGTTATATTTTATACTGAAGGTACCTTTTTAAGAGGTCTGGGATTAAATAAAAGATTTCAAAGTTTTGTAATACATCAATATCCTTATTACTTACAATGGGTTCCGGTGTTGCTCTGGGATCAGCAACCCCAAGCACGGGATCAGGATAGATATACGTATTGAAGGGAAGCGGGCGATTCTTCCACTTAGACATAGTGTGCAAGTATTTAGTATCAGTTGTCTTCTCATTGTCACCCTTCGGCCTGGGCTTGGCAAGTTTCCTGGCGACTGGCCTGGCAGCTTCGGCGGCGGCTGATCTACTTGCCTTGCACAAATCGTGCTTATAAAAATCGGCACCGTACGTCGACAAATTATGTTCATTGATTTTGTACATCCTAGAAATCTTCTGGTCTGCTTGCTCTGTATCCTCAAAGGCCATTTCCATCATGTTTGTAAGTTTAAATCTATCTAAATATTTAAGATTATCTAAAATATAAATAAAATCTAAACGTATAGGTAAAACTAAAACGAAATTTACACAAAACAAATTAAATCTGAAATAAATTATTGAATTCAAAAGTCCGCCGAAAAAATATCATGACAATCATGACATGAACCAAACATGAACTCACACTATGGAAACGCCAATATGATGACCGCTAGTTTATATATATAAGTCTATGATGATGACATATTCCTTATGAAAACCACAGATAACAGCTATCAAACAGATGATTTTTACGACAGCCATTTCTTATCTTTCAAAAAAGAAAACTTTACTACTTTTCAAGAAGTTTTTGATCAAAATATAAAACAAATCAAACAAACCTATTTATGTACAAACTTATTTTTCTAGTTTGTGGACTATCACGCCAGTTGTCTTTGTCAACGTCAAGTCAAAGCGTCAGTTATTTAATTTATTGTTTTATTCCATAATTTTATTCTTTTTATTTTTAATCTCAAGTTTTATTATATTTAACTTCAGTTCTAAGCAAACAAGTTATTCGGAAGTTGTAGCAAGTGAGTTCTTCGTGATTTCAACGGATAGAATTGCCACGGATAAAGCAAAGAGCACAGCAATATTTTGTTGTACAGGCAGTGTTTGTTACAATATGTTAGCCACTTTATCCACTGAAAAGGTGTTGTGGGAAGTGAAAGTTGGGGACAGCAGCACCACATCGCTGCCCGCGAGCCACGACCAGCAAATCGGGCACCTAAGATAGACCTGTTTGCATGCACGCACGGGAACACTACAAACCAGTGAATTACGTAAGAACAGTGTATTCTCCAGTTACTTAAGATTTGTATTGCACGCTATAATAAACCTCTGGGGTTCAGTTGCCTTTAGGTACTCATATAAATATGTTCATGATGATAACGTGAGCCTAGTGTTAGATACTTCCTTTACCACCAATTCATGCTTATTTTGTAAATATTGTTTGTTAATTCGAAAATTTTATACATTTGTTTTGAAGATGTTTTGAAGAATGAATAAAATTATGATAAAAATGGGTATGTTTATTTTCTTTTTATTTAATCGAAACTAAGAAAAAATGTATTGCGGTACAGTAAGGTACTATAGTTCTGTCATTCGAATAGGCCATATTTAACAGCTGTCCAATATGGCCTTATATCGAGTGACCGTCAAGGTGACCGTACTACAAAAAGAGGTATAACCAAGGGGTACATATACCTATCATATTTCTGAACGGTTTTTTTCTAAACGAACGTAGTAATCTGTAAGATTCTGTATATGTTATCTTCACTGATAGTTTTTAATTAAAAAAAATCCTGGGATTCTATATGGTGGCACCTTTATATTGAGCGTCTCCTATCTGTCCCTTTAGGGACATATATATAAGTGATCTGGGCATGAACTGAACGTGGATGACATTAAGCTTACAGTTGGTATTTATTTTCGAAGTTGTAAAGAGGTTTAGATACCTATTATAGATCGGACTTAGAGATCTTATATCGTGTGAAACCAAGACCGAGAAGATGTGTAAAAAATTGGAGGATCGCTGGACTCGGGCCGGAACGGGACGGAAGATGCGTTGCTCGAAGGTAAAAATAAACCTACAAGTACAAGTAATCAATCACTTCTTCAATAGGTAGGTATCACAGGTCGGGTAGGCAATGCATCGGTATCACAATCGAATTATCACAAGTAAGTATCTGTATAGTTTCTTCATTCTTTTCTTCACAGCAAGGTGATGTCCAGAAATTGGCTCCAGTACGCCCATAAACTCAACCTTCATCTTGGTGTGGTCAGCCCGGTCAGCCGTCTTGAGGCACAGAATACATAATAGTACAGGTACAGAAGACGCACTTTGCCATAGCAATTCAACAAATAAAAATCTTTATGCGCGATAATAAAGTACAATTTCCTTCGCGCCGGCTTTGAATACCTACTTTTATATTAGCCTACTGATCGCGCGCGCAAGCAAAAATGAGCCGAATTGCTGCGCGCGAAAGTTCATTTGCCGCAGACCGCCTCTGAAGGTCACAGCCGGCACGCTTTGTAGGGATGCGAATTTCGAGATTTATATGAAAATAGGAACCTACGAAAAGTGTACTCCAGTACTCCAGTTTCTACACCCAAGTAAAACAAAAATAAAATGTTTTGTTAAACGTAGGATACTGAAAGAAAATCAAAGCACAAATATTAGAAAAAATATGAAAATTGCATTATCATACAAAATTAACGAATGAGGTAGGAAGCTGAGTTACTACAGAATTGATAAAATAAAATAAATCTCGTGAAGAAATGCGAACGGCATCGGAGCGCGCGCGTAACGTGCGGCGCGCGGCAATCAACTGACTAACCTTCCCGGGGGTGTCACCGCACGCATGGTATAATAAGATACTCCGCCTGGTATTCCCTTCCGAGACTCGTGAACCACGTGACCAACACAAGACTACGTCATCATGCTTGTGGGTTACCAGAATTACCCACTCTTGTGATGTTTTTTGTAAATCATTTAAGATACTGTTAACTAATAAATACAATTTAAGTGTTGTTGTAAAGTTCAAGTTAATACACACGTAAATCTAAATTATAAAATTATTCAGAAATATTTTTACTCATTTTTCTGAGATTGAATTTACCCATAACTTATTTTATTGAAATAAAGTGGCAATACTAAGTGACGTTGACTTGTGTTTCTCTGGGAAGGAAAGACCATGTTTTATTAGACTATGACCGCACGTACTTGCAACTCTATACCTACGCCGCGGAGTGCGCCAGGCCTGCTTGAGGCCGCCCCAGGCCAGCTGATGCGATTTCTATAGGTCAACCTGAGCGTCTAGCTACGAATCAATAATATAATAGGCAATCCTATAAAACTGAAAGTGAAGGTTTTGGAGCATTCCACGAATTTCCAGCATTCAACAGTATTTGTGGCACGAACTTATCTACGTAAGCTTTAGAAAAAGTCGTGGGAAGTGAAGAACATATTGCGCTAAGCTAATATTAGGCGGCTTCGAGCAACTCATCTTCCGTCCCGGCCCGGATTAGGCGGTAACAAAATGAGTGAGTCTCTCTACAGAAAGAAGTGTTAAAATAAAGGTGTCACGATGTTGGATCGGACATATTCATGCTTCCTTTTTAGATTCAAGCAAATCCATCATATCATAAGTAAGTATATTCTGTTCTTTTCTCCACAGCGAGGTGATGTCCAGAAATCGGCTCCAGGACGCCCATGAACTCAAACTTCATCTTGGTGTGGTCAGCGCTGAACCGGAAGCTCCTGATCAGGTGCGTCAGCAGAGTTTTCATTGACAGCATCGCGTATCTTCTACCTGGAAGAAAGAATAAATAAACTTGTATTTTATAACAGTTAGTCAGTAGTTTTAGTTTTGCTGATTTTAGTCAGAGCGTTTTAAAGCCACGAGCAAGAAAATAATAATAAATCGATTAACTTTCGTGGTTGACATAATATTATTATGAACTTAGATTGGTTCAAAGTCCTTTCTCGTTGTTTCACTGGAGTGCGAAAGCATAATCCCAAGTGAAGTATGATTACTTCACTTACCGACACAATTCCTCGCTCCTTCGCTGAAACCCAGTAGTACAGTGGGTTTGGGCAGCTTCTCAGGCTGCAGCCATCTTTCTGGTCTGAACTCCTCAGCATCAAGACCCCAAGACTCGTGGCGGTGGACCAACCAGTAACATTGGTACACCTCTAAATATGATTGGTGCTACTCTAAATATGATTGGTCCCCTCATTCTTAATGTGTTTGGTCCTTCTTCAAGTATGAATTCTCTTACCAACACAATTCCTCGCTCCTTCGCTGAATCCCAGTAGCACAGTGGGTTTGGGCAGCTTCTCAGGCTGCAGCCATCTTTCTGGTCTGAACTCCTCAGCATCAGGACCCCAGAACTAGTGGCGTTGGACCAACCAGTAAGATTGGAACACCTCTATGATTGGTGCTACTTTAAATATTATTGATCCCCCTCACTCTTGATATGATTGGTCCTTCTTCAAGTATGACTAAGTTGCTTACCAACACAATTCCTCGCTCCTTTGCTGAATCCCAGTAGCACAGTGGGTTTGGGCAGCTTCTCAGGCTGCAGCCATCTTTCTGGTCTGAACTCTTCAGCATCAGGACCCCAGGACTTGTGGCGATGGACCAACCAGTAAGTTACCTCTAAATATGATTGCAACTACTCTAAATATGATTGGTCTCCTCACCCTTGATATGATTGGTCCATCTACAAGTATGCCTATTTCTCTTACCAACACAATTCCTCGCTCCTTCGCTGAATCCCAGCAGCACAGTGGGTTTGGGCAGCTTCTCAGGCTGCAGCCATCTTTCTGGTCTGAACTCTTCAGCATCAGGACCCCAGGACTTGTGGCGATGGACCAACCAGTAAGTTACCTCTAAATATGATTGCAACTACTCTAAATATGATTGGTCTCCTCACCCTTGATATGATTGGTCCATCTACAAGTATGCCTATTTCTCTTACCAACACAATTCCTCGCTCCTTCGCTGAATCCCAGCAGCACAGTGGGTTTGGGCAGCTTCTCAGGCTGCAGCCATCTTTCTGGTTTGAACTCTTCAGCATCAGGACCCCAGGACTTGTGGCGATGGACCAACCAGTAAGTTACCTCTAAATATGATTGCAACTACTCTAAATATGATTGGTCTCCTCACCCTTGATATGATTGGTCCATCTACAAGTATGCCTATTTCTCTTACCAACACAATTCCTCGCTCCTTCACTGAATCCCAGCAGCACAGTGGGTTTGGGCAGCTTCTCAGGCTGCAGCCATCTTTCTGGTCTGAACTCTTCAGCATCAGGACCCCAGGACTTGTGGCGATGGACCAACCAGTAAGTTACCTCTAAATATGATTGCAACTACTCTAAATATGATTGGTCTCCTCACCCTTGATATGATTGGTCCATCTACAAGTATGCCTATTTCTCTTACCAACACAATTCCTCGCTCCTTCGCTGAATCCCAGCAGCACAGTGGGTTTGGGCAGCTTCTCAGGCTGCAGCCATCTTTCTGGTCTGAACTCTTCAGCATCAGGACCCCAGGACTTGTGGCGGTGTACCAACCAGGAGAAAACGGCAACTGTACTGCCTGTTCTCAGTGTGCATGTCTCTGAGAGTAAGAACAATCAAAATATTTCAGTGAAGAGGAATATTGATTTTAGGCGACAAGGTATGTGTCTAAAAAAACTATCTCAGTTCGGTTAAACGTAAGTGATGATTATGATTCGCTTTCATATTCTCATACAGAAACTGTTTCGAAGTTGGTTCAAACGAAACAAGATGGGGTAACACTAAATATGGCAATCAATTTCGTTGATGACAATGTTTTTGCTACGGCGTAGCAAAGTGCTACAAGGTCATATTTTTGGAAGTTATGAGTTAATGACTTTCATTGACCGACCGCGGTTATCCAATCTGGCACCCAAGGATGTACAAACCTGGGGTAATAGATTGGAAAAGTTAAAAACTTGTCGAAATAAAATGGTGTCAGAATAAAAACTTGTCGGAGTAGCGTAGTGTCGAAAAATCCGTGTCGGAATACCATTATCAACTCAGTATGTCCAACCCGCCCCTTTGAGCTAGGGTGTATACCATGGTGAAAGGTTGGACATACGTTTCCAAGTATTCAATCAAGGGAGTCAGCCAGGGGTAGCAGATTGGAATAACCCGACCGTACGCAGACCACCCTAGTTGATTACAAGGGTAGTGGAGATTTCAAAAATAAAAGGGCCGAAATCACTTCAAGGTTAACAATGGTCAGATAAATGGCCAACTTACTCAGTTTAATGTCTTCTTCCACTCTTCTCGGCAATAGGACAATGTATGGGTAAATTCTCATTGACTCCTTGATAATGGCTTCTATATAAACAAGCTTGGACAAGTCATCTTTGGTCACTTGTTTCTTGTCGCCGACTATTTGTTGGATCCTGGTAAATACAAGTCAGATTTTACATTACATTACATCATTACACAGCGTTTACCGTGTGGTGCCGGCTTAGAATAGCATCATCCCATTTCTACCCGTGGGTGTCGTAAAAGGCGATTAAGGGATTGATCCAAGGAATGGGCAGCAGCGTTCCCTGTGAATATGTTCAACATCTTGCACTGCGCTCGCCAATCCACCTGCCAAGCGTGGTGAGTATGGCAATACCCCCCAATTGGGGGAGGCCCATGTCCAGCAGTGGACTGTTGTGGCTGTTATAGTAGTAGTAGTTACACAGCGTATCAGCATATCTGCCTATAACAGATCACTGCTGGTCTTAAGCCCTCCCCAGGGTACGTAAAAGTCATGATCATGAGGCATGAATAACCTTTTTTCCCTCACATCCATCGACAGAAGAAGCCATCCAGTCTCTGTTGGCATCAGTTTATCTAGCCGAAAGGTGTCGTCTGTCCCACCTAACTATAGGGTGTAAGGTATGGATATTTTACGAAGAGATTGACAAAGGGAAGAACTTTTTGAGAAGAGGAAATTTCAAGAAATGAGTAGGTTGTCTACATTTTGCGGAATGGAAAGGTGTTACCTAAACTCTTGGTAAGCCGTTTCCTGGACTTGAGGATAAGACCAGCAAATATGGTGCCATCCACTTCAGCCTTCATTGCTGCTTCACTTATGATACCCTTCTCTGCAGCCTCCACTAGGGTTTTCTACCCGGGTACCCGGGTCCGGGTATACCCGGGTATTTTAGACTTTTGGTACCCGGGTATAAACGATGCGCGTACCCGGGTACTCGAGAAAGAGATATATATGTCGCAGTACGATGGCAGAATCAGGTTTTTGGCCAAAAACCTAGGTTTTTGGCCAAAAGCCGGCATATGGCAAAATCGTAGACTTCCTTCGGCCATCATCCTAAGATGATCCAGGTTTTTGGCCAAAAAACTAGGATTTTGGCCAAAAACCTAGGATTTTGGCCGAAATCCTAGATTTGTTTAGTATTATGACTTTTTGTGCATTCCGGGGGAACTTCTTCGTCTTCAAGTGGTACACCAAGCCGCCCAACGACCCGAAGGACCCTGGCATCAGAGTTTTTCAACCGCCTACAGCAAGTAGCAGGCCTTTGACATGGTTGTTTAACGACCGCCGTCTAAGTCATCATCATCATAGAGAGCAATCGGGACCGACGGCTTAACGTGCACATGTAGTTCGGGCATACACCTCGAAAGGCAGGAGGTAGTTTTGGACGTCCTAGAGGGTGGGAGGTAGCGTCAGACGCCCTGAAGGGCGTGGGTAGCGTCCTGAAGACCTGCTACTTGCTGTAGGTGGTTGAAAAACTCTGATGCCAGGGTTCATCGGGTCGTTGGGCGACTTGGTGTACCACTCGAAGACGAAAAAGTTCCCCCGAAATGCACAAAAAAGTCATAATACTAAACAAATCTAGGATTTCGGCCAAAATCCTAGGTTTTTGGCCAAAATCCTAGTTTTTTGGCCAAAAACCTGGATCATCTTAGGATGATGGCCGAAGGAAGTCTACGATTTTGCCATATGCCGGCTTTTGGCCAAAAACCTAGGTTTTTGGCCAAAAACCTAATTCTGCCATCGTACTGCGACATATAGACTGATGTTATACAAATAAAAGAGTAAAAAGATTAAAGGATTTATTTATATTTTCAAAAGTATTGTTTCTTTTAACGAATTGACTTCATATTATATATAGGGTTACATTAAATTAAGTACAAATCTCTTAAGGGTGTAATCTACTCACAAAACTGAACAACTTTTGTTTGAAACTTTACTTTAAAATATGAAAAAAAAAATTAGAACCTCCCATACAAAAATGCTGAAAAAGTGTGTCACTTAGTATGGGGGGTATTTCTTACAAAAGTTGTTCAGTTTTGTGAGTAGATTACACCCTCAAGAGATTTGTACTTAATTAAATGTAACCGTATATATTTCTACACAAATTGTCTTTATATATCTAGTTTTCTATAGTATTTTGAAGAGAAAATATTTGTATTATTTTCTGGAAGTATTTTTGTAGGTTTGTAACGAATTTCCTCAAAACCTGCGCGTACGATTTTAAGATTTCTTTTACTTTTAGAATGCTAGGTTACTCATCCTGGAATTAAATAAGATAGATGCTTTTTACCATGAAGAAATATCTTACTCCTACGTGAAAACTGTTAGAAGCGAGTGGAAACGAAAGTAATAAAAAGTGATACTGACTGAAGTATTTTTATACCGGTTTTGTTTGTCTAATTTTACTAAATTATTCCCACTTTCTGAACTTGAATGATAGGTATTATAATTAAGTATAAATAGAGTTAACTTTTAAATCTTTGTTTCTCAATTTCGAACCGAGGTTTACTTATATAGGTAATACCCGGGTACCCGGGTATACCCGGGTATTAAAAAAATTCGTACCCGATACCCGGGTATCTAAATTGGTCGGGTATTCGAAAACCCTAGCCTCCACTATAGTGTCAATCTCTTCTCTGTTCGTGTGGTGTAGTTGGTACACCGAGCCGTTCAACGACCCGATGAACCCTGGTGTCAGAGTTTTTCAACCGCCTGCTACAAGTAGCAGGCCTCTGACATGGTTGTGTAACGACCGCCATCATAGACAGCAACCGGGACCGACGACTTAACGTGCCCATCCGAAGAACGGAACCCTCTTACTTGCGGACAATCAGGTGGTTCAGCCTGCAATGTCCTAACCAGACTGGCAACAAATTCACGAAGTGATAAATATCAACTTTGTGAGTGACCCCACCGGGAATTGAACCCGGAACCTTTACGTGGCAGGCAGGCATGCTAACCACTGCGCCACATCGGCTATCAATGAATACACTTTATGAGCTGGAAAATACTTTCTTTCTCAAGTTGTAGGTACTCACTCACGGTAAGCTGTTTCCTGAACTTGAGGATAAGACCCCAACAGAAGCAAAGCATAGAGGAGGGTGTAGGCGCTGGTGTCATGACCAGCAAATATGGTGCCATCTACCTCGGCCTTCATTGCTGCTTCACTTATGATACCCTTATCTGCAGCCTCCATTATAGTGTCAATAAATATTTCTGGAGCTGGAAGAGAAAATGTTATTAAAATACCAATTTTGCTTTTGTACTTCCTTTTGCGACAAAAAAACTGTTTGATGCAAGGCACCATAGCTCCGACATGCGCCTATGGAAAATTCTGTAGTGCCTTTGCTCTAGGTAAATCACTAGGAACTAAGAGGTAGCACAACCCTCTACTATAAAAGTATTTGGACAATTGTAGGTACTTGCCATCTCCTGTACGGTTGTTTTCTTTAACCTCTTGAAGTTGTTTCCTTCGCTGGTTTATTATCTGAAAGAAGCAAGAGATATGGTGATTATTAAACTTGATTTCTGACGTAATAACAAAAGTTTGCTCACACCATTGTGTATAACAGCAGTCAAAACGCTTCCCTAAGGATTTGTTGTACTAAATACTTATTCACTTAAATTAAAATAAGAAAAAAAAAATAGCTAGTAGTAGGTGAGAATTCCTATACAAAAAAAAATTGGGACTTCCCGTGCGTGTTCCAGGTCGGTACCGCTTTGGAAACTAATCTTTAAGCTTTTCTTTAGCTATGCCGAACCTTGGCTTTGCTGGACTACTTACAAAAAAAAAATGGCACCCGTTTCAAAATTTTTTTACTGGACAAAATTTTGTTATTTTGTAATAATTCAAAAATGGTAAGAGCTACAAATAACTATTGTATGGAAGATATGTTGAGCGTAAATTTCTGCATATGCATGTTATCAATAACTTTTTCATAATCCAATAGTTTGCGAGAAAAACACCGCACAACATGGCAGTTTTTGCTGAAAACTCACAAATTCGAAAGTAGGTATAAAGTAAGTAGTGAAGATTTAGATTTAGATTTAGATTAATTTATTTCATAATATCAATGTCAAATTTACATAATTCATACATGAATGTCACAAAGAATAAAATGATCGTCAAAAATATATCAGCGGGTAAAACCTCTGGGCAGAAAGCTTGTTACTAAGTATCAGTCAGGATACCGCAGCAGGTCTACCCACACAGTAAGTTATTGTTAATCCCAACTTCACTACTTAATTCATATTTTAGATTTTGTGAGTTTTTAGAAAAAGCTGCCATGTATTAAAGCGTTTTTTTCGCAAACTATTAGATTATCAAAAAAGTTATTAGAGCAAGGTTGTGCAGAAATTTACGCGTAACATTCCTTCTATACAATGTTCATTTATAGCACTTACCAGTTTTGAGTTAATACAAACTAACAAAATTTTGGCCAATAAAAAAAGTTTGAAATGGCTGCCATTTTTTTTGTTAGTATGCCAGCAAGGCCCCGGCTCGGAATAGCTAAAGAATAGCCTAAAGATTCGTTTCCAAGGCGGGGCCAAACTTTTACACGCGCGGGAACTCTCACTTAAAGGATCTTGCATACTATAGCGTTGACCGGGGACCGAAAGCGGGACAAGTGGGGTATGTGCCAGGGTTGCTACTGTTGAAAATCTCAAACAATAGAATATCAAAACAGCAAAACCTGACGCAAGAACGTCATATGATTCTAACCAACGATTCTAACCCAATTTTAATCTTTCTTCTTAGTTACTTTGACTTCACCTGAGATTCCAGTTTTTTTGCAAGTCAGAACGTCAAAATCGTCGGTAGTACTGAGTGAGCCATGTGTATAGGCGCCCCGCGCGCCGTTTCCCTGATTTGTGCCACAAACTTCCAATAAACAACAATCGTAAAAAATACCAAGTACCTCGTCTCTAGTCCGATGCAGAACCTCAAGAGTCGCCGTCTGTTTCTTCTTCATCTTGGTCCAATTGAAGATGGCGTCATGCTGCAGGATCAAGCTTTCAAACCTGGTGCTAGCAATCCTGACGTAGGTGGACACCGCGTCGAGACGAGATATGCCTCGAAATCTACGCTTTCTAGGTTTTTGAACGCCAGCATTGTATCTGAAATTGCGTTTTACTCAGATGAGAGCTTGTAAGTTTACTTATATATGTATACTCAGTTTCATGAGTACCTTGAGCTTGACGTCCTTTTGGCTTGTTATACCCTTTTTGTTACTCCAAGTAGGTACTCCAAAATAGTAATGTATGCAGATGAGTGCTTTAAATAATGCTTGAAAAAAGTGCAAGCGATGGGAAACCTTTCAAAATTGTTTTCGTTCCAAACTGAAACCTTTCTTTGGGTGAAAGGAGCAAACCGTTCATTTTGATGAACCCTGGTGTCAGAGTTTACTCTACATGACAACAAATGTATCCCAGCCAGCAGGTAGTTATCTGCATTCTTTGGACGACTAAGTGTCCCACAGAGAGAGAGAGATATAGAGAGGGGGAGAGAAAGAGAAAGAGAAAGAGAGATCAGGTATTGGCCTATTTAAAGTCCATACTTACCGCAAAGTAGCTCCAAGTTGTACATTCTCAGAATCCTGATTACATCAAAAGGGCCCGTGTCGGCGTATTTAGACAATTTCTGGATCAGTCTCTCTGAGTGAATGTTGAAGTGTGTGAGGAAGGCATCCATGCTGGTCGGTGTCAGGCTTTTCATGAAGAACTTGCGGTGGAGTTTGTTCGTTTGGACTGAAAATTAAACAGATTCGTTCAATTGTTTGCCGTGTGATGCCGGCTTTTGCCGTGTGATGCTGGCTTAGAATGTCATCTCATCACCCCATATCTCTCCCGTGGGTGTCGTAAGAGGCGACTAAGGGATAAATTCATCCAGAGTTTTAATCCTTTGGTGAATTTCGCAATCGCATTGCAACATCTTTCACTACGCTCACCAACCCGCCTGCCAAGCGTGGTGAGTACCTATGGCAAATACCCCTCTGCTAGGGGGAGATCCATGTTCAGCAGTGGACTTTATTGCGGCTGTTATAGTACAATTGTATAGAGATTTTACGGCATTCACAGTGCTATTATTACTCTCATATAAAAATAAGAATTTAAAAAAATGTTAGCGTCGGTAGTGACTTGAACCCGGGATCGTGGGGCACCGACGTCCCACTGCTCTGCCAACTGAACTAACGGGGTGCCTGGCCGGTTCTACCGAATTTTTCAACCTCTCGGAGCTTTCATTTATCATTTAATTGTTTTTATTCTTCATCCCCTCCAGCTGTGCCTTCTGTCCCGACTTGATTACGAATAAAAGTGGTGGACAATGTAGCCATCGGTCGGCGATCACCATCACATTAATTAGGTAAAGAGATGGTGTGACAATGTACATTGCACGCTTTAAATTGCCATCATCATCTTAACTTATTTCAGATCAGTACTCCACAAGACAAGATTCTTGATCAAAAAACGAAATAAGGAAAAGCTAACAAAAAATGTTTAAGTACCTACGTTTCCGCGTCATAAATCACAAATCACATAACATAAACAAACAAACCTTGAGTAAAAACATTTTAATGTTTCTTTAATAGTTCTAGTAATCATCATCACCCCAATTCTACCCGTGGGTATCGTAAAAAAACCGGCCAAGAGCGTGTCAGACACGCCCACAAATAGGGTTTCGTAGTCAACGTATAAATATCAGGTTTTTCAGCATTACAAACTTAATTTTGTTGCTGGTTTGTTAGCAGCAGTATGATGACCAACCGCAAATAGAAAAACTGATTTTTTTCTGAAACCTTTAAGGGTACAAGATTCGTTATAGTTTTCATTGTAATTTCAGATTGTAAGCTATATTCCATATTTATTTCAAATTTTTAGCGTTTATACTTTAGAAGTTACAGCTGGAACAAATTATGGGTCAAAAACGCCCTTTTTAAAAGCAAATATCTCGTGACAGAAACAATTTAGTGACTTTGTTTCAAAGAAACCTCACTTTAATTTTAAAAGACCTATTCAACGATACCCTACTCAATATTACAGAAGAAAAAAAAAATTTTTGCCCCCCTTTCACTTGTATGGGAGGGGGTCCAAAAAATATTTAATATAATTTTTTTTTAACATTTCTATATTTGGGTCAACACGATCTATCTTCTCACCAAATTTCATGTCGATAGCTCTAAAACTGACGAAGATATGAGGGCGCGGCATACAGACAGACAGACAGACAGACAGACAGGCAGACAGACAGACAGACTGACAGACATGACGAAACTATAAGGGTTTCTAGTAGACTACGAAACCCTAAAAACGACTAAGGGGTGATCATCCAGGGAATGGGCAGCAAAGTGCACTGCCCCCCGAATAGTAGTAGTAGTAAGTAGTAGTTCTAGTAACGCACTAGTCCCGGGAATTTTTATTGTAACGCAGTGTCGTAGCATGCCCATTTTATCCATTGAGCACAATGGATTTTTTGGATTGGATTTTGGATTTTTTTAGGCAATTTGCCTATGGCCCCGCGACCGATTGAGGCCCCCGTTCGTAGCATGTCAGTAACAATCTGTTTCACTTCTGTGTTACTTGCTCGTTCGCGGTAAATTAAAAGAAACATCCATTTAAAAGTGAGTTGAAAGGGTCGCAGAATAGTCTACTGGCGGCAAAAGTGTCTGTCACCCCTTAGCCTAAAGTGCCGAGGAGGGCCTCTAAAAGGTTGAAGACGGCTCTGTGTGGTGGCAGATTACTTACTTACTTGTGGTTGGAGATAGAGTTTCTTTTTCTACGCATAGAGACGCCAAACATTTTTTAAAGATCATTTGCTAGGTATTTAGAAACTCTACTTACTATTTCCAATGAATGCTGCTACTCCCAACCATGGCTTCCACAACTGGTACATGGGAGCCTTCTCTGCACATGCCTTCAGGGCTGTCATGCTGTCTTCAGGATCAGATACCACTTAAAAATATTAATAGAGTTAACCCATTACATAATTACTTATCTACTACTAATTTCCACCCTATTCTTAGGTACGCGGCCAAGTGCGAGTTGGACTCGCCTACCTAGGGTTCCGTACTAAGATTTGCAGGTTATTCTCGTTGGTAATCCTACATTTCATATTTCAGATACTCCAACAGACAAAAAGTATGTTCGAGAAAAAGTTATCGACAAAAAGACACTCGATGAATAGGGCTTCGAAATTGTGAAGGTAATAAATATTTAATTTTTGGAAGATTTTTAAAAAGGTCATATTCGCTCTGTTTTCTTTACAATTATGTATGTATGAAGGGATGATGTAAATTCTACCAATATTCATATTATATGTTTTCTTTTTCATATCTTACCGTAAATAGGTTGCAATCCTCGCACATAATACGTGCCAACCGCCACTCCTCCCCTTTCGTGAACTAGGGTGCACACTTCTAGCATTTTATCCCATAAATCTGCGGAATAATTTGGAAATTATTGAATGAACATCTGATAAAATATTGATTCCGTCTATTCAACCCAAGTTTGTTTATAGATTCGCCATAATCCAAGCAAACTTTTGCAAACGCAATTAGGAAAACGGCGCGCGGGGCACCTGTGGGTCAATAATCTACATTTTTGATGGAAACAAAAAAAATTAAAACAAATAACCGATTACAAAATTACGAAAACTTACCTTTGCCATTGAGGAGAATTTTTAGACACGCCCATACGGGAACCGTTTTCGGTGCATCTTTGTAGGCAGCTCTGTAGCGCTGCCATACGTAAAACATGAAGTAGCATAATAATAATATTGCAACCCAGTCTGCGATCATGTTTTATGATTACCTATGTAAACTATATATGACACTGGATGTGGCTGATTCTGTAAAGGAGAAACAAAACTGCTGACAAATTGGGTTATAAACGGATTTTTCACACACGCCGATCCGCTAGCGGAACGAATACATCGTTCAAAATCCGCCTTTACCTTGTAATGGGACAAATTATATGCTATAAAATATAAGAGAGGGAAAATTGGCAGTTTAACAAATGTATGCATATTATGCGCTACTGACTTAGTTGTTATAAAGTGATCACAGGTTAATAGCTAACAATTCCCAAGAAATTGGTTAAAATAAAAGTTGACTCTACATTTCAAGATTTAAATAGTTACGTATTCTGCCTCAATTGTAAAGTAGGTACTTAGTTGAAGACGTACGTGTATTAATTATAAGGTAACACGCACATGTACTTACATTAAATAAATTACTTATTTAGTTACACAAGGTTTACACCACCATTGTACATTTTTGCACTCGTCTAGAAATATTTCTAGAGATAGAGGTAGGTATGTACCTAGCTAGATATTAGTAAGATGAATAGAGGGTGGTACGGAACGACTAACTTTCCCGAAGTCTCAGGTCAATTGAACAACTTTCCCCAAAGGAACACCATAGGTATACCTAGATCAAAACATAAATAAAAAATACCCCAAAAAAATTGCTCGGTCAGCTGTTTTTTTTAATGGAGTATTTATGTTTTTGGAGAAACATGTTCTGTTTGCCATGTTAAGCTCTTCGTGAATATTTAATATAATTGTAAAATGACTTACCTTTAAAAACTACCTCAAACTTTTTCCATTTTTTTATAAGTCGTAAAACGAAAAAAAAATTGCGAATAGGTATTTCAAATAATCTCAAAATATTTACAATTTAATAATTTCTACCTATAAATAATCTACCTACACTTACTGGGTTGAGCTGATTATACCAATAAAATTTTACGTACTTTAAATGTTTTATGTATAGGTCTACCTTATTCTACGTCTACATTTAGTTTGTCACCATAAGTCATGGTGTAGTAGCAGGAAACAGCTTAGCATGTAAAGTAGTTTAGCTTATGTCATTATATCGTTAATAGTGATATAAAAAACAGTAAACTTTAGCTTGGGGTTACGCGGATTCAGTATAGATAATACTGATTACAAAAAAAAACGGCCAAGTGCGAGTTGGGCTCGCCCACCGAGGGTTTCGTACCAAGGTTTGTAGGTTGGTAAACCTACCTATATTTCATATGATACTCCACTTGCGAAACTAGCCAAATTTATTATATTTTATTTCTTTTTTCGGCCCCCATAAAAACCATTATTAATTATGAAAAATATTTTTGATTCAGTTTTTCCTAAATTTGTACTTCAAAACGAAATTATTTGCTAAATTTCATTGTTTTCGGTCTACGGGACGTACCCCCTGAATTTTGATTCCCTTAACAGGGAAAAAACACGCGTTTTGACAGCATAAACGGCTATATCTTTTTTTTTACTTGAAGTTAGGAGCTTGATTTTTTACAACTACTAGCGACCATATACTTGAGTATATGGTTTTAATTTCAACTCGGTATCTTTACGCGTTCCTGAAATAAAGGGTCTTGACAGAATGACAGACAGACAGATAGACAACAAAGTGATCCGTTTTTAGGGTTTCGTAGTCTACTAGAAACCCTTATAGTTTCGTCATGTCTGTCTGTCTGTCTGTCTGTCTGTCTGTCTGTCTGTCTGTCTGTATGCCGCGCCCTCATATCTTCGTCAGTTTTAGAGCTATCGACATGAAATTTGGTGAGAAGATAGATCGTGTTGACCCAAATATAGAAATGTTAAGAAAAATTTTTTTTAAATGTTTTTTGGACCCCCTCCCATACAAGTGAAAGGGGGGCAAAAATTTTTTTTTTCTTCTGTAATATTGAGTAGGGTATCGTTGAATAGGTCTTTTAAAACTAAGGTGAGGTTTTTTTTAAACAAAGTCACTAAAATGTTTCTGTCACGAGATATTTGCTTTTAAAAAGGGCGTTTTTGACCCATAATTTTTCCAGCTGTAACTTCTAAAGTATAAACGCTAAAGATTTGAAATAAATATGGAATATAGCTTACAATCTGAAGTTACAATGAAAACTATAACAGATATTGTACCCGTGAAGGTTTCAGAAAAAAATGAGTTTTTCTATTTGCGGTTGGTAATCATACTGCTGCTAACAAACCAGCAACAAAATTAAGTTTGTAATGCTGAAAAACCTGATATTTAAACGTTGACTACGAAACCCTTTGTGGGCGTGTCTGACACGCTCTTGGCCGGTTTTTTTACCTTTTTTGTAACGGTTTCGTTTTTTTCCTTTTGAGGTAGGTTCCTGAAATAAAGGGTCTTGACAGAATGACAGACAGACAGATAGACAACAAAGTGATCCGTTTTTAGGGTTTCGTAGTCTACTAGAAACCCTTATAGTTTCGTCATGTCTGTCTGTCTGTCTGTCTGTCTGTCTGTCTGTCTGTCTGTCTGTATGCCGCGCCCTCATATCTTCGTCAGTTTTAGAGCTATCGACATGAAATTTGGTGAGAAGATAGATCGTGTTGACCCAAATATAGAAATGTTAAGAAAATTTTTTTTTAAATGTTTTTTGGACCCCTCCCATACAAGTGAAAGGGGGGCAAAAATTTTTTTTTTCTTCTGTAATATTGAGTAGGGTATCGTTGAATAGGTCTTTTAAAACTAAGGTGAGGTTTTTTTTAAACAAAGTCACTAAAATGTTTCTGTCACGAGATATTTGCTTTTAAAAAGGGCGTTTTTGACCCATAATTTGTTCCAGCTGTAACTTCAAAAGTATAAACGCTAAAGATTTGAAATAAATATGGAATATAGCTTACAATCTGAAGTTACAATGAAAACTATAACAGATATTGTACCCGTGAAGGTTTCAGAAAAAAATGAGTTTTTCTATTTGCGGTTGGTAATCATACTGCTGCTAACAAACCAGCAACAAAATTAAGTTTGTAATGCTGAAAAACCTGATATTTAAACGTTGACTACGAAACCCTTTGTGGGCGTGTCTGACACGCTCTTGGCCGGTTTTTTTACCTTTTTTGTAACGGTTTCGTTTTTTTCCTTTTGAGGTACGGAACCCTAAAAATAGGAAGTTGGACTCGTGTATCGAAGGAGGGTCCCGTGTTTCATTCAATGGAACATTCAGGAGTTAAAAGTGCAGGTATAATATGACTTACCCTATTATGTGTATAATTTATAATACGTATACATATACAGGGTGGCTAAGAGAGTGACGTCTAAAGACAAAATATAATTATAACTTATACTGAGGGGTATCCGAAACACCCCCATGTATGTTCCGCGATTTATTGTAGTTTCCGAGTTAGTTGTTCTTAGATTTAATTAGAGAAATATTAAATTTAAATTATGACATCCGTAGCGCCTATTCGTAGGCTCATCGATGACGGCTGACGATCACTTGTCTGACAGATGTCATGTTACGTCTCCGTCTACTCTATGAAGCTTACCTACGCCTAAGAACCAAGTGATTGAAACCAACAATATAATTACGGAACTCTAATAAAAATAGTTGTACTACAGAAGGAAACAAATTATTGAAACCGTCAGGGCGTCAACAACGTACAAGTCCTTCATTAAGGACATCTTCCATATTAATCTAAAGTCTAACTAACTATGACGTCATACCAATTTTCACTAGATAGGTATTTCATAATTGTTATTCTCATTCATTATAACATGATACTTCCAGTATAAAAGCTGCGGATGAAGAAATAAACTGTATCTAAATGGCGGCCGTTTCTTATGATGTTAGATAGTCAAATCCTTTTGCAACATGATTTTGTGTTCAAACAAAACCTGTTGCGCCGACCCCAAGTAATTGGGATAGGGGCAGGAAGATGAAGATGATGTTAGAACGTGGGAGCATGATAACATATCCTGACGCCATACGAGTATACAGTTTGGTTCTTCATCCGAGGACGGGAATCAACCTATATACTGGTTACTTGCCTTTTCTTCTATTTTAAACATAGATCTTTTTTTTGCTTGGTACTTAAAGTAAAGGGTATAGGCGAAACCCAAATAATTTCTACAGGACTTCTACATCCTACTTAAGTACAGGTTTATGTTATTTCCCAAAACATAGGTACATTATACATGTAATTATAACATAAAATATAAATAAAACATAATATAAATAACCTTTTCGTTTACCATAATTAATGTATGTTTCGTGACCTAGACCCTATTGGCATCGAAGGTTGAATGCTATTTAGGTACATTAGAAATATAATAAATATTTGAATGTAAATGATGATAAAATTAAATGAATTATAAAACAAAAGCCCGACTGCGGAAATTACAATTTTGTGGACTACTTTTTGTCAGCACTTGATGGAGAGCACCAGGAGCACAGCTAAACTTTATGAGATACGAAGATTATGAGCAAAAGTTGTCCTTTTTCTGGCACATGGTCATCGATCTGGATTACCTGGTGCAGACCACCAGCATCCCATATAAACTTTAAGATATGGTAATGGCCTTAAAGTGAAAGTTGTTTCGCCAGGCCGCTTTTGTTGGCACATGGTCATCGAGGGTCTGGAGTACCTGATGTAGATCACCAGCATCCCATCTAAATTATTAGAGATACGGTAATGGTTTCTAAGCAAAAACTGTTCAGCATGATGTGGCTTTTTTGCTGGCACTTAGTAGCACTTAGAACCTAAAGTGGAACCTGCGGAACACCAGAAAACTAGCTCAACTGAAAGAGATAGGTATGGGTAAAGCTTTATAGAAAAAGTTTTTAAAGATGATAAGTCGCTTTTGCTGGAACGGAGAATCGATTTTTTACTACGAGCAAAGATCTAAACTCTACGGGAAAACAGGGTGAAAACGAATTTCGTGTCTATGTTACAGGCAAAACCCTTAGCCAGTCAACAATGTTATTGACTGGAAAATAAAGTCAATAACGATATTGCCTAGGGTACTAAGTCAAAACCCTTATTGACTGATTTTATCTGCTAAATTCAGTCAATATCGATATTGACTGACGTGCCCAGTCAAAATCCTAAATACGTACGTCCGCCCCGGCGGCAGCAACCTAGATTGGCTGGCTGGTCTGAGATCACCATCTGGACCGTTAGATGGTCGCAGCCAGAGTCTCCAGGGCTCACGTAGCCGACTAGGATTACACCCTTTATCAGCTGGTGAGATAGCAGACAAATGCGATCCAATCCTATAAAAAAAATCTAATGGTCCTCACCGCACGGCACTGCTACCCGCCGCATCGCACCCAAACTTACCGCACCGCACTGCTACCCGCCGCATCGCACCTAAACTTACCGCACCGCACTGCTACCCACCGTATCAAACCCAAACCACAGAATACATAATAGTACAGGTACAGAAGACGCACTCCGCCGTAGTATTTCAACAAATATAAATCTTTATGCGCGATAATAAAGTACAATTTCCTTCGCGCCGGCTTTGGATACCTACTTTTATATTAGCCTACTGATCGTGCGCGCAAGCAAAAATGAGCCGAATTGCTGAGCGCGAAAGTTCATCTGCCGTAGACCACCTCTGAAGGTCACAGCCGGCACGCTTTGTAGGGATGCGAATTTCGAGATTTATATGAAAGTAGGTACCTACAAAAAGTGTACTGGAGTACATTTCTACATCCAAGTAAATTATAAATAAAATGTTTTGTTAAACGTGGAATATTGAAAGAAAATCAAAGCACAAATATTAGAAAAAATATGAAAATTGCATTATCATACAAAATTTACGAATGAGGCAGGAAGGTGAGTTACTTAATACAAAATTGATAAAATAAAATAAATCTCGTGAAGAAATGCGACCGGCATCGGAGCGCGCGCGTAACGTGCGGCGCGTGGCAACCAACTGATTATCCCCCGCGCGGAGGTCGCCGCATGTACTTGCAATTCTATACCTACGCCGCGGAGTGCGCCAGGCCTGCCAAAACTTACCGCACCGCACTGCTACCCGCCGCATCGCCCTAAACTCACCGCACCGCACTGCAATCTGTAGCATCGCACCTAAACTCACCGCATCGCACTGCTTCCCGCCGCATCGCACCCAAACTCACTGCACCGCACTGCTAGCCGCCGCATCGCACCTAGTCTCATCGAACCGCACTAAAACGTGCCGCAGGCGAGCGAGACAGTAGACTTCCACTTTGGCTACATCTAACGGTCTTGACGGTGATCTCAGACCAGCCAGCTAGTCTAGATTGCTGCATTCAGAGCGGACGGACGTACCTATTAGATAAGGGTTTTGACTGGGCACATCAGTCAATATCGTTATTGACTGATTTTAATAGATAAAATCAGTTATCTAATAAATATAGGTTTTGACTGAGTCCCTTAGGCAATAACGTTATTGACTGGTTTTGTCAGTCATTAACGTTATTGACTGATTAAGGGTTTTGCCTGTAACATCTACATACATACCTACCCACATACATATAAACATACATTTGATCCAAGCAGGGATTGCCATACTATGGCCATACGCTATGATGATGATGATGACAAACATACACACATACTCTCGAAAAACATAACCCTCCTTCTAAGGTAGTCGGGTGAATACGCCTAAAACATGGCTAGAACTAGAACATTTTTCATTGTGTTTTTCTTATACTTTTCTCTACACGTTTGCCAGAATCAACGTCAATAGGCCTCTAATAATAATCTACATGACCTCTAGCCGAGCCTCTAGCCCTAAGTTTGACAGCCTTAGAGTATATACGAGTATAAGCAAGCTATAGAGTGCGCATAAGGCCCCGCTGCTGCGGCGTACTGTCCAAGCATAACTCGGAAGCATAAGCAGATGCTCCCTAGATACAGACATATGTCAAATGTATGAGAAGGTATAAGAGGTTCAATAGTGCTATCACTGGCATTTTGCTACTGTCAGACAGAGAGGTTGTGTGCAGACTACTGCCAACAGTTCTTTTTCAGGCGCACTCTATAGCTTGCTTATATACCTCTAATTATACTCTAAGTCGACAGCACTACTATATCTACAGCGGTTCTAGGTCTTAGGAAAAGGCGTTTTAATAATATTCATTACAATGTCTTTATTATAATGTTCATGGAGTTGTTACAATGTAACAAATAATTTGTCGTAATGACTGTTCTGAAGACGCTTCCGTGCGTAACAAATGTCATTTGTGCCCTTAACATGACACCTACAATTATATCTATAAGTAAGTATAACGTAGGAGATGGGTGTTAAATGTCCAGTGAAGGAAGTGACCTTAGAGTAGGTACCAATATATAAGCAAGCTATAGAGTGCGCCTAAATAGTTAGAACTGTTGGCAGAATTCAGAACACCTCTCTGTCTATTAGTCCCAAAACGCCAGTGACAGTACTATTGAACCTCTATGACTTCTCATACCTACATTTGACGTCTGTATCTCAGGTTACGCTTTGACAGTACGGAGCGGGCAGATATGCGCACTCTAGCTTGCTTCTTTAAACTCCAAGGAAGAGACAATCATACATAATGAAAACATAATAAGTAGGTAAGTCTATCAACTTAACATAAAAAGGAACTAAACAATCATAGGGACAAGCTCCACAAAATAGACGCTTGACGCGCGACATGAGATCTGTGACAGAAGCGATCGTCGTCAGCCGATATCGATGGGGTGTTTTCTTTGTTTCCGCCACAAAATAAAGAATTTACAGAAGGACAGCTCGCCCATATTCCCGATCATTTATACCTACACTGTAGGTATGGTTGCTTCCTTTTGTTTTTGAATTTCTGAAATGCGGAACCTGGGTTAAACGTACACTATAACTATAACACACTAGGTATAAAAACTATTTGCACTTGCAAGTCGTTATTTTGCCGTCCACCCGCACCGAACGCTGTTGACACTCGCTACTTTCCGGTTCGAAACGGTTCGAGATCGCGCGTAAATGACAGCGTGTAGATGTGTGTATGAGCGTAGTGACGTTTCTTTGAAGCAGTCTCTCTGTATTGGGCGGCTGCCAATACTTAAGTACTTTGTGTTTCCGCCGTTATCTTTGTTTCTTCTGAGCGTCGCGATGTCGCACGTCTTACGTGTCCGACGATCACTTGTTTGACAGATACCATCTTACGTCTCACGTCTACTCTGTGGAGCTTGCGCATTATGATCATTTGAACAGCTCATCGGATTATTCTAACGTGGGGAAATTTGGAATGATGTGGTTTAAGAGATTTAACTGGGCCGTGCAGCAGAAAGGCTCTCTACAGCACGCTACATTATTTTCGTTCCATCTTCTAAACCGTTTGCAGACAAATTCTGGTTTTTGTGTGTAACAAATTTCGACAAATTATAGACATTCATTCGGCTAACTCAAGTCACGGATTTCAGGACCATGGATAAACATGAGCGAGTCTTCACAGAGAGAAACTACTCGTAGCTACGAGGCCAGCAGGGAATAAAACAGCATCCAGTCACAATCACTACGAGATATGAGCGAGTCATCACAGACAGTATTGTCGGGATAAGGCTACGTTACGTCTCGTAGTAGGCGCTACGAGATTACACGTACGTAGCTACGTAGCCAACTGGGAATAAACAGCATCCGGTCGCATTGCCATTATTAAACCGCCTACGCAATGTAAGTATATCGAATTTCCCCTGTAGTTTCGTCAAATCGGGCACAGGACGCGCGGCTACGTCACGTAGGCGTCGTCGCTACGAGACTACTCGTACGTAACTAAGTAGCAAGCAGGGAATCAAACAGTACCTATCTATTCAGAACCACAACACGAAATAAGTATGTCATCCATTATATCTTCACATAACATAAAAAAAAGATTGTGCTGTATGAAAGTCTGCTACTAATCATGCTTGTATCCCATGTTGTAGTACACAAATCCCTTTATGTTTAGGCATGCGCTTGGGTAAAAAGAGCAACCGACACAGCTGGCATACCTACCAGACAAAAAAAAAGAAAAACTAAATCTCGCGACCAGAGATGAAACATGTTGCAATCGATTAAGCATAAAAATGCAAAGCAAAAGTATACTTTGATAAAAAGTCGTAATAGTTGTATTTTCGGAGATATATGGATTTAAAAGTCATTTTTATTTTTCAATATTAATATTGTTTACTTTTCTAAAGTATGTGCTTGTTTATAATAATACTTATTCTAATGTAATACAGACTAAAAACGTTAAATTGTGCTTATTTATATTTAAGACTAGCGGTCCGCCCTGCGGTTTCACCCGCTGCTACTTACCTGTTTTTCCGTAGAAATTGGTGCTTTCCCCGTAGTAAAATGTTGATTACTCCGTTTCAGCAGAAGTGTCGCATTATGATCATGTACCAGCAAAAGCGGCCCTTCATGCTAAAAAACTTTTCCTTTGAGGCCATTACGGTATCTCTTATAGTTTAGATGGGATGCTGGTGGTCTGCATCAGGTACTCCAGACCCTTGATGACCATGTGCCAGCATAAGCGGGCCGTCATTCCCACAAACTTTTACTTTGAAGCCATTACCGTATCCCTTATAGTTTAGATGGGTCGCTAGTGGTCTACATCAGGTACTTCATATCCTCGATGACTCTGTGCCAGCAGAAACGACCCGTCAGGCCGAACTACTTTTGCTATGAAGCCATTTTCGTATATCATACAGTTTAGCTGTGCTCCTGGTGCTTCCCATTAGGTACTACAGATCCTCAAGGGTGGACAAAAAGTAGTCCATTTCCGTCTTAAATATGCTAGCAATATCAGTGCCAAATCTCGCGAAGATCGGTAAAGCGGTTTGGCTAATTTGGGTAATATCCGCTTTATTTTCCCGTTTTCCTGCTGCTGACCCTTTGGCCGTGAGAATGAAGAATTTTCCCGTAGTGTAAAGTAGCCTATGTTACTCATAGATGTTGTAGCTTAATAGTGAAAGAATTTTGGAAATCGGTCCAGTAGTTTCGGAGTTTATCGATTACACATACACTGCACATGCCGTCGCCGTACAAAAGGAAGATACCTACCGCTACCTACTGACGCTACACGTGTCGTCTGCAGTTGTCATCTGTCGCGATGCTCGGAATAGCACCTTAATTATAGGAGATTGCATAGAGAGATTACGGCGACTGCATTTCAGGCAAATCAGCTTTCGTCTTGAATATAAATTAGCACAATCAAACCTTTTTAGTGTGTATTACATTAGAATAAGATTGATTTTATTAATAAGCATAATATACTTATGTCAATATATTAAAAAATATATACTTAAGGAGGGAGAGAGGATGCGGACCCCCGCTCCGGGTCATTTCTGGTGCAAAGGCTGTCCACTGCCATTCAACGTGGTAACGCGGCGAGTGTGATGGGCACCTTTGCGCTGGGAATGTCACGGGGCGGCATTTTCGACTGACCCCTTTATCTTTAAGTTTTACTTTAATTCGGTTTGTGAATTTGATTAGTATAATATTTTGAAGTAGGTAGGTCTTAAGAAAGCAAAAGAAAATGAATATTGAAAAAATATTTTTTTTAAATCCATATATCTCCGAAAATACAACTATTACGACTTTTTATCAAAGTACACTTTTGGTTTGTATTTTTATGCTTTATCGAATGCAACATGTTTCAGCTCTGGTCGCGAGATTTAGTTTTTCTTTTTTTTTGTCTGGTATGTATGCCAGGCTCCATACTAAAATGTCGGATACCATTTGGCACTTGAACATATCACAAGCTAACTCCAGTAATTTCTGAATACTTTAGTTTTTTTTTCTCATCAAATCGGTCCAGTATTTTCAGAGATTAGCGTTGTAAAATCAACTACGCCTTTTCAACCGAATTATAGCAGAAATAATAACAGCTCTACATGCATTCTTTGGAAAAAAAACAGGGGAATACGTTCGAATGAAAACTTCAAAACCATGCGCGTTCTTAATAATCCGGAAACGACCAAACGAAAAAGGAAAACGTAATACTTACTTAAAGTATTTTCAATTATTTCATTTGAAATCCTTTGAGTATATAAAAAGTCACCATCCTATTAAGAAGAACAAGTAAAACAGGGCCATAAAGCGAAAAAATAATTATATTTTATCAAATTCTTCAACCTCTTATATCTACTTCATTATGTAAAAAGAACATAACAATTATGTTAGTAGGTAGGTGCATTTAGCATTCAAACAGGGTGTAAGGGACGGTGTAACGAAAACTTTGCAGGCGTGCTCAGACCATGGAACTGAACAACTTTCCCCATGGAACATATAGCGGTTAAACGAAAAAACTTTTTGGCTTCCCATGCTTCATGGTCTGAGCACGCCTGTAAAATTTTCGGTACACCGTCCCTTACACCTTGTATGATTTTTTTATCGGTTATGTGCAGGAAAGTGATAAATAGTTATTTGTTCAACAAGAAAGCAAAAGTTATTTTTGCTGCGAGTGCTGATTTTGAAACCCGAGGTAGCGAAGGATACTAAAATTGAATCACGAGCGTAGCGAGTGATTCAAAAGTAGTATCCTGAGCTCAATGAGGGATTCAAAAGCACGAGTTGTAAATGTGTTTGCTTTCGTGTGGTACACACAACTTTTCACCTCTACCAGTAAGAAAATTATGTTTTTAAGGTTTTGTTCTTTATGGCAAAGGCAAAGGGTGTGACTATACTGCCTAGAATCCTACTAATATTATAAAGGCGGATGTTTGTGTGTGTGTTTGTTACGACATCACGCTAAAACGGCTGGTTAGATTGACATGAAATTTTGCACAAATATAGAAGAGTATCTAGAATAACACATAGGCTACTTTTTACCACGGGAAAATGTCTTATTCCTACGGGATCACGCATATTCCAATATTTTTGCAAAGGTGGCGTGACCGAGCCGATTCGCGTTTTAAACGTTTTCGCCGAAAACTAACAGCGACATCTCTTGGCGAGTAATGCTTTCTTCCCGCGGAATAATAGGTTGCAGCGGGTGAAACCGCTGACGGGCAGCTAGTTTAGTCTATAAATAATCCCGCCAAACAAATTTTCAAAGATGCGTTCAGAAATTTTACAAAATGTCAATATTTAGATGTTTTCGTTCTGAAATTGCCGCCTTTATTGCGACTAGTTTTTGAATCTTTAGTATTAAATTAGATGTTCGAAATTCAAATTACTTTTCTCCACTACTTTTCTCAACAAGTTGAGAAATGTGATTTGAATTTCGAACGATGGTTAAAGACGACCTTTGCCGACTAAATTTTCGCAGCCAAATAGTTCTTTTCAAGCTGGTGAGGTGAAAACAGAATATAAACATTTGTGTTGTTTTCATAATTATACTAAACTAAACGATTTTTCACACAACAAACGAGTTGATTGACCTTGTAAGACAAGTGTTATCCGCGTGTTTAAAATAAAACTTCATAAAAACAAAGTACTTATTAAAAAACAAAAACCCGACTGCGGTAATTTCAAAGTTGTATTTTTGCGATATAAATCCGCCATCTTGAACTTATGGATTTTTAATACAGCCAATGTCTACCGAAACCTCACATGTCAAGATTCGCCCAGACGTTTGGGCTGTAGCCCGTGAAAACGAATATCTGAATACATACATACTCTCGGAAAATATAGCCCTCCTGAGGCAGTCGGGTAAAAAAACGCTAGACATACGTTTAACGCAAGTCTATTTTTTTTCTGGTAAGGCCCTGCTTGGAGCTAACTATTTGTAATGAAGTAGGCTGTAAAATAACTAATGAAAAATAGTTGTTCATAAGTATTACATCTCGAGTTATTGCTGCAAAACTTGAAGGCCTCACTTGCTTGCTAACAAAGATAATAATTATACATTTCATAATAAAATAACAAATTCAGTCTCTTAAAATTACCTTAACTTAATTATTGCAGAGTTATCAATAACCTACTTAAGAAATTATTCAAATGTAACAGGTATCTACGATAAGGAAATTTTTAGGGTGCCACCCATAAAAGACAACCGATGTGGCGCAGTGGTTAGTATGCCTGCCTGCCACGCAAAGGTTCCGGGTTCAATTCCCGGTGGGGTCACTCACAAAGTTGTTATTTATCACTTTGTGAATTTGTTCCCGGTCTGGTTAGGACATTGCAGGCTGAACCACCTGATTGTCCGCAAGTAAGATGGTTCCGTGCTTCGGATGGGCACGTTAAGCCGTCGGTCCCTCCGGAAAAACTCTGACACCAGGGTTCATCGGGTCGTTGAACGACTTGGTGTCCCACACGAAAAGAAAAAGAAGAAGAAGTACTAAGACTGCGCTGTCTGTCTGTATGTTCGTCATAGGTAATATTCTACAAGACAGATATTAGCCAGTGCCATAGCGGAATGTTGCCTGACTGTTAAGTGGGTTGCCATCTTTGATATCGTATTAAGTTAAAGTATTACTTTTCATTAACAACGTAGTATATCATATTTATCCAGGGAATGGGCAGCAGCGTTCCCTGTAAATGCGATATCTTGGCACTGCGCTCGCCAATCCGCCTGCCAAGCGTGGTGAGTATGGCAATACCCCCTGATAGGGGGAGGCCCATGTCCAGCAGTGGACTGTTGTGGCTGTTATGGTTATGGTATATCATATTCTTGTTACTGACTATGATGGGTACCATTGGTTGGTCATACTTCCACGAGGCAAATATTAGCCAACGCCATAACAGAATATCGCCTGGCTAGCGGATTGCCAGCTTTAATGAGCTGTAAAATACAGATCACGAATTCAGCTTAAATTTCTATAATTACTTTTCATAAACAATGTATGTAGTACAGTCCAGCAAAAAAGAGTAGAAATTAAATAAAATGGAACTAAATAATTTTCATACCAAATTATTGCCATTCATAGTCAATGTTGCCATTTAATTTTGAAATTTCATACAAAGTGGCGCCCTCATTTTTTGTCTACTCTTTTTTGCTCGACTGTACTTACATCATTTTCTTGTTATTGACAATGGGTACCGTAGGTCATACTTCTACAAGGCAGATTATTATTATTAGGGCCAAGAGCGTGTCGGGCACTCTAGTAGGTAGAAAGTGGGTAGAATAGGGCCAAGAGCGTGTCGGGCACTCTAGTAGGTAGAAAGTGGGTAGAATAGGGCCAAGAACGTGTCGGGCACTCTAGTAGGTAGAAAGTGGGTAGAATAGGGCCAAGAGCGTGTCGGGCACTCAAGTAGGTAGAAAGTGGGTAGAATAGGGCCAAGAGCGTGTCGGGCACTCTAGTAGGTAGAAAGTGGGTAGAATAGGGCCAAGAGCGTGTCGGGCACTCTAGTAGGTAGAAAGTGGGTAGAATAGGGCCAAGAGCGTGTCGGGCACTCTAGTAGGTAGAAAGTGGGTAGAATAGGGCCAAGAGCGTGTCGGGCACTCTAGTAGGTAGAAAGTGGGTAGAATAGGCCAAGAGCGTGTCGGGCACTCTAGTAGGTGAAAGTGGGTAGAATAGGGCAAGAGCGTGTCGGGCACTCTAGTAGGTAGAAAGTGGGTAGAATAGGGCCAAGAGCGTGTCGGGCACTCTAGTAGGTAGAAAGTGGGTAGAATAGCCAAGAGCGTGTCGGGCACTCTAGTAGGTAGAAAGGTGGGTAATAGGGCCAAGAACGTGTCGGGCACTCTAGTAGGTAGAAAGTGGGTAGAATAGGACCAAGAGCGTGTCGGGCACTCTAGTAGGTAGAAAGTGGGTAGAATAGGCCAAGAGCGTGTCGGGCACTCTAGCAGGTAGAAAGTGGGTAGAATGGGGCCAAGAGCGTGTCGGGCACTCTAGTAGGTAGAAAGTGGGTAGAATAGGGCCAAGAGCGTGTCGGGCACTCTAGTAGGTAGAAAGTGGGTAGAATAGGGCCAAGAGCGTGTCGGGCACTCTAGTAGGTAGAAAGTGGGTAGAATAGGGCCAAGAGCGTGTCGGGCACTCTAGTAGGTAGAAAGTGGGTAGAATAGGGCCAAGAGCGTGTCGGGCACTCTAGTAGGTAGAAAGTGGGTGGAATACCGGTATTAGATTTTTAATACCGGTACTGAAAAGAGGTCAAAAAAGTCCGTGATCCCGGTATTGGCCAATACCGGTATACCGGTATTGGAAGCCCTACTGCCTATGGGTAGGGGTACCAATGGTCATACTTCTACAAGACAGATATTAGCCAAAGCCATGGCGGAATGTTGTCTAACCAGTGGGTTGGCATCTTTGATCAGCTGCAGCAGTCGTGTGCGCGCGCTGCGAGTGATGTCTGCGTCGAGGGAGGCGTCCTTCGGGTGTTTCATAAACTAATATAGTTCTACTAGGCAGATATTAGCCAATGCCATAGCAGAATGTGCCTAATTAGAGGGTTGCCATCTTTAATGAGCCGTAAAATACAGATCACGAATTACCCTTAAATCTCTATATTATTACTTTTCATAAACAATACAGTACATCATTTTCTTCTTACTGATACTGACTACAGGTACCATTGGTCATACTTCTACAAGACAGATATTAGCCAAAGCCATGGCGGAATGTTGTCTAACCAGTGGGTTGGCATCTTTGATCAGCTGCAGCAGTCGTGTGCGCGCGCTGCGAGTGATGTCTGCGTCGAGGGAGGCGTCCTCCGGGTGTTTCTATAACTATTACTTTTCATAAACAATGAAGTACATCATTTTCTTGTTACTGATTATGGGTACCATTGGTCATACTTCTACAAGGCAGATATTAGCCAGTGCCATAGCAGAATGTTGCCTGACTAATGGGTTTTAAGCTTTAATCAGCGGTACAAAACATGTCAGCAACTAATCTTATCATCTCTATTTTATTACTTTTCATAAACAATGTAGTACATCATTTTCTTCTTACTGATACTGACTACAGGTACCATTGGTCATACTTCTACAAGACAGATATTAGCCAAAGCCATCGCAGAATGTTGCCTGACTTGTGGGTTGGCATCTTTGATCAGCTGCAGCAGTCGTGTGCGCGCGCTGCGAGTGATGTCTGCGTCGAGGGAGGCGTCCTTCGGGTGTTTCATAAACTAATATAGTTCTACTAGGCAGATATTAGCCAATGCCATAGCAGAATGATGCCTAATTAGAGGGTTGCCATCTTTAATGAGCCGTAAAGTACAGATCACGAATTACCCTTAAATCTCTATATTATTACTTTTCATAAACAATACAGTACATCATTTTCTTCTTACTGATACTGACTACAGGTACCATTGGTCGTACTTCTACAAGACAGATATTAGCCAAAGCCATGGCGGAATGTTGCCTGACCAGTGGGTTGCCATCTTTAATAAGCTGTAGAAGTCGGGTCCGCGCGCTGCGAGTGATGTCTGCGTCGAGGGAGGCGTCCTCCGGGTGTTTCTATAACTATTACTTTTCATTAACAATGTAGTACATCATTTTCTTCTTACTGATACTGACTACAGGTACCATTGGTCATACTTCTACAAGACAGATATTAGCCAAAGCCATGGCGGAATGTTGTCTAACCAGCGGGTTGGCATCTTTGATCAGCTGCAGCAGTCGTGTGCGCGCGCTGCGAGTGATGTCTGCGTCGAGTGAGGTGTCCTCCGGGTGTTTCTATAACTATTACTTTTCATTAACAATGTAGTACATCATTTTCTTGTTACTGCCTATTAGGGCTTTCGAATACCGGACTTTTTCAATACCGGTATTGAATACCGGATCATTTTCTTCAATACCGGGATCCCGGTATTACGGTATTAATGGAATGTTTTTCTCCGAGGACGTGAGTCATAAAAAAAAGTAATGTTTTATGCAACTTTTTATCACAAAGCAATAAAAAAATGTCCACTGTAGAAATAAAGTCGTCGAAAGTATTTTCGTATGAAAACACTAGATGGCGCTAGTAGTTTTTTAAAACGCGGTAATGAAATGTTTTCTGCGATATGATAAAGGTTGTGGGTGCATAGTGTTCGCCACGCGGACACGTTCGCCTCGCGAAAACTTAGAACTTAGAACTTAAAACTTAAAAATTAAAAATTAGAACTGGAAAACCTTGTGCGGTACGGTAGTAGGTAGTAGTAGGTACCATGTGTGGGGTGTCGTTTGAAAGAGGAACTCGAGCCGCGTTCGATGGTACAACACTTACGGCGATCGGTGGCGCAACATTGCGCTAGCAAAATTTGAACGATGTTGCGCAACATTGTATATGGCACACTGTACTTAGCAAACTGTTTGAAATCGCACCAGAGTCGAACATAATTATAGTGGTCCTCCATACAGTCACTAAGTGAGGCCAGCTAAAACTGGTCTCTCTCTCGTGTGTTTATGAAAGTGAGGCCAGCTAAAACTGGTCTCTCGTAGTGTTTCGATGAAAACACCAATACTATGGTGATCCCTTGCTTGGGGTAGGTTCATGTGCTGCCGATAGTACCCAGTACCCAAAAACCCAAAAAATCTGATAAATCGGTAGATATCTGTCTCAATTAGTTGTCTCAAGAACACTGAAGCAAAGCAAGAGAGAGAAATACTGCGATAACATTTTGAACTTGCAGCGCCATCTGTGGTCGAATAGCTGAACTAAAGTTTACTAAACAGTGCCACCTAGTACCGAGTAGAAATATTATTGTTACTCAAAACAGTTGATAGATGGCAGCTCAGTGCTGTTAGTTTAAAATTAATATGACAGGTGGTGCTGCTAGTCAGACTAGTGTCAAACTGTTAGAAATCGCACCGGAGTCCAACATATAGTGGTCATCGCAACAGTAAGTGAGTGAGGCCAGCTTAAACTGAGCTCTCGTAGTGTTTGTTTGAAAACACCAATATAAAGGTGATCCCTTGCTTGGGGTAGTTTCACGTGCTGCCGATAGTACCCAGTAAGGTTGCCTAGATTGTTCCTAGTTTGGTTACGTCCGTTTTGTTTTAGCTTTGTATTGTAGCTCGATAAATGGTCAAGAGCGAGTCGGACACACAACATGAGGTTAACCTCACTAAATGTAACATTCTGAAGTTAACCTCACGGCATGTAACATATAGTTAGAAAGTGGGTAGAATGGGGCCAAGAGCGTGTCGGGCACTCTAGCAGGTAGAAAGTGGGTAGAATGGGGCCAAGAGCGTGTCGGGCACTCTAGTAGGTAGAAAGTGGGTAGAATAGGGCCAAGAGCGTGTCGGGCACTCTAGTAGGTAGAAAGTGGGTAGAATACGGCCAAGAGCGTGTCGGGCACTCTAGTAGGTAGAAAGTGGGTAGAATAGGGCCAAGAGCGTGTCGGGCACTCTAGTAGGTAGAAAGTGGGTAGAATGGGGCCAAGAGCGTGTCGGGCACTCTAGTAGGTAGAAAGTGGGTAGAATAGGGCCAAGAGCGTGTCGGGCACTCTAGTAGGTAGAAAGTGGGTACAATGGGGCCAAGAGCGTGTCGGGCACTCTAGTAGGTAGAAAGTGGGTAGAATAGGGCCAAGAGCGTGTCGGGCACTCTAGTAGGTAGAAAGTGGGTGGAATAGGGCCAAGAGCGTGTCGGGCACTCAAGTAGGTAGAAAGTGGGTAGAATAGGGCCAAGAGCGTGTCGGGCACTCTAGTAGGTAGAAAGTGGGTACAATGGGGCCAAGAGCGAGGGCACTCAAGGAGGTATAAAGTGGGTAGAGTAGGGCCAAGAGCGTGTCGAGCACTCAAGTAGGCAGAAAGTGGGTAGAATAGGGCCAAGAGCGTGTCGGGCACTCTAGTAGGTAGAAAGTGGGTACAATGGGGCCAAGAGCGTGTCGGGCACTCTAGTAGGTAGAAAGTGGGTAGAATAGGCCAAGAGCGTGTCGGGCACTCTAGTAGGTAGAAGTGGGTAGAATAGGGCCAAGAGCGTGTCGGGCACTCAAGTAGGTAGAAAGTGGGTAGAATGGGCCAAGAGCGTGTCGGGCACTCTAGTAGGTGAAGTAGGTACAATGGGGCCAAGAGCGTGTCGGGCACTCTAGTAGGTAGAAAGTGGGTAGAATAGGGCCAAGAGCGTGTCGGGCACTCTAGTAGGTAGAAAGTGGGTAGAATAGGGCCAAGAGCGTGTCGGGCACTCTAGCAGGTAGAAAGTGGGTAGAATGGGGCCAAGAGCGTGTCGGGCACTCTAGTAGGTAGAAAGTGGGTAGAATAGGGCCATGAGCGTGTCGGGCACTCTAGTAGGTAGAAAGTGGGTAGAATAGGGCCAAGAGCGTGTTGGGCACTCTAGTAGGTAGAAAGTGGGTAGAATAGGGCCAAGAGCGTGTCGGGCACTCTAGTAGGTAGAAAGTGGGTGGAATACCGGTATTAGATTTTTAATACCGGTACTGAAAAGAGGTCAAAAAAGTCCGTGATCCCGGTATTGGCCAATACCGGTATACCGGTATTGGAAGCCCTACTGCCTTGCCTATGGGTAGGGGTACCAATGGTCATACTTCTACAAGACAGATATTAGCCAAAGCCATCGCAGAATGTTGCCTGACTTGTGGGTTGGCATCTTTGATCAGCTGCAGCAGTCGTGTGCGCGCGCTGCGAGTGATGTCTGCGTCGAGGGAGGCGTCCTCCGGGTGTTTCTATAACTATTACTTTTCATTAACAATGTAGTACATCATTTTCTTCTTACTGATACTGACTACAGGTACCATTGGTCATACTTCTACAAGACAGATATTAGCCAAAGCCATGGCGGAATGTTGTCTAACCAGCGGGTTGGCATCTTTGATCAGCTGCAGCAGTCGTGTGCGCGCGCTGCGAGTGATGTCTGCGTCGAGTGAGGTGTCCTCCGGGTGTTTCTATAACTATTACTTTTCATTAACAATGTAGTACATCATTTTCTTCTTACTGATACTGACTACAGGTACCATTGGTCTACAAGACAGATATTAGCCAAAGCCATGGCGGAATGTTGTCTAACCAGCGGGTTGGCATCTTTGATCAGCTGCAGCAGTCGTGTGCGCGCGCTGCGAGTGATGTCTGCGTCGAGTGAGGTGTCCTCCGGGTGTTTCTCATACTTCTATAGTTCTACTAGGCAAATATTATTAGCCAATGCCATTGCAGAATGTTGCCTGACTAATGAGTTGTCAGCTGTAAAAAACAGGTCAGCAACTAAGCTTAATATCTCTATTTTATTACTTTTCATAAACAATGTAGTACATTATTTTCTTGTTGTTAACAATGGTTACCATTGGTCATACCTCTACGAGACATATTATACTAACCATGCCTAACTAGAGGGTTGCCATCTTTAATGAGCCGTAAAATACAGATCACGAATTATGCTTAAATCTCTATAACTATTACTTTTCATAAACAATGTAGTACATCATTTTCTTGTTACTGACTATAGGTACCATTGGTCATACTTCCACAAGGCAGATATTAGCCAATGCCATAGCAGAATGTTGTCTAACCAGTGGGTTGGCATCTTTGATCAGCTGCAGCAGTCGTGTGCGCGCGCTGCGAGTGATGTCCGCGTCGAGGGAGGTGTCCTCCGGGTGTTTCTATAACTATTACTTTTCATTAACAATGTAGTACATCATTTTCTTGTTACTGCCTATTAGGGCTTTCGAATACCGGACTTTTTCAATACCGGTATTGAATACCGGATCATTTTCTTCAATACCGGGATCCCGGTATTAATGGAATGTTTTTCTCCGAGGACGTGAGTCATAAAAAAAAGTAATGTTTTATGCAACTTTTTATCACAAAGCAATAAAAAAATGTCCACTGTAGAAATAAAGTCGTCGAAAGTATTTTCGTATGAAAACACTAGATGGCGCTAGTAGTTTTTTAAAACGCGGTAATGAAATGTTTTCCGCGATATGATAAAGGTGCGTGGTGCATAGTGTTCGCCACGCGGACACGTTCGCCTCGCGAAAACTTAGAACTTAAAACTTAAAATTAAAAATTAGAACTGGAAAACCTTGTGCGGTACGGTAGTAGGTAGTAGTAGGTACCATGTGTGGGGTGTCGTTTGAAAGAGGAACTCGAGCCGCGTTCGATGGTACAACACTTACGGCGATCGGTGGCGCAACATTGCGCTAGCAAAATTTGAACGATGTTGCGCAACATTGTATATGGCACACTGTACTTAGCAAACTGTTTGAAATCGCACCAGAGTCGAACATAATTATAGTGGTCCTCCATACAGTCACTAAGTGAGGCCAGCTAAAACTGGTCTCTCTCTCGTAGTGTTTGTATGAAAGTGAGGCCAGCTAAAACTGGTCTCTCGTAGTGTTTCGATGAAAACACCAATACTATGGTGATCCCTTGCTTGGGGTAGGTTCATGTGCTGCCGATAGTACCCAGTACCCAAAACCCAAAAATCTGATAAATCGGTAGATATCTGTCTCAATTAGTTGTCTCAAGAACACTGAAGCAAAGCAAGAGAATACTGCGATAACATTTTGAACTTGCAGCGCCATCTGTGGTCGAATAGCTGAACTAAAGTTTACTAAACAGTGCCACCTAGTACCGAGTAGAAATATTATTGTTACTCAAAACAGTTGATAGATGGCAGCTCAGTGCTGTTAGTTTAAAATTAATATGACAGGTGGTGCTGCTAGTCAGACTAGTGTCAAACTGTTAGAAATCGCACCGGAGTCCAACATATAGTGGTCATCGCAACAGTAAGTGAGTGAGGCCAGCTTAAACTGAGCTCTCGTAGTGTTTGTTTGAAAACACCAATATAAAGGTGATCCCTTGCTTGGGGTAGTTTCACGTGCTGCCGATAGTACCCAGTAAGGTTGCCTAGATTGTTCCTAGTTTGGTTACGTCCGTTTTGTTTTAGCTTTGTATTGTAGCTCGATAAATGGTCAAGAGCGAGTCGGACACACAACATGAGGTTAACCTCACTAAATGTAACATTCTGAAGTTAACCTCACGGCATGTAACATATAGTTAGAAAGTGGGTAGAATGGGGCCAAGAGCGTGTCGGGCACTCTAGCAGGTAGAAAGTGGGTAGAATGGGGCCAAGAGCGTGTCGGGCACTCTAGTAGGTAGAAAGTGGGTAGAATAGGGCCAAGAGCGTGTCGGGCACTCTAGTAGGTAGAAAGTGGGTAGAATAGGGCCAAGAGCGTGTCGGGCACTCTAGTAGGTAGAAAGTGGGTAGAATAGGCCAAGAGCGTGTCGGGCACTCTAGTAGGTAGAAAGTGGGTAGAATGGGGCCAAGAGCGTGTCGGGCACTCTAGTAGGTAGAAAGTGGGTAGAATAGGGCCAAGAGCGTGTCGGGCACTCTAGTAGGTAGAAAGTGGGTACAATGGGGCCAAGAGCGTGTCGGGCACTCTAGTAGGTAGAAAGTGGGTAGAATAGGCCAAGAGCGTGTCGGGAACTCTAGTAGGTAGAAAGTGGGTGGAATAGGCCAAGAGCGTGTCGGGCACTCAAGTAGGTAGAAAGTGGGTAGAATAGGCCAAGAGCGTGTCGGGCACTCTAGTAGGTAGAAAGTGGGTACAATGGGGCCAAGAGCGTGTCGGGCACTCTAGTAGGTAGAAAGTGGGTAGAATAGGGCCAGAGCGTGTCGAGCACTCAAGTAGGCAGAAAGTGGGTAGAATAGGCCAAGAGCGTGTCGGGCACTCTAGTAGGTAGAAAGTGGGTACAATGGGGCCAAGAGCGTGTCGGGCACTCTAGTAGGTAGAAAGTGGGTAGAATAGGCCAAGAGCGTGTCGGGCACTCTAGTAGGTAGAAAGTGGGTAGAATAGCCAAGAGCGTGTCGGGCACTCAGTAGGTAGAAAGTGGGTAGAATGGGGCAAGAGCGTGTCGGGCACTCTAGTAGGTAGAAAGTAGGTACAATGGGGCCAAGAGCGTGTCGGGCACTCTAGTAGGTAGAAAGTGGGTAGAATAGGGCCAAGAGCGTGTCGGGCACTCTAGTAGGTAGAAAGTGGGTAGAATAGGGCCAAGAGCGTGTCGGGCACTCTAGCAGGTAGAAAGTGGGTAGAATGGGGCCAAGAGCGTGTCGGGCACTCTAGTAGGTAGAAAGTGGGTAGAATAGGGCCATGAGCGTGTCGGGCACTCTAGTAGGTAGAAAGTGGGTAGAATAGGGCCAAGAGCGTGTTGGGCACTCTAGTAGGTAGAAAGTGGGTAGAATAGGGCCAAGAGCGTGTCGGGCACTCTAGTAGGTAGAAAGTGGGTGGAATACCGGTATTAGATTTTAATACCGGTACTGAAAAAGGTCAAAAAGTCCGTGATCGGTATTGGCCACCGGTATACCATTTTAGCCTACTGCCTATGGGTAGGGGTACCAATGGTCATACTTCTACAAGACAGATATTAGCCAAAGCCATCGCAGAATGTTGCCTGACTTGTGGGTTGGCATCTTTGATCAGCTGCAGCAGTCGTGTGCGCGCGCTGCGAGTGATGTCTGCGTCGAGGGAGGCGTCCTCCGGGTGTTTCTATAACTATTACTTTTCATTAACAATGTAGTACATCATGTTCTTCTTACTGATACTGCCTAGCGGTACCATTGGTCATACTTCTACAAGACAGATATTAGCCAAAGCCATGGCGGAATGTTGTCTAACCAGCGGGTTGGCATCTTTGATCAGCTGCAGCAGTCGTGTGCGCGCGCTGCGAGTGATGTCTGCGTCGAGTGAGGTGTCCTCCGGGTGTTTCTATAACTATTACTTTTCATTAACAATGTAGTACATCATTTTCTTTGTTACTGACTACGGGTACCATTGGTCATACTTCTAGAAGGCAGATATTAGCCAGTGCCATGGCGGAATGTTGCCTGACCAGTGGGTTGGCATTTTTGATCAGCTGCAGCAGATGTCTGCGTCGAAAGAGGTGTCCTCCGGGTGTTTCTCATACTTCTATAGTTCTACTAGGCAGATATTAGCCAATGCCATTGCAGAATGTTGCCTGACTAATGAGTTGTCAGCAACTAAGCTTATCAATATCATCTCTATTTTATTACTTTTCATAAACAATATAGTACATCATTTTCTTGTTATTCACAATGGTTACCATTGGTCATACCTCTACGAGACATATTATACTAACCATGCCTAACTAGAGGGTTGCCATCTTTAATGAGCCGTAATACAGATCACGAATTATGCTTAAATCTCTAACTATTACTTTTCATAAACAATGTAGTACATCATTTTCTTGTTACTGACTATAGGTACCATTGGTCATACTTCACAGCAGATATTAGCCAATGCCATAGCAGAATGTTGTCTAACCAGTGGGTTGGCATCTTTGATCAGCTGCAGCAGTCGTGTGCGCGCGCTGCGAGTGATGTCCGCGTCGAGGGAGGTGTCCTCCGGGTGTTTCTATAACTATTACTTTTCATTAACAATGTAGTACATCATTTTCTTGTTACTGCCTATTAGGGCTTTCGAATACCGGACTTTTTCAATACCGGTATTGAATACCGGATCATTTTCTTCAATACCGGATCGGTATTAATGGAATGTTTTTCTCCGAGGACGTGAGTCATAAAAAAGTAATGTTTTATGCAACTTTTATCACAAAGCAATAAAAATGTCCACTGTAGAAATAAAGTCGTCGAAAGTATTTTCGTATGAAAACACTAGATGGCGCTAGTAGTTTTTTAAAACGCGGTAATGAAATGTTTTCCGCGATATGATAAAGGTGCGTGGTGCATAGTGTTCGCCACGCGGACACGTTCGCCTCGCGAAAACTTAGAACTTAAAACTTAAAAATTAAAAATTAGAACTGGAAAACCTTGTGCGGTACGGTAGTAGGTAGTAGTAGGTACCATGTGTGGGTGTCGTTTGAAAGAGGAACTCGAGCCGCGTTCGATGGTACAACACTTACGGCGATCGGTGGCGCAACATTGCGCTAGCAAAATTTGAACGATGTTGCGCAACATTGTATATGGCACACTGTACTTAGCAAACTGTTTGAAATCGCACCAGAGTCGAACATAATTATAGTGGTCCTCCATACAGTCACTAAGTGAGGCCAGCTAAAACTGGTCTCTCTCTCGTAGTGTTTGTATGAAAGTGAGGCCAGCTAAAACTGGTCTCTCGTAGTGTTTCGATGAAAACACCAATACTATGGTGATCCCTTGCTTGGGGTAGGTTCATGTGCTGCCGATAGTACCCAGTACCCAAAAAACCCAAAAATCTGATAAATCGGTAGATATCTGTCTCAATTAGTTGTCTCAAGAACACTGAAGCAAAGCAAGAGAGAGAAATACTGCGATAACATTTTGAACTTGCAGCGCCATCTGTGGTCGAATAGCTGAACTAAAGTTTACTAAACAGTGCCACCTAGTACCGAGTAGAAATATTATTGTTACTCAAAACAGTTGATAGATGGCAGCTCAGTGCTGTTAGTTTAAAATTAATATGACAGGTGGTGCTGCTAGTCAGACTAGTGTCAAACTGTTAGAAATCGCACCGGAGTCCAACATATAGTGGTCATCGCAACAGTAAGTGAGTGAGGCCAGCTTAAACTGAGCTCTCGTAGTGTTTGTTTGAAAACACCAATATAAAGGTGATCCTTGCTTGGGGTAGTTTCACGTGCTGCCGATAGTACCCAGTAAGGTTGCCTAGATTGTTCCTAGTTTGGTTACGTCCGTTTTGTTTTAGCTTTGTATTGTAGCTCGATAAATGGTCAAGAGCGAGTCGGACACACAACATGAGGTTAACCTCACTAAATGTAACATTCTGAAGTTAACCTCACGGCATGTAACATATAGTTAGAAAGTGGGTAGAATGGGGCCAAGAGCGTGTCGGGCACTCTAGCAGGTAGAAAGTGGGTAGAATGGGGCCAAGAGCGTGTCGGGCACTCTAGTAGGTAGAAAGTGGGTAGAATAGGGCCAAGAGCGTGTCGGGAACTCTAGTAGGTAGAAAGTGGGTAGAATAGGGCCAAGAGCGTGTCGGGCACTCTAGTAGGTAGAAAGTGGGTAGAATAGGCCCAGAGCGTGTCGGGCACTCTAGTAGGTAGAAAGTGGGTAGAATGGGGCCAAGAGCGTGTCGGGCACTCTAGTAGGTAGAAAGTGGGTAGAATAGGGCCAAGAGCGTGTCGGGCACTCTAGTAGGTAGAAAGTGGGTACAATGGGGCCAAGAGCGTGTCGGGCACTCTAGTAGGTAGAAAGTGGGTAGAATAGGGCCAAGAGCGTGTCGGGCACTCTAGTAGGTAGAAAGTGGGTGGAATAGGGCCAAGAGCGTGTCGGGCACTCAAGTAGGTAGAAAGTGGGTAGAATAGGGCCAAGAGCGTGTCGGGCACTCTAGTAGGTAGAAAGTGGGTACAATGGGGCCAAGAGCGTGTCGGGCACTCTAGTAGGTAGAAAGTGGGTAGAATAGGGCCAAGAGCGTGTCGAGCACTCAAGTAGGCAGAAAGTGGGTAGAATAGGGCCAAGAGCGTGTCGGGCACTCTAGTAGGTAGAAAGTGGGTACAATGGGGCCAAGAGCGTGTCGGGCACTCTAGTAGGTAGAAAGTGGGTAGAATAGGGCCAAGAGCGTGTCGGGCACTCTAGTAGGTAGAAAGTGGGTAGAATAGGGCCAAGAGCGTGTCGGGCACTCAAGTAGGTAGAAAGTGGGTAGAATGGGGCCAAGAGCGTGTCGGGCACTCTAGTAGGTAGAAAGTAGGTACAATGGGGCCAAGAGCGTGTCGGGCACTCTAGTAGGTAGAAAGTGGGTAGAATAGGGCCAAGAGCGTGTCGGGCACTCTAGTAGGTAGAAAGTGGGTAGAATAGGCCAAGAGCGTGTCGGGCACTCTAGTAGGTAGAAAGTGGGTAGAATGGGGCAAAGCGTGTCGGGCACTCTAGTAGGTAGAAAGTGGGTAGAATAGGGCCAAGAGCGTGTTGGGCACTCTAGTAGGTAGAAAGTGGGTGGAATACCGGTATTAGATTTTTAATACCGGTACTGAAAAGAGGTCAAAAAAGTCCGTGATCCCGGTATTGGCCAATACCGGTATACCTACTGCCTATGGGTAGGGGTACCAATGGTCATACTTCTACAAGACAGATATTAGCCAAAGCCATCGCAGAATGTTGCCTGACTTGTGGGTTGGCATCTTTGATCAGCTGCAGCAGTCGTGTGCGCGCGCTGCGAGTGATGTCTGCGTCGAGGGAGGTGTCCTCCGGGTGTTTCTATAACTATTACTTTTCATGAACAATGTAGTACATCATTTTCTTCTTACTGATACTGACTGTAGGAACCATAGGTCATACTTCCACGAGGCACATATTAGCCAGTGCCATGGCGGAATGTTGCCTGACCAGTGGGTTGGCATCTTTGATCAGCTGCAGCAGTCGTGTGCGCGCGCTGCGAGTGATGTCTGCGTCGAGGGAGGTGTCCTCCGGGTGTTTCTATAACTATTACTTTTCATTAACAATGTAGTACATCATTTTCTTCTTACTGATACTGACTACAGGTACCATTGGTCATACTTCTACAAGACAGATATTAGCCAAAGCCATGGCGGAATGTTGTCTAACCAGCGGGTTGGCATCTTTGATCAGCTGCAGCAGTCGTGTGCGCGCGCTGCGAGTGATGTCTGCGTCGAGTGAGGTGTCCTCCGGGTGTTTCTCATACTTCTATAGTTCTACTAGGCAAATATTATTAGCCAATGCCATTGCAGAATGTTGCCTGACTAATGAGTTGTCAGCTGTAAAAAACAGGTCAGCAACTAAGCTTAATATCTCTATTTTATTTGTGCGCGCGCTGCGAGTGATGTCTGCGTCGAGGGAGGTGTCCTCCGGGTGTTTCTATAACTATTACTTTTCATTAACAATGTAGTACATCATTTTCTTGTTACTGCCTATTAGGGCTTTCGAATACCGGACTTTTTCAATACCGGTATTGAATACCGGATCATTTTCTTCAATACCGGGATCCCGGTATTAATGGAATGTTTTTCTCCGAGGACGTGAGTCATAAAAAAAAGTAATGTTTTATGCAACTTTTTATCACAAAGCAATAAAAAAATGTCCACTGTAGAAATAAAGTCGTCGAAAGTATTTTCGTATGAAAACACTAGATGGCGCTAGTAGTTTTTTAAAACGCGGTAATGAAATGTTTTCCGCGATATGATAAAGGTGCGTGGTGCATAGTGTTCGCCACGCGGACACGTTCGCCTCGCGAAAACTTAGAACTTAAAACTTAAAAATTAAAAATTAGAACTGGAAAACCTTGTGCGGTACGGTAGTAGGTAGTAGTAGGTACCATGTGTGGGGTGTCGTTTGAAAGAGGAACTCGAGCCGCGTTCGATGGTACAACACTTACGGCGATCGGTGGCGCAACATTGCGCTAGCAAAATTTGAACGATGTTGCGCAACATTGTATATGGCACACTGTACTTAGCAAACTGTTTGAAATCGCACCAGAGTCGAACATAATTATAGTGGTCCTCCATACAGTCACTAAGTGAGGCCAGCTAAAACTGCTCTCTCTCTCGTAGTGTTTGTATGAAAGTGAGGCCAGCTAAAACTGGTCTCTCGTAGTGTTTCGATGAAAACACCAATACTATGGTGATCCCTTGCTTGGGGTAGGTTCATGTGCTGCCGATAGTACCCAGTACCCAAAAACCCCAAAAATCGGTAGATATCTGTCTCAATTAGTTGTCTCAAGAACACTGAAGCAAAGCAAGAGAGAGAAATACTGCGATAACATTTTGAACTTGCAGCGCCATCTGTGGTCGAATAGCTGAACTAAAGTTTACTAAACAGTGCCACCTAGTACCGAGTAGAAATATTATTGTTACTCAAAACAGTTGATAGCTGGCAGCTCAGTGCTGTTAGTTTAAAATTAATATGACAGGTGGTGCTGCTAGTCAGACTAGTGTCAAACTATTAGAAATCGCACCGGAGTCCAACATATAGTGGTCATCGCAACAGTAAGTGAGTGAGGCCAGCTTAAACTGAGCTCTCGTAGTGTTTGTTTGAAAACACCAATATAAAGGTGATCCCTTGCTTGGGGTAGTTTCACGTGCTGCCGATAGTACCCAGTAAGGTTGCCTAGATTGTTCCTAGTTTGGTTACGTCCGTTTTGTTTTAGCTTTGTATTGTAGCTCGATAAATGGTCAAGAGCGAGTCGGACACACAACATGAGGTTAACCTCACTAAATGTAACATTCTGAAGTTAACCTCACGGCATGTAACATATAGTTAGAAAGTGGGTAGAATGGGGCCAAGAGCGTGTCGGGCACTCTAGTAGGTAGAAAGTGGGTAGAATAGGGCCAAGAGCGTGTCGGGCACTCTAGTAGGTAGAAAGTGGGTAGAATAGGCCAAGAGCGTGTTGGGCACTCTAGTAGGTAGAAAGTGGGTAGAATAGGGCCAAGAGCGTGTCGGGCACTCTAGTAGGTAGAAAGTGGGTAGAATAGGGCCAAGAGCGTGTCGGGCACTCTAGTAGGTAGAAAGTGGGTAGAATGGGGCCAAGAGCGTGTCGGGCACTCTAGTAGGTAGAAAGTGGGTAGAATAGGCCAAGAGCGTGTCGGGCACTCTAGTAGGTAGAAAGTGGGTAGAATAGGACCAAGAGCGTGTCGGGCACTCTAGTAGGTAGAAAGTGGGTAGAATAGGCCAAGAGCGTGTCGGGCACTCTAGTAGGTAGAAAGTGGGTAGAATAGGGCCAAGAGCGTGTCGGGCACTCTAGTAGGTAGAAAGTGGGTAGAATAGGCCAAGAGCGTGTCGGGCACTCTAGTAGGTAGAAAGTGGGTAGAATAGGACCAAGAGCGTGTCGGGCACTCTAGTAGGTAGAAAGTGGGTAGAATAGGCCAAGAGCGTGTCGGGCACTCTAGTAGGTAGAAAGTGGGTAGAATAGGCCAAGAGAGTGTCGGGCACTCTAGTAGGTAGAAAGTGGGTAGAATAGGACCAAGAGCGTGTCGGGCACTCTAGTAGGTAGAAAGTGGGTAGAATAGGGCCAAGAGCGTGTCGGGCACTCTAGTAGGTAGAAAGTGGGTAGACTAGGCCAAGAGCGTGTCGGGCACTCTAGTAGGTAGAAAGTGGGTAGAATGGGGCCAAGAGCGTGTCGGGCACTCTAGTAGGTAGAAAGTGGGTAGAATAGGGCCAAGAGCGTGTCGGGCACTCTAGTAGGTAGAAAGTGGGTAGAATAGGACCAAGAGCGTGTCGGGCACTCTAGTAGGTAGAAAGTGGGTAGAATAGGGCCAAGAGCGTGTCGGGCACTCTAGTAGGTAGAAAGTGGGTAGAATAGGGCCAAGAGCGTGTCGGGCACTCTAGTAGGTAGAAAGTGGGTAGAATGGGGCCAAGAGCGTGTCGGGCACTCTAGTAGGTAGAAAGTGGGTAGAATGGGGCCAAGAGCGTGTCGGGCACTCTAGCAGGTAGAAAGTGGGTAGAATGGGGCCAAGAGCGTGTCGGGCACTCTAGTAGGTAGAAAGTGGGTAGAATAGGGCCAAGAGCGTGTCGGGCACTCTAGTAGGTAGAAAGTGGGTAGAATAGGCCAAGAGCGTGTCGGGCACTCTAGTAGGTAGAAAGTGGGTAGAATAGGGCCAAGAGCGTGTCGGGCACTCTAGTAGGTAGAAAGTGGGTAGAATAGGGCCAAGAGCGTGTCGGGCACTCTAGTAGGTAGAAAGTGGGTGGAATACCGGTATTAGATTTTTAATACCGGTACTGAAAAGAGGTCAAAAAAGTCCGTGATCCCGGTATTGGCCAATACCGGTATACCGGTATTGGAAGCCCTACTGCCTATGGGTAGGGGTACCAATGGTCATACTTCTACAAGGCATATATTAGCCAATGCCATTGCAGAATGTTGCCTAACTAATGCGTTCAGCTAGCTGTACAAAACAGGTCAGCAACTAAAATAATATCTTTATAATTATTACTTTTCATAAACAATGTAGTACATCATTTTCTTCTTACTGATACTGACTATGGGTACCATTGGTCATACTTCTACAAGGCATATATTAGCCAAAGCCATTGCAGAATGTTGTCTAACCAGTGGGTTGGCATCTTTGATCAGCTGCAGCAGTCGTGTGCGCGCGCTGCGAGTGATGTCTGCGTCGAGTGAAGTGTCCTCCGGGTGTTTCTCGCGGATGCGGTAAAGCTCTGCGTATAGGAGACCTGGGGAATAAGGTTAAAGAGTTTTTTTCATATTCCTTTATCATTTTAGAAAAACTTGCAAAATATTTCACCACAGGTTGGATTTGAACCAGCGACCTTGGCCATCTGTACTGTATCTGTAGAAGTGTCGCCAGGACAGATGGCGAAGGTTGCTGGTTCAAATCCAGCCTGCAGTGGAAAATTTTACAAGTTTTCGTAAATTGTATACCTAACACGGGAAGTGTTTTAAAAATTTGGTATTCAATTTCTTTATCATCATCATCTTCCTGTCCTTGTCCTAAATCAGTTGGCAACATGTTTTGTTACAACACAAAATCATGTAGCAAAAGGATTTGGCTATGTTTTATGACCGGCGGCCGCCTGTGCTTGACGTCAACGTCTTTGGGAATACTATTGCGATAGATGGTCAAAAACTTTATGTCGCCTTTTACGAAATACCCTGAGTGGACTAGGGGTAACAGTATTCTTAGTTCTTAGTCTTGCTATCACACGGCACTATTTATTTTATTCATATTTCTTTAAATTACATAGTATATGAAAACAGTCGTGTGGTAGAACAGATTTCTAGTTTCATGCCAACACACTGAATATGACTTACCCAATAACAGAGGTGGGTGTGGCTTCATTTCCTCCCTGGCACAGTGCAAATAGTTCACAGCAGTCTGCAGGCATTTCACGATACTACTGGGCATTTCATCAGCCAACTGTCTGAGTAACGCTGACAGGAATTCATCCAGATATAACCTTCCTTCGTCTAAAAGATGAGTCTGGACTAAATCGTTGGATTTCTTCACGTTGAACGTTTTGAATACTTGTTTGAGAGTGAATTTGCTGGCCTGTGGAAAGAATAAGGAAAGATAAATGACCGATCATAAATCGTTGAACTAAGATTTAAGCACTCCACATAGTGATAAAGAACATACATCATAGCAACTAATAGCCGGAAGACAGTATCGATAAGGGACGCTTCTGTGGAGACGGATTTTGCAAGGAATATTGAATTGATTGAAAAGATGATATGAATCAAAAGGGAGTAATCAGAGCCCGTAACCACATTTCGAAAGACACTCAATCGAGCAACTGAATATCGAATGAATTTAATTACGAAAATTAGTAGTTCGAATGGATGTATAGTCGACGAACTGAATATCGAATGAACATTATAACGACGCACCGTACTTCGAATCGTCGCAATTAGGGCTTGGAAATCCAATCCAAAAGAGAAAAAGCATGTTTAAGTTTGACAGCTGTAATTTAGTAGATCTTATCTAGGCCTCAAACTTTATCCAAGAAACTAGTAGTCTTGCATGCATAGTTTCCGAGAAAAACAAGTAAGAAAATGAATTCAAGAAGATGATGTAGAAGAGAAGAGAAGATGTGGTTGAGGACACATGGGTCCTCTTACGAGTGGGAGGTTAAGAGAATTTATTTTCCGATTTGCCAGCCCTTTCTCACTTACCCTAACCACAGCGGGATTATTGTCACACAGGTGCAGTAAGAAGCACGGAAGCGAGCTGATCGCTTGCTCCACCAACGCCTCCGCTTGTACCTTGGACGCGATCGTTCCAACCAGTCTTATGCAGTTGCAACCAGTCTTATGGAGTTGCAACCAGTCTTATGGAGTTGCAACCAGTCTTATGGAGTTGCAACCAGTCTTATGCAGTTGCAACCAGTCTTATGGAGTTGCAACCAGTCTTATGGAGTTGCAACCAGTCTTATGGAGTTGCAACCAGTCTTATGGAGTTGCAACCAGTCTTATGGAGTTGCAACCAGTCTTATGGAGTTGCAACCAGTCTTATGGAGTTGCAACCAGTCTTATGGAGTTGCAACCAGTCTTATGGAGTTGCAACCAGTCTTATGGAGTTGCAACCAGTCTTATGGAGTTCTCTCTCCCACTTACCCTAACCACAGCGGGATTATTGTCACACAGGTGCAGTAAGAAGCACGGAAGCGAGCTGATCGCTTGCTCCACCAACGCCTCCGCTTGTACCTTGGACGCGATCGTTCCAACCAGTCTTATGGAGTTCTCTCTTAGTTGGGCGCAATCTGTAAATGATAAATACATACATACAGATCATTTCCTGCCCTTATCCCAACACAAACACGTCTTGTTTGGACACAAAATCATGTTGCAAAAGGATTTGGCTTAATTTTACGACCGGACGACTGCCTGACGTCAACCCTCTTTGGGAATGCTATCGTAGGTATTACCGCAACTATACGATTGACCATGGTCGGCAGATATTGTAGCCATGGTCAAATACTCTACGTCGCCTTTTAAGAAACAACCTGAGTAGAATTGATGTAACTGAATTCTTAGCCACTACCACTCAGCTGAAATATGTACATACATACACATACATAATGCCGTAAATACATACAAACACATATCACACCTATATCAATTGTGGTGCTGGGAGAGCGTAAACGGCTGTAAAACGTCCAATAACATAACCATAGTGACAAGTTGAAAGTCAAAGCCTGTTACCTAAAATTGCAATACACATCAACTCTTAAAGCTAGCTTAGCTCTTTTTTAAGCAATGATTGTTAAATACAGTTTTATTAAGGGGAGCTATATTCTCTGCCAACAAACTGTTATACAGTTTGGCGGAATGTAATTTTGTTAAAAAGGAACTGTTTTTTGTGAATAAACGATTTATTTATTTATTTATTTTATTTTTAAATCGTTTAGTCGCTTCTTACAACACCCACGGGAAAGATATGGGATGACGCCATTGTAAGCCGGCATCACACTGCATAAAGAATTATGATCTCGATTTGCTAACCTGTGTTCATATAGGGTCTTATCTTCTGGGCCACCGCGATCAAGTCGCGGTCGAATTCTTTGTCGAACTTGTCGAGTTCTGTGAGCAAACGACTGAGACCTTGTATGGCTGCTAGAGGAACGTTATCCGTTGGGTGTCTGGAATAAGATTAACAAGTATAAGGATTTTTCGAATGTTTTGTATTTCTCAATTCCGTTCATAGATTTCGGTCAAACAAACTTAAAGTTGTACAACAAGATCTCAGAAAGCGATATCAAGATCACACATAACAGGAAAACTTAAACGTTAGGTACAAGCGATATATACCAGACAACCTTAGCATAAATTAAAGAAAAGGCTCGCGGGTTATTACCTTGGGGTAAAAAAGGGCAGCATCTTATTTTAAACTAGCCTTCCGTCCGCAGTTTCACTCGCGGTATTTATCTGTTTGGTCTAATAAAAATGTTTTAAATACATTGCATTTAAAATCCAAAATTTCGAAACAGATTGCATCAAAGATCACGAACTGGAAGTGGATTTCAACTACTCGACAACAGATGGCGCCACTGCTTTAGGGATTGTAAAAGCCCTTATATCTTTAAAAATACACCTTTTAAGTTAAAACGGGAACTTTCTTGTTCGAGGGGAGATAAAGGGCTATTGCACAGTATAAGTCCCTTTATCGTACCGGGAATCCTTTTTAAGTTTTATCGGCACGTACATTTTATCAACTTAGTTTTATTATATATAATGATTATGTTGTTGGATTCAATAAAATGGTAATCTCTTGGAGTATGTAGAGAGATTATTTGTAGTTACTGAGAAGCGCCCGCATCTACTCCCTGGATAAGGGCTGCTAACGAGGCTGGTAAAACTGTATTTTGGCAGCGCCGCGTAAGCAGGTAGCCCTAACTCTAGGGTTCTCGTCTTTCCAACCAGTGTTTAGGGTTGAAAGTACTGAGTGGGTGAGTTAGTGAGTGATTGAATCACTTACTGCGAAGCACCAGCGTCGACTCCCTGGCTCAGGGCTGCTAAAGCCGCTGGTAAAGCCGTATTCCTGTGTTCAGGTCGCAACTGAGCTATATTGGCCGCGCCGCGTAAGCAGGTAGCCCTGACTCTAGGGTTCTCGTCTTTCCAACCAGTGTTTAGGGTTGATACTACTGAGTTAACTAGGGGTTTTAGGACTCAGTGTCCGACACGAAGAGAGAGATAGAAAAACAGAGAGAGAGAGAGAGAGAGAGAGAACGAGAGAGTGAGTTAGTGAGTGATTGAGTCACTTACTGCGAAGCACCAGCGTCGATTCCTTGGCTTAGGGCTGCTAAAGCCGCTGGTAAAGCTGTATTCCTGTGTTCAGGTCGCAACTGAGCAATGTTGGCCGCGCCGCGTAAGCAGGTAGCCCTAGCTCTAGGGTTCTCGTCTTTCCAACCGGTGTTTAGAGTATAGGGTTGATAGTATTAAGTGAGTGAGTTAGTGAGTTCTTCTTCTTTTCGTGTGAGACACCAGGTCGTTCAACGACCCGATGAACCCTGGTGTCAGAGTTTTTTCAACCGCCTACTTCAAGTAGCAGGCCTCTGACATGGTTGCGTAACGACCGCCATCATAGACAGCAAGTTAGTGAGTGATTGAGTCACTTACTGCGAAGCACCAGCGTCGACTCCTTGGCTTAGGGCTGCTAAAGCCGCTGGTAAAGCTGTATTCCTGTGTTCAGGTCGCAACTGAGCAATGTTAGCCGCGCCGCGTAAGCAGGTAGCCCTAACTCTAGGGTTCTCGTCTTTCCAACCAGTGTTTAGGGTTGATACTACTGAGTGAGTTAGTGAGTGATTGAGTCACTTACTGCGAAGCACCAGCGTCGACTCCCTGGCTCAGGGCTGCTAAAGCCGCTGGTAAAGCTGTATTCCTGTGTTCAGGTCGCAACTGAGCAATGTTAGCCGCGCCGCGTAAGCAGGTAGCCCTAACTCTAGGGTTTTCATCTTTCCAACAAGTGTTTAGAGTATAGGGTTGATAGTATTAAGTAAGTGAGTTAAGGGTTCACCGAAAGAGAGAGAGAGAGAGAGAGAGAGAGAGAGAGAGAGAGAGAGAGAGACAGAGAGAGAAGAGAGAGTAGGTCACTTACTATGAAGCGCCTGCATCGACTCCTTGGCTTAGGGCTGCTAAAGCCGCTGGTAAAGCTGTATTCCTGTGTTCAGGTCGCAACTGAGCAATGTTAGCCGCGCCGCGTAAGCAGGTAGCCCTAACTCTAGGGTTTTCATCTTTCCAACAAGTGTTTAAGAGTATAGGGTTGATACATACATACATACATATATATATCACGCCTTTATCCCTTGCGGGGTAGGCAGAGCGTCAACGGCCGTAAAAGTACGGTCGTTATCGCCACGTCTGACACATATTTGAGGGCCGTTTTAGCTGTTGTCGTGTATCGCTATAGTGACAGGTTGTCAGCCTGTCGCCTAAAATTGCAATACACATGATACCCTCGAGTCCTTTAGTCGCTTCTTACGACACCCACAGGAAAGAAATGGGGTGATGCTATTCTAAGCCGGCATCACACGGCTTGATAGGGTTGATAGTATTAAGTAAGTGAGTTAGGGGTTCACCGAATAGTTGGACGATTCGGTGTCAAACACGAAGAGTGAGACAGAGAGTAAGAGAGTTAATGAGTGAGTCACTTACTGCGAAGCGCCTGCATCTACTCCTTGGCTTAGGGCTGCTAAAGCCGCTGGTAAAGCTGTATTCCTGTGTTCAGGTCGCAACTGAGCAATGTTAGCCGCGCCGCGTAAGCAGGTAGCCCTAACTCTAGGGTTCTCGTCTTTCCAACCAGTGTTTAGGGTTGATACTACTGAGTTAACTAGGGGTTTTAGGACTCAGTGTCCGACACGAAGAGAGAGATAGAAAAACAGAGAGAGAGAGAGAGAGAGAGAACGAGAGAGTGAGTTAGTGAGTGATTGAGTCACTTACTGCGAAGCACCAGCGTCGATTCCTTGGCTTAGGGCTGCTAAAGCCGCTGGTAAAGCTGTATTCCTGTGTTCAGGTCGCAACTGAGCAATGTTGGCCGCGCCGCGTAAGCAGGTAGCCCTAGCTCTAGGGTTCTCGTCTTTCCAACCGGTGTTTAGAGTATAGGGTTGATAGTATTAAGTGAGTGAGTTAGTGAGTTCTTCTTCTTTTCGTGTGAGACACCAGGTCGTTCAACGACCCGATGAACCCTGGTGTCAGAGTTTTTTCAACCGCCTACTTCAAGTAGCAGGCCTCTGACATGGTTGCGTAACGACCGCCATCATAGACAGCAAGTTAGTGAGTGATTGAGTCACTTACTGCGAAGCACCAGCGTCGACTCCTTGGCTTAGGGCTGCTAAAGCCGCTGGTAAAGCTGTATTCCTGTGTTCAGGTCGCAACTGAGCAATGTTAGCAGCACCGCGTAAGCAGGTAGCCCTAACTCTAGGGTTCTCGTCTTTCCAACCAGTGTTTAGGGTTGATACTACTGAGTGAGTTAGTGAGTGATTGAGTCACTTACTGCGAAGCACCAGCGTCGACTCCCTGGCTCAGGGCTGCTAAAGCCGCTGGTAAAGCTGTATTCCTGTGTTCAGGTCGCAACTGAGCAATGTTAGCCGCGCCGCGTAAGCAGGTAGCCCTAACTCTAGGGTTTTCATCTTTCCAACAAGTGTTTAGAGTATAGGGTTGATAGTATTAAGTAAGTGAGTTAAGGGTTCACCGAGAGAGAGAGAGAGAGAGAGAGAGAGAGAGAGAGAGAGAGAGAGAGAGACAGAGAGAGAGAGATAGGGAGAGAGAAAGTGAGTCACTTACTGTGAAGCGCCTGCATCGACTCCTTGGCTTAGGGCTGCTAAAGCCGCTGGTAAAGCTGTATTCCTGTGTTCAGGTCGCAACTGAGCAATGTTAGCCGCGCCGCGTAAGCAGGTAGCCCTAACTCTAGGGTTCTCGTCTTTCCAACCGGTGTTTAGGGTTGATACTACTGAGTAACTACTGAGTAAGTGAGTTGGGGGTTCACTGGGTAGTTAGACGACTCGTCGAGAGAGCGAGAGAGAGAGAGAGAGAGAGAGAGAGAGAGAGAGAGAGAGAGAGAGACTTACTGCGAAGCGCCTGCATCGACTCCTTGGCTTAGGGCTGCTAAAGCCGCTGGTAAAGCTGTATTCCTGTGTTCAGGTCGCAACTGAGCTATATTTGCTGCGCCGCGTAAGCAGGTAGCCCTAACTCTAGGGTTCTCGTCTTTCCAACCGGTGTTTAGGGTTGATAGTACTGAGTAAGTTAGTTAGGGGTTCACCGGGTAGTTTTAGGACTCAGTGTCTGACACGTAGAGAGAGATAGAAAGACAGGGAGAGAGAGAGAGAGAGAGAGAGAGAGAGAGAGAGAGAGAGAGAGAGAGAGAGAGAGAGAGAGAGACTTACTGCGAAGCACCAGCGTCGACTCCTTGGCTTAGGGCTGCTAAAGCCGCTGGTAAAGCTGTATTCCTGTGTTCAGGTCGCAACTGAGCTATATTGGCCGCCCCGCGTAAGCAGGTAGCCCTAACTCTAGGGTTCTCGTCTTTCCAACCGGTGCTTAGGGTTGATACTACTGAGTAAGTGAGTTGGGGGTTCACCGGGTAGTTAGGCGAATCGTCGCGAGAGAGAGAGAGAGAGAGAGAGAAAGAGAGAGAGAGAGAGAGAAAGAGAGAGAGAGAGTGTGTGAGAGAGAAAGAGTGAGTGAGTGAGTGAGCGAGTGAAAGAGAGAGAGGGAGACTTACTGCGAAGCACCAGCGTCGACTCCTTGGCTTAGGGCTGCTAACGCCGCTGGTAAGGCCGTATTCCTGTGTTCAGGTCGCAACTGAGCTATATTAGCCGCGCCGCGTAAGCAGGTAGCCCTAACTCTAGGGTTCTCGTCTTTCCACCCGGCGTTTAGGGTTGATAGTACTGAGTAAGTGAGTTAGGGGTTTACCGAATAGTTGGACGACTCGGTGTCCCACACGAAGAGTGACACACACAGAGAGAGAGTAAGAGACTTACTGCGAAGCACCAGCGTCGACTCCCTGGCTCAGGGCCGCTAAAGCCGCTGGTAAAGCTGTATTCCTGTGTTCAGGTCGCAACTGAGCAATGTTAGCCGCGCCGCGTAAGCAGGTAGCCCTAACTCTAGGGTTCTCGTCTTTCCAACCGGTTTAGGATGGATAATACTGAATAAGTGAGTTAGGGATTCACCGGGTAGTTAGGCGAATCGTCGCGAGAGAGAGAGAGAGAGAGAGAGAGAGAGAGAGAGAGAGAGAGACAGAGAGAGATCGAGACACAGAGAGAGAGAGAGAGAGACAGGGACACTTACTGTGAAGCGCCCGCATCTACTCCCTGGCTTAGGGCTGCTAAAGCCGCTGGCAAAGCTGTATTTCTGTGTTCAGGTCGCAGTTGAGCAATGTTAGCTGCGCCGCGTAAGCAGGTAGCCCTAACTCTAGGGTTCTCGTCTTTCCAACCAGTGTTTAAAGTTGATAGCACCGTTTCTATTAGTACTGCGTTGTCGTTACACCTGAAAGGAAATGCTAAGTTAATGACATACGAAAATTCTGTAAAACAACCAACTTACATAATCAAATTGGCTAAAGAATGCTTCAATGAGAACTTAGAGCGTTCTGTCTCTGCCTAGCTCGCAAATAATACTTGCCTACCCGAAATTTACTAGAGGAAGATGGTGATCTTTGAAGTGGTAGAGGTGCTCTTGCGTATAAACAAACAATATCGCAAGATAACTAACGCGATATTTCGAATGAATTTAGAGTTCATTGGGTCGTTTGTCAACCCTATACCAGTCTTTGGATAACTTGCAAAATTCTCCACCACAGGCAGGATTTGAACCTGAGACCTACGGCATCTGTGCTGCTGACGCCACTAGCAACTGGGCTACCGCGGCTCACTCCTAGCCTGCGAATATAGCAAGTGTATCTTGGCCACTAACGTGTGGCGCGGTTCCATCTACTTCTGGCGTAGGTCGCAAAACGTTTTATTGTTTTAAAACGGAAAGTGTTTTAAAATGTGGTATTCAAAAAGTCTTACCTATAGTTAAGTAAGTCTGCTAAGAGCGCTATCGCGGCACATCTTTGAGGAGGCAGTGGCGACCTCGCATACGAAGCTACCTTAGCCACCAGTTTCGCAAGATACTGTGGACTTTCCCTGCATAATGCTCCGCTGATGATTGATACCAGTTACCCCTCTGCTTATCCCTTAATGTAACACTTGCCTATAGTTAAGTAAGTCTGCTAACAAAGCTATGGCAGCACATCTTTGTGGCGGTAAAGGTGACCTCGCATACGATGCCACTTTAGCCACCAGTTTTGCAAGATACTGTGGACTTTCCCGACATAAGGCTCCACTGATGATCGATACTAGTTGCCCCTCTACCTACCCCTTAATGGACACTTACCTATAGTTAAGTAAGTCTGCTAACAAAGCTATGGCAGCACATCTTTGTGGCGGTAAAGGTGACCTCGCATACGAAGCTACTTTAGCCACCAGTTTTGCAAGATACTGTGGACTTTCCCGACATAAGGCTCCACTGATGATTGATACTAGTTGCCCCTCTACCTACCCCTTAATGGACACTTACCTATAGTTAAGTAAGTCTGCTAACAAAGCTATGGCAGCACATCTTTGTGGCGGTAAAGGCGATCTTGCGTACGATGCTACTTTAGCCACCAGTTTCGCAAGATACTGTGGACTTTCCCTGCATAATGCTCCGCTGATGATTGATACTAGTTGCCCCTCTGCCTACCCCTTAATGTACACTTACCTATAGTTAAGTAAGTCTGCTAACAAAGCTATGGCAGCACATCTTTGTGGCGGTAAAGGTGACCTCGCATACGAAGCCACTTTAGCCACAAGTTTTGCAAGATACTGTGGACTTTCCCTGCATAATGCTCCGCTTATGATCGGTGCCAACTCCAGAAGGGTTGCTGACGAATCTCCATGCTCTATGCTGAGGCAGAGTGAGCAGGCTTCTTTCACCTGAAAAACAACATCACTTTATTTCAAGCGATGCAGATGAAGTGAGTGAACTTCGTATGGGTCCTCGCTGATAAACCGGGTTTTTGTATTCGCGCGGGTTCGCTCTAAGTTTTAGTTTCTTGGAACTTTCAAAATGTTAATTCACATGACTTTAGTTGTGTGCCTGTTTTACCGGTTTTTGTGATATACTCAAACGCGTCAAAAGTATTCACAGTGATCTTCGCCGGTAACAGTTTGATAGCTTCCCTGTTCGGTATAAACCCGACCCACTCTTGACTTAATCTTGTACCATAACTTATTAAAAGAAGAGGTATTAATATATTACCTTGTCACACTCCGCTTGCTCCAAAAACGCACTGAAAGTATTCACAGTTATCTTCGCCGGTGACAATTTGATAGCTTCCCTGTTAGGTATAAACCCGAATCTCTCTTGGCTCTTGTTTTGACCAAGTGCATAAGCCGGTGGTTCAGCTTCTAAGCAGCAAGTAAAGTAGGATACCATAACTAACTAAAAGAAGAGGTCTAATTATATTACCTTGTCACACTCTGCTTGCTCCAGAAAGGCGCTAAAAGTATTCACAGTGATCTTCGCCGGTGATAACTTTATAGCTTCCCTGTTAGGTATAAAACCGAATCTCTCTTGACTCTTGTTTTGACCAAGTGCATAAGCCAGTGGTTCAGCTTAGATGTAGCAAGTAAAGTAGGACACCATAACTTACTAAAAGAAGAGGTTTAAGCATATTACCTTGTCGCACTCCGCCTGCTCCAGAAACGCGCTGAATGTATTGACAGTGATCTTCGCCGGTGATAACTTGATAGCTTCCCTGTTAGGTATAAACCCGAATCTCTCTTGGCTCTTGTTTTGACCAAGTGCGTAAGCAGGCGGTTCAGCTTCTATGTAGCAAGCCAAAGTTGTGTATAGGACCGAAAATAGTTCCGAGAATCTGGACACGCATATCGGTTGCATTTTGGGCTCTTGTAGCATCTCGCCTAGCGCACTTATTAGCTGAAAAATAAGGGTTTCTTTATTATTCAATCAAACCTCTTTATTACAACTAAAATTCTACCTAAATTTCTTGCAAGTTTGAAGCCTAATACGAGTTGTTTACAAAATAATGAGAAATATGAAAATAATTTGGCATCAACAAATATTTCTTTTATGTCGGCCTAAGCTTGAATTGCCTACACCAAACTGGAAACAATCTCATAAAGTGATACTTAAATTGAAAAATATCAATGTTGTGCCAACTCAAATATTGCCCTTACAGTTTTATTTTACATAACGATGTACCGGGTCATTCGTTGACTAACCCATTGCAATAGTCATTACATTACATACTTACTTCTTCTTCTTCGAATGGTACCTCGAGTTGTCCGATGATCCGAGTCGTTGGACATACTTACTGTCAAAGGCTGCAACGCTGCGATGTGGTTCTCAGTGATATGATACGGGTCTTCGTACAGTTCTATGGATGTCATGATGCGCAGAAAGTTGTCAACTATCGCCTCCGACAACTGCGCGTCTTTGGCTAAGTGGCGCCAGCATGATATTACTGACCTGGAAATATTACAGAAAATAAATAACATATACAAAGTATCATAAAGAGACGCACATTAATAACAACTTATTGTAGGTTGATAATATATTGTTGAAAGCAACATGATGGACCTTATAGAAAAGCATACTTACCTAGAAATAGGGTAAGGCATACCCTGGCATACCTAAGTAGCCAAGCAACATACCACATTCCCAAGTAGACACTGTGTCTCTTGCAACAAGAGCAACATATAGAAGCAGGATGTCAACAACAGTGTTGCTATTTTGGCCCGTTATTCTGATTAACCATGTTTATGGTCTGTGGTTTTATAATTGCAAAGAAATAATACTCACGGTTTTAGCGGCAATCTCTGCGCCAGAAGAACAGCGATCACTGCACTGGAATGATGACGCGTCAATGATGTCAATGGTTTCATCAGTCTCAAACTGGCCTCCTCTCCCACCACCTCCATGGTCCCAAGTATCACTTCCACAATCCTCTCTATGCTCTGGTACAAGTCTTGACCCTTCCTCACGAAGAATGCATCCAAAATAGAGCTGATTCCAATGCTCCGAAACTCTTCCGCGTCGAAACTTTCCAAAAGACTTTCGATAAACTGCATCGTGTGATGGTGCGGGATCTTTGGTGATATCGTATCGCATAAGTTCGTGCAATACTCCGAGATCATCGTCAAATCGTTTGTTAGGATATTGTTTTGAAGATATGCCAAGTTAGACATGCATTCGTCGTCTGGCTCGACCGTATGACCTTCGTAAAGATCTTGAATTTGAATGATAAGCTTTATACAGTCAACTGTTGTGAGTCGAACAGCAAAATTGTTATCAGCCACTCCTGGGACTATCAGGCCAAGTAAATAACCCATCTGTCCAAACTTACTCGGCGTTTCGTAGTTCAGTTTAACATTTTTGATATAAGTATCGAATATTACTTGTAGAATAAGGACAGCAGCTGTTCTTATCTCATCGTTTTCGTGTCGAATCCATTCCATAAGTAAACTAACTAAATCATCGATGGTGCTTAGACATGTTGACTGAATTATCAGCTCCCGTATCAAGTGATGAAGCAATGTCAAACTGTCGTTCAAAGTTTTAGCTAAGCGATCGTTTTCGTCTCCATTTCCTTCGATCTCGTATTTTCGTTTGAAAGATGATAGTTCTCCAAAAATACTATTGAATAACACCCTCAGTATCGTATTTCTTTCTTCCGGTAGAATCCCTTTCTGTAGTTTCGTAAGAGCTTTTGAGGCTTTGACAATGATCGGATATAATTCTACATTCCTCTTTTCCAAATTCGAGTTGTATATTTGCTCCAAAACAGCGTTTAAAAGTTGCCAGCGATTTCTCAGAGCAACATTGTGGTGTGCAGCAGGGTATAAAGCTTTGCTGATTTCGTAAAGGGTCGTAACACTTGCTTTGCATAAATCGAAAGGAGGATTGTTCTTTAGAATGTCAAACAAAATTGCTGTAACATTTTCTCCTAATCTCGCTAGAACATGTACATCTAGGCATTCACTCGCAACTTTTCCGTAACAGTTTATAATGGCGAATTTGACTATCAACAGTTCTGCGTCGTTTTTGGAATGTCTTGAAGATAGGAAGTTGAGAAGTTTACTGCCTCGTCGAGATTCGTTTTCCTTATACATAGCATCCAGCTCATTCATCACAAATTCTCCGTGTTGTCTCGAGGCGATTCCTACAGCTTTGCTGACGTATTCGGAGCTATCCATGGGAATTGACTTTAGAGCAAAAGTGATGATTTTTAGAACTTTTTCTACAGCAGCAGCATTGGACATATGGCAGGATAAGATGGCTAGATACTGCAATGAAAGTCCTTTGATTATTGGCGCTTGTTTCTTTGATAAAATCTGTTGGGACATCAGCGTCGCAATGGTTTCTACCCATTTAGCATTATTCACTTGCTCTACGGCTGACACGAGCAAATCCAGCAACATACCATGCCATTGTTCTTTCGATTCGCTCTTTTCCACAAACTTTAGCAATCTTTGAATCTCAACAGTCCAAGCGTTTTTCAAGTTCTTATGGACGTCTTCGGAAAATTCTTCAAGAAACATGAGGAGGTTCTTGTTTCTTTCGATTTGATCTGGGTCAGCAACATGCGTAATGCATCTCACGAATACCAAGTCTGGTGAACATTTAAGTTCCACTGCCTTTTCCGTGTTTTCGTCAGTGGTGTCGTCAGAGTTATTCTGTAGCAATGACGTCACACAATGGCTGACAGTCGACATTGAGGGAGTGAAATCTTCAACAGTCAAAGCGGTAAGGAGCAAGTTCCTCAATTGCGATCTGATGCTAGTTACAGTATTACACATGAGAATTAAAGAGCTTTTGCAAGTATCGTGAAGGTCGTTTATTTCTGGTTTAGCTGCGTTGGGCGGTTCATAGCCGCAATGTTTGATAATAAACTCAACCATTGTAAAATCTTCAGCTGTGGTTATGCAGTTTCGATAAACTAAACCCACAATAGCTTTGACGAGCAGCTTTTTCATTTTCAAACCTTGTTCCATTGTAGTCATTATTTTTAAGATCACTACGAATTTAGCCGCATATTTTTCGACAAAAACTTGCGAAGACGTTGTCAAGTGAGTCAAGACTACCACCGCTTTCATTCTTTCTTTTTCTTGATTATTCTTGCAATGATGAAGCAAACTTTCAATGGTTTGGTCTGGAAATTGTCCAGCCATATGGTCGAAGCATCTTAACACTTCGAAATGGTTTTTCACTGTCTGCGGTTGATCGTAATCGGGTTCAACAAGTACCAAGTTGAATAGTACATGGTTTATTGAGTTTATTACGTTATCATTCAAGCTGAGTTTTGGATTCAGCGGCGACGGAGACAGTAGATACGATATACATTGACTTATATAGTAGGAGTTGATCAACGGTTTTCGATACATAGACAGCAATGATAGCACGAATTTATTGACCGTTTCGTTGAACTGTCTTTCGGATATCAATCTCGTTATGGGTCCTAGAGCTTCGAGAACTGATTCTGCGACCTTCGGTTCGTAAGATGGCAGCCATTGGTTGTACAAGACGTCGAAGATTATAGAGAATTCTGTGACGAAATTGTCTTTTATTGAAGTAATGTTATCGTTCTCCACGTTGTCCCCTATTTGCTCGGACACAGCAACCGCGAAATGGCCGAATGCTAAAAATAGAAATGCCTGTTTAGTCTAACGTTTCAAGCAGATAACCGCATTTTCGCAACATTGTGGTTAATATCTGGTCCATTAAATCATACTAATAATGGATAGAATTTATGATTTGATATATTTTATAGCCTTTATCCTAAAATTATCTTAAATTTTCGTCCTTTAGTCCGCTGCTGTATGGGTATTTTTAAACTGCTAAACTCACAGAAACAGACAGAGAACTGTATTTTATAGGAATCTCTGCTATCATTACCTGGATTTATCCTTTAGCAGCTTTTCACGACAACAGTGGTATACATGGGGTGAATGACACAAAAAAGTAGCAAAGTCAATCCACAGGGCCAAAACACTTACAGTAAAATACCAAACTCCACTCACCATAAGCAAAAGCCTGCTTCAATCCGTCCTGCTTAACCAGCGACAGCAGAGGCAGCATCTTGCTCAGTATCTCCTTGATCTGAGGGACCACGCCTTGCGTGTTGACGGCAGCCAATGTTCCTAAAGTGTGGGCGATGGTGTAGTGCGGGACTGACGCTGGGGACAGCTGGTTGATCAACGAACGGAGTACCTGGTGCAAACGACAGCGAATTAGTGTCAGTAGTCCATCCAACTAAAGTTTAATTACATTCTAAACCATAGAGATCGCATTAGCTGGCCTTAGGCGGCGAGACACCTAGATATCGATGATTTCGACGCAATTTAAACTCATCCTTCAGCTTAACGCTAAAACAGACTGCTGCACAAAATACAAAGTGCGACGCGGCCCATAGTTAGGTATAAAAATAATATGTAAGGTCAAGACATGCATCGATATTAAAGAGCATAGTGAATAGTCCAAAGCAATAAAGTCTAGTCTCTTTTCAGTTGCTTATTCAAGTAACTTTATAATGAAAAAAAAATTTGAGAGGTGTTCTGAAATATTTGAGGCACATAATAACATTCCTACAACTATTGATCAAATGCTATGTATGGCCTTAGTTGACCAATAATCTGAAAGGTAAGTTTGACATTGATCACATACTATTTGTTGATCCAATTATGTAAATATGCATGAACATGTTTACACAAAACAAACAGAATATGATAACAGTACCAGCAGGCATAAAGTATTAATTACACCTACAGATTACACTGTGATTCACTGCTGATAGCAATGAAATAAGGTATGATTTACAGACAAATCCCTATTAAACACCAAAAGTTTTTTGGAATAATTCCTGCCTTTCAGTAATCAAATCTGAATTTTGACATAAATAGTAACATGGTCTAAGCTATTTTGTTTGTACTAGAATAACAAACATGATCATAGGTTGTTCATCATTATTGTAATGTAATCTGGTTATCCAAGAGTAAGCCAATTATGAAAATATATTTGCAAAAATCTTTAATGGTATTTAGTAGGCTTCTGTTATATTATAGCTATGAAAGTAGAAAATCAGTGCAATGATGAAAATTAAAAAAAAAACACATATACAACCATATTGTGTTTCTCTGTCTGTCTGCCTGTCTGTCTATCTATCACGAACACAGCTAACTTTTCTTCAACAATGCAAGGGATTTGGATCCTAAATTTTCTTCAACAATGCAAGGGATTTGGATGTGTTTTTTAAAATAGATAAAGTGATTCAAGAGAAAGGTTATATTTATATTACATAACAGGAAAACATCGTAATTATATGGAAGACCAATTAGCACCAGATGCAATCACTGAGCGGGCCAATAGTGTGTAATACAACGTGTTACAAAACAACCAATAAAGCTGAAAGGGTGTGGAAAGGTCCGTTGCAAAGAGTCAATTAACAAAAAAATTTGAGCCATAGCATCGTTTTTGAAAACTACGAAAAAAACAATTTTTTATTAAATTACACTTATTTTTAATCGTGGCATCGCAGCACTCATTTTGACAGCTCAAAGTTCACACGAAGTTACCGACGCGGCAAAGCGCAGTTCGGTTTACATTGCTGGCTATTACATGAATGTCATCAATACAAGAAACTAAGTCAACCATCAATGTATGCCGAAGCGGACTTTGGTCGCCAGGTAGTGTAGCACCTGACCTAGAATAGTGATGTGATTATTTTATCGACTGATGATAATGAAAAATATTCTTTTTTTTGGTTAGTTATGTAACAGGTTGTATAGTAAACCTACCAGATCTAAAAATTCATGTCCCACAGCAACCAGCACAGCGGAAGCCCCCATCTGCACTACAGGCTCGTATCCCGAGTTCTCCATCATGGCTCGGAGCATGGCATTCACCAGGTCCGCCGCCGTCTGGGATTCCAGCCGCTTCACTTGGTTCACACATGTCTGTTCTAAGACCCTGGATGAACACAAAGGGACTATAAAAATTGAAACTAAAAATCAAGAATGCAAAATATTAAAAACACTTCCTATGTTAGGTACCTATAAAATTTTTAGAAACTTGAAGAAAAAAAAAATACATTTTATTATCTTATCAGATGTGTATTTTTTTGGTACAGTGAGAAACTAGCATGAATATTGAGGGAGATCAGTGATTAAACTTTACCATCTACTGTCTAAAGAAATAAAAAGTTTTGTAGTTCAGTTCATCTTACTTCAACGCAAGAGTTCTCAATGCATAGGGTCAGGTAGGCATCGGTGACTCGGGCGGGTACATTGACTCACGCTTATATTTCGGAATGGGACAGCTATATCTATCTGTATTCTTAACATAATGGTAGCTCTTGACAACCAAATACATACAAACCAATCATCCGTCCACTCCAGTACGGTTTGATTGTGAAAAAAATGTGCGATTGGTTTTGCACCTCTGAAAATGCTTTTCAAGGTACCCAACATGTAGCTTTATCGGTTAAGACTGAAAGATTTATGGAAATGTAATTATTATGATCGAAAGTGGTGATCAAATACTAAGTAATAAGCTAGATTTGCTAGCTCTAGTAGTCAGGTAAAATTTTGTAGGCTAATTATTTCAAAATAGCGTCGGCGTCTACACTGGCTCAAATTTAAGTGGTACACAGTGACTCTAACATTCGGTACTGGCTCATCTCTCTATTTTTAGAAACATTAACAGACAATTGTAAACAATTTCTTATGGCAATAGTAATGATATGAAAAGAATACTTTAACTAATATAATTGATTAAAATGCATAGTTTCAATAAATATTATACATGCATGTCAGGGTGCCAAGTCCATATAAGCTGTTAGAGTCACTGTGTACCACAGGGGTTGAGTCATTGTAGACAGGTACAGGTACACAGCGACTCACATTTTTTTTTCTAGAAAAGACGTCTGTTGACTTAAGTGTTGTGTTATTGCAAAAATTTATAATGCGAAACGAAAGAGTATTAATCAATACATTCTAGATATGAATTTCAGTTTGATACTTCAAAGTTATCTATAAAATTTTATTGATTGAAGAAATCCGAGTCACTGTAGCCTACCTGACCCTACTATAATAGATATGGTAAAGAGAAGTGGGAAACAAAGAAAGTTAATAATAGCTTATTGCTGATAAATATGCAACACCTAGCTAACTATAGACCGCATTAGAGTAAACATTTCTGAGAATTCCTTGCATAAGGCTACACAATGCATATGTCTATTTAGTAGATAGGTAGGTAAGGTACCCAATAATAGTGAGCACTGCTATTACTACCTATTATTATGTACACAGAATGTTGATTACTACTTACTTGACAATATTCCCAAGCTGTACAGGGTTTGTTTTGAGTGAATCCTTATAGAACTCACAGAATATTTCTATCACCTCATTGGGATACGTGTTCGCTATTTTAGTCAAAGACTTGATCACAACATTGTTGACGGAGTTGTCGCTATCTCCTATAGCGTGTATTAGCACGGTCACGGTATCTAAAATCGAAAATAACAAACATTTTATTGTATCGAAAGAAACCCCACAAGTGATACGTAGATTTCACTGAACATACCACAATAAACCCACCTTTAAGACACTCGGTCTTCGGAGCCGACATATTATTGCTCACATATGCCGAGAAACTCAAAAGAATTTAATTATTCATGGAAAAATATCCAGTTTTCCACCATCCAAAGATGACAAAACACAAAACATATGACAGCAAAACTGACGTTTCCACAGGTTTGACGTTTAGTAGAATGTTGCCATTTTCGTTTTTATAGTTTCTACCAAAAATAATTCATATGAAAAATCAGAGTTATGTGTATGTATGTTCGTAACATCTTCACGCTCAAATGGCTTAACGGATTTAGATATGACATTTGGTGCTTAGAATGAGTATAACCTTGAATTACACGTCGGCTTCTTTTTACCATATGAAAACATGCTATTTCGTCGGAAAAAACGGAAAACAGCTGCGAGTGGAACCGCAAGGCGGAAATCTAGTTACTTATTCATTAAGGTAAAAGCTCCTATTATCGCGTGTTTTCACGTCACGCGACTTTATGCGCCAAAAATAAGATGTTCTTGTTGACTTACGGAGTATTGATATTTTTTTTTAATAATTGTCGAGTTCCTATTTTACGATTCACACACCACTATTTTTTTATCAGAACTTTTTAGTACTCAAATAATTTTTTAAAGTTGAGAAGGCGATTTTCCCTAGATTCGAGGTATTTTTAAGGCTTGAGTCTAATTTCGCGGAAGCGGAGCCTATTATCGAGGGTATAAAAAATAATGCGTTTTGGATTCCGTATAGGTAAAAACCTATTTATTTACTTATTGCTTACAAACTAGTTCGGAGAAACTGAATAGTGACTAGTATCTATATTCTGTAAATAAGCTTCTGTATTTGAACTGTAATCTGCCCGAAGCGATATTTTTACACACGATGGAACGGAGACGGTATATATGCGTTTGGGGTGAGAAAATGTGTGTTTGTGTTTGTGCGTTTGTGAGTTTGTGCAAACCTATATTACCAAATATCTCCCAAACTACTGGTCAGATTTTGATGAGGTTTTTAGTAATGGATTTATATTTTTTTAGTGCATGTTCTTAGATAGATATTACGTGAACAACTCACCAGATGGCGCTGCAGTAAATATTTGTTTGTGCAAACCAATGTTACTAATTATCTCGAAAACAACTGGTCTGAATTTGATGCCAGTGGTCCTGATGGCATACCAGCAAGATTGTTGAGGTATTGTGCGCCTGAGTTGTCTCCTGTACTGACACGCTTGTACCGCCTCTCTCTCGTGTCAAAAATTGTACCAAAATCTTGGAAGCTTGCCAATGTGCAACCTGTGCCCAAGAAGGGTAGCCGTGCCGACCCTAGCAACTATCGACCGATCGCCATCACTTCCGTACTCTGTAAGGTTATGGAAAGAGTTCTGAACTGCAAACTGCTTCCGTACCTCGAAGACAATGATCTTCTCAGTGATTGTCAATATGGCTTCCGCCGAGGGCGATCCACGGGAGATCTTCTAGTGTACGTAACGCATTGCTGGGGCGAGGCCATTGAAAACCACGGCGAAGCAATAGCAGTGTCGCTGGACATTTCAAAGGCCTTCGATAGGGTGTGGCATGCGAGTCTGTTGAGCAAGCTTCCAGCGTACGGCATACCCACTGGCTTCTGTAGCTGGGTGGCTGACTTCCTGAGTGAACGGTCGATCCGAGTGGTCATAGACGGCTGCTCCTCTGACCTCAAGGCTATTGACGCCGGAGTTCCTCAGGGGTCTGTACTCTCCGCGACGCTTTTCCTGCTGCACATCAATGACCTTCTATCTTCAGGAATTGTTGGGTACGCAGATGACAGTACTGTCACCGAGAAATATCTGTCCGGCGCAGGAGCCAGTGGTGATGAAATCCAAAGATTGAGAAAGGCTATGATTGAGCGTACGAGCCTGACGTTAAGTAACGTCTCCCAGTGGGGCGATGACAATCTCGTCAGCTTCAATGCTTCAAAAACGCAGGCGTGTCTTTTCTCCGCAAAAGGAGTCCTTTCACCTTTTCTCCTACTTTTCGGGGTACATCTGTTCCAGTGACCTACACTCTTCAACTCCTTGGCATGGAGCTTTCCTCTGACCTCAACTTCGGCACCACCATCGAGTCCAAGGCTCAAATTGCAGCTAGAAAGTTGGGCGTCCTGAATAAAGTCAAGCGGTACTTCACGCCTGAACAGCTTCTAACTCTTTATAAAGCTCAAGTCCGATCTTGCATGGAGTACTGCTGTCACCTTTGGGATGGCTCGGCTAAATACCAACTTGCTGCACTGGATTCGGTGGAACGCAGAGCCAAGAGATTAATAGGTGATAAAAAACTGGTGGCGACCAAGCTTCACAGCCTGGCTCACCGCCGCAAGGTTGCTTGCCTATCGGTCTTCTACAGATTGTACTTCGGAGAGTGTGCGCGTGAGCTGCATGAGCTCATACCACCGTCTCCTTTCTTCCATCGGACATCCAGACGCACGGCCGGCTACCATCCGTTCTTAGTTGATATACCCACATTACGCACTAAGCGCTTCAAATCATCTTTCATTATGCGCACGGCTAAAGAATGGAATTCCCTGCCTGCGTCTGTATTTCCGAGTGCATATAACCTGAATCTCTTTAAGTCTAGAGTGAATAGGCATCTTCTGGGCAAGCTCGCTCCACCGTAGATCCCATCTCTGCTCTAGGGTAAGATTGGGGTCAAGAGTAAGCCCATCATAGATAAAAAAAAAAAAAAAAAAAGTTGCGGTTTTCAATGATTGACGAAGATTTAACTGGTAAATGTTCTTAGCTAGGTGTTATGCGTATAACTCACCAGGGGACGCTGCAGTAAGGTGTTGTGGGATTTTCAAAATTTTAATTTTGTTTTTTGTATATTTGGATTTTTTTTGGCCGTGTGGTGCCGGCAGAGTAGAATTGGCCGTGTGGTGCCGGCAGAGTAGAATAGCACCACTCCCTCTCTTCCCGTGGGGGTCGTAAGAGGCGACCCAGGGATAAACCCGACCCAAACAGCCAGGGCCAACCGTATGGTGGCAATTCACCACAAAAGCATTCCCAAGGAGGTTTGACGGCTGGTAGAAGGCCGGTCGTAAAATTAAGCCAAATCCGATTTTGTGTTCAACAAAACGTGTTGCGCCAACCCCAAGTAGGGGAAGTAATTGGAATAAGGGCCGATGGTTTTTTGAATTTTGTATATTTGGTCTGGTAAAATGTAAAATGTGATTATGGTGCTAGTTACGCTCTGAAACCCTATCAACATAGAGTTTAGTTCAGAGTTTTTTAATCTGGTCACATAATTAAGTTAAACAGTCAAAACATACAGTGTGAGTCTTGATAAAGTGTACATATCAAAATCAGGGAAACTGCATCCAAATTTATCGATGAAAAAAATATTAAAAAAAATAAAAAAAAATATTTGAATTTTTTATGATTTTTTTAAGATTTCGAATTGTACCTGTTGACCCCATTTAGGTAAATCGTCATAACTTTTAAACTAAGTGTGTTATCAGAGTGGAATAAATTTTGTGATGATTGCTAATAATAAGCAGTACTCATGAAGTAAAAATATCCCAGAGAAATAACGTTGTTAATTTATAATTAATAGAAACTTGAAGAAAATCTTGTTTTTTTGTCATAAATTTTACGATTATTTCACAATTTCTTAAAAAGTCACCCCGTAAACCCTACTTTTTTTTCATTTAAACTTATTCTACATGGCATAAGCTTGCTAAAAGTAAAAAAATCATGTTTATAACTCAACTACAACTTCTTAAATCAGCGTTTAAAAAAACAGTTAACTTAGTTAAATACTGGATAATGATTAAAACATAAGTATTTTTTCTGCATAATCATTTATTATTCTTAAATCAAATTAATGACTCACAAAAAAAGGTCTCTACCTGTGATAAACAATGGCGTGAAGTAAAAAAACAACACGCCTCGCAGGCGCATGGACACTTATAAAGGCTCATAGAAACTGTTGTATTTGAGTTGTAAACGTGCAATTTTTAATTTTAGAAAGCTAATGCCATGTAGAATAAGCATAAATAAAAAAAAAGTAGGGTTTACGGGGTGACTTTTTAAGAAATTGTAAAATAATAGTAAAATGAATGACAAAAAAACAAAATTTTCTTCAAGTTTCTATTAATTATAAATTAACAACGTTATTTCTCTGGGATATTTTTACTTCATGAGTACTGCTTATTATTAGCAATCATCACAAAATTTATTCCACTCTGATAACACACTTAGTTTAAAAGTTATGAAGATTTATCTAAATGGGGTCAACAGGTACAATTCGAAATCTTAAAAAAATCATAAAAAATTCAAATATTTTTTTTTATTTTTTTTTATATTTTTTTCATCGATAAATTTGGATGCAGTTTCCCTGATTTTGATATGTACACTTTATCAAGACTCACACTGTATATAACGTCATATATGTCGGAGAATGATCAGTCTCTGTGGGTATTTGGTGAAATTATTTGACAGTTGATAGTTCGCGTTTTGATAATTTGTCTTTCCATTCCATTGCTATTTGAATCTTGCAGAAACGAAACGCATAGCGCTGGCAACACTCGACGTAGGCGGTGCGCTTTATTTGCACACAGTAGGCTAAAGACAGCAAGATAGACTGGATTGACTTTAGCGGCGGTGTAGTTCGTTCTCACAGTTCATTGATGGCTGCGTTCGTGATAAAGAAACGGAACTGAGGCGGCGAACTGAGTAAACAACTTTGACAGTTCTAGTTTGGGTTACATTGGCGGTTGTGTAGTGAAGTTGGAAGATTGAGTGACTGAACGACTGAACTCATTCGAGTGGGATTGACGAATGACGAATTGATGAACTCGAGTGCCGAATGCGATTGATTCATTCTCGGTTTGGCCGCGCTGCCGTTAACTTGTCTTTTGAGGTTAGATTTCAATCCGGCGAAATCTTGGTAATCTTCGACTATTTCGAGGAGCTATGGTCTTCAGGTGATGGCGGAGCCCTAGATTCGTATGGGCTACGGAATATTTGTGGAGATTGTGACAGTTCCAGCTAAGGTATGGTTTTGTTTGTGTCTTTTCGAAGTTACGTTCGCAATCCGATAGAATCATGGTAATCCTGGTGTATTTAGAGGAACCAAGGATTGCAGGCTATAGTGGAGCCCTAGCTTTGTAAGGCTAGTGGAATATTTTAGGAGATCATGAAGTTTGTGATAGTTTTTATCGTTATACTTTCGAAGGTATGCGAAACGTTAGTGAAGTGCAGAAATCATACGAGAATGGTGATAATAACTGGTGGTCTATCCTTGTAGGCATGCAGGGCTGCAGGCAGAGGACTTCAACGGTGTCTGGCGTTGAAGATTGGTGATTATCGGGATCTGACGACTGGCGAAGAAGCGCTGACGTGGATTAGCGTGAGTCTAAGGTTCCGAGATTGTTCCTCTAGGTGTGGTGTAAATGCTGTCGTATGGTTACACCATACCTGATGAGGGCTGCAAGCCCGAAACAGCCAGGATGGAAAGCTGACTACGTGATAGTGAGTATACTGTGGTTTATCATAATAGTGGCAGTGGTTCGAGATAGCATGAAGTTGACTATGCTGTATTCCATCCATCAAGTATCCATCAGGTACTCGACGAGTATACGCCCACGACGTGCTGTGCTGTTGGTTTTATATCCTGACATTCCTGACGCGTGTAAGATTTTATGTTTTGTTTTGTTATGGGCTTCTTCTTCTATGGCCCCTTCTTCCCGCTCGTGCCTGTGCCCCTGCCCCCTTTCTGATATATCTTCGACATCAGAAGTGGGATGACCATTGTTTAGTGGTTTGCGTTATGAGGAACATGGTACTGGGATGGAGTATCAATGATGATAGTTGTGTATTGATGATTATTTGAGATAGATGTCCAATGTTTTCTAGCGGTATACTCTTGTTTTTGTGGTCAATGATGATTTTAACAGTGGGATTACCTTTGTTTTAATGAGGAGTTTAGATTTTGACATTGGTGTGCTACCAATTCAGATGGTTGTAAGGTTATAGAATCGATTACCATCACTTGGTGGTGTACCATTGCTGATACTTGTTTTGGTTGTGTTGCAGCATACTTCTTTGCTATTTGGAATAGTGTACGATCGTTTGGGTGTGTATTAGCTCTTACACATACGAGGTGTTGTATGTGTACCATTGCTTTGTTAGTTTTTGCTTTGATTTCTTACGAGATAGCGAACATTGTTGTAGATACGGTTAACCTGTCTTCGCTGAACTTGGAGGTGGATAATAATGATTCTGATAACAGAAGTTGTAAGTCGTTGCATTTAGCCTCACTGACGGAATTGGTGATTGGGTGGATAGCCTGGTTGTGATATGGCTGGTGGTCTAATTTGGCCGGAAGCCTGGCAACTTGGTGGTTAGCCAAGTTGGTACTCCTTTGGTGGGGAGCCAAATAGAGAGCGTTTATTTGGTGAGTAGCCCAATAAACTGAGTGTTCTCTTGAGTTTGGTGGGTAGCCAGCTCTGATCGTTTGGTGGTTTCGCTCATCACTGGGTTGATTTGTGTGACAGGGATGACATGTTTGAATCACAGAGACGATTTGCGTCACAGGGCTGACGTACGTAATGTTTCTTTTCTATTATTGAGACGTTTGACGATTGTTTAGCTAGTCACAAGGATGATTAGCAAGGTACAGGGATAGCTGGAGGATAGAGACTCGTGGTGGTTTTTACGATTTTGTTGTCTTTTTTCAATTGTGCTCTATAGCACAACGCTTTTTGTGGTTAGTTTACTGCAGTACATTCAATTGTTTCTTGGTTTTGGAGTGAAAGTCGTTTTTGTGTTATATGAAGTGTTTATTGGACTTGGCTGTATTGATGACTGAAAGTGAACCGAGTTTTGAATGATTCAAAAGTACAGTGTGTTCCCTCTAGTACATGGTGAATGTTTGTGTAGTGTCGGTGCTTTCTTGACCAGAGGAACATAATTGGCAATCATCATATTGCTGTTATGTGCCTTGCTATGATAGAGAGCTCTGATTTCGCAGCATACTGGTTGACTTGAGATCAGATCAGGTGCAAATGGAGATTGCCCTGAGATCTATCAGTCGCCAGGCACGGGTTATCTTGAGGCCTATCAGATGCCAGCAGGCTGCCTTGGGATCACATAAGGCACAATATGGATTGTCTTGTGATCTATCAGACGCTAGATGCAGGTTATCTTGAGGACTATCAGATGCTCGTTTACAGTTGTCTTGAGATCTATCAGATGCCAGATGCAGTTAGTCTCTGGATCACTTCAGTTGCAATGTGAATATTGCACTGAGATCTATCAGACATTCACTGCAGGTTATCTTGAGGTCTATCAGACGCTGAATGACTATTGCCTTGAGATCTAACAGATGCCGGCTGCAGGTTATCTTGAGATCGGATCAAGTAACAGTCAATGGTTGCCCTGAGATCTATCAGACGCCGGATGCGGAGCAGGTTGTCTTGAGATCGGATCAGGCACCATGTGCAGGTTGTCTTGAAGTCTATCAGACGCCAGACTACGGTTGTCTTGAGACTTATCAGACGCTGCTTTTGGTTTGGGTTGTCTTGAAGTCTATCAGACGCCAGACTACGGTTGTCTTGAGACTTATCAGACGCTTCTTTTGGTTTGGGTTGCCATGAAGTCTATCAGACGCCAGACTATGGTTGTCTTGAGACTTATCAGACGCCAATATGGGTCGTGTTGAAGTATGTTGTGTGTGTGTGTGTGTGTGTGTAGCACATTAGTTATTGTCTTTGTTGGGTTCCAAGTGGCGGAAGGCCAAATATGGAGCTACTGCTCTGACTACTTGTTATGGTCAGGATGGACGAACGGAATGAAAAGCATAGTTGGTTTCCTTTCTTACGCATCAGCCGAGGACGGCTGACTTGTCAGAATGGCCGTGTCGGAGAATGATCAGACTCTGTGGGTATTTGGTGAAATTATTTGACAGTTGATAGTTCGCGTTTTGATAATTTGTCTTTCCATTCCATTGCTATTTGAATCTTGCAGAAACGAAACGCATAGCGCTGGCAACACTCGACGTAGGCGGTGCGCTTTATTTGCACACAGTAGGCTAAAGACAGCAAGATAGACTGGATTGACTTTAGCGGCGGTGTAGTTCGTTCTCACAGTTCATTGATGGCTGCGTTCGTGATAAAAAAACGGAACTGAGGCGGCGAACTGAGTAAACAACTTTGACAGTTCTAGTTTGGGTTACATTGGCGGTTGTGTAGTGAAGTTGGAAGATTGAGTGACTGAACGACTGAACTCATTCGAGTGGGATTGACGAATGACGAATTGATGAACTCGAGTGCCGAATGCGATTGATTCATTCTCGGTTTGGCCGCGCTGCCGTTAACTTGTCTTTTGAGGTTAGATTTCAATCCGGCGAAATCTTGGTAATCTTCGACTATTTCGAGGAGCTATGGTCTTCAGGTGATGGCGGAGCCCTAGATTCGTATGGGCTACGGAATATTTGTGGAGATTGTGACAGTTCCAGCTAAGGTATGGTTTTGTTTGTGTCTTTTCGAAGTTACGTTCGCAATCCGATAGAATCATGGTGATCCTGGTGTATTTAGAGGAACCAGGGCATCCAGGCTATAGTGGAGCCCTAGCTTTATAAGGCTAGTGGAATATTTTAGGAGATCATGAAGTTTGTGATAGTTTTTATCGTTATACTTTCGAAGGTATGCGAAACGTTAGTGAAGTGCAGAAATCATACGAGAATGGTGATAATAACTGGTGGTCTATCCTTGTAGGCATGCAGGGCTGCAGGCAGAGGACTTCAACGGTGTCTGGCGTTGAAGATTGGTGATTATCGGGATCTGACGACTGGCGAAGAAGCGCTGACGTGGATTAGCGTGAGTCTAAGGTTCCGAGATTGTTCCTCTAGGTGTGGTGTAAATGCTGTCGTATGGTTACACCATACCTGATGAGGGCTGCAAGCCCGAAACAGCCAGGATGGAAAGCTGACTACGTGATAGTGAGTATACTGTGGTTTATCATAATAGTGGCAGTGGTTCGAGATAGCATGAAGTTGACTATGCTGTATTCCATCCATCAAGTATCCATCAGGTACTCGACGAGTATACGCCCACGACGTGCTGTGCTGTTGGTTTTATATCCTGACATTCCTGACGCGTGTAAGATTTTATGTTTTGTTTTGTTATGGGCTTCTTCTTCTATGGCCCCTTCTTCCCGCTCGTGCCTGTGCCCCTGCCCCCTTTCTGATATATCTTCGACATATATATGTCGCAGGAATCTAGCGAAATCCGGTAATTCGCGAAATCCCTAGGCCCTTCGCGAAGAGCCGGATAATAGCGAAATGCATGATTCGTAGCCGAATCCGCTACGCACCTGCTACGAAAGGTTCCATATGCAGCAAAGGTTCCATATGCTGATCAGGTGGTTCAGCCTGCAATTGCCTACTCATTCATGTCAGCGGCCCACGGAACGCCCAGTGTCGTAAGGGTTCTTCGGGTGGTCATGATCATGCCCATGATTATGATTATGATTATGATTATAATCATAATGACCATGACCATGACCATGATTATAATCATAATCATGATCATAATCATAATCATGATCATAATCATAATCATAAGCATAAGCATAATCATAATCATAATCATAATCATAATCATAATCATCATCATAATCATAATCATAATCATAATCATGGGCATGATCATGACCACCCGAAGAACCCTTACGACACTGGGCGTTCCGTGGGCCGCTGACATGAATGAGTAGGCAATTGCAGTCTGAACCACCTGATCAGCATATGGAACCTTTGCTGCATATGGAACCTTTCGTAGCAGGTGCGTAGCGGATTCGGCTACGAATCATGCATTTCGCTATTATCCGGCTCTTCGCGAAGGGCCTAGGGATTTCGCGAATTACCGGATTTCGCTAGATTCCTGCGACATATATAAACATATATACTTACGAAAAAAAATGTTCCTACCATTCAAATTGTGTTGGCCGCCCGGATCAATTTGTGTGGGAGTTCTACCATACAAATTGTGCTAATATTTTTTCACGTTGTGACCTATGTTCCTTGGGGAATGTTTTTCAGTTTCTTAGGCTGGTTCACCCATTAAATATTAGGAGTTTTTTTTACGTAGTATATTGAAATAAAATATAGCCATTAAAAAATAACAAAACGATCCTAACTATTTATTACTAAGAATACAATAATTTCATTTTTTAGAAACAAAGCCATATTGTAGTAATTAATTATTATAATAATATCGGGTAACCACTCGGGTAAAAACCCACTCTTGGGTAATAACCTGGTTTTAACCCATTTCAATTCACCCAAACTACCCAGTGGCTGGGTTAAACCTAACGGAATATTTTAATAGAATTTACACTATTAGTGATTGACATTCGTATAAATTGATAGTAACCAACATAATGTGAAAAATAAAAATGAATTTACATTTAATTATTTACTAAATTCCGTAGGAAATCAACATCAAGTGACAAATAAAAAATGCAAGAGGTGCTAAATCTATACAGGGTGTTAATTTGCAGGTGGTTTCAATAAGGAAGTTGTAAAAGTAAAAAAAAAAAACAATTTTTATAGGCCTGGATTTTTTAATTAAACCCGCGCCGGATTTTGGTGTCAAATGACATTTTCCCGTAGTAAAAAGTAGTCTTAAGTTGACTAAGCTTAGTAGCTACACACCACGAAAATTTTCGTTAAATTCCATCCAGCAGTTTTGTCTTAAACTATTTTCACCTATCAAAATGGGTAGTTTTATGAAATAAAAATCCCAGTAACACGACAATAACTATATTGATCACTCCAAAAATATACACACGTACAGAACACTTCTAGACTAGACAACTTTCCAATTCCGAAGCCAACGAACAACTGAATGGCAGACAATTTTTTGGGTGCCTCAAGTCGGCACGGGTGGGGAAGGCCACGCGGTCGGTTGGTGGCAGATTGCACCCATTGGCCAGCCGTTAACCAATCAGATTCAGTTTAAAATCCAGAGTTGCCATATTTAAAATATTAAACTACCAATTCCGTAACCCAATGCTCGCAATGAAACACCAACCGACTCGTATACATTGCTGCCTGTCACATCAAACAAAATTATTAAATTATAAATCACGACATTCGGCCGTCCTACCTGTGCAACCTCCCGGTGCACAACTATAATACTAACAGTTTCACATCATATTAGGTTATTTTGCACAAAATAAAATTGATGAAAATATTTAAATAAATATTAACAAGCGGGTTTTTTTTTTTGCAGTATACCTTATTACAAATCTTCATATTTACAGTTATTCTATTATCTTATAATATTGATTAAAAAAAAACTTATTAAATCACGACATTCGGTTCGTATCTTCGATTATTATCTTGTTATGTTCCATTAATCATGTAAATCCTAATATAATTGTTGTCGCAATGAATTACTTGCATATAGAACTTTACAATAACTAAATATTAATTAATACTAGGACCACATTAATCGAAACTGTAAAATCTTAATCATATTAGATTGATAGCGTTTTGCGGAGTTCAGAAAGAGGATAGTCATCGTCAGAATCAAAATCAGATTTGCTGGAGTCCGAATCTAGAGCATTAATATTTATCCACGGTCTCATTCTGTCCGCCGCAACAACGCTTTCAAACGACCTCTTCTTTCTCTGAAACCCAGGTATGTCAGCTATCTTATATCTATCATTGCCAAGTATTTCTACAACCTTGAAGGGCCCTATAAACTTAGACATAAGTTTTGTGCTATTGCCTTGGTTATAATTATTTGTTCGATTAATCTTTACAAGATCGTTAACTTTATAAATTGTTGCGGGTGCTCGCCCGGCATCATGATCGCGTTTTTGCTTTTCCTGATTTTCTTTTATATTTTTACTAACTGTTTGTCGAATTTCATTCAGATCAAGCCTAGTCTCAGGCTCTACGTCTAGTTTATTTAAAAGAGAATCACGAAATCTAATGCCGAAAAGAGCTTCCGCTGCGGTTTTTTTTTTTGTAGAAGCATTAATAGTGTTATTAATGCCCCATTGAACCTTACCTAAACACGTGTCCCAGAGGCGCTCGTCCTTGGAAAGATTATATTTTTTTAATGAATTAAGTATTGTCTGGTTGAAACGCTCGGCTTGGCCGTTCGCTCTGGGACATGCGACGGCATTTAAAATATGTTTAATTCCGTGAAGCACACAAAAACTTTCAAACACAGATGAAGTAAAAGAGGTACCGCGGTCCGAAACCAAGCGAGATGGAAAACCAAAGTCGAAAAATATCAGTTCAAGTGCTTTTATTGTAGTTTTAGTTTTTGTGTTCTTCACGGGCTTCACAAATAGGTATTTCGTAAATCCATCCACAACTGTTAAAATATACGCATTACCACCCTTACTCCGCACAAATGGACCGAGATGATCCACGTGAAGGGTGTGAAATGGAACGTTCACCTTTTCAATCGGGTACAAATGTCCACTTTTCTTTTTATTAGCACTATCCTTATTATACGCACATGCAATACAGAAGTCACAGTACTTACGTACGAATTGTCGTAGTTTCGGGAACCAAAAGCTATTTTGAATTCTCTCAATTGTCTTTGCAAGGCCTAAATGCCCAATCTCGTCATGATTAGACCTACAAATTTGAAACCGTGCATTTCGTGGTACTACTAAACACAGTTTATCATCCACCTTTCGATAAACTTTGTGGTCCTTGAGACAAAAATTCTTTTTAATGTCCTTGCACTCTTCTTCATTGTCTGGCTTTAAAATCTTTGCGATTCGTGATATTTCAGGGTCAGTCATTTGCAGCGACAACAACCAACTATCTTTCTCTATATTGTAGACCGTAGCCACCGATTCATCCACGGTTTCCGTCAACCTTGTATTTCGGCTTAAGGCGTCTACGTGACTCATCTGCGTCCCTGGCCGGTATTCAATATTGAAAGAAAATTCGCTGATCTGCAGCCACCATCTCGCTATACGAGGCACTAAATCTCGCTTTGTTAGCGTGGTGCGAATCGCATTACAGTCAGTAACAACCTTAAAGTCCAATCCTAGGAGGTACACTCTAAACTTTTTTAGCGAGCATACTATTGCTAGAGTTTCGAGCTCATATGAGTGTAGATGACGCTCCTCTGGGGTGGTCTGCCGGCTAAAATAGGCAACCGGTTTTAAAACTCTAGGTTGTTCTGCCATTGAAGGAGAATACCACCTATTCCTAATGCGCTCGCATCGGTGTGGAGCTCTGTCTCCAATTTCGGGTCGTATAATGACAATATTGGTCGTTCAGTCAATCTGTCTTTCAAAGAATTAAACGCTTGCAATTCTAAATCTGTCCAACAAAATTTCACGTCCTTCTTTAGCAAATTGGTCAAAGGCCTGGCAATTTCGCCAAACCCTTTGACAAATCGACGGAAATAGCTGGAAAGGCCTAAAAACTGGCGAACTTCATGGACATTGGTAGGTACTGGAAATTCTTTTACTGCCAGAATTTTCTGTTCATTAGGCCTTATACCATCGACTGAAATTTCGTAACCGAGATAATTAATGTTATCGTCAAAGAATCGACATTTAGACAACTTGAGAGTAAGCCCATTTTCACGCAAGAGTTTAAGAACGTCCTCTAATCTTTTGAATCCGTGTTCAAGATCGACCGATGGCACAAGAATATCATCAAGATATGCAAGAGCAGAATCAAATCGTTTCGCTCCAAGCATTCGGTTAATTAGCCTTTGAAACACTGCTGGAGCGTTTGCCAGGCCAAAAGGCATCCTTTTAAATTGATAATGGCCATCAGGCGTAACAAAACCAGTGAATCTGCGACTATCTTCTGCCATCGGGACCTGGTAGTACCCAGAAGCTAGGTCTAGTGTGGTGAAGTACCGATTTCCACTAAGATTTGTTAATTGATCGTCGATCAACGGCAGTGGGAAACAGTCCCTTTTTGTTTTATTATTTAACGCCCGAAAGTCAACACACAGGCGCTGTTCCCCTGTCTTCTTGCGGACCATCAGTATTGGACTTGCATAGTCTGAATTCGATTCTTCAACGATATCGTTGTTTATTAATTCATCGATGATAGTACGTACCTGTTCTCTCTCTGAATAAGACAACCTGTACGGACGATACACGACTGGCTTGTCGTCTGTCAGTTCAATTGACATTTCCACTCCCTTGACGCAACCTATCTCCCCGAGATTCTGAGCAAAGCAATCACGATAAGACTGCAAGAGACTGTGTAATCTATCTAAAGTTTCATCATTAACGTGACCACCGACTTTGATGTCATGTTTCTCGATCGGATCAAGAGTAGAAATGTCATTTGTAATTCTGTTAATCTTACAAACCTGCCTTTCAACGAATGGTGTTGCTCTGGCTAGTACAGTTTGTGGCTCTAAAACTAAATCGGTGTTAGCCAAATTCGTGAGAACCAAATGTCCTGTACCATTTGTTATTGTGTACGCACCTTGGTGGAGTTGGTATTCCTTGCCAGGTTCACCATTCGTATAACCGTCGACGAAGATATCTCCGTTAAATAGAGGGTTATCAGAGCAGACTTTTACTGTATTTATTCTTTGAATTTTCACAGATTCAGCTACAGTCAGCTTCAAGCTGACGTCGTGCTCTTCGGTGTCCGGACTTTTGTAGAATACCAATTTTTTGTAGTCTTTGAGTACAGTAACAAATGGCAGTTCTGTGAAATTTCTTCCGACTAACAATGGAGTGTCCATATATTTGTCATTAACCACAAGAACTTCTATTTCGGCTTCAACCTCGTCAATCTTAACAGTGACAATGCTTTTGTAAAGCGGCAAGACTAAAGAATTTCCAAACCCCTTAATAGCAGGCAAGCCTTCGAAATTCTTTGTCAAGTTCAGCATTTGTGCACTGGATTCGCGCATTAAGCTACATTCACTGCCGAAGTCTATATAGGCGACAAACTCTTGTGTTGCTATGACAGTTTTCTTAAAAAACTTTTCATTGTCATTGTTAGAAGTAGAAATTGCCAAAGTTTTACGTTCCCCGCCATCAGTGGGTTTAATTGTAAATTTGGATGACAAGGGTACTAGTTTATTCAGGTTGCATGAGGGACTGTCATGACCGACCCGATTGCATTTTTGGCATTTTACCAGCGGTTTAGGACACTTGTAGAAGCTGTGGCCCTTTTCCCTACAGTTGAAACAAGTGACTGGATTATCGTTTGATTTTACTGGGCCGGAAGTTCGGTTCCCTAGGACAAAGTCGTTACGTTTCTTAATAAATGTAGTTTCAATGGGCTTTTGAGAATTGAGAAAATTCAATAAATCTTCTGGCTCTTCACAATTTAAGGCCTGAGCACCGTTCCTAATCGACTTATCCGTGATCCCGTGTATAACGCAGTCTACAGCTTTCTTGCCCCTTATCTCACAGCGGTTAAGCAAGGTAAGTTTATCGTAAAAGTATTCGCGCATACATTCATTATTACGAGTTGTACGCGCAAGCATCTCTTCTAAAAGCCGACCATAATTTTGCTCGTTTGGGAAGGCTTTCTTTAATTTAACCTGCCACTCAGTTCAGGTAAAAATAACAGAAGGCAAAGCCTCGAACCATTTTTTCGCTAAGCCTGACAATTTCTGCAGAGCAAAATGCATGGTTTGCTTTTCGTCCCAGTCGTAGATTTCGGAACACTCGTTAACTTTTCGAATCCAGCAGTCGATATTTTGAGTTTTACTGGCCGGGTCAAACTCCGGGATAACGTTATTAAGATGATTGCTATGAAGTTGACGAGTGTTTCGATTTTCCCGTACAGAAGATAACAGTTTTATCACTTCATCAGAGCTAAATCCAGCCGATTGTTCCGATATTGGTTCCGTGGCACGAGCAGCCTGTTGAACAGGCGTGGGAGAAAGAGTACGACTACGACTAACCTCTTCCACAATCCATGAAGTCGTAGAGGATTCTCTGCGTGCCTTTGATGTGCAGCGACGCCGGCGTCTTTCCGGCGTGGTAGGCGACGGCGGTCTTTTGCGGCGACGGGACCGTCCTTCTGGGTTCTCCATGACCTCGAGATTTAAAACAAATCATGTATAAGTTCTATTACATCACCAACTTTAGGTACTTTTATTGTTTATAAGTAAATTTATAAGAAGCAATAATGTATTTTACAATATAATGTTAGGTTAGTCAAAATAAGATTTGAATAATATATAAATGTAAATCAAGGCATGCATCGACTAAATCTAAATTCAATTAAATTAAATAAAAATGTAGGGGATCTTGACAACAAATAAATAAAAGTGCTATAATACCAAATACTTTTGTTTTTGATTTGTGTAATCGACTCATGAACTGACAATTGCAAACATACATAGCCTCCTTGTAACCTTGACATACCTAGCCCAGGTTACATCGATTCCACTAAATATTAGGACACACTTGGCCCATGACACCCTTGTAACCGTGACATACCTAGCCCCGGTTACATCTATTCCAACCAATATTCGGACACACTTGGCCCATGCTACCCTTCTTGTAACCGTGACATACCTAGCCCCGGTTACATCTATTCCAACAAATATTCGGACACACTTGGCCCATGCTACCCTTCTTGTAACCGTGACATACCTAGCCCAGGTTACATCTATTTCAATAAATATTCGGACACACTTGGCCCATAATACCCTTCTTGTAACCGTGACATACCTAGCCCAGGTTACATCTATTCCAATAAATATTCGGACACACTTGGCCCATGATACCCTTCTTGTAACCGTGACATACCTAGCCCAGGTTACATCTATTCCACTAAATATTCGGACACACTTGGCCCAGAATACATGCTTCACATACCTGCGCAGTCATTGGTTGAAATTTCACGTCGGTAGACAAAAATAGTACCTACTATCTACAATGCTACCATGAACATAAAATTTTACGGGTAACAGAAGATAAATTTAATCACTTTTCAAGTTGCTACCGTCAATATAGATTTACTCTGAAAGGCTGATATTAATGGAATGATTGATTACTTGAAAAAAATAATTGAACCTGCCGTAAGACCAATGTTCTAGCTTTGTTAATTTCATGAAAACATTAAAATTGTTACTCAATTGTTATATGTAGGAAATCTCTGTAGGGTGTCAGCCTGGACAGAGAGGTTCCTTTATATAATCAAATTAACATTCCACAAGAGTTGCTTGGACACAATGTTAACTCGACAATTTTGAGTGACATACTATGGGAAAGGTACTAGCAAATCGGTATTGCAAGAGAGCTCTGTCAAGTGTTAGCCTGGCCAGAGTTGTCCTTACAACCCTATAAATTAACATTCTTCAAGAGTTGCTTGAACGTAATGTTAACTCAATAACTTTGCTCCTTTAAATTTATTACGTCAGTAAAGATAAGCAAAATGTGTAGGTACTGTAGGGAAACTCTGTCAAGTGCTAGCCTGGCCAGAGTGGTCCCAACATTACATCAAATTAATATCGTCCAAGAGTAGCTTGAACTCAATATTAACTCAATATTTTGCTCAATTAAATTATAGATCGATTAATTATAAGAAAATAAGTAGTGCAGGGAAACTCCGTCAAGTGTTAGCCTGGCCAGAGTGATCCCAACATTACATCAAATTAATATTGTCCAAGAGTAGCTCGAACGCAATATTAATCTAATTATTTTCTTTAAAAAGCAACTACGTTATTAAAAATGCGACAGTTTCTTACGGCAAATTCAAATTAAATATTATAACTTTAAAATTTATAAAAACGTACTACATACCTTATTTTGTGGGTCCTGGATTCACACTTCTGAGATTTTATGAAATAAAAATCCCAGTAACACGACAATAACTATATTGATCACTCCAAAAATATACACACGTACAGAACACTTCTAGACTAGACAACTTTCCAATTCCGAAGCCAACGAACAACTGAATGGCAGACAATTTTTTGGGTGCCTCAAGTCGGCACGGGTGGGGAAGGCCACGCGGTCGGTTGGTGGCAGATTGCACCCATTGGCCAGCCGTTAACCAATCAGATTCAGTTTAAAATCCAGAGTTGCCATATTTAAAATATTAAACTACCAATTCCGTAACCCAATGCTCGCAATGAAACACCAACCGACTCGTATACATTGCTGCCTGTCACATCAAACAAAATTATTAAATTATAAATCACGACAGTAGTATTGGGTAATTACCGTTACCGGGGTAAAATCCGGTTTTTTACCCGGGTGGGTTAAATGGGTTTTACCCACTACCCATTCCTGCCTATATATTAAAGTAAGAATTATCAAAAAAAAAAAAACTCGGAATCTCGTTTGGTTTGTTCGAGATCGAGGTAGCATTTTTGACTCTATACCTATGTAAGTAGTTAAGGTTTTTCTCATCTTATATTCTTTCTGACAGACCCCTAAATCCATTTCAAATTCTTCTATCACTCGATAATAGGTTTATATGAAAGTCCTATCTTCGAGCCATCATTACTCGATGTTAGGGTCTCATAGAGCCTATTATGGCGGTACAAAATTCTTATGGCTCGATAAAAGGGGAAATCTCTCTTCCGTTTTAACCTTATTTCGAGTGATAAAAACTGACAGATTTGATATTTTTTTAATATCATAGTCGTACTAAAATATATGTTAAATTAAATTATCAAACAAAAATACAAATAGTTTAAAGGAATCATGGTTTTTTAAGGCAGTAAACAAACTTGTTTTTCGTAAGCCCAATTATATGAACTCAGTACAAAACACAGTTTTTTAGAGCCACACATTTCTTTAAAAAACAAGAAACTTACCGCGAAATACCTACCGCGAAAATAGGTTTTTATGTTCGGTATATAATGTAGATAACAGCTTAGTAGAGAAATAACGAATAACTGAATCCTGTGCGCCACAAATTAAAAATAATCTAAAACTGTAAATTCCCTATCACCGATGGTACCGCGATATTAGGAGCAACCTAAAAAAAAAAGCGCCTAATATCGCGAATGATTATTTTCGTAATTTAATGCATTTAATTACGGTAAAAATACCAATCTAGGCCTAAATCTAATTCTACAGACACTATAGCACCTAGTAATACATTTTTTTTCTACTCATTAAACTAATTTACCACCTAAATTTGCTTAACAAAATTCTTGAAGTACTTACGTCAAGCAAGCTGCGTTTGTATGGGACGACCGGATTCTGCGCTGCCGTCGCACAAACTGGTGGATTTGAGCGTGTTTGGACGGTGTTATGCAAACTACCGCCAGTATGATGGTGCAAAACAAAATAGAGCACGCATTCATATTTTTTTCTTTGTGATACGCGGTCCCGGTAAAATTTTAGAGTCCAAAAACAAAATACCTCGATATTAGGTGCCAAAAAACGGTACCTCGATATTAGGAGCTTTTACCTTATAAGCTATTTGGAAGCTTTTATAGTAGCCGATCAATTGCGTCAATGATGATACTGTTTTTAATAACTGCGACCTGAAACTGGTTGAAAATACCTGCGCGGTCGCACAAATAATAAAGTGAGTTGGTATTAAACCAACGTGCCAAAAGAACCAAATAAGAGTTAATAGAAATTGTAGTAAAATTGCATATTTTTTATTAAACTGTAAAAAAACTTTTTAAACATACTAAAAATCAAAATTAAATAAATAAGGTATTACGTAATACGTTATTATAAACATAAAAATTGCATCAGCTGGCCTGCTGGGCTGGTGATAAACGAAGCCCCAGCGAGCCACAACCACGGGCCTCCTAATATTTTCGGAATATCACACCCCAAATCTACCACTTTGGTAGAATACGGATGTTCATTATTGTCTATGATAAAAGCTTTTTTGAAAGTTCTAAGTTTGAATTCGGATACATACAGGGATATAAATTGAAAGAGGGTTCCGTATGTTGTTTTGCTACGATTAGTTAAACAGTTTTTTTAAGAATATCGAGGAAGAAAACTTTTTTCGTGTCACTATTTGGCTATTTTTTGCAGCAATTTAATTGCATTTTAAATTCTTAATCGCATCATTATCATTATCTAAATATGACTTGCCGGTAGGTATTGACAGTCTTTAAACACCTAACCTAACCTTTTTGACCTAATAATCAGGGTGTAATAAGATGCTGTCTCGTCTCGTTGTCAATGAATACTTTTTGGTTCAATATTTTGTAGCCGAAAACCTTGCTGAAAACCTAGTACCTACCCAACAGCAAAGCTCAAATAATATTCTAAAGTGGTTCACAGATTCACTGTACCTACTTTTATATCGCACCAGTAAGCTAGATTTGAAAGTAAAAGTGTGGGAGAGAAGTAAGTAATTTTAATAAAAATAAAAATGATCTTCTAATTCTAACTTGGTTGGAACCCTCCTCTTCCTTTCTTCCAAAGAATTCCATGCAAGCATCCACATTAATTTTTCTCTTTAGTCTATGGTTTTCCTGTTGGACGGTGAACGAGCGGCTCGCGTTTCTCGCAAATCGCGTACAAAATCACGTCCGTGCGATATTGTTCCATGAACATTACGACCATTGTTTCACACACAACCGACACCCAACGTCTCCTGAATACATCTTTTGAACTTCCGTAGTGAAAAATCGAGAACGACTTTCACCCTGTAATTCGATTAACGAAACAAGGGGACGAAACGAAACATTACAAAATTATATCGTTGATCAAGTTTATTACAATGTATCGGTGTGCCGGGTCCGCGTACGGTATAGCAGTGTGATGCCCAGTGTGGCTCGTTTAAGTGACAAAGCAGCGGCGGCTCCCAATCGAGACGATTATCCCATTCGCAGGCTCACTCTGGGAACTGGCCTCTCGGTCGAGTGTTAGTCGCGAGGGGGACTCCAAAGCGGTAAATACGGAGTTGCACACCGAACTTCGCATCATATATCGCCAGGATTACGGTGAGCCACATTTTTCTTCTTCCTCGTTTAGTTTCAAACTCGCCCGACTTTATCTCTGACATTGAAGAGCGCGTAAGCCGCCCGCCGTGCTAAAATTAGCGATAAAATGTCAAGTCTCCCCTGGCACCGGGAAGCGATCAGCTGATCCAAACACAGTTATAATTATCCAATTAGATAACTGACTTTGAGAGATCAGTTTTATCTTGAAACTACATTTAAATCATTTTATAATGCTGCTGATAAGATAGCTGAAATGATAGTTGTGTAGGTATTGTATAATCTGAGCAATCAATTTGAGTGTGGCACTTGATCGTTTCAGATTTGAAGATGGTGCAGCAGGATTTGACTTAGACTGTGTGTAGTGCGGTGGACTTAGCACGATGGCTCGGGGCGGCTCTCTGGAGTGAGCTGGCAGGAGCCGGACGGACGTGTGCGTGTGTGTAGTGTCTAGTCTGTGTGTGTGTGAGTGCCGGGTCTGCCGGGATGCCCTCTGCAATGTTGTCTGCAGTGCTTGAGGAAGAGCCCGATTTATACGAGGCATTTCCCCCACATGTGGACCCCACCGGCATCACTATCCTAACTGACAGCCCACCAGGTGAGAAAATATAATTATTTATTTTTAACCTTTAACATACATTTTCTTTTCTTTTTTCTCATTTTAATTTTTTAATTATAAGTATAATAAATATAATGCTCTGTTTGATCACAATTTATGATTAAAAACAATAATTGGAAAGCAATTAAATAAGCTAAAACATATTCTTTTTCTAAACTTTGAATGTTGGTATGATAGTAGTTTCTACATTAAACAATCTAATCAATCAAGATACAATGCAGTATAAATTCTAAATTATTAATTTAATCCTAGCTTGTCCATCATTTCTAAGGAATCAATCAGATTAGGTAGACATATTTCAGTAGTAAAATAGATATTTTTAAATAGATTTAAATTAAATCTTTGGAAGTTATTTTTCTAATAGCTGACATCTTCTCACAAGTAGTAAAAAATAACATTTCTGTATGTACTAGCATAAAACTTAAGGTCCCTATTCCTAGTAGACCAAGAAAATGTCTTGTGCCTGAATGAATAGGTCAAAGCTATCTTTGAGTTTTTTAAATATTTTTTTATATATGGCATACTGGGTTTAAAACTTGTTGAAATTAACAAGTTATGTAAAACAATGCTAGAAATATTATTATTAATGGTGACACCAAAACAATTTAGTTAGTCAAGTTTGAAGGCCATACTCGTTTGATAAATCTCTGCTAACTTGTTAACCATGATTCTCTAGTGTTTTAGTTATATCTAACTATTGTCCTTAAATGCTTTTACAAAAAATGTTCAAATTGATTATAATTACTGTTCAAGTTCATGTTTTTTGAAATCATTTATATTTTAATGAAGAAAATGAAGAAGGTTATTTTTTTATTGTATTCAGAATTAAACAGTACATAAATAAATTATAATAAGGTAAAAAGAAACAGCATGTCCAGCAGTGGACTGTTGTGGCTGTTATGATGATGAAAAAGAAACAATCTGGCTGTAAACCAGGCAGTATTAGAAAAATAAAACTTAAAATCAAAGAGGAGTTAAAAAAATCAGCCTGGAAGTTTTACTGTATAAATAATAAGGGGGTTGTCGTGTTTTACAAATTAGGTAACACGTAGTTTTCAAACTTTTGGCCAGCCACATCAAAATGTTAGGTACTTACTATAAAAAGACAAAAAATGCGAAAATACCTATGTTGAAGAAATTTTATAAGGATGAGACCAGCTCCTTTCAATTTAGCTGAAAATAACAGGGCTAAGTTTAGCTGCAGACAGGTTTTTTAATAGAGCCCATTTATGATATTAATAAGAGAAGGCCAAAGGGCATGTCTGTGTATTTGGTACATGTGGAGTAGTTTTGACTTTTTCGAAAAGTAATGAAGTAAAAGAAAATATCGAATAAAATATTATTGCGGTCGTGAGTTGAACCCAGGTCCCGGTGGTATAGCAATGGCAGAGCGTTGACACGATACGCCACGGATCCGGTTCACGTTTCAGCCGCAGTCGTATTTTTTAGATTTCCTATAAATAATTATAGCAGCACTGACTAAATAGTAGACACATTTTCCTGTTCTTATAATCATTATAGTTGAGAAGACCACACGCTTATTCACGGCCGTATTGCGCTCTTTTTCTCACTTGAGTTTACCACCAAGTACCACTTACTCTTCATAAACCACGTAATAGACATTGATACTTTTTTAATAGATAGTGGCAGTGGTGGTGACTTAGCACAGCATCACCCCATCGGTTAAGTATGAAGCGACTAACCGATTGGAGGGATGGTGTACTCATGCCTGCAAAGTTTTCGGTACACCGTCCCTAGCACCCCGTATTGTGTATTGCAATTTTATGGTAATACACAGTCTTCTAAATGGCTCTCAAAACTTTTGACAGACGTTATGTAAATGGTTTTTACTGCCGTTTACGCTGCCGCTCTGCCTACCCCGGAAGGGATATAGGCGTGATATACGTATCAGTGGCGAAGGGCGGCATTTTAACGAATTTTTGGCTGTAGGTTGGTAGGTAGGTAGTAAGACGTGTGGTGCCCGCAGAAAGCCGTGTGTATGGTGCCGGCAGAGTAGAATAGCACCACCTCCTCTCTTCCCGTGGGTGTCGTAAGAGGTGACCGAGGGATAAACCCTACCCAAACAGCCAGGGCCAACCGTATGGTGGCGGGTAATCCACCACAAAAGCATTCCCAAGGAGGGTTGACGTCTGGTAGGCGGCCGGTCGTAAAATTAAGCCAAATCCTTTGCAACACGATTTTGTGTTCAACAAAACGTGTTGCGTCGACCCCAAGTAATTGGGATAAGGGCAGGAAGATGATGGATGAGGTTGGTATGTAGGAGAAGAAAAAAATATTAAATGAAAGTAGATTGATGAGAAGTAACGGAAGTATGGAATATGGATTCTAGTCCGGTACGGCTGGCATTATTTGAGGGTGTAACTTACAAAAATTCTAAAGTCGCTTATTTTTTGTACGATTGTGCAATTTGTGTCTATAAAGCACATATTTAATTTTGTGCCATTTTTTACACTCCCGTAAATTTTCGATTCAATGTATGGCAGCGCATTAATTAAATTATTTTTTAAGTATGCAGGTACCTACAGAAAAATATTAGGAAGTTTACTAGTATTGTCTCTGTGACAGTTAGCACCGTGTAAAAACCTTGTTTGAGTCGCTTTTCCACTGACAACGAAAGTATGTTTCCTTACATCTAAAATGGCACAAATGAATAAATTGGGATCAATGAATGGTCTAGAAACTATGAGCAGAAAACCATCGACTTTAATATTTTTGAAACACGAAAAGCTAGCCGTACTGGTCTATTCGTAAATTTCTGAAAGAGAAACCGATAGGAATCGGTATGTATAGTCCCTTCGCCGCTGTTATGTACGTTTGAATGAGTGTTGTTTTTTATTTCTAATGGACACAATCCATACAATCATAAAGAAGTTTAATATTGTATGGATTCGCTGTTTACCCTTTCAAATAAAGCATATCTACAGATGCGATTGTGCTAGGTCTGATAAGTAAAATGTCTTTCTTTACTAAGCTATATGTACAGAATGTCCCGGTTATCGTGGTTCATAGAAATAAATCTAGACTCTGGACTGGACATCTATCTACCATACATAATAGCAAAAAAAAATGGTTCAATAGTTTGAAAAAAGAAAATTGCTCTATCAGGCTGCATAATTAGTATGGAAGGTCCATTTCTTTCTTCAAAATATTGAACAATTTTTTTTTGCTTTTATGGTAGCTTAGGTGTCCAGAGTCTAGATTTTTTCTTTGGACCACGATAACCGGGACAACCTGTATAAGAATCTATATTTTTAGATTATCGCGGTTGTTTACAACACTTATATTATTGTTTAGAACAGGATTTTTAACGAGTAAGGTGTTTAATTAACGTCGTCGGTAATAATAATAATCCCGTTGAAAACAATGATACAAATGTTGTATAAGAATCGATTAGGCTATGAATATTATAAAATTTACTGAGCCCGGCTTATGCTACAATCTGTGTATCATACGCCGGGCTCAAATTTTTAAATATTTCTGCCACATTACACGAAGAGTAGGCAGAGTGTAAACGGCGGCTGTAAATACCAGTCATTTACACCTTACACCACGTTTAACAAAAGTTTGAGTCATTCAGAAGACTGTATCGCCATAATGACAGACTTCCGAAACCCGCAAGAAAGAAATGGGATGTTGCTATTCTCAGCCGGCATCACATTATTAGCCTGCACTTTTTGTTTATTCCCCCCCGGTAATGATCCCAAACACGTTATACAGAAAGAAATTACCTACTTCTGAAAGCTGGCATGAAAAACACAAGTCATAAAACCTTTCCGAGAACAACGAAAATGACGTTTCATTTTGCTCCGGTTCCTCCCCCACTGATAATCCCAGTTGTTCCCGTAAACATATAAATCTTAGGAAGTAGGCCAAATTCTTTCATCCATATATTGACCCTCCCCTACTCGCCTATATGAAACAAGCAGATGTATTAAAAAACAAAAACCCGACTGTAGTAATTTCAAAGTTGTATATTGCGATAAAAATCCGCCATTTTAAATTTATGAAGATTAAATATTATAGCCAGTGTCACTCGCGCTACTGAGACGATTCTAAAGCTGCTATTCCGAACACTGCAGCCAACAGCCGACAGCCGACAGCATATGCTGCAACGGCTGCAGCTATTGGCAGTTGCAGCACATGCTGTTGGCAGTTGCAGCACATGCGATTCCGAAGGCACCGGCCGACAGCCGACAGCCGACAGCACATGCCGTGACTGCCGATAGTTGCATGCAGACTTAGGTAGATTTTATAGGTACCTACAGCTTAATAGGTACCTACATACATAAATCACGCCTTAAACCCTTGCAGGGTAGCGACGGCCGTAAAAATTCGGTCGTTATCGCCACGTGTAACAAATATTTGAGAGCCGTTCTAGCTATTGTCGTGTATCACTATAGTGACAGGTTGTCAGCTTGTCGTCTAAAATTGCAATACACATGTTACCTTCGAGACCCATAGTCGCTGCTTACGACACCCACAGGAAAAAACGGGGTGATGTTATTCTAAGCTAGCATCACACGGCAGAGTAGCAGGTAGGTACATAGGTAGCTATAATAGGTACCTACAGGTAACTCACAGTGTACCGCAACTCGAACCTAGGTAGGTATAATAGGTAGGTACCTTTGAAATTACCGCTGTGTGGTTTCGTTTTTTAATAATTATGATAGTTAATTACCTCATAATTATTTCTGAACCACATATTTTACGTTTTATAGTAAAATAGCTTAAATAGATACGTGCGTATCGCACTGCCGTTGCAGCAATACTGATCTGCAGTCACGGCAGTTGCGGCATATGCTGCAGCGGCCGACAGCATGAGCTGTCGGCTGCAGCCTTCGGATAGCGTTCCATAGAACTCCATACAAACCAGTAGTGCTGCAACGGCTGCAACTGCCGTTGCAGCATATGCTGTTGGCTGTCGGCTGTTGGCTGCAGTGTTCGGAATACCACCTTTACGACACCTCACGTGTCAAGATCCGACTTGCCGTTTGGGCTGTAGCCCGTGAAAACGAATTTCTTGCCTACATACATACTCTCGAATAGCATAACCCTCCTAAGGCAGTCGGGTAAATAATATGTTACGTATACGAATATAACTTGACCTCAATCCACACTATTAATCCGTTTAATGACAGCTCATCATAGTTAGGCTAACTTTGTCCCTAAGGCGTGACTATACATACACCTGAGACGTAGGATGAGAACTGTAGGTATGACAAAAGTGATCGTCGGAATATTATGTGGAAATGGTTTCGAGTATCGCGCGTCTCATGTTTTCGACTCACCTGTGGAGATAGCGCCTAGAAGCGGAATTTTGCGCATTTCAATCAAAAGTTTAGGAGAAATTCGTCTGGAGGGGGAAGTTCGTGATTTGAATTAAGTAATTCCCACAGAAGTCATTCCTGTTTGGATTTAAGATTCGAAATTTCGAAAGTTTAGAAGTAATGGAATAATTTGGCCAATTTGGCGAACGGGAAAATTTCAGTGCTTGAATAATAATACCAAAATTAGCTTTTATGTAATTGACAAATCAAAACCATTTTTAGACTTGAAAAATTGCATAGGTGCCTACCACACGCTGGTACGAATTAATAACAGCGACTAAGCGGTAGTCGTCCAGGCAATGGGCAGCAGCGTTCCCTGTAAGTGCAACACCTTGCAGTGCGCTCGCCAATCCGCATGCCACGAGTGGTATCACAATACCGTCAAATAGGGGGAGACCCATGTCCAGCAGTGGACTTCTCCGTCTGAAAAAGTTAAAGTTTAAGTACAGTTGTATGACATACATGGTAAGATAGGGATATTTTTTGTAATTTCTGCTTCTCGTTTGAAGATACACACTTATGCACTGTAGCGCAGAATTACTAGTTTGCTTTGCAATCTCAAAATATAATCTATGTATCTGGTAAGGATTTCTTTAAAAATGTAGTTGCACTGCAAATTACAAAGCTGGAGGAATTTGCTCTTTGGGAATTCACTTTGAATCTACATATCCACGATTAGTAATGTGGACAAAGTCGAACTAAAGGAAAGAAAGGAAATACCTAGAATCTAGATATCTAATCTAGCTAGACCCTAGATAGCACAGGAGTGGCATAAATCCACGGTTGAAATGTATCGCCAAGACGACGGTTCTTCCTAATTTTACTTTGAGCCTATTTCCATCTACGTTTATCTCATAAAGAAATCTGCCGTGTGGAATACCCTGTCCACGAACGACCCGATGAAGCCTTGTGTCAGAGTTTTTAAACCTCTTATGTATGGCCATGTAACGTCGTCTAAGTTGTCATCGACACCAACCACATGGCTTAATATGCCCTCTGAAGCGCGCCCTTATGACGAACCACCAAACGAAAGGAGAAAATGCCTAGATAAATACGCCTACATCCGTCGCGGTGTAGGCAGAGCGCAAGCGGCTGTAAAAATGGCTTTTACACCACGTCGGACAAAAGTTTGAGAGTCATTTAGAAGACTGTGTATCACTATATTGACAGGTTGTCAGCCTGTCGCCTAAAATTACAATACACATCAACTCTCAAATCCCTAAGTCGCTTCATACGACACCAACGGGAAAGCTATGGATTGATGCTATTCTAAACTGGCACTACACGGCAAAGAAACTGCAAGAAATGTCTAGATATTAACTTTTTGGTTACTAAGTTAACACAAACGAAGCAAGCGGAAAATTTTCACCCCACGATTCGAACCCACGTCTTCTGACAAGCCGGGTCAGACGTGTTAACCGCTACACCACGGTAGGCAACCCAGGCGGCGAAATTGTGAACCACTTGTTTCGTTCATATATTTTTGTAACTTGTCTGTAAATGTGTAGATGTCACAGAAGTGGCATACACGGTGTAAACTGTTTCCCCGAAGCGCCAGCGCCGATTGTTTGTGAAACACGGCCGCTTGTTATGTGCTTACTCCAAACAGGCGACAATGCAGCGAGTTTCCAGCGAGATTCCACCTCTACTCGCCTTTAGTTTTATCTACTGGATCAAACCGGATTTTACTAGTTGTTGAGGGCTGTTTTCATCTCAAGCGGTTTTTCGAATATCAGAAAAAAACGGTCGGATCTGGACAGTCGGATTCATACGCGGACGTTAGGTGTAGTTTTCATGGCCTCGGGGCCAATAACTTAGGTCCTTACCGTATACGGTGATTGTTTTATTACCTATACGTTCGCTCGTGCGTTTTTCTGTTGAAAAGGTCCTTAAAATTGCCAGCAAATCAATAAGCTTTATCTAGGGTAAGTAGAATTGGGCTTGGTTATTAATGCGTGTTGTGCTCGAACTTAAATCTCTGTAAAACTAGTGCACACCTTAATAGTTTGATTGAAGATTTTAAAACCGTAAAAACGAATTATCTACACTACAGAAACCCGATTATCCAGAACAAAACTGGGCCATGTTTATAGTCGTGCTATCACTATCAGCCGCAAAGACAAACAGGGTTCATCTGCCGCTATCTAGAGAAATCTCTGCGATAAGAGTGTTATCGTGCGCGGTTTTACCACACGTTGCGTACGGCGCACCGCCGATACAGATGCTCCACTTCTGCTTCTTCGAGCGGGACACCAACTCGTCCAACGACCCGATGAACCCTAGTGTCTAGAGTTTTTCAACCGCCTACTACAAGTAGCAGGCCTCTGACATGGTTGTGTAACGACCGCCGTCTAAATGATCATAGACAGCAACCGGGACCGACGGCTTAACGTGCCCATCCGAAGCACGGAACCATCTTGCTTTTCGGACAATCAGGTGGTTCAGCCTGCAATGTCCTAACCAGACCGGGAACAAATTCTCAAAGTGATAAATATCAACTTTGTAAGTGACCCCACCCGGAATTGAACCCTTCTGCGTCGCAGGCAGTCGTATTAACCACTTACATCGGCTGTTAGTAGGTAATGCTTTACTCAGTACCTACTAGACTTTGCTTCTACAGGCGTTTTCAAAGTTACCTAATAATTAATTTTAGGTTGTATTACGGTTGAAGTGACACAACATCCTCGATTATATCGTGCCCGGAACAGCTTTATTATTGTGGATTGACTCAAAATTTTGTCCATATTTCTAACAATCAGGCGTTTCCGCTTACAAACCAATGTACATACACACACATGTCACACATTTATGCCTTGCAGTGTAGGTAGAGCGTTAACGGCCGTAAAAATACGGGTGCTGTCGTCATATTTGACAAATACATTTCAGAAAAATCATGTATCACTAAAGTGCCCTAACTAGACCGGAAACCATTTAACAAATTTCTGTTTTTTGGCAGTCAGTGAAATTACTTTTTGGAAAACTTCCAAAATTTCATCGCAGGCAGGATTTGAACCTGCGACCTTCGGCATCAAAATAACTATCCCGGTAGATGGAGCCCATCCACGCGATGGGCTCCATCTACCGGGATAGTGGACAATATATACTTCCTTAATTTCGCGGGCTCGATTAGAACCGCGGTAGCCCAGTTGTTTAGGGCGTCGGCAGTACTGATGCCGAAGGTCGCAGGTTCAAATCCTGCCTGCGGTGAAATTTTGGAAGTTTTCCAAAAATTGTTTACCTAACACGAGAAGTGTTTTAAAATTTGGTATTCAGTGAAATTACTGGTTACATGAGATAACGAAGGTTTCCAGACGTTTAACAAAAGTTGCTTAATTCCTATTAGAAACTTCTTTCATGAGAATTGTTGCCAGTTAAATAGCTTTGAATTTAATTATCTCCTTTGTAAATAGGCATAAAGTTTGTTTGCTTGTTTAGTTGTTTCAGAAATGATTAATATTCTGTTTATATTTGTTCAGTTTATTGTGTTTACTTAACTCTAGTTTAACCATATATATTTATTACTTTTCCAGTTAAATAACAGAAACGTAAATAACGCACCTTAGTTATTGCTTTTTTTTTTAGGATATAGGTTGAACCTGTAAATTAGACATGTGTCATTACTTGTTTTGTTACCCGACTGCCTCCGAAGGAGGGTTATGTTTTTCGAGAGTATGTATGTATGTGGACAAGAAAATTCTTTTTCATGGGCTACAGCCCAAACGGATAGTTGGATATTGGCATATGAGGTGTCGTTAGATTCGTCTCAGCAGCGCGAGTGAGACTGGCTATATTACAAATTCATAAACTGAAGATGGCGGATTATTATCGCAAAATACAACTTTGAAATTACCGCAGTCGGGTTTTTGTTTTTTAATACATCTGCTTGTTTTGTTACTGAAAACCTACCAAACTGACCAAAATTATTACAAGAATCATTTCTGAAAATTTCAAGAAGCAATTGACATCCTATAGGTACCTACCGCTGTTTTAAATAGTTCCAGGTTAGTCAACCTTATTACATCTAAAACGCGTAATATTGATCGATAAAGGCTATCGATCATAGTATTTTTGATCAACGCACTGATATATCATATTGACGTCATTCTACTCGAATTATGCGACAAAATACTTGTTTGTGGAGCCAATAAACTTGTTTTATCAGATCTAGTTAGACATTTATTTGCGAAGAAAATCGTAACATTTGCAGGTTATAAAAATTACAGTTCGAAAAATGATTACATCTTATACACGTACTGCTAAACTTACTTCGTTTCGAAAACAGTAATTTCTTTGACCCGCGCCCTTCAACGCCCACCATCATTTTTTGACCTTTGGAAAAAGTGTAGGCTCATAGGATTTATACTTTATTTTATTTCAGTATTTATTGGCTGCCTACTGTGTCTGAAAATCTTGATAATAATTGATCATACTATTTTCACTTAGTATCTTCTTTGACACTCAATGAGTTGGAAAAGAATCTGCGACACCTTTCAAAGACCCAATTTCTTAGGGTACTTTACGCCTGTAATCTTTCCGCTTGAACAGAAGTAAAAGGGAATAGGTACTCAAATAAAGGGTCTTATTCGCAAATTAGATTTGTCGGACAAGTCCCAGTTAAAGGGCCCCCTTTGAGGGTCTAACTGGGCAAATTGACAGAGAGACCCCTTTGATTGATTGTCCTAAAGAGTAAGCTGATCAAAGAGACTTTCTGAATTAGGAGACAGTTTGTTTTACATGTTCTAGGTTCAGATTAGGTAAACGGGATTTATTAATGCTTGAAGAACTTAAAGGGGTAGAGTAGTTCATGAAACTTACTTATCAATATTCTCTTATTAATTGTAAAGGATTCTTCTGTATTTTAGAGCTGAGGTAGGTATTTCTTGTCGGTGGAGCTGAAGCCTTTTTCATTCAGTTGGGTTCTACGATAGTGTCTTCTTCGATAGGAACGGTACGACACAACTTTAACCTTTACCTTTATTTGTCTTAAGTTGTTTCGATTTCGGAGTTCCTATTCAAAATGTGCATTCTATTCAAGAGATGCGGCTTTATTTTAATCGATATAGCTCATTCACTACTTGCTACTATGATTAGCCGTTGCGAGCGGTTCCTTTGAAGTTGCTAAATCACTTCATCAACTACCGTTTAGCCTACTAAGTGTCCAATAACTGGGCTAAGTGATCTTAAGCTTATCATAATGCGGTTGCAGACTCCTTTCGCCAGATGGCGTGATGTTTACGCATATCCTACGCTTGCGGTGTATTGCCAAATCTTGGAGAAAAATGTCATGCTGATTGAGTATATCCAGTCAGACATTGTCCTTGACTGCGTTCGGAGTTCCTATTCAAAATATATCATAACCTTATAAAAAATGTGCATCCTATTCAAGAGGTTCGGCTTTATTTTTATCGATATAGCTCCTTCACTATTAGCTACTGTGAACAGCCGTTGCGGGCGGCCCCTTTGAAGTTGCTAAATCACTTCATCAACTACCGTTTAGCCTACTAAGTGTCCAATAACTGGGCTAAGTGATCTTAAGCTTATCGTAATGTGGTCGCAGACACCTTTCGCCAGGTGGCGTGATGTTTACGCATTAGAAATGATTGCGGTGTATTGCCAAATATTGGAGAAAAAAGATATGCTAAATAATGCTGATTGAGTATATTCAGTTAGACATGGTCGATGACTACATGTCTGTGACATTGGAAGCCACAACGGTTCTCTCAATAGGAGGGTATTTGCCGTACTTACCACGTCTGGCTGGCGGTTTGGCAAGCGCAGTGCATGGTGTTGTATTCACAGGGAACGCTGCTGCCCATTCCCTGGATTCATCCCTTAGTTGCCATTTACCACACCCACGGGGAGAAATGGAGTGATGATATATTCTTAGTCGGCGCCACAAGGCAGGTTTCAGGTCGGTACTAAAGTATAGTAATGGTGTTTATAACACCGTTCGCCAGGTGGCGTGTTGCCCCTGTACGCAAGCGCATATCATTGGACTACGCATCGTATGATCGCGTTGTATTGCCAAATCTGCATAAAATTAAACGTGCTGATTGACGGATTGAAACATTGATCTTGAATGACTCATTTTAAGGCAAGTTACGTGCTATGATGACTTATTTTATAATGGTTCGATTCGGTGCTATTCGCTTTACACCTAAAAGCAAACTGAAATCGCTAGATTACCCAAAATATTTTTAGTACCTAAGGACTTAATACAGTTTGAAGTTTTCTCCAATGTTTTTATCTTTTTCAAATACTCACCAATCTCACCACATCTTGGCAGGCGGATTGGCTACTTATTGGGTGTTTACGGGGAACGCTGCTACCCATTCCCTGGATGATTATCCCTTAGTCGCTTTTTACGACACCCACGGGTAGAATTGGGGTAAACGTATTCTAAGCCGGTATCACACGGCATATTTTCTTACCGATCTGGCAACATTCAACTGCTCTGTTTATGCGGACGCCCGGTGTTGATAGCGCAAAAAATAACTCTTTCTAATTTATGCTGATTATATCTTGCGTGTTTTGCGTAACATCTGCGTATCTGATCGCTCAATCGGAGACACCTATCATTAGTGGTCAGCAGTCTATAAATTAGGTCTTGGTTTGAGGTCTGATGAGCGGGATGTTTTTTTTAGGGTATCGTAGTCTACTAGAAACACTTATCATTTCGGTAAGTCTGTCTGTCTGTCTGTCTGTCTGTTATATTGAGTAGGGTATCGTTGAATATGTCTTTTAAAACTAAGGATAGGTTTCTATGAAACAAATTCTCAAAAATGTTTCTGTCTCGAGATATTTGCTTTTAAAAGTGGCGTTTTTGAGCCATAGTTTGTTCCAGCTGTAACTTCTAAAGTATGCATGATAAAAATTTGAAAAAATATGGAATATAGTTCTTAATATGAAGTTACCATGAAAACTATAACGAATAATGTACCACTTAAGATTAAGGCCGCTATAGAGGTTTTCACGAAGCCCATACAATTTTCCCTGCCAGACCGCTCGGAGCGTCGTTTTGCGAAAAACATGGGAATGTTTGAATATTTTTTACAGTGATATTATGAACAAAAATAAATATATTTTTCTGCAATTAGATTAAGTACATCTTCTTAAATAACATATATTTTTTTTAAATCTTTAATACTGTTATTTATTCATACAGAAGCTGTTATAATGGCGCATTATTTTGCAAAAATTCGTATATAAAAACGTGGTATTATTCTATATTTCTGAATAAAATTGTAAAATGTTCACTGTAGACTTTGTTTTTAAATAAATACTCAATTTTTTTGTATAAATGATATTTTTTTACAGTGAACCAAAACTCTAAAACTCACGCTTGATTTGAGGTTCTTTTCCTGAATTTTGGTTTTGTCGCTTTAGATATCGCTGTTTGTAACATGTTTAAAACCAAAATGCTAATATTTACATTGTACATTTTTTAGATGAAGATATGCTTGATTAAAAGTACAAGTAAAATATTAATTTTACATAACGGTTTTCGAGAAACTCGCATGTTTATAAAGCCAATATTTGCCAATTTGCTAGAAAAAATTGAATGCGCTCTTAAGGAAATATTAAAGTTTTTCAATTTGCGGTTGGTAACCATACAGCTGCAAACAAACTAGCAACAAAATTAACTTTGTAACGCTGAAACTTAAACTTTGACTGACTACGAAACCCTATTTGTGAGCGTGTCTGACACGCTCATGGCCGCTTTTTGTATAATATAGGCTCGCATTATTGGTAAGCGATGGATCATGCAGACGATATTGAAACATGCTTGCTTGCCTAGATAGTGTCTATTCACTCTTGCCTACAGGTAGTAGGTAGGTACTCTTGTTATAATGTTCCGGAAAATGCGAAAGAGAGGTATATCGACGACATTATGTTCCTTCTATTCAATGGGTAGTCCACTTTTTTACGGAAGCCTCCCTCTATTGGGATCGACCTAATTCGCAAGTGAAACTAAGTTTTTGAGACGTTATACCCAAAATAAATTTGTGAAACCAGTACAGTACAGTGTTTTTTAATACAAAAATATCTAACATGAAGTTTCACCCGGGGCCAACAATCGCAAGTATTAATCATACATTACACCATACAAAACTTGATCTTGAATCACTATCCATTGAAAGAACTCCATCAAAGTCAGTTGTGTAGTTTAGAAGAAGTTAGCGGTGACAGAGACAGAAAAACGCAAAAACTACTTAATTTTATTTTGTCCACACTATTTCGTGGAACTATAGTATTCTAGCTTATAAATTTACCAACGGAATGTATAGTTGTTTTATATCTATATGATTGGCTTAAGGTATTAACTATCTTAATCCTAACGAGTTGAAATTAATCTACACTACTTCTGTATGAGTTTTGGTGCAATATTTAAAATAGCAATGAGCTCATTTAACAGATTAGAACCAAAAATATTAAAGCGCAATAGATAGCATAACTCCCCAATATGTACGTGCAATAGAGAGCTTGGCACGTTTTTATTTTGTGTAATCGTTTTTCATAATCTCCTTTGCTTTATTTTATTTTTTCCCACGATGGAACGGAGACGGTATATGCGTTTGGGGTGAGAGAATGTGTGTTTGTGCAAACCTATGTCACCAAATGTCTCCCAAACCACTGGCCTGATTTTGATGAGGTTTTCAGTGATTGATTTATATTTTTTTAGTTTATGTTCTTAGCTAGGTGTTACGCGAACAACTCACCAGGGGGCGCTACAGTAAACTGTCGTGGGTATTTTCAAAATTAAAATTTTGTTTCCACTTGTAGACATTATGAGGGTTCAGGCCTACATAATGAATGAACGATACTTTTTTACTGTATAGTCCTTTGTAGCTGTAAATATATTTTACTAATGTACGGAACCTTTGGTAGGCGAGTCCGACTCACATTTTTTAATTGCTTTATTATACGTACCTATGTACCTACTTTGATCAGATAGATTTACAACTCAGTGCACTACAAAGTATTTTCTTTCGTAAACAAACACGTCGCTTACAAAATATGTCAAGCATGCAAATGATACCATTCTATTTGGACAGGTTTCAGAAATTTGCGATTGAATCATCGAAAAATGCGAGTTTTCCTCGTGCAATGTCTTTCAGGGAAATTGGCATTGATACAAATAATACATTTTTCGAGAGCTTGTAATATGAATCATTTTAAGGCATGAAAGAAAATATGTTATGGGAAAACTGAAATGAAACCTAGAAAGAAATAACGTTACCAACGCCATCTGTGATTGTATGTCAATAACAACTATCTATTGACAATAACAACTATTACTTTGTGACTAGTAATAGGTAAACACAGTGTACATAATTGATTTATTTGCTGCGAGCGTGTAATACGGTACGGCCTCGACAGATGTCAGTCGACACACGCTAATCGTATGCGCTCCTGTTTAGTATATGTATTGTTCACTTTTTTTGGATAATTTGCCGTGTGGTGCCGGCGTAGAATAGCATCACTCCATACATTTCCCGTGGGTGTCGTAAGAAGTGACTAACGGATTTGAGAGTTAATATGTAGATATTGCAATTTTAGGCGACAGGTTAGCAACCTACCCGAGTGGTAGCTTCCAAGGATTCTGCCACCCCTATTCTACTCAGGGTGTTTCGTAAAAGGCGACGTAGAGTTTGTGACCTTGGCAACAATATCTGCCGACCATGGTCAACCGTATTATGGTGGCGGTGATACCACCTACGATAGCATTCCCAAAGAGGGTTGACGTCAGGCAGGCGTGCGGTCGTTAAATTAAGCCAAATCCTTTTGCAACATGATTTTGTGTTCATACAAAATCATGTTGCAAAGATGATGAGGTTGGCAAACTGGCACTATGGTGATAGGTACACAGTCTTCAGCGTGACTCTCAAACTAATGTCAGACGTGTACCGAATTATACTGGATTTTCATACAAATGCTAAGAAGATCCAGTATAAGTTGATCTCTTAAATGAGTAGGTTGATGTGTTGCCGATGCTGTAGTAAATTATCTTAAACCTAGATTTACATTTGTATCGTGAATCGCCAGCCACTTACAAAATAAGCCGTAAGTGTTTGTGGTTTGCATTAGGTCATTGATGTTTACCAGATATTGGCGGTTGTAAATAGATCTAGATCTAAACTATGCAACCGTTTTATTGCTATCAGAATCAAGGTCTGGTTGATCTCGGAATTACTTTGAAATGTATCGTAGTATTTTCCTATTCTTACTAGAATCCGTAATTTATACAGGTTATCGTAAAAAAAGACTGCAAATATTTCAAGGGGAAATAATAATGGTTCCGACAAATAAATGAATCTCCTGCTATCTCTGTCCGACTATTATTCTAATTTACCAGCGTTATAATAAAATACCGACAAAAAATCCAAAGCATACCGAATTAAATAAATAAATTTTACTAACAGCCATGAACACAATCAAATAACATTTTAACTTAAAAATATATTAAACTCCGAATAACAAAACTAAACTTCCAACTAAAATACTGAACCTCCAACAAGATTACTAGGTTACTGACAACAGAAGTCATGTCAAAATAATCATTCTTTTACGACTTTTATGAGTGATTTAATTTTCTATTTTTGGTTACCAAATATATTTTTTAACTCTCAATAATGATGAAAATACCGAAAAAACGGAACCTAAAATGTAGAATGGAGAAAAGGATCCTGCACTTGCCCGCAGTTTTACAATAAATACATTTGTAAACACCTTCTTGGACTCGCTATCAGACTGAAACTCGCAATTCCACCTTTGAAAGCGAACCTACATCACTACCTGTACCTATATGACAAAAAGAAAACAGGGTAGTCCTACTAAATCTAGACCTGCTCTAGCGATTCGTTCAACGACCGGATAGACCCTGGTGTCAGAGTTTTTCAACCGCCTACTGCAAGTAGCAGGCCTTTGACATGATTGTGTAATGACTAATGACCATCATCATAGACAGCGACCGGGACCGACGGCTTAACGTGCCTATCCGAAGCACGGAACCATCTTGGTTTTCGTACAAACAGGTGGTTCAGCCTGCAATGTCCGAAGCAGACTGGAAACAAATTCACAAAGTGATAAATATAAACTTTGTGAGTGACCCCACCGGGAAATGAACCATCTGCGTGGCAGGCAGTCATACTAACCACCGCGCCACATCGGCTATTAATTTCAATGAATACTTATATAACGTGAAAATATCATTAAGATTAGGTACTTTTTACCTCTTTATTTTAGCTCATAAGAACAAATGAGGTAAGACATTTTCTACTAGTAATTAATCAATATTTTAGCTAATTTCATTTTATTCTTTAAAAAGTAACCAAAATTCATGATTATAGTAAGTACATTTTTGTATTTATAATAACTTTCTTATACAGAAAGCCAACAATAGTAATTTAAGTATAACGTTGTAGTAAAACTAGCACAGAGTTTATGAAAAATGAAATGTAATTGATGAATTACTAGTTGGCAAATAAAGGTAAAAATTACAAAGCGTTGTTACGAGTAGAACATTATTTTTTAAGGTAAAAAAGTATTACAGCAATTAACAGTCATATGATTTTTTCGGAGATTTAAGTATATCGTTCAGTCGTTTTGGCATTTTTAGTCGGAAAAAAGTAGTCGGAAGTTTAGTATTTTAGGCAGTAAATGTAATATTTTTAGTAAGGACAGTTTTGAATTTATTATCGGAGCTTTTATTACTACCCTATTTCAAGGGGTGAAATGAACAGTTTTATGAGCTGGATCACACTTTAAAATAGAAAACAAAAAACATGAAACAAAATTGGGCCACCCATACAAATTGACTTGCTCGCTTCTCGGCTGATAAATATTTTGCATGGAGGACAAATTTAATCTTTCATATTTCGTCTATGTTTCATAGTAACAGTAGTTCAATTTCATGGGCAGGTTTACCCCTTTAAAATATTTACAGTATTTTTGACATACATGCAGTATATCACGCCTATACCCCTTGCGGGGTAATCGACTGTACAAAACGGCCAGGTCGTACACCATGTCTGACAATAGTTTGAGAGTCACTCAGAAGACATGTCTTTTTAGGGTTTCGTAGTCTACTAGAAACCCTTATAGTTTCAGTAAGTCTGTCTGTCTGTCTGTCTGTCTGTATGCCGCGCCCTCATAACTCCGTCAGTTTTAGAGCTATCGTCATCAAATTTGGTGTGAAAATAGATCGCGTCGACCCAAATTTAGAAATGTTGAGAAAAAAATATTTTAAAAGTTTTTTGAACCCCCTCCCATACAAGTGAAAGGGGGGCAAAAACAATTTTTGTCTTCTGTAATATTGAGTAGGGTATCGTTAAATAGGTCTTTTAAAACTAATGGGAGGTTTTTCAGAAACAAAGTCACTAAAATGTTTCAGTCTCGAGATATTTGCTTTTAAAAGGGGCGAATTTGAGCCATAATTTGTTCCAGCTGTAACTCCTAAAGTAAAAACGATAAAAATTTGAAAAAAATATGGTATATATTTATCAATTTGAAGTTACCATGAAAACTATAACGGATACTGTACCATGAGAAATTTCAGAAAAATAAAAGTTTTTCTATTTGCGGTTGGTAATCATACAGCTGCAAACAAACCAGCAACAAAATTAACTTTGTAACGCTGAATAACCTGATATTTAAACGTTGACTACGAAACCCTATTTGTGGGCGTGTCTGACACGCTCTTGGCCGGTTTTTTTTACCTACACCTGTACAAATTGCCGATTCTAGTAAGAATAGAAAAGTATAACGACGAAGTGTTGGTTTCATTACGTAATATAATGAAATTAGTGACTCATTCATTACTTGTAGTACCCGCGAGTCTTTGTATTTACTAATTGTAATTACCGATTACTAACACGACTAATAAAACAATCTTTTCAATTGGAATAAACACTAAAACAAGAATGAAAATAATAAAGACCAGAAAATCTTTCAAATTGCATACAAATATGTGTATCCGAACTTTTTCTAAGAGACGAGTCTTATTATGACTTGGCGCTAACCAATACTTACTTTGTGACTCTAACCTTTCAGTAACATTAGGTTAATGAAACGGAAACAAAAGTAATAAGTTTATTATTTTTTTATGATAAGCGACTTTGTTTACAAACATTTCTATTTATTTCTTTCATAATAAACAATGTTTGTGTTCAAGGCCCAATTTAACCCGGTTTATCTTTTATCTACAGGACACCCAAACATTAGTAAGTAGTTATTTATACACTGAAAATGAAAATAGTTATAAAAAACGCGTGTTATTGTAGCTATGTCTCGACGCGCGTAATCAGAACTTGGTGATAACCTCGCCTTATCAAGTTGTTTGACTTAACACCTTGGCTGGCGGTATGTCTGTTAGACTGATGGATAAATGAATTATTATTTTTATCGTAATCGATGCTATTGCGAGTCAAGAGTCTACCCATTTACTCACACTACTTCAAATATACGTAGGTGTCAAGTCAAAATGGTCACGCCCCCATTTTAGGAGACTACCGCGGTTAAAGCCGAAACCCGTACAAAGGTTAGAGCTACATCTGTAGGTAGGGTCAGGTAGGGATCGGTGACTCGGGCGGGTACATTGACTCACGCTTATATTTCGTAATAGGACAGCAATATCTATCTGTATTCTTAACATAATGGTAGCTCTTGACAACCAACCACATACAAACCAATCATCCGTCCACTCCAGTACGGTTTGATTGTGAAAAAAATGTGCGAAAGGTTTTGCACATCTAAAAATGCTTTTAAAGGTACCCTAAACGTATTTTTATCGGCTAAGATTGAAAGATTTAGGGAAATGTAATTATTGTCATCGAAAGTGGTGTTCATATACTAGGTAATAAGCTACATTTGCTAGCTCTTAGAGAAGTCTGGTAATTTTTGTAGGCTAATTATTTCAAAATAGCGACGGCGTCTACACTGGCTCAAATTTAAGTGGTACACAGTGACTCTAACATTTAGTACTGGCTCGTCTGTCTGTTTTTACAAACATTAACAGACAATTGTAAAATATTTCCTATGGCAATAGTAATGATATGAAAAGAATACTTTGACAAATATAATTGATTATAATGCAAAGTTTCAATAAATATTATACTAGCATGACAGGGTTGCAGAGTCCATATAAAATGTTAGAGTCACTGTGTACTACAGGGGTTGAGTCAGTGTAGACAGGTACACGTACACAGTGACTCACAATTTTTTCTAGAAAAAATGTCTGGTGGCCTTATTTTCGTGTTATTGCAAAAATTGATAATGCGAAACGAAAGAGTAATAATCGATACATACTAGGTATGAATTTGAGTTTGATACTTTAAAGTTTTCTATAAAATTTTGATGATTGAAAAAATCCGAGTCACTGTTGCCTACCTGACCCTACACCATGTTCGGTAACGATAATAAAGGGTAGTACCAAACTGTCTACTTTCCCTCAAACGCTAAGCTCGATAGGTCTAAATTAAATTAGTACCTGAATAAAAATAAAATCCTTTTTAAGCCTACCTGGTCGATTATGAGCACATTGTATTATCTATCATTGATATGATAATGATCTTTTTCGAGACAGCAACCGGGACCAGCAGCTTGACCACGCGCGCCATTTCCCTAATTTGGGACTTAACGTGCCCACCGAAGCACGAAACCATCTTGCTTTCGGACAATCAGGCTGTTCAGTCTGCAATGTCTTAACCAAACTGGGAACAAATTCACAAAGTGATAAATATAAACTTTGTGAAGTGACCCGGAACCTACTGCGTCGCAGGCAGATGCACTACCACTGCGCCACATCGGCTGCCTCATCGAATATGATAATGTCGTTCTATAATATTTTTATGCAATAGGTAAACAAGGCGTTAAATATATTTTCTCTTTTCAGTTTTCATTTTATTCTCAGAGACCAATAAAGCAGGCAGCTGACTAAATATTTCATTTCTTTATTTCTTAAGTTATATGCTTACAGGACACACATAGTACATACCTACTTGCCATAATTTTATGTGACGTCATCTCTAACTTGATATGCAAATTACATTCTACAGGCGTCGTATATCATGAATTGTACGATTTGAATCTAATATGGCTCACAGAATAATTTATGAATGAAAAGTTCAATGCAAGAGCAAGGGCAAAATCTGTTTAGAAGGGCACCAACACAGAACATTATAGATAGAGCATATAGGTATATGCTACTGAATTTATTATTTCTTCGGATAAGAACATCGTCATGTTCATTCACATGTTGGAGGACACTCCTGTTTTCTATAATTTACACAACATATCGAACTGACAAAAACTCTATAACGACATTGATTTGTATCATCGTTGACATTCATCTCATTTCACTTAAAATTATTTTTGTCAGTTAGGTACGTCTATTATAAATTAAGTCTATTTGATTACGTCTGCTCTGTTTTTTCCACATGCCCTAAGGTAGACTGGGAGATAACGCTTTTGGCGTTAAGTCCGCCATTGTACAGATGTGCATAAAGTTTAATAAATAAATAAATAATAAATATATAAAGATCAGCGACGATTTTTTACTCATTACTTTATCATTACAATAATGAAAGCTGCAATTGAATCATGGTTATTAATGACTTTCTTTGAATCTAGATTTTTATATCTTTAGGACAACGTTCAAATCGTAGTTGAATAAAAAATAATCGTTGTTATCGTATTCAAAGCTCCCGAAATGAAATTGCGAAAATGCTTTTACTCTGGCTGTCCGCCAATAACACGCTTCAGCTTATTTGATAACTATTTTTACACAAACAGATGCATTATATTTATTAATAACCGGTCAGCCCAATTCACCCATGTTTATATTATGAGGAAATTCAACTATAAAATTTCCTTTCAATGTTGATAACAAATCTAGATAAGCCGCGCTGAGCACACACGTTGTGTAAACACCTCACGTCTTTCTACGTCAGTAGCTACGTAGCTTCGGTTATTTATAGACGCTCGGATTAATAAATCAATTGAAAATTCATTTAAATCGATTTTTAATTAATAGAAAAAATTAAGCAGTCTGTCAGACCGTCGCGGCTTCACACGGTCAAATAAACAACCGAAGTGTGACAGTGTTGGGCGTGCTATCGCATTTTCCGGAGGCTGGCCGGCACTCGGCAGTGCCACCGGCGCGCGCGCACCGAAAGCATGTGCCTCGCGCCACCTCTGCGATGTACATAGAACCCGCCGCGTTCCGCGCACCCAGCGCCGAGTCGCTCGCGACTTCCGAGCCGCAAACCGCGATCTGGACGCAGTGCTTACCCACACCCTTATTCGCAGGCAAGAAGGCTCCCCTCAAGACCTTCGACGAGATCCAACCGCTGCTCCAACAGGGCCGCAAGCGCGAGCTCAAACTCATCATCCGGGAGAACTCCTGGCCCATCAACAGCCCCGTCCGGGCCTCCCTCTGGCCCGCCCTCTGCAGGCAACACCAACATGGCAAATCCATGCTCGACGGCTTCTACTGGGACATGGTCACGCAGGTCAGTGCTCCTTAAGTTTACACAATCTTATTTATCAAGGCGTTCGTGTTCGCATAAAAAGAAATGTGTGGTGAATTTTGTGGCGATAAAAAGGTGTTTATCTCGCGGGTGCGCGATCGCCAAGGTCGCGCGTATTTACTTTGCGCAACGCGAGAATGTTTGGCAGATATCGCGCCCCCCAGATAAAAGAGGTGACGTCCCTGCAAGGTCGGCAATTGTTAGGATTTTGCCGGTCGGTTTGGTTATCTGGGGATCGCAATGCCGGTCACGTGAGGGCGTGAGGCGCGTCGAAAAGCCGACGCACGTGTTTGTGTAGCTGTTGTGTCGCGGTTGTTTCCGACGCCGCGCCGCTGCGGTGGAAGGGGCGCGGTTGCCATTCAGATAGGCCTTGTATACGACATCAACGTGCGCCACCGCATCCAAGCTTAGGGTACCGTGCGCGGAAGTAGCTCTAGTAACGCATACTGCTTAGATATTTGCGCTTTACTATTGTAACGTCTTCTTCTAAGTCGGTGCACTCTTATCAGAGTGGTCGTGGTCGCTATTGGTGTTGGTGGCACGCTTCACCAGTCGCCGCCACTCATCTCGGACGGCCGCTTTTCTCGTGCACTCGTGTAAGGGACCACCGAGAGTAGATTTTATTAGGTCTGTCCATCTCATCGGTGATCTGCCACGAGCTCGTGTTCCTTCAACCTTGCCCTGTACTACGAGGCGTTCAACGGAGGAATTATCTCGCCGGGAAACGTGGCCAAAGAAAGTAAGTATGCGACTCTGTACAATTGACGACAGACGCTGAGTGATTTTGAGCTGCTGAAGAATAGAGTCATTCGTTCTGAGCTCAGTCCACGACACCCCGAGCATCCTTCTCCAGCACCACATCTCAAGGGCATCAATCTTACTCTTTTCTGTTTCTCGCAGGGTCCACGTCTCTGCTGCGTAAAGAAATATCGGGAAAACGAGAGATCTCACTAACCGGACTTTTGTGGCATTGGTTATATCACGGCTCTTCCATACTCTCTTTAATTTGTCCATAGACGATCTGGTAATGGCCATGCGCCTCTTTATTTCTTCAGCACATCCACCGTTATTAGTTACCAGAGCTCCTAGGTATACATATGATGTAACAACTTCACAGCCTGCAACTTCTGTTATTTCTGGTGAGTTATCGTTTTTCCGGTCGACAATCATCACTTTTGTCTTGCTGCGGTTTATTTTAAGTCCAAATCCTAGGCTGATAGTCTCCATTTTGCGTAACAGTTGTTCCAATTGGTCAATACTTGTAGCGAATAAGGTGGTGTCATCAGCATAGCGTAAATTTGATATTCTCAAACCTCCAACTGCCACACCGTCTGACCAGTCTTCAAGGGTTATTCTCATGATCAGTTCGGTGTATATGTTAAACAGCAGAGGTGATATTATGCAGCCCTGGCGGACTCCGGCACTAGGATGGAAATCGCCAGACAAGACGTCGTCAGTTCGTACAGACGCTGAACCACCTTCATATAGACATCGCAGCAAATACACGAGGTGTTTCGGGGTTCCCATTTCCAGCAGAGTTCTCCAGAGGACAGGCCACTTTACAGAATCAAAGGCCTTGGAGAAATCAACAAAGCATATGTAGGTCGGCTTGTTGAATTCTCGGGATTTCTCAATTATTTGCCTTACTGATAAAATTTGTTCGCGCGTGCCTTTACCTCTCACGAAACCCGCTTGTTCAGGAGCTATTTCCTTAGACAGGAACGATTTGAGGCGCTCATTCAAAATGTGAAGCAAAATTTTAACGTAAGCTGAGCTATAATAGGGCCAGTGACACGAAGAAGAAAAGAAGATATTGTTTTCTGTGTTGTTTACTCACCTGTTTTGTCCATATTCCAACTAAATTAAAAACGAAGCACAAAAAACTAAGTACCAATAAATAACCAAAAACGTTCTAGAAGTTTCTACTACTATTCAACACACGAAACAGTATTTTCGGTGAAATAGCACAGACAGTAGACAATGTTCTTTTATTTACACTGAAAACCTGTAGCAACCCTGAAGCTTCAGTTCACAATGGGAGCGTCTCTCGCATCTTAATTAACCAGTGGTCATAACAATAGCTAATTATACCACAGGTGTCCGAGTGATGAATAGAACCACCGGTCGACGCCATGTTTTCCTACAACGGAAACGACAGAATTTTTATCCATTGCTGTACGTATAGGTAGTAGCGTTGGCCGTAAATACGTTTATTTTCGCCATGTCAGAAAATGATCAAGGATTTAAAATTGTCTCGCAATCGTGTGGCAGTTTGACATCCCTGTAAAATACACGGAAAGTTCGTATCTCTTAATCGTGTCTCACCCTAGGAAGACAAGAAATGAAGATTAAGGTTCTGAAATCACGGATACTATTGTGGCAGGTTGTCAGCCCATCCATCCATCCAACCTCGCATCTTATGACGGAAAATAAATGTGGTCATGTAACTTATTATAAGTTTTATACGGGAACAACTGGTGTAAAATTAGAATCCGGGTCTATGGAAACTCTTGCTGGAGTCGTACATCCTCGTAGTGGAAATCTCACAGATGACGATGATGACGATGTGATCAATCATACGAAATTTTAACATCGAGCAGATAGAGCAATCAGTAAGGTGGCGAGGCCGTCAAGCGACCAATCGTCAATTGTCTTCCAATTTAGACGATAGCAATCATGACGCATAGAAAACTGTAACCGCATGACGTCACGATAAGTTAAAACCTGTTAAAACCGTGACTTGCAGAGTTCACAGATCAAAGGTTATTTATTTATACAAGGTGTTAGAAATAGAGATGTATTTGCCTTTCTTTCAAGGTGTACCAACCTGTGAAACTCGCAAGTTATCCAAGGAACAAAAGTTGAAATGTATTATTTGGCCGTCAAATACTACATTACCCATGTATGTGATATTTGGCGATCCAATAATACATATGTGTCGACCGACCGGTCAGCTGTCAGAAAATGTGTTTGATAGTTATCCAAAAACATTTCTCTTACCTATTTCGACGATGTGTTGCTTGGGAAAACTTGTTTAATTTCACAACGGACTGAAAGCTTTCTCATTCATACCGTGCGGGACACCGAGTCGACCAACGACCTTACTGAACCTATTATAAAGGCACATGAAAGTGGTAGAGAGCTCGTAAAACCCAGGCTATAAAGTCGGAAAACTTCTTAGGTTGGCGAGAGTGCATTATGTTTCGTGTTATTATTTCGGCGTGTGCTATTGGCACGGAGTCAAGTCCCACTCACCTTCGACGCAGTGTGTACCTACTCTATACATGTGTATGTGCATCCTATCGACAGTAGGTTAGGTTATGGAATACCAGTTTAATTAAACTATGGAATACCAGTGTATACCTAATGACTTGATGACTGCCGAGATCTAGGAATTTATGTAGTATCAGGTCAAAATCTAGGTTAAGTACTCTCAATGAAGCCAGTGCCGTGTTGTGATAACAGCAATGATTGAATTTGGTGATCGATAAAAGAAAAACTTCGGTCTATATTGTAGTGAAGTTTTATAGTGACGTTGGCGTGTCTTAAAGTAGAGCATAGGCCGGACTCCTACCAGGTCGACCAAGGAATTTATAAGGGTTAAGGGCACCCCTTGAATGGGCCCAAATGATGCAGTCTTCTTGAAATCGCGGAAGCACCAAACCTCTCTTACGTAAAGATGTCTCACGACTGATTGACTAAATAAACTTCGCAAAGGAATTCCAGCGTCACTCAATTAAACTTCCGCTATGACGAATGCTCATTTCAATAGCCGACTTCAATCGATCAACCGACCAAAATCTTCCAAGGAATTCCGCGAATGTTACCATAGTGACAGACGGCTTGTTTTTCAACCTTACCTGACAAACATGACTCAAGAGACATTTTCCACGTGGCGCCCAAGGAAAATGCTGACTCGCTGAGTATATGCCAACATTCCGGTTTTCTCGATGCAGATGCCATTCAGAAAATATCTCTCACAAAACGGACGTGTGACTTCTGGCGCAATGGTAGCATTACTTGTCTTCATCGTGTTACACATATTTGTATTCATCATCTGTTGGACATTGGTCTTCTTCAGGCATTTAAATAGACCACATTTAGGAATACTACATCCAAAGATTGCACTCAAGACCCTGATAATTTTTCAGTTACGGACAACTTACAGTTTTGTTACGAAGTAGATGTACTACCCAAGTAAGAAGCGAGTCATTTACAACACAAGTAGGCAGTTTTTTTAAGGTACTTTCCGGGAAGACTCAAACGCTCTCTGGAATGTAACTTTAAGCCAAAAAAGCTTTTCTTCATTTAAATTAGTTTTTCAAGGCCTGCTTCTATGCCAAAACTTTCATTTAAGTCATCCATATACATTTCAGATCAAATCTGTATTCATTCAATGTCAATACCCCATGCAGAAAATGCGGAAACCTTTTTGGCAAGCTATTTTCGTTTTGGAATCAGTATCGATTTGTTATGCTTAAGAGTTGGAATCCGTTGCACGGGAGGAGGGGTCTTGAACCTGGCAGTGTCAGCGTAGGTACATTACATGTACAGGATGTTTCTACACAGGTGCGAATTTATTAATTCTTTCTCTCTCTCTCTTCGTCTGAGATACCGAGTCGTTCAACGACCCGATGAACCCTGGCGTTAGAGTTCTCCAACCGCCCACCACAAGTAGCAGGCCTCTGACATGGTTGTGTAACGACCGCCATCATAGACAGCAACCGGGACCCACGGCTTAACGTGCCCATCCGAAGCACGGAACCATCTTAATTTTCAGACAATCAGGTGGTTCAGCCTGCAATATCCTAACCAGACTGGGAACAAATTAATCCATTAATTCATGTGGGTACTTCAGCAAACATCCCCAAGAAATGTCTTGACCTCGATACTTAAATGTAAAAATTAACCCATTTTGTTACGTAATATGGTGTTCGATTTAGCTAATAGAAATTCAAAAGTGAGGAACTTTACCTTGGGTATGCTTCCTTGGCGCTACGATCACAAAAGGCGTGCCGCGCGCAGTTTCCCTAATTTGTGCTACGATCGACCTTTCTCCATTACCGAGCAATCGGAGACGATGAGTCTTAGTCATTGTTGAGCTTAGCCCGTAATCATGAGGGACATAAATGGCCTTGCCACAAAATAGTTTCATACGTGTCTAGCACTTTTTCTGTACTTTATGTGGTGTAGTCAATCCAGTTCGCACATTTAAACATGAAGACACCCTGTATGAATCTTCTGGTGCGATGCCAACGACTCACGCGCCTTGACCTCGGCGTTTTGATAACCGAAGCATCGAGTCATCTCTGTTTCTCTTACTAATACACTGTGTAAGTGTAACAGAGATAGCAACACGGAAAAATAAGCGCTACTGACGTTTACGAGCCTGACCTATCCAAGATTTGCGATTGGAATCAATACATTTAATTACTATTATTACATTAAAACGGTTTTATCGGAAGTCGTTTACTCGAAATGGAACGTGATATATCGGCTCGTTTCTTATCTCAAAGTTTTGTTCAATGCAATGCATGACTATTGAAATCTTCAGAACTCTCTCTTTTGAATGTCCCTTCAAATAAATGTATTACCGAAACTCTACAAAATTTGAACGATTGTTATTTACTGAATATATTTTCAGAGAGTAATTCTGGCCAAAACAAGTTAGCATTTAAAGTTAGTAAGCAGAGAGACGCCTACGTTACGTCATACATAATCTTATTAGACCTAATCCTATTATAGCGACCGTCACTTGGGACTCTGTTATTAAAATACAATTCTAATTGAATCTCTGAAGGGACTTTGTCGGGACTTATTCTAATACCGCTGTTTATAAACAGAATTATACAGTTGGATTTGCAAGTCCGTCAAGGCTTAGAGATTTGGCAAAGTTTGCACAGTTTGCACAGATAAATCAACATCACAAGCAAATCTTCTTGTGGTAAATCCAAATGAATGGGCACCAATGTTTCCTGTCATTATTTTTCATTACGAAGACCCGTATTCAATAGGTGATTATCTGAATCCAATAATCTAGCAAAGTAATGAGCAACTTGAAAGGAAAATCTTCCCATATTCATACAGACAAAGAAATATATATCCTATTTTCTTCTTAGAACGGATGAGGTCATTGTTGTAGTTATCTAGTCAAGACCAGATATGACGGCCGGATAGACGCAAGAGGATAACGACGGAAACCCAAAAAGTATCCCTAAAATTTAGAAGCGAAGGCACATAAAATGTAAGTGGTTCTTTTCGACGAGTAGGTACCTACCTAATTCGTTCATATAATTCAAGATCTTTACCTTTAGCTATACTAAAGATCCATGAATGAAACACGTCATGCCTTGTTGGGTACACGTTCAGTCATGCATGTCGAATGCTTCTTATTTCTGAGCTCAAATTGCTAAACGACCACGTGGAGTATCCGATATCTCAAGTCCATTTTCAATGGCGCTTGCGACATCCACTGCTCGCTTTCGTAACGCGAGTGAAGAGAGGTCTGCAACCCAAGTAGCGATGGATGCTGAACTATTGAAAGTATAACAGTAGAAGTTGAGCCATAGAGTAATAAACGATCAATGTGTCGGCAGTTAGACAGTGATTGATCTCGTATGAAATCTGATAGATCGATGTAATGATCAGCTGATCGGTTTTATCTGTTCCGGTGGCTACTGTAGATTACACGTGTTACAAAATGTTTCTTTGTTCTTTGCTTCCGTTTGGTTTGTTTTTCTTGTGATGATAAAGGAAATTGCATTTTCATGTTTCAGGTCGTTTGCCTATCCAAGATTATTGGCACATTTCATGATTCATAGTTTGTAAAACTATTTCACTATGATTTCGTCACATCAAAAGTAATGTTGCAACGTCATCATCATCACGCATCTACACTACTAAGATATAATTTGCCTGATATGATAGTAAAATTGTTAAGTCATACTACCTACAGCTAAATGCCAAAAGGATTAAAGTTTCTTTTACTGGCGAACGCAGAAATTAAAAGAGAAGATATATTTTAGAATTATAGAGTACCTATTACATTCCAGGAAAAGGTAAACACGATTGACCTATTACTCCCAAGACCTAGAAATATTCTCTAAGTAAATATCATACGATACGACTTGCCAAGACCATAACTATACCGTTTATACTTGGGTGTGCACAAACATAAAACAATATGGAGGGAGAGGTTTTCTTTATTTCTACCAGACTGCCGCCAAATCGATGAACGTACCAATGGAACTTAGTTTCAGAGATTTTAAAAAGTCTTGGGTTTTGGTTATACGAATTCATATTTCGTTACGTAAAATCGTTTTGGTTGTACCAAAATCCTAGCATAGGGCTATGTTACCAAATGACACTGCTTAGAGAAAACCCGAAAACGACAGACCAACATAATCTTCGACGCATATGCATGTCAGCATGTTAAAATAACAACAAATTTACAAATAATTTGACAAATAGGTGGGTATAGAACCTTGAACTGCAGTCGTAAGAGCAACGTTCATACTACAAGACCATGAAAGCAGCTAGCGTCTAGACTAGGGCGTGTACACACATAAATATAAACTGATAGTTGATAAGGAGAGGTGTGTCGCACCATAAAAGAGTTATCGTCAGCGCCACTCGTAAAACACGTTATGAGCATGAGTCTTGCTCATCAATTCATCATGCATGACATTGCACTTACTGACTTATAGTTCCTGCAGATGAGCGATTTTATAGACGTGTGATGAAAATAAAACGTATGAGAGAAGTTGCACACGGTCATAAAAATCACTTGGTAGAAAAAAAACGAGGTTTTTACTTAAACTACGTAAGCGGAAAACCTTTTCCTCCGACTTTCATTTCCTCGTTTTTTAGGACCGACAATCAGTCTTTAAAAGTCGTGATAAACTAGTGACTAGAAAAGCCAAAATATAATATAGGTTGTATATTTATATTTGAATTTGGAGAGACTACGGCGGCGGCGAAAATATACGTTGCTTACTTGCCTGTACTTTCTGTTGTCATTGTTAAAATATCGGCCGAAAATCGCTCGTCATCAATGGACCACCTTATTCTTCTCAGTAGCAGTTGAATGTAGTTTATTGTAGATTTACTTGCATGAATGATGCAATTTTATGAGGTATTATGCGGTATATGCTAGTTTTGACTTGAAGAATTGTTGTGATATCTCTATTGCTGACGTCATAAAACATCCTCACGCCGCCTTACAACTAGGTATGAATGAGCCTTATACTCCTGGCGCGGTAGATAAACTCCAGTCCCTACCTTTCATAATTATTAATATGAAGAGAAACAGTTTCTACATTCTGGCTTATGTTTTTTGGTTCGCGTTTCAGCTAGAAAGCATGCCGCGGTATAGAATTTCGCGTCTTATCGTAAAAAGTGATATAATTTTACGACATGTTTTATTATTATCTGTTTTCGTCTTTGTATTTTTATTGTTGTTCTATTTTTCCATATCTAATTAGTATCTGTTTTTCTCTTGGCGAAACAATTGCAAATATCATTTCTTGCTGTTGTGCCAAGTTCTTTCTTACTGTCACTGCAAATAACAATCATTTAGTTTAATAGAATTGTTGTTAAAAATTCTTTGTGTCGTAAAGTTTGCGAATTTTAGTGTCGCATAAAGGCGCTACATACACTCGTGAGACGTGAGATGTAAGATGACAAGTAATCTTCGGCCGTCGGCGATGAGAGACGGGTCTCACATGTGTAGCCGGCGTCTTTTCGGTCTCATACATTTTATATGGGAACGGTTTCAAGCGTCATGATGTCGCACGACTGACGTTTCTGTCATTCTGTCTCATGTATAACGTCTCACATGTGAAGACATCTGTGTGGCAAATAATTATTGGTCTTCATGAGACACCTGTCTCACGAATGTGGACCACGTCTCTTCTGTTTTATACATTTTATATGAAAACGGTTTCGAGTTTCTCGCTGTATTACGACTCACGAGTGGAGATGGCACCTTAGAGTCTTGCCGAAAGTAAAGTTGGCGAATTTTAGTGTCGCATAAAAATCGTAGCGTTGGTTAATGCCTGGCCAACATGGGCAAAGCGCGCATGGAAGCACGCCAAGTCCAGAATTAGAACATCTCACCTTCAAACCAGTATTGTGGTCACGTGCGGGAGTTACGATGTTTAGTCTCATGTTTCCACTATTTGTGTTATGGGGTTTGTGGTGGTATAAATGTGGAATTCTGTCAGGAAGAAACCCATGGAGAAATTTTGGGGAGGAGGGATATCTTTCTGAAATTCTGTCAGGAAGTATCCCATGAAGAAAATTTTCGTTGGGATTTTTTTTTTATGGGTGTGGGAATCGAAGCTAGTATCTAATAGTCTAGCTAGCTACTATTTGTGACCGGTGTTATGGGGTTTGTCGTGGTATAAATTCTCTCTGAAAGAAACCCGTGGATGAAATATTATTATGGGGAGATCTTTAGAAGTCGAAGTTAATATTCAAAAGGACTCTTCCGATAAACATTGGTGTCGGAATTTTGTTTTCTAGCGTGGTTCTGTAAGATCAAAGCGAATAATACCTTGACTACATTGCTTTACCTTAATATGTATATTATTAAAATAAATAATTTGTACCCATTGGGAGAGATTCTCCCCGTGTAGATTCACTCGATGTTTCTTAGGACCAAATAACGGTTTGACATTATTTTAATCATCACGCATCATAAAGTAAAAATGCACAACGGTACTACCATTAAAAACCGCGTAATTAACCTCAAAATGACTCATTGTTTACAACACAATGGCATTCCTTAACAACAAAAAAAGTAATCGAGATCCAACTAGTTTTTTCTTACAATTGATTAAACAAATCTGTAAAAAGACATGTAAACGTTTACGGTTCAGTAATTGTCCTTGTAGGTGAAAAAAGTTGCCACTTGTCAGCTGATCGGACTCGAACCTTGGACCGCTATCTCCGGCAGTGAGTAAGCGTGTAGGAAGTGAACACGCTTCCTCAACTTTATCTTAATGTTCTCCTTATTGCGTGGGTGAGAATTGTCGAATACATTAATATATTCCGTCATTGCAATTCGTCACGTCATCGTATTGCAGTCTACTTCTGCCCGTAGGCTTCCCCCAGGGCACGACAAGCACGATATTCTTCTTCAACAGCCATAGTATTCCCCTACCGGACATGGTTTCTCCTTAGTGGGGTTACAAATTACAAAAAAACCGGCCAAGAGCGTGTCAGACACGCCCACAAATAGGGTTTCGTAGTCAACGTTTAAATATCAGGTTTTTCAGCATTGCAAACTTAATTTTGTTGCTGGTTTGTTAGCAGCAGTATGATGACCAACCGCAAATAGAAAAACTCAATTTTTTATGAAACCTTTAAGGGTACTATATCCGTTATAGTTTTCATTGTAACTTCAGATTGTAAGCTATATTCTATATTTATTTCAAATTTTTAGCGTTTATACTTTAGAAGTTACAGCTGGAACAAATTATGGGTCAAAAACGCCCTTTTTAAAAGCAAATATCTCGTGACAGAAACATTTGAGTGACTTTGTTTTAAAGAAACCTCACCTTAGTTTTAAAAGACCTATTCAACGATACCCTACTCAATATTACAGAAGAAAAAAAAAAATTTGCCCCCCTTTCACTTGTATGAGAGGGGGTCCAAAAAACATTTAAAATAGTTTTTTCTTAACATTTCTATATTTGGGTCAACACGATCTATCTTCTCACCAAATTTCATGTCGATAGCTCTAAAACTGACGAAGATATGAGGGCGCGGCATACAGACAGACAGACATGACGAAACTATAAGGGTTTCTAGTAGACTACGAAACCCTAAAAAGCTATACTAAATTGTGTGATCGTCTTCCGTGAGATGGGTTCTAGAGTAGACTCAACGTACGACCCGATAAACTTTCCTAAATTAGGGCTCACCACCATTTATGGGTGGCCGTACAGTGTATATTTAAAGTTGCATTTTTTATACCCTCTGGATTATCTAGTTTCTATCTTCTGATGTTTCTATCGCGCTTGGAGGAATGTAATGTTTGCACAATCGTAATCATACACATACATATTATATGCAAGTAGGTAGATACATGTATTCAATCATAGGTACAATAGGTAAGTAATATTTTCCTTTTATATGTTGCAATCCAGTTTTTCGTAATAGATGATTTGTGGCAGGGAAGGATTTACACCAGCAAATAAAATTACCTACTTACCTATAAATGCAGACAGACGAGCGCTAACTAATCTAGTTAACACAATTCTAGCCAATTAACTAAAACCGGCACGATGACAAGTAAACTTTATCACACATCTACTAATTAATTTAAAAACTCATTCCAATTAATCTGTCAGTCCCATTAATCTACATTAGACCTAGTATTTTTTTGTACCCAGGCGATTCGAAGGAAGACACTATATTTTTCTTCCTATCGTGTAGGACACTGAGTCTAACGCCCCCATGGAACCTGAGTTTTCAACAACAGAATCATAATAGGTACGAGAACAGGAACACGCTCATACAGAGCCCACAGTGGGATTCCCTGTAACTGTAAGCCATTTTACACAGAAACACGCAAATTCAACCAAATAGCTGCTCCAGCCGGGAATCAAACCCGAAACGTAGCATTCGTCTTCTAAAGAATACCTTCCAGCTTACGAAAGCGTCTACAAAAATTACTTAGGCAGGCCAAGCCTCTGTATTTTGACAGGCTGTAGAGTTTGTGATCTTTGGTTAGTGGAGTCAGGGCGTGTAGGTAGATCTTATACTTTTTTCACTGTGTATGCCTATGCTCGTATTGGCCTCATATTATTACATGATAATGTTTTTGGTGGGATTTCTTTTACTCTCCGTTAATAAATCCTACATGATACCGACTTGACCTTACACTCGCGTGCAAAATAATGTCCATGCGCGTAATCTGCGGTGCGTGCGCGCGCGCTGATCGAGTTTGCGCAATTGTGGCCAATTAACTGCGCCAGTGGTTGACTAGAATTACTAGTCACTAGAACACATGGAGATCATTTTAGCATTTATAGGAGTATGGGAATAGGCGGTTGAAAAAATCTGACATCAAGGTTCATCGGGTCGTTGGATGACTTTGTGTCGCACTCGAAGAAAAAGAAGAAAGTATTTTTTTTTGTGATATGGGACACCGAGATGACGAATGACCCAAATAAACCTAGTGGTATTTAAACCGCATTTAGGTGAGTCATAAGACTCTGCGTAGCTGTGTAAGGCGATATCTCCACTCGTAAGATGTGAGACAGCCCGACGCTCGAAACCGTTTAAGACCATCATAGTAGATAACCTAATCGTAGACAACAACTAGAAAGGACTGACATCTCAATGTGCCATTCGACGCACGGAAGAATTTCTCATATGGAAAATCAGGGGTTCGTTCAGCCTGCTATATCCCAAATTGGGAACAAAGTCAGAGGATAAAACGAGAAATACTTTTTGTCTCACCGAGAAGCGAATCAAGAATATAAGTTTTTAGGTTTTCACGGTTGTTCACAACACTTAAATTATTGTTTGAAACGGGATTATTACCGTGATTATATTTTTGTTTTTGTTTATAGTATTAAACGTATACAACCGCAAAAAACACTCGACTTCAAACTCGCGAAGTGATACTGTTAGTGTGGTGTGTCGTGATCGTGACAAAATAGTGAGTGACAATAGTAGTGATTCGAGTAACCGTGTAGAACGCAGTCGACGAATCCGAAAGAGGGTAGACAGATATGTTTGCCTTTAGAAAGATGACATCACTCGCCGAGCCAGTCTACTCGTGACCATGGGGCGTGCAACCGCCTCGAAATATCGAGATAAACAAAAACAAAAATATAATCACGGTAATAATCCCGTTTCAAACAATAATTTAAGAATCAAGAATAGGTCTACTAAATTATTCCTAGTCTTTGCTTTCTGCCTACGCAGCTCAGTCGTAGCGAAAACAATGGCATGTAGGCGTCGTAGCTTTCGCACGGCACTGGATGAAAAGTATTTGTAAGACTTGTAATTCTCCAATACTTATAGGTACCTAAGTACATAAAATGACGACAGGTACTAGTCACTGAATAAAAGCAAGTCTGCACCTCACGCGCCGCGCGCCGTTTCCCTAATTTGTGTCTGCTCCATAGACAAATGCAACCTTTTTCGCGAATGACATTTTGGAGCTTTGTGGTCTGCAACATAAGAATTTTTGAAGTATTCTTAATTTAGAAATAGGTATGTGTTTGCCGCAGCATACCTACTGTACTGAACTACTTACGCATTATTAGGATGTTTTACCTTTTCCCTAATTTACATACATATATCATGCTTTTATCCCTTGCATATCCATTTACACCACGTGTGACAAAAATTTAAGAGCCCTTAGAAAACAGCGTATCACCATAGATACAGGTTGTCAGTTGTCTCCTAAAATTGCAATAGAACACATTAACTCCCACACCGACACCCACCGGAAAGATATTGGGTGACGCTATTCTAATCCGGCATCACTCGGCAACGTTGTCTTTGATATCAAGTAAAGTGCTACTAGTATTTATTGATGAGGCTGTTTCCCTTTCCCTTTCTTTTTATTACCAAGACAAGAAACAGCTGAATTGTTTCCTTTTATCCTACACACAATAGATCGTAAATCTATATCTCTTCGTATTTTCAGATCGTATATCTCTTCACAAAGTAGTAACAGTAACCCTACTAAACATTTCCAATAGCCGTCACGTCTCTGTTATCTGGTGGCTACCAAACACTAATTAGAAATTCTAATTGGCCAGACAATGACAACAAACATGGTTGGCTTGGCCTTATTAGGAATTAGGTTCTAAACGCATGACGTCGGCTTAGAATAGCATACCCTATATCTTTCCCGCATATTTCATTGATGCGTATTGCAATTGATGGCGAAAGGCTGACCACCTGTAAAAATAAAACTATCAACTTTCCTCTGTTAACATAGGTTACGAAACGCCAAAAAAATTCGTCTTCCGTACAAAATCACGATCTATCTATTCTATTTCAGCCTATTGCAGTCCACTGCTGGACGTAGGCCTCCCCCAGGGAACGCCATAAGGCACGATCTCCCGTTTTTGCCATCCAGTCGCTACCTGCCGCCTTTTTCAAGTCATCGGTCCATCTGGCCGGAGGGCGTCCAACGCTACGCTTGCCGAGGCGTGGCCTCCACTCGAGAACCCGCTTACTCCACCGTCCGTCGGTTCTACGACAGATGTGGCCAGCCCACTGCCACTTCAGCTTGCTACACTTCCAGACTATGTCCGTCACTTTGGTCTTTTTTCGGATGGCCTCATTCCGGACTTTATCCATTATAGAGATACCAAGCATAGACCTTTCCATAGCTCTCTGAGTGACATGTAGCCGGTGGGCCAGTTTTACTGTCAAGTTCCACGTCTCGGCTCCGTAGGTCATGACTGGTAGGACGCATTGATCGAACACCTTGGTCTTAAGGCATTGTGGCAAAGATGATTCGAGGATGTGACGCAGCTTTCCAAATGCTACCCAACCAAGCTGCACTCTTCTGGTGATTTCAGCCTCAAAGTTGTCTCTTCCCATCTGCAAAGTTTGCCCAAGGTACACGTATTTCTGGACAACTTCAAGGACTACACCTTCGACGGAGACCGGCTCGGGGATTATGTGTTGATTGAACATGACCTTCGTCTTATCCAAGTTCATCCCAAGTCCAACACGTCTCGAGGCAGAGTTAAGACTAGATAGCATTTTTTGCAGGTCCTGCAGCCATTCGGCCATTATGACTATGTCGTCGGCAAAGCGGAGATGCGTGAGACTTTCGCCGTTGACGTTGATGCCCGGTCCATCCCACTGTAGAGTTTTGAAGACATCCTCCAATGCGTTGGTGAAGAGTTTCGGGGATATAACGTCACCCTGTCTTACACCACGGAGCAGTTGGATGGGTCTTGTATTATGGTTTTGTACTTGAACGGACATCGTAGCCATTTGATAAAGGCTTCTCAGCACCTCCACATACCGCCAGTCGACTTGGCACCGCTGCAAGGACTCCAAAACAGCCCAGGTTTCGATAGAGTCGAAGGCTTTTTCGTAGTCCACAAAGCCATACACAGTGGTTGGTTATACTCCTCTGTCTTCTGTATAACCTGCCTTACAGTATGGATGTGGTCCACGGTACTGAAGCCCTTACGAAACCCGGCCTGTTCCGGTGGCTGAAAGGCGTCAAATCTTGATGCCAGACGATTCGTGACGACTCGAGAACAGCTTATAGACGTGGCTCAGAAGTGTGATCGGCCTATAGTTTTGAGAAGCGTTTTGTCTCTTTTTTGAAAAACAATGCCACTACACCTCTGCTCCACGCCTTCGGGGTTGTCCCATTGGCTATTACAGAGTTGAAAAGCCTTTTCAGCTCCTCGAGGACAGGTTTTCCATCGGCCTTAAGTAGCTCAGAGGCCACTCCGTCTTCCCCGGGAGCCTTCCCATTCTTAAGCTGTCTGAGAGCCGCCGCGATTTCGTCTATATCTACGTCCGGGAGATCTTCTGTAAAGTGGCGGGAGAGAGGAGCTCTTGGATCTGGGGTCGCATCAGGTGGAGGCTTTTTCGCATGTGAGGCATACAGATTTCCATAGAAGTCCTCAATTTCAGCGAGAATCTCTGGAACCGATGTGACAGTTACACCATTCGAGGTAGTTAGCTTTGCCAGATGACTCCTTCCCAGTGTCTTGGTAAAAACTTTCGACCCTCGGTTTTTCTCAATCGCCTCCTTTACGAGTCGAGTGTTATAGCTTCGGAGGTCGCGTCTTACCATACTTCGGATCTTTTTGTTAAGTGACTGGGGATCTGGCAATGCATCCTCTGGTGTTTCCGTCTAATTCGCATCAGTTCCAGGGCCTCGCTTGAAAGTTTGGACTTCTTGTCTGTTCGCCTTTACGAAAATGCTTCGTCCCCACTTCGCGAATAGCCCCGACTATGCTCTCTAGGTCCTCGTCAACGTTTGCCGGGGTCTCCAGGGCAGCGAATCGATTTTTCAGTTCAAGTTGGAACTCCTCATGTCCGGCTTGGGGCAGATTGGGACGGAGAACTTGCTTCACCATGCGGTTTCTTTCTAGCTTGAAGTTGATATTTACGGTGCCTCTTACTAGTCGGTGATCACTTCCGGTATTGAACCTACTGATCACTGAGACATCCCTAAATATATGCCGTTTATCCGTCATGATGAAGTCGATCTCGTTCTTCGTCCTGCCGTCAGGGCTCTTCCAGGTCCACTTCCGTTGGGGCTTTTTCTGATAAAAGGTGTTCATACAGAACAGCCCCTGCCTGCTAAGAAAGTTGACTAGCATTTGGCCCTCTGGTTTCTGCTCCTGCAGCCATGTGGTCCCAAGCTTGATTCGCCGTGCTCCTGTCCCACTTTAGCGTTGAAGTCCCCCATGACAACAGTGAAGTGGGTCTTAGTGGTTTGGTGTATGGCTTTCGACACGTCGTCGTATAGGGCCTCCACCTCTTCATCTGAGCTGCTCGAAGTCGGCGCATATACCTGTACGACCTTAACCTCGTAAGGCCCAGATGCCTTTTAAAAGGTATGTAGCTTTGTAGTGGTTCAGACCCAAGCCCTTGCAAGATTTACATCATAAAGCAACCTTATTGCTAGTGCATATAAGGTTCATTTCACTATGTGAATCATACCTTTTAAAAGGCATCTTGGGCCGTTATCTAAAGAAAGCTCATAAATGCCTGGGCCTTACGAGGTTAAGAGAGTACCTCTCGGTCAACGTGTTACAAAACAACCCATAAAAACTCCCATACAAATGGAGTTCATTCTGTATGGGAGGCCCAAATTATTTTTTCGTATTTCGACCCATGTTCCATAGGGAAAGTTGTTCAGTTTTACGAGTACCTTGACCTCCTTTCAGCTTTATTGGTTGTTTTGTAACACCCAGTATACCTATAAATATACGTAGGTGACCTGATTCTAGGGTTATCGTGTCCTCCCCCTCGCTTCGGATTTCTGACAATCCCAGAACATGCCACCGTATCTTATCTAATTCTACCTCAAGGATTTGGAGACTTTCGTCCAGCCGCAGACTACAAAATCACGATCAGCTGACTACATTTGCTATAGTTAGTCAAGAATTATGTGACGTTTCCTGTTGTTTTTGTTTCAGTTCTGTTTCATGGTCTAATGCATTCAGTATTCGGAGACCTTACATTCTATATTTTCTTTATCTCCTAATGTTCACATACCTATTTATGTATTTACCTACAGTTTTGGTAACATAACCACATTTAACAAGTGCATTTCCGAATGCTTAGCTGTCTGGTATCAGTGTTTAGCCTCAACAAGCCATCGTAACAATATAAGTACTCTCGGTAGTATAACCCTTAATCGATCAAGCTATTAAACTGTCAGACATTTAAAAAGAAATAATTGAATTTTAGTTCGTACGTAATTGATTTTTAATAGTAATCTGTTAGGTATTGCTAAGAAATTGATTGATAACCGACCTAACCCAACGAATGCAGTCATGCCGACAAAAGCGCATGTGCAGGCGCATAGCCACATGAAACTAAAACAATATCATGTTGCAATTGTTGAAATATTTTCACACGTGACTCAAAGAATGTGCTGGGTAGCAATTAAAGTAATCTAAGAAATACTAGGAAAGGATTCCAAGTATAAATTATTGTGGTTTTATTAGGTAACAGTGGCGAAAGGTGACGTTTTAACGAAGGTTAGCCCGGGGAAATGAAATATATGAAAGTAGCTGTAGTAGTATAAATTTGTCAAAAAGGAAGTGCACAACACTGCACCGTTGGACCCTTCGCCACTGTTACTCAGGCACTGAAATAAACTGTAGGAGGCTAACCAAAGATCGTGATCCAGACCTATAACTAGCAGTGGACTAGTATTGACTGATAGAGGCGATAATTCAAAGAGTTCGCCAAAATTTTTCTCCTTAGGAATTTTAAATGAAAGAACAATCCAGATATGCTGCTATATGAACAAGTTTCTACGACATAGTTTAATTAACCCGGAAGCTAAGTCAATAATAAATGACAATAGGGTTATTGAACTGTGGTCACGTTTGGCCTTATCAAATTGTTGTCGTAGGCCCTCTACTGATACTATTGACCGATCTTTGGCCCCCGATGTAGGATAATTTGCTTGGCGACAAATGCCTGTCTTCTGATGTGTAATAAATATAGAAGATGATGAGAGAGTGTGTAGAGAGAGATGCAAACTTACTTGTTGCGATGTTCTAAATATATAAGAAACTACTTTATAAATTAGTTTCACAATCTTTTTAGTTTCAATCAGGCATCAATACATAACAATCTTGATAGAACAAAATACTAGAAACGAGGGCGCGGTAGGGCCCAATATACACAATCTTGTAAAATTTTTCGGTTCTTTCGACCCAGTTGAATGGGCAAGGTTCACGGAACAGCTGATGTTTTGTGGGTGGATAGATGGAGTCTCCATTTTATGGGTACGCACTTCAGCATATCCTGTTCCAACCACGAAAATTTAAAACTGTTTCATAGGACGAGTCCCTTTTAAGTGCATATGTCGCAGTACGATGGCAGAATCAGGTTTTTGGCCAAAAACCTAGGTTTTTGCCGGCGGCATATGGCAGAATTGTAGACTTCGTTCGGCCATCGTCCTAAGCTGATCCAGTTTTTTGGCCAAAATCCTAGTTTTTTGGCCGAAAACCTAGATTTGTTTAGTATTATGGCTTTTTTTGCATTTTGGGGGAACTTCTTCTTCTTCGAGTGGTACACCAAGTCGCCTAACGACCCGATGAACCCTGGTGTCGGAGTTTTTGAACCGCCTACTGTAAGTAGCATGCCTCTGACATGGTTGTGTAACGACTGCCGTCTAAGTGATCATAGAGAGCAATCGGGACCGACGGCTTAACGTGCTCGTGTAGATCGGGCATACACCTCGAAAAGCAGGACGTACTGGACGTAGCATTGGACGTTCTGGAGGGTGGGAGATAGCGTCAGACGCACTGGAGGGCGTGAGTAGCGTCGGGCATTTTGGAAGATGAAAGATGACGGGCATTGGATTTTCTGGGGGTCCGACGCTACCCCCTGTCCTCTACGGTGTGCAACGCTACCACCAATCCTCCAGAGCGTTCAGTGGTAGATCCTGCTCTTATGGTGTCTGACGCTCCACCCTACCCTCCCGGGCATCCGAGGAAATCCTGCTGTTCAGGCTGGAGGATCGGAGGTAGCGGTAGCGCTACCCCTTGCCGTACAGAGCATTGCTGTAGGGTTGGAGGTAGCGGCATGCACCTTAAAAGGCAGAAGGTAGCATTGCACGTTCAAGAGGGTGGGAGGTAGCGTCGGACGTACTGGAAGGCTGAAAAATACTCAAAAACTCTGGGATGGGCTGGGAGGATGAAATATGACGGGCGTTGGATTTTCTGGGGGTCCGACGCTACCCCCTGTTCTCCAGGGTGTCCGACGCTATCTTCAATCCTGTAGAGCGTCCAGTGGTTCATCCTGCCTTTTAGTGTCTGACGTTCCTCCCTACCCTCCAGGGCATCTGAGGCAATCCTACTTGCTGTTCAGGCTGTCTGATGTTACTCCCCGCCCTTTAGGGTGTCTAACGCTACCCTAATCAGATCAGAGGGAGGTGCATTACGTTCCTCTTCACTCCTGGTTCCCCCGAAATGCAAAAAAGCCATAATACTAAACAAATCTAGGATTTCGGCCAAAAACCTAGGATTTTGGTCAAATACCTAGGATTTTGGCCAAAAACCTGGATCAACTTAGGGCGATGGCCGAAGGAAGTCTACGATTTTGCCATATGCCGGCTTTTGGCCAAAAACCTAGGTTTTTGGCCAAAAACCTAGGTTTTTGGCCAAAAACCTAATTCTGCCATCGTACTGCGACACATACATTAAACGTAAGACGTAAGTTTAAAACTCTTCGTCGGCCGTCGGTGAAGAGACACGCATTTCACGGGTGTAGACGGCGTGTCTTGTGTTTTATACATTTTATAAATGGCGCCACAGAGGAGAGGATAAGAAGGTACATGGAAACGGTTTCGAGCATCGCCCTGTCTCACGTGTGGAGATAACACCTTCGCCATATAAAAATCATAGAATTTTCGCTTCTCTTTCTATCAATTCACGTTTCTATTGAACATTTCCTTGATACTTTCACTATAGACGCTGATGTTTACATTACTGGTTACGGGAACTTCGAGATTCAAGAGACTATGTTGATTTAGGTTCCGCTCTATTGTTATGTTATACTCAGTCTACCGTCTATGTTTGTTGGTATAAACTGTGGTCTTTCTGTAAATAGGTTAGGTGAGTTCTAGCTTCCAGCAGTCTTCAGCCTGGTTTTTCTTAAGAACAGAGTGGAAAACCATTAAAGATATTTGAATTCATTTAAAGCAAACGAGAGTTAAATTATATTAGTGCTAAAGACCGTGCAATCATGCATGTCCTCTGCCTGTCCCAAAGACCCAAGCGTGATTGTTAGTATGCATCTTTGCATCTTTCACTTTCAGAGTTTGTACAAGAAACTAGGTTAGCCGGGAATGTTCAAACACATGTTAGCAACCACACTCCTATACCCATTGTGCAACTGTACCAACAGCAGTATACGGAGATAGGGTTGCCAGATTTTTATTCCTCGGGTTGTAGTTTGACTGGGTGTCTCAAACGACAAACTGTACAAATAGAAACCCCCAACAACGTCCTTATGGCATGTTCAAAAAACAATAATAATGTGTGCGTTTTTTTGGATATAAGCAAGGGAGCTTAGAGTCGAAAATGGTTTAGAACCACTGACCTCTATATTGCCGTCCAGGCCTGCTGTTACGCTTTCTATGCTCAGAAACTTTTCCACCTTCCTTAGCTTTCATAAAGTAAGCCAGAGCCCCTAGTACAAAAAATAGCATAGCCCTGTTAGCCAGAACTCGTGGCAACCCTTCATAGATCTGAAGCTAGGTTACACAATCCTTCCTCTTTATTATGCCCGGCTATTTTCAGCTATCACGGCTATCGCCAATATTTATAGTTTAAAGTATTGTACCAACATCAACAAACGACAGGCCATACACTTTCATAAATCTAATAAATTAAGCTAATTTATGTTTTTGTTTTTTACTTCTGCATCTCTCGGGAGTCGATATCAAGGTCTTTATATACCTAGGTAGTATGTTATGTCCTAGGTAGATATACCTCTACTTTTGTACTTTTCAGAATTGTCTGTAATATTAACTTATAAAATACTTACGGTTCTCAGAAGTTCTTAACCTACACTTACCGAAAATTACATATAAAAGAGTAGGGGATATCCATAAAATCCCAACTAACAATTTGGTCCTATAAAAAACGGACTAAAGGACTTTTGGTTATATAAAGGTCGTATAGTGGTAAGCAGAATTTCACTGAGTTGTGTAGTGGTGTCTTATTCTACCTTTTAGTCGTAAACACCTAAAGTCGTATAATTTGTTCGAGTAAACGTTTATACGACTTAATTATGCGACCATCGTATAAAGGTCGTATAAGTGATCGCTATACGATTAAATTATAGGACTAATCGTCGATGTTGGGACCATTATATAACCTTCAGTCGGGCCACCGACTGTTACTAGATCATAAGGTATATAAAGGTCGTATCATTATCTTTTATTAACCGTATAGTCGTATACAAGTCGCCAGTGCGACCGTTATATGACTTTTAGTTAGTTCAGCGACTGTTACCAGACCATAAGTTGTATAAAGGTCGTATAAAAGTCGAGTAAATTTCTTGTTTAAATGCCGCATAAAAGTCGCCTTTGCGACTGTTATATGACTTTTAGTCATGCCACCGACTGTTACCGGACCGTTATGTATATAAAGGTCGTATTACTTGTAATAAACCTCGAAGTCAGATATAAGTCGCTATTGCGACCCGTAAGATGATTCTTAGTCAGGCCACCGACTGTTACCAGACCATTAGGTATATAAAAGTCTTATTACTTCCTTTAATCAACCACATAGTTGTATTGAGGTCGCCATGGCGATTCTTATACGACTTGAAGTCTACAAGCGACTGTTATTAGACCATTAGTTATATAACGGTCGTATAAAGGTCTTACCGCATTCTCATAAAAACGTCGCTTTTTCGACAGCTTTATGACTTTTAGTCATGCCACCGACTGTTACCTGACCATAAGCTATATAAAGGTCATATTATTACCTTTCAGTCAAGCCTACAACTGTAATTTGATCATTAGTTATATTATGAACATATTATTACCTGAAACACAACGCAATGTCGTATAAACGTGGTGTAACATAACGATTAAACGACTAAAAGTCCTAAAAAGGCTATTTATATGACTCTTAAAAACCTTTTAATTGTTTAGTAGTCGTACATAATACTTCTTCACAACTACTTGACCTCGCTGTGGTGTAAATTATTGTGGCCATGGTTCTGTAGGTAATAAAATAGGAAATATATGTTCGAACGGACGGACAGACTGGATGTATGTATGGATGAATGAATGAATGAATGGACGGACGGATGGACGAATGGACAAACAGATGGACAAACAGTCGTAAAATTAAGCCAAATCCTTTGCAACACGATTTTGTGTTCAACAAAACGTGTTGCGCCGACCCCAGGTAATTGCGATGAGGGCAGGAAGATGGCATTGATAAGTAGGCATGTAAAATTAACGATTAAATCAGATCACTACTGCCAGCCTTGAGAATAGTTCATCATGTTGTGTAGTACACCCCCGTACATTTTTTGTACGGGGCTATAGTCGGTCCTGATTCCATTCATCATGTCGTACTTCATTATGTCGTACATTACTCTGTCAGCAACAGTTATGCTGTACAATACAATGTCGTACGTTATAGGGACTCGTCGCATCGATTACGGTTGACTATCACTTGTCTGACAGATGTTATCTTACGTCTCACCACGTTTCCTCCGTGGAGTACATACAATGCGCGATATACTCAATGCACGACACGATAATGCCCGACAACGTATTGTACAACAGAATAATGTACGGCATTATGGATAGGCTTGAAATACGGGCCCAGACTAATAATGTACAGTGCTGCAAATAGAATCAAAACAGGTTACTTCACAGCGGATGAAGTGAAGTGACAGTGTTGGCTGTAATCGACTTATACATGGTGTTATGAAAAGTAGTACGTTCCTTTATACCACAAGTTCTGTTACGCAGGTATAACATAGTGTCTTGATCATGTTTAAAAAATAAATTAAAAATATTTTATACTATAAAGCATAATTTAAAAAAAATGAAATGTTCAACCCTATTTCTGAGCGTGATAGAGCACATTGTTACTGTTACGTTCAGCTGCGGTTGCAGCGTTGTAGATCTTATTACGCGCTGTGAAGGAACAGTGCATGCATAGTTATTGGAGTGGTAATTTACAGTACATACACTGTAAAACGCTTTGTGTTGTAGAGTTGAACTATTTGATTTAAAGATTTCAAAAATATTTTTATCATCAAATATATTTTTTAAATCATACACCCTTAACATACTTTATTATACGATGGGACAGACTACTTTTCCTAACTCCCTGTAGATTAATTATTCGAACCTAACATACAAGGCAACCCAGCGAGGCGAGACGGTGGTTTGGGGGGTGCAGCCCCCCACAATAAAAAACAACCTTTAACACAATTCCAAAACAGTAGGTTAGGTAAGGTTAGAGTTGGAGCGAACAAATTGAGCGACTAAGCTCAATAAAGAATATTATTTTAAATAAAAACGATATCGATTTAGTTAGGAATGTATGTAAAATTATCGATCAAGTCACATCACTACGCTACTACTCACGTGATGTCTCCGATCACAATGTCGTGCATTACACCCCCGTACATTTTTGGTACGGGGTGAAGGATGGCGACATTGTTTTGATTCCATCCATAATGTTGTATTGTGCTCCTCTGGTGTGGTGTACATTATACTGTCGGCCAGTATTATGCTGTACAATACAATGTCTTTCAAGGTTTTCACTTTCTAAACGGTACCCTGAAAATGGCGGACAGAAAATGGTTTCTAGTCATATAACCCGACCTTTAATCATAAAGTGTCCTTTAACAGTCACGATCACGACATAAAGTTGCATAAACGTTATATAAATAAATAATGAATTAATAACATAAATAAAATAATTCAAATCGTTATTATTTGTAGGGGGCATTAAAATTTTGTTTGAATAATAACACAAAATAGTCGATAAAACAATTTCCCACTTAAAAACTCAACACTAAACAGTTCATAACACCATTCACAACTTTTCAGATTATATTCGATAACAAACATGGCAGACATTAATTATTTTGAATGATTTGTTTGTCTTTAACCTCACTTTCACTCGTTTGATAGCACACTGAAGTCCGTGCACGATAAAGTAACGCCGATGACCACTACACGGTTTCAGGTCGTGTAAATGTCAGTAATACGACCACTACACGACTTTTGATCGGTTTAAAGACCATAATACGACCGCTACACGGCTAAATGGGCGAATAACAGTCACTTATACGACTGTTATTCGACGATACGTCGCGAAACAGACTTGTATATGACTTTTACCGGACTTGAGCCCATTAATACGACCTTAATACGATCTTTATACGGACAAAAGTCATATAATTTGTGCCCAAATCGCGTCGTATATACGTTTACATAACCACTATACGACCAAAACTATCCGACTTCAAGACGTAACGATAACGTTGTCCCGACCATTATACGACCAAAACTTGTCAGTTGGGAACACTGTAGGCTTTATGCCGTTCCTTTCCAGTCCATCCACATTAACGTCTGCACTCCTTTGTGTGCGTTTCTATGAGAGTTATGACGGCACTTTGCTACATTTACACTTTGTACGTAGTAGCTGTAGTTCTGCGAAAAACGTATCTTTGCGTAGATACGATTTACCTGGAGTGTCTAGCGCTGAAATCTGGCTACGTTGAAATTATGTACACACGATTTTAGAAAACTTGCAAAATTTTAAATGAGCCTGAATTCAATGCCTAATAATGATTTATTTTGTTCTGTTTTGTTTGGTTCGTCTTGTTCTTGTTACATAGCCACATTTGAATAAATACACCTTCCAATCGTATTTTCGGATTGAGACAGTGGGTGTTTGGAATCAGACTACTTTACCTCCAGCAGTACCTGCTTCAAGTCCTACTTTAATTTTATTTCCATTTAAAAACTTTTATTAAACTCTACGTTACAATGAACTGCAGTGGAATGTTTCGAGAAATGTTCTCGTAGTGACTTTCTTTCGCACCGACCTACAAATGCAGCTGTAGGTACTTTTATCCAAGTTATAGCATCAACCCAGCGGCGGCAGTGAGAGCGCTCTTTCCAGAATGTTCTGACTTCTGACCTTCCAAAATGTGTAGTGTGTGTAACGTGACGGTATTGTATTGTGTTGATGCGTTTGTGTTCTTCAGGGACTTATATTGTACAACGTAAATACTGGCTATCACAACAGCCACAAGAGTCCGCTGCTGGACATGAGCCTCCCCCTATTGGGGGGTATTCCCATACTCACCATGCTTGGCAGGAGAATAAGGAGCGCATTACAAGATGTTGCATTTACAGGAAACGCTGCTGTCCATACCTTGGATGATTGATTATCTCTAGTCGCCACTTACGACACCCACCGGTTAGAATTGGGGTGATACTATTTTAAGCCTGCATCACAACGTAACTATGATACTATCACTACTAGCTATGGTCCTTCATTCATACAGTGTGGGAGACCAAATCCATGATCAGCCTGATGTACCTACCCTGGCACTTTTGTAAAACGTTGATTGGAATTCCAAGCATCTTTGTCTTCCAACAATTTTTCATGTTAAGATGAAAACTATTTTAAAATTTGATTGAAACATCATAAGCAAAAATTAAGATTGTATAACCGAATTGACTTGACGCACAATTTGCTCTTTAGCATTCCATCGAGAACTACTATAAACATGAATATGCAGAAGATTATTTTTTCCGATAGTATTGTTCGTACTCACAAGAAATGGTGTATTTTGGTTTTTATCTGTGTTACTGCGAATTGCATTTTTAAACATTAATCTCTTAATGATTGATATTTTGCAAAGTGTAGACTTTATGTACGTGTAGACAAAACCTTGATTGCACATCTTACCTATTAACTAGGAGGTTGGTATTCCAAAAAAATTGTGCTTACAGCCTTGATTGTATGCAGAAGTAGTCAGTCATTACACTCATAGGTAACATTAGGCGAAGTTGACGTCAAGAAAATATCGAATACCAAGATGAAATTCCCTTGCAAAGCTCAAGTATATTCACTGCGTGCGTGCCCGATCACCACTATGTCATGTGTCTACTAGATAAGAAAAAAACTTCCATTCATTTAGTACAAATAATCACCGAAAATTATCTCAATATTTTATACAAACAAACTGCAACTATGTAGGTATAAACAAATCATCCACATACAAATCTAAATCACCAAGCATAATGTGACAGTAGTAGGTGGAATATCAGATAACCCCAGGGTTATTCTGGAGTCTCATTCGAAGCGTCTGTGTCTCAATATCAATCAAATTAGGTGCGGTAAACAAGCTACTGAACTTAGGTTAGGTTATCTATCATATCAGTATTTATTATGCTATATCTTACGCTATATAATTTATTAGTGCTTGCTTAGCTTTTCACACATGGTTTCACCTGCGATAGATTACTTTTGTGTTTCCAGTGAGAAGGTACTGTTTGGTGTTTTAAGTCGTCTTCTTTAAAGATCAGTCCTATTTATTCTTTTTCTGTCCTCAGGGGCACCGAGTCGTCAAACAACCCAATTTTTTACCGCGTTCTTTGGGATAGGTACTAGAACGCACCCTGTTTCAACACACACACAGGTGACAGGGAAGAAACCAGATAGGCCCGTCCTCCCGTCGCCATTAACTACAATTATATCAATGGCAAATATTGGCAAACTAACGTGCCCACACTGTGCACGAGAGTTTACTGGCAAAATCAGCTACATAGCCACCTACGGGCGCATCAGCGCAGACTTTATCAGGAGTAGAAGTGGTCGCCATGGCCGAAATCGGCCGGAGAGAGCATCATTACATCATCATCATTATCATAGGTACTATATGAATGAACCCTTACAACACTTACAACCCTATTTAACAAAATACTCGAAACGCAAGAGGTACCTAATAGGTGGGCAAAGTCACGTATAATACTACTATATAAAAAGGGAGACCCAGCAGATATAAACAACTATCGTCCCATAAGTCTGCTCCCAACAATGTATAAGCTGTTTGCAATGTGCCTATAGAAAAGGTTAGAGCCTATTTTGGAGGAGAGCCAACCAGTGGAACAGGCAGGTTTCCGAAAAGGATACTCTACCATCGACCACATCCACACTTTGGAGCAAATTATAGAGAAATACTTGGAATTTAAAAAAACACTCTATCTCGGTTATGTTGATTACGCAAAAGCGTTTGATTCCATTTCGCACGAGAGTATCTGGGAGACACTAGAACAACAGAGAGTACCAAAAGAATACACTAATATAATCAAAAATATATACAGCAAAAGTACAAGTCATGTAAAACTAGACAGAATAGGCCCAGAATTCAGAATATGTAGAGGCGTAAAGCAGGGCGATCCTCATTCACCACGAATTTTCATAGCAGTGTTGCAACATATTATGCAAGACCTAGAATGGCAAAAAAAAGGCATAAATATAGACGGAAAATACCTATCTAACCTTAGATTTGCAGACGACATCGTTTTATTTTCAAACACAGCAAAACAACTAGAAGAGATGCTCCAGGAATTGAGTAATGCTAGCAAGAATATCGGCTTACAGCTCAATATTACAAAAACTAAAGTAGCTACAAACGGCCCGAAAATACCAATAGCTATAAACCAAATGCCTGTTGAATACGTAGAGAGCTACATATATCTCGGTAAACAAATATCCTTCAAAAATACAAGACACGTTGAAGAATTAGATCGACGAATCAGCATGACTTGGAAAAAATACTGGAGCTGTAAAGAAATAATGAAATCAAAATTACAACTTAAACTGAAAAAGAAAGTAATGGATTCGAGCCTGCTGCCTTGTCTTACATACGGTGCCCAAACATGGCCATTCACCCAAAACACAATATCAAAAATACAAACATGCCAAAGAGCCATGGAAAGGAGCACTCTAAATATCAAGCTCATCGATAAGCAAAACAGCAAAAATATTCGCCAAAAAACAAAAGTAATAGACGCAGTACAGCATGCGCAGCGCTTAAAGTGGAAATGGGCGGAGCATGCAGCCCGCAGCTCAGACGAAAGATGGACAAAACGAGTGACAAAATGGACCGGACCCGAAGGAGGAAAGAGAGCAAGAGGTAGACCAAAAACAAGATGGACGGAAGACATAACAAAAATAGCAGGCAAGGACTGGATGATACAAGCAGAAGATAGAAAGAAGTGGATCAAACCGATGTGGCGCAGTGGTTAGCATGCCTGCCTGCCACGCAAAGGTTCCGGGTTCAATTCCCGGTGGGGTCACTCACAAAGTTGATATTTATCACTTTGTGAATTTGTTCCCAGTCTGGTTAGGACATTGCAGGCTGAACCACCTGATTGTCCGCAAGTAAGAAGGTTCCGTGCTTCGGATGGGCACGTTAAGCCGTCGGTCCCGGTTGCTCTCTATGATGGCGATCGTTACACAGCCACGTCAGAGGCCTGCTACTTGTAGTAGGCGGTTGAAAAACTCTGACACCAGGGTTCATCGGGTCGTTGAACGACTCGGTGTCCCACACGAAAAGAAGAAGAAGAGTGGATCAAATTGGAGGAGGCCTATACCCGTAAGGGGTCATGACATCTTATATTACATAATTATCTAATAAATAATGAAGTAAAAATGTATAATAATCATGTAATAATTATTTTAGTAGATTAGCATGCAATGTAATTAAATTATTGAAAATTCTAAATAATATTAATAATTGATTGATGTTATGGATAAATAAATGGCTTTATTATTATTATTATATGAATGAACAGACTTACAATGCATATTGTTAAATCATATTTCCTATCAATAAATATTATGTCTCAATACTCTCTACTATGTAGAATGGTTCTAACTTTATCTAGAGCGTTTCTAGCATTCTTGAGATTCAATTGTTGAGTATTATGCACTTGATTTGATACCGTATCATTTATTTCTATTCTGTTATTATGGTCAGTTTCAATGTTTGTTAATATACTGTTGATAAGTGACTGCTGCTGCTCCGTAAATAGTTTTGAGTAAACATGTGGATCTGCCGTGTGATGCCGGCTTAGAATAGCATCACCCCAATTCTACCCGTGGGTGTCGTAAAAAGCGACTAAGGGATTTTCATCCAGGGAATGGGCAGCAGCGTTCCCTGTAAAAGTAACATCTTGGCACTGCGCTCGCCAATCCGCCTGCCAAGCGTGGTGAGTATGGCTATACCCCCCGATAGGGGGAGGCCCATGTCCAGCAGTGGACTGTTGTGGCTGTTATGGTTATGGTTATGTGGATCTAGTTTTCATGTGGCTAGAATAGAATCGAAAATATTTAAAAGTGGTTTCTCACATTTTGTTGCTAAAAAGCGACAAATAAAGAGACAAACTTTACGTTGATAATGGCGACCGGTGTTCGATTTCTACCTAGCATATCTCTATCTGCCTGAATCTTCTAATACACAGAATCATTTAATAATTGTACTAAGCAAAAAGGACGGACCAGGACTTCTAATAATAGGGAAATCTATGAGAATTCGTAGCGGGTGGAATTAGAACTAGGCAAAAAATGCAATGAACCGGGACTGATTTACAAATAAGAGGCAAAAGAAAATACGATGAACTGGGACTGATTTAAACGATCCGAACCATTGAGACGAAATTCTACTAATCAAAGTCGTGCATGTGCAAGTTTCTGTTCTCTTTGATAACTTCCCCTTTGTTACTGGTATGCTGATTTCACCAAGTTTCTCTGAACACTTTGGTGGAGTTCGAATAGCTTTGATGGTCTTATTGTATATGGCTTCAACAATCTGGCAGAATTGAAATAGCATACATTTGAAACTAACTTCAACTTTCCCCGAGCAGAAGTATGGCCAACGAAACGAGATAATTAATGTAAACAACTTTTGTATGGCTCGGTGACAGTTATTACAATCTGTCCTTATCTGTCATATGGTATAATGTCAGCTGGCTCTTTTAGATTTGCTTACACTTTTTATCTCGTTTGGTTGGCCTTACTTTTAGGTATATCACATTTATAATTTTAACACGCCGTGAACTTGAAGTAACTGCACGATGGATCTGTATAAATTAGCTCTAAAAATATTTTAAAAGGGGTTGAAGGTGTGCTTACAATGCAACCCTCTAGACAGAAAAGCTGCCAAGAAAATCGTCGAGAGCCCAAAACTTCCCTTGCAACTTGCAAATAGAACAAGAATTGGTATAAGGTTTACCTATCTTTAATTACGTATTGTCTTGTTGTTACTGATGTACTAACCATTATTATTATTTTCGTTGGCTGTTCGCTTGTTCTAAACTATGACAGCAAACTCTGACTGAGTCTAGGTATCTTGAAAATGATAACTAAAAAATGTGTTATCGCTAACGTAATCAGATAACGTAACTAAAAAGTAGCTTCTTTATCGAAATGCAGCATTTTCATTCTATCTTGATGATTTGTTATTAGACCTAATACTGGTTGTATTGTAAATAATTCGTATACTCTATTACATTACAGTATCTACGTCTACAATACTTTTAAGAAGGAACTGAAAGAGTGATTGATGATAACATTTTGTGTTTCACTTTATTTTGTCTTCGGGTTACTCTTGTGTCTGTAAATTTTAATGCTATTGTGCAAATTAAAGATCTCCTACATTACTACCTCTCCTACTTTAACATGCACATTGTGGCCAGAAACGTGTGGTATTTGTATCGTCATCATAAACAGCCCGTAAGATATTCACCGCTGGACATAGGAATCCATAGACTGCGTTTTTGGGCCCCAGTACCTTCCGAGTCCATCGATCGTCGATTCTACGGGCTTGTATGACAGTCACGTACGTTTACGGATATAAATATAGGTATTTTTTGTATGAATAAGTACAGGGATAGATAAATTAACTTTTTCATGAGCAAACCTTTGTTGAGTCATTGCCTGATAGATAACATGGCATGACTTAACAAAGAGCAGCATCATACAGTCAACAATGATACCTAGTTATAAAAAAACCTGTTTACTTGTAAGGGATTCTCTTCAGAAAGAACTGTGTTTTAACCTAAACAATACTCTTATTCTGTTGATAGATTTATTTTCTTACAGTACTATTAATATATTGTTTTCAGCACGTGTACTGATTCATTGTAATCAAAACAGTTTCTATAACTTTTGAAGCACTCGCCATTATCTTCACTTCTTTTAGTTAATTAACTCGGTCTTATCGCGATAGATCGAAGTATTTTTTTGCGATTTACCTGGAACCAAACGAAAAATTCCCCATAAAACTATCGCGACAAGACCCGGTTAAGTAACCCTAATGTGTGAAAACAGTTATTTTGCGTAAGGCAATCCAAAAGCAAGTTTTCTTTTCATTCTCCAATCAAAGCCTTTGGTGCGTCGTCCCTTACAAATCTATTTCAGTCGCGGAGTTACTACTCAGTTTTGCTTCGTACGGATTACCTAGACGTAAGTAATAGGTACTTCTTTGGCACCAAGTTATAAATATAATTGACTAAAATGATGGCAGCTCGTAGGCAAAAGTGTTTAATTAACACGGCACAACCAACGCGACCTATGCCACAGACAATCAAAAGTAATTGAATAAAGTGGTCCGACTGCCTCTAAATTGCGAATTTGACAAGCTTTATCTCATACCTAGGCTCTAGTCTTTTTCACATCGCACGATAGGTATTTTAATTTTCGATTGACCAATTCCATGCAAGTCGAACACTTGTTTTTCATATTTCGACCATATCGGTAGGTTCTGTGGGAAAGTCATGGGCTAGTTGTTCTGTAGGTACCCCTTAAAATAGTTTTAGCCTATCGTTCACATGCTGTACCTACACCAACTTACTAACTTAACATGTCGCTGACGTAACGCTGTTTGTTTACGTACGTAATCAATTACCTACGTTACTTTTAACGTTTTCATTCCTGAATGAAAATGGCCATATTTCAACGCCATATTTACTATGCAGTACCTATAGCAAGTTAACGGGTCAACATAGGCACACTAATCTTTCACACAGGTAACCAGTATAACAATACGATACAATAATGTGTACAGAGCGCGAAAGAACAAACAAACCAGTAGATATAAATTGCTCTTCTAAAGTTGTTCGTTACGTTATTGCCGATAGTATTTTAATTTCATTCTACGACCTTCATAGACTTTAGCCCAGTCGATTGTGAAGTGAGAAAATTCAATACGCTCGCATACCGCTCGCTGAAAATAAACGGCGAAAATCCCACGCGGAGTGAATATAAATTCGCAAAGAAAGGACCTGTCGACAAACGAGTTGATATATTGACTCTGTAACCGCTTTGCAGACTTGTACCAATTGCTTTGAGCCTTTTTGTGAATGTAAAAAGTGAATGATTGAATAACAATGAGAAACAGACATTTTGCAGTTGTAGGAAAATCCCTGATAATTTGATTCTATCTGCCGGCAAACTAGTTGTCGATATTTGAGTAACCGGTTTGCTGTTTTTTAACATTTAATAAAAAAGGAAATATTTTAACTTTTATCTAACCCTTAGGCTGCTCGCCCACGTCAGTCTTTTTGTCGGCCGACAGCGATTGACAACTAGAGCTGGTTTTGATCGAGTCACTCGAGTTAAGCTGCGAACGAGTCAACTCGAGTCGCTTTTTCTACGCCACCGAGTCAATTTAGAAATGTTAAGAAAAAAATATTTTGATTGTTCCCATACATGTGAAAGGAAAAAAATTTTTTTCACCCGTAATATTGAATAGGGTATAGGTTAATTTTGTTGCTGGTTTGTTTGCAGCTGTATGGTTACCAACCGCAAATTGAAAATTTTTATATATCCTTAATCTTTAGTGGTACAGTATCCTTCATAGTTTTCATGGTAATTTCATACTACGAACTGTATTCCATATTTTTTTTCAAATTTTTAGCATGCGTACTTTAGAAGTTACAGCTGGAACTAATTATGGCTAAAAACGCCCCTTTTAAAAGCAAATATCTCAAGACACAAACATTTTAGAGACTTTGATAAAAGAAATCTCCCTTAATTTTAAAAGACATATGCAACGATACCTATTCAATATTACCGGTGAAAAATTTTTTGCTTCCTTTCACATGGGAACAATCAAAATATTTTTCTTAACATTTCTAAATTGACTCGGTGGCGTAGAAAAAGCAACTCGAGTTGACTCGTTCGCAGCTTAACTCGAGTGACTCGATCAAAACCAGCTCTAGTTGTCAAGCGCTGTCGGCCGACAAAAAGACTGACGTGGGCGAGCAGCCTTAAAACTCTTCTAAAGAATACATACCGAAAGTTTCATATTAAAACCATTGAGAAAACAAGTTACCTACTAAATTAATTATCTACCTCGGCCCACAAGCGGTTCATTTAGATAAGATTTACCGCCAAACTATCGGTAAAATGTGAAGCTATTTCCGAGAGAATCAAATAAAAGCACAAAAATACTATCATCGATCTTATTTGTCTGAATAACAACCGTGTATTCAATGTTGCCTACCATTAAACTACGAAAATTCTGAAAATTAAAAACAGGTACTGTTTACAAATGTAGGTATTTAAAGCTGTTATTTTTCGTTACTTAAATAAATTAAAACTTAAACCGACTACTAATGTAGCGATATAGAATTTCATAAAAACTTAGGAATATAGGTACACGAAAGGCATCATAGCTATCTTTTCAGTTTTTTCCATAATTTTCTGAGCCTTCCTCATTTCTTATTTTTAAAAATAATGTTTTTTAATACAAAACTATTTTCTTTGCTGGCAACATTGGTGTTATTTACTTCCCTAGCAATATACCGGATGAGTCTCTTTTATGGCTGGATTCTTATTCATCTCGCCCTAGTTTACGACCTCCATCTTATTGTGTCTCTTTCATATCAACTATTTTATTGGTTTGCCTTTATTTTGAAACTTTGCTGTTCTAGTTTTATCATGGTTTTACTATCTATAACGTTTGAACTAAGTAAACTTGATGTTCTCACGCGCGTCTACCATTTTTGGGCTAGCAGTATCTATACTTATCTGGTAGCTAAACGTTATTGTCTAAGTCACATCTTATAATTTTGAACATCATAGGTATACCTTCTAATCCGATCATAAACAATATCGCCACGTTTAATGAAAAAGAACTCGTAAACTAATAATAAAATAAACTTGCTAATAAAAACTACTGAAAATATTTACAAATCCGATTTTTATTCAGCCCACGGGTGATTTATTTCAGTGATAAATCATAAAAGCAGAATTCTTTGCTCGCAAAAATATACGAATCTCAAAAGCCATTGCATACGAAAATAACATCGGACAAACAAAGCTTCAGAAGTACCTAAGTACTCTTTACCTATTTATAGCTATCCAATCGAGGTACAGTTCTACTTTCAGGCAACCGCTATCATCAGAACTTCAAGTTTCAGAGGTTATCATTTAAGAAATCAACCTACACTGTTGTCTCTTAATAACTGTACCTAAGTAAAACCAGTATTATGTAGAAACTTCTTCTTCTTCTTCATCGAGTCGATAATAACTATAGTAGAAGCTATATTAGTTCCTACATTTGGAAGCTGCTGACAGTACGTGCTGAAAGCAACTGTGTAACGCAGCGCAATATAAATTATGCATGCCGACGTCAAGGCTATTTGCAAATGCATCGTACGGCCTGGATTTGTGTTTGTTTACAGTGTATCGGAACTGGAAACTATGGGATTCGTGAAGATTTGTTTAATGTGTGTTGATTTGGATCAAAAACATTGAAAGAAGCTCCTTTTCTTTAGATAAGATAACAAAAATATTTATTGATTCCAAAAAATAAAATACATTTGTAACAATAACAGATAATACATAGATACCGCATTCATACACTTTTGCCAAAATGAATAGGTTCAGTTCAGCCTATGCGGACATGCGCCTTGAAGGCGTCGTGCAGCGCTGATTTTCAGTCTCTCCCTACTCGCTAAATGGGCGAGAGATGAGATGTGTATGGTCAACTTGTACAGTACGTCTGGAAATCCTACCATACACGAGTATATCTGTAATACGTCTCATAAAAATGTACGAAAAAGAACTTGTATGTTCAAATTGTACAGTACGTCTGGAAATTCTACCAACTATTTTAATCCTACACTTAGTGGCGCATGCTTGCCGTTTGGCACATATATTGATAAGGCCAATATAAATAATTTTGATCTACAGCGGATATAAATGCAACATACCTATTGTTGTTAAAAAACATTACATCAGACAGAACATCTGCTAAGAATCAATCTTCATGATTCATTTTCACTTGTGTGGCAATTATCTTATTTTAGTACTTCGAGTCAACGTTTTGCTGTCTCGTTTTTGGCTCCGTTATCTAGAGATAGTTTTTATCTTCTTGTGTAAGCTGTACCTCGTGGCTAGACTGATAATGATAACGTAACTTGTTATCTTTTAATTTTACACTTTGAATACATTTTATACATAATGCTACTACAATATTATGTGTTGTTATTCGGTAGGACTTTATTATAGTTGTGTTTTCTCAGCAGAAGCAGAGTTGGCACTTGGCACACGTGCGGATTTTCATCGAGACCGGTTCTGATTCTGACTATAGGTACCTACCTACTGTTGACAGCGGCCACGCACGACTGGTCTGCTGGACTTGGAGGGGCAGGTTGGGGTGTGTCGAGTGGGCGTCCTTGGCAGTTGAAGGACGGCGAGGAAAACAAGTGTTTGTGAGGACAATCGATCCAACTTTTCTGAAGACTTTCTCCTCACATAGAAAAAGCTTCAGAGGCTAACCATTCGGAAAAGAATTCTAGTTCGATAGACAGTTAGACTTCGTGCGTGTACGTACACCTCTTTTTGTGCGAGCGACTTTTTAGTGAGTTGGCACTAAGCAGTTAGCACACGCGCGGATGTTCGCCAAGACCGGTTGTGGCTATACTGTTGTCAGCCGCCACAACTGGTCTGGACTTGGGGGGCAGGTATGGGTGTGTCGAGTGGGCGGCCTTGGCGGTTGAAGGACGCCGAAGAAACAAGTGTTTGTGAAACGGACAATCAATCCTTGTGACTTTTCCTCTTATAGAAATATAGGTCTTCTATACTCCCGTGGAAAAGAATGCGAGGTCAATAGAACAGTTAGACGTAGTGAATGTTCACTCATGCTCTTTTAAAGTAAGTTTACACTTAGCACATGTGTGGATATTCGAAGACCGGTTGTGGCTATACTGTTGTCAGCGGCCACAACTGGTCTGGACTTGGGGGGCAGGTATGGGTGTGTCGAGTGGGCGGCCTTGGCGAGTGAAGGACGGCGAGGAACACAAGTGTTTGTGAAACGGACAATCAATCCTTATGACTTTTCCTCTTATAGAAAAATAGGTCTTCTATACTCCCGTGGAAAAGAATGCGAGGTCAATAGAACAGTTAGACGTAGTGAATGTTCACTCATGCTCTTTTTTAGTAAGTTTACACTTAGCACATGTGTGGATATTCGAAGACCGGTTGTGGCTATACAGTCGTCAGCCGCCACAACTGGTCTGGACTTGGAGGGGCAGGTATGGGTGTGTCGAGTGGGTGGCCTTGGCGAGTGAAGGACGGCGAGGGAACAAGTGGTCGGTCACACATGCGTGTTCTGCCGATGGCTTTTTGTAGACCGATAGTCGGATCATCGTCGTTTCTTATTTAACTGTTTATTGCATACCTACATGATAAAACACATGGCAGCAAACAGATATAAAAAGAATTCTCTTTCTTTCACTTTCTTGTGACTTTTTATCTTCTGCTGAAGAATTCAGCTTCGTTACACAGAGCCAATCAACAAATCTTCAGACTTGTTTTTCAGTCTCTAGGGCACAACTTCAGTCTTCTCTCTAATTGAATTCATCAATACTGCACAGGCCTGAAAACGAACCCACAGTCGCAGGAATACACATTACTACTGCGCCACATCAGCCAAATAATTTCAAGATAATCTCGAGCAAAATAAATAGCTTTTAAAAGCTAAAAGAACTAGAGAAACGTTTCCATTTAACACTCAGTGCAGCAAAGAGCAAAGTTTCCACTTTTCCATTAGCCGCTGCGAGCGCTTAATTAAAATTAACTCTTCCGAGCTGAAAACCTCATGTGAGAGAGCTAAGCGCAAACATTTCATAGCCACTGGAGTGCGGTTCTCAGTGCACCTCGAGCTAAGTACCTATTTAAAAGATACTAGTGAATACCAAATTTTAAAACACTTCCGGAATATAAATTTTTCGAAAAACGTGTAAAATTTTCACCGCAGGTAGGATTTGAACCTGCGACTTTCGGCTGTGTAGAGGCACAGAATAGACAATAGTATGTAGTATAGTACTACATACAGAACGGACACTCTCTTGTTGCATGTTCGTTTCATCCAAGAAGGTTTCATCGTGGTTTCTTGTAGATATTGGACTGAAACGAAGGAGGTGCCGGCCATATTCATGTCCATAAAAAAAAGGCGCGAACATTTGAACTGAGTTCGCCTTAGATTCGCGGACGGATAAAAGTATTTCTTAATAAAATTGTTGGATAAAATAAAAAATTGTGCGATATTGTGCCGTGTATGGCTGTATGTCCACAAACAGAGACCCAGACAGGAGATTTTTTCGTTTTTCGCGGGAAGAAAAGAGGCAAGAACCTACCTACCTAAGAAGTAATCGGTTCGTATTCTTAACTACTTTCGACTCACATTTAATCGTAATAGATCGATGTAGGCCCCTAAACAATGTTAAATTAGCAGCAACTAGTCGGTACATTATTTTATTTATTACATACTCTTTGGTAGGTACAAAATTGACCCGAATGTCAACCCTGCACTCACACGCCTGTCGTCACGCACACAAACATAAGTAAAAATGACAGTTGTCTATAACGAGCCCGTTGTATGGAAGTGTCCGAGGTGTGGTAGAGGCGTCGGCAGTACAGATGCCGAAAGTCGCAAGTTCAATTCATGCCAAAATTTTGCAAAGTTTCCATAAATAATACCAGTGAGCAGATTTGACATCAAATTTAATTTCTTGCTGATAATAGCTACCTAACTTACTTCATGTTCAACCTATAGGTGAACAATAAGGAAACAGTGAAAGCATATAGCTGGATTTACTAAGACTTTGGATTTCGTTTTTATTTATCTTTTCTATCCAAATCGAATCTGAATAGAAACAGAAGTTACAAAAAATGTCAAGCATTCATAATTTTATTGCTAACAAGAATGTCGAATAATGTAAAGTAACAGCTCACGTTCCGTTTAATGACCCCATCTCGACCTTCGTCATTGTATGCACAGCACATCTTAACAGTTTGCCTAATGGTTCACAATTTCAAACAAAAGTGTTTACTTACCGTACTACGCCTTTACTTACACGTAGGCAACTGTAGTTACGTAAAGAATTGTAATACAATTATTATGAGCACATAATATTGAATATCGAAATTAGGGTGACAATCCACCAGAGCTGTGCGAGGTAGCGAGGCGGTGAGCGAGGAAAAAATCCACCAATAGAATCACTTCATTTTCCTAGCCTCGCTCAGCTCAGCTCTGGTGGAATAGGGTTGAGCGAAGCGAGGCCATTCTACATACAAAACAAGCGAGAAATGTGTGCGAGGAATGTGTTGCGAGGAATGTGTTGCGAGGAATGTGTAGCGAGGAATGCGTCGCGAGGAATGCGTTGCGAGAAATGTGTTGCGAGGTTTCCACTACATCGCATTCCCCCCGCTCACACATTTCACAGCTTCGCAACGCATCCTCGCTCCGCACATTAATGCGCATTTTCACAGCTCCGCTACGCATCCTCGTACGGCACATTTTACTCGCACAGCTTTGGTGGAAACCCCTACACATTTCCACAGCACAGCTACGCATCCTCGTACGACACATTTTCCTCGCACAGCTCTGGTGGATTCTCACCCTTATACTGGATTTTCCCATGAAAAAGACTTGTTCATATTATGTGGTGGAACATTTTTTTTAATGTTAATACTTGGCATCAATTTCGTACCCCTTTCATTCGATACGTAACAGAACGTGTTTCAAATAGATAACAAGAAGAATTCTTCTTCATAAAATAAATTAACAAACAATTGCTCAAAACTTACAAATTACGGTCTATTCTATCATTGTTTCATCATGAATGTAACGAAAAAAAAAACTACTTACTTAGGATGACCAAATTACGTCGTCTGTTAGTAAGTAGGCATGTACTTAATTTATACTTTACCTTTAGAAAAAGTGTATGTATTTGTATGCGGTTGTGTGGTAGTGTTTTTGTATTTTTATTTACTTATAGCGAAATTAAAGGTTGGACGTAGGTATGTTATGGTAGGATATTTATTTATGTTATAGTAAATAACGAGCGAGAATTTCTGGTGTCAAGACAAACCTTTTCGGGTTTAATGACATCTTTCAATGTACTTTGTAATGATTTAGTAAAAACAAAATAAATGAAAAAAAAAAAAAAAAAAAACTTGCCTATCATTATATTTTCATGTTTGTTGATACTAAACGTAACGAGCCGAGAAACGAGTCGCTTATCCATATAATTAACTACAAAGCATGTTCGTACCTCCAAAATATTTGCGCTTGACAAAGATGTGCTATTTCAAGTCGCTACATTTTGGAGATTAATTTTAATCCGGTCGTCTATTATGCTACAATTTCTAAAGTCTGCGTCTGCGTGTATGTTAAGTGTAAACAAGTTTGTACCGCATGTTAGTTTATCTTATTTACCTACTTTTCTTTGGTAAATAATGACCTTACCACAAAAAGTTTGACGAACGCGTGTCTAGAGTTTTTATTGTATGAAGTTTTATTTTAAACACGCGTTTAATATTTGTCTCACATTCTTGTTTTTCTTTTTGTAAAGCCTGAAATGTCTAGTGCAAATACTCTCAAAAGAGCTAAAGAACAACTTTTTGGTAAATTAAAATAGGAAATCGTTACAAATCTAAATCAGCCAGAGCCTGTCACTTGCAGTTTATATTATGAGCTCTACAACACCGTACACAATGCTGTAGCAAGGGACTACTATTGGTTTAAAGCACTTTACAATTTAAGCCGATTAACACGAAAAGAAACAAGGGACGTTGTCGAAAACTTGCATCATTTTACACCGCAGCAGGCAGGATTTATACATTCGTTTTGCCAGTACAGAAAGAGTGAATCGCAGTTTTGCGATGCGAAATTTTTCAAATTTTCCAAAAAATTTAGAAGATTTCGGTATTCATTGATTTCGTTTTACCGTTTTACCAATTTGGTAAACCACAGAACTACCCTACACTTGCTTAACAGTGCTTAGGTACTTATTTATTAAGAACTAAATCATATTTTTTTAGACAGATCGTCACGATCACGACCTTCTTATGTCATATCAATTGACCCCACGTATAAAACGTTCGATTACACAGCATAATAAAAAGAGATTATCAGCCCATAGAATGTGTCGTCGAAGCATAAAATAAACTAGACACAAGCGCTTAAAAGCGACACTTTACAGCCATCACACAAGCCTTATAAAAAACAAACAAAAAACCGACTGCAGTAATATAAAATAGCCAGTGTAACTCGTGTTGAAACTAATCTAATGACACTTCATATGTAAACATCCACCCTGCCGACTGGGCTTTAGCCCTTGTAAAAGAATTGGCTTGTACACAAATGAATACCCATATGCATACAAAGATACTCTGGAAAGACTTATAACCCTCTTTTTGAGACAGTCGGGTAAAAATACTGTTACGCCCGTTTATTGTGCAACTATAATTATATCTCCGGGATTAGAGGGATTTATTCTTGATACCTTATTACGTTTAGGGTTGTCACGCATCTGGGTCGATCTACGCGGATGTATACTACTTGTTATATAACCATTTCAGAGGCCAGACGTGGTTTAAAAGTCTGACACCAGGAGAAAAGAGTCGACCAAAAACGAGAAGGGTACGGTTAAAATAAGTCGGACGGTCAAGGTGGCTAGGCTGGCGAAAATATCATGATAGCTGTGTCTTATCTTTACAATCCAGTTTCTAAATTATACATTGCACGTGAGATAGGTGATTACTAAATTCTACTAGAGTTTTTAAGAGTTTGTGATATACGATGCGAAAGTTTGGAAAATCAAACACTTTTTCGACAGTGTAAGGCCTGATATTGCTTTAAACTTAGTTTTGCCGTAAAAGTATGACAGGTGTCCAGTCTCAGATATAGCTTGTGGTAACCCTAATCACGTGGGATTGCGAATCGAGCTCTGTTGACGTTTAAATTTAGATCGCTGGCACCATCTGGGTTATTAGGGGGAATTGCGTTCGGTGACAAACGTTTATTAGTTCTATTGGAAGTTTTTATCGTTTCGATACACAAACGTATGTGCGGACGGTCGTTGACCTTACTTTGGTTTATTTTTTTGTCAGTAACAAATAGTCAATAGTCATGAGCGCTTACAGCCAGGTCATCCTTTGGATATAACTTTTAGTATGAGCATTGACACCCCAGGCTTATCATATTTGATTTAACGGCTACCAGCTGAATTCTATCTACTCCATCAGATAGCATAGATGCCAAAAAGCTTGCTCTGTTCTGTTGTTGATTGTGAGTGCCCCTGAGATTCTGGATGCGCTTACATCTTTAACATGCTAAGGTTTATGAACCTGACAAAAAGTAGCTTCAGAACAGACATGAGACATGGCCGGAAGTCACTTCATTTTAAAAGAAAACCTTATGACAATCGAGTCAATCAACTATCTTTATCTGCATTCTACGCGTGTTTATCGTGAACAAAATACCTTAGTAAATTGATATTTATGTATATTTCAGATACAAAACACGCAAAAACGGGTCTTAATATTTTATTTTCGTCTGCGAAATCTAATGTAAGATCAATTTCGAGAACAAATATTTGCCCTACCGACGCTAATAAATACGTCGTGACCTGGTTACGGAAAAATAGTTTTGCGAATGACAAATATAAATATTAAGAAGATATGACCTATTAGATGATAACGCATCATTACAAGTTTATCTTTTAGCACATTTTTATTTTGTCGCGTCTTATACCTGAAAAAGCTTCTATGTACCTCCAGAATTCGGTATGGTGTTACCCGCTGCAATTTATTTTCACGCGGGAAATGTACCTATGTTTTCCCGGCATATGTTATACATGTAAAACTTTTTCTTGAATCGCTATCTATTACAAAAACAGTATTAAATTCCGATTTGTAGTTAAGGAGAAGTTAGCGAATTCCACGACAGACAGACAGAGAGACGCAGACAGCGACTTAATTTTTTACCATTTTTTGATTGATAATTGGGATACCCCTATATTTACCACTCATCACACTAGGCAAGTAGTTTGACAAGGGCAATGAAGATGTTGAATATCCAGGGATTTCTAAACCGAAATAATTTGATAATATTTATGTATAAGTCACTCCAAACCAAAGTCAAACGTTCTTGAACACTTATGAACGAAAAATGGTATCTCCCACGAAAATATTGATCCAAGATTGTTTGCAGAGCGCGCAGGATGATATTATAACATACCTAACATCCACAGAGTAGGTATCGCATCGTTTAAAAATAAATAAGTGCTACTGCTTCATTATGAATTGATTCACTGCCAAAGTTTTACAATCTTGATCACTACTAAAGTAAATATTGTTTTTTTTACAATTTTACCATCCTTTATATATTTTCAGTAAGTTATTTGGTTTCTTTAAGACTGACATAAATGGTTTGAGCACATTTGAAAACCTTTAATCTGCTGACAGGGTAGATATGCTAAGTATAGTTAGCTGTAAGCCGACTTTCTGTTATTTTATTGTTCAAAGGCAAACATGAAAGAAAATTGGTGCCAAAACGCTGCGTTTAATTAGCAACTTGTACCTAATTGAATTTATGGACGTAGACATCTTACGTGATCTAGTACTTAGAGCATTGGGCTTATCATCCCGGATATTGTGGTCTTGATTTCCTGGAAAAGAAGTACTAACTAACCATAGAAGTAGATACAGTCATGAACAATCCAAGGGTTCAATTTTTTCAGACTGTAATATTTTACAGGAATAATTATACTTTTATAGATGCAGCAAGACTAGCAGACTCTAACCTAAAATGCTCCTGGTTAAGTACACTGGGGCCGAAGTCTGCTAAATGAAAATCATAATAGTTTACAATGGCTAAAAAATAAGAGAATCGGGGTCTTGAACAACAAAATTATTACACGCTCTAGACTCTAGCCAACTAAATTGAATAAAGGAAGGCGAGAGAGAGACGCATGCAGGCGAAATGTGTAATTTGTGCGTCTGAGCCGCGCGGCCTTGCCCGCTAAGTGGATAATCACGGCTATCGTGACCACGGATTGGACACCAGATGTATATGTTTACTTACTGTGCCTGTACGTATAGTATAGTACAAATATGTGATTCCTTTTCAGAATTGAGAACGCTACTTCCACTGGAAAAGATAGAATAATTCGGGGAAAAGCAAGGGACAATGATATATGTGGATAATCACGGCAATCGTGACCACGGATTGGATACCCGACACAAAGTAAGTATTGGCTAGCGCAATCCAGAGAGTCGGCTTCGAGCAAACGCGGCTAAACTCACTCAGACATCCACACGCGTCGTTTACGCGCTCTGTGGAACCGTGTCGAACCGGTAATGGTTGAGTGTAAACGGCGCGTTCGGTGCGGGCGGACGGAAACTTGGCGAGTAAAGAAAAATATTTTTATGATGTGTTTGGGTGTAATAATACTACAGAAAATTGTGAATTAATGAAAAGTAGAACATTATTTATTCTTATGGTAGAACTCTTTTAAGTAATTGATAAATAAATAGATACCTACTTCAAACACTAGAAATGGAGGGATTTCTTTTTAAAAATCTTATTTTTCGGTCGTAATAGGTATGTGCTTTAGCGTTTTAGGTACGTACGTAGAAGTAGGTAGGTTGCGCTTTAGTTTGATTTGGTAGGTTAAATGGGTTTAGGTAAGAACCTACTTATATATAGTAGATAAATACCTACCAAGTCAGCATTTAAGGTGAAGCGATGAGTAGGTACCTACCGAAATACCGATAGCAAAAGGTCCAGGTTATGTCATCTTCATTTCCGATCATTGGGTAGGTATCTACCTATGGTAGTCCAAATGGACTATTACGATCCTGGATATTTTTTAATTTTTTCGTCACGGCAGCTGGTGAACTTCGAAACTATGGTAGGTAAGTATACTTCGAAACTAAGGTAGGTACCTACCTACCAACTTACAGCTACAGATACTGTTTCCATGCCCGCATTTTTCCGGGCGTGTCCCCGAGTTTGTCATGTCGTCATGTTCATGTCATGATAGTCATAGATTACCTACCAACCTACCTACCTACCGTTCCTAGCGCATATCGCCCGCCCGCCAATACATTGGTAGGTAGGTAATCTGTGTGCGACAGAATAGTGACGGCACGTTTGACTTTCATGATGGTTTGACTCCCTGTTCAAAAAACCCCGGCCGGTCCTCTACATACCTACTACCTACTTACCTACCAGCCTACCTATGGGTCGCTTCGCTCACCACCTAGTCTCGTGACCCAAACCCATTGCCTATCTACCGATTTAGGAGGGGACCTACTTATTTCCTATTAGAAATATGACCTTCTCCTCAGGTAGGTAGGTACCTACTTCCATATGGTAAATGATATTTTATAACGGCCAGATAATTTAGGAGTTTATCAATTACATATACCTAATTCATACTTACAAACGATAGATAACTTCATTTAAAAATCAGAAAGTAAAAGTAGCAACCCTAGAGAGTAGGCATAAGTGATCGAAAGAAGGGGCGAGCTGGCCTTCTGTAAATTCTCTATTTTGTGTACCCGATGTATATGTTTACTTACTGTGCCTGTACGTATAGTACAAATATGTTTTCAGAATTGAGAACGCTAGTTCCACTGAAAAAGAAAGAATAATTTGGGGAAAAGGATAGTTTTACTGCAAAAGCAAGGGACAATGATATACCGTATGTGGATAATCACGGCAATCGTGACCACGGATTGGATACCAGATGTATATGTTTACTTACTGTGCCTGTAGGTATAGCACAAATACACTTGCAGCCTTTTCAGATGACTTGAATTGAGAACGATACTTCCACTGAAAAAGAAGGACTGTCTTCCACTGAATAATTGGGGGAAAAGGATATTTTTACTGCAAAAGCAAGCGACAATGATATATGTGGGTAATCACGCAATCGTGACCACGGATTGGATACCAGATGTATATGTTTGCTTACTGTGCTTGTAGGTATAGTACACTAATACACCTTGCAGCAGATATGTGATGCTTTTCAGATGATTTGAATTAAGAACGGTACTTCCACTGAAAAAGAAAGAATAATTTGGGGAAAAGGATATTTTTACTGCAAAAGCAATTGACAATGATATATGTGGATAATCACGGCAATCGTGACCACGGATTGGATACCAGATGTATATGTTAACTTACTGTGCCTCTAGGTATAGTACACAAATACACTTGCAGCAAATATGTGATACCTTTTCAGACGATTTGAATTAAGAACGCTACTTCCACTGAAAAAGAAAAAATAATTGAGACAAAGGATATTTTACTGCAAAAGCAAGGGATAATGATATTGTGGATAATCACGGCAATCGTGACCACAGATTGGATACCAGATGTAGGTATATGTTTACTTATGTGCTGGTAGGTATAGTACAAATCCACTTGCAACAGATATCTTTTCAGATGACTTGAATTTAGTACGCTACTTCCACTGAAAAAGAAAGAATAATTGGGGGAAAGGATATTTTTACTGCAAAAGCAATGATATATGTGGATAATCACGGCAATCGTGACCACGGATTGGATACCAGATGTATATGTTTACTTACTGTGCTTGTACTTATAGCACAAATACACTTGCAGCCTTTTCAGATGACTTGAATTGAGAACGCTACTTCCACTGAAAAAGAAAAAATAATTGAGACAAAGGATATTTTGCTACAAAAGCAAGGGATGATATATGTGGATAATCACGGCAATCGTGACCACGGATTGGATACCAGATGTACATGTTTACTTACTGTGCCTGTACGTATAGTACAAATATGTGATGCCTTTTCAGTATTGAGAACGCTACATCCACTGAAAAAGAAAGAATAATTTGGGGAAAAGGATATTTTACTGCAAAAGCAAGGGATGATATATGTGGGTAATCACGGCAATCGTGACCACGGATTGGATACCAGATGTATATTTTCACTTACTGTGCTTGTAGGTATAGTACAATACACTTGCAGCAGATATGTGATGTCTTTTTAGATATTTTTCTTCAATTGGGATTCCCTATGGCACAACGCCATTTATTTTCTGGGTGTCGTAAGAGGCGATCAAGGGATTCGAGGGTTTCATCCTAGTACAATTTTAGGCAACAGGTTGAAAACACGACTTTTAAATGACCCTTAATATTTTGTCAGACATGGCGATAGCGACCGTATTTTTACAGCTGGTAACGGTCTAACTACCCCGTAAGGGATAAACACGTGGTTAAATGAAAGTATATTATGATTCTACAATTGTACATAATATATGATAATTAGATCGCGGAATGTCTTAGTTGCTCCAATCCAATCATGTGACTCATTATCAAACACATTATCAATGAGGACACTCCTCACCCAATAGCTAAGTATGTTATTACATAATCTTCTGAATACCTACATACCTACCTAATCAATTATGATATTGATATTGTTACTAGAATTACCTTGTCATCTATCATCGTTACATTACTTATAGCTTGACCTGTTAACAAATGAATTAAGTAATTTTTATTTTCCTTCTTTCCGATATAAATTTGGATAAGGGCAGGAAGAGATGAGATGACTAATATTCTGCAATTTTCTGACCGAACTTTGAATAATCGGACAAAGTTGTGTGTTTATTATTTGGACTTGGTGTCCCACACAAAAATATTTAAGAACAAGAAGAAGTTACCATTCACCTAAAGCTTGTATGATTCCGTTACAAAAAAAACCACTGTGTTATTGCCACAAAATAAAGGCATTACCAAACATACTAGCATAATGGCTTATTATTTCCAAGCGATTAGTTCACAAGTGAAGTGAAAAAATCAAGCGATTGTAATATTCAATGAGCGGGACAATTGTTAGAGTTTTTGTATAGAGATAAGTATGAGTTGGTTGTCGACAAGTTTTTACTAGTAACACAAGTCTTTAGACAAATAATGTATGTTTTATAAGATATCAAGACAAGAGGCAGGAAAAGCAAATTGAGTTGTCGTTGCCACTTAATTAAAACAGTTTTGGGGCATTTTATACATAATTTGACTGACTCCATGATAATGCGGATTTTACTTCACTTTTCTGCATTTCCTTCAAAAAGCCTTCTTTCTTCTACTTGTTCATAACATCTTTATCGTCTTCGATAACAATTATCACTACCAATGTTGATAGATGCGTATTTGTATTCTTTACGCTTTCAGATCAGTTTGTAAACAATTTCCTAATACAACACAAACCTTGACCCAAATACTGAATATTCATAGCAATAACATTCATTCAATAACACGACTTTATGTTATTGACTGGTGTAAACATGTGTGAGATAGAGATGTCGTCGCCAAATGAGCTACGGAAACAGCTGTAAAGGAATATCTGACAACATTGAGTTTGTAAAAGCTTCTCTCGGCAACATGTTGAAGCTTTCAATGTATGACTAATGCGTTCTAAAATTGTTGTTTGTTATTCAATATTATACCTGTAACTCGTCGGCATCAAAACCTTTTTAAGCCACAAAATTAACCTGGAAAGCCTCTCGAAATTTCTTTGCATGTTCTCTCGGTAACTGCTGTAATTGCAATTACAGTCAAGGCAGTTCATGTGGTTGGGGAATTTTTTGTCTAACTTATCGAATCAAATTTATGCTATTCTGCAAGTTTACCCAATCATTCCACCAACTTACCAACTCTTTCTTTCTTCTGCAGGTGTTCGGCACAGTCGAACTGCCGGACAAGCCGATCATGCTGCCTCCGTTCGTGGAGGCGACACACTGCCTCGGCTACCACCTGACGCGCAAGGGGCGAGCCGTGGCCGACCGAGTGGTGTCAGTGCTCGGCTACGCGTGCCCCGACATCACATACAGCCCCAGCCTCTACCCCATCACAGCTGCTTTACTACACTTCATGCCTGGTAAGTTGTGTAGGTTGTTAGTGGCTACCACCTGACAGACAGAGTGGTCTCAGTGCTCGGCTACGCGTGCCCCGACATCACATACAGCCCCAGCCTCTACCCCATCACAGCTGCTTTACTACACTTCATGCCTGGTAAGTTGTGTAGGTTGTTAGTGGCTACCACCTGACAGACAGAGTGGTGTCAGTGCTCGGCTACGCGTGCCCCGACATCACATACAGCCCCAGCCTCTACCCCATCACAGCTGCTTTACTACACTTCATGCCTGGTAAGTTGTTCTCCTTGTACATACCTGGCTACACGTGATGCTTGAGAGCCGTACCTGCAAGATTATTTATAAAATCAATATCATGACATGAGCGTCTTAATGACGACTCATTCATTTCATTCACAAAATATTTCATTCCCATCCTTACGATAACCAACTTGAATCCTAGACTTTTGACTTTGGTATGTGCTTTGGTACTCATCAGTTCAACTTGGAAGCGGACTGCGCAAGTATTTTAAAATTTTGACGACGTCACATTACATTACTTGCTAACGTTATTCTCAGACAAACTACGGAACAGAATACTATAAATAACTCAGCCTAAGAATTTGCATCACAAAACTCTTCAAGCAATCTCTTAGTAAAGATTGTACTTATTTGACTATAAGAAACTAGGTCTTCTTCTGTGGATCTAGTTTATGTGGATTTATTTGAACTTAGTACACAGACCTTTAAATGGCATAAATAAAACATTGTAACATTTGCAGCTAAGTTATTATCAGTGTTGTCGAACCTAGTTTATTGACTTCTAAATTGAAACTATGTTATCGGAGCTCTGAACTGAATACAGATAATTTTGTTGAAGTAATAAAACATGTGCGATCTTTCGATGATAAGATTAAGAATTCGGATATCAGTCTTCGTCATGTATTTGTTTTGTAATTTTCTTGTAAGAGAGATACATATTTATTAGATAAAGAGCTTGCTAAAGCAAATTAGACAATAACGTAGACTTTCGAGCAAAAGGGGGTGGATATTGTCTAGCAGTAAATTGTTGTGGCGATGATGATTTATCACACAAATGTTAGGTGCACGTATAGTCGCAAAATGTTCTTTCCATAATATTTTACATTGACAACTATATAGTCTGAACTAAGCAAAACTAAAGTAATAGTCAACATGGTTGAAGGAAATAAACATGCATGAAGTATATATATAGTCTGAACTAAGCAAAACTAAAGTAATAGTCAACATGGTTGAAGGAAATAAACATGCATGAAGCATGGGGCATGAAGATGATGATGTTAATTATTTAGGACTTTGCAAAACTAGCTCTCAATCTAGAATTTTCCAATACTTGTTTACATGAATACTAGCAATTTGTAGGTACATAAGCCAGTACAAGAGCACTGCCAAATCGGTTGAGCCATTATCGTAAAGTGCAGTACAATTCGGTTGAGCTGGAAATATTCCATCGCATCCGATATTTGTGTGCAATAAATAACTTCATTCCCCTTTGTGATTTCGGTTGCAAGGTTAGGTTATTATTTATTGAGCTTTAGTATAAGCTAATGTAAGGTAAAAGTAGTAGCAGTACTATTTAATGAGTCTGTCTTGTTGTTGTTTGTTATTTTCGTGTTTCCCGTCTTCTTCTTCTTTTCGTGTGGGACACCGAGTCGATCAACGACCCGATGAACCCTGGTGTCAGAGTTTCCCGTAATGATTGGATCTACTTGTGGTTTATTTAACGTAAGTCCAAAAAGTGTAACGCAAAAGATGCTTCCATGTACAGTCAATATTTACTAAACATAAAATTCGAAATTACCTTTTAATTCCTTCAGTATCTCTTTTAATAAGAAATTTAAGCAGGAGTTAGCCAATTTTAACTTAAACTGAAATTTTATTGCTCTCTAATACGAAACGAACTTAGGTAACTTCATAAAAACCAACTTACTCGCTTATAATTAAGAAGCACAAGAATAATGTCACACCCACACCTGCGTTATCTATCAGAATATCATCAACGTATAACATTTTCATGCAAAAACCTATAAAATTTGCAATTTGCTTGGCAGCTTAAAATTTATGAAAGCAATTAAATTTAATGGTAATTGCGTATATTGTAGTATAACGTTATAAAATTTAATGCTCTCGCACACGTGATAATGCTTTGTTTTATATTTTTATATTCATATCAACACATTTTATTAACTTTATTGCTAATTCAAAGTGACACGTCTTTTATGATTGAAGTTCAGCAGCGGATGTTTATTGAAATAAAGAAAACTTCTATAATGAAATCCTTTGATAAAACTCACCCTTGGCAGAGGTGTACTATAGTCCGTCAACTTCGTGCGCGACCCTCCTGCGGGGTACAAACGGTGGGGGAGCGAGGAAGCACGTCATTTTAATATGATGTGCGGCGCGGGTGCGCGTGTCTCCCTTCCCCGCTACACCTCCCGCTACCCGCTGACATCTCCTCCCCCAACGTCTGTCACCCCTAGGGAGGGTCGCGCACGAAGCTGACGGACTATAGTAGGAGTTGCATTGCTGGATGTAAGCCTCTCGCACGCAGGGTTCGCGATAAGGCACGATCTCCAGTTTTCGCCTTCTGCCTTCTTTAAGTAGTCTTAAGTCGTTGGTCCACTAGCAGAAGGTGAAAGATACTCTAACACCAAGATTTCATCGGGATATTTCGGTGTTTCGGATTCGGTGTTCCACACGACAGAAGCAGATAAGCAGCTAATTTATTCCTATGCAGTGTGGTAACAACCGGTGATAACCGGTCACATGAACGTCCATCCCACTCGCAAAGGCGTCACAAATTTCGCTGCATCTCAGCCTTAATTCTGTAATCACTGTAGGGGGCGATAATTGAGCCCACAATAGGGAAATTGCTGAAGTCCAGCTATTTACCTTTGATCCCAGTACTGGTATAAAATCTAGGCAGAAAGGTGTCTTCTCTTACTGGTCGCTTAAAGACCTCTCACTATTTACCACTGATCCCTAGACTCATCTAAAATCTAGGCGGACAGGTGTATTCTCTTACTGGTCATCTAAATATTCACCACCGACCTCTGGCCCCATACAAAATCCAAGCAGACAGGTGCATTCCCTTACTGGTTGTTTTCGGTCTAACGAAGGAACATACGGTCGGGATCAAAAGATACCTTGGACCGCCTCAAGTGGTTCAAAATATCTGTTAAACTACATTATATTATTAAATGTTTCTTTTTGCCTATGCCACTAGTTAAATTCTATGAATAAAAAACATTAATGTAAACCTTGGGAATAAAAATATATTTTATCTACACTTCATACATAATGTTCCTATTACAAATTCGAAAGCAAATGTATAAGCAACTGCTTTACAGCCATTCAGCCTTTAAAAAAAATGTCGATATCATAAAGTAAAATGTCGATGTCATAAAGTACTTTTTTCTGACTTTATGATATCGACATTTAGCAGTAAGATAATAAAAAAAAAAACAAATGTCACGATACAATCAAAGAATGGGACGACACTTGAAATTATGAGGACTTATTTATTATTAAATCTTTGCTTCAAATCATTTTGCGAATTAAAATTTACCGATTAATGCTTTTTAATTTTAAAAGTTGTTCCGTTTTTATGAGCTTCCATTTTAACGTTTAATTAAAAAGTTACTTATGTATAAAAGTCGTTCAGTTGTTGGTTCAGTAGATATGCTTGCAATCGCCATAGTGAAGTGCGGAGGTATGAATTATTTTTCATAGTTTTTCTTGTAAAGTGTAGATAAAATAGTGTATGCAATTGCAATATAATTAGGCTTTAGAATGCTCGTGTCAAACTATTATCACACTCGGCTGCGCCTCGTGTGATAAACAGACACTCACATCCTAAAGCCTCTTATTATAAGGCAATTGCATAAACTACTATTATCTACACTTCATACATAATGTTCTTATTACAAATTCGAAAGCAAATGTATAAGCAACTGCTTTACAGCCATTCAGCCTTTAAAAAAAAATGTCGATGTCATAAAGTAAAATGTCGATGTCATAAAGTACTTTTTCTGACTTTATGATATCGACATTTAGCAGTAAGTTAATAAAAAAAAAACAAATGTCACGACACAATCAAAAAATGGGACGACACTTGAAATTATGAGGACTTATTTATTATTAAAACTTTGCTTCAAATCATTTTCCGAATTAAAATTTACCGATTAATGCTTTTTAATTTTAAAAGTTGTTCCGTTTTTATGAGCTTCCATTTTAACGTTTAGTTAAAAAGTTACTTATGTATAAAAGTCGTTCAGTTGTTGGTTCAGTAGATATGCTTGCAATCGCCATAGTGAAGTGCGGAGGTATAAATTATTTTTCATAGTTTTTCTTGTAAAGTGTAGATAAAATAGTGTATGCAATTGCAATATAATTAGGCTTTAGAGTGCTCGTGTCAATCTATTATCACACTCGGCTGCGCCTCGTGTGATAAACAGACACTCACATCCTAAAGCCTCTTATTATAAGGCAATTGCATAAACTACTATTAAACCATTTTAAGGAGGTCCTAGGTATGCTCTTTTGACCCAATGACCGTACATCGCGGGTTGCGAGTCTACTTTTTTCACGGAGGTCATCATATCCTAAATCGGGCCTTCCTACTAAGAGAATTTGGTTTTCGAACTGAAGAGTCACATAGAATTTCATAATTTAGCGCAGTAGTTCATTTTCAAGCAAGATACATAATGGTGTTCTACCTCTGCACAATGCAGTTACTAAATTAATACGTGTTTTATAAACAATCTTAGTTCTAGTGTATTTCATCAAAACAAGATGTAAGTCATCAATGTCTATGAAGATTTCAAGGCTTGATCTGTGGAATTTGTCTATTTTGGTAGCCAATACACTGGCTGAATGTTATTATCTCAGTCTTTATTTGTTTCACTGTTATTCTTAAAGACCTTCATATCGACTTTAAACTATCTAGTTAAATATCCAGATTGTATAACGGAAAATATATGTTAGGAAAATTATTTTTATCTACACTCATTGCGTAATATTCGTTTTACAGAATCGAAAGTACGAACGTAATGAACTGCATTACGAATATACAGCCTTTAAAAAAACTTTCATACTACTGGCAGCTACATAAAGTAACTCGATTTCTAGTATTTGAAAAAAAATTAAACGAATTGACCCGCGTACCAAATTGTAATCTGTTCCAATTTGACACTAGCCAACAGTAAGTCGAATGAAAAAAAAAACAAGTGTCACCCGGGCGGGAAGAAGCTTGAAATTATGAGGACTTATTTATTATAAATCTTTGCTTCAAATCATTTTTCGAATTAAGATATTTAAGATTCATCAATAAATGCTTTTTAATTTTAAAAGTTGTTCAGTTTTTATGAGCCTCCATTTTAACGTTTAGTTAAAAAGTTACTTATGTACAAAAGTCGTTCAGTTGGTGGTTCAGTAGATAGGCTTGCAATCGCCATAGTGCAGTGCGGAGGTTTGAATTATTTTTCATAGTTTTTCTTGTAGAGTGTAGATAAAATAGTGTATTCAACTGCATATAATTAAGATTTAGAATGCTCGTGTCAAACTATTATCACATTTGGCTGCGCCTCGTGTGATAAACAGACACTCTCATCCTAAAGCCTCTCATTATTAGGCAGTTGCATAAACTACTATTATACCATCGAGATATTATTTGAACCTGTTATAAGATGTAAATAATACCACTAAAACCGAGTTTAGATGTAAGCAAGACAGCTTATTTTATTAGAGTGATGTTATGTAAATTCTATCAAAGTGACAAAGTCACATTTAAAATATAGAATGGACAGGGTGTGCCATTATCTAAAGAGTATTTACAACACCTCCCCGTAATGGGACATCCTGTACCTATATACAAATAAACGACGTATCAAAGTTCACTATACAAACACACGATAACACATCACAAAATTAACACTATACACAAACAAAAATAACATCAACCTGTATATACACTTCATCAAAAAATTCATCCTGTATATACACCTAACCTAGAGAACTATTTACATACCTAACGATGATCTGAATCCTAGCCTAATCCTAATGCACATGAAAATTTACAATGTTTGATTTTTGGGAGAGGCTTGGTGAGGATGTCTGCGATCATGTTATGTGTCGGTATGTATGAAATGATGTAGTCCTGTTCTGAGAGTAGGCGTATGAAGTGATGTCTAATGTCGATGTGTTTTGTGCGAGCGTGGAAAGTGTTGTTGCGGGTGAGTTTGATTGTGCTTTGATTGTCTGTATGAATGGTGAGTGGCTGTATGATGTTATAGACTTCTTTAATGAGAGTACGAAGGTAGATGGCCTCTTTACATGCTTCGCCTAGAGCCATGTACTCTGCTTCTGTGGTGCTCAGTGCAGGGGTGCGCTGTTTCTTGGATTCCCAACAGATGGCAGCACTGCACATCTTAAATACATACCCCGTGTACGAGCGTCTGTCTATAACATTGCTGGCGTAGTCGGCGTCAGCATAGCCGGTGGGATACCCGTCACCATTTTTGTAAGTTAGTTTAAGGTCCTTGGTAGCCTTCAGGTACCTTAAAACCCGTTTGGCAGCCCTAAAATGCACCTCCCCGTAATGTCCATTGAACTGGCTCAGATAAGATACAGCATATGATATATCTGGTCTGGTGCCAATTGCAATGTACATTAGAGAACCAATAAGTTGTTGGTATGGCAAATCGGGTTTCTCATCATCCTTATCTGGGATTGTGAGTCTCATACCAGGTTCCATGGGTGTTGAGACAGGGATGGCATCAGTCATACCAAACTTTTCGATCACCTTCTCGATATATTTAGTTTGATCGAGAGATATGTTGCCAGGCTTTTGGACAACACGCATTCCGAGACAGTCTTTGACAGGACCAAGGTCTTTGACCACAAACAGTTTCTTTAAACCGAGTTTAAAAGTGTCCTTCATACTGTCGTTACTACAGAGGATAAAGAAATCGTCGACGAAAACCGCTACTACAAGCAGGTCGTTGCCGTCGCGTCTGTAGTACAGGCAATGCTCGTTAGAGGCTTGTTTTAAGTTAAGCTTTTTCATTGCTTCACAGACTTTTAAGTTCCATTGTCGTGGAGCTTGTTTAAGACCATAAAGGGCCTTTTTAAGTAGGCATACTTTCCCTTTCGGGTCTGTGGAGAAACCATCAGGTTGTTCCATATAAATTTCCTCATCGAGGTCACCGTTGAGGAATGCAGTTTCCACGTCTAGGTGGTCAACTTGCAGTCCACGTTGAGCCGCAAAAGCCAATAGAAGTCGCACTGATGACAGTCTAGCGACTGGTGCAAATGTTTCACCATAGTCTATTCCTGCTACTTGGGTGAAGCCTTTTGCAACTAATCTGGCTTTGTATTTGGTTATTTGGCCACTGGTGTCCTTTTTCAGTTTGAATACCCATTTGCATTTCGTTGTCTTTCTACCGGATGGTCGGTCAACGAGAACCCATGTTCCATTTTTGATCAAGGAATTGTATTCAGCTTTCATAGCTTCTAGCCACTGTTCTTTCTCGGCGTGATCTGTTACTTCTTTGTAAGATTCGGGTTCCAGGTCTGAAGTGAGGTAGCCAAAGCGTTCAGGAGGATTCCTAACACGGGCTGGGTACCTGCGCTCAGGTTCAGTTGGAACATCTGAAATAACAGGCTCATCCGGTTCAGAAGTAGCTGACAGATACTCTGGTGATGCTGGTTCAACAGTTGCAGATGTATCTAGCTGTGGTAGAGGTGGGTGGGGTTCAATGCTGTGAGGGGTTATATGAGACTCGGGGAGTGGAACTGTAATTTCTGAGATCTGAGGTGGCGGTGGACTTGGCTCTTGATGTGTCGTTGGTGGTTGTGATTGTTGTTGGTGTACTCCTGTATTTACGATTAAATCGTATGTGAGACTATTGTTTGGGATGGTGGGTTGCTGCGGTTCAGTAACTCCAAGTTTATCTTCAATGAAGACTACATCCCTTGACAATATGATCGCTCGTGGGTTACGGGGATCTATAAGGCGATAGCCTTTAGTCTCGGTTGAGTATCCAACAAATATGCAAGACTGGGTTTTTGAGTCCAGTTTGCTGCGCTTTTCTTTTGGTACAAAAGAGTGCGCTTCACATCCAAAAACACGAAGGTGCGAGACGTCAAGTCGTTTACCGTACCAAAGTTCATCAGGAATTTTGTTATGTAAAGCTTGGGAGGGCGAAATATTTTTTAAGTAAATTGCAGTATTTACTGCCTCACCCCAATATGCTTTAGGGAGTTTTGCGTCATGCAACATTGCTCTGGCCTTTTCTATAATCGTCCGATGAACCCGTTCAGCGACGCCGTTTTGCTGAGGGTTGTAGGCTACAGAGGTCTGATGGATAATTCCATTCTCCCTTAAAAAGCAAGACATCGGTCCGTTCACAAATTCACGACCGTTGTCGGTGCGAAATTTTTTAATTTTTTTGCCGGTTTGGTTTTCCACAAGTTGTTTAAATTCAACAAACTTTGAAAAAACTTCACTTTTTGACTTTAACAAGTAGCCAAAAGTTTTGCGCGTAAAGTCATCTGTGAAAGTAAGTAGGTATAGAGCACCGCCCCACGAATGTGTACTCATTGGTCCACAAAGGTCCGAATGAATGAGTTCACACTTTTTGAAGGACTTACTTTTTGACTTTTTAAATGGCTTTTTTGCCAGTTTACCTTGGAGACAAGGGACGCAGGTTTCATTCAAACCTAAACTATTTATTTCGCAATTTATGCCAACTGTTCTCTTTTTTAGAGAAGCTAGCGCTTTGACATTTAGATGTCCTAGGCGTCTATGCCACAGAACAGCTGTCTCATTGTTGACATTTGTCAGCTGTGCTTGTTGTTGTGGCTCAGGAATTTGTAATTTATACATGCCCTTATAATTTTGCCCCGTTGCTACTACTTCCCCCGAAATTTTTAGACTATTTTCTCTAAAAATTTGAGCACCCTTACTAGTAAAAACTGTAGCAAATCCCTTCCCCGCCATGGAACTAACAGATAATAAGTTAGCCGAAAGTTGAGGTACCAAAAGAGCGTTTGAAATTTTGTCAATTTTACCACTATTTACAGAAATTGTACCTATACCTTCGCTGGTTATCTGTTGGTTGTTGGCTACGGTTACTGTATCTGACTGGGGTGAAATGCTACTGAATGAATTTCTATCATTGCACATGTGTGATGTTGCACCCGAGTCAATGAACCAATGTGAGGAGGAATGAGGTGTTTTGGAAGAATGACAAGATGAATAAAGTGTAAAATGTGTACTAAAATTAGCCTTATTCTTCTTGCGTTTCCGGCACTGCGAGACGAGGTGTCCGTGTCGCTTGCAGAACGAGCAGACGAGCTTTGGGCGCGGTGGCACAGGCGTAGGCTTGGGAGCAGGCGTAGCCGTCGATGTCTGCAGTGCACTCGATGTCGATGCCGATGGCCTCTGGTCTTCTTTAAGTAACATCGTAGCTACGGAGTCCGATGAGATCTTGCTTCCCGATCCTTCCAGTGCCATCACCATAGGGTTGTACTTTTCAGTTAAACCGGTTAGCATGATCACTCCTACGAATTCGTCGTCGACGGGAGCCTTTACTTCCGCTAGTTGCTGCTGCGTGCTGCGAATTCCGTTCACGTATTCTTCCATGGTTTTACAGTTCTCCAGGCGTGTGTTGAATAGCTTACGTAGTAGATGTAAGCGCCGTAGAAGGCCGCTATCTGCGTAGGCAGCTTGTAGTTTCTTCCAGGTCTCCTGGGCTGTTGGGCTGCTCATTATTACTGGGTAGATTGAGGTAGAAACAGATAGGCATATTTTTGCCTTCGTCTTCGCATCAAGACGCTTGAACTGGGCTTCTCCGAGCTGTTCCTGCATAGCACTGGGGCTTTCTACGAAGTCCCACAGGTCGTTAACTATGAGTATGTTCTTCATGGCGAAGCTCCAACTGGAGAAGTTTCTTGCTCCTTCCAGCTTTTCTATGCTTGGCACGCCGATTTGCTGGATTGTCAGTGGATGCTGCGGCTGTGTACCTGGTGAAGCTTGCGCTGGTGCCGACGGGTGAACACCCGCCGATGGAGAGTCGTTTTGGGTCTCCATAGCACTTTCGAAGATACTCTAGAATCTAAACTTAGGTTAGAGGGGCATGAGAAGGCCCATAACCTGTTATAAGATGTAAATAATACCACTAAAACCGAGTTTAGATGTAAGCAAGACAGCTTATTTTATTAGAGTGATGTTATGTAAATTCTATCAAAGTGACAAAGTCACATTTAAAATATAGAATGGACAGGGTGTGCCATTATCTAAAGAGTATTTACAACAGAACCTATGTTTCTGTTTCTAGGGTTCAGTTTCTTGGTCTGAATGCACCCTATTCGGATACCCGTCCCTTACACCCCGTAGATACCAGCGAAGTATACATACAATACATAAATGGATGGACCAACGTTGTATAATAAAGCAGTAAGGGGCCCGGGCTATTAGGCAGTCACGTGACTGGCGGACCAGGGGCGTCGCTGACAATTTGCTGCCGGATGACTAAAAGTGACTATTTCCTCCCGCTGGCCCGTCGTGTTCTAGAATATAATAAACCAACCGGAGCTGGCCGTCTTGCAAATAAACTAACGCATAGAGATGAATGAGAAAATGGACGTGAAAATTAGGCATGAAGGTAAATTAGGGATTCGGATCCACCCAAGGTATTTCCAATTATAGTGGCCGTTTCGCAAAAAAAGCTACACAGAGCCGGTTTGCAAATAAATATTTAATGAATTAGAAAATAGTTCATTTTGTCTCTACACCGACCGATTTAGTTCATATCCGCACTGAGAAAATGGCATATTAAGAACTAAATAAGTTATTGTTGTAATCAACAAAGCGACTTTGTTAATATAGTGCTTGCAAAGTTTACTGCTAAAAACAAATAAGTGAAAATGGCTAAAACACTTCCATAAAACCAACCACCTAGTTTTGTCAAATTTTAGGCCTATAACTAACCATTTTTCTTTGTAGTACCTAAACAAGTAACCAAGTTAGGTTTAAAGAAGTCCATAAGACCTCATTCATTCATAGCCAAATAACAAAGTTAACTATAGCAGGTCTTCCCATTTAAATAAAACCTATATGATATGTATCCCTGCATAAATAATTAACTTAATTGACATAGCCGATTTACATTGCAGCTGTGATTGAACTACTTAGTTAAAAAATGTATGCTTGCTATTGGTAGTAAACTCTTTTATTTGAACATAAAAATAAACTTTAGGAGGAGTGATGGATGATGAGGCCAGCTGGCCGAGTGATGAGGAGGCAAAAGGAGGAGCTTCCCGCCTGGTCATGTGGAAGTTGTACCTATATACGTCTTCGAGGCGTCGATGACATGTACAGGCAGGGATGATGCTGCTTTGGTTCTTGGAGATGCTGTGATTGCAGTGGTTGCTGCTGATGATGATGACTTGTGGCACCGTTGAAGAGTGTTGCAATGTGAGTTACGTCGTTGCTGTTGATCACGTCAGCGTCACCATGATGAGGCCAGTTGGCCGAGTGACGACAGAGGAGGGTTAAGGGCTTAAGCTACCCGCCTGGTCGGGTGTTGTGTGACCAGGGGACAAACTGGTCCAACCAGACATTTTTGGAAGTTGTATATATAGCGATCGGCGGAAACACTTCGATACCGCGTTTTAGGACTGTATGGAAGTATGTAAAGCGCATGCGCACGACCACAAAACTTCACGTCATGTATTTAATAAACATGATATGTTAAAAACTACAAACAAGTTAATTTAAAAATTATATTACACGTATGTATTAGTTCTCGAGTAATTAAGTTGCAGTTATCGATTGATCGGTCAACTTTAATTACACTACATATCTACAATTAAACTACAATAAAAACAGAAGTATTTCAGATTTTAAATGACAATTTAGTTTAGTTGTGACCAATTAACTAATTTATTTTTAAATATTATGGATACTTGTCTCCAACCTTGCATACACTTATTTTAAATCACAGATATTGCTTGCTAAAACTACTGAATAAAGTAATTGAATTTATCAAGTCAAGTTTGGTTGCGAATAATAACTATTATATTTAAAAACGAATAAATACAGTGCTGTAGCTGACTAACACAATTCAACAAAGTTGACGTGTTTGTTTTTAATCATACACAGTTGTGAGTTTTCAGCTAAGACTTGATTGATGCTAAATAAAATTCCGTTAAACAAGCCAAAAAGGTCCTCGGTTAACTTCAGATTTTCTCAGTGCGTTATGTTTTTTTTACGGCCGTCTACGCTCTGCCCATCCTGCACGGGATAAAAGCATGATTTGTGTGTATATCCTATTTCCTCCCGCTGGCCTGTCGTGTTCTAGAATATAATAAACCAACCGGAGCTGGCCGTCTTACGAATAAACTAACACAGAGGTGAATGAGAAAATTAGTTCATTTTGTCTGTACAGACAGATAGGCTGAGCGGGAATTATTTCATAGCCGTGCCAAATTTTTACGATTGTTTACGCTCCGCTCACCCCGCAAGGGATAAAGGAATAATATCTTTGTATTTCCTACCTACTGACTATTTCCCCCGGTTGTCCCGTTAAGTTCTTCTAGAATATAAATAAACGACGCGAGAGTAAACTTCTTGCAAAGAAGACCAAAAGCTAAACCAACGCAAAGTGGTGAATGTATAATGGAAGTGAAAATTAGGTCATTTTTGTCTGCACTTACGTAGGTATAATAGTAAATAGGCCTGCTACTTGCAGTAGACGGCTGAAAAAACTCTGACACCAGGGTTCATCGGGTCGTTGATCGACTCGGTGTTCCACACGAAGAGAGAGAGAGAGAGTAGTAAATAGTTCCCAAGGTGTTTAAAACTTGCGTCCGCGTTTCGCAAATAAAGATACGCAAAGACGTGAGTAACAAAATTGTTCCATTTTTTTCTAAATGTGGAAAAGGAAGAACTTTTGTATTCCATACGGTTACAGATATGGCCAAATTGGAATTTAGTTCTGCCCTGAGTTTTCACAAACCCAACTCATAATTTCCACCGTTTACAAAACTGTGATTAATGTTTATGTACAATTGAAGATTAAACAAACAAAGAATCAAACCGCGAGGGAAATCCCGCTAACGGTTAGTAGTTCTAGTGACAATAACTACATCTTTTTCAATTGAGAGTTTTAATATTTTATTTCGTTTATTGTCTTTTTGTTCTACGCTTGCACATTACGATAGTAAGCAACATTACTAGTATTTTTAGTAAAGTACCTACTCTTCTTTATTCATTAGTTCCTTATAACAGTCCTTGGAAAAATTATGCTATGTTATTTTTATTTTCTATTACTATAACAAGAGAACAATCGCAGCTACTTCACGTTCGAACATTCCCTTGGGAATAGATTGGAATAGAATAGCATCTCGATGGGCTTCGTACCGTCTCGCGTTCCTCGTTCCTCATATTATTGGTCTAAAATAGGCCGTGACGTACAACTCACGTGTTTTACAGGGTTGCCAGTGTGATAAAAAAACATGCCGGCTTATTTATTCTTAGTTTCCGAAAGAACTACAGGTTTATTTATATCAATTTACGGTACGCAACATTCCACTCCGGATTATGTGGCTACGAGTTGAAGAAGAAGAATTTAAAAGTCACACTAAAAGCATAAAGCTTTTTATGTTTACGAGATTACAAACAAAGTATATCAATATCGATAACTGTCTTCTTATTGTCATTGTCATGTCGAATGACGAGGAGCTATCATATTCCATAAATAATTTCTTGTCACGTGAATTTGTAATACATCTTTCCTCGCAAAAACCGTCGTCCAATTTCGGCGACGATTGCGTCTGTCATCGCCATCCATCTTCAATCACACCACAACAGGTGTCTACATTTACACCTTAAAATAAACAGGGAACTGAGGCCGGCCGGTCTGGCAACTCAGCGACGGTCCCGTCCAATGTTTTTGTTGCCGCCAGGTCAATGTCGTAGTCGATATTTTGGACGTCCGTCCATGACATTACGCCTTCTTATCACTAAAATCCAGATTATACCAGTTCTTAGACTCGCCTGTTCATAAAATATGTAAACAAACACGTTTTTGTGAATTTTCTTCGGCCTCCACAGTTATGTAATCGATTATTGACTTATCGCTTTTTTGTCGTTGTGTACAATGCAAAGTTCTTTGACTTATGTGGCTTTCTTTGTTTATTAGGATATAATTTGTTGATTAAGTTAGGTTTTTATATTGTTGTAATAATTGTAGAAGACAGATATTGGACCGGAGCGTCAAATCTAGACTATACTCCTGATAATGTGCTATGCCAGTTGCTATCCATTAGTGAGAGATGTTAATCAATGGTATGTTACGCGTGCTATCGAAAATATTTGATTGGTACAGAATTCATTTGCCTTGTATCTAACTACCTACAACCCTAATACCTACCTAGTCATAGTCTATACTTTCATAAATTAAAGAAACAATCATGTTACACTTTGACGATGATATTCAAGAACCTAACTACAATGTTGAACCTATGTATGTTGTTAGGAGGTTTTTAAATATCATCTTTGCGTTGACTTGTGAACTTTATTTGATTTTCGGACTATAAATTCCGAATCCATTTAGAACGCAGTTCAGAAGCATCCCAGTCAATACTTTCATTCAATGGCTGCAAAGTTTTAGAGTGGCGTTTTTATGATCTTTCATGTTGAACTGGGTGCGGTAAAACTGAATTCAATTTGTGCCGATCTCTTTCTAATGCTTTGTAGTTTAACCAGTAGGTATGCTACCTACCTACCAATGAACCTTTATTTCTTGGTATCGGTTGCTGTCTGTGATTCCGTAGACGGTAGTCGTTATATAAATCATACTAGCTGCCCGTTAGCGGTTTCACCCGCTGCAACCTATTATTCCGCGGGAAAAAGCATTACTCGCCAAGAGATGTCGCTGTTAGTTTTCGGCGAAAACATTTAAAACGCGAATCGGCTCAGTCACGCCACCTTTGCAAAAATATTGGAATATGCGTGATCCCATTGGAATAAGACATTTTCCCGTGATAAAAAGTAGCCTATATGTTATTCTAGATACTCTTCTATATTTGTGCAAAATATCATGTCAATCTAATCAGCCGTTTTAGCGTGATGTCGTAACAAACATACACACAAACATCCGCCTTTATAATATTAGTAGGATTAATTAATTAATTATATATATTATTAGTAGGAAGTAGGAAGTAGAATTTGTGGGATTCAAAATCTTGTTAAAACATTTTCATTGGCAAGTAATTTTTGTACGTACATGTGTTGTGGGATATACATCAATTTTGCCTTACTTACTCGCCAAGAGATGACGCTGTTAGTTTCTAAAACGCGAATCGGCTTAGTCGCGCCACCTTTTTCATAAATATTGGAAAATGCGTGATCCCGTGGGAATGAGACATTTTTCCGTGGTAAAAAGTATATGCTATTCCAGATGCCCTTTTATATTTCTGCAAAGTTTTATGTCAATCTAATCAGCCGTTTTTGCGTAAAGTCGTAACAAACACACACGTAGGAAGTATAGCAAGACCAGTGTGTAAGATTTTCCAATATCGTAAGACAAAACGCCGTGTGGTGCCGGCAGAGTAGAATAGCACCACTCCCTCTCTTGCCGTGAGAGTCGTAAGAGGCGACCGAGGGATAAACCCGACCCAAACAGCAGTGTAAGTGGCAGTTAATCCACCACAAAAGCATTCCCAATGAGGGTTGACGTCTGGTAGGCGGCCGGTCGTAAAATTAAGCCGAATCCATTGCAGCACGATTCTGTGTTTAGCAAAATGTGTTGCGCCGACCCCATGCAATTGGGATAAGGGCAGGAAGATGATGTAAGACAAAACTTAAATTATATAAAAGTTCGAAAAAATAAAAACATAAGGAGAACACTACCCGGATTCGAACGCGAGTCACCCTGTTTGGTAGGCAAGCGCACTATCGCCGCAGCTACCATAACTTTAAGATGACTGTTGAATTCGGCTCAGTCACGCCACCTACGTCAAAAATTTTGGAATTTGCGTGATTCCGTAGAAATGAGACATTTTCCCGGGGTAAAAAGTAGCCTATGTGTTATTCCAGATGCCCTTTTATATTTCTGCAAAGTTTCATGTCAATCTAATCAGCCGTTTTAGCGTGATGTCGTAACAAACATACACACAAACATCCGCCTTTATAATATTAGTAGGATTAATTAATTAATTATATATATTATTAGTAGGAAGTAGGAAGTAGAATTTGTGGGATTCAAAATCTTGTTAAAATATTTTCATTGGCAAGTTATTTTTGTACGTTCATGTGTTGTGGGAAATACATCAATTTTGCCTTACTTACTCGCCAAGAGATGACGCTGTTAGTTTCTAAAACGCGAATCGGCTCAGTCGCGCCGCCACCTTTTTCATAAATATTGGAAAATGCGTGATCCCGTGGGAATGAGACATTTTTCCGTGGTAAAAAGTATATGCTATTCCAGATGCCCTTTTATATTTCTGCAAAGTTTTATGTCAATCTAATCAGCCGTTTTTGCGTAAAGTCGTAACAAACACACACGTAGGAAGTATAGCAAGACCAGTGTGTAAGATTTTCCAATATCGTAAGACAAAACTTAACGCCGTGTGGTGCCGTGCCGGCAGAGTAGAATAGCACCACTCCCTCTCTTCCCGTGGGTAGTCGTAAGAGGCGACCGAGGGATAAACCCGACCCAAACAGCCAGGGCCAACCGTATGGGGCGGTTAATCCACCACAAAAGCATTTACAATGAGGGTTGACGTCTGGTAGGCGGCCGGTCGTAAAATTAAGCCGAATCCATTGCAGCACGATTTTGTGTTTAGCAAAATGTGTTGCGCCGACCCCAAGCAATTGGGATACGGGCAGGAAGATGATGTAAGACAAAACTTAAATTAAATAAAAGCTCGAAAAAATAAAAACAAAAAATAAGGAGAACACTACCCGGATTCGAACGCGAGTCACCTTGTTTGGTAGGCAAGCGCACTATCGCCGCAGCTACCATAACTTTAAGATGACTGTTGAATTAACGGATATGCTTCCACACAAAGACGCGAATCGGCTCAGTCACGCCACCTACGTCAAAAATTTTGGAATTTGCGTGATTCCGTAGAAATGAGACATTTTCCCGGGGTAAAAAGTAGCCTATGTGTTATTCCAGATGCCCTTTTATATTTCTGCAAAGTTTCATGTCAATCTAATCAGCCGTTTTTGCGTGATGTCGTAACAAACACACACACAAACATCCGCCTTTATAATATTAGTAGGATTTGAAGCCTACTAGAAGTAATAGGCGTTTTAAATTTCGGGTCGTTTTTCAATTAATAAAAATAATATCAGTGTCATTCCAAAGATTTCTTAGCGATTTGGTGTCTGGGAATTCGAGTATTAATAAGTAGGTTTTGTTTTGTTAAAGTAGAATTAGAACCAAAAGTAACCCTCACATGAGCGCCACATATGACGTAGGCGTTATTAGTATTAGTAGCCATTGTCGCTCTGCCTACACCTCAACAACATCAGAATTTCAATAAAATCCAAATCCATTTACAAACCAGGCCAGCAACAATCGTGTACTTTTATTCGGGCGTGTGTTTGCAATGTTTTAGAGTGGAATAAACTGGTGCGTTTTACTGTTCGGTTGCGTACCGGTTGGCGAGTCGCCAGCGCCTCTTATTGATCTAGGTACGGTTTAGAGTGGGTTTCGGAACGGTCGGCGCTGTTGCCAGACTTGGATTCATCGTAATTATCGCCTACAATGTTAATTTCAGTTAATTTAAAAAAGGCGGCTAGTAGCGACTGGATAGGAAAAGCCTACGTCCAGCAGTGGACTGCAATAGGCTGAAATAGAATAGAATCGCCTACAATGAGGGAGACATCCTCTGGGTATAAAGGCTTTCTTCAGGCGCCTCCGTAGTTACACATGCAAGTCAGTTGTGGACCATAAGAAGGTGATTGATAGAGCTGTAAACTTTCTGTGCCAGGGCGATGAAGTGTCTGCTATTTATTAACATACTTAGAAGAACGAAAGGCAGTTGATAATTCTAGCACCGGCAAGAAGAATATCTGAAAGTTCTATGCGAAAAGCTAACAAGTGCAGTAAAATTATTAGTCTATTGTAATCAAATAATTCACTCTGATTTCCCCGAAAAGAATACTACAATATTGAGTACACACTCGCACTATTTCACAGGCTACGATTGAGCCGCTGTAGCTCAGTTAGAAGATACGTCGCCAGTACTAATGGCGGTCGCAGTTTCAAATCTTGCCTATAGTTTTTATTATTGAGAAAATATCTGAATAGTTTACGATATCTGGCGTAGTTTCTGACTCCGAAGTCAGAACAATGCGGTCGTTATAGCACGGTGGTGGTCTGGTCTGTGCGTTATTATCAGTTATCACGGATACTTGTGATAAGGCGAGACTAAGTGATTTGTTTGCCACTGTGCTATTTATTGGTAAATTGCTACTGAATATCTACACTAATATAATAAAGAGGAAAACTTTGTTTGTTTTTTTGTTTGTTTGTTTGTTTTTTTGTATGTATGTAATCGATAAACTCCGAAACTACTGGACCGATTTCGAAAATTCTTTCACAATTAGAAAGCTACAACATTCCTGAGTAACATAGGCTACTTTTTACCCCGGGAAAATTCCTCATTTCCACGGGAAAACGGTAAGCAGCAGGAAAGGCGGGAAATACAGCGGATATTACCCAAATAAGCCAGACCGCTTTACCGATCTTCGCGAAATTTGGCACTGATACTAGCATAGTAAAGAAGGACATGGATTACTTTTTGTCAGCCCTCGAGGATCTGGAGTACCTGATGAGGACCACCAGCATCCCATCTAAACTATAAAAGATACGGTCATGGCTTCATAGAAAAGTTGTTCACCATGACGGGCCGCTTCTGCTGGCACATGGTCATCGAGGATCTGGAGTACCTGATGAAGACCACCAGCATCCCATCTAAACTATAAGAGATACGGCCATGGCTTCATAGAAAAGTTGTGCATCATGACGGGCCGCTTCTGCTGGCACATGGGCATCGAGGATCTGGAGTACCTGATAAAGATCACCAGCATCCCATCTAAACTATAAGAGATACGGTAATGGTTTTTAAGTAAGATTTACTCAGCATGGCAGGCTGCTTCTGCTGGCAAATGGTCACGAGGGTCTGAGTACCTGATATAGACCACCAGCATCCCATATAAACTATAAGAGATACGGCAATGGGTTCATAGACAAAATTGTTAACCATGACGGGCCGCTTTTGCTGAAACATGATCATCGAGGATCTGGAGCACCTGATGAAGACCACCAGCATCCCATCTAAACTATAAGAGATACGGCCATGGCTTCAAAGTAAAAGTTATTCAGCATGACGGGCCGCTTCTGCTCGCACATTTACCTCTGCTGGATCGGAGTAATGGACTTTTTACTACGGGCAAAGATCCAATTTCTACGGGAAAACAGGTAAGTAGCAGCGGGTGAAACCGCTGGGCGGGCTGCTAGTTAGTTATAAATTACTAGCTGCCCGTCAGCGGTTTCACCCGCTGCAACCTATTATTCCGCGGGAAAAAAGCATTACTCGCCAAGAGATGTCGCTGTTAGTTTTCGGCGAAAACGTTTAAAACGCGAATCGGCTCGGTCACGATACCTTTGCAAAAATATTGGAATTTGCGTGATCCCGTAGGAATAAGACATTTTCCTGTGGTAAAAAGTAGCCTATGTGTTATTCCAGATACTCTTCTATATTTGTGAAAAATTTCATGTCAATCTAATCAGCCGTTTTAGCGTGATGTCGTAACAAACACACACACAAACATCCGCCTTTATAATATTAGTAGGACTAGCTGCCCGTCAGCGGTTTCACCCGCTGCAACCTATTATTCCGCGGGAAAAAAGCATTACTCGCCAAGAGATGTCGCTGTTGGTTTTCGGCGAAAACATTTAAAACGCGAATCGGCTCGGTCACGCCACCTTTGCAAAAATATTGGAATTTGCGTGATCTCGTAGGAATAAGACATTTTCCTGTGGTAAAAAGTAGCCTATGTGTTATTCCAGATACTCTTCTATATTTGTGAAAAATTTCATGTCAATCTAATCAGCCGTTTTAGCGTGATGTCGTAACAAACACACACACAAACATCCGCCTTTATAATATTAGTAGGATTTCATTTTATTAATACTAAAGCGGTATCTGGATGGGTACGTGCGGAATTAAGATTGAATATCCATTTATTGTTCTAAGTATGTAATTATAAGCCATCCTTACCAGTAATCACCAGATGTATACCTTATCTATCTATTAGTAAGGCAAAACCATTGGAATCCCCCTACACACACTTGTCTTCGTTAAGGGCCTACCCGCGCATATCAATTTCCTTCCCTTTGCGAAATTGCGAGACATCCGTCTCATTTACAAAACGGATTCAAATGTCAGACACGGTTACCATTACATCTATCAGGGAAACACTTTATCAACAGTCGGATAAAGGGCAAGTCCCTTTTAACCGAACTAAAAAACAATTGGATATGCATTCAACTCAACACTGACTTAACAACTGTCACCACACACAATCGGTTATTATTTTTACGAGGGGCAAAGAGAAAATGTGTAGAAATATGGAAAATGCTTATCCTCGTGTGTCTGAACTGTTTTTCATAAAAAAATACATGATTTACAATTAGGTCTAGGCACTACGTAGAAACTTAAATCGATATCCAGACTATGCAGGCACACAAATATTGCATCACTTTTCCTTAAAAAATTGCACACAGTACCTTTGAGTGTGCAAATTACCAAGGTTTTTTGGGAAAATTTGATTTAATTTTGACTTATATGTCTCTCTATCTTAGTAGTTTTCATATCAGCAACATAGTAATATTCTGGATGAGGACATTTTGTGCCGGAGTACCGGTGTACTTTCATCCCATGGCGACGTATTTCATCACAGCTAGTTGCTTTTAAATTGAATTGCTCTGGGATCCGAGATTTCACACTCCTGTAGGTACATCAACGGCATTTATTAAACATTTAGGCAACCCTTACGTAGGGTAGGCACGCCAAAAAGTTACGTAAATAGGCGCGTGGGGTATTTAACAACCCACATTTATTTCATTAAATTAAATAGGAAACACAAGCAAAACCAGACTTTGATGAACATTAAACTTTCTTTTTAACAACAACAAAAGAACAAACACTAAATTCTACTCTTTTTAGGGTTTCGTAGTCTACTAGAAACCCTTATAGTTTCGTCATGTCTGTCTGTCTGTCTGTCTGTCTGTCTGTCTGTATGCCGCGCCCTCATATCTTCGTCAGTTTTAGAGCTATCGACATGAAATTTGGTGAGAAGATAGATCGTGTTGACCCAAATATAGAAATGTTAAGAAAAAAATATTTTAAATGTTTTTTGGACCCCCTCCCATACAAGTGAAAGGGGGGCAAAAAATTTTTTTTTCTTCTGTAATATTGAGTAGGGTATCGTTGAATAGGTCTTTTAAAACTAAGGTGAGGTTTCTTTGAAACAAAGTCACTAAAATGTTTCTGTCACGAGATATTTGCTTTTAAAAAGGGCGTTTTTGACCCATAATTTGTTCCAGCTGTAACTTCTAAAGTATAAACGCTAAAAATTTGAAATACATATGGAATATAGCTTACAATCTGAAGTTACAATGAAAACTATAACGGATATTGTACCCTTAAAGGTTTCAGAAAAAAATGAGTTTTTCTATTTGCGGTTGGTCATCATACTGCTGCTAACAAACCAGCAACAAAATTAAGTTTGTGATGCTGAAAAACCTGATATTTAAACGTTGACTACGAAACCCTATTTGTGGGCGTGTCTGACACGCTCTTGGCCAGTTTTTTTTTGAGACATGTTCATTGACATCTGAGTCTTTCGACATTGGTGTGGGGTGTGAACTACCCCACGCACTTACATAAGGGTTAAAAGGTAGGTCGTATTCTTTAAATTATATCAGCAACAGCAACCCTCCATTTCATGGCAGCGTACTTCATCACAGCTAGTTGATTTCAAATTAAGTTGCTCTGGGAACCGTGATTCAACGGCATTAATTGAACGTTTCAGAGGTCGCTTTGACAGCTTTTAATAAGCTTTTACCGATCGAGAGCTTTTTAATAAAATTCGCTGTGGTAAAAGGGGTTAATTATCCAGGGAATGGGCAGCAGCGTTGTGAATAAAACATCTTGCACTGCGCTGGCCAATCCGTCTGCCAAGCTTGTTGAGTATGGCATTACCCCCATAGAAAGGGGAGGCCCTTGTCCAGATGTGGAGTGTTGGGGTTGTAAAGGTAAGGCTGTGGTATCCTTTAAATCAATCTTTTAAAGTACGAGTCTTGCGCTGCGACCCGTGGTGCCAAATTCTCATATAACCTTTACTTATTTACTTAAAAGTCAGTTTTTTGTTTTCTCTTGTAAAATATATAGGGTGAAATTTTACTAGGTAGTACCTATAGCGAAAACACAGAATCGGCTGGTGACAACTTTCTCCAATGAACATAGGCTGAAATATGAAAAAAAAATTTGGCCCCCCATAGCAGTAACTCAAATCAGCTGATTGACTGGCACTCTTATATGGGAGATCCTTGGGGAACATCCTTAGTTTTCGCTATCGGTAACTAGTAAAACTTCACCCTAAATTCCAAAAGAAAACCATGAACATGTGAGTACCGCACTCAACAAAAAATTCCATAAGTAGGCGTAGTTTACTTCACGCCACTCGACTATTGCTTGTTTTTCCTGCTACAGTCAATTTTCTTCAGCCATGGAACGGAACGAACCTCCCCCTTTACGGTTCCCCCATACATAATTTGCGCTTCACAAACTGTTTTCTTAGATGAAGAGGTTAATAAAGATGTGTTAAAAGAACAAATAACCCGACTCCGGTAATTTTAAAGTAGTATTTTGCTGTAAAAATCCGCCATCTTCTATAATATTTTAATATAACGAGTGTCTCTCGCGCTGCTGAGACGAATCTAACGACGCCTCTTATGTCAAAATCCCAACTATCCGTTTGGGCTGTATCCCGTGAAAAAGAACTTTCTTGTCCACATACCTACATACTCTCGAAAAACATAACCCTCCTTCTGAGGCAGTCGGGTAAAAATGCCTAAAGTTTTAACTCCCAATTTGGTCCAAACTTATTAATAGTCAAAATCGATTCTCTAAGAAGAAGAACCCCAATTTGGAAAGCCATCGAGTATTACGAAACTAGGAGGATTTAATTCGCTGCATATCGCAATTAAAGGGCAGGATGTAGAAAAAGCAGTACCGTTAATTTTCAAGAGATGAACTAACGCTTTACTCTGGAATTACTTTGGGTTTGAGTTTTGAGTTTTCGAGTGTATCGGTATGTTCATATTTCGACCTAATTATATCTCTAGGCCGAAGTTGTTTACTTTCATGGGCTCGTATATCGTAAAATAGAAAAGTTACTACATTAATGTTTTGAACACATTTACTATAATTTAAAAAGTTTGAGAACCACAGTCATGTTTATCTACATTGCGTGATGTTCACCCTCTGAACAGTCGACTGAACTAGGTTTATTGATTACGAAATCCGAACCGTTTGATGATAACATCAAGAGTTTTTCTTTCAGCTTTTTCTTGCGACCGGTTTTCTTTTCTAAGCTTTGTATCTTCTTCGTGAAAAACAAGAAGTGTTTTAAAAATTTGTTAATCAATTTATCGCGGGTTTTCATCACTTTGACTACATTAAATCCGTAAAGAACGGATTAGGCGCTGGGAATCAGTTGCAGATGGCGAAAGTCCCTAGTTCAAATCCAGGCCACGGTGGAAAATTGTGCGAGATATAAAAAAGGTAGTTTTCTCAAACATGCTAGGAAATATGACAATTTCTTTCAAGAAAACAATCCAGAAAGTTTGGCATTGTCTGTGATTTTGTAATTTCTGAACGATTTCTTTTTTACACACCAGCAATGGATTCCAATACAACTTTTCTGGCGCGATATCGAAATCGTTCAGAAATTACAAAATAAAAAAGAATAACTCCTAATCCACATCTTGACTTAGTAATCAGTAACACAACTTTTTATATCAAATTACTATAAAATAAATTAAAATCTTGATAATTTCCTAGCATTTTTTTGAGAAAAGCACTATGTAAGCCTCGGGGAAAATGACTTTGCCAGACTCGTATTTTTAAAGTCCTAGTCCTCGACTTCAAACTCTACTCGTCAGTCAAAGTCTTATTTCCCGTCCTCGTCAACAACCTACTATTAAATTACCATTTCGTATATTAGTTACAAGAGATGACTTCCTAGTAGAAGCTGCGAATGCCTCTTCATAAGATCTTTAATGGAAGCCTGACTGTGCGATCTAGACATCCATCCGACCCGCCATAACATCGCATATTTACATTAAAAAGAAGGCCGTCTCGTAACTACTGTCATTTTGCTTTGATAATCTTGTGGGTTATATTATAGTGGCATTATACATTGAGATGGACCGCATAGGTATTAATTTCTTTCTATTTTTATGTAAGTAGCTTGCACCTTGTACCTTTACTCATATCATCTTTTTATTCTTTTTCAGGTAAGCTTCTTGATTATACTTCGTACTGAAATACGTATCTCAGTAATATCCGGAAAGTATGTGAGTAATACCTTATCCTCTAAATGTTCAATATTTTGTTCAGTATAAATGTCTAAATTCTTCCTTACCTGTTCTAGGTTTTGTTTTTATTGGAACTTTGGGTATATTTTCTTACCGACAATCTTTTAAAGACATCAAGACTCATTTTGTACACAAACAATTTCTCGCAGTGACTCTTCATTGTTGTTGAAATAAGTGTTTATTGTATCTCGGAAGTTTGTGTTCAGTCAGTCTAGAGTAAACTCTTAGAGATTTGTTGCCATTTTCGCTTTACTGGGAGCGGTAAAAAGACAGCTGCTTTCCTGGAAAGACCTGTAGAGTCACTGAGATTTTTGATGTATTGTTGGAAATCGGGCCATTTTTGAATTGTTTTAATAATTTTATTTGGCATGCGCCACTATACGACGAGTTCTCTTAACCCACCCATATCACACGTTGAAAATATAGTAGAGTAGAACGTCTGATACAAGTAGTGAGACCATTTTCACCGTTTGGTATACCTACAGACTTATACGGATTCAAAATACGCCTTGCAAAGAAATCATACCTTTACGTTGTGCAAAATACGTCGATTTAGTCTAAAAGTGCTGCTTGTCGTCGTAATATGTATGTAATTTATATTTTGTATTAGTGTTATTGTAGTAAAACAAAGAAACTAACAATTAAATTCTCTGACCAGCCTTTTCTAAGTCTTATAAACTTAACTTATGATTATGCTCGCGCAATAGTCGCAAATAGCATGCAATTATACACAATTGACCTCAAAGTACGACTGTGCATTCAATCGTTAGGTATAGAAATCTGATTAATAGGATCAAAGGAGTAAATACCGATTTGTGGTCAAGTGGTTTGTTTGAGACCACTCAAAGCAAAGGATCCGAATATCGGTTCTCGAGATACTTTTATTTTTTTTATTTTATTTCAAAAGGTTTAGTAACAGGTAACAGATTAAATATTTAAAAAACAATAAAACACATAGAAACATTCATAAATCTGAAACCCACTTACAACTAAACACAGCATTTATAAAAAGCAGTCTATGATTACAAAAATATATGGTACCTAAAATAAATTAATTATATGTAAATAAGTCATGTCAGAAAAATAAAAATAATTGAATTGGTTACATTTAAAATTAATAACATAGAAAAATAATAATTAATTACCTACTTACAATTTACTTTTAATTTTATAAATTAAAATAGAGTGTTTAAAACAATTAACATTCTTAGAATTAAATATGTCAGTGTGAGAGCATATGCTATTATAATATTTACACATTCTGATGAGCGGGTCATTTTGGGAGACATTATTGTTCGTTAATGGTATGCAAAACAACTGAGGAATTCGTACTGAACGCGTAGGAACCTTAAACGATATTTTCTCAAGAAGTTGTTCACCGAACTGACCATTGGCAACCTTGTACAATACACACAAGTCTGAAATCCATCTGCGATCATCTAGGCTGATCAGGCCAAACTTACGTAGCCGGTCATCATATTCGCTTAGCTTTCGTCTAAGACCAAGTCTAGCACACAAACTGCGCATAAATCTGCGCTGGATAGACTCAATCCTATCGATGTGAATATTATAAATAGGGTTCCAAACAGAGGAGCAATATTCCAAAATGCTTCTAACTAAAGCGACATATAACATAATCCATGAGTTTGGATTCCTAAAAGGTCTCGAAACGCGAAGCACAAAGGATAGCATTTTGTTGGCTCTGCTACAGATGTACTCATAATGTGCCCTGAAAGATAAAACAGAGTCAAATATGACACCAAGGTCGCGCACAGTTTCAACTCGAGTCAGAGGTGAATCCCTTATAGAGTAATCAAACCTAATCGGACTTCTGTTTTTCGTGAAACTTATTATTTGACATTTTTTTATGTTGAGAGCCATGTGATTAAGATCGCACCACTCAGTCACAATCCGAATATCATCCTGCAATCCGACGCAGTCCTCAATGCTGCTGATAAGGCGGAAAATTTTAATATCATCGGCATAGGCAAGGCAGTTGCTCTTAATGAGATGCAAAAGATCATTGATGAAGATCAAAAATAATAGGGGACCCAAAATGGAGCCTTGAGGAACCCCTGACGTGGCTAAGAACGGAACAGAGTCATAGCCGCCAAGTGCCACCAGCTGGGAACGGTTGTGGAGATACGATGTGAGCCACCTTAAAAGATTACCATGTATTCCCAAGTGATGTGCTTTTTTGATCAGTATTGAGTGATTGACGCGATCAAAAGCCTTACTAAAATCCGTGTAAACTGAGTCAACTTGAGACTTGTTATTAAAAACATGGCCCAGGAAGGTAGTATAAACCAAAAGGTTCGAAGTAGTAGATCGACCAGCAATGAATCCATGTTGGAACGGACTAATAATGTGTTTTACATGGTTGTATAGATGATCATATACGATACCTTCAAAGATTCTAGAAAACCAGGCTAGAATACATATGGGTCTATAATTTGTGACGTCACATCTATCCCCAGACTTAAGAATCGGGGTCACCTTAGCAATCGTCCATAAAGCCGGAAAAACACCCTCTGTTAAGGATTTATTGTAGATAAGTGCAAGAGGTAAGGCCAGTGCAGAGGCACAGAGTTTTATGAAAATCGGGGGAATGCCGTCGGGGCCAGCGCCCTTAGTGACATCAATCATCTTCAGCCTTGACAACACATTCTCTTTGGTAACCTTTAAATTGTTTGTAGGGTAATTAGAAGGGCAAAAATTTGGGATATAGTCGACCTTCGTATCACTATCGTATACTGATGAAAAGTATTCAGCAAAAAGATTAACTATGTCTGTCCCAGAGTGGGCCTCCTTGTTAAGATAGTGAACCCGTGTTGGTATATTATTAGTGATTCGCTTATTTTTAGTATAGCGCCAGAACGATTTAAGGCTGCAAGCTAGACCATCCTCAATACGAGAGATATATTCCCTGAAACACTTCTCCATCAGCACCTGGGCTCTAGACCTCAGCACCGAGAAAGTGTCATAATCACGAGGATTACCAAAGCGTTTATGACGAGAGTGATACTTTTCCTTACTCTTGAGTAGTTTTCTAAGATTATTAGGAAACCAAGAAGGGAAATCTCCGTTCCGATATTTGAATTTCGGTGTATATTTTTCAATTACGGTGTGCAAGGAGTTATAGAACAGCTGAACAAAGTCATTGCAGTCAAGGGACTCTGCATACATTAAGTTGTTATGTATCAATTTGATGATGATGATGATGATCTCTCCGACCGATTTCGGTCATGGCGTCCACTTCTACTTCTGATCTAGTCGGTGCTGATGCGCCCGTAGCTGGCGATCAGTTTATCACTTTGGTGGATAATTAGGACTTTCTGTCTTTATCTTCCTTGGTATCCTACGAGACAAAACAAATAAGAATGTAGGTATAGGTACAGTACGAGTTCATTACCATCCTAAAGTATGAGCCTCAGTGCCATTTGCCCCGATACCTATAAGCTGGTATTCCAGAAATAGGACACTAGATAGAAGTCATACAGGAAGTCCAAGTTTTTATTTCTCAAGTATTCTAGAACTCCAACAAGTTCGTTCACTCCTCCACTTGAGTTGGGTACACAAAGTGGGTCGAGTGAGGCGATCTATCGCGATTTTCCCACTCAGCTGTTTTCAAAAGCGGTTTAACCACGGTTTTACGGTCGGGCAAGATCCGTCTATTTTTAACAAAATGGCATCGATTCGGACAGGAAATTTTCTTAGCTTATTCTAACTTTACGCTGATTCTAACTATCGCGATTTTCACACTCAGCTGTTTTCAAAAGCGATTTGACCACGGCTTTATGGTCGGACGAGATTCGTCTATTTTTAACGAAACGGCGTCAATTCAGACAGGTGTGTATGGCCTCTTATATTGCAAACTTTTACCGGGGACTGTAGAGTGTAGAGTCTACACTAGAGTCTACACACACTGTAGACGCTGTCTAATTTCGGATATTTTAAAAATCAAACATATCTATACTCTATCTCTATATCACCAGGCAAATGACCAAAATGATTCATGGAAAAGTTTTCCCGTCTTTTAACTTTTTCTGAAATTGATTGCAAAAGTCAAATATTAGCAGAGGGAATATGCTGCCAGAATCGATACCAATGTTTAGTTGTTCACACCTATTTCGGTCACGGACTATTTACTTTACCCCGCTCTATGTTCATACGATCCTGAACAAGTTACGTAATAAATAATATTTGTTTATTTAGATCACATTTATTTAGTTTTTCTAACCTTTTAAATCATTTCGTTAACGATTTTTCTTCTTATAAATTTAAAGTTCCTGAACCAAAGGGAAGAGTCAAGAGCCTATTTTACTTGATTGAACCACTCTCCACAAACTTTTTGGAGCATCTATTTCATCCATCCAGGCAGCAACAAGCTAAGAATCTAGCGTGAAATGTTAATTATTAATTTATAATAAATCGGCTTGTTCAAACTATGTTTTGAAGAAAAATCAATATTTAATCAGGACATCCCTAACATTTTTCTCTTTTTCTATTAAAGGAACTTGTTCCAGTTTCATTTACAGTCACCAGGTCTTTGCTCTCGGCAATTCTCTATTCGTTTCCTCGAGCGAGTACTACGACCTCTTTTTCAAGGGGGTCGTTATGGGAATCTAGGTCAAGTCGAGTCATGGCTTTCAAAGGCTGTTGTGGAAAAGGGACAGCTTATTTTGTCCGATGTCGTCAAAAACATTACGTACAATTCAAACATATTTTCTTCGTTTGTAATGAGTGGAAGACACCGAGTCGATGAACGCGAGTGTCTTTCTTTAATGATAATGAATAGTCAAAATCAGTCAAGAAATGTGTCAATTATGCTTGGAATAAGTATGTATTGTGATAGTGCATTTCCTTGTAGGTATTTTTATCTGCATAAAGGTAGTCTTTTCTTTGACTCAGAGATATTATAGTCTATCAAGTTTGTTAAGTATGTAATAGATGGCTCTAGATAGAAACCCAGACGCCGTAAAAGTAGAACATCCTGTAAAAGTGGAAGGGGCAGTAGTGGGGGTGGAGTCGCTCGTCTTAATCCCCTGGATCTTTGCATAAGAGTTCGCATGTGTCCGTAATTTAGCTTGTATCTCTCGTGGAATTACTAGAGTGGTATCACAGGTAGAAATGATGGTTTTATCAAAATAGACACCAGAACAAGTAGAAATCCCCTGTATAAGTGGAAGGGGAAGTGGGGTCTTGGGGGGTGCAGTGGCTCGTCTTAATCCCGTGGATCTTTGCATAAGAGTTCGCATGTGTCCGTAATTTAGCTCTCGTGTCTCGTGGAATTACAAGAGTGTATCACAGTCAGAAATGATGGCTTTATCAAAATATTCGCCAGAACAAGTAGAAACGATCTGTAAAAGTGGATGGGGCAGTGGGTGTCATGGGGGGGTGCAGCCGCTCGTCTTAATCCCGTGGATCTTTGCATAAGAGTTCGCATGTGCAAAATTTTGCTCTGTCAACCGTGGAATTACTCACAAGAGTGTCAAGAGCCGTTTCTGGGCGAATATTTTTGCTCTTTGAATGTGTTACATTTTTCAGTTTCTGACTGTCTATCTTGTATAGATGTAACTAGCACTGGAAAATATTCCTGCGATGGGGTTGAAATACCTAACCTCCAGTATTGTTAGCAACAAACAGCTAACAAACTACTATAGTTTTTTAATTTGTCAGTATTCAGCTTTTCTACTTGGAAACTCTTAGATTCTTATCAGAAAGTTTTAATTAGAGCGCCTTGTTAAAGCGCTGTGGCAGAGAATTTTAACTGTAGCTACTCGCTTAGAATCCTGCAGCTGTGGCTTGAATCGCCTTGTTACCTCATTACCTCATAAACTCGAAATACACGTAGAATAGAGCTTTTAAGCTTTACTTGCCGAGCTCTTAGCGAACTAGCTCAAAGCTTGAAGCTCTTTTGGTTGTTGCTAAACTAATGTTGTTACCAGTATAGCTCTTGGCTTCATATAAAGTTGGTTTGATTTTCTACAATGGCCAGGCGTGAGTTCTACTAACTACCACCCCTTTATGTATAGGCAAATCTGTTGCCAATAAAGCACGTTATAGTTAACACTATGAAAATCCCTAATCCCTAATAAAGGGTACCCTAGATTCTAACAATGTGATGTCACGTCGCATTCCTTATTTACCTCGTTCATTCTTCATTCCTCGTTTCATTCGAAAACCTAAAAACAAAAGACAGGTGTCAGCCAGTGCAAGTTTTGTTCCAAGGCAGTAAATACACCACGCAACTCGTAAACCGTCCTTTTGATGTATCGGTCTCTTGTTTACAAAAAGTTCACAGGCGACGACCGATTGAACTTGGCGCTTTAGAGGTTGTTTCAGCATTTATATGAAAAACTCGAATGCGAATATTATCTACTTACACGTATATTAGAACTCAGACAATAGTCGAAGGGATAAATCACCCCCTTACATTGTAAAAATGTTGATTGGCTCGTCTTTACATTCTTCAAATAGAATTGGCGTCGTTGTTTACGATTTATTATCAAGATTGATAAGTGCCTCAGGGCAGTACTCGTGGCCCTATATCATTAAGTCTATATAGGTAAATGTCTTAAATGTGCCGCAAACTAATTAGCCATTTATCGTGCTCGTTATAAAATATGAAGCACACACAATGCTTGCATGTTGTGACGCAGTTTTAGCTTGTGAGCTTGTAAAAGTCTGGTAGTGTCGCAGGGTAGCATGTTTGGTCCTGTATTATAAATATTTCTTAACATCATAAAAAATGTGCCGCTAATTAGCTAGTTATCCTTTCTGTTATACAACATGAATAATTATATTACCGTGCATATTTTTATGCGGGCTTACAAAATATTGAAAAATCTGTTGCTTTTGGTAAATTTTTAACATTGACATTTCGTTACGAAGTTACACTAAAGTTTTCTAAAAATCTTTAATTGTCCCAGGGTAGCATGTTTGGCCCCATATTACAAAGTCTTTACAAATGTCTTTATAAGATGAGAAGAATGTTCCACCAACTAATTAGCCAGTTATCGCTCCCGTTATAGAATATGAATCATTGGCATGCATATTGTTACGTGGGTCGGTGTTATTGCAGTCATGTGGTCGGCCTCACTCGCTGCGGTGCAAGGACTTTTACTCGCCTCTAATGATCGGTCACAATGTTTGATTTTATATTTTATTATCCATATTATTTTATTAACTTTGTGGTTATTGATGTTGTTATGAATATGAATGTGGATGGACTTTGGATGGATTGTGTAAAAGATGATATGAATCAAAAAGGTGTAAACGAAGATTTGACGGCTGATAGAGAAGAATGGAAGAGGAAGATATGTTGTGCCTACCCCAAATAAATTGGAATAAGGGCAGGCAGATGATGATGGTTATTGATGTTGTTGGGATTTATTTTATTGTCTAATTGGATTGTTGTTATTGGGCATTCAGTGGTTCTTTTTAGGGATTCGGAGTCTACTACTAACCTTAAGCATTTCGTCAAGTATGTCTGTCTGTATAATATCCGTTTGTATTTAATGAACTTTCCTTTTGTATATTAACAGCGCTGTGTAATAGACCCTTGGACGCTCTTTATCCGATCGTGTGTGATAAATCAGTGTTAGTTAACCATACATCAGGGGTCCTTAAAGGACGTCTCACAAAGGATGGGTAGTCCTTAGATTAATTCGACTATTATAGAAGGTTCCATCTTTTTATCTTTAGTGTCTTTTTCTAGAAGTTGTTCACAGCGGAACCAAATTGTCACTTCAAACGTAATTTCCTTTATCTATGTTAACAATGTCTACATTGTCGTTTAAATATTAAACGCTTGTCAAATCGTTACTAAGTCAATACTGTTTTGCATAAATCAGATAGGTGTCTGTCTGTTTTTGGGATATTGAAAGTAAGAAACATTTTGGAACTGATTTCAACAGTGCTTTTGATTAAGACTTCCATGGATATGGCCAGGAACTCTGACCCTGAATTGTTAACCAAGAGACTATTTGGAAAGGATATAGAAGCTTTCTAAAATAGGTTAAGGCATCTTTGAGTGAACTGTGTACGTGCAAAACAAAAGTAATTTTAAATGCCGCGATAAATTGAAAACATTTTACTAATAATGTGGTGCCTAATTATTGTTCATATTTAGTAAATGAATGTAATGCGTCCATTGTTTACCTGTTTCCCAATCACGTGATTTTTAACCAGCATGCTAATTGCGTTTATGTATCTTTGAGTGAACTGTGTACGTGCAAAACAAAAGTAATTTTAAATGCCGCGATAAATTGAAAACATTTTACTAATAATGTGGTGCCTAATTATTGTTCATATTTAGTAAATGAATGTAATGCGTCCATTGTTTACCTGTTTCCCAATCACGTGATTTTTAACCAGCATGCTAATTGCGTTTATGTTTACTCATTACAACCGACTAGTCAACTAGTCAAGGGCGCGTGATTCATTCAATTCATTAGTAAAACTATGTTTCCCATTATCAACTAGCGGTCATTGACTTCTCTTCTTTTTCTTGTAACAGAGTACAGTAAAAAATAAAATATCAAGGTTACGATCAATCAATCAATTGAAACTGAACTGAATGTTTCGCTCTTGATGGAACACTAGGCTTTTTCTATTATAATTTGTTCCATGACTAGATATGTTTTGCAATGCAAAATAGGTATTTTACATGAAGCTTTTATATTTTCAGAATGTTTTTCTATATTCTTACTCTTTGCTCTTTGTCGCTTGATATTAATTTTAATTTATCAAAAAGGTATTTGAGTAGTAATAATTATATCTCGCATTTAAAATAAGTTCATTGGGTTCAGCTAACTGTTCATCTAAATGGCATGTGATATTGTTATTATAGGTAGGTACTTACATAGACAATGTTTAATGTCTTGAGCATGTTTCCAGTAAAACAATTTTCTCAAGATCCAGAACCCTATTAAATAGTTTAATTATTACTGAAGTTTAGCTATCAATACGGCTTGTAGTTTACCAACTTCAAACATAAAAGTTTTATTAGGTACAAAAGTTTTGTTTTATTGAAAATTATGGCCATCTTACTTGTTTTACGAGTATAGTTATTCTGTGGTTATAACGAAACTTTTCATAAAATCGTTCTAAGATTATCATCATCATCCATCAACAGCCATCACAGGTCACTGCTAAACATGAGTAATGGTATTGTAGAGTTTTGCTATACTCACCTCGTTTACGAGTAGCAAGTGGGCTGGCGAGCACAGTGCAAGGTGCAGTATTCACAGGGAACAATGTTCCCGTTCCCTAAATTTATCCCTTAGTCGTCTTTTACGACACGCACGAGTAGAAATGGGTTAGTGCTAATCTAATCCATCACCACACAGCAAGATCATATCATTGTATCTAAGATCAGCTATGATAGCATAACCTACCTACGTGTATCTCGCATTAGCACTTGAAAACATGTTCCTTAATAGAATAACAAGCGAGATATCTAGCTCAACGAGTGCATTATTCGCGCGACCGTAGTCACTTGCATCATCATCGCTAGGGTTGCCACGTATTTTCGTTTTAAAATGCGTATCCGGCTTATGTGTAGGTACGACGCATTGCCTAGTCTTTGCAAGCTTCTGCATCCTGACGTGTAACTCACGCGCAGGTTTTAAGCGTTTCTAGGCATAGGCATTTAGTTCTGTCGAGCAATCCAAATGCAAATTTTTCGAAAGAGCAAATCTAGCGCATAATCTAAATGCTGAACTTTGCTAGTCACTTAATTGGAGGACCTGTTAAAGTTCGACAGTGAACTCAACATAATCTAGGGCGGCGTAAAGCAGCACCAAGCGAAATTATGTAAAACTACCTAATCCCGTAATATCCTTTGCAACAAAGCCAACAGTTTTGCTTTGCTATTCTCATATCTCCTTAAAAGTAAAACAAAATTTTGCCACATTCTCAGTCGTTTTAGTAGATTACCTATCCGGCTTTGGTAATTTAAACACCTGGCAACCCTAATAGAGCCCGTGGGCGACCATTAATGATCCTGAATGATATCAATCTCTGTACCTCTTGATTGATGTCCAAGGTCAAGTTCTTCCTTTTAGTCAACATCATACCTAGATACCTACCTACGTACTATGTATAAAGATTTTATGCTATTTGCGAATCATCTAAATCGGCGGCGTTGAAACAGAATTTTGATTCTAGAACTTTGATTCTGATATTTATTTTGACAATCATCAGCTTTTAGGGCTACCATCATCATCTGTCTGTTCTTGCCCCAAATCAGTTGGGGTCGGCGGATCATGTTGTTAGAGCACAAAATATTGTAGTAAAGGATATTTGGCACTGTTATATTAATGACCGGCCGCCTGCGTGACGTCAATCCTCTTTGGGAATGCTATTTATTGTAGGCGGTATCACCGCACCGCTTCATGCGGTTGACCATATCTTATCGACAGATATTCAGTCTTGGACTTTACGCTACGTGTCCATTCACTAAAAACACCCTGAGTGGACTTAGGGTGACAATATTCTTAGCTATTACCACACGGTACTTTTAGGGCTGCCTTTGACCGCCATTTCGGGCCTATCCTACTGCATCTAACAGCTGCCGCTTATGCAGTAACCCCTTACAAGGTCATCGCTGCACCTGGTAACAGACCGTCCTACGCCGGGCTTGACAATGCAATTTATTATGGCGCTTTTATATTTCTCCTTATAGAGCCCACTTTAAAGAATAACAACTTACTCTCGTGTATTTCTGTTGAGGTTGAGTCTTGACGGTTTCGATTGCTTACTGGAATCTTTTCACTGAGGTCGACAGATCATAATAATATAGGTAGTAGGTACGCCTGCTCGTCAGCTGAGATTGTCGAACTCCTTATTTTTACAATGGCAACGTAATAGAAGAAGGTAGCGAGATGACTTTGATGCCTTTCTCCAAAATGGGCAGTCGGAGGTCCAAGATAGTGACGGGTGGTGCGAAATTAGGGAAGCATTTACCCTGCAGTGGGAAATTGCACAGGATACATTAAAAAGTACTAGTATGTACTCGGTACAGCTTAAATGCATTCACATTGCATCATAAATGCGCGATCGTTAATGGTCCTGAACAATACCAATCTCTGTGCCACTTGATCGGTGTTGTAGGTCAGGGTTTCATAGATGTTGTTTTGTTCTCGTGTATTTGTAGTTTATAGAGATTCGTTAAAGAAAATGGAAGCTAAACATTAACTTTTATTACCAAAAACCGTACGCGTGTATGTCTTTATTCAACTTTTCGGCAAGATGCGCTGTAGGTAAGGGTCGAACTTTATTTCATTGCTGCTTTTATTCCCCGTGGTAGACGTACTCACGATCTCAGATTCAGAATTCCCTAGCCAGACTAAACGCATCTGATTGTCTCAAATTGAAGATGTTTCCGTGCTTCGGAGGGCACGCGGTCCCGGTTCCTATCTATAATTACTTCCATGACAAGAGGCCTGCTATGCTACTAGTAGTAAGCGGTTAAAAAACTCTGACACTAGGGTTCATCGGATCGCTGTACGACTCGGTGTACCACAAAAAACAGCCAGTCTAAAAGACTGCACAGGCAGTTTTGTCAAGAGATGAGATTAAAATGATGAGGTTGAGTTTGCGGTTTGTTTGTTGGAGATTTTCGCTTCGGTCCCTCATTGCAAATAAACAGGATTTGAAAACAACCAAGCTCATTATAACTGACGACTTTGTTGTAACCAGAGGGTCGGAGGAAACTTCTACGTGTGCATATTCTGATGAAGATTTTTAATATTAATATTAAACTTGTGCCGTTTGTGAAAATATATTTTTCACCTCCAGCTTGAAAATCAGCATGGAAAAGTCCCTTTTATTCACTCGGTGAGGCAAAGTGCTTTGAATTTCGGATAACTCATTTCATTACCTATAAACGAAGTTTTTGAAATGTTAAACGCTCGTTATTTAATTTTGGTGTCCTTCGCTACCTCGGGATTTAAATCAGCACGTTTGTAACAAACATAAACTTTGCTATCTTGTTATACAAATAACTATTGTCTATTTTAAACACAATAGTGTCCAAAACGTATTATTTCCTCTCGGGAACCAAAAAGTAATTTAAATCAAACTTTTGTCATGAAAACCCGATAGCGGTTGACATGACGTTATTATTAAAATTACTCCACCCTTTATGAGGATTTTTGAACAAAAGCAAATAGAAATAAAAGCCCAAATCAAGGGAATTACATTCCCTTTCCGAAGCATTCACATGTAAAGGGCAAAGGTTTAGGTCACAGATTTTCTGAAGGGCTTTTAACTAAACAATGAAAGTAAAACAATACTAAAGGGGATTTGAATATAATTATCTCGGTTGGGTTAGGTTTGGAACTTGTTTTGTGGTTAATATATTTGTTTTTGAAAACCATGATATTATTAAAAACATTTGTGCTTGATTTTTTTTTTATTTTGATATTGCACTTTAAGTAAGTTTGCGACACGAATAAAATAATGCAGCGCAAAGCTAGAAGTACCTACGAGACACTTCATACTACTTTGCTAAGCTAAGATACTGGGTCGATTTTAAACTCTCTTTCATGGTTAGCAAACTAAGTAGCTTACTTACTTAATCCGTGAGTACCACAGTTTACTTTTATCCTCAAGAAGACACTTTGTTCGCTCGGGAAAATAGTAGCTACTGGTGAAACCACGAGTAGTTAAAAACGCGTGTAGGAAAATAACTTGTACAGTCAAAATACTTATTCCAAATTAACTTTAATTCTATAACCTCCCTAAACGTAATTACGTAATGTTGTACGTAATAGTTGCTGCTGACGTCACACTCAATTTAAACTCGTAACCAAGTTATGCCCCGCTTGAAACTTGCTAACTATGTGATATGATAAGTGTTATTATCGTAGTTTCACTGCGTCAAGCGTTTTGGATAGTAGAGACATTTTAATAGAGTGCTAATTCGTGTTCTATTTTGACAGTCTCTGTTATTCTTATAAATATATCGTTTTTAAGTCATCAACAAGTACACTCCTGCACGCAGAGAACTGGCAAAAAACCGTTGACATAGACTTTTGATCCAAGCAGGGATTACCATACGATACGATATGAGGATGATCTACTTTCATAATGTTTCTTCTGCGGGGTGGAGGCTTACTGCTCCGATTCTAACAGTACTAATCTCATCCATTGAGATCCTATCGAGTTGGTGATGTCATCTGGATATCGGACTGTGCAATTAGCATTGGGCGTATCCCGTTGAAGAAAACGGCTCCTTTTTGTTCTTCTTGGCCTCTCTGTGAAAGGTTTCGTTCATAGTATGTCAAGCCTGCCTTCCTGGTAAATTGCCCATCTCTTCCATTTAATCTTGTAACTTTCTTTACACGACAGATATCTGATATGATATTGTAGGCCGTTAAAAACAACAAAAGTTATAAATGACATCGCAATTTTTTTTCACACTTTGTTTGTAAATGCTTTACAGACACAAGAGTTGATTGTATCTAATACGTCACTACAGTAACTCAAATGTTTACCCATGTGACCAGTGAGATAATGGCCTCAATTCGAGAAATAAATTCTCTTCGCTTTCATTAAATTTGCGCTGTCACTTTCCGCGAAAAGGTTTAAAAAAAGATAGGAGACATCTAAGTCCTGTCATGTTTAAATAATTGTTTGCTGCCACTGCCATTGTTTTCATTGTCGGCTCATTTTTACAGATGACGCCCAATTTGCCTCATTTATTAGACATGGCATGACTTAGATATCCTTTTCCGGTAGATCGAGCCGTGCCACGAATGTAAGGTAAGTCAAGATAGGTAATTAATTTCCCGAATTGACACCAACCAATGCCGTATCAGTATTTATGGTGGGCTCGCGTCACGGTTTATCTTACCACGTAAGGTGGATTACCTGTACCATATGATAAATAGTGATTAGGTTTAAAAACACACGTGCACTTTCATGCGCATGTGTTATCAGTTGCGAATTGTCAATGAATGGGATAAAGTTTAAATAGTTGTTCATTTTAACTGCAACTTTCAGTTGGATTCAGGAACAATAGGAACATCCGAAGACTGATAAAATAAAACAAAAACAATTGATTCCATGCTTTTATAAGTATCTAATCTAGCGGCTTGTCAGCGGTTTCACCTGCTGCAACTCATCTTCCCGCAGCAATAAAGGCATTTGCCCAGCAGGTGTGGAAAAAAGCTCTATATACATAAAAACCTTTCTCTTGAATAACTCTATACTTTTCTCTTGAATGAGGAGTTAACAAATTTCACGACAGACAGACAGACAGAGAAACGCTAAAAGCGACTGCATTTTATACTATGCATTGATATTGATTCTTATTTTTAGTAACGAGTTTGAAAAAGAAACACCTACACAACACTAAAATACTCTCTCATTCGCGACACAATTTTTTATTTATCAAATAGCAAAACAGGAAATGAAATATCTTGCGAGAAAAATTGTAAGTCGTCTCCGTGTCAGATATCACGTAGCGTCTGACGTGTACGTGACGTGATGCCACGCTAATATCCTTGCTAATAAAATAATTTAACGTTTTCGTAGTCCAGTCGAGAAGAAATATTGTGTGATACTTTCATGCTAATTCTTATGTGTTCCTAAAGTGTATATTACTTTGTACTTTTGTACTTTGTGCTTACTGGTACTTTCGGTACCTGTATTGTTTTAAGACATGTTCAAAAACCATTTCATTTTAAGGACTTGTGATTACTTTCACACATTTTTATAAATCAACCGGGCCTATAGCAACAGTTTAAAGGAAAATATTAAACGTAACTTAAAATTATCAAAATATGTGAAACGAAGCCACTTATTTGCTGAAGATGATAAATTTTAATCACATCAAAGCGAGTAGTGACGACGAAATAGAACGCAATAATAAACTTGTCAAACCATTAGAATTAGGACCAACAAAGAATTACGAGTGATGAATGAATGTGCGAAATTAAATTATCTCCCGGATGATGATGATTTTAATCGTAGACTTGATTAGAGGCTGGATTTTGTCACATCAATTATGATGACGATAGATGACATTCAGGGTTAGTACACATCTAGTGAGCTATTATTAAGTTCACTTTCAATAAAAATTGTTACTAAAAATCGTTATGTCCGTTCTTCCTTCCGTGTTACTAAAAGTTCGAGTGAGTACTGTGTAATATTATGGTTGAGATTATTCTATAGGTCGACTTTGTCCATCTTCTCGACTTGTTTATTTCCTAACTCGTACACATTTTTAATCTGTTTACCTGCTGTTCTCATGTCGTGTGCTATGCTATGATATATGCTTGAATGTCGTGTGCTATATGTTTGAATAAATGATTTCTCTTTCTTTCTTTCTTTATGATAATCTCGGTTGTAGTTTAGCTTTCAGCTCTTTATAAGCCTCGGGCTCGATTTTACATACATATTTTCGCTAGGTTAACAATAGTACCTACAATAAAAGTTATAAGATAAAAGAAAACAAGCCTCACAATGCTATCACATTTTTCCATTGCGCTGCACAATCTTTTACGGTTATTGTTTTGATAGTGCTTAGTCACTTACCTACCTACTCTGTTCTCAGACTACCCAGACACACGGTTGGGGGCCATATTATTTGAGTCACGCATACCAACGTACTTAACTTGCTTGTTGTTTGTTTTGTTAAGTGAGATAAATAGTAAACGTATGACAAACTAGTATTATTTAGTAGCTCTGTTTATGGGGTTTTCTTTTAATACTTGGGCCGGTAATCAAACTATTAAGAAAAGTGCTTGATAAATAATTTTTCTCATGTCCATAGTTCATTCCACGGTTAGTCAAAGGCGTCTGTAGTCGTTAGGTCAAGATACCATTGAGAAATAAAGGGATCTCTTCAAGTCTGTAGTCTGCAGTTATTAAAATATATTTGATTTACAATATTCTGTTATTCTAAGTTAGTAGATATTTCATCAGCAAAGAGTATGAAATATAAACATAATCCGATGACTCATTTTCTTAAGTGCTACCATGTCACTATATTACGACATCTCCGACTGAGTCCAATCCATTTTTGCTTAGTAGATAATAAATTCTTCCTAAATTATTAATCTCTCTCGACTTTCGATTTATTTATGTCGTGGGTAGAACTTATTCAATAACAAAATAATTCTCTATTTGAAATAGGTACAGTCATAGAGAAAAGAAGTCCATCATGTCACCCCTACGATGAGATGACATCACTGGTCTGTGGGTACAGTTAATAGTTATTCAAACCTGTGAATATAGGCGCCTGTACGAACATCTTTTACTTTTCGGCCATCTGGGAAATCAAGAAGAAGAAGTAAAGCTTAATATCTACCTAGGCAAAATTTATAGAACAGCTGTTTTTCTTTAGTTTCCCCATAGTAAAAGATGTTCGTATAGATGCGTAGATTCACCAGTCGGTCACCGGTAAGACACTGTATACATACATTATTGAAAGAAATTCTTATATCTATATGTTACAGGCAAAACCCTTAACCAGTCAATAACGTTATTGACTGGAAAAACCAGTCAATTACGATATTGCCTAAGGGCCTCAGTGAAAACCCTTATTGACTGGTTTTATCTATTAAATACAGTCAATAACGATATTGACTGACGGGCCCAGTCAAAACTCTTAATAAGTACTTCTGCCCCGTGAAGTCTATGACATCTAGGAGGTGAAGCCACGTATACGCTAATGTCAGCATTAGATAGTGAAGAGCCGTCTGCGACTTGGGCATGTCCTCAGGAATAACAACCGGCGATCGAGACAGTAGACTTCCATTCTGGCTGCGACCATCTAACGGTCCTGATGGTGATCTCAGACCAGCCAGGCAGTGGGGTCGGACGTACCTATTAAGGGTTTTGAAAAAAAATCTAACGGTCCTGATGGTTGCTATGCAGTAACCATTGCGTTGCGGTGAGTTTATGTGCGATGCGGCGGATAGCACTTCGTTGCGGTGAGTTTATGTGCAGTGCGGCGGAAATCAGTGCGGTGCGGAGAGTTTTGGTGTGCGATGCGGCGGGTAGCACTGAATTGCGGTGAGTTTATGTGCTATGCGGAGGAAAGCAGTGCGGTGCGGGAAGTTTTGGTGTGTGATGCGGCGGGTAGCACTGAATTGCGGTGAGTTTATGTGCAGTGCGGCGGAAATCAGTGCGGTGCGGAGAGTTTCGGTGTGCGATGCGGCGGGTAGCACTGAATTGCGGTGAGTTTATGTGCTATGCGGAGGAAAGCAGTGCGGTGCGGAGAGTTTAGGTGTGCGATGCGGAGAGTAGCACTGAATTGCGGTGAGTTTATGTGCTATGCGGCGGGAAGCAGTGCTGTGCGGAGAGTTTTGGCGTGTGATGCGGCGGGTAGCACTGAATTGCGGTGAGTTTATGTGCTATGCGGCGGAAAACAGTGCGGTGCGGGAAGTTTTGGTGTGTGATGTGGCGGGTAGCACTGAATTGCGGTGAGTTTATGTGCTTTGCGGCGAAAAACAGTGCGGTGCGGGAAGTTTTGGTGTGTGATGCGGCGGGTAGCACTGAATTGCGGTGAGTTTATGTGCTATGCGGCGGAAAGCAGTGCGGTGCGGGAAGTTTTGGTGTGTGATGCGGCGGGTAGCACTGAATTGCGGTGAGTTTATGTGTTATGCGGAGGAAAACAGTGCGGTGCGGAAGTTTTGGTGTGTGATGCGGCGGGTAGCACTGAACTGCGGTGAGTTTATGTGCTTTGCGGCGAAAAACAGTGCGGTGCAGAGAGTTTCGGTGTGCGATGCGGCGAGTAGCACTGATTTGCTGTGAGATTATGAGCTATGCGGCGGGTAGCAATGCGTTGCGGCGAGATTATTAGCGATGCGGCGGGTAGCACTGCGTTGCGGTGAGATTATGAGCGATACGGTGGGTAGCACTGCGTTGCGGTGAGTTTATGTGCTATGCGGCGGAAAGCAGTGCAGTGCGGGAGTTTCGATGTGCGATGCGGCGAGTAGCACTGATTTGCGGTGAGATTATGAGCGATACGGTGGGTAGCAGTGCGGTGCGGTTAGTTTAGATGCGATGCGGCGGGTAGCAGTAGGTACGGTGCGGTGAGCTACGGTGCGATGCGGCGGGTAGGAGTGGTTACTGCATAGTAACCGTCAGGATCGATATATTTTTTTTAAATAAGATAGGCTCGCATTTGTCTGCTATCTCACCAGCTGATAAAAGGTGTAATCCTAATCAGCTACGCGATCCCCGGAGGTGGAATGGGGATAATCAGGTCGTGGGGCGATTGTGCACGCTCATTGAAATGCATCTTATAGAAGATAGAAGATGGAGGCAGTCAGAGTGAAAGTCTACTGTTTCGCTCGCCGGTGGCACTGAGCCCGAGTCCTCGAGTAACGACCGGGGGGGGGTGGTCTATGACTTCTGGGAGGGGAGGCCACGTATTTGCAGCCGTCAACATAAGTGAAGAGCCGTCAGCGACTTGGGCATGTCCTTATGGAATAACAACCGGCGAGCGAGACAGGAGACTTCCACTCTGGCAGCGACCATCTAACGGTCCTGATGGTGATCTAAGACCAACCAGGACATACCTATTAAGGGTTTTGACTAGGCACGTCAGTCAATATCGTTATTGACTGATTTTATTAGACATAATCAGTCAATAAGGGTTTTGACTGAGTACCTTAGGCAATAACGTTATTGACTGGTTTTGCCAGTCATTAACGTTATTGACTGGTTAAGGGTTTTGACTGTAACATATACATTTATCGTCATCAAATCGGGGAGGAAATTAAATCCCGTCTTTATAATGGAGATCGGATTTTTCACTCAATTTCTTCTCGTTCTGTTCCGCGACTGATTAATTTCGATAAGTCTAATAGCCCTTGGGAAATCAAGTCTGAAACTTTTATAATAACTTTGTTTGCTTCGGCAATATAAAGAGTAAAGAATAAAATAATACGTTACGGAGTCTTGCTTTTTTAAACATTTACACATCACGCCTTTATCACTTACGAGGTAGGCAGAGCGTCAGCAGCCATAAAACTACGGTCGTTTTCCCCAAGTCTGACAAATATTTGAGGGCCGATTCAGAATACTGTGTATCACAAAATATAGTGAGTTGCCAGCCTGTCGCCTAAAATTGTAATACACATAAAACCCTCGAGTCCCTTAGGCGCTTCTTATGGCACCCGCGGGAAAGAAGTAAGTTGATGCTATTCTATGTCGAAATCTTCTTTTTCATGTAGAATACCGAGTTGAAATACCCTGGTGTCAGAGTTTACAACCGGCTACTACTAGTAGCCGAGTAACGAGTAACCGAATAACGACTGGACAATATTGCCCGAGGAACATAGTAGGTAAAGTGACTCTGTAGCATTCGTCAATTTTCTTCAGGGAAAGTTGTTTCTTATGTACACCAGCCATTAATGGTTAGGTACAAACAACCTAGGCAGAACCGAAAAATAATTCAATTAATCTAGATTACACAACCACGTCCCTACATGTTGCCATGCAGAGATTTTGTTTGTAGCTATACAAATTTTCAGTAGGTAGTTAGGCACTACCGTAGGTAAGGATACATAATTGTTCAGGACCAAGTGCGGGCTGTATCACACTGTATGTCCGTTGGGAAAATGTATTGTATACCTTTATTTTTGTTCAGCTTGTCAACACTGTATTGTAGGTGATTCAACCCTTTTTGCCAGGTTTCCTCTATGGTAAAAAGCTGAATAATTTTATACTTACAAAGGAAATAATTTTCATAGTGGGTGATTCTAATAAGAAAATTACATACTGACTGCCGACTTTTCCAAACTATTTGCAAAATAAAACATACTACCATTGCATACGAAGAGCTAGCCAATTGCGAAGTTCAAATGGAAATGAAAACAACTCCACACTCTTTTTATTTCGTTTGTATCGTTAGTTTGTGGCGAACGTTCTCTACGTACTCGTTAGTGTTCACTGTATTGTAGACTTACATAATATCTTGCCTTATCACTTGCAGGGTAGGCAGAGCGTAAACGCCTATTTACACTATATCTCATAAAAAAAATAGATTCGTTCAGAAGACTGTGTATCACCAGTCACCACAGTGACAGGTTGTGAGCCACATACTTTTTATGTTTTAAATATCAACCAAAAGGAAAAATTCTAGATAGACATAAACTATTGATTTAAATAGAGGCATCGGTCTGTAATGGCCTTGCGACAACTCTGTACTCAATTTTGTGCTTAAATGTTCACTAAGTAATCAACCAAAATAAGATTCACATTAGAATCTTCAATAAGCTTCACTTAAAAATTATAATTATTAAATGTAGCTCAAATTTTCGTAGGTAACTTCTATTGCTACACCACCGCCGTAGCAAAGTGCTACGTTATACAGTCCTACAGTCTTAGATTGTTTTTATCAAGTTAAAATTTGTAATTGCCTTACATGTACAGCCACAACAGTTCACTGTTGGACATGGGCCTCCTCTTACAGGGGGATATTGCACTACTTACCACGCTTGGCACGCGGAATGGCGAGCGCAGTGCATGATGTTTATTTCACATGGAACGCCCTTTCTTTGGATAATTAACCCTTAGTCGCTTTTTACGACACCCACGGATAGAATTTGGGTGAGGCTATTCTAAGCCGGCATCACATCATTTGTAATTATTGTCTGTTATTAATATCTTTTTGTCTTTGTTTCAGGTAAGAAAATGGTTTCGAATCACAATGTAAGGTGGTTTTTTCTTTTGTTTAGAACGTAATTTATTCTTCAGGGCTAACGAGAAAAAATGATTTGAAACAGAATATTTGATTAGTTTCATATTCAGCTGGTCCTTCTACATTTCAATGTTATTTTTATTGGATGTTGGTATAAACTTCTTCTTCGAGTGGGACACCAAGTCGTCCATCGACCAGATGAACTCTGGTGTCAGATATTTTCAACTGCTTACTGCAAGTAGCAGGCCTCTGACATGTTTGTGTAACCAACGACTTAACGTGCCCTTCATAAGCACGGACCATCTTGCTGGTGGTTCAGCCTGCAATGTCCTGACCAGACTGGCTGGGAACAAGTTCACTAAGTGTTATCAACTTTGTGAATGACCCCACCGGGAATCGAACCCGGAACCTTCTGCGTCACAGGCAGTCGTACTAACCACTGCGCCACATCGACTGTTGGTATAATGTACAAGACGAACGTACAAAAAACTAGTTCATTTTATTTCGCATGTTCCCCACTAGTTCATATTCCCGGAACATTGCCTGAAGTTCCTCGTGCATAAATAAACCAGCGCTATGCTCAAAGTAAAACTGTTTCACGAAAAAAGATGTGTGTTTTATAGGTTAGCTACGAGCTACGTACATACATACATACATATATCACGCCTATATCCCTTGCGGGGTATGCAGAGCTCAAACGGCTGTAGATTTACACCACGTTTGACAAAAGTTTGAGAGTCATTCAGAAGACTGTATCATTATGGTGACAGGTTGTCAGTCTGTTGCGTAAAATTGTAATACACATCTACTCTCAAATCCCTTAGTCGCTTCTTACGACACCCACGGGAAAGATATAGGGTGATGCTATTCTAAGCCAGCACCACACGGCAAACTGAACAATGAACATGCTTTAACTTTCGCGAAATAATTATGTGTGCTTGCGTAGGTTGGCTACGAGCTACGTCGTAGCAACATTTCAAATTAATGTCGAGTCGTAGCACGTACTACGACACAGATATTTCTTAACTTACCTACTACTACGTTTTCCATACGTATAATTCCCGTATGAGCTTATTTATGACAGAAATACACTTCAACGAAAACGTTTCATTCCTGGTTTTCCCTGAACTTTACTTACTCAGAAATGCGCTTCGTGTAATCCTCACTACTGTAGTTTTACTCGGTACAGACAGTCTTATGTTTGGTTTGGGATCCCTTTTGGGACTTTTGAAAACATCGTTTTTGCCAACTGGGATAAAGGAGACAGTCTTATAAAATCTGCCTGCATGTTTATTTTAGTATAAAACTGGCCAAGAACGCGTCAGACACGCCCACGAATAGGGTTTCGTAGTCAACGTTTAAATATCCGGTTATTCAGCGTTAAAAAGTTAATTTTGTTGCCGGTTTGTTTGCAGCTGTATGGTTACCAACCGCAAATTGAATAACTTTTATTTCTCTTAAAACTTTAGTGATACAGTATCCGTTATAGTTTTCATGGTAACTTCAGATTGAGAAGTATATTCCATATTTTTTCAAACTTTTAACGTTTATACTTTAGGAGTTACAGCTGGAACAAATTATGGGTCAAAACGCCCCTTTTAAAAGAAAATATCTCGAGACAGAAACATTTTAGAGACTTTGTTTCAAAGAAACCTCCCATTAGTTTTAAAAGACCTATTCAACGATACCTTACTGAATATTACAGATGACAAAAAATATTTTTGCCCCTCTTTCACCTTGAGGGTGTCTAAAAACATTTTAGGTAAGTACCTATATAATTTTTTCTAAACATTTCTAAATTTGGATCAACACGATCTATCTTCACACCTACTTTGATTTTGATAGCTCTAAAACTGATATGAGGGGGCGGCATACAAACAGACAGACTTGACGAAATGATAAGGTTTTCTAGTACGAAACCCTAAAGATGCCGTAATTTTCTTTGTTCGACGATATTCACATGACATGGTATAAAGGTGTTCATGAATAAATAAACGAAGGCAGTCGGCCATTGAACGAACACTCCACGTTCACGTAGATCGTTCACCTGCGTTACGTAACTTTACCTTCTTGGGGTTATTTATTTTTCAAGGCGCCATTTATGGAGTGAAACATTTGTTATTGTTCTATGAGACTACACCAGATACTACTGTAGGTTAGATGTGATCGTGAATCAATACAATAGTATAAAATCAAGTCGCGTTTTGCGTTTGTCTGTCTGTCGTGGAATTCGCTATTTTCTCCAAAACCACTCAACGGATTTTGATGCAGTTTTTCATAATTTTTAAAGTAATTCCAAAAAGGGTTTATATGTATAACACATCTGCAAAAACGTCTTTTTTCGCGGGAAAATGAGTTGCAGCGGGTGACACCGCTTACGAGCCGCTATAGTAATAAATAAATGAATGTAGACTCGACGTTAACGTAGAGCGTTCACCTGCGTTACGTAACTTTACCTTCTTGGGGTTATTTATTTTTCAAGGCGCTATTTACGGACAGAAACCTTTGTTGTCGTTCTCGGTAACTGCACCATTATAAACACCGTTAGAAGTTAAATATAGAATCAATTCGTAGTATAAAAATAAAGTCGCTTTTTGCGTTTCTCTGGCATTCTGTCTGTCGTGGAATTAGCTAACTCCTCCTAAACCACGCAATGGATTTTGATGCGGTTTTTATGTTGGTAATAGATAGAGAGAGTCAAGAGGAAGGTTTATATGAGTTATAACACATGCCGGGAAAATGCTTCTTTCTTTCAGTAAAATGAATTGCAGCAGGTGAAACCGCTAACGGGCCGATGGTGCAAAATAAATAAAGGCAATGCCTCGATACCAGCCAGTTTAACTCACGGCACGTAACATTGTAAATTACGCCCACAAATATATGACATGTATCATAGTCATCCATCATCAGCACTTTCTTTTATCCCACATCAATTGGGGTCGGCGCGACATCATAGTCAATCAAAGAAAATACCAATACATGCTTACAGGATAGAATCACCATCACAAACAGAAAATTCGTACATAAAATGGTTTATTTAGTAGTAGTTGGATGTATGCCACGTTCGGCAGGTGGTTTGCCAACTGCAATGCGGGATTTTAGTATTTATTATCGCAGAGAAAGCAATGCTATTTTTTCTTATAGCTTTGCTCTTAGGCCAGCGGTTGCCAAGAAATTGTCGGCAATGGTTTGACTCACACACTATCACCTAGAATCTTACAATCACGGTCATTCTCGCTCAGGATACATTTTTAAATCGGTAGTCATCTAGACACGCGGTAGCGTTGCCAGCCAAGTTCAAGCTGAAAACATTCGGATCTGAATTTGCATGAGTCAGTTGCCTGTAGGCTTTGTGGCGCCAGACAGCCACAATTCGGTTCGGTCAGTGTCCTATTTTATTTTTTATCAAACTGCAGGTTACAATTTTACATAATTCCATGTACATATTACCTAGTCCGTTAGCCATTTGGTATGATCCCATAATTAAACCGGGTACGCCACGTACATCGAATTTTGCCTGTAGTTTGATAAAATCGCTTACTGGCCGTTAATATTTCTACTGTGATTGTAGTATACAAAGAATAAAACAAAACAAAACTAAAGGAGAAATACTACACTTTATATACTAAGAAAGACGTCAAAGTGATTCCAGGGATGAAATAAAACGTTCAAGAACGCAATGAGGAATGCTATTACTCACTCAAAAAGGAATTTACAATTTACGTTCCTAAGAAGGACGTTTATTTGTAGAGTTCTGAGGATAAAAGCTAGACAGTGAATGGAACTAAATGAAATAGGTCAAGATACTTTCTAGGTTCCTTGTCAGTTGCGAGTCTTTGTTAGAGCACAGGTTAGTAGAGTAATCTAAGAGTAATCGACACGTTAAGAATAATAAGTAGAGTACTTTGTCTGTGAACGCATAACTTCTGTTATTATTTTCGTAAACAAACACAAGAAACGAAACGGGAAAGTACAGGTGTACTTTTTTCTGTAATAAAGAGAAAATTTGTTTCCACGTTTACGCATTTTAGCCGACTTTCTTCCCCAAATTTTAACGACACAATCTTTATGGAAAATTACCAAATTATAGAATGGATTATATTCCATGTAATGCTCTTTTTAGGGTTAAGTCACTAAAATGTATCTGTCTCAAAATATTCGCTTTTAAAAGGGGCGCTTTTCAGCAATAATTTGTTCCAGTTGTAACTCCTAAAGTATAAACTATATTTTTTTTATAAAATGTGGAATATAGGTCTCAATCTGAAAACTTTATTGCAATGGAAATATACTACCTACTACTATACTGGAAATAAATGTATAGTCGACGATATTGTTTTATTTAAATACAGGTCTTTTCTGTGATTAGATAGGTATAGTGGTAGCGTTGTCGCCCTTTATACACCCGTCCAACTGTCTAAGTCGCAGTACCATTTATCAGAATTAAGATTTTAGTCAAAATCGTAGGAGTTAAGACAAACGCCGGCATAATATGGCAAAATCGTAGACTTCGATCAGCCATGGTCCTAAGCAGATCCAGGCTTTGTTTAGATAAGACTTTTATAAATGTTAGTTAATTTATCTCGGAATCTTGTACGACAACACAATCTTAATCTCATTAAAGTCTTAATTAAAAGATGGATTCATTAGACTTCATTATCAAAAGAAATTAAAAGTATAGCAATTTATTTTTCCACCTTTTTTAATAACCCTAAAGTTTCCTAAAAAGCTTTCAAAAGAACTTCCTCAATTATGGACTACTTATAATTTTTTCCTCTTGAATAATTTCTCAATTAAAATTTCTTGTTGTAATACTTAGCTTCTTACTTTACTTTATAAATTATCGCTTAGTACTTTTCGATAACTAGGTACCTAACATAAAAATTGTTTATGGAAAACTTACAATTTTTTTCACTGCAGGCAGGATTTGAGCCTCCGATTTTCGGCATCAGTACTGCCGACCAACTGGGCTACCAGATGAGCTAGAAGCGTGTCGGCAGTACTGATGTCTGTGCTTTGGAAGGCACGTTAAGCCGTCGGTCCCGCTTGCTGTCAATGATCACTTAACGGCGGTCGTTGCACAACCATGTCAAAGGCCTGCTACTTGCAATAGGCGGTTGAAAAACTCCGACACCAGGTTTCATCGGTTCGTTGGACAACTTGTAGTCTCACTCGAAGAAGAAGAAGTACTGATACCGAAAGTTGCCGGTTCAAATCCTGCCTGCGGTAAAAAGAAAGTTTTACTATAATTATTTACCTAACGTAACACGAAGTGTATTTATAAAAATTGTTTTGTGAGGCTAGACCCATGAAAGTTAACCAACGGCTTCCTGGATAGTCGGATCTAACAACTTATCGTGCTCACTGATCCAATAAAAGCAAAACTATTCTAGGCTATCTAGGTCTAGTTCTTGCACTGAAACCACAACTTGACATTCGTCCAAATCCGATACGGTTGGAGTTTCCTAGTAACGGAAACATTATTCTCAAGTTCATCTCGGTTTTCAAATCAACAGCACTCAAGTTTGTTGTGGTGTAATAGAATAAGCATTCATCAACCATATAAGTCAACCATTTTTTAGTCTAGTAACAGATTGATAAGGTCTGGATCTGATCTAAATGTGATATTTCGTATGTGCTTTGTACAGTTTGCTACACATTCTCGTTCGTTATCTCTAGATTAGTTTTATCGGGTGATTCACATCGGGACACAGGTCGCGATAGACCTGGTCCAATATTTAAAATGTAGAAACAGACACATAAAGATGGTGAAGAGTAACTAAAATTCCGTTTTCAATTCCTTTTCCGTAGATAAACTTCATCAGTTATTCCCAGGCTTAATTACTGTGACCCCGTTTGAAATGCGGTTTACCCCAGACCACGGTCTGAGCGAATCCCCTGGGCACCTTTAATACGGCCATTGGAAGTGAGAGCCTTAAAATATTGACTAACAATGTACAGAGTGTAAAAAAATCAACTGCAAATATTTTAAGGGGTGAACCAGCCCGTGAAACTGAACAACTTTCCCCAAGGAACATAGGTCGAAATATGAAAAAAAAATTGGTCCTCCCATACAAAATGTACCAGCCGACCAAGTCAATTTGTATGGGAGGTCCAAATTTTTTTTTCTTATTTCGACCTATGTTCCTTGGGGAAAGTTGTTCAGTTTCATGGGCTGGTTCACCCCTTGAAATATTTGCAGTTGATTTTTTTACACCTTATATAGAGAAAAAATAGTTGAAATTCTGTGTTAAAATAGGTATGTGGAGTCAGCATTTTTTTTAATACTCGGGTATGTATAATTTTTTTTTCAAACACACCCCATTTCATTCCTATGGGTGTCGTAAGAGGCGATTGGACTCAAAGGTATGTGTTACATTAGGCGATTCCTGAGATTACCCTCAAATGTTTGTAAGACGATGCTAAAACAGCCCCGCGCGCTGTTTCCCTACATTGTGCTAAAACGACCTATTATTACGGCCACTGTCGCTCTACCTGCAAGGGTTAATGGCGTGATTTATATACGTCGCACTATCCTTAAACAGCAATTTCCGTAGCGGTTTGTGGTTAGTGGTCACCCGCTTCTTAGGGTGTAGGAAATTTGTGGTTAATCTTGACTTCAAACGGCTTTGGTTAATACAACTATACATAATTTACTAATAGCAATAAGCTAGCTGCCCACAATATTTACCTATGATGTGAGATTGATCATGATGCCGCTTGATTATGTTGACACTTGCCGTGTGATGCCGGCAGGGATAATCATCCAGGGAATGGGCAGCAGCGCTCCTTGTAAATGCAACATCTTGCATTGCTCTCGCCAATCCGCCTGCCAATACGCGAGGGATAAAAGCGTGATATGTGTGTGTGTGTGAATTTTCCTTTTGCGATCGTTTCTACGTGGTTAAAATATAACCAATATTACTCTTATTGTATTTTTCAGAAGTTGCTCATTAATATTCGTTTCATAATACGCTTAGTAACGGGCGTCATTAGGCATGTTTGGTTATTTGACGTGAGTTTGTTCAGATGTTTCCCATAGTTTAGTGACCCAGTTTTTCATTTATTGTCTTTGGCGGCTTTTGTTATAGGTAGCTGAATTAGTTAGAATTCAAGGATTATATTTTATTTTCTTTCTACCTATTAGTTATTTTAACACGGTTACACTTACAATAAAATATGTGTTAAATCCCTTGTTTTTATCCTGACTTACTGTTTGAGGTCTTCTGGTTATAAAAACGTTGATTAGTCTGCCATATTGTACATCTAATCTCGCGACTCTCACCCATGAAACCGAGCTGAAACATCGGGAAAATAGGTAAATATATGTTGTTTCAGAAGATCATAAGAAGATATGTTGTTTATATTTACCCAAGAACTATCGCGTGGGACCCGGTGAATCTTTATCCCACCCAAAACATAAATGTGAAAGGCTGCCAAGTTCGATAATATTGGAATGCTTCGCCTATAAAAGAAGTGAGATCTAAATAAGTACCAAGTTCCATACACAGACCTCAGTTAAAAATATTTACAGGAATGCACACTTGATTTTTCGCAGTTTGGAAATAAGAATCTACTTTCCAAACTGCGGAAAATCAAGTGTGCATTCCTCTAACTATTTTTAACTGAGGTCTGTGTATGGAACTTGGTACTTATTTAGATCTCACTTCTTTTATAGGCGAAGCATTCCAATATTATCGAACTTGGCAGCCTTTCACATTTATGTTTGGATTTCATTTATTTTTGTAAGGTTTATTTTCTTTTTTTCTTATGATTAAGTTAGGTAAGGAAATATATATCTCATTTATACTTTACTTTGACTAAATACAAACCTTCGTAACGAATTTTAGGTCGGTACGACGATTGGAAGATATAGATAAATTTTTTGTTTTAGTTCCTTAGGGGTATGAATTTACACCTTCATTATTTTTAAAACCGACTCACACTTGGCCATTTTTAGATTTTTTCCTTTACCTTGAACTAAAGACCTACCTCCATGCCAAATTTCTAGTCAATACGACCATTGGAAGTGGTCTAGGTTTTTGATGAGTGAGTGAGTGAGTCAGTGAGTGTATAGTAAAAATAGCGATTTTCTGACGTCAATATCTCAAGACCTACAATAGGTACATTAATGAAATTTTGTATTTTAGATAAAGAAGTAGATCTCGACAGATACTAGAAATTTCATATGCGTAGATAAAATAGATTTTGAGTTATAGGTGGGTCGAACTTGGCCCGAAATGGTTCGTGTAATATAACCCACGGCCGGTGTGTCGCTTTTTTTGCTCGAACTTGGCGGACACACTGCCGTGTGTCTAGATTGATGTTATAATTCATTTATCTGAAAAGTGAAAACTGAAGATAATTAGAACACGAGCATAAAATAGTTCGCCAGTCGCAAATTCTCGCGGGTTCTCATTTGCGCCATTGTCAGTTGTCAATTTGCGTTTAACGTTCGCTGATTAATAAGGTCCAATCCCTCCATACAATGTTAGTTAATTTGAAGCTCCGTTGAATATTTTAAAGGTCAATTCGCACCAACGCACCGCGCGGAACCTCGGCTAAGCCGCGCGTTACAACTAATATTGTTTACATCAATCTAATATTGCTGCAGAGGATTGGCGTGGTGTGGCGCAACATATTTACTTGCGGAGAATATATTTTAAATGATAACAATCGGCAGAGGAGTGGCGCGGCGCGAATTTGGTTCTTTTAGAAATATGTAACGTATCACATGCAAAAAAAGGCCGAGCCTCTCCGCTGCCACGCCGCTATAGTAAGGCTGGTGTGCATACAACGTTTTACCTGTCACTGTCGCCATTTTCACGCTGTACGATGAACGATACGCGCTTAAGGGCGACGTTGTCACGCCTTTTTCCTTTAAAGTAGCCGAAGTTGGATGAGCCACCTTGTCTTTGTGATGCAGCCCATCTATTTACGAAAGTACGTGACATCTTCCGCAGCCACGCCCTCCAAGCCCAAGTTGCCGCTAGCTGATGAGCACAATTTGAGCCTCTCTCCTAATGGGGTATTACCTAAACTGGTAAGATCTCGCAACGGCGTGATGTTTCGCCTGCAGGACACCTGGACAGGTGCATGGCTAATTAGAGCAATTCAACCCCTACCCCATAAAGCTCAGTCTTGAAGGTGAATCGCCGCCGGCCTCTTTGCGGCCGTTGTGAAGATCTCCACGTCAAATTGCCGTAGTCATAGATATAAATTTCTAGGAGATATTTGTGCCTGTACGCTTATTGTGCCCTCAAAATTACATTTTAAGCCCCCCATCATAAGCCCCAAAATTGGGGTATCACGCACGTCCTTGTATGGCATTTTTTATTTCCAAGTTATCGATTCCCAAGAGGTATGAAAAGTTGAAATCATACAAGCATGGGACAGCCTAGTGTTGCGCTCTACCCTAGGGCCTTGCGCAACGAGAGCAGGCTACACTTTACTACCAGACTAGGCTTGAGCAACCGCAGCTTCCGTCAGCGAGAGGATGTTCGTCCGCACGTACCCACGATTCGCCTAGCAGTGACACATCGTCGATTTCTCCCCGTTTTGCTAAAGACGCCCTCTGAAGGGCCCCTGAAAAGCGCGTCTACTAGGGTCACGCCACCGCTTTCCTTGTCCCTGATGTATATTTTGGGCTCAAGAATTAGCTCAACGACGTCTTCAAGCGGCCCCACCTGGCAAAATACCTACGTGTCAGCTTCGGCAGGATCTTAGCGTAGAATACTGGATTCGGCATTTTAGCAAAGACCAAACAAGGGTTTTGGTTCTACTATCGCTACCTGCCAGCGCTGGAGGGCTCCGGGACCGAAGTCTTCTGTTTCACATGCGCACCCTCAAAAAAGCGTCCCTTGATGATCGCAATACGAGGTCTCCCCGTTAAGACTGTTCCAGAGACATCCAAATGGAGCTGACCACCCTAAGCCACGAGGTGGACTTCGTGCGCCCCATCAAGGCTCGCGGAGGACGCCCAGGGTGCATTTGACACAACTGACACATTTTGAACTATCGATACTATCGAATAAGTAGATACTAAATGATTGTTGAACGATACTTGTGCCGTGTGATGCTGGCTTAAAATAGCATCACCCCAATTTTTCCCGAAGGTGTTCTAAAAAACGACTAAGGGATTATTATACAGGGAATGGGTGGCAGCGTTTCCAGTAAATTAAACATCTTGCATGGCGTTCGCCAATCCGCCTGCCAATCATGGTGAGTATGGCAGTACCCCCCGACAAGGGAAGGTCCATGTCCAGCTGTGGATTGTTGGGGCTGAGAAGTTTGAAAGATAGCGTGAACTATCGATTAGACTCTGCAAAACGCGCGACACAATAAGGTCGAAAGTATGTCAATGCCAAAGTTTAGTTACTTCTCATTGGTTGTCGTTGCATCAACATTGTCGTACTCACAGGTAGTACTGCAATCTGCAATACGCTTTGAGTTTTCCTCCCCGTGTTGGTCCGGCACGAAACGAGTACCTACAGTCTGTGCTACAGTCTATGTAAGCCTTTATGGTTTTCGAATGCTTCACTTTTGACAGTTTTGACTCAAAATGTTGTCAAAGTCCTAAATCGGGCGTTAAAGCTAATGACAGCTCCGGGGACCTGTTAGATTTTTAACGGCCGATTAGTTGTTGTCAAAGAAATGTGACATGCGCCGCATACACAGCTGTCAAATAAGTGACTGCTAGAAATGCCAAATTGACGCCACATTGAAAGCTGTCTTAATTGTCAATTGTCCCAAATCATAAAGGCTAACACAGACGGTACGCGATACATCAAGTAAATGAGCTAGTATGAAGGTGCGCGACGCACCTCGCGGGAGACTTTTTTGTCCGCGGTTCAGGAGACTACGCCGCGACGCAACTGTCTCCAGGTATATATTGGTTTCAAATTAAATGCATAAGTGCGGGCACTGCAACAAAAAAGTTTCGGGTTCGCATAAGCTTCGACTATAATCAACAAGGTCGTTTGAAAGCATACAAAGGCATTTCACTACCTGCGCATTTGCTACCTTCTTGCTACGAACCTATTTAAAGACAAAATGTTAGTCTGTTTGAAGAAAAGAAAAGCAGAACATTCTTGTACTTCTACACTAATATAATAAAGAGGAAACGTTTGTTTTTTTGTTTGTTTGTTTGTTTGTTTGTATGTAATCGATAAACTCCAAAACCACTGGACCGATTTCCAAAATTCTTTCACTATTAGAAAGCTACAACATCCCTGAGTAACATAGGCTACTTTTTACCACGGGAAAATTCCTCATTCATACGGGAAAACGGTTAGCAGCAGGAAAACGGGGAAATAAAGCAGATATTACCCAAATTAGCCAAACCGCTTTACCGATCCTCGCGAATTTTGGCACTGATATTACTATCATATAAAAGACGGACATGGTCAGCCCTCGAGGATCTGGAGTACCTGATGAAGACCACCAGCATCCCATATAAACTATAAGAGATACGGTCATGGCTTCATAGAAAAAGTTGTTCACCATGACGGGCCGCTTCTGCTGGCACATGGTCATCGAGGATCTGGAGTACCTGATGTAGACCACAAGCATCCCATCTAAACTATAAGAGATAGGGTAATGGTTTCAAAGTAAAAGTTATTCAGCACGACAGGCTGCTTCTGCTGGCACATGGTCACGAGGGTCTGGAGCACCTGATGTAGACAACCAGCATCTCATCTAAACTATAAAAGATTCGGTAATGGCTTCAAAGTTAAAGTTATTCAGCATGACGGGCCGCTTCTGCTCACACATGGTCACGAGGGTCTGGAGCACCTGATGTAGACCACCAGCACCCCATCTAAACTTTATTAGACTCGGTAATGGCTTCAAAGTTAAAGTTATTCAGCATGACGGGCCGCTTCTACTGGCACATGGTCACGAGGGTCTGGAGTGCCTGATGTAGACCACCAGCATCCCATCAAAACTATAAGAGATACGGTAATGGCTTCAAAGTTAAAGTTATTCGCCATGACAGGCCGCCTCTGCTGGCACATGGTCATGATGAGTAACTTCTGCTAGAATGGATTAATGGACTTTTTACTACTGGCAAAGATCCCATTTCTACGGGAAAACAGGTAAGTAGCAGCGAGTGAAACCGCTGGGCGGGCCGCTAGTATGAAATAAATAGGTATTTCTTTCGGGTTTGAGATTGAAACTGATCTCAAGTTCTTCTTATGTCGTGTGAGAAACCTAATAAACGACCAGATGACCCGGTGTCAGAGTTTTTTGACACCGACTACTTACTAGTAGGTACTAAAAGGCCTCAGATATGTTTGTAACGGCCTCCGCAGGTTACCAGTTAATCGAGGCCGAGGGCTTTGCGTGCTCTCCGAAGCACGGATCCATCTTTTTTATCAAACATTCAAGTGATTCAACCAATTATGAAGTAAGAAATGTGGGAAAATTTTCAAAAAGTGATGATTACCAGGTTTTTAGGGTTCCGTACCTCAAAAGTTAAATAACGGAACCCTTATAGGATCACTTTGTTGTCCGTCCGTCTATCTGTCATTCTGTCAAGGCCCTTTATCTCAGGAACACGTAAAGATATCGAGTTAAAATTAAAACCGTATACTCAAGTCTATGAACGCTAGTAGTTGTGAAAAAATCAAGCACCTAACTTCAAGTAAAAAAAGATATAACCGTTTATGCAGTGAAAACCCGTTATTCCCCGTTGGGAATTTCTCGTCCCAACGGCCCCCAAATTCAAACTTTTAGAGCTTCGGGGGCCGTTGGGACGAAAAATTCCCAACGCGCCCCTCGGGGGCCGATCTGCGGGGACCGTTGGGAATAACGGGTAAAATCGCTTGTTTTTTACCCTGTCAAGGGCATCAAAATTGAGAGGGTACTTCCCGTAGACCTAAAAGTACAAATTAAAGAAAAACGCAAAAAAAAATCATTTTCATAAATATATGGTGTTTATGGAGGCCGAAAAATAAACAAAATTTAAGAAATTTGGCTAGTTGTCCAAGTGGAGTATCATATTATAAAATATAGGTCTACCAACCAGAATAAGCTACAAATCTTAACACGGAACCCCCGGTGGGCGAGCCCAACTCGCACTTGGCCGATTTTTTTTCGAAGTATTCATAAGCATAATACATAATTTTCCCAGTATATCTCCCCTATTCTCACTCCTGCGAACGTAGGTCCATTTCATAATGGACGTAGTCGTACACAACATTGTTTTTCTCCCAATGTTTTTTGTTCTCAAAACAAGCGTACGGGCACAACTTTCTCCTAGAAATGTATACCTATGACTGCGGCAATTTGTCGTGGAGATCTTCACAACGGCCGCACAGAGGCTGGCGGCGATTCACCTTCAAGGCTTTATGGGGTAGGGGTTGAATTACTTAGTTAACCATGCACCTGTCCTGCAGGTGTAACATCACGCGGCCACGGCGAGATCGTAAAAGTTTAGGTGATACTCCATTAGGAGGGAGGCCCAAATTATGCTCATCAGCTAGCAGCGGCAACTTGGGTTTGGTGGGCGTGGCTGCGGAAGATGTCACGTACTTTCGTAAATGGGTGGGCTGCATCACGAAGACAAGGTGGCTCATCCAACTGCGGCTACATTGAAGGAAAAAGTCCTGACACGCGTATCATTTATTTCACAGCGTGGAAATGACGACAGGTGACAGTTAAAACGTTGTATGCAAGTCAGCCTTACAATAACGGTGTGGTAGCGGAAAGGTTCGGCCTTTTTTGCATGTGATACGTAACATATTTCTACAAGAACTAAATTTGCGCCGCGCCGCTCCTGCCGATTGTTATCACCTAAAATATATACTCCGCAAATAAATAGGTATCTAACGCCACACCACGCAAATCCTCTGCAGCGATATTGTAGTGTGGTTTTAGGTTGATGTAAACAATATCAGTTGTAACGCGCGGCTTCGCCGCGGTTCCGCGCGGTGCGTTGGTGCGATTTGACCTTTAAAATATTTAACGGAGCTTCAAATTAACTAACATTGTATGGAGGGATTAGACCTAAACTTCCTGTAATCTGTGGAAATCCTGAATAATAAGATTACATTATGGTTTTGTAGGATAACATTATAAAAATATTGATTTACCATAAAAAAGAATTCCCAGCTGCAATTTCGAGGTCGCGCTCATTCTCATTTACGCTATTGTCAGTTGTCAATTTGCATTAAACACCCGCAAATTGCATTTCCTATAATCCGTGTGTGATAATTCGCTCTATCCTGTTTGCGTGAAATTAGTTGGTTAGGTTGGATGGCATGTAAAACATTGATTAATCCTATTACTACTGATGAATCGGTGATAATTCTAACTGGTACATTGTCAGTTTCCTTGAAATAAAATAGTATGCAGATATTTAAAAATAAATTAAGTATTCATTGAAACATACATTGAAGCAAAAACATACATATATCACGACTTTATCCCTTGCTGGGTAGGCAGAGCGTAAATGGCGTAAACGGCCACATCTGACAAAAGTTTGAGAGTCATTCAGAAGACTGTGTGTCACCAGTGACAGGTGGTCAGCCTGTCGCCTAAAATTGCAATAAACATCAACTCTCAAATGCCTTAGTCGCTTCTTACTTACGACACCCATGGGAAAGATATGGAGTAATGCTATTCTAGGCCGGCACCACACAGCAAAAATTATCAAATTAATAAACTTGAACGCATAATTTCACACCTGCGAAGTACACCGTTCTCTACCTACAACAACTAAGAACCGTTGCACCACCATTTATCTATGGAAAACTTGGCTTGTTTGACAATATCACTGAAACTTTGACTCACAATAAATATTCACAAAAGAGATTACAAACAATTCAGTTGTTCATTTCTCTTACAGTTTATAACAAAGCGAGTTGCTCAGTTCGTAGAAAGTTTACACAAAGTCTGGCACGTTTACAAGTGCTAAGTGAAGTATAAAATCTCTGATAAATAACTTCTGTACACTACGAACAAGTTTTTTCTCTAAATAGTACTTTGCTCTATCTAGACTTTTTACCGGGAGTGAGCAATTTGAAAGCTTTGTTATAAGTGGTTTCTTATCTTATCTTCTTATTTAGCCGTCTGGATCCCACTGCTGGGCAAAGGCCTCCCTCTCTTTCTTCCATTGGGCCCATAGATCGTTAGGCATGCGGCAGACGTGACCAGCCCAATCCCACTTGAACTTTGCGGCGGTATAGGCTACATCGGCGATTTGAGTTTTGGAACGCAGTATAGTATTTCTGACCCGATCTACGAGTTTCAGACCTAGTATACTGCGCTCCATTGCTCTCTGACAAACTTTGATTCGGGTTTTTTAGAGAATCGGGAGAATGCATATGTCCATAATTTTGCGCTTTAATGATATTGTAAGTTGCCTTTCATGTAGTCTTTCATGGCCCAATAGCTCTTCCAATATTCTTTAGAGACTAAAGATTTTTAATATATATTCCTGCTTTATCGTCTTCATATTCCCTTTTAAGTTTCCCTGGGAGCCATAGATACACAAAAACCTGAGTATAGATTATCTACAATGATCATCTAAGTGTCTGCTCCGGCTGGGATTCGAAGCAAGGACCACCATAGCGCGACATAAGCCTACCTACACATTTGCGCAGATGAAATTATATACGCAAATCATGAAAATTAAAAGCAAACCTTTAGATGAAAGCTATTAATGTTCCTGAAAGCGTTTTGATTAATTGAATCTTCGAACTTTCTTGGCGCCAATTTCCGCTTGCTGCTAGGATCAAAGTTCTGGAGATGGAAGTCAAAATTCCAATCAGGCATGTCAAGAGCAGACGCTCTACCCGAATTTCCTGATTTATTACGCAATTGCCTAAGAAAATTGAAATTAATTGCAGTTATTGCAGGGTGAACCAGTTGATGAAACTAAACATCATCATCATCTTCCGGCCCTTAACCCAAATCAGTAGAGGTTGGCGCAACATGCTTTGTTAGAATACAAAACATGTAGAAATGCTTTGTTAGAACACAAATACATGTAGCGAAAGGACTTGGCTTTGTTTTATGACCGGCCACCTGCCTGACGTCAACCCTCTTTGGAAATGCTATTCTAGATGGTATCATCGCTACCCTGCGGTTTGCTTTATTCGACAGATATACAGCCGAGGAAGAGCCGAGGTCAAAAACTCTACTTCGCCTTCTAAACACCCTGAGTAGACTAGGGATTGCTACCCCTACCTATTCTTAGCCACTATCTATGAATCTATTCAATATTACCTTACGAAATAAGAAGAAACAAATTGTAACCTCCTGTACAAACTACTGTCACCTTTTTGTACGGGAAGTCCAAACATTATGTACGGTGTTTTTGCCAGCAGCATTTTATATTCGCTACTTGACTGAAAGGTCAAGATGAGCTACCTATTTTGTTTCAAAAAACTAACTTTCGTATTAATTTTCCGATTAACAATTTAAAAAAAAGATGAATGAAGTATGTACCTAGTAATTTTAGACATTAGTTTTGCATATAACTTTTGTAGCCAACTATAACAATGGTAAATAAACATAGTTGCTATAGGTACCTCACCTAACCTACCTCACTTGTTATCACATAGTAAATTAATATACATTACGCGTGTAGTTTAGTTTAATTAACTACACAATAAGTTATGTAATTCACGTACAACTTTACTGTAAGCAGTCATGCCTTCGTCTAATTAAATTGTAGACGAGGCGGAGTATATACGCACGTGAGCAGAAAATTACTATCTAGAGATTAGACTGTAATATACTATACCGAAGCAATACCTATTTAAGATTTATTCTATAGGCTACCTGACGTAGATACTACTAACAACATCTTATTACACAGAATCTCGAGGATTCCAATATGTATATTAAACCTAATACTAGCTTCAATTAACTAGTCTTAGGTATGCTATTCTTCTAGGCACCTAAGAGTTTTCATTATGTTATGAGTGTTTTTTGACCAAGCATTCTAAGCCTTCTTTCGCTAGTTTTTTATTCAGACCGTCCTACACTTGTGTATACTATGATCCCACCCAAAACATAAATGTGAAAGGCTGCCAAGTTCGATAATATTGGAATGCTTCGCTTATAAAAGAAGTGAGATCTAAATGAGTACCAAGTTCCATACACAGACCTCAGTTAAAAATAGTTACAGGAATGCACACTTGATTTTTCGCAGTTTGGAAAAAGAATCTACTTTCCAAACTGCGAAAAATCAAGTGTGCATTCCTGTAACTATTTTTGTAAGGTTTATTTTCTTTTTTTCTTGTGATTAAGTTAGGTAAGGAAATATCTCATTAATACTTTACTTTGACTAAATACAAACCTTCGTAACGAATTTTAGGTCGGTACGACGATTGGAAGATATAGATAATTTTTTTGTTTTAGTTCCTTAGGGGTATGAATTTACACCTTCATTATTTTTAAAACCGACTCACACTTGGCCATTTTCAGATTTTTTCCTTTACCTTGACCTAAAGACCTACCTCCATGCCAAATTTCAAGTCAATACGACCATTGGAAGTGGTCTAGGTTTTGATGAGTGAGTGAGTGAGTCAGTCAGTCAGTCAGTGAGTGTATAGTAAAAATAGCGATTTTCTGACGTCAATATCTCAAGACCTACAATAGGTACATTAATGAAATTTTGTATTTTAGATAAGTAAGTAGATCTCGACAGATACTAGAAATTTCATATGCGTAGATAAAATAGATTTTGAGTTATAGGTGGGTCAAACTTGGCCCGAAATGGTTCGTGTAATATAACCCACGGCCGGTGTGTCGGGCTCGAACTTGGCGGACACACTGCCGTGTGTCTAGATTATGCAGTAATTTCACCAGAGCCGTAGGGCTTGCAGCTTGCAGAAGAGAGAGAAGTGACTTCCTTTACTGTCGCTCTTGTGTAAAGGGTTCAAGATCTTTTTGGGTACGACGAATTGATGACATACCTAGTTTTTTAGGGTTTCGTAGTCTACTAGAAACCCTTATAGTTTCGTCATGTCTGTCTGTCTGTCTGTCTGTCTGTCTGTCTGTATGCCGCGCCCTCATATCTTCGTCAGTTTTAGAGCTATCGACATGAAATTTGGTGAGAAGATAGATCGTGTTGACCCAAATATAGAAATGTTAAGAAAAAAATATTTAAAATTTTTTTTGGACCCCCTCCCATACAAGTGAAAGGGGGGCAAAAATTTTTTTTTCTTTTGTAATATTGAGTAGGATATCGTTGAATAGGTCTTTTAAAATTAAGGTGAGGTTTCTTTGAAACAAATTCTCTAAAATGTTTCTGTCACGAGATATTTGCTTTTAAAAAGGGCGTTTTTGACCCATAATTTGTTCCAGCTGTAACTTCTAAAGTATAAACGCAAAAAATTTGAAATAAATATGGAATATAGCTTACAATCTGAAGTTACAATGAAAACTATAACGGATATCGTACCCTTAAAGGTTTCAGGAAAAATTGAGTTTTTCTATTTGCGGTTGGTCATCATACTGCTGCTAACAAACCAGCAACAAAATTAAGTTTGTAATGCTGAAAAACCTGATATTTAAACGTTGACTACGAAACCCTATTTGTGGGCGTGTCTGACATGCTCTTGGCCGTTTTTTTGTTGCAGAGGAGGAATGCTACCACTGCATGGCCAGCCTGGTGGCGTCCAAGGAGAAGATGTTCATCACACAGACGAAGCTCCTCAGTGAGGTGACGTGGAAGACCGTCATGCAGATTGCCAAGAAACATGCCGTAAGTATCCTAAGATACCTATTCAACCCCTAGCAACGTAGGTTTTGACATGTTTTTAATAGGTCTTGAATGCTAAGTGTGGGTGGGTAGTAAAGTTCAAAATCGATGGCTTTCTGTGGGGAGCCAGCATCTGGTTGGCAAGGATTAAGGCTCAAATTATACCTATTCGTCCGGTAGCGGTCAGACCGCTCTATTGCAAGTTTACAAGAAAATAAGCGTCCGCGTGCGGCTAGTAGGGACTGGATGGTGAAAATGGGAAATCTTGCTTTATGACGTACCTGGGCCTACGTCCAGCTGGCCTGCTATTTGGCTAAAGTGACATGTGTGTGAGCCGCCTTCCGCCAACAAACAAATATACGAAGTAGTTACCTAGAGTAACGCTAACAATACAAAAACAAAATACTAGATGAAAAGAAAATTAAACTCAAGTCTGTTCTATATCTGACTTAGTTAAACACACAATCAGCTTATTAGAGTATACAGCAATGGGATAAAGCATTTTTATTCATGGTTTACTATAATTACAAAGTCCATAAACGTTGTTAATAATTTATCGCATATCTTAAAATAAACGAAAAGAAATATTTTTACATATTTTAATATGCCAGGTCGATTGTAAATCATCACTGAACTTTATTATTTTATTACCATTGCAATCAAACAGATGGAAAAACATAGCTACATCGTTTATTTTGTGTAATTTTTAACTTCGGTGAAATGAAATGTAAATAGTCTGATTTTGTTAGTAATTATTTACTCAGTCATGTCTTACATTAAAGCATAAAACTACAGTACTAATAAAACGTTGACAACGCTAACTACAATACGAAAAAACTATTCAAATAGTCTAGCCTAGCCTGAATAAAATAAAAATAAATTCCTAAACTAGCGAATGGTGCTCCAAAATGTCGAATACAACGCAAAAAAAGGTTGTACATTCTGCAGTACGCGTCCCACGTTTTTTTCATCTTGTTACAAAAGCCACTTTCAGTAGAGTATCGGGAGGGATATTGGCTGAATGACTCGTCCTATTTTTATACTCTTTCTATGATAAAAAAAGGTCGAAGGTTTTGAGTAAAGCTGTTGCTTTTCCTGTTCTGGTTCTTTTTTCAGCGAATCGATGTTGGCATTTTAAGGAATGATTGCTTGGGTTATTGTTAGGAATGATTGCAGTTCTATTCTGAATCATTTGTACAACATTTCGAATAGTACAACATTTAGTTAAGTTTTTTAGACACGGCCAATTCTTCTTCTTCGAGTGGGACACCGAGTCGTCCAAATGACCTAACCAATGAAATGCCTACATCGATTTGCAGGACACCCTGTATAAAATCGTAATTTGGAATTATTTTCTAGCAAGCTCAATTTTAAATGCTTTTTATGCAATACCACTATTAAACTTTTGCCAAGACTAATAGTTTTCCCGCTGTAATTACTTTAAATGAATCGCGTGACTTTTTTATAAATCTGATATGCAAAGAAGCTTGCACACGCGAACCTGGGGTAGCTTACGTAATGTGCCATTGAGGATTGGTAATGTAGGGGGTTTTATTTTAATGCATTCTTGGTATTCAAGGAATAAAAAGTGAAATAGATTTATTTTTAAATAGGCATTTTGGATCAGTTACGAATGTAGAATTTAATGTCAAGGGATGTTGTGTTCTTGATTCCACGGAATGATAGACATTATTTCAACAATTAGTATTTTGTGTAAAAGTGTGACCTGAAAAGTGCAATCTATAAGCAACGCAGTACCTATTGTTATAGTATTGGCAAAACCTTGTGTTTCTTATCTCTGTAAACAAGCTGAAAATTCACACGACGAGTTGTAAGTATTCTTAGTGAAAAATATGGTAAACCACAACAAAACGTTTTTATTGGCACGCGATAAACAAGCAGCTTAATTTATTCCACGAAGATTACGAATGAGATAAAACCATTATATTCAGCTGGCACTATTGTTGTGGTAGGACCATCGTAATGTGGCAATAAATTTGCTTTAATGACTCTATTTACGGCACTCCGGCCATTTTATTGTCACTGCTGTTGCAACTCGTGTTTTTCCTATAAATACGATAATTTAAGGTAAACATGTGTAGGCAGCGGTCCCTGTGGAATACAAGACCTTGCTATTTGTTGTCTGTCTGTCGTGGAATTCGCTAAATTATCCTAAACTACGCAACGGGTTTTAATGCGCTTGTTTGTAATAGATAGAGTGATTATATGCAGGGATACTGCCTTTATTCCGCTGGAAAATGTGATGCAGCGGGGGAAACCGCTAACGGGCCGCTAGTCCACCATAAAATCTTGTAGGAATGATAGTAGAATTTAAAAGTTCAAGGCAGTCCAAATAACTTTTATAATTTTTACTATGATTCAACTAATTTCCATTCATTCGAGAAAATCTTTTTCACCAACTATAATAACACTTGTGAAACCCACCCCTTAGAGTACTACGCTTTGCACGAGGCTGACAACGTGACGATATGACAGCCTTATCGGCAACAATTAATTTTGCGCGTAATATGGCTCGCACGCGCCCTTTATCATACCGAGGTCTGTGCGTGCCCTTAGACACGGTAAACATGATAACTCAGTGTGTATGCGCCCTTACAGTGTAAACATGATAATACGGGGTGATTGCACTGCCTAGGTTAGATGGTGCATCTAGAAAATTATGTTGGGGAAGGTTGTTTGCGGTGTGCAAGGGAAAAACAAACAAAAGCTTCTGTAAAAGCTTACTCTATGTTTCGTAGTTTTGAACGGTGTTTGTGGCATTCGAAGCTGTTTTAAATTAAAGAAGGTAAACGAAATTCTGTTTCTGGCTTAGATAAAGATATATATCATAAAAGACATCGTCCGCAACCGACGCGAAGAACCCTGGTGGTTTCAAAATTTTGGTAAAGTAGAAATAAAATTTACCAGACTCTTGAAACTTTATCTCACACTTTTGACTATCAAGTCAACAGAGTTTTATCAACTTTTAAATTAAAATGAGATATTTCCTATAGGGATTAAAATATCTATTAATATCCAGAAAAAAAAAAACATTATTTAACCGACATAGAGTTGAATAAATCCATACAGAGTGGACTGTAAGTGCGAACGCTCATTTAAGTTGTATAAATTGACGTTCTTATGGCGAACACAAAAATGCTTTCAGCAAGGCAATAACATAATTCAAAGAAAAACTACTAGTGTTAGTTTCATAATATTTTCTCTGCTATATTTTCTTCATAACTATGAAAAAGTTATTTAGTTACTATTGTAACGTAACACTAACAAAGAGTTATTAATGTGAAAAGCTCGACTGCAAAATGTTGGTACTTTTTTAACTAATTATTGAATGGCTAACTTATTTGTATCTCTATTCCTGCTGTTTTGGGATATAATTAATGTGGAATATGTGATTTGTCTTCTTTAGTATCTAATGCACTATTAAAGTAGTTTCTTAGGTTTAAATTAAACCGAGTTCACTGCGGCGAAACACTTACCTACCTGGGATAGAAGCCCTACTGAAAATATGTTGTGATTAGGTTAGACCTAATCCTAAATCATATTTTCGTGTGGGACACCTCTTCTAAGCCGGTATTACACGGCAAACAAAACATTAATGAGCTCAAAGACACCACATAAATTCCGCAAGGTTATCGCACGGCGACCTCACTAAACTTGCCTGTTGACCAATGATTGCCTATCGGAGGTTAAGGGTTAAGGAACCAACCCTACTATTAACTGTATCGATCAATTCGGGGTGAACGCCTCTTGATTACACGAGGGAAATCGATCGACCTACTAGAGGTCTATACACGCGACAAGGATATAAAATATGTAAAAATCTTGGCTGGTAGTCCTATAGTCGTACTTAAAGACGGAAATAAGAACTACTTACAAACATGCATCACGCATTTATCCTTTGCGGTGTAAGCAGAGCGTTAATGAATTGCAATACACAATGAAGTCGCTTCTTACGACGCCCACGAGAAAGAAATGGGTTGTTGCTTGCTACTTTAGGGCATCACAGCACAGGGCATAAAAACTCGTGCGTTATGCCACTTTTATTTTGTCCCTAAGGCAGTACGATAGAGATCCTAATAAGCTTGGCATAATAAAACAGTAATTATTTATTTTATTTATTTTATTTTAATTTTTTGAGGAATGCTAACAGCACCAATTTACAAAAAGTAGTACGATTTTAGATACAAACAGGCTAATAAGAAGCATCCACATATGGAACTGTAACTTACATAAAGAGATAAAAAAAAAAACACAAATAAGTGGCATCAACATTAATGTAGGCAACCCAAAAACAAAATTTACGGTTATTATTAACAAAATATTATTATTATTATTAAAAATTTACGGTTAAATTTATTATATCATAGGTATTTTGTGATATACCGTGGAGTTTCGTTCAACTGCTCTAACAACTGGGCTACAGTCCGGGTAGCAGCCTGCAGCATATTTTATAATAGGTATAACACTGTAAGTGCAGCAAATCCTGATTTATGACCTTTCAATGCCTCAGTTATACGGAAAATATTTGCATCACTTTTTTCAGTTTTATTTCCGACTTTTAGGGTGAGAATCCACCAGAGCTGTGCGAGGAAAATGTGTCGTACGAGGATGCGTAGCTGTGCTGTGGAAATGTGTAGGGGTTTCCACCAAAGCTGTGCGAGTAAAATGTGCCGTACGAGGATGCGTAGCGGAGCTGTGAAAATGCGCATTAATGTGCGGAGCGAGGATGCGTTGCGAAGCTGTGAAATGTGTGAGCGGGGGGAATGCGATGTAGTGGAAACCTCGCAACACATTTCTCGCAACGCATTCCTCGCAACGCATTCCTCGCTACACATTCCTCGCAACACATTCCTCGCACACATTTCTCGCTTGTTTTGTATGTAGAATGGCCTCGCTTCGCTCAACCCTATTCCACCAGAGCTGAGCTGAGCGAGGCTAGGAAAATGAAGTGATTCTATTGGTGGATTTTTTCCTCGCTCACCGCCTCGCTACCTCGCACAGCTCTGGTGGATTTTCACCCTTACCAACCAATCCCTTCTCTTGTTTTCAGAAATCCGCCTCACAACACCTCCTACGGCTATCCGGCGCCATAGGGACAGAAAGAATCTACGCAGACTGGCAGTGGTGGATCCTAGCCGCTCTACCGTTCCCACATCTAGTCAGAGTGTTGGACTGCTTCTTCCATGAGGGTATCAAGGTGAGGATGACCAGACTTGTAGGTTAATAGCGTCGCAACATGTCTTACGGCTATCCGGCGCCATAGGGACAGAAAGAATCTACGCAGACTGGCAGTGGTGGATCTTAGCCGCTCTACCGTTCCCACATCTAGTCAGAGTGCTGGACTGCTTCTTCCATGAGGGTATCAAGGTGAGAAAGACCAGGCTTGTAGGTTAATAGCGTCGCAACATGTCTTACGGCTATCCGGCGCCATAGGGACAGAAAGAATCTACGCAGACTGGCAGTGGTGGATCTTAGCCGCTCTACCGTTCCCACATCTAGTCAGAGTGCTGGACTGCTTCTTCCATGAGGGTATCAAGGTGAGGAGGACCAGACTTGTAGGTAAACAAGTCAAACCATCTCGCTACGGCTATCCGGCGCCATAGGGACAGAATAAATCTACGCAGACTGGCAGTGGTGGATCCTAGCGGCTCTACCGTTCCCACATCTAGTCAGAGTGCTGGACTGCTTTTTCCATGAGGGTATCAAGGTGAGGAGGACCAGACTTGTATGTTTATAGCGTCGCAACATCTCTTAAGGCTATCCGGCGCCATAGGGACAGAAATAATCTACGCAGACTAGCAGTGGTGGATCTTAGCTGCTCTACCGTTCCCACATCTAGTCAGAGTGTTGGACTGCTTCTTCCATGAGGGTATCAAGGTGAGGAGGACCATACTTGCAGTTAAATAAGTCACAATATCTTCTAAGATTATCTGGTGCCATAGGGACTGAAAGAATCTACGCAGACTGGCAGTGGTGGATCTTAGCCGCTCTCCTGTTTCCGCATCTAGTCAGAGTGTTGGACTGCTTCTTCCATGAGGGTATCAAGGTGAGGAGGACCAGGCTTGTAGATAAACAAGAGCGTCGCTATACCTACAGCTATCCGGTGCAATAGGGACAGAAAGAATCTACGCAGACTGGCAGTGGTGGATCTTAGCGGCTTTACCGTTCCCACATCTAGTCAGAGTGTTGGACTGCTTCTTCCATGAGGGTATCAAGGTGAGAAAGACCAGGCTTGTAAGTTAATAGCGTCGCAACATGTCTTACGGCTATCCGGTGCCATAGGGACAGAAAGAATCTACGCAGACTGGCAGTGGTGGATCCTAGCTGCTCTACCGTTCCCACATCTAGTCAGAATGTTGGACTGCTTCTTCCATGAGGGTATCAAGGTGAGAAGGACCATACTTGCAGTTAAATAAGTCACAATATCTTCTAAGGTTATCTGGTGCCATAGGGACAGAAAGAATCTACGCAGACTGGCAGTGGTGGCTCCTAGCTGCTCTACCGTTCCCACATCTAGTCAGAGTGCTAGACTGCTTCTTCCATGAGGGAATCAAGGTGAGGAGGACCATACTTGCAGTTAAATAAGTCACAATATCTTCTAAGGTTATCTGGTGCCATAGGGACAGAAAGAATCTACGCAGACTGGAAGTGGTGGATTCTAGCAGCTCTACCGTTCTCACATCTAGTCAAGAGTGCTGAACTGCTTCTTCCATGAGGGTATCAAGGTGAGGAGGACCAGGCTTGTAGGTTATTAGCGTCGGAACATGTCTTACGGTTATCCGGTGTCATAGAGACAGAATTAATCTACGCAGACTGGCAGTGGTGGATCTTAGCAGCTCTACCGTTCCCACATCTAGTCAGAGTGTTGGACTGCTTCTTCCATGAGGGTATCAAGGTGAGGAGACCAGACCTGTAGGTTGATAAGTCGCAACATCTCTTAAGGATATCTGGTGCCATGGGACAGAAAGAATATACGCAACCTGGCAGTGGTGGATCTTAGCCGCTCTACCGTTCCCACATCTAGTCAGAGTGCTGGCCTACTTCTTTCATGAAGGTATCAAGGTATGGAGGACCAGCCTTGTAGGTTAATAAGTCGCAATATCTCTTACGGCTATCCGGTGCCATAGGGACAGAAAGAATCTACGCAGACTAGCAGTGGTGGATCTTAGCCGCTCTACCGTTCCCACATCTAGTCAGAGTGCTGGACTGCTTCTTCCATGAGGGTATCAAGGTAAGGAGGATCAGGCTTGTAGATAAATAAGTCAAAAAGTCACATCACCAATGGTTGTCCGGTGCTAAATGGACATAAAGAATCTTCGTAGACTGGCAATGGTGGATCCTAGCCGCTCTACCGTTCCCACATCTAGTCAGAGTGCTGGACTGCTTCTTCCATGAGGGTATCAAGGTAAGGAGGATCAGGCTTGTAGATAAATAAGTCAAAAAGTCACATCACCAATGGTTGTTCGGTGCTAAATGGACATAAAGAATCTTCGTAGACTGGCAATGGTGGATCCTAGCCGCTCTACCGTTCCCACATCTAGTCAGAGTGCTGGACTGCTTCTTCCATGAGGGTATCAAGGTGAGGAGGACCAGAACTGTAGGTCAATGGCGTCGCAACATGTTTTACGGCTATCCGGTGCCATAGGGACAGAAAGAATCTACGCAGACTGGCAGTGGTGGGTCCTAGCTGCTCTACCGTTCCCACATCTGAGTGTTGGACTGCTTCTTCCATGAGGGTATCAAGGTAAGGAGGATCAGGTTTGTAGGTTAATAGCTTCGCAACATGTCTTACGGCTATCCGGCGCCATAGGGACAGAAAGAATCTACGCAGACTGGCAGTGGTGGATCTTAGCCGCTCTACCGTTCCCACATCTAGTCAGAGTGGTGGACTGCTTCTTCCGTGAGGGTATCAAGGTGAGGAGATAGGGTCTAGACCCTTTGAATGAAGTCGAACTGTCTTACAAAAATACGATGGTAGCTTCACAGGGGCCGCCTGGATTGCAGTTATCTTCCTTTAGACAAAAGACAGCAGAAGCACAAAACCTGGCAGAACACCACGCAACAGTGCAATAGGAATTTGATTGATTTTGTTTTGGCAGTTGTAGTTCTTATTTATCGGATCTAATTTGCCTAGGCTGTTTATTATGTCAGACTTCAGAGGCCTTCTACTTGTTTCGTTTATCAGGTCGTTAGATGATTCGGTGTCCCACACTAAAAGAGACCGTGTCTTTTACTTATTCGTTTATTTATCTAAGTTAGTAATATTCAACTTGTTTGCAACCCACTTCTTCTTACCTACTTCTTTTGTTTATTTATCTTAGTTAGTAATATCCAACTTGTTTGCAACCCACTCTAACTGTTACGAACTCATTATGTTTTTGTGGTTAATTTCCAGGTATTCTACCGAGTAGCGCTCGCGATCCTCATCCTGTTCAACAAGCACTCGTCGAACCAGAACTCGGAGTGGTACGCCGAAGCGACGAAGAACGGCGTCGACCACGCGATCGACAAGTTCTGCCGGAACATGCCCGCCTCGCCGACCAAACTACTGCGCACCGCCTTCAGTATACGCGCACTAAGGTAAATAAATTATGGTGTTACTTACCCTACCGACCTGATTGATCAAATTAAATTCAAATTCAATTATTTATTTCTTTGTAGGAATGTACAAGATTCTCTTAAAGAAAGTCATATTCTAATATAATCTTAAAAAAGAGAAAATTTCTAATGCAAAATTTTCTCTTATTTATAACAATTTGAGTTCCTACTCTAAACGCGGCTCAGGCGGGATAAAAAAATAAAAATAAAGGCACTGCCTCGGGGCTGGCCAGGCTAACCACACAGCATGCAACTTTATGATCCTAGTAATCCAACTGACACAACGGACTCAACCGCCCCAACTGATCCGGCAGACCTAACTGGTTCAAACATCTCAGCTGATCCAACTATTCCAAATTTCCAATTGACTCAACCCTCCCCACTGATCAAACCGTTACAGTTGACACAACTAACCAAAACACTCCAACAATCTCAATGATTCATCTAACGCAACTGACCTATCGTACCCCAGTCACCCTACCAACTATTCTCATGCCTGTACTCCTCACGGGGTAGGCAGTGGACGAAGAACGGCGTCAACCACGCCGTCGACAAATTCTGTCGGAACATGCCCGCCTCGCCCACCAAACTACTGCGCACCGCCTTCAGTATACGCGCACTAAGGTAGGAGCAAAATTACCAATGCCAATAAACCAATCAACCTAATAAACCGACCAACTTGACCAAGTAAACCGATCAACCCAATAAAACTATGAGCCCCACTGAATAAACCAATCGGTCTCGCTCGACCAATCCAATAAACCAACCAGAACTACCCAATAAACCGACCAACACAACCCAATAAACCGACTAATACAAACCAACAATAAAACGTAACAAACCAGTCAGTCTAAACAACCACTCTTACGTCTGTACCTCTCACGGGATAGGCAGTAGATGAAGAATGGAGTCGACTGTTATGATGACGCCATCGACAAGTTTTGTCGGAACATGCCCGCCTCGCCGACCAAACTACTGCGCACCGCCTTCAGTATACGCGCACTAAGGTAGGTAGCCATGGTCTAGCTAATCCAACCGACCCGCTGACCTGACTGCTCCAACTGACACAACTGACTTAACTGACCCAACGCTCCCAACCAATCTAACTTACCGAACCGATTCAACAGTCCTAATACAACCAACTGAACCGACTGGCCCTAATAATTCAACTGACATAGCTGACATAACAAACCTCTGCGCGACTTTAACTCTAACGGTGTAGGCAGTGGACGAAGAAAGGCGTCGACCACGCCATCGACAAATTCTGTCGGAACATGCCCGCCTCGCCGACCAAACTACTGCGACCAACTAAGCGTTATCCACCAATCTGCGCAAACCAACCCATTAAATCGGCGAACCTAACCCTATTAACCGACGACCAAACCCAATAAATCGACGAACTCGACCCAATAAACCATTTAACCCAAACCAATAAAGCAATCAGATGATCCCAATAAAACATTCAACCCAACACAATAAACTGACGAACCAAACCCAATAAATCGACCAACTCGACCCAATAAACCAATTAACCCAACCCAATAAACCAATCAAATCATCCTAATAAAACAATCAACCCAACCCAATAAACCGACGAACCATACCCAATAAATCGACCAACTCGACCCAATAAACCAATTAACCCAACCCAATAAACCAATCAAATCATCCTAATAAAACAATCAACCCAACCCAATAAACCGACGAACCATACCCAATAAATCGACCAACTCTACCCAATAAACCAAATGAACCCAACCCAAAATAACAATCAACCCAACTCAATAAATCGACCAAACCAAACCAATAAATAAACCGACCTAACTGACCGAACGAATAAACAAAGTGACCACCCACCTAAGCAACCAAAGCCTGCTCAAGAATCCCAAGCTACTACAGTCTAACAATTTTCACTTTTCTTCCAGTTCACAGTACATATCTCGAGTGTTCATAAAGACAGAGATGACTCTGAAATCGAAGCAAGTGATCCACGGCACGCGATTGGTCAGATCCCGCTCCTCCGACAACCTGCCCACCAGCCAATCACAAGTCAACATTCAAATGATGTCGCACACACTCACTATTAGAGAGGTAAGTTGTATTCAACTTGTATATAATGTAGGAGAAAACATATTGGGTTCTGAGAGATGAGAGTGTGGAGAGAAATTGCTGAAGTCAAGGATTTTACGAAGTATTTTTTTCAAGTTTTATACGACAATACATGAGAATTTGTTAGCATTCTTCATTTAATAATATTGTCTACACTGAATGTGAGTGTTCGTAAAAATTTTGACTTCTTTTTGTATGTAAGAAAATGTGGGCTCTAAATTTATTATTAGGTTTTAGTACTTCATATGTATACACTGGAACATTATCGAAAGATATCTCTAACATACACGACGAGATTAACACACAGACGCACTACGGACAGATATTACTTATTATTATTGTAGGTTTACTGGGAATTCATGACAATTACAAGAAAAAATTTCATGAGAAACGAGGCTCAAACAAAATGAATTACCCAATCATGAGTTTAGACTGCCGAAATTATTTAAAACATGCATCTGTTGAATTGTTATAATATACCCACTGAAAAAATAGAAAATACCTGACATATTTATACATCCCACTTGGTACCTATCCACTGAAAATATTAGAAAAAATATCTGACATAGCTACACCTATGTCAGATACCTAAAAAATCTATCAGACCATAAATTACTGGTCATGCATTCCCAGTTTTATAATGCGTATAATATTTATGTATGTGTATACCGGAATACTATATTTATTTTCAGCAGAGATTGTCAGAGGAATCGTGCAAGAAAATGGTATCGTACCACCTCTAGGAGTGGCTTTTGGCTTTTCTATATCATTAAAATCATTTTTGACTGCGATTAACATACATTTAACTAACTTTTAGTGTTACAAGTTGCCGGCAAAGTGTATAAAGATTTAGTCTCTGAAATGTCTAGGTAACTTTTGAAACAGGTTATAGGATACATACCTAAATTGATACAAAGGTATATCAGAAAAAAAAAGGCCAAATGTATAAAAATTATAACCTGATTCATCATTTGTCTAGTATTTTTAAAGACTGCAAATCTTATACTTTGCTAGTGACGTTTCGAATTGATGATAAATCGATATGTAAGATAGTATCCATCGATTTTATTTGTTTCGTTCCGTGTGCGATTGAAAATCTTGTTGTGTCGTCGGTGTTTCATTCGACTAAAAAGCTAGAAGAGAAAAAAAAGACAAGAAAAGTAATATGGAAGTTTTATTTTTCTTTGAACATTCTATAGTCCATTTTACTCTCCAACTTAGTACTGAGTGTTCAAAGAAAAATGTTACCGACTTTGAATTTGACGATATTCTGATTAATGCCGACAGAATTGAGAAGAAATCAGGTGATCATACCATTGGCTTTCGTTGTTTGATTCCTGTTCTCTATGTCTAAATGTTTGTACAATCAGTTTTATCTACAAAGTTCTGTTTCTACATAATTTCCCCCTTCGCATGAATTTGATCTTCCGAATACAAATGTAAAATTTGATAACAACACTGATGAATATAGCCTGAGAGAGTAACATAGTGATGTGACGGCATGTTGTCGATTCAGGGATGTTATGGATATTAAATTTCGGACTTATTCTAATAAAAGATTCGGATACGGCAACAAAGTTATTTCGAATTGTCCGTTAATTTCATTTATGGGTTCTTACTAGAAAGATTTATATAATATTTTTAATAAGTAGTATAATTGCTGACAATTTTGTTTGCCAAAAACAAGACAAAGCAATTTGTGTTTGAGCCATTTAAAAATAACTCTGTATAGCGTGTCTCATTTAGACTTCGTCCTATTCGAAATTATCTTAATGTGGAGAGGCGCCTCTAGTACCTATCTATTTAGCTGGTCCACCAATCCTGCCTGCAGTAAAAAAATATGCAAGTTTACTAAAAATAACGTATCTCCGCTGTATTCGAAATTATATTACTCTATTATTTCGGAAATAGTTTCATAACATCCCTGGTCGATTGTTCCGTGTGTGCGAGTGCTAACCGTGTGTCGATTTTAGGGTGCCCATTCGCCGGGCCCGCGCGCCCTTTCGATGGGTGTGTACCCAATCCAAGCCCTCAAGTCGCAGATACTTGACCAAAGCGAAGTAAGATATCGATATCGATGTTTAGATGCACCGCTTGGCACTAGGTGTTTATCCTATCTTTTTTTAAGAGCGTTATTTCATGTAGCGTCTATTTTCTGTTGATTATTTTTATGATGTTTATTTGCGCCGTTGGTAAGTAAATGTAAGCTAAGAATGCATGATTGTTCTTTTTATTCAATGTAATAAATTGTTTGGATGTTTTGAATACACTACGTGTATGCTCTACTATTTTTTCCTATTTTAGGTTTCAGCGTATAGTTAGGTAGATACTAGGTACTCACTCATTCTAAAAATATATAACTAAAATTGTTGTGCATTGGGATTTGAAAGATAATGTTTTGTCGTCCTCCAAAATCTTCCATCCCATTTACGGGTTTTACGCACATTAGGACCTACACTTATTATAAATATTATTGTAGAAATCCGTGCAAATACTTGGGACGAAATTCTTCTTATTTTGCATAGAGATATGGGGAAATGTTATATCAAAGGAATAAGACTGGTGTATAAATATTCTGATATGAAATTAGATACGTGCATCGGAGGTTATGCAAACAGCAGATTGTAAGCGCTGTCTGTCTCTGAAAAATGCAAACGGCACAGTAGTGCTCATCGCCAAGTCGAAAGCAGAAAGTACTGTCGCCATGACGCGTGGCAGGTTATTCTGAAGTACGTCGAACAAATAAAGTGACAGTTTAGTGGGGTAATTCCAGAGCCCCCGGTCGCAGCACCGCGCGTTGTGGTTCCCGTTCAGTAAAGCGGTGTTCAGCGACCAGCGACACCACGCCTCCGATCTCAGGCAGAAGGTGAAACACTGTAGCATTGGACGGTTGATGGATGTGTCTCTTTGTGGTAATATTCAATGCGCTTGAACTTGGCCTGTCTACCAACCGTGCGCCTTCAGCCGAGCTTCATTTATAGACAGAACATCGTTATGTACTGTTGCTCATTTCTACTATTTTCAATAGTCTCCAATTTACTTTTATCATATATAGGTAAAGAATACAATTGCCTTACAAGGAATACAATTTTTAAAAAGCATAATGTCCATTTCTATCAATATTTTTTCTTATAGCAAAGAGACACATCAGGGCGTAGGGGTGTAGGTTAAAATTGTGGCGGGAATCAAAATTGTAACAACTAAATTCACAACGGTAACCAAGCACCGGTATTGTAGTGATATGTGTAGCTAGCGAGTTGAATAACGAGTTTTGGTACACTTAGGTAGTGCTATGACGACACCTAATAAAAATTCTACCAATCGACTTGTCTATACTGGCAACACTGGTAGAAATCTAGCTTCAATGGTTGGCTACGCTAAGTGATGCCAGTTTAGATAAATAAATTGCTACTGTCAGCTTTTTATAATTTCATATCCACGTTGTGAATCGTCTAGTTGTATGTTGCATGAGTTTATGGAAGGTAGCTAGATTTTTAGTTGTTTTGTCCATAGTTTTTTGTTTAGATGTGCACTTTGCACTTGGCACTGTAGTCGACTAATACACCACTAATAATGTGATGTCATAGTGTCGTCGTTCAGATTTATTTATATTTTCTATTTTGCATTAGGCATTGAGCGTACCGTATATATTTTTTCTTAAAAATCGTATTTTTTGCTAAATGCTTTTTTTAATAGGTTACCATTTATTTAAAATTTTAGGTAAATTTTAAAATAATATTTTTGATGACAATAGTTTTTTATCGTTGTACGTTTAATTTACTTTGTATAGAAAACTACACATTATTATAAAATTAAAGGCTAAAGGTTAATGGAAAGAATCGATGTGCATCGCGTAACTAGTTAGCCAGAGGTATAGTTTAGGTACAAAATATAATAATTTCGCCCGGTGCGGCTTAGTGACAGCACTAACAGAAGATGAGGATAAAATAGAACAAAAGATGAGCACAATAGAACCTTTTGTTCTAGAATCATTTCATCATCATCTTCCTGCCCTTATCCCAATTACCTGGGGTCGGCGCAACACGTTTCGTTGAGCACAAAATCGTGTTGCAAAAGGATTTGGCTGAATTTTACGACCGGCCGCCTACCAGACGTCAACCCTCCTTGGGAATGCTTTTGGGGTGGATTAACCGCCACCATTCGGTTGGCCGTGGCTGTTTGGGTTGGGTTTATCCCTTGGTCGCCTCTTACGACCACGGGAAGAGAGGGGGTGGTGCTATTCTACTCTGCCGGCCCCACACGGCACATTCTACTCTGCCGGCCCCACTTGGCACATTTTACTCTGCCGGCCCCACAAGTAATTTAGAGATAAATAAATCGGGTGAAACTATACGAAGAAAATTGTCTGGTTACGCAATGTATTAAGGTATTTACCTAAATACTTGTAGCCTATAGTTTTGTAATATAGGCACTGTAGAACAAGATGTATCTGTATTCACGTGCGTGCCGCTGGTTCCAGCTGTTCACGCTGTGGTCGTGGCTGCCGGTGCGGATCACCATGTACCAGCCAGTGCTGTTATACACGACGGAGGAGCACGGCTGCTCGCTCACCACCTTCTACGTGCGCGTGGAGCACCATGAGCCCACGCTGCTCATGATCAAGACCTGCAACAACGAGGTGGGTCCCTAGGGCTTTTATTTCACCAACAGTAACATTTTAGCTATATTGGAGGTTCATTAACAACACATCTTGAACAATACTAAGCGGACACAAACAAAGGCCTAAAAATCTGCTAGCTCCTTGCCCTATATGCCGCCTGCCGAAGGGGGCTTGCACATCCCTAGCGCGCCTCACATTCCCCTGCCTCCGAAGGGGACTTACACATCCCTGGCTGGCACGCCTCACGTGCCCCTGCCCCCGAAGGGGGCATACACATCCCTGGCACGCCTCACATGCCCCTGCCCCCGAAGGGGGCTTACATATCCCTGGCACGCCTCATGCCCCTGCCCCGAAGGGACATATCCCTGGCACGCCTCACATGCCCCTGCCCCCGAAGGGGGCTTACATATCCCTGGCACGCCTCACATGCCCCTGCCCCCGAAGGAGGCTTACACATCCCTGGCGCGCCTCACATGCCCCTGCCCGAAGGAGGCTTACACATCCTTAGCGGGCCTCACATGCCCCTGCCCCGAAGGGGGCTTACACATCCTTAGCGCGCCTCACATGCCCCTGCCCCCGAAGGGGGCTTACACATCCTTAGCGGGCCTCACATGCCCCTGCACCCGAAGGGGCACATATCCTGGCACGCCTCATGCCCCTGCCCCGAAGCACATATCCTGGCACGCCTCACCCCTGCCCCGAAGGGCACATATCCCTGGCACGCCTCACATGCCCCTGCCCCCGAAGGGGGCTTACACATCCCTGGCACGCCTCACATGCCCCTGCCCCCGAAGGGGGCTTACATATCCCTGGCACGCCTCACATGCCCCTGCCCCCGAAGGGGGCTTACATATCCCTGGCACGCCTCACATGCCCCTGCCCCCGAAGGGGGCTTACACATCCCTGGCACGCCTCACATTCCCCTGCCCCCGAAGGGGGCTTACACATCCCTGGCACGCCTCACATTCCCCTCTTACACATCCCTGGCACGCCTCACATTCCCCTGCCCCCGAAGGGGGCTTACACATCCCTGGCACGCCTCACATTCCCCTCTTACACATCCCTGGCACGCCTCACATTCCCCTCTTACACATCCCTGGCACGCCTCACTTTCCCCTCACGAACATCTTAGACCGTACCTCAGCAAGGCTTCATCTACCGGTTGATGTTGTAACCCTGTACGGTGTGTGTGGTTGCAGGTGTTCGGCGCGTACTGCTCGACGCGGTGGTTCGAGCGCAACCAGAAGGACGAGCGCGGCAACCGGCAGGCATACTTCGGTACCGGCGAGACATTCCTCTTCAGGTAGGAGAACCACACACCCACCTATGATACACATTCGTTTGGAGGCTCTGATTAACACACATCTATATAAATTCTGTTTTAGGCTCAAATTATATTTGTCAGTTGGCAGAGTAAATGGGAAGAGATTGTAAATTATCTATTTTAATGTATTACTTGTAAACTTGCGGTGACGGAGAGACCTAGCTACAGCCGACAGGTGGACAAATATAATTCGAGTCTTATAAAAATCTAATAAAAAAAAACAACGAATATTATACCCAATTTATATGTGGGGCTTCTTAGAACCCAAAAGCTCAGTTACGAATAAGAACGCGTATTCATTTAGCAGCTTTTGTGTTGCAAGATTGTTTCGCATTAGTGATTCGCAAAAATTTAAAACGCTGGTCAAATTGTGGTAAAACAAAATGTTCCCAAATGAATACGCGTCCTAAACCTAAATATTTATTATTTAACTGTTGTAGTTAGAAGGTAGACTTAGATCTATTAGTAGCTATTAGAAATATATTTCGAAGGTTTGAGGTTGTATACGACATGTGAATTTACACAACAAGATCAGTAGTGAGGTGAGGTACTATTTTTAATCTTCCTTCCTCAAAAACAAGAAAAAATTGTTAATCTTTCACTGAGATTTTTTCACATGTCTGTATAACCACTTTTTGCAATCAATCTAAAATTTATAATTGATTGGTTGAAAAAGGAACCATATTTCTACTTATTTTGTGAAGTTTCTATATATCTTAGATGCTTTAAATGTGTATTACCCATTATTTATGTATTAAACTTTATAAACTGGCTTCGATGTGTAGAATTTTCTACAATTAGTTATGGTAGTATCTTTGTTATTTATTACTGTTTAAATATTTCTAAACCGACTAACAAACAGGAGCATTTTATTTTATTAGGCTATTATTGTATTCTTATGTAGGCCTGAATTATTGATTCCGACGCCTTCGACGATCGGCCAGTTGGCATATTTTTTTATTAGTTTTTCGTTTCACATACCTACGTCAGACTGCACCAAGTAGTTATACTACTCAAATCAATTCATGTCAAGAGTATGGTGTGAATTGATTCGTGCGGTACTTAGAGTATATTTAAGCAAGCTATAGAGTGCGAATTAGGCCCTGCGGCATACTGTCAAAGCGTAAGCAGTTGCACACGTCAAATGTATGAGAAGTTATAGAGGTTAAGTAGTGCTGTCATTGTCGTTTTGCTACTGACAGACAGAGAGGGTGCGCCCAGACTACTGCCACCAGTTCCTACTTTTTACGCGCACTCTATAGCTTGCTTATATACGGTTACATTTAATTAAGTACAAATCTCTTGAGGGTATAATCTACTCACAAAACTAAACAACTTTTGTTTGAAACTTTTCTTCAAAATATGAAGAAAAAATTTGGACCTCCCATACAAAAATGTTGAAAAAGTGTGTCACTTAGTATGGGACGACCAAATTCTTTTTTCATATTTCGAAGAAAAGTTTCAAACAAAAGTTGTTCAGTTTTGTGAGTAGATTACACCCTCAAGAGATTTGTACTTAATTAAATGTAACCGTATATATACTCTAAGGTGCGGTATTACTACATCACTGTGGCAAATACTGGAAACGTGTGAATGATAGCGATAAAACATTTCGTAGCAGACACGCGCGTACGAAATGAAAATCTAGGTTCAAAAATACGCCTTCAGGTCGCCCGCCACATATTTTTTCTGACGGACGAGTATGATTTGACCCTTAAGACATAAGAAATTTAAAAAAATGCCTTCTTTGTTTGTTAGTCAATCTATTTTTTTTTTATATTTGTTAAGTCCCCACCGCCGCCTTGGTGATTAACTTTACAATTTATTTCCGTCGCGCGATTTGTGTTGTGATATTTATTCTATTATTATTTGGGCTCTTCGGGTAAAAGGTAAATCTCTTTTCGTTACATTCATATCCCTCTTCTCCATACAATTTTGTTTTGCTACCATTCCATTGATACCTACTTACATTTATTTTATTTAACATTTTATGGATATAACGCATGTATTTATTTAACAATTTTTTTGCATGTTGCATGATAGCTTGGGGTTGTTTGTTTGTTTGTGCTAGTATACTTTACTTACTCAATATTTTATTAACATAGCAATTGTATTATTTTGATATTTTTGGAAACGATGCTGTTTTATTAGGTAGTATTGACTTTGAGTTTAAGAATTTGTTTGGAAAGTATTCAAAACAAATCTGCGCTTTTACGTCGCTCAATGATTTGGATTTTTGTCTTGAAACTCAAAGTCAATAACCTTGTCTTTTTATTGCAATGGGTCTGCTCTATTCTGTACATACATCATTTAAATGATTTGCAATGCATAATTTGACTGAGTTTGAATTAAATCGTCACATTTGTTCATACACACAAAAGTTTTCTTTGGACGATCAGAATGTTTTTTTAATTGTCGAAACCAAAATATTGTTAGCCAAGAAATCGTTTATCCAGAACTCATCTGGGTAATGGTTTATTGGGTCGTTGGACGACTCGGTGTCCCACACGAAAAGAGAGATTTCAGTAAGGTGGTAAAGTAATATTGGCAATGTTTTCTTATTTTGGTTTCGATATGTTTGGCCACATCCCGACCACATTTGTATATTCCATGATAATGGCACTACACATCATTGAATTGGCTGTTTCGTGTAATTTCTGGTTTTCATTCGAACATAAATATTGTTCAATATTTACTCTTACAAGAAGGTGGCATTTGTCTAGCATTTTTAGCCACGGCAGTGATAAATTAATATCATATACTATAACATCTAACTCAGAAAATAAAAACATTCTGTGTTAACTTGCTAAATAGTCTTATTTTTTTCTTAGAGCGAAAAAATGATGATATTTTGTAATATATAGTTTCACTATGATTTATTGAATTTTTTTGGTGGTTTCTAATTCAAAATCCACTAGCAAAGAGCCAGCCAACTTCTTGCAACCGTAAAAAACATGGCATTCTGCATCTCCTCGACTAAAATCTCGGGTCCAAAAAGCACAGAGCATGTTCGTGAAGTGCCATCGTACCATCACCTAACCGAATGCCGCCTATCACCCATCTGTTTCCATACAGCCTTTACCCGGAGCGCGCCAAGTATCCGTGGGTGGGCTGCACCAACGCCAGCGGCGACAAAGACGAGAAACAACAGCAGGTCGCGCACGGATCAGAACTCTTCATGGCGGCGGATAACAAAATGATCACGATAGGCGGAGGGTAAGGAAATTCCCCACGTTTCAGCCTCCACCCGGTGCGCGCTAAGTACCCCTGGGTGGGCACCATTGAAGAAGAAAAACAGAAGAATAAACTGAAGGCGGAGATAGAGGGAGTGGAAGTTCACGCGGAGGAAGAGAAAGGAGATGAAGTTGCAGAAGGGACGGGAGGGACGCACGCCAAGTCGCTGTTCATGGCGGCCGATAGCACCATGATTACCATTGGTGGAGGGTATGTTGCAGGGGGGGGTTAAACCAAATACATAAAGAACAATAGTAATTATGAGTCTAAGAAGGACAGATTTCGGAACGGAATCAACAATGGGCATTGTGTTCAGCAGTGTACCAAAATCAAATAATGGTCCTTGGGTTTTGAAACATTTTGCTTTTATCTAAGAATTTTTAAGTTATAAATTATAAGTGGATCCTTTTGTTCTATTCAGTTTTTTAACCTAACCTTCCTGTTCTGTACTTTTAATGTGAGTAGGTAGATTTCACAACACCAAGCAGTTTTGGTTACACCAGTTCTAATTTTAGAATTCAGATTTTAGTCGACGATGAATAGGAGTACTTACGGCTTTCTGTTGATCTCTTCCTTTTCCTATGGGGGAGAAAAATATGGCTCTCTTGCTACAGTTTAATGAGTTTGTTCGCGACCGTCCCTAGAGGGACAGACGGTGGGGGGGCGAGATACCCAAAGATGTCAGCGGGTAGCGGGTGGTGTAGCAGGGAAGGGAAACGCGTGCATCCGCGCCGCGCGTCGTATTAGAATGACGCGCTACCTCGTCCCCGCCACCGTCTGTACCCCGCGGGACGGTCGCGAACGAAGTCTGTTATTATAACGCCGTCATCCCCCATCATCATTTCATATCTAACTTACATGTCTACATTTTCAGTGACGGTCAGGCGATATGGATGGACGAGAACATTCGTTTCGGCAAGACGGACCACTGTTCCACGTTCAACAACCCGCCGCTCTGCCCGAGCGGAGACTTCGAGATCCGCGTGCTCGAGGTCTACGGCTTCTCGGGGGCGTAGGCCACATGCCTAAGACCTGGACTAAGGAATTGGTAGGATTCACCAGTTTCAGGAACGTGAACCAAGGATAAGGTAGAATTTACCACCATTTTATACGCTACTCAACTCAAGGAATCGACAAAACTCGTTTTAAAATAGTTGTTACGCATAACCAGTGTAAGATGGTGCCTCAATTCGAGCTGCGCGCAGTATGTGATGGTAGAATTTGTTTGAAATGAAATAGTAGTTTTTTGACGTTTGAGACAAAATGGTAGGAATTTGCCGGTTTTATAATGGCAGCACTGGTTTATTGACTGTTACGTTCAAATTGCGTGAGGTAATTTAGAATTTCAAACAGATTCTTCTGAGAAGACTTTAATTTACAAAATTGTAACAAATAGTTTGACGCTGTTAAGTTATTCGATTTAAGACTAGGTATTGAACGAACAATTTAGTTTAGAACTGTTATTTTTTGTAAGAATTTTGAGTGAAATTATTTGTTACAATTTTACCATTTTAAAAAGGAAAGTTTGAAAAAGTTCACGTTCACAAAGTGCCGTAAAAATGCCTTGATGACGAAACATGAGGTCGTCAACATATAAAAGTCGTTCTCTAAATCTATGAAAATCATACCCATCCTGTTCTTATATCACAAAATATACGAATATAATTAGCATAGGATTCGACTGCTAAATATCGGTGGCAATATTTCAATGGAATCGATTTATATGTGTCGTGTTTAGCTATTTAGAGTTATTCTACTAATCCCCACTATCTTGTTATACAAGTAAAAATCCTGGAAATATTTGACGTGGCGAACCTTTTCAAAAAACTGAACCGCTCTTTCCATGGATGGAAGAAAAATATTGAAAAAGTCGCGCAGTTTTATGGATTTATCACACCGGCATATATTTTCAGTTGTCATCAAAACCAGAAACATTTAAATGAGTGGGGATTTTAGAATAAAACTTTTTACTACTATTGTACGATCACCCTTGCCGTTATGATTATAAATATTATGATCAGACTGTATAGATGTATTCCTATACCTATTTATTCGGCTATCTATGTGTGCCCCGTAGTTGCCCTTACGTAACACAGCTGTCCTTGAAGACAACGAAAACGGGGGAAAGTAGGTTGTTTCGATATATTTACTCGTGTTTTTAAATGTCTGAGTGTAAGTACAAAATGGATGTTTCTTACCTACTCTTGTTGGATTAATACGCTTATGTGAGAGCAATATGTATCTGCCGTAGGCCTAGCCGGGCGGTTGGCGAACATTTCCCAGTTTTGTTGTCGAATGAACATTCCAGTGACGTTACCCTTTAATTTTAGGGTTCCCTAACACCTTGCTGTATCCTAACCATCGAGGGTCGATTTGGGATTTGCTAACATTAAAAAATATGTTTGCGGGGCTTATGAAATTTTTGTTACATTGTAATTTCGGTCCAAACATCAGTATTTGGTATCGTCTAGTATGGAGTATCTTCATAGACTCATAGCTTTCGTATAATCAGTCGATAATGTCGTTGCTCACAAAAATGTACCAAAGAAATTATTTGTAGCGAACGTCTTCCTGTTATACGTAGATTCTGTGAGGCCTCATATTTCATAGATTATGGATTCCATTCTATGACAAAAAACTCCATTATCATAAGGGATCATGAGACCTTCACCTATGTAGGTTTTTTTACGTCGTATTGCACTAATATTACTCCAAAACGCATAACAGGAAAACAACAACTTTTGAGACGGTGATAATGATAAACATATTAAATCACTGCCTTATATTTGGGGACATGAAATGAGCAATAAATGAGAATTACCCATACATTACTTTTTGTTGAACGCATTCATTCTAAACCATTAATTAGCTCATGTTGTGACTCCAGATTCACGCAATCATAGTATTATTTCTTTCGTATTTCGAAGGTCATGTGCCAAAAATGGACCATTTTGGAGAAATATTGCGACTCTTATCGGTATGCAATAGAATAGTTTTAATTTGTTGTAAAAGTATTTTACGTTCTTTTTTGTTTAGTTAATACATTGACGAAATTCTGCAAGAAATGGATTGTGTACCTAGTTTCATGTATATTAAGTTTTTAAATATAATTTGTATACTTTAGTGAATATATTATTTTCCAATACTTATGTATTGTCGGTTTTCTTGTCACAATAAATACATATCCCTAGCAGTACAAAGGGGTTTACCTGCGATCATATCGACCACGGCTTTTCTGGCTACGATTTGTAAATATTTGTTTTAAGTCTCTACCTACTTCAGCTAAAATAAAAAATATATATTAAGAACCCAAGTGGGGGATTGCAGAATAACCCTAAAAATTTAGTTTTAGTAGGTAGATGACGTGATGTAGCGAAACTGGGAATTGTCATACGATATGTTTATCAGAAGCCTAAGACTTGTTTTAAATTCAGATTATTTATGTAATTTATTGAGTAGGTAATGTAATGAGTAGTGTTTTATATGTATGTTAAGGTGTCCCTCTGTGGGTGAGGCTTAGCTTTGGTCCTTTATAAATTAAAACAAGTCTGTTTTATTAGGGTTTCGTAGTCTACTAGAAACCCTTATAGTTTCGTCATGTCTGTCTGTCTGTCTGTCTGTCTGTCTGTCTGTCTGTCTGTATGCCGCGCCCTCATATCTTCGTCAGTTTTAGAGCTATCGACATGAAATTTGGAGAGAAGATAGATCGTGTTGACCCAAATATAGAAATGTTAAGAAAAAAATATTTTAAATGTTTTTTGGACCCCCTCCCATACAAGTGAAAGGGGGGCAAAAAATTTTTTTTTCTTCTGTAATATTGAGTAGGATATCGTTGAATAGGTCTTTTAAAACTAAGATGAGGTTTCTTTGAAACAAAGTCACTAAAATGTTTCTGTCACGAGATATTTACTTTTAAAAAGGGCGTTTTTGACCCATAATTTGTTCCAGCTGTAACTTCTAAAGTATAAAAGCTAAAAATTAGAAATTAATATGGAATATAGCTTACAATCTGAAGTTACAATGAAAACTATAACGGATATTGTACCCTTAAAGGTTTCAGAAAAAATTGAGTTTTTCTATTTGCGGTTGGTCATCATACTGCTGCTAACAAACCAGCAACAAATTAAGTTTGTAATGCTGAAAAACCTGATATTTAAATGTTGACTACGAAACCCTATTTGTGAGCGTGTCTGACACGCTCTTGGCCGGTTTTTTTTATTTTATATTATTAGCCCATACGTTTTTTCAATAAAATGTTAGGTAAGATAAGGTGATGAAAAATATAATAATTATTAGTGTCAGTCAACCCCTTCATTGCAATGTATGAAATATGACCAAGAGCTAGACGTGAGTTTTTTTATATAATACGTTGTTTTCGCCACACAGAGGGACGCCGCGCGATGTTGCTGTTAGCCAATTGTCGTTAATCAGTGTAAAGTCTAGTCTTTATCCTGTTTTTATTATCCCTAACGATATGATTAATTATTATTATCTAAATATTTACGAATTGATATTTAATTTTTGTGCGATTTTGCCCCGGACCGGGGCACGTAGGCTCGTGGTTAGTTAGTCTATAAGTACATTTAAATGTAAAGTATACAGTTATTAATCTCCATTGTCCTTTTCAGTATTTGTGGTGTAAGTTTTTTTTTATGTGAGAAGCATATCATGTAAAATGACAATTGTGGCGAGTGCTCGAGTGGCGAGTGGGTTGGCGAGTGCGCGTGGTTGCGAAGGGATGCTTGTTTTGTTACGTACTGTTACATTCGAATAGTTTTAGTCCGCCGCCGCGGCGACGGTAAGAAACTCGTTTATGGTAATGTAAATGTTGCTTTATAATGTCTACAAAATATATAATCCCGTATACATATTGTCGTTTCTTTTGCCATCCTTTTACAAGTCCTCTAGCTGCATTATCATTATTAAAACATATAGGAAAAACTAAAACTAAAAACATAGTAGGAACCTTAGCTGAAAATAATTGCTATTTGTACAACTGGAATGCGTGTTAGCTAGTAGGTAAGTTGTTTGGTAGTTAGGAAATACATGAAAACAGTTTTTTTTTTTATAATTGTCAAAGAAAATGCCTCAGTAAAAAGGTAAGTGGGATAAAAAACGCGTCCAAATTACAATAATCTTACAAAACGTATTAATATAGACTTGTGAGAGGTTGTAAAGAGATGTTTGCAATTCAAATCACTTTGCCTCACTGAGTGACTTTTGCACAATGATTCTAACCTGTCTTTCAAACTGGAGAGATGAAATTAAATACTATCAACATATCAGTTGTTGTACTGAACCAGGGTTACAACTTGTGCAGATAAAGAATGGACCTGAATTGGCAACATTATTGTTGATTTCATGCTCATATGTCATATAATAATATGAGAGAGTGGCAAATACCAATATATATTTTTTATCTGCGCAAGTTATACATACCTACCTACTATCGCCAGCACATCAACCTACCCCATTTGAGAGTAGCATTATACTGGTTTTTCAATGGAATCATTTAATTTTAATCTCATCTAATTGTAGGTTGAAAGGGTTTGCTGGTGATGATACAAATTAAAGCTAAGAAATTGTCCATGAGGAAAAAATATAAAACTAAATTGGTTTTGTACAAAGATACTTTATTATGAATCTACATTATCTGATATCCTTGCTCTATAATTTCCAGCTCTATTTGATACATTTAGTTTGAGCACTTGATCTGCTACTGAACTGAGTATTTCTTCATAATCTGCTGCAATTTCATCCAATACCACCAACAAATCATCCTCTTGACACTTTTCTAAGTAGCTACAAATTAATGTGCTTAGTGGAGATTTTATTTTAGCAGCAAAATCTTGTAACTCATCAATGTCTTCATCTTCAAAACCACAACCATTTTTGTCTGTTTTTGATGCCAATTTCAGAGCTTTCCACATTCTATAGCTTGGTGAAAAATACTTGTCAGGTTTGCTTATTTCACTTAAACTTAACATTCTTACAACAGAATTTGCTGTATCCACTATATCTGTTAGATCCGAGTCAATTTCTCTTTGATTTACAAACTTGCTTTCATAGTATTCTAGAACATTGCTTAGTATTATTATGACATTTTCTTTACTATTGTGAAACAATTCTTTAGATTTATCACAACTGACAAGATTTAGAATAATCTGCAAACTTATAACTAGAACTCTTTCTAGCTCTTCAGTATCACATGCCTCATTTTGGGTTATAGTTAGTTCAGTAAATGCAGCCGCTAAAGATTCTAAAGCATCTAAGTTTACAAAGTGTGTAAAATAGTCTTCTCTAAACTTTTCAGTGCTGTAATATGAGGAAACAGTGTTTAGGTTGTCTAGTGCAGTGACTAGCAGATCTTTATTTGAAGAATTCTTCAAAATGAAGTATAGTGCAGTTGAGTAGTTAGAGCATTTAAAAAGATTCATCCATATAAGTAATGCTTCCTCGTCAGCACCGAATAGATTCGCACTGACTAACCGGAACACTTGAATGAGGATCAAACTATCATCTGAGTTGATGTAGTCTAACAAGGTAGTCAAAAACGTGTCCAGCTTCAATAACACAGCTACTGCTTCCTTCTGACAACACATGTTTCCAATCATGCCGATGATAATCTCTATAATCCTGGGTGTATCAATCACAGGCAATGCGAAGGCGAACAGGTTAAGGACATCGTGTTTCAGTAGGAATAACACCACATCTCTCTCAGAAGTCATGTCCCACAGGGTGCAGAGATCATCTTCAAACGTTTTCTCCTGGACTTCGTCTTTTAGAGTGTCCTGATTTGCTAATTTGAGCAATATTTTGAGAACGAACCGCTGACTGTATGCCGTGTCGCCTATGACGTCTCCTTCCACCAATTCGCTTTCTGCTTCTTCTTTATTGGTGTGCAGTTCTTCAGGCTTCATTGTAGTCACTTTAATTCAAAAGAACTGTGAAATAATTTGCAGAAAATAGCTAAAAACCACGTACGACAACAACGCTTATTTATTTATATCTGTCTCTATGATCTGTCTGTCACTGTCAGTCATCAATCAATCTATATATTTTTTTATAGTGTTTCGGGCTAGACTGCAAGTCTTTTTGGCCGTGCTGTCACACTTGCCAGCCCTAATAAAATTAATCGAAATAAAAAGATTTTGTGCTACCATCTTGTATTAGTCTATACGGTTACATTAAATCTCTTGAGGGTGTAATCTACTAACAAAACTGAACAACTTTTGTTAGAAATTACTTTGTTTCGAAATATGAAAAAAAAATTTGGACCTCCCACTAAGTGACACACGTTTCAGCATTTTTGTATGGGAGGCCTTAAATTTTTTTCATAATACGAAGAAAAGTTTCAAACAAAAGTTGTTCAGTTTTGTGAGTAAATCACACCCTCAAGCGATTTGTACATAATTAAATGTAACCCTATAGATAAGTCATATTTCATCAAATAAGGAGCTTTTCTTCTCGTTTTTCTCTACCCCATCGCTTTGTCAAGCGAACGGCATTATTGTAGCGTTACCGAAGCGCGTGTCGCGCTCTCTATCAAACGAAACCATCATATTCTGGTAACCGCTGGTAGCAGCTTCTGGTAACCCTGTCAAACTTTTTTCTGAGTAATATTTGGCCTGGACACTAGCTTTTTTAGCAACAAAAGTGATGGATGAGAAATGAGATGGTGATGAAATGAAATGATGGACAATATATAAGTTACTCTGTGGACAAAACCCTCAGGACTTTGTTCAGGACAATACATTTGAGGGAGATCTGGTGGATATTTGTGGAAAGTTCTTGCTGGGACTGGGACGGACCCTTGGAGAAAGCACGTCTCACTATGCGTGTCGACTGTGAAATCCGCAGCAGAAGTTCTAAAATAATTAGACAAAGTGCATTGTATAAGGAAATAGGGAAGCCTTTTTCATCCCATGAAACTTGAGCCATGAAACAACATTGTAAGAAAAATCTAATAGGAAAAGTTTTGTTGCATACAAACAAACTAGGTAGGTATATCGATAGAAGAAGTAACCTTTATTTAACATTTTGCATAGTTACAAAAACAGGAACTCAGTCCCCATACGCTTAGAAAATTAAGTAGTCTACCTTACAAAAATAATGTGGAGAACAAACATTTTAAGTTTTCCGAAAAAAATATCAAAGTAGATATCAACCTACTTAATTGTACGTACGTACATAACAATATTATAGTTTTGGAAAGTTATCTTAGTTTAAAGTCAGATTGCTTAACGTTAAAAATCAACACAGATATTTAAGAGGTCATAAGTATAACATTTAACTTACTTCTATACTTCCTAAGGTGGAACAACCTAAGATATCAGGTTAAGGTGCACTGCACTCGGGTATAACTGTACAATCAAATACTTATTTTTTGCATATTAGGTATAAAAAAATGGAAGGATAAGCTTGACTGTTGTTAAATACTCGAAGTTGTTGGTAAACACCATAATGATAAGGTCGCGTTTTGAGTATGCCATTGGCTAACCCGACAATAACTTTGAACAGCACCACTGCTGTGTGGAAACAAACCCTAAAAGTTTCAACGACGATAATAATTTTTAATCATATTTTTCAGAAATTGTACAATTTGGACTCGAAAGGGTGTATGACTAACTAGCCTTGACTTTATTTGCGGGTCCATCATCTCCCTCTTGCTTCCTCTTTCTATTGAAGTACGGCTTCCCTTTCCCACCTCTGTTGTTCCCTTGTCTGTTGGAATTTCTGAAGTTTTTCTGGTTCTTACGTCGTTTGATCATTTCGTCGACGGTTTTCTCCAAATGCTTGGTCTCCTCTTCTCCCTCGACTAGACGGAAAGTGACGTCAACTTCGCCGATTTTTATTTTTCCTTCGGTGATTTTGTCGAAGATTTCTTTCGCCTGGTTCTCTTTGGCGAGACGCACAAAGCCCTCTTTGTCGCCTAATTTGAAGTCTATGTACGCTATGTCGGCACCTGGAATCAATAATTATGAAATTGTAAGTATACATATTGTGTGCAGATCTTCTATGAGATTTTGACGACCGACGCCCAACTAGCGCTAATTTTCAGTAGCAAATAGAAAATGAATACAATTGAAAACATTGTCTTTGATGAATCAATGGATCCAGGTAGTAGAACATGGAAAATGTGTGGTTAGATGTGTGCCTAAGGCCATTCAATTAAACTGCCAATGGCAAGTGGAGTACTTACCAAGTTTGGTGAGCGCCTCGTGCACATCCTCGCGCTTCATCTTGTCGTTGTCCTGTGCGAAGTGCAGCACGGTGCCGGTGGGCAGCTTGATGTTGTCCCGGGCTTCCTGATCCTTGTTTGCTTGCTGAAAGAAACAAGTTGAAACAAAATTAAAATTTGAAAGAAAAGCTATGACAGTTTACTACAGCGCCCTGTGGTAAGTTGTTCGCGTAACACCTTGCTATGAACATTCCCTTGTCAAAACTTCATCTATCACTGAAAACCGCATCAAAATAAGACCAATAATTTTTGATTTTGGAGATTTCGCGAATGGATGGCGAAAACGGGAGATTGTGCCATGTGGCGTGCCCTGGGGGAGGCCTATGTCAGGCAGTGGACTGCTATAAGCTGATGTGAAGTACTTACAATCTCAGTTTTGTTCTTGTTCTTCTTGTCCTTCTTCTCTTTCCTCTCGTTGTACTCTTCTTGTTTTTTGGCGAGGTAGGCCTCCTGTGTGTGCAGCTCTAGTACTGTGTCATTGTATTTCAGGTCCTTTATTTCAAGGAACTTCTGGGCCTGGAAAGGAAAAAGGATCTGTGTAAGTCTTGCAAAATAGATTAGCCTAAAATATTTATAAATGTGAACCAGCTTACAACACTAAACAACTAATAATTTACTTATCTCAAGGAAAATAAGACAAAATTGAGAAATAGTACATTGTTGTCGAGGTCGGGAAAACAAGGCTTTGCCGGACGAGTAGGATTTGTAGTCCGAGGACTTCAATTATACGAGTCAAGCAAAGTCATTTTCCCCCGAGGCTTACATAGTGCTTTTCTCAAAAAATGCTAGGAAATAAAAAACCACGGTCAGTTTGGCTTCAGCCCTTATATTTGGCGGCGTGCAATCCATTTCGATACTACTCACATCTGTATTCATTTCATTCCATTTTAAACAAAAGAGACTACAATACAACAGCCCCATTCATTAAAATTTTCACGTTTTTCAAGTTTGTTTTTCCACCAATTGTGTACTTTTTAATAAATAGGCCTTTAGCAAGACACAGTATTCAGCCATTCTACAGGGAATAACAGAAAGGGTATTACAAGCCGAAAGGAGGTGAAGGTACTCATGAAACTGAACAACTTTCCCCATGGAACATGGGACGAAATATGAAAAAAATATTTGGACCTCCCATAATAAATTAGTCAGCTGATCGGTGATTTTGTATGGAAGGTCCAAATTTTTTTTTCATATTTCGACCCATGTCCATGGGGAAAGTTGTTTAGTTTCATGAGTACCTTCACCTCCTTTCGGCTTGTAATACCCTTTCTGTTACTCCCGGTATATGTTTAGTTCATACCTTTTTTTAACCTATTGTTCCATTCTGGATAGGCAAGGGTTATAAAATCATACAGCCTTGTCTTGAGTTAGGTCATATCAACTTTTCATACAAAATTACGTTCCGTTCTTATGAGATTTATAGAGATAACTATTTTGAAATTTATTACTTATGTGGTTTAGCGTGTAACGAATTTACTTTGCCGGACACCAGCAAAGGATTTCCATACAACTTTGCTGGCGCGATCGGAGACGTGACACAATGGGAAATTTTACGTATTCTTTTTTTGAAAGAAATGAGCATATTTCCTAGCATGTTTGAGAAAAGTGACTTACACATTTTATAAGGAAGGACCATCTTTCTATTTTTTTACCACAAGGAATGATTTCAATCAATACCGACCCCAACTCCTTTATGACAAGGGCAAGAAGATGATGGATGAATGATTCAATCAACTAACTTGCCAAAAAGTCTTACCAGTTCCTGAGTCTTGAAAGTAGCAAACACGGATCCCTTGAAGAGGCGTTGCTTGGTCTTACGGTCCACATATCGCCGCATCACAACGTTTTCAACATCCGCCTGTGATGCGTGTGAGTGGAAGAATTTCAGCAAGTCATCCAAAACTGAGTCCTGAAAACATGATATAATTGTTATCAGCATGTAGTTTTATAACAACAAGAGTAAACGGGGTTATTTTTTAGTCAGTGCGCAAACTTTGCAGGGTGTTTCTACTCGTGATTCTGAACAACTTTTACTATGGGGCCACCTGCGAATTCGCAAAAAAAATTTGGATGTTCCATAGAAAAATTCATACCTACTCGGCAAAAATGTATGGAACACCCAAATTTTTTTTGCGAATTCGCAGGTGGCCCCATAGTAAAAGTTGTTCAGAATCACGAGTAGAAACACCCTGCAACGTTTGCGCACTGACTAAAAAATAACCCTGTATTTGGATATATAAGGTCCTATTAAATTCACTGCAAATATTTTAAGGGCATGCGTAAATTAAATATGTATAAGAAAAACATCTAAGGCATTTTAAAAAAAATCTACACGCTAGATTTCTTTTTTCATTTTCAAACAAACTTTTTAATTAATTATGTGAACACCCTTTGACTGACCCGACTGACGTTCCGCCACGTAGACAGGATTCACTTACACGGCACGCACACTAACAACCAACCAATCACAGCGCCTTGTTTTTGGCGCGTAATTTAAATTCATCGAAGTGTGTGTTTCTAGGACAAACAGGGTGCACTTTTTTCGTTTGGTCTTTTTTTAGTTAAATGCAATTTTCTCGAAAACTAGCGTGTAGATTTCTTTAAAAATTTGCCTAGTACATGCTTATATTTTATTTGATCTGCCCCTAAAATATTTGCAGTGAATTTAATAGGACCTTATATTGTAGTCTGAGTGGAACACTTGCGAGCTTGCTAACAGGTGATCAGCACCACTTTTTGGAACCACTGCACCTAAATATGGATATCCATAAGGTTGGTTTATGAACACAAACAAAAAGGATCATTAAAAGAAAAACTTGACTCTTTTTTTATATCAAAGTTTTAAGACTTGTTAGAAACTCAATGTTGCCACCAGTATAGTGCATATTGTTTGACCTTCAATAGTGATTGCACTATCTGTATTTATTTCAAAATGTTTAAAATCCATAGAAAAGTAGTTCACTAAACATGGGGGTCTGTCCTCTTGGGGCTAGCGGGCTAAGGGGGAAATATTTACCTTAGGGAATCCCTTGGCATAGATAGTGCGGGCCATAAGTTCCTTGCGACGTTCCTCATTCATCTCAGGGATGGGGTGGTCGGGGTGACGTCGGACTTTCTTCTTGTCTTCTGAAATCTGTTCACAATTAAAATTAATATTTTAGGTTCAAAAACACAGTTCACAGCTCTTTTTGTGACTCTAAAGTAAAACTATGCAAATTTTCATCGGATACACAGAAGATCCAATCTATGAATTTGCTTTGTTCTCAATTTCTGCAAACTATTATAGAGGTACACCATAGGTAAACTATTTTAAATTGGACACATTCTTTATTAGGGCATCATATCAATTTTCATTATGGGACCAATGCAGGATCTGAGAGAAAATATTCAACATGGGATATTGTAAATTCATTTGGGTTGGCTTATTAATTTATTTTTCTATGTCTATCATTGGTCCCATCCTTACAACAATTGTTCAGAATAATCCCTCAAATAATAAGTCTAATTTAAGGCACATTATGCAAGTAGTCAAAAGACAATAATCTTGTGACTACGGACAAGGTGTACTTACGGAAAATTAATAAATTATTAATGAACTGTTACATTACAAGCACACCTACTTAGATATAGGCCTTCGAGCATTTCCGTCCGTCCCGTCGGGGGAGACGCCATACGAAGCACTTCCCCTCTGTCACGGCCTTTGCCCACGGGGGCTTTTCTTATTACAAAAACCAGTTGCTGTCAGATTATTTCCTAGAACGAGTCCAGTCGCGCATGTCAAATGAGCTCCGATAAAAAGCCGAATTGTAAAGCTAATAATGCCTAAAAAAATATGTAAAAATAGCAATTTACAACAAAACAATATCACTTTTCATCTGAAAGCATTCTTCCAGTACAATATCACTAAATAATATTTAAAATAAGCGATTGAAAATTGTACATAAGTGTTGCCAGTAAGTCGTACAAAATGACTGATTTGGAGTTTTTTTTAGGTGGATCTACAATAAAATAATTGTATTTTGTTCCTTTTGTTATTATTTTGTGTCGAGCAATAGTGTTCATCATAGTATCGTTTATTTTTCAAAAAAAGAATTATAATATTCCACCATACAATGGGTAACAATTAACGATCTTAGTTTATCGATGCCTTTATTAACAGTTAATAGCTTGCTAAGTAAGATTAGAATGTTAGTTTGGGATTGTTCTACTTATTCAATTATGTTCATTTCCAGTCGATATGTAATGAAAAAACGATAATTTTAACTTGAAGTATCGAGCCACACTGAACCCAAGCTAGTGCAGTGATCCAACTAATACAAAACGTCGATACTTTTTCTATCGCCATAGTTTCAAACCTATACTATGTAAAGACGGTCTGTACCGAAAACTTTGCAGGCATGATCAGATTATGCAATTGTACAACTTTTACTATGGATTTTGGGAAATCCTGATTTTGTTCGAGTTTCATTGAAAATTAATGTCAGTCTCAGCTGATCGGGTGACATCGGATGTCAGCCAATGTGTCGTAGTGGCTAGTCCGACTGCCTGCGACGCAGAAGGTTCCGGGTTCTTTTCCTTTCGCTCACAAAGTTGACATTTATCTAAACAAATACAAAAAAGAAAATACAAAAAGCTTTATTTGCAAAATATGTTAACAAACATGGTTGAGTCCCCCCGGTAAGCAATGAAACTTGTGTTGGGAATGACTCCTCTCTCCTTATGTCTAAAAGCTATAAGCTATAGTAGTTAATTAACGCTTTATCTCTTTATGAATATGTTCCTAGACTGGTCAGGACACCACACAGGCTGAACCACCTGATTGTCCGAGAAGCAAGATGGTTCCGTGCTTTGGAGCCACGTTTAGCCGTCGGTCCCGGTTGCGTCTTTCCGTTTCCGTGTTCAGTAGGAGGCATTTCCGAAAACGGAAAGACGCGTCCCGGTTGCTTCTTGCAGTAGGTGGTTGACAAACTCTGGTACGTTTACCAGGGTTCATCAGGTCGTTGGACGACTTGGTGTGCTATAAATTGGTTAAACTCAAGTGCGACATTATAACTTTAATGTAGGTATAAAAAGGATTTCGCACTTACCTACTTCTTATTACATCGCGATTTCACGACCGTTTCGGTCCAGTCGGTGATCCTTTATCAGGCAGAGTGCTCCGACAAAACACGAATATTTGATTGTGTCCGGTGGAAATCGAACCCACGAGCCTCGGCGTAGAAGACAGGCGTACTAATCACTACGTCATCGGGACAGTCGAAGTTATTATGTATGATTTGTTGTATAGGTGTTTTTTTTTAGTAAATTCCCTTACATAATATCACAAAGTAAGTATTGGCTAGCGCAATCCAGAGAGTCGGCTTCGAGCAAACGCGGCTAAACTCACTCAGGCATCCACACGCGTCGTTTACGCGCTCTGTGGAACCGTGTCGAACCGGCTTTGGTTGAGTGTGAACGGCGCGTTCGGTGCGGGCGGACGGAATGCGCGAGTATAGAAAAATATTTTTGTGATGTGTTTGGGTGTAATAACACCACAGAAAATTGTGCATTGTCATTTTTTAGTTTCCCACGCAATAATTAAAAGTAAGTAGAACTCTTTTATTTGATAAACTAGCTGGTGCCCGCGAACTTCGTTTCGCCAAAGAAGTTTTTGAGCCAACAGAAGCTGCACATCATGCTGAACAACTTTTTCAATACAGACATTTTCGTATCTCATAAGGGCGCCACACACCGAGCGCGTTTGCGCGACGTGCTCGTCATCACGCGCGTAGTGAGGACGTTGTATCGTATGGGATTGTATGAGAGGCCTGCCTGCGTATGCGTGCACGTAATCACGCGAGTAGTGCTGTGTGCGGTGCCTCATACAATCCCAGCCTCATACAATACAGGCCCGGTGTGTGGCGCCCTTTAAAATTTTGCCGACTTCCTGGTGTTCCGTCATGTAGGTAGACAGACAGAACCCTCAGTGCTGATAATGTTTCTCACTTATCATCAAATAGATGATCAGCACGTTTATCTTCCACCATACCAAACATCTAAAAACATCGCTAATTTTGAGTGATTCATGCACAATTATACCACACAGACAGTTTAAACTCTTCTTCCTTGCCACCTTTCCACTTTGGGTGGTGCTGGCTCTCCTATTTTTTTGGTGCCATAACGTTCTTTCTGCGGTTCTCGAGTCAGTTAGGTCTTCTTTTTTGGTGAGCCTGGTCATACACACTAACTGACAACATTTTCAAAAATAGGTAGTGCGATATTGATATTAATTGTTTACTTATTTCATTACCCGCCCATTTTGTTTAGGGTTCCGCACCGAAAGTGTACCCTATTACTGAGACTTCGCATCACTGTCTGTCTATAACCAGGTTTATATCTCATAAACCGTGATAGTAAGACAGTTAAACTTTTAAATTTAAATTACAGATGTTGTATTTCTGTTGCCATTGCGGCTCCCATACAACTAACATGATTTTTATGCCATTTTTACACATAATGGTACGTTCTCATTTTCGATGTTTGTCTCATAGTTATTATTTTATGCGTGATTGGTACGATTGGGGCAGGCAAATGATGATGGTGATGACGATGATGATGTAATAACCTGGAGAAACCCCAGACTGCATATTGATATTAATTGTTTACTTATTTCATTACCCGCCCATTGTGTTTAGGGTTCCGCACCGAAAGTGTACCCTATTACTGAGACTTCGCATCACTGTCTGTCTATAACCAGGTTTATATCTCATAAACCGTGATAGTAAGACAGTTAAACTTTTAAATTTAAATTACAGATGCTGTATTTCTGTTGCCATTGCGGCTCCCATACAACTAACATGATTTTTATGCCATTTTTACACATTATGGTACGTTCTCATTTTCGATGTTTGTCTCATAGTTAGTATTTTATGCGTGATTGGTACGATTGGGGCAGGCAAATGATGATGGTGATGACGATGATGATGTGTAGCAGAGTGCAAACTCTGCATGGACATCCTCCCTAAGCCACCCTCACATCTCCCTTTTTCGAATCATTTTATAACTTAAATTTGGAACACGGCACCGAAACGTCACCGTTCTTGGCTTTTTTGACGCACTCCTCTCTAACTGACGGTGAAGTCAACACCTATCCTTGTTAATTTGTACTCTCGCACATTTTTGCAACTGCATTTAGCCAAGTGAAGTTCCCGAAACAGTTCAAAAAGCTTACTGAATCATTGTCTGAAAGTGAACATTTTGTCTATCTTATATATTTTGTGATACATTAATGGACCCACCCAAGGGTCCATATCTTTGAATAAAGATCATCCATTGAAGTTAATCCTATTATTTATGGCCCTCGCGGCTATAGATGTAACAACCTGGAGTAACCCCAGACTACGCCGATGTGTGTTGGTTACTTGTCTTTGAAGGGGAAAGCCCACCTCGATCCCTCCTGTTTCAAACTCTGAGCGCAAGAGTCACACCTTAATATAGGTAGTTGGCTACAGTAGGTACCAACGCAACGCCGGTCATCATCTTCCTGCCCTTATCCCAATTACTTGGGGTCGGCGCAACACGTTTCGTTTAACACAAAATCGTGTTGCAAAAGGATTTGGCTGAATTTTACGACCGGCCGCCCACCAGACGTCAACCCTCCTTGGGAATGCTTTTGTGGTGGATTAACCGCCACCATACGGTTGGCCCTGGCTGTTTGGGTCGGGTTTATCCCTCGGTCGCCTCTTACGACCCCCACGGGAAGAGAGGGGGAGGTGCTATTCTACTCTGCCGGCACCACACGGCTAACCAACTACCACGGCTACCAACGCAACGCCGGTGTTTCTTTATAATTTTATGTGAAGCAGCAAACCCAGCTTAACCCATGTCGATGGATGCTTGTTTCTTTCTATTTCTTCTTTCTGTTTTTGTTTTCCTATTAAAAAGTTGTGTGTATGTAGGTACAATACTTTTTAAAATTTAGGTACCTGCAAAAAGTGATAGGCCTGCAGAAGCGGCCCATCAAGTTGTACATTCTGCACTTAGTTCCTACTACAGATGTCGCTGCAGGATTCTAAGACACGCTATCGAAATATTCTTTTGAAAACTATTGCAGGGGTACTTGACACTGACCTGATACAGATTTAATCCAGAGCGAAGTAAGGGATTCTAGAGTAGAATTCTGAACGCAGCGAAGGATTCAAAGTACGTCGCCCGAGCCAAAATATATTTTGCGCCCGAGTAATTCACTCTACTTTTCATCACCCTCTATGAGAAAATAAATGTTATACTTTCACTGTCACTTGAACTAATTTTCAAAAAGATTAATCAAAAAGATAAATAAAATTCTATCAATCGTGTATTTTTTGCTGAAAATTACGGACTGTAATTCTCGCGTAGGTACCTTTTTTTTTTAGTTCTGTCGGGGCGGCGTGACTATGGGCCGTCGTCCCATACATCCTTTATTCGAACAATATTTGCGTTCTATTTCTTTGGCGCTGAATGAACATCAAGATATTCTAAATTCAAAGTAGTTTTAATCGAACTTGTTGAATTCTTTATTTAAAAAGTGCGAATAAAAGAACTTTGCGGCGCGTTCTTTTCGAAAAGATAGGATGAAAACATAGGTACCTACCTAGTTCAAAATATAAGAAGTAAAAAAATTTACTGCAAATATTTTAAGGAGTGAACCAGCCCATGAAATTGAACAACTTTCCCTAAGGAACATAGGTCGAAATATGAAAAAAAAATTGGGCCTCCCTCCCATACAAAATGTGTTGGCCGGCCGGGTCAGTAATCTGTTTGTACAGGGGGTAAATTTTTTTTTTCATTTTTCGACCTATGTTCCTTGGGGAAAGTTGTTCAGTTTAATGGACTGGATGGATCACCCGTTGAAATAATTTCAGTTGTTTTTTTTTTCATCTTATAGGTACCTACTTATTCCCCTACCGCAACGCAATATCGATTTCCGTGCATACTTATTTCAAATATAGTGGCAACCCCCCCTTTTAGGGGTTGATTTTTTTTAGCCTATAACCTGGTCGGTAACTTTCCCAACATTTTGGTATAATTTGCATCAAAATCGGTTCAGTCGTTTTTTCGTGATGCTTTCACATACAAACATCTAAACAGATAAACAGATAAACAGACAAACATCTAAACAGAAAAAAAATCTAAAAATTGCTGAAACGTGTTATGTTATCAATTTTAAGTATCACCAAACACTTTTTTTTGGAAAATCTTCTATGTACAGACTTTCGACCCTCTACAACTTTATTATATGTATAGATAAATACATACCTACTTCAAAACACTAGAAATGGAGGGATTTCTTTTAAAATCTTATTTTTCGTTCGTAATATGTGCTTTAGCGTTTTAGGTACGTACCTACGTAGAAGTAGGTAGGTTGCGTTTTAGTTTGATTTGGTAGGTTAAATGGGTTTAGGTAGGTACCTACCCACAGTAGATAGATACCTACCTAGTCAGCATTTGAGGTGTAGCGATGAGTACCAAAATACCGATAGCAAAAGGTCCAGGTTATGTCATCTTCATTTCCGATCATCAGGTAGGTACCTAGTACCTACCTATGGTAGTCCAAATGGACTATTACGATCCTGGATATTTTTTCATTATTTCGTCACGGCAGCTGGTGACCTTCGAAACTATAGTAGGTAATTAGGTACTTATACTTCGAAACTAAGGTTACCTACCAACTTACACCTACAGATACAGCTTCAGATTTTTTTCCGGGCGCGTCCCAGCGTTTTTCATGTCGTCACGTTCATGTCATGATAGGTACCTACCAACCTACCTACCTACCGTTCCCAGCGCGTATCGCCCGCCAATACATTGGTAGGTAGGTAATCTGTGTGCGACTGACTACTGACTGACGGTACGTTTGACTTTCATGATGGCTTGACCACAAAATAGAGAATTTACAGAAGGCCAGCTCGCCCCTTCTTTCGATCACTTATGCCTACTCTTTAGGGTTGCTACTTTTACTTTCTGTTTTTTTAAATAAAGTTACCTATCATTTGTAAGTATGAATTAGGTATATGCAATTGAGAAACTCCTAAATTACCTGGCCGATATGAAATAGTTTTTACCCTATGGAAGTACATAGGTACCTACCTGAGTAGAAAGTCATATTTCTAATAGGAAATAAGTAGGTCCCCACCTAAATCGGTAGATAGACAATGGGTTTGGGTCACGAGACTAGGTAGTGAGCGAAGCGACCAATAGGTAGGCAGGTAGGTAAGTAGGTAGTAGGTAGGTAAAGGACCGGCCGGTGGCGATGACCGACACGACAAATGGTTCCTCACGTCATTCGTTGGTATTTCCACGAAAAACAAGTGTATCTATCTAAAAGAAAAAATACCTTGCCGTCACGAACTTTATTAGGTTAGATACCTATGTTTGGAAGGTAGGTATTGATGAACAGGCCTGAAGTCATCATGAAAGTCAAACGAACCGTCCGTCACTAGTCAGTCGCACAGAGATTACCTACCTACCAATGTATTGGCGGAGGGCGGGCGATAGGTACGCGCTGGGAACGGTAGGTAGGTAGGTTGGTAGTTGGTAAACGTACCTATCATGACATGAACATGACGATATGACAAATGCGGGGACGCACCCGGAATAAATTCAGGCATGGAAGCTGTATCTGTAGCTGTATGTTGGTAGGTAGGTAGGTACCTTAGTTTCGAAGTATACCTACTTACCTACTATAGTTTCGAAGGTCCCCAGCTGCCGTGTCGAAAGATGGAAAATAGTCAGGATCGTAATAGTCCATTTGGACTACCATAGGTAGGTACCTACCTGATGATCGGAAACGAAGATGACATAACCTGGACCTTTTGCTATCGGTATTTCGCTACTCATCGTTTCACCTCAAATGATGACTATGTAGTAAGTATCTATCTACTGTGGGTAGGTACCTACCTAACTAAACCCATTTGACCTACCAAATCAAACTAAAGCGCAACCTACCTACTCCTTCGTACGTATCTAAAACGCTAAAGCACATATTACTAACAAAAAATATGATTTTTAAAAAGAAATCCCTCCATTACTAGTGTTTTGAAGTAGATATTTATTTATCAAATAAAAGAGTTCTACTTGCTTTTCATTATTGCGTGGGAAACTGAAAAATGACAATGCACTATTTACATTTATAATACACCCAAAAACATCACAAAAATATTTTTCTTTACTCGCCTTTCCGTCCGCCCGCACCGAACGCGCCTTTCACACTCAACCATTACCGGTTCGACACGGTTCCACAGAGCGCGTAAACGACGCGTGTGGATGTCTGAGTGAGTTTAGCCGCGTTTGCTCGAAGCCGACTTTCTGGATTGCGCTAGCCAATACTTACTTTGTGGCTTGACTCCCTGTTCAAAAATACCTACCTTTCAAGTGATAGCAAGATAGGTATTTTTTTGGGCCTTTCTTTAGATAGATACACTTGGTTTCCGTGGAAAACACCGACGAACGACGTGAGGAACCCTTTTTCGTGTCGGTCATCGCCGCCGGCTGGTCCTCTACCTACCTACTACCTACTTACCTACCTGCCTACCTTGCTATGCTCACCACCTAGTCTCGTGACCCAAACCCATTGCCTATCTACCGATGTAGGTGGGGACCTACTTATTTCCTATTAGAAATATGACTTTCTACTCAGGTAAGTAAGTACTTACTTACATAAGGTAAAAAAAAACATATCGGCCAGGTAATTTCGGAGTTTATCAATTGCATACACCTAATTCATACTTACAAACGATAGGTAACTTCATAAAAAACAGATAGTAAAAGTAGCAACCCTAAAGAGTAGGCATAAGTGATCGAAAAAAGGGGCGAGCTGGCCTTCTGTAAATTCTCTATTTTGTGATAATATCCTATGATACTTAATTATCAGTAAATAGTAGGTATTGCATTGATTGTACCTACATAATTGTATTATCTGGTCTTTGGAGTAAGAAATTAATATTTTGGTTAATTTAGGGTACCTTATGCAATATTTAAAATGATGTTATTGCGCCAATATTTCTATTTACTAAAAATCCTATTCTTGTAAACTAAGTTGCTTTTAAAAATTCAATAATATGACACAATTTTGAGTAGACTGTTATAATTAATCGAAAGGTCAAGTATCGATAATGTCGATTTCAACACTAGCTTCATTTGACAGCTTTACCTCTCCCCCCGCAAAAAATGACAGAAATATTTGTATAGAGTCAAGTAACTATACCGTCTCCCCCGGGGCCGGAACGGGACGGAAATGCTCGAAGGATATAGGCACATCAGCCTGTGGCTGCTCACCACAGTTCAATAACATTAGAATATTTACTAACCTCAAGCAGTCCGGAAGTAGATTTGTTGAGCGCATTGACAATGACATCAACGTCTGTGCTGATCTTGGCGAGTCGGTTGAACCGGAGCATCACGTCCAGCGGGATCCAGCCATCGTCCAGCTTCATTTGTTCGCTCATGAACTTGTCACGGACTATGTTTACATCACCTACAAGGATGAAAGTATGACATGAATTATAAATTGTTTGTATATTAATATAGGCATCTCCATACTATTTCTGCATCCAGTCTGTGATAGCCTCTACACTAGTCCTGCTATTAGGTAAGGGAGTAAAGGTAGATATAACCTGTAGGTAGGTATGTTTTTCATTTCCACAAATGCTCTATTTGCCATTTACATTAAACTGTAACTGTTGGTGTCGGAAAATGCGCCGCGCTGTTATGTATTAGAGTAGTGGATATGAAAAACAGTAAAAGAAACTCGAAGGTGACTTAAATACAATAAATTAGAGATATGTGTAGGTCTTACCAAAATAGTACTCCACTTGGCGGATAATGCTGTTTTCCAGTTCCGTGGGCTCGGTGGAGCTGTCCTCAGTCTTTCCCTCACCGTTAGCTTCCTGCTCAGTCATTTTGATGCTGAAAAATCAATTGCATTTCGTAAAAATGATATCACCATGCAGGGTGTCTCGCGGTGGTGCAATATGAAGCAATACAACTTACCTGGGTATAAAAGATAAATTTAGCTTGGAAACTAAGCAGCTGGATACAGGATACTAAAAATCTTGATTTAGAACAGAATTTGTAAGAGCTTTGATGCTTTTTCCAAATAAAACACGTGTTTCGCGTTCACCACATGCGCCGCTCGCCGGTGTGGGTTTTTAAGTGTTTGACTTTGACAGATGGAATTTCGTTCAGAAATAAAACGAGACAGTCTACACCAAGGAATTCGGTCTACATCACACAATCAATCGTGTACGATTTGCTCTATTTTGATTTTATCAAATGATATCCAATCAGTTTTCGTTTGGGCAAGATAGTCTTCCTTCTGTACTTTCTAAATCGTAAAGGATTAATACTATTCATGAACGAATTTTCATAACTATCATCTTTCTGCTGGAGCCGCCTACTGTCTGGCGCAGCAGCGCTGGAATCTTATTATACTGACACAGCAAGAATTACCCTAACTAAGTAGAAGTCCAAATAAATACATAAATAAAGCCCCTGAATAAACTTTCATAGCAATTAAACAACTGTACCGTCCTATAATCATACTTAACATGAGAGAAGCAACTCATCTACACCTACAGCTACGGTCGCACCTATCTGTCCTTGCTCGTGATTGGCTGCTCCCACCTCCCCGCTCCTCACTCCGACAGGCAGGGCGGGGCGAGTCGGCCCGCTTGGCTTCATTGGCGATTTATCAACGCCGGCGCGCGGTCGCCTCAGAAGATAATTTTTTGAATTTCGCCAAAGTTTTATAATTCAAAAATTATAAACTTTAATAAATTATTTTAATTTAACTATTTCATTCTTGTGTTATATGGCGTTTTCAAAAATTATTTTCTTTTCCATTTTTAATAATCACGGTATCACACCGTTCGTTTTTTAAATTTTATATTTGTGTAATGTCTGTCCTTTTAAATTGTAAATTCAGTGAGTTTGCAAGATGGGTAAGTCCTTTCTATTTTATTGAGCATGCACTTGGAAAATCAAATTTCTGAAGGCGGTTTTCCGTCAAACACTACTTTGCAATTTCATACCACTGTTCATAATTTAGACCAAGCAAGAATCAGTCTAAAGTCCGTTTACGAGTAAATAAATTGTTCAGGAAGGGCGCCGAGCCCGTGATCTAAATAGATAACTATTTCAGTGAATTATTTATCAAGAGTAAGATCCCAATTAAATAAGCAAAGTGTGTTAAAGAAATTTGGTTGTTATCGAAGTAATAAATTCGTTCTCTTCTTTTGAGGACGATCAAATGAAAATCCAGTAATCATAGTGCCTTTCATAAGCCTTGAGTGACACGATTTAAATATTTTCAACACAAAATGTTGATCCGTTGTAGGCTGCTAGTTATCTGTAAGTGATGATACATTTTGCCTCAGGGTAATATATTTTTAGTTATAAGTATTATTCGGTCGAAATATTTGAAGATGGCGTCCGTGTACGCCACGGAGTGAAGTAAGGTCACTGATTGATTTATGGATTTTCATCAACAAATTTATTATTTAATTAAAACTTCTGTCTGTAATCAGACACGTGGTTTTTAAGTTTGTGTTTTGTTTGACACGTCGCAACGTGTTCGACGCTATAAACACATGGTCCTCACTTTAAAAAATGTTGACTTGTATATTTAATTTCTACCTCCAAAGTTTTTCTTTGAGGTGTTTCTTTAAAATTAAAGAATTTCATTAAATAGGTGTCGCTGTGACCCCGAATAATGCAGTGAGTTTACGGCACACCTAGTCCGTAGAACGTCTTACAAAAAGAACAATCAAATCTCAGCAAGGATATTTAGTAAGGTATATATACCTAATTTTATTCTATTGCAATGACAAATTGATATTATATGGCTCCGCGAACTAGGCCATGTTCCTTGTTTTTATATGTTACCTCTGCGCAATGCAAGGTATACCCTATTTTAAAACATCATTAGGAGTACGTTGGCCGCCAGCGCATGGTGAGCCCTTTGACTCCTACATCCCCGCGCAGGGGTTGTGCTTTGATGTCATGCAGATTGCTCTCGCCTGCACTTGCAGGAGTGCCTTAATTTTCGTCCTCGTGTCTTTCGTATACGTGACGAACTGATATTTTGTAATGCGAGACAAATATCGCAAAATATAGTGATAAGTATATTGTTGCGTTTCGGTACTACATACTCCTCAAAGGACGGGGTCATCATGGACCCAAAAGTTTCGAAACGTACCTACATATTATTTTAATACCTCGCGCAGAGAGAGTCGGCCAGCGAATTTCATAAAACTGTGTGACTTATGATATAAACTGTACTGTATTAGGTATTACTCTTATACCTATCCCATATCAAACAAAGAAAGTTCAGTGGCATTCGGCGCAGGCACGATATGTCTTACCTACAAAATAAAGGGTTCTCCTTTTACTAATTTCAAGTATTCTATAAAAACAAATAGTACACCGTCAGGGCCTTGCCTCAGACGAAATTAACGAGTGTAACGAAGGGTAGTGTGTGTGTTAGTGAATTTCGCAGGTTCGAATCTTGCATGTGACATTTTATTTAGATAAGAATTCTAATTGAATAACTACCCGACACGTTTTTGTTTACAAAGTCCATAATCCGATGGACGCATCCGAGATAATTATTTTCAATGAAATTTGCTTTGAAATGGCTATTACAATTTCTAGTAAAAGAAGTTTACATCTTAGCTTATGTAGAGGCATTCCAAGAAAATGTTCTGAGACTTCTAATATTTCCGTGTAAAAGATTTGATATCAACATAAAAGCTTTAAAAAATTTCACATACAGTAGCTTTGTATCATTCATAAGGATAACATAAGCGTAAAGTAGATGCTAAACGTCACGTAAGCGACTAGAAGTTGATGTTTTCATGGAATGCCCTGCGTAGCTTTGAGCTAGTTATAAACACCTACGCAAGGAGATTGTCAATAAAGACATTACCATAACCTCAGGGCTGAAGTTCTTGCAGGTTAATGTCTTAAACAGTTTCACTTTGTGATCATTACAGTGGCTCACTGGGCCATGCAATAAAAATAAGTTACAACATTGTTCTTGTAATGGAACGACCATTTATGCATTTCCCTTGCTCACTGTCATAAGTAGCAAGAAATCACTTTTATTAAATAGTTATCTCTTACTACAGGGTCAACTGTGTCCCTAAAATGTAATACGATAGTACTAATGTCATGCTAAGGGATATCCCTTACGCTTGTCATTCGTTTACTTCTTTGAACTATGGTCAAAGAGTGCCATTAAAGTACCTACTTCAAATAGGTACGTGCTGTATTTTCGCAGCAAGTAACCCCGGAGGAAATACCTATGTACAATCTAAAGAGCTCTCTGAAGAGTTAAGTTAAAGTTTTCTTGTGTTAGCGAGATTTTAAGCAACATGAAAACAAACAAAGTGGGGAGAGAAAGAGGCCGTATTGTAATGGCCTCATCTCAAAACGGATAAGTAAATAACTACCTACCTATTCAATAAATGTCACACCTAAACTATGAAAAGTTTTTGCTTTTTCAATTCATTGAGAGAAAAGTGTGTGTTTGGGATACAGATTTATGTAATGTACCTAGGTGATTTACTTAATCCATCATGTTGCAAATTTATAACTACATTCTGTTGTAGATTCACAAGCTATGAAACATCAAAACTGGTGGTAAATTGTCTTAACTAGTCTAACTACTGAAAACTAGTACCTAATGTCTACATGTCATATCATAACATAAGGTAGGTATACTTGAAGTACCTACCTCCTCGGTTGCCATGACCTTGGACATGATATACGTAATGTTACTTTAGAAAGTTTGCCTACCCGTAAAGGTTTAGGCGTGATATATACGTATATGTATGTATCTAGGATGTTTTATACTTCCTACCATAGGTACCTACTCAAAGTGTTATGATATGAATGACATGTTTATTACGTAATGTGTCTAACCATCTGCACTAGAGATAAAAAGTTGTAAAACGATATCAAAATAATCATTTTTCTTAATACCGTCTCGATCGGTATGAGTTTTTATTTTCCTCATGTGTGGTCATCTTGCTACCTACTCTATTTATTATGAATGAAAGCTTATGCGAAAATAAACAAAAAACTACCTACAGTCTATGCGGGTACTTTTATGGAATAAACAACACTACAACACGTTTCAAAACTAATGATTTCAAATAGAGGGTACTTTCGCAAATTGACATGTTTTATGTCACGAGTGAAAGACTCCTGACTGCCGTGCATAAGGTGTTTTGAAACGTAAAATGGTGAATAAATCTGTCTATTTTTAGATGTACGTAACTCAAAAGATGATACTGTTTGTTCCAATATACTTATTTGCTCTGAATGTCAGGCATTCGTGAAAGTACCTACCTATTAGGTTATTATGTCTATTAATTATATATTTTTTGCAAAACAGATAGCGGAAATGCTATTTCGAAGAAACGATGACGAAACGAAGGTGCGATGGTAGTTTATAATCGTACAGATACATTGTGAACTAACGGTGACTGTTGCACTATGCGTACACAGGTGCACTTTGAGATGGATATTAATCTATTACCAATTAAGAGATTTACAATGAGTTGTTTATGCTGACTACCTAAAAGACGTTAATGTCGTTCTACAGGCAGATAGTTTTGTTTTCCTCGGTAGGTGGGCTATCTTATATGTACGTTATACAGACAAGTTCATGCGCTTTTAATAAATTTTAACGGTTACTTGGGCTTTTCAAGGGACGGTCAGAGGTAGATAGTCTGTTATTAGAGGTAATAATAAATGTATTCACCTCTTTATTTGTACTTACAAGATTATACCAATAGATTCATACAATGAAGTTTCTGTGACAGCCAGAGTGATTGTGTTTTATGAAGCTTGACCGTTACTCCGACAGACTAAACAAGGTTAGTTTTTATAATTTTTTGCTAATCACGTAAATATTATGGCAAGCCCATACGTATTTGGAAGTCATACGAAGATATGATTTTACAATAGTTATTAAATTAAGAAAGTTTATTTCATTTGAATTAAGGTATTTGATGGCCAGGTTTTCTATCTGCCATTGCCTAGTTAGGACAATGCATACCTTAAGATTTACCGTTGACCTTTTAGTAAGGTATTCAGGCTACCCTATTACATTACCTACAGCTTGAGCAATCAAGCACAGTTGAAATGTATCAGCTTTGTTTTTCTGTGTGCAACGGTTGCTGACTTACTTACTATCTTATTAGATAGGTAGTTAGAATAGAAGATTATATAAATATTACCTATTTTGCGAATCCTACCGCTAGCTAACGGTGGTTACCTTCCTCTTTTCTTTATTATTGGGTTTTTAAAAAATGGTACCTATTATATTTTTGTTGATTGGTTCGAACAACTGCAATTGTGTTTCCGTGTATTCACTATTTATTCACAACGGATTAGGTAATGTAAGTCTGTAATTTGTGCATTTGATTTCAGATACGAGGAAAATTTTGGAAAGGCATTATGTCATGTGCTAAATACTCTAGTATTTATCATTATTTAATATGCTTGACTAGATTGCCATAATACAGTAAATGAGATTTGTAATAACATTTATATTTTAATAATTTACGCTTATTAATCGTCATTTAAGAGTGAGCTTCTGGTATGACGAAATTTGGCATTTTATATATCCTTTGATGATTGTTTAATTCATTAATATAGTGGTTCAATGTCATTGAATTCAACAGATTCTATATTATTAATTATTTAACAATATTTGAATTCTTTATAGTTAATCACATTGGCGATAGCTCCCACTCCTCCAGGCGATAGGAAACATGTCTCATGTTAAGTATGATTATAGGACGGTACAGTTGTTTAATGACAGCATTTTACCTACCAATAAAATGCTTATTAAACTACTTACCTCCTATAATCATACATTTTTAATTCTGCCTGGGATATTTTGTAAAAAAATTGAAAATATTTTCTACAAAATAATTATAATATTCTAATTAGAATATTATTGTGAGACGCAATGAAGCCAAGCGGGCCGACTCGCCCCGCCCTGCCTGTCGGAGTGAGGAGCGGGGAGGTGGGAGCAGCCAATCACGAGCAAGGACAGATAGGTGCGACCGTAGCTGTAGGTGTAGATGAGTTGCTTCTCTCATGTTAAGTATGATTATAGGAGGTAAGTAGTTTAATAAGCATTTTATTGGTAGGTAAAATGCTGTCATTTTTGATATGTTTTCATGTAAGGATGGAATATGGACATTTATACCATACTTAAGTACTATTTACTAGCAATGTTTTGTGGTTTGTCTCGTCGAAGCCCGACGTGGGGTAGTTTTGTGTGGACGATGTTGCTATTTCTTTTCTTTGCAAGAAATTGTTGAATGTGAACTTGAATGACTTTTTGACTAAATTCATTTGCCGGCCGGCCGATGCGAAAATAAAAACAAAAACTTATTTCCAAACGTAAATGTCACTCAGTGTCATGTTACGTCAAACAAGTGCTTTAGTGGTGCTTTATGAAAATAACCTCAAAAGTTGCTTTATTTTGGTAATTTTGTAAAAAGTACCTCTGTTTCGTGTTTTATTATAATGCAAATAAAATGGGTGTGCGAGGACTGACTACATATATCAACTACAATCAAAATGCAATATTGGAACAATATTTTTTACACGATACAAACCTTGTCGTCGATGGTCACAGTTTGTGTGCCCAGTTATACAGCTCTATCAACTGCTTTTCGGCTTTTGGTGGTGACTACGACAAGTTTGCTTCATACGCTCGTAATTTCTTCAAGAGCCTGCGAAAATGTAACGTCAATCCCTACGTATTGTTCGATGGAAGTTTGGAAACAAGAAAGCTTCGAACCGCTTACAATAGACTGCGATCGAAGATCCACGGCGCTTCCAAACTAGATCCAGTAACTCAACACAGCCTACAGATCTTCCCGTTACTGCTACGAGATGTTTTCAAGGAGGTGTTGCTTGATATGAATGTGCCATACACGATTTGTGAATTTGAGGCTGATGATGAAATTGCAGCTATGGCAAGACATTTAAACTGTCCAGTGTTGAGCTATGATTCAGACTTTTTCATATACAATGTATTGTATATTCCATTCAAAACTTTGGAAATGAAACCTGTACAAGTGCTTGAGAATGGCAATAAAGTTCATGCTTTAGAATGCAGACTCTACAGGGTGGAAAACTTGGTATCACACTTTGGAGGATTAAACATTGAAATGTTGCCACTCCTTGCAACTTTACTTGGGAATGACTTTGTGGAGAAACGGGTGTTCAATAAGTTTTTCTCCCAGCTGAAACTTCCCAAAGGAAGAGCAAGAAAGAACGAACAGCAAAGATGTATCCATGCTCTCTTCAATTGGCTCAGAAATGAAACTTTAGATTCTGCTGTGGCCAAAATTATAGGAAGGTTGAAGAAAAATCAGAAAGACAGAGTTTTTGCAATCATCAAGAAAAGTATAGCTGGTTACAGTAGCAAAACTTGCAGATCATTGAAATATTTCAATATAAACACTGAAGAGCAAAATACTGTAATAGATTTGCAAATGCCTGAGACTGATGATGTCTCAGATGATGATGAAGAAGAAGCAGATGATTCATCAAGTGAAGATTCTGAACCAAATGGAGAAAGTTCATCAGAAGTAGAAGAAGAAACTCCAGTCAATGAGAAAAGTGTCATTGAAGATCCCATTTCTACCATACCTGTATGGTTTGCAGAAGGAATTAGAAATAAGACTATTCCTCAATCTTACATCAATCTTTACACTCATAAACTACATTTCTGTTTGCCTCAAGCTGAGGATTATACTAATGAAGATTCATTTCTGTGTACACTACCAATTTTAAGATATTCCTTTGACATCCTTACTGATTTTTCAGGAGAAGATTGTGTGTATGTCAGCAGAGAAAATGATAATAACTATAAAAGGGTAGTAGTTGACCAAGAACATTCAATTTCAAGGCCCTTTGATGTGCCATTTTGTGAACTTTCTGATGATCAGTTGAAGTCAAGTTTTCATCATTTTCTCAAAGAAAAGATGCCAGATTTTCATGATAGTCTTATACAGTTATTACCAGAAAATTTCAAATTGTTTATGATTTCTATGCTGTGGTGGATAGCTAATTGCAATGTACCCTTAAACCATGTTCATGCTCTGTTACTATGTTATACAATGTTAGAGGTTATAGATGAAAAGACAGGAACATTTAGGGGTCACCACTTTTTTAACAACAAATATTCTAAAAAGATTCAAGAGTATAAGAAACGAGAAGTAAATGTAACTGTTGAGAATGAAACAGATCTATTTTTAAACAAAAATAAGGTTCAATATGAAGACTGTTTAATTGCTGCTAGTTATTTACTTAAATATTTTGAAATTGATGATTCTATAAGAAAGAAACCAAAATCGTATGATGTTAGAAAAGTACATTCATTTGCTCAATTTCAGTGCTGCCTAAATCAATTTAATTGTTTGAATACCTTGTGTAGAGAGCCTTTTGAACCAACCAAATTTTCAAAATCGTACAATGGTACATTTATCTATAATGTTGCTTTGAAATTAGAGAATCAAATAGATCCAATTGGTTTTATTGAACAACAACTTAAAGGAGCATGCACATTATTGATGTTCTATAAAAGCTTGTGTAGTATTTTTGAAAACTGCTTAAAAGCTATGAAGTTAGAAACAATAAAATGGTCAAACAAAAAGCAAAGACGAAGAAGAAAGAAAAATGTTGTTGAGGATGAGATAAATTTCATTGTTAAAGGATTTGAATCAGAAGTTGTAATTTAGAGTAAGAGCATCCTTTTGTTAATAAAACAATATATTTTTTACTGTTCACTTCAAGTTGATTCTTTTGATTTATCCCTAAACATAAGCGAGTTTCCGAAAATACTAAAAGAAGACAAAATTTTATAAGAAGGTAGGTACAGACGATTTGTATGTTACAAAAATTATGCAAGCCAAGGATATTTAAGATTTAAAAGAAATATGTTTTCAGGTTGCACTTCGGGTTATTCCAGTTTGCTCCAGACGTAAATCTGCAATGGCGTCAACAGATGTCACTAGCAGTACCTAACAGTCGAGAAGTAACGGTAAGTTATTCTATTTCAAAGTAGTTGTTTCAAGTAATTGCGACTTTTAAATCTTATATTTTAAGACCATACCCTAGTGATGCCTGTTTTAGGCTTTTCATACAAACATATTTCTCTCTTTTCCTTCCGAATAATGCATGTGGAGCTATAATTCTTTTTTATTAAAATATAAGGCCTGCTATCGGCATTGCTACTTTATTACTTTTTCGAAAAAAATAATAATATAAAAGTGAAAAGAATTTGCTCATATAATTTCCTCGATATTTTTTTTTTTGAAAAATTTGAATTTAAGGGCCATATATATAGCAGGTATAAAAAAGTATTATAGCTCTACCTACATGCATTATTCGGAAAGAAAACGAGTATACCTACGTTTGTATGAAAACTTCTACACTCACGCACGCTTTAAATGTGCACATAATTAAATTAAGTAAAAATGGAACAAAGTTTCGATCGATTAACATAAAATATAAATGCAAACTAATCGTCTTCGCCAAAGAATAATACTTACCTGCTTGAGATAGGTACAGCAAGTTTCATATACATATACAGATACAACTCACAAGACAAGAAATTCATCAACAAAATGACTTAAAAAAATAAATAAATAACAAAGCAATTTATAAATTAAAATTCCGTTTATTGTCACTGAAACTAATTTAAAATACAATATTGGTACAAAATAACGATTTGTTCTTTAACATTAAATAACAATTTATTTATTTTTACGTTTTCTTTGCTTTCTTTTTGGTCGCAGTTTTGCTAGAGCTCTTGCCGCTACTTTCTTTCGTTTTCGGGTTCGCTAAATAGTTGAAGAGCTCTCCGAAAAAGTACAGAAAAAGACCTAATAACGCACCACTGGCAATAAAACCAACTTTCATAGGTACCGTCATCACATCAAACACTGGATAAACTAAAGAGCCACTTCTCATGAAAATTGTTGCTAAGAGGCTGACATACGCGATTATAAATACTAAACCTAAAGGAATGCCGACTTTTCTTGAAGGATAGGTTATTGGGGAGAGCAATGACTCTAAAATTATGAATACGGTGATTGTCGTGTGCATGACATGGTTGACCCAGTCTGGGAAGAATTCTCTTACACGCGCTGGCAAGATCAGTTCACTGTCGTATGCGAATATGCCCCAGAAGGCGATGGTGACGAACAGGGCTGCGGGGAAGGCCAGGCTGAAGAGTGTATCCTTGATAGTTCGGATGAACCCTGGTTTCTTTGGGTTTTTAGCGTTCGTTCCGATGAGATCGTTTAGTAAAGCCAACGTGAAGTAGATTGTCTGGAGAACCTGAAAATAGATGAGCAAAGGAGACAGTTAGGTGACCGGAGTTAAAAACAGAGCTCTGCAGCTTGTAAGGGTGCAAGTATTGATAACTTGAGAAGTGTTATAGGTATTCAGAGCGTTAAGTACAAACTGCCCAAAATGTAGGTATGTTAAGAGACAGAGACAGGTTCCATTCAGATCGGAGAAAGTAGTCCAGTTGCTTGCTGTTGGAATTTTTACTTTTTGAATGAAAGTGCACTAGGTACATGATTGTGCTAGTCTACCTGTATATTCGGTATTAAGTAAAGTACAATCGAGCTCAGCTTAGGTTAGACATTCGACTTGGCTTGGCAGTGGACCATGTCGCACGTATGCCGTATTGCCGTAAGAGTTACAATGGCGCTTTGAATTTTAATGGGAGCTGAACTTGACTGTACATAGTAATTAATGACGGTCTAGTTCATTATCTATTTAATATGCTCCGCCGATTGTCTTAATGCTTATAAAAGGTATTAGGATTATCAAGTTTACAACACTTTTTGCACTCGGACAAAAACTTTGCAAATATCTACTGCAGCAGATTGCATAAATAAGTTCCTAAGTATTTGTGTCAATGAGTAAGTTGATACGTCTTAGGTATATATAATTATGTACTTAGATGCTTAGTTACAGAGGTTATCTTAGGGTTATCGCGGTCGTCGTTATGTTAAAATCGTTTGCTAGTTTTGGTCGGGTCAAAAGAACATACCTAGGACCACCGCAAAAAGTTCAAAATATCTTTTAAACTGCATTAGTAAATTATTTCTTTTGTTGCCTATGCAGCTAGTTAATCTGTATGTATTTATAAAAAGTAAAAAAAAAATGTATTAGGTATGCCAACAAGATATTTTGAATCATTTAAGGAGGTCCTAGGTAGGTATGCTCTTTTGACCCCGACCGTACTTACTAGTCTTATGTAAATTGTTAAAATAATAGAACTTACCAACGTCCAAATAGTCAAAAACAAATATCTTCCTTTGAATGGCAGTCCACTAAGGCGATCTTTCATCGCATGTTCTATTGGTAATTTCACATGGTTCTGATCGTACCACAATGTGTATGCGTTAATAGCGACCACAGATAAATGAAATAATGGAAGCAACATTGTTGTTGATTTATAATAATTTAAAACTTTAACTGGCACGTCCACTCTGTAATCGTTTTCACTGCATACTGGAACCAGTGTCGTCCGGTGCCTTGACAGGTTTTTACGCAATCGTAATCGTGCGTAAAGATTAGTGTACAATGTAGGTACTGTTCATTGACAATGATAACTTTTGAAGCCGATAAAACACTAATACTAAACTAAGCCGATGGCCTTAGCTGTTCTATCTATAAAAGCAGTCCCTTTTACACCTATCAGATTTGTAGATATCAGAGTCGAAAGAACGGAATAAAACACTACTGTAAATAACTTCGAATTTCTTGCTCCGTGCTCCGAATACTCTATGTACTTTATACATATTTAGTTTTTCGTCTAAAGTACTTTGTAATAATTATTTTTTTAATATTGATTGATTGATTGATTTATTTATCACACAATGGAAATCACATTATATTGTTACAGAGTATTCGATATAAGAATTCGCATAGTGCTCGTCAAAAAATAAAATAAAATGTGTATAAGTATCTATCATAAAATAGTCAATGTCAGAAAATAAATTAATTTTAAAATTCATAATTAAAAACAAAATAAATTAAATTATTAAGTACAATAAAAACAATAATGAAAGAAAACAAAGTCAGAACCAAAATTAAACAATGTCAGAAGGAAAACTAAAATTTAAAATCCTAATACTCTTTTACAGAGTAAAATGATTTATCCAACAAAAGGTTTTTTAGTTGGCTTCGAAACGTGTCGTCTCGAACGTATTTTTCATGTTATATCGAAAGAAGTTTCCTACTAAGAAAAGTTGTTCAGTTTTCAATACGGTAGCACCTTATAGGTATAATAATAATAGTAAAACATTAAGTAGTAAGCGAGCATTACCTTTATAATCATAAGCAGAAAACCTCGACCTTATATATACGTTTATTATGTGCCTATAGATTGGCAGGCTAATACCGAAGTATTTGTGGTTTGCACAGCCATTGTGATTTAAAGTAAGAGGAAAGAAAATAAGCGAATTAACAAAACATTGTTCATTTATTATCACATCCATGGTACATTCATCCTTATCCTTCCTTATTCATATAAAATAATGGAATGTGAAAAATACGTCCTCGTGAAATTATTTTCTTAAATCAGCCTTAAACAAAGATTCATGCAAATAGGTCCCTGTGTTATCTTTTCGTAATTCGTTAGAAAATACTGCATGGTTACATATTGTGTCGTCCAATCAACAGACACGAAACCGGACAGTGAAGACACACCTTAACTATTTAGAAAGGTACCTGCACGTAAAAGGCAAGCCCCGTCCAACGGTGAATCACGTCTAGTATTTTTGTAAAGTAGCATTTAATGCATAGATATAAAGTCTAAGGCTTTGGCAGTGTGTCACTGACTTTATTTTAAGTAAGTGTACCGTTGGTTACGAGACGACTGTACGAACTAAGATATGAATTTCGACTCTACAATTTTCGTAATAAGAACAACAGAATGTGGTGCAACGTGGACTAGCCTGAGCAAGGGTCAATATTTTTTTACGTGTGTTTCTCGCTAAGGTTTTCCAAAGTTCAAAGTCAGCATCAAGAGTTTGTTAACATATGCTAATACCGGTGAATAATTATGTAGGTACATAAGTAGTTTTATTTGCTGAGCATCTAAAATACTGGTTTTCTGCTTATGATTATAAAGGTAATGCTCGCTTACTACTTAATGTTTTACTATTATTATTATACCTATAAGGTGCTACCGTATTGAAAACTGAACAACTTTTCTTAGTAGGAAACTTCTTTCGATATAACATGAAAAATAAAATTAATCATTTTTGTATGGAAGGTACAAATATTGTTGTATACGGGGTGTTAGGGACGGTATAACGAAAACTTTGCAGGCGTGCTCAGACCATGAAACTGAACAACTTTTACCATGGAGCCAATGGTGGGAAACGAAAAAATATTTCCGACCTCCCATACAAAGTCAGTCAGCTTATCGTGAATTTTGTATGGGAGGTCGGAAATTTTTTTTCGTTTCCCACCATTGGCTCCATAGTAAAAGTTGTTCAGTTTGATGGTCTGATCATGTCTGCAAAGTTTTCGGTACACCGTCCCTAACACCCTGTATTTTGAAAAAGTTACAATTTTTTTTTGAGTTTCACGAGTAGAACACACCCTGAAAATATTAGCTCTGAATTTAATAGGACCTTATATATACGTTTATTATGTGCCTATAGATTGGCAGGCTAATACCGAAGTATTTGTGGTTTGCACAGCCATTGTGATTTAAAGTAAGAGGAAAGAAAATAAGCGAATTAACAAAACATTGTTCATTTATTATCACATCCATGGTACATTCATCCTTATCCTTCCTTATTCATATAAAATAATGGAATGTGAAAAATACGTCCTCGTGAAATTATTTTCTTAAATCAGCCTTAAACAAAGATTCATGCAACTGGAAATTGATCTAAGTACTTTTTTGCAATTAACGTTTCTTAGCCTTAACTTTTTGCTTCGGGCTATTAACAACTGCATCAATATTTTCGCCAAGAATGTACATCCCTATGCTAAACAAAGTACTGAAAGCGAAAAATACAATCCTGAGTGGCCAATTCAACACGTCCAAAACGGGATAGACCCACGTACCCGTCTTCTGGAACACGAAGTTCAAATAACTCAAGTAACTTAAGGTGAATGCAATAATGAGTGACACCCCTACGGTTCTCGAAGGGTATTTTCGTGGTGAGAAGAGGAGTTCAGTCATGATGAAGGGTGCTATCGTGGTATGCATGACGTGGTTGCACCACACTGGCATGGCTTTGGCCAAAGCGTCAGGGAAAATCAGATCTCTGTCAATGAAGTAGATGGACCAGAAGGCTAGGAAGACGTATAGGGCTATGGGGAATGCCAGGCTGAAGAGCGCATCTTTGAAGTTTCGAAGGAGGCTGGTCTTCTTTGGGACACGTTCGTTGGTGCCCAAGATGTCGTTCAGAAATGCGACGGCGAAGTAGAACGTTTGAAGAGTCTGGAAAAGAAATAAAAATTATTACTTCATCCATCTATTCGTATCGATGATATCGTGTTGATGAACAAGAGATCAGAACTTTTACTGCCCCACAGTGGTGAAAGGTAACATTTTAATGCTGGTGGCCAGAGCCAAACGGGATACCGTTGGAGATCAGCTTAAAGTGACTAAAAGTGTACGAAATGAATGTAGATTGACGTGAGAGTATTCCTAAATTACTGAAAGGGATGCCGATGGGAATCGGCATGTACCTATGGACTCTTTGTCACTGCTGCCTCACTCCCAAAGGCCAAGTGCTGCCCCCATTACTAAGAGCCGAACTACTGAAGTTTGTAAAAAATGGTTCAGTGCAGTTACAGATAGCAAAATTTATAATAAATGTTGGACAATTTAATAGTGACCGATACTTTCAACTTTCCTGAGAAGCAAGTAAAGCACACCACAACACACGCCAGTATTTTAGTTCAGAGAAGATTGTAGACAGTAGACGTAGAGTTGATATTTTACGCTGTCTAAATATGGAATTGGATCATTAGATCCATTAATAATGTAGCTTCATGTAGCCTATATTTGAAAGGAACAAAAACCTTTGTAAAACCCATTAGTCTGAAGACTATGACAATGGGTTGTCGTCTTAATAATAGCAGTTAATAGCGGCCATAGCGTGACATTTCTTTTGTCCTTGCCCTTGATCTTACAACTAACCTAGCTTACCTATTGTATTTACCTATGGCGGGTCTCACATCTGACTTCCGTTGCACATTTTTAGCTCATACGTAACGCATGCGTCTGTCAAATGCAAGGAAATTTTGAATTGTCCATACTAAAAACCAACGTTACATGCGTTGACCTTGACATCAGTCTCTGTCTCACTTTATTATGATGGTAGATGCGTAAAGCTAGCCAATACTTACTTTGTGCGTAAACTATCTCTTTTGCACAAACGGACGTCAGGTATGAGTTCCGGCTACATGTATTATCTTATCTTATCTTACTACAAAATACCTTTTAAAATGTCTATTACTTACTTATCGTTAGCTCGTCTGTAACGTTAGTTAAGTTTCCGATTTCAAGTGTGTAGACACACTATGATGGAAATTCGCGACAGTAATTTGGCGGCTAAATTCCGTTCCGTCAGTTTCCGGCGTTTTCGGTTGGGATGACACACTATAAGCGCCGAAATTACGTACAAATCTCGCAGAATTACTTCGGACGTAATTTCGGCTGAAGTGTGTCATCCGTAATAATGAAAATAACATAGCGGGCGTAAATTCGCCGAATTCCGTCGCGTAATTTCGGTCGTAGTGTGTCGAGGCACTAAGAATTAATCTATACAGAGTGTTACAGAAATAGTGCAATACCTCTATTGAAACCTTTACAAACATGGGGACAAGACTTGGCGGGATTCATCGGCCGGGCTAGCATGTGCACTATCAACTGGGTGAAATTTACTAGTGACCGATAGCGAAACCACAGAACCGGTTGGTGATAAGGAACAACTTTTCCCAAAGAAAATACCTAGGTAGATATATAAGAAAAAAAAATTGGACCTCCCATACAAAATCGCCGATCAGCTGATTTGAGTTACTATAGGACTTCCAAATTTTTTTTTCAAATTTTGTTTTATATTTCTTGGATAAACTTGTTCCTTATCATATCACCAGCAGCCGGTTCAAAATTTTTGGTATCGGTTACTAGTAAAATTTCACCCTATGGAGAGAATAGGAAGACTTAATTCGCGTGCGAGAAGACTTCAGATGACGTGTCATCAATAGAGGTGTAGAGTAGGTAAATCGGAATCGCGCGGTCGCATGCTAAGGGGGCAGGTCGTTCGTCGACTCAGTGTCCCAAGAACCTACATTCACATGGACTCTACAGTATAACCGTCCTTCTCTACGTACGTACTTGATAATTATGATACTAACAATGACAGACTTCAAAATTATTTTTATATCGTTATCTACAGTAAGCTAATCGAATATTGTTGAATCAGAGTTTATATTAGTAAACTTACAGATACCTCGTGATAATTATTTATGTCTGACTATGCGAGCGTGACGTTAGATTTATTTATTACGTTACGGATAAAACAAATATACTTAATATTATATTTTTCTTGTACCTATTTACTGCTATCAACAAAAATTTCAGATAAGCGGGATTCAAACGTAACCAAGTTATACTGACAACTTAAACTACTTAAGGCTTCAGACTATTGGCGCCCCCAAACAGAAAAAAAACCTTTGGTGAACACGTTGGTCATTTAGAAACCAATGCATGAATTACAGACCATAACTAACCACAAATATTATTTAAAACTAACAAAATAAATAAGAATTGTTATCCATGAGTTATGTATGCCGGTGTTGCTAAAAGTGGCAACTTTTAGCAGTTTTGGCATACGTAACTAAAGCGCACAGTTTTCCCAAGGTTTTATTTGTTCTAAAAAATATTCGTTGCTTGTGATTGTCGTTAATTCATAATGTGGTTTCTCAATCACTTACGTATTCAGTAAGTGATTTTTTTTATACTGAGCGGCGTTAGTAACAGACGATACCCGAGTGATGCCTATTTTCCGCTTTTTTAGACAAAAGCATTCCCCTTTTTTCATCCCGAATTATGCATATATAGAGTTATTCTTTTTTCATTACATTAAGGCCTACCATACCTAAGCATGCCTCTTTTTTAATTTCTGCAGGAAATAATTACGAGGAGAAAATGGGAGCATTTTTAATTTTGTATGGAAAAAAACAATTGCTCATAGTATGAAAATATTATTTTCTAACCGTAAATATAAAAAATAGGGACATGCCGGCATGCCTATGGTAGGCTTTGATGTAACAAAAAAAGATTGATAGCTGTACATGCATTATTCGGGAAGAAAACTGGGGAATACGTTTGTTTAAAAAAAAGCGGCCAAGAGCGTGTCAGACACGCTCACAAATAGGGTTTCGTAGTCAACGTTTAAATATCAGGTCTTTCTGCGTTACAAAGTTAATTTTGTTGCTGGTTTGTTTGCAGCTGTATGGTTACCAACCGCAAATAGAAAAACTTTAATATTTCCTTAACCTTAAGAGCTACAGTATTCGTTATAGTTTTCATGGTAACTTTATATTAAGAACTATATTCCGTATTTTTTTCAAATTTTTAGCATGCATCCTTTAGAAGTTACGTCCCTTTTAAAAGCAAATATCTCGAGACAGAAACATTTTATAAACATTCTTTCAAAGAAACCTCCGCTTAGTTTTAAAAGACCTATTCAACGATAACCTACTCAATATTACAGGAGAAAAAAAAATATTTTTGCCCCCCTTTGACATGTATGGGAAGGGGGTCCAAAAAATAATTAAAATATTTTTTTCTCAATATTTCTGAATTTGGGTCAACACGATCTATCTTCACACCAAATTTGATTGAATACCAAATTTTTAATTCACTTTCATGTTAGGTAAACAATTTTTTTAGGAAAACTTCCAAAATTTCACCAAAATTGACGTCGATAGCTCCAAAACTGACGAAGTTATGAGATATATATACAGACAGACAGACAGACTTGACGAAATGATAAGATAAGGGTTTCTAGGTAGACTACGAAACCCTAAAAAACGACCCCTTCATCCGAGGAATCCTCGTAATAGCTTATGATAAAATGACTAGATACTGCTCGCAAAGATACCTACTATAACTCTAATGGCACGGCATGTAGGTATTTTTGCTAAATAATCAAAATCATGGGTAGTTTATAAGAAGTCCATTACGAAACAAGTCATCAAAAATGTAAACACAATAAAATAAGCACTTACCAGTCCCCACATAGTCAAGAACAAAATCCTCTTTTTCAACGGCAAATCATGTTTTTCAAGTTTTTCACTAAACGGGAAGTTAACATACTTCTGATCGTACCATATACAAAACGAATTTATAAGGACTACAGTCAAATGGAATACTGGCAGCAACATTTTTATTTAACAATATATTTTTATTTAGAAATGAATTTGAATATCGAACGCGGCGCGTACGCAGCGGCCGGTATATTGCTTCCTACTGATTTATGCGGCATATTACAAAATACTTGTTCGTAGCTTACATCATGTCATAATATCACTATAGGTATAGTCTAAGCGGCGGAAGGCGTAACTTTAAAGTGATTTACTAAAGAAAATCATTATTTTTAGATTCTGGGTTAATAAGGACTACTTTTGATCAATGCCGAGAGTGGTTGCGTTTCAGGAGCAGTAAGCTTCTGACGATGTTATTTTTTATACTTATTTTGATATTTTAAGGGATGGAATTTCCAAAACTTTTTGGAGCTCATAGCTGGACAACGGTTGGGTAAAGTTAAAAACTGTCGAGAATTAACACGTAGAAAGAAAATTTAATAAGCTTTGATTGTCCAATACTACTAATATTTTCGACAACACACCAATATACCTACCATTATCAAAAATATAAGCCGAAAACCAAAAATTGGGTACTTTAGCGGCTCATTGCTCCTAAACTCCTGAAAGCCACACTGCACACTCGGCTGCCATGCCTTGAACAAAAGTAGCCCTTATTAAGCCCAGAACAAAATCTGAAAAAATTTGTAATTTTCTTTACAAAATATGTCAGTATCTCTCAGTCCATAAGGTTATCTGTCTGTAGTGATGTCTGTCAGTCTATCCGTTCCGTTATCTGTAGTACAATAACATGATTGCGCTGAATTTTATAATTAATTGGCAAGGTGCCGGTTTAAGAGGATACCTGAGTGAAAGGCCTCGGCGTTTTTATCCAGACGTATGATTGCCTGTTTTCTTTCCGAGTACGAGTACCTCTAGAGCCATAAGTATTTAAGGTCCTGTTAAATTCAATGCAAATATTTATTCAGGATATGTTTTACTAGGGATGGGATTTGAATCCTGAAAATGAATCGTTAATTATTATAAAAAAGTCAACGTTAAAATATCAGGTTCTTCGGCGTTACAAAGTTAATTTTGTTGCTGGTTTGTTTACAGCTGTATGGTGACCAACCGCAAATGGAAAAGCTTTAATATTTCCTTAATCTTGAGTGGTACAGTATTCGTTATAGTTTTCATGGTAACTTCATATTAAGAACTATATTCCATATTTTTTTTTAATTTTTAGCATGCTAGAATTTATAGCTGGAACAAATTATGGCACAAAAACGCCACTTTTAAAAGCAAATATGTCGAGACAGAAACATTTTAGAGACTTTGTTTCAAAGAAACCTCCCCTTAGTTTTAAAAGACCTATTGAACGATACCCTACTCAATATTACAGGAGAAGAATAATTTTTTTGCCCCCCTTTCCCATGTATGGGAAGGGGGTCTAAAAACAATTAAATTATTTTTTTCTCAACATTTCTAAGCTGCTATGAAAACAGCTGCTAAGAAAACAGCTGCTAAGAAGCTATGAAACGAAAAAAATACAGTTTTATTTATCTTTGGAAAAAGGAAATTGCTCATATTTGCTTCTCGTAATTATTAAAAAAATAGTTATAAGAGCATGCCTTAAGTGTAAAGGAATTAAAGCCCTATATGCATTATTCGGAAAGAAAAAGGGGAATATGTTTATATGAGAACGGCGAGACCAGGAGGGCGCTGTTTATTTTAGTCTGAGTCTGATTGTAGAAGTTCAAGATAAGGTAGAATAAGTCTATCACTAAATACAAGTAGATACTTAAATTTTTAATATAGTATATGTTATTATCGTACCATAAACAGTAAGCAGTTACTTGCCTATACCTACCTTATTATTTGAACATAATGCATCATCAGCATTTTTTTTATCTAACTAGGTATATTTATGTTTTTATTTGACATTTTATTTGATAAACCACTGATAATTACTATATTAGTTAACTACAAAGTCATTCGGCTGAGCTGGCTATTACAAATTTTTCCTCTTTTGTAAATACCTACAATGAATGATTTTTTTTCCCTGTAAATACAGGGGTATTATTTTATGTTTATTCTTTATTCACACGCGCCTTGTCAACATCTAAAATAGTTAGGTAATATACGTAGAGAGTGATTTAAAAAATAAAACGTTTACCATTGGTTTACCAAAAGTTTAAAAATATACTGTGCTTTGAAAAAAATATCGCCCATCTTTAGGAGCATTATGATTTAAGGCCGGGATTCGAGAAAATGCAGAAAAGCGTTACGTTCGATTCAGTTTCTTTCTTTTTCGTGTGGGACACCGAGTCGTTCAACGACCCGATGAACCCTGGTGTCAGAGTTTTTCAACCGCCTACTGTAAGTAGCAGGCCTCTGACATGGTTGTGTAACGACCGCCATCATAGACGGCAACAGGGACCGACGGCTTAACGTGCCCATCCGAAGCACGGAACCATCTTACTTGCGGACAATCAGGTGGTTCAGCCTGCAATGTCCTAACCAGACTGGGAACAAATTCACAAAGTGATAAATATTAACTTTGTGAGTGACCCCACCGGGAATTGAACCCGGAACCTTTGCGTGGCAGGCAGGCATACTAACCACTGCGCCACATCGGCTGTCAAAGTCATTCAGTTTTTAAGTCCCTTACTGTGGTAAAACTATGACTTTAAAAAATTTTACGACTTAACCAAAGAAATGCTCTAGAGCTAAAACTAATTTTTCTAGGATTGATTGACATGTTTTAATTTAAAAAATCACAAAAACGACAAAAATAAAAAACTTTGTTTAAATTTTTATGTCACATTTCCTACTATTTTCCTTTAGTTTTTTATACACTCGACTTCAAAAAAATCGCACGTCCGTAAAAATAGGCTTCAAGCACTGGTAATCCTTAAGACAAGCAGTTATTCGTAGCAATATTGGTATCATTTGAGAGCCCTATAAAAACTCTTTAATAAAATATCCATTTCATTTGAATAAAGAAAAAGCTTGACACTTCACGTCACTGTGAATGACAATGGAATTGATACTTCTCTTCAAATTTTGTTTGTATTGTTTTGTTTTTTGGGTATAAAAGGGTTGATACAGCTTATTGGGGGATAAATTTGCTACCAACAGTCGAAGAAGACACAGAAGAATATCTTTCATCAGAAAAACGTCCTTGAAGATGGACACTACAGCTGCTGAAGCCGCCCAAGTTATCGCACTACTGCAATCAGGACTACGTCAGTGTGATGTTGCTCGGCAATTGCACTTGAGTCGCTTTTCTGTTCGAAGAGTGTACCAGCGGTTCCTGCAGACCGGTGGCTTTGTCCGAAGGCGTGGGTCTGGTAGAAATCGCTGCACTTCTGCGAGAGATGGATGACCGATTCGTCGTATCGAAATCTTTGAGAAATCGGTTCTCTAATGCTGTTGAGTTGCAACAGCAGCTTCAAGCGTGAGTGTCTCTACAGTTAGAAGAAGACTAAAGGAGAGAAATATTGTGGCTAGAAGACCTGCCACGGGTCCAAAATTAACCGCAGCGCATCGGCGAGCACGCTTGCAATTTGCTCGCGCCCACGTTAATTGGACCCTGGACCAATGGAGAACTGTTCTCTTCTCAGACGAAACGAGAGTGTGCCTTTTCTGCAACGATAGACGCAAAAGAGTATACAGAAGACAATGGGAACGTTTTGCCCAAGCCTGCATCCAAGAAACGGTAGAATACGGGGGCGGTTCCTGTATGTTCTGGAGCGGCATATCTGCCGATGGCAAAACTGAACTTTCTTGCGTCTCTCGGACCGGCGGTGCTCGCGGGCAAGGGTCGATGACTGCTCACCGGTACATCACAGAGATCCTGGAAGAACATGTGGTCCCCTATGCTGGATTTAATGGCGACGGGTTCACATTAATGCACGATAACGCTCGCGCGCACACTGCTGGTATTGTGCAAGGCTACCTTCAAGAGGTTGGGATCCCTGTCATGCAGTGGCCAGCGAAAAGTCCAGATCTGAACCCGATAGAGCACCTCTGGGACCAGCTGAAACGCAAGGTTCCAAGACGCCGTTATTGAGGAATGGGACAGTATCCCTCAAGAAGAGGTCCTAAAGTTGGTGCGATCCATGAGGGAGCGCATGGAAGACGTCATTAGGGCTAGGGGGGGTAAACAAATTTGTTCTGAAAAATTAATCAGATTTCATTAGGGTTTTTAAGGATTTTTATTGTTTTGTAAATTTTTCTCAGTTCCAATAAAAAACATTGAATGAATTATTGTTTTTGCATTCTCTGTTTCCTTACCTTTCAAATGATACCGAACATTACCAATATTTCATAATACAAATACGATTGAAAGATGTTTGAAATAGATTTCTTAAAAGGTGCGATTTTTTTGAAGCCGAGTGTAGTACGATATTCATCTTTTAATTCCTGAGCGCTAATACTAATAGATTTTAGCTAATTACCGAATTTTAATTAAAAAAATCAATTTATTCAATAATTTGAGCGGTCCTCGCGGTGAAACCAGCCTCCCGATGACCTCCCGCGGCGCCCGCTACCCGCATTTCACCCCCCCTCAACCCTTCCCCTGAAATCTAATTTTGCTTCATGGATCCTCGCCTTAATTTATGTTTTTGATCAACATCAACAGTCCACTTCTAAAAGGAGACCCCACGTTACGGCTGGCGTTTGTCACTTCGCTAGGCAGGCGGATTGGCGAGCACAGTGCAATATGTTTTATTCACAGGGAACATATTATACATTCCCTGGAAATAGGGCTTGACCCCACCATACCACACGTAACTTTTTGGATATTTTATACAGTCCAGCAAGAAAGAGTAGAGATTAAATAAAATGGAACTAAAAAAAATCATATTATATTGTTGCCATTCATAGTCAATGTTGCCATTTAATTTTGAAATTTCATACAAGGTGGCGCGCATTTTTTGTCCTGTACCTGTCATTTCACGCCCCAGCTGGAAAAATACTGAAGGGAACAGACTGATCGTGATGTGATCAGTGGCGTGGCGTGAAATTGGAAAGACCTATGTTTTGTTGTGGACTAAAATAGGCTGACAGATGATGCTGTTATACTGAGTGAAATTTTAGTAGTTACCGATAGCGAAAACTCTGAAACGGCTGGACCTCTCATACAAAGATGTTAAACCTCTCATATTAAATTGCCCCGTCTTTGAGTTACTATGGGAGGTCTCATTTTTCAGTGCAAAAATTTTAGGGTGTGTTTTCTTGTTGATTATATTCCAAATATGAAAAAGAAAGATTTGAGTCTTCCGTACAAAATACATCATATGAAATACATCATATGAAAAATATTCGAGGATCAAGTAGTTTCTAAGAAAAGTTGTTCAGTTTTACGACTAGAACAGATCCTGAAAATATTTGCATTGAATTTAATAGGACCTTATATGTATTAACAAATATACACGGTATTGTGAAAACTTTGCATCCTGTATAATATACTAGATAAGATAAACCGCACTGAGAGACATCAGACGATATACAGGGTCAAAAGGTTGCAATGATAACCGATACTATGGCACCAACCGGATGCATAAAAAATAATACGGATTCAGATAACCGCATATTGCATTTAAAGGTTGATAACTGTTTAAAACTTAATTGATTTTGAAATTGAAGGCGAAATAAGTAAAGTTAGACAAGTATTGAGCGCGTGTTTAAAATAAAACTTCGTTTATGCAAACGCTAGAGACGCGCTCGTCTAACTTTTTTCTGATTAGGTGTCCTTTTCTGAAAATGATGATTTTTAAGGACCTTTTATAATCCCCTACTATTAAGCTAGTAATCAAATCATAAACATAAAACAACGAGAGCTCAACGTGTCGTGAATGAGCACGGAACGGAATCATAAATAATATGATACCCCTTTTCATAACACCCTGTATAGCTTATCATACAGTCAGCAAATTCTACTGTCAACAAACTATAACCTCCCTTTAATGGAAACTGACAAAATACCCGCATCGGGGCATTAAAGTGTGGACTTTTAAGATCCAGTATAAGCCGGATAAATATTATTGCCAATAATACCCGGCCAGGGCTCCGGTTAATAGAAAACTTCATACTTTATTTTCTTAGCTTAACTTCAGCAGGTGTGGTGACCATGATATTTGGATTGGGTCGAAAATGAGAAGTAATGCTTTGCTTTGAGGATAGGCGATTTAACAAAAATAAAATATTTAGAAAATACATTTTTTTGTACCATGTTGGAATGTTTGCATTGAATTGCCTGCTTTGTGAAAAAGCTTTTGATAAAAAATGTGACATTAGTGCATGTTTTCAGAGGCATTGACCTAATTTTTCGTCCAATACCTAACTAGTCTAATTTGGGCATTAGATAGAACACATCATATTTACATAGTTAGTGATAAAGCAAAAATATTAGCCACAGTTTACCTACTTAACTATTATAAAAGCCTGGCGAGAGTAGTAAAGCAATTTAGTTGTAAGCCTAGTAAGAAAAGTGTAGCAAATGTAATCTTCAAGTCCTAAGTCTACATGTTTGCAGTTAGGAGATAAGTCCCAATGACCATCGTTTACAGTAGAGCTTGCTGCTAATGTAAGTAAATAAATAGGAAGGTACTTAAAAATGTGTGTCTCGAGATTCCCGCTGGTCATGGTCACACTAGTAGTTCGTATAGGAACCCGATGCTCGCGGCTTAGGGCCTTTGTTAGACACGTTGGGCATTTCGTAGGACATGTGTCCCTAGTTTCCATATGGTCATTGTCGCCCTAGTGACCACACCGTTCCCGATGGTAATGGTCACCCTAGTGGCTCGTGTAGGAACCCGAAGCTCGCGGCTTATGGCCATTGTGAGCAGACGTTGAGGATGCTGTACTTAGGACATTTGTCCCAAGTTTCCCGACGTTCATGGTGACCCTAGTGGCTCGTGTAGGAACCCGAAGCTCGCGGCTTAGGGCCTTTCTTGTGACCTGTGGTTCAACATGCTGTAGAAAATTTGTCCCGAGGTTCCCGACGGTCATGGTCACCCTAGTGGCTCGTGTAGGAACCCGAAGCTCGCGGCTTAGGGCCCTTGTAACCACACGGTGAGCATTTCGTAGGACGAGTGTCCCTAGTTTCCCGCTGGTCATGTCCACCCTAGTGACCACACTCACGTTGAGGATGCTGTACTTAGAACATTTTTCCCGAGTTTCCCGACGGCCATGGTCACCCTAGTGGCTCGTGTAGGAACCCGAAGCTCGCGGCTTAGGGCCCTTGTGGGGGCACGATAACCCCCTTATTGACCACACGGAGAGCAGATTTTCAAAATTGAGTTGAAGCTGAGACATTGTCGAAATGATGTTTTGAATCCCACACAGAAAATGTTACTACTGGTTGCAGGTTGTACGACCTAGTTTTCCGTTAAACTGATGATTTATTGTAGTACTTCGGAGGGCACGTTTAGGATCCGGAGAAGGATGTCCGCATCGACGCTGGTTTCCAAGATTATTGAATTAAAAAAAGAAATAGAAAAATACCTTTTGTGTTAGATAAATTACCTATTATAACAAATTATTTGCCTACTAAGATGATACGACTGATGCGATACCAGGGTAAATAAGTAGGGTCCTTCGTCGATTCAGTATCACACATCACAAGAAGAACTAGAATCAGGTCAGGGCACTTGCCCAGGGCCCCGGCTGATTGGGGCCCCCAATTGAAACTTTTTTTTAAAATATATTTAAAAACAAACAATCTCAAAGAATCTTATTGACTAACTTATTAATACGTATTTTAATATGTCAGTTACTAGCTGTTGGTATTTGATTGCTGTGTTCCTTGCTTGTTCTTAGTATTTTATGTCGAGCTTTCCTTATAGATACCTATCATGTGGCCTACTTTCACTAAAAATTTCGCGATCGCTACGCTCGCAATATTTTTCCCATTTTATTTTTTAGACATTTATTTTTGGCTTTCTAGGTAGAAGATACGTTTCGTTTCGTAAAGCATCCTCTATAGCAGTGTTTTTCAATCTTTTTGGATACGCGACCCCGAAAGACAAAAATAGTAACAGTAGGTTTGAAACGGGATTATTACCGTGATTATATTTTTGTTTACCTCGATATTTCGAGGCGGTTGCACGCACGCCCCATGGTCACGAGTAGACTGGCTCGGCGAGTGATGTCATCTTTCTAAGGGCAAACATATCTGTCTACCCATGGTATAATAAGATACTCCGCCTGGTATTTCTTTCCGAGACTCGTGAACCACGTGACCAACACAAGACTACGTCATCATGCTTGTGGGTTACCAGAATTACCCACTCTTATGATGTTTTTTGTAATTCATTTATGATACTGTTAACTAATAAATACAATTTAAGTGTTGTTGTAAAGTTCAAGTTAATACACACGTAAATCAAAATTATAAAATTATTAAGAAATATTTTAGCTCATTTTTCTGAGATTGAATTTACCCCATAACGTATTTTATTGAAATAAAATGGCAATACTAAGTGACGTTGTCTTGTGTTTCTCTGGGAAGGAAAGACCATGTTTTATTAGACTATGTGTCTACCCTCTTTCGGATTCGTCGACTGCGTTCTACACGGTTACTCGAATGACTACTATTGTCACTCACTATTTTGTCACGATCATAGTCTAATAAAACATGGTCTTTCCTTCCCAGAGAAACACAAGACAACGTCACTTAGTATTGCCATTTTATTTCAATAAAATACGTTATGGGGTAAACTCAATCTCAGAACAATGGGTTAAAATATTCCTTAATAATTTTATAATTTAGATTTACGTGTGTATTAACTTGAACTTTACAACAACACTTCAATTGTATTTATTAGTTAACAGTATCATAAATGATTTACAAAAAACATCATAAGAGTGGGTAATTCTGGTAACCCACAAGCATGATGACGTAGTCTTGTGATGGTCACGTGGTTCACGAGTCTCGGAAGGAAATACCAGGCGGAGTATCTTATTATACCATGGTCACGATCACGACACACCACACTAACAGTATCACTTCGCGAGTTTGAAGTCGAGTGTTTTTTGCGGTTGTATACGTTTAATACTGGATTCCACGCACTGGACAGCTTGAAACCATCTTCACAATTAAAGTTTTTATATTTTGTGATTTCGATGGCTTCTCGCACTAAACGAGGTATATAGTGACGTTCCGTTGACAGTACTTGCGGGTTATGTAGTTCAATCCAGTGATTAGTTTCCGCTTGGTTTAGGTGTTCCGCTATGACTGACTTCTGGGCATCGTTGCTTTTTACAGCTCTGATATGTTCCTTCATGCGGTCAACTATTGTTCTTTTGGTCTGACCAATGTACGAACTCCCACAGCTGCAATTAACTTTGTAGACGCCGGGAGTTTGAAGAGGAAGCTGGTCTTTAGGCGATCGTAGTAGTTTTCCAATTTTGTTAAAGGGAGTGAAAACAGTTTTAATGGAAAACTTTCCTAATAATCTGCCTATTTTATCCGTCACTCCCTTTACATAAGGCAAAAACGCTGGCTGTCGTTGCACTTCTTCTGCTTTCCTCTTTTTTGTTTTCCTTTTAGTCTCGCAAGCTTTGACATTATAACCGTTCCGCTGTAAGACCGTCTTGACATGATTCAGCTCTTTAGCTAGGTGGTTCACATCACACAGTTCGTGAGCCCTATCAACCAACGATCTAACAACAGAATCCAGATGCCGTGGATGGTGGTGTGACGTAGAATGCAGATACTTGTCGGTATGCGTTGGTTTTCTGTAGACCGAATGACTTAAAGATCCATCTTCTTTGACCTCAACTAACACATCTAGGAAGGCGAGCTTTCGTTGGTCCTCGATCTCACAGGTAAATTTCAATTTTGAGTGAATGTTATTCAAAAATGCCAAGTAGTCCTTTACCTCTTCCTCTTTTCCTCCTATTATACAAAAAACGTCATCCACATACCTTTTCCATAATTTGACAGTTGATGGCGCTGATAGAATAGCAGTATTCTCTATGTGTTCCATCCAGATGTAAGCTACTATGGGAGCAACAGGACTGCCCATTGCCACTCCATCAATCTGTAGGTAGTATCGACCATTGTACAAAAAGTAGCTCGTGCTAAGGCAATGATCAAGCAACTTGGCTATTTCCACTGACATGTTGTTGTCTTGCAGTTTTGATTTGACGACATCAATGCATTGTTGGATAGGTACGTTTGTGAACGCCGAGCCAGTCTACTCGTGACCATAGGGCGTGCAACCGCCTCGAAATATCGAGGTAAACAAAAATATAATCACGGTAATAATCCCGTTTCAAACAATAATTTAAGTGTTGTGAACAACCGTGAAAACCTAAAAACTTATATTGCAAACCGGTACGGGCCGGAATGTGTAAAAATGATACGTCAACTAGAACGTGCGCGAAAAAAGCGGGAGTGTTTACGTGAGTCAATCGTTTACCTAACAAAGTGTCGGGACAATAATGTCATACCAACATGTGTAAAACTTAGGCCACGCGAACATATCTATAAGTCCGCGCATATTCTGCAGAGTGCGAGTGTCAAACTGCTGCATCGACTTATTCGAAATAACCGTTACTTGCTTGAAAAAGTGTCGTGCGAATTGTACTTGTTACATCTGGAATGCAATGCTCGGTTAGAAAGTAGTGATTACGATTTATGTGATCGAATAACATATCTACAAGGTCAACGTGTAGCTGAGTGGTGTGCCTCGAAACATGAACATAAGTACCAGACGTTAAGCCGTAAACAACAACCTAAAGGCGACTACCACGAAAACTCGATCGAAACTCGAACGGTAATAAACTTATCAAGTAAGTTACTATCTGAACCAGCTATCAGTGCTCTTAACAAAGGCTTAAATTTCGCCCCAACTCCAACTCGTATCCCTTACGAAAATGTTATTTGTGGCGTCGAAGAAGCAATATCAAGAAATAAAATTCCCGCTCGTGATGCGGAAACTTTACGCCAAGATGTTGCCGTCACCTTGCGCAAGTCTCAATTACCGCAAAGAAACATTACTGCTGAAGAACTTAGAGCAATTAAAGATCTTCGTGCCGATACCGATATACTGGTGCTAAAGGCCGATAAGGGAAACGCGACAGTGGTGTTGGATGTGGATGAGTATGACCGAAAAGTCAAATCACTTCTTGACGATAGTTCCACTTATAAGCTCGTGACCTACAATCCTACCCCTAGAGTGAAACGGAAAACGAGTGCGCTGATTCTAGAATGCAGTGATGCAATACCAGAAGACGCTCAAAAACAGCTGCTGCGTCCGCGTATCGTACAGCCACCACGACTCTACGGGTTACCTAAAATACATAAAGCTAACACCCCACTACGCCCAATAGTAAGTCAGATAGGATCACCTACCTATGAACTGGCTAAATATGTGTCCCAAGCTCTGAAACCCCTCGCAGATAGGACTGACAGTTTTGTGAAGGACTCCAGACATTTTGTGGATATACTTAGAAACGCTGAGGTTAAGACAGACGAGACATTAGTTAGTTTTGATGTTGAGTCTTTGTTCACAAACGTACCTATCCAACAATGCATTGATGTCGTCAAATCAAAACTGCAAGACAACAACATGTCAGTGGAAATAGCCAAGTTGCTTGATCATTGCCTTAGCACGAGCTACTTTTTGTACAATGGTCGATACTACCTACAGATTGATGGAGTGGCAATGGGCAGTCCTGTTGCTCCCATAGTAGCTTACATCTGGATGGAACACACAGAGAATACTGCTATTCTATCAGCGCCATCAACTGTCAAATTATGGAAAAGGTATGTGGATGACGTTTTTTGTATAATAGGAGGAAAAGAGGAAGAGGTAAAGGACTACTTGGCATTTTTGAATAACATTCACTCAAAATTGAAATTTACCTGTGAGATCGAGGACCAACGAAAGCTCGCCTTCCTAGATGTGTTAGTTGAGGTCAAAGAAGATGGATCTTTAAGTCATTCGGTCTACAGAAAACCAACGCATACCGACAAGTATCTGCATTCTACGTCACACCACCATCCACGGCATCTGGATTCTGTTGTTAGATCGTTGGTTGATAGGGCTCACGAACTGTGTGATGTGAACCACCTAGCTAAAGAGCTGAATCATGTCAAGACGGTCTTACAGCGGAACGGTTATAATGTCAAAGCTTGCGAGACTAAAAGGAAAACAAAAAAGAGGAAAGCAGAAGAAGTGCAACGACAGCCAGCGTTTTTGCCTTATGTAAAGGGAGTGACGGATAAAATAGGCAGATTATTAGGAAAGTTTTCCATTAAAACTGTTTTCACTCCCTTTAACAAAATTGGAAAACTACTACGATCGCCTAAAGACCAGCTTCCTCTTCAAACTCCCGGCGTCTACAAAGTTAATTGCAGCTGTGGGAGTTCGTACATTGGTCAGACCAAAAGAACAATAGTTGACCGCATGAAGGAACATATCAGAGCTGTAAAAAACAACGATGCCCAGAAGTCAGTCATAGCGGAACACCTAAACCAAGCGGAAACTAATCACTGGATTGAACTACATAACCCGCAAGTACTGTCAACGGAACGTCACTATATACCTCGTTTAGTGCGAGAAGCCATCGAAATCACAAAATATAAAAACTTTAATCGTGAAGATGGTTTCAAGCTGTCCAGTGCGTGGAATCCAGTATTAAACGTATACAACCGCAAAAAACACTCGACTTCAAACTCGCGAAGTGATACTGTTAGTGTGGTGTGTCGTGATCGTGACAAAATAGTGAGTGACAATAGTAGTGATTCGAGTAACCGTGTAGAACGCAGTCGACGAATCCGAAAGAGGGTAGACAGATATGTTTTCCCTTAGAAAGATGACATCACTCGCCGAGCCAGTCTACTCGTGACCATGGGGCGTGCAACCGCCTTGAAATATCGAGGTAAACAAAAATATAATCACGGTAATAATCCCGTTTCAAACAATAATTTAAGTGTTGTGAACAACCGTGAAAACCTAAAAACTTATAGTAACAGTAGGTATTTAATCGGTGGTGGATACAGAAAAACTTTGAGTTGTGCGCATGTTGAGGATATTTATCTGGGGAATCTGAAGTTTTCAGGTAAAAATAAGGCTGTCCGGCATCTGTAGGTACCCGGACGAATCGCGAGCGAAGCGAGCGATACTTTTTACGCTACAAACGAGCGTGGAATCTTAAACACTGGCCTATTTTTCACATGACTAGTGAAAAATAGACTGGAAAATACACATATCGCGAGCGAAGCGAGCCCGACTTTTCACGCTACAAACAAGCAAATAGCGTATACTACACTGCATACTGCAAAAAATAACCCAACGTTTTGAATGTTTAGAAAAATAAACAAGCCTATTATTTGTCACTAAAATTGTGTTTTACTGAATTGTAGCCGATCACCAACCTGTAGTTCTACCTTGACTTTTGCCTTTTGCCGGCGACCCCCCTAGTAAGGCTCCGCGACCCCCTTAGGGGTCGCGACCCACAGTTTGAAAAACACTGCTCTATAGGATAGTATAGCTCAGATAGACTATGAATGCGAGGCATCGGTCTTGAGTGTCTTGCGACAGACAAAGTCTTCTGTTATTTTATTACAGACATGGATTTATAAGTCACTTCAAAGGTTGGCAAAATAGTCTATTTGTGGCCAATCTGTAAATCCACCATTGTCATAGGGGCCTCATTATCCTAATGTGCCCCGGGCCCCTTGAAGGTAAAAGACAGCCCTGAATAGAATAAGTTGGTAAATATAAATAGATGTTTCAGCAATTACCTACAGTACCAAGTATAGGTAGATAGATAGGTAACCTTTCTGAAGGCTTTCTAATAAATTAGCTTTCATATTTATCGCGTTTGGAGCACATAATATGATTTGGGCGAAATAAGTAAAAGCCGGCATATTTCCCTTGGGTGGCTATTCGGACCTTACGTTCCGAATACACGTTTTTTATGACCCACTAAACTTATTAGAGAGAAAACATATTTTATTGGGGTTGGGAGAAAGTCACTATTTTTGGGATGAGTAATTTTATGTATAGGTGAAGGTGAGTAAACTGATATTCTATTTGTGACGTGAATAAATAAAAGTAGATTCTCGGTGTCATTACCTACCAACCAAATGTTTCTGTATCAATGGATGCATAAGGATAAGGGGAGTAGATACCTAATAGGTAGCGTTTTTTTCAAGATCTGCACACCCATTTGAATATATCATCCGAATACACGTTTATTATGACCCACTAAACTTATTAGAGAGAAAACATAGGTATTTTATTGGGGTTGGGAGAGAAAGTCACTATTTTTGGGATGAGTAATTTTATGTATTTTATGTATTAGGTGAAGGTGAGTAACCTGATGTTCTATTTGTAGCAAAGGTGTATAGTGTAGATAGACGTAAATAAGAGTAGATCTATATCGGTATCTACTAACCTTTCCGTATCAATGGTAAAGCATAAGGATAAGGGGAGTGGATAATGTAGTTTTTTTTATGACTTGCCCAATTTGAATATCCGCCTGTCGACAATTTCATTGTCAGCTGGCATGGCAGATAATCGCATGGTAGTGGTGAAACCTACTACAATAGCATCCCCATTGATGTTGTATTAACGACGGGCAGCAGGGTGACCATCTCAAATATGGCGAATCTGCCAGAGACCCACACTGAAATCTGCCAAAACCTGCCAAACTCAATCCCTCCCCAAACCTGCCAAAACCTGCCAAGTTCTCTCACTAAATCTGCCAAAATCTGCAAAACTGAACCCAACTGAGCTCGACCCGAAATAAAAAACCAACACGATTTTTACCATCAAAAGTAAAAATTATGTAATAAAGTCCAACTAGATCTAAGTTTTAGTACTTGATAATAACAGATTTCTTTGAATTTGTTGTTTTTAATTAAGATTTGCACTACAATTACTAGATTTTCCTTGAAATCTCCCAAACCTGCCAAAACCTGCCACTTTTTTGATCCGTCAACATAATCTGCCACAGTCAAAATTTAAGAGTCAAATCTGCCCAAATGGCAGAATCCTGCCACAAATGGTCACCCTGACGGGCAGGCGGCGGCCGGTCGTACTAAGCCAAATCCTTTTGCAATCCTTAATAGTCCAAACCAATTCCGTACTATTAATTTCCGCTCCAGGCTTTTCCGTCTGGAATCATTCCCAGTCTATTGGAATAGGCAAGGACATGACGATATGTTTCCCTCTACCTCTAACTCTAGCATGCCCTAGCTCCTGAATTTCCACCATAAAATCGTGTTTCGCCACTAGATAGAATTTAATTTTGTCCGTCGCCGCCGGCGACGACACGCCGCGCGCCAAAAAGACGCAGGCTTCATTATTGACTTTAAGAGGATACAGGAAGGCAGTGCACTTTTTACAGAAACCCTTTTTAGGGTTTCTTAGTCTACTAGAAACCCTTATAGTTTCGTCAAGTCTGTCTGTCTGTCTGTCTGTCTGTATGCCGCGCCCTCATTCGTCAGTTTTAGAGCTATCGACATGAAATTTGGTGAGAAGAGATAGATCGTGTTGACCCAAATATAGAAATGTTAAGAAAAATTATATTAAATGTTTTTTGGACCCCCTCCCATACAAGTGAATGGGGGGCAAAATTTTTTTTTCTTCTGTAATATTGAGTAGGGTATGGTTGAATAGGTCTTTTAAAACTAAGGTGAGGTTTCTTTGAAACAAAGTCACTAAAATGTTTGTCACGAGATATTTGCTTTTAAAAAGGGCGTTTTTGACCCATAAGTTGTTCCAGCTGAAACTTCTAAAGTATAAACGCTAAAAATTTTAAATAAATATGGAATATAGCTTACAATCTGAAGTTACAATGAAAACTATAACGGATATTGTACCCTTAAAGGTTTCAGAAAATGTTGAGTTTTTCTATTTGCGTTTGGTCATCATACTGCTGCTAACAAACCAGCAACAAAATTAAGTTTGTAATGCTGTAAAACCTGATATTTCAACGTTGACTACGAAACCCTGTTTGTGGGCGTGCTGACACGCTCTTGGCCGGTTTTTTTTAACTTGCATAATTTTCCACCTCAGGCAGGGTTTAAACCTGCTACAACTTTCGGCATCTGTATGGCATCCAACTTTAAAAAAACCTGTATAATTTTATTAACTTCGTTTCTACTGAGATGTTCGATATTCAACCAACATTGTCTCATCGCATTGAGTGAACAAGTGACTTTTCCACACTGTATTTATTCGGGAAACCTATTCAAGCTAGAGGGTTGAAAATATATTTTATTTCTTTTTTCCGGGCCTTTCTAGTAGAAGGTAGGTACTTTTAGTATTAACACAGAATAAAAAAATGTTTGTATTAAATCAAACTCTTGATTCGATAGCGTGATTTTGTTTGCTAATAGCATTTTCTGTGTCAGTGATATCTGCGAAATTAGGAGGGTTCTGTTTTTGTTAGTTGTATTAGGCCAGACCCTAGTTTTGACATGGTGTTTGGTTAGGGTAGGATATTACAAGCTGAACCACCTAATTGTTCCTATCAGTCCCTTTCGTTGTCTATGTAGGTACCTATGTTTAGATTAGATAGATAGTAGGTATTACTAAATAAGAAAGGTTCGTTACACAAACGATACTGTCTCACAAATCATTACATCAGCCCATAGCAGACCATTGCTGGACATAGGTCTCCACCAGGGCACGCCACAAGGCTCGGCAGGCAGTCGCTATCAGTCATTCATACTCTTTAAGTCATCGGTCAATCTGGTCGTCCAACGCTACACTTGTCGAGCCGTGGCCTCCACTCGAGAACCCGCTTACGCCACCTTTCATCGGTTCTACGACAAATGTGACCAGCCCACTGCCACTTCAGCTTGCAACACTTCCAATCCCACAAACAGTGGTATGGTAGCCCTTTGTAGTAGGTACGTGGTTGAAAAAGTTCGACTATTTCCTTTTAAATCTCTGTGGCTTTGAAAAATAAACGTTAGAAAGCCCTTTGCGCAAAATTATGCTCTCAGTTTAATTTTAACTGTTGCCATATATCAACCGTCCCGCACTAAACAATACGGTTTACTACTTTTACAGAAAATTCAAACGAAACTCACCTGTAACTACTAGATTTAAGGGTGAATTTGCCGTGATATAACTTTTTCAATAAAACACCTGTTGTATGTCCTTTGTCATGGGGTGTAGGAATTTCCGGCAGCTACACGTAACTACATAAATATTATGTGTATAGAATAAGGGAAAGGGTATATCCCCGAAGGAGGTCAATGAACTGAAGGCTTACAGGATACCTATCTTTGTTCTTGCACGCTATTTTTACCCGACTGTATCAGAAGCAGGGTTATGTTTTTCGAGAGTATTTATTTATATTAGGATAGTCCTTATAACTTTTTTTGGCAATTTCATTGGGGCCCCTTTGCAAATATCGCTCGCTCGCTACCATTATCGATACCTATCAATAATATTTATATTAGAAACGATATCGTCACCAAACTGGAAACAACTTTACTGCACACTTCATAGGAACCAACATAGTTTCTTCGAATTTAATCATAATTTCTTTACCAACTCAAAAAAAAAACAATTAGGTAGGTACTTCTGAAAAAGAAAATTATCATCATTATACGGATTAAGCTTCTATCCTCATACATATTCAAGCACACTTTTGTCCTTAGGAAAGAATACAAAATTAGGACGGTTTTATAAATATTCACGAGGATAAGTTTAAAACTCTATATACATACATATTAAGTGCACATAATTATGCTAAGGATTTTCGTCTTACAATAGGCTTGGTTCTGACAGAACACTTTTTTCAGTTATTCAACCACAACAGTCCACTGCTGGATATAGGTTTCCCCAATTGGGGGGCATTTCTTCGGTGGCAAGTGTACTTTGCTTGTTGTACTATTACAAGTTTGGCCATAAGGATGTAGAGTTCCTCGTAGCCAAACCAGTTAGGCGAAATAGTTTGGTCGTGAGGAAGAAGGGATTGCCATACTCAACACGCTTGGCAGGCGGATTGGCGAGCACAGTGCAAGGCAGAAATGGTGTGATGCTATTCTCAGCCGGCATCACACGACAAAAAATCAATAAAACGTATGCTCAAGTACCTACCTCTACTCGTTCGTAATAAGTTTCCTTTGAGTGATGCAGGTAGCTAGTACGATACATGTTTCAGATGTTCATTCGATATAATAGTAGGTACAAATGTAGTGGTGTTAGAGTTGTTGGTGATGCCAAAGCGACTAACGGGATGTTTGTTTGTTAACATTGATTTGTTTGTTTGCACGACACGCTAGGTACGTGTAGAACTAAACTATTTCTACTAGGCAATCAATCCTAGTTTCCAACTTTATGTACAGTTCTTTTTTGCGTGCGTTTTTTCCATACAAAAACACTTTTTATCGTACATGTATGTTTTGTAAAATAGTCAAGTTTCATGAGGTCCTCATTTTTTTAAAAGTTCTTAAAAGTTTCAATATTCATTTAAACCTTAAATATGGCACAGTATGTATACATAACAGTAAGTAGGTTAATGGTATCTTTTAAAAAACCATTTTGAATTAGGAACGAAAAAATCTGTCAATTCCAGCCTGGACAAAACATAGGTCACCCTTTTCAAATTCCGATTTTCTGAAAACGATATAGGCAAGACTGAGTGTATAAGTCTTAGAAGAAGCTTTGTTCTTATTCGATATGTATCTTCCTTTGACAGAGAGGCGACAAGGAATGGATCTCTGCAGTAGCTGGGACAAAGCGTGTTAACGAACGTGCACTGTAAGGTTAATTCCGTCATGAATATTCTGACAATTTCACCCAGTGTGTCCTGGCTTTATTTCAGTCAGTGTGTGCTGGCTTTGTAGTCCTACATTCTGAGAATTGTACCCAGTGTGTGTCGGCTTTGTAGTCGTTTTGGCAGCACCATAGACATGATGAAATTGGACCTCAATCAAACACTTTTGGAGTGTACGAGTATGTAGAGTTGCTTGCTATCTGACCTGCTTTGTTTTTCAGACTGTTTCTTTCTAGCTCGAAATTTGCCAATATTACGATAAATTTAAACAACACACACATCACGCCTTTAAACATTGCAGGGTGGGTAGAGCGTAAAAACAGATTCCACGAGATCAGAAATTATTTATAAAAGACTCTTTTTGTGGCACGGACTCTAAGCTAACAGTCTGTCTCAAAGTTGGACACAAATATGTATAAATATATCACGCCATCCCTTGCAGGGTAGGCAGAGCGTAAACAGCTGTAAAAATCGGCCATATACACCACATCTGACAAAAGTTTGAGAGTCATTCAGAAGACTGTGTATCATCATAGAGACGGGCTGTCTGCCTGTCGCCTAAAATTCCAATTCACATCAAATCTCAAATCCCATAGTCGGTACTTACGACACCCACGGAAAAGATATGGGGTGATGCTATTCCAAGCCGACACCACACGGCAATTCGGAAAAACCTGTCCGAATGTGGATTGAGAAATGAGATGAGACTTTCCTCAACAGACGTGGGTTGCCAACTCACGGTGTAACATTCCCCTGTTGCTCCCAATTATAATGAAAACGGAAAAATACTATGAAAGGGGCTTACATGAAAGGCTTTTATTATATCGTGTTTCGTTTGTTTTCCTCAAAATTTCGGGTGTGAAAGGGTGTTTGCTGTGTTTTATTGAAGACACAAAATACAAAGGGTTGCGTCAGACAATACGGTGCTAATTTGTGTTCCACAACATTAGGTATATTATTTAAATTATTTATTTTTAAGCGACTTGCGGAAGACTTTTAACCGTAGCTAATTAAATTGAGAGAGGTCAAAAGAATAATATAATTCAATGTTATAGCCATAAACGTATACCTTTCGTATTATTTAAATGATAAACGATTTTTTGATCTACTTTTGATTATTTTATCACGTGTAATTCAAATACATAGGGATTTGATGAATCACACGAATCAATAAATTACAGAGTTCCTAATTCAAACTCGCGACATAGGTTCCTTTCGTAGTAGTAGCACAGAATATATGAGTACCTACTACTAGGTAAGGTAGTAAGTACAAGTACCTACTTAACTACCAATACCTGTTCAAAGTTTCGCAGTGTGTTGCATCTTGCAGCAATCTTGTTAGTTGTAGTTAGATCGACTGCTAATTAGTTGTCTCTATCATGAGGGAAAGTTTGTTACAAACTGTTTCCCACGAAGATGTCTTGAAACACAGTAGAGAATAAAAACAAACTACTGGGCTTTATTGCCGTGTGATGCCGGCTTAGAATAGCATCACCCCAATTCTACCCGTGGATGTCGTAAAAAGCGACTAAGGGATAATTATCCAGGGAATGGGCAGCAGCGCTCCCTGTGAATTAAACATCTTGCATTGCGCTCGCCAATCCGCCTGCCAACCGTGGTGAGTACGGCAATACCCCCCAATACGGGGAAGGCCCATGTCCAGCAGTGGACTGTTGTGGCTGTAAAGGGCTTTAAGACTATTTACGAACTCGATCAACGAGCGTTTCTTTTTAGTTATACCTGCCCCTCACGGCGTAATTTTTTAGCAAAAACCATCGATTTATGTACCAACACCATCTAGACCTCCCAAGCTGATACTATTTCAACGGTAAGATAAGGACACGGACTTGGATTTTTCTTATTTAGTTACTCGCGAACGTGTAAGCCAAATTAGGATTGTCTTATTAAAATTGAATTCTGTTTGACCAAAGAGTATGAAACAGCTTAATTTAGTAACGAAACTTTTCAAGGCTGCGTCGTCGTGAAGTGATTTTTGACAGACAATCAAGCAGGGTTTGCTTTGCACGACCGCTGACATGTTTATAGTTCTTGAAGTATTTATTATTAAGCTGTTGGTCTTGGGCTCGACTTTGTGATAGACAATAAAGCTGAGTTTTGTTTGTAGCCTGTCTGGGGTAGATAGACCGCTTTATCGTACTGCGTATTTTTTATACTGTGACATGTTTATAGTTCTTGAAGTGTTTATTATTAAGCTGTTGGTCTTGGGCTTGACTCTGTGACAGACAATAAAGCTGAGTTTTGTTTGTTACCTGTCTGGGGTAGAAAGACCGCTTTATCGTACTGCGTGTTGTTTCTACTGTGACATGTTTATAGTTCTTGAAGTGTTTATTATTAAGCTGTTGGTCTTGGGCTTGACTCTGTGAAAGACAATAAAGCTGGGTTTTGTTTGGAACCTGTCTGGGGTAGAACCAGTGGCGGATTAACCCTTAAGCAAAATAAGCAATTGCTTGGGGCATCACGTCTTGGGCACCAGAAGCAGCACCATTTTTTTTTTCGTTAAATACGTTCCGGCCTTAGGGTATCACGTCACATGTCTCCACTATAAACTGCACCACATAAAGTTTCTAACACTGAATTTGAAAAATTGCGCGCTATAAGTTGACATTTGGTCAGCGGGTTCATGACCCCGCTCGCGCTTGCTCATTCGCTGCCCGCTGATGCATTCGGCAATGAGAATGCCACCGTTTTGCAGCTAGCCAATCACAAACCAAACCAACCCTGCCCCGCGGGCCCCCCCCCGTTTCGCTAATCTGTCAATCAGCGTTGCCAACCGGGTACATTTTACACATTTGACGTACAATTTTAGGCTCCCATGTGTCCTGGCCTCTCATGTGTAATTTCGTAAACTCGCAGCCAAATAATAACTCAAACAATGATAGAAGTGAGCGCTGGCTTGCTATTCATTTATCGGAACGTGAAATTGATTTTAAAAAATGTATTCGTGCGTCAGACAGAAAGCTATAATTACATATCTCTTGCTCTAGCTAGATTAACTTAAAAGCATTCTTTTCCACACCACAGACAGAGATGGGTCAGCCACCTAGTCGTTGTGGTGTAGTGTCACACTACCCATCCCCGTTCGAAAGTGTGTTACCAGTGCTTCTGCCTACTCTCGGTCGTCACGTAGGGCTCTGTTGAGCACCCGTACCCTGGCCTCCCACCAGCGGGGGGGGCACTCCAGGGTCCTGTGCCCCGAGGGCAGGCTACGCTTTACGCAGACCAGGCTAATAAGAAGATGCCCTTCAAGGGCTACCAGCGCCCCACGCTCAAGAGTCGCGACACACCCAAGCTACCTCGTGGGTTCTAGACGCCCACGTTCATCGTGGACGCCATCCACGCCGGGTTCGACGGACCCGCCTCTCGTCACCTCTCGCCGCCTTCTGCCGCCGCAATAGCGATAACCGCTGCCTGCTTCTCCCTCGCCGTCTCCGCTGTCCCAGCGTGAGCCGTGGGACAAGAAACAATAGGACCTGCTCACCCTTTAGCACGCCGTCGCATGGCACACTACCCTGAAAGCTCTTAGAGAGAGTGCTGCAGCCGTGCAGGCGGGAGCGCATAACGCACAGCTCACAGAAAAGCGTACCCACGAAACATCTTCCATCTCACCGATCGCCGAGTACCCGCACGGTTTCGGCTACGAGGGACACGTCGCCGCTGTCCATGCCCCTGCTGAACAACTCGGGTACTGGAGACAGCCCAGCCAGCGTCGACATCTGCCCAGACATCCTATGCGTCCAGGCTGACGATGCCAAAGCCTACGCCCCGCAGACCCAGGGAAGACGCCGACACCTGCACCCACGACATCCATAGATGACGGGGTGTAAGAAGAAGCCGCCGCTGATAGTAGATCGATCTGCTCGCGAACTGGAGCCACCACTTCGGCGAGCCAAAGGCGGAGCTCGGTCGTGCGCCAAACATGCGGCCCTACAGGTCCACAGGGTTCTGATTCCTGGCGCAAGGCGAACAGAAATTCCGCGTTTACCAGCGCTACTTTACCGCGCTGGAGGGCTCCGTAATCAGAATATCCTGTTGTTCGCCTACGCAACGCGCCTCCGAAAGAGCGGCCAGTCAAGGGCGCGATTAGAGACCTCCCCGTGGACACAGACCCTGAGGACATCCAGAAGGAGCTGACCACCACCCTGGGCTACGAGGCGGACTACGACACTACGTGCGCCCCAGCAAGTGTGCCAACTGTGGCAGCTCGCACCTGGTCAACAGTCTCGATTGCCCCGTACGCTCTTACGAAGCCCGTCGAACTGAAGAGGATGGAAGCGGCACCGCAGGGAGAAGCTAACATGGCTGGATCCCTTATGGCGGCTGCCAACAGCCCCTCCGGAACTATGACGACGAAGAAGCGGAAGCCTAGAAGGCGGAGGAGGCGAACATCGCCCTCACCCACCAGGAAGTGGAAACACCGGGCCAGCCACGTCAAGAGCCACCCACGGGTTCGTTGGTACCCCACAGGGTACATCTCAAGGGATGAAGCCGAAACACAAACAGGCCTCAAGACAAGAGAGCTCACGAGCAGCCGTCCTAGCAGAGAACAGAAAGGTCCTGATCAGTAAAATCTGGACCCCTCACTGAGGTCCAGGGCCCCAAGTCAAAAAAAATTTTGGCATTGTAATGCCAGCGACACTCAACTGTGATTCTATTGCCACTGTTATTTTTCATACTAAAACTGTTTGCAGATTATGAAACTATCAAAACCATCCAACTGACATGCCATCGATACTTAACTGAAAAGATTTACATTTAGCAGACTTCGGCCCCAGGTCGCCCTTTATCGTCGCCTCCAGCCAGGGTTCGAAAATATCCGATGTTTATAATAAATATCAACATATCCGATATATATACAATAAATCGGATATATATCCATTTTTTGATATTTATCGGATATATATCAAACAGTCAAAAATCTTTCAAAGTAATGTATTGATTTTATCGTCAAACACGATTTTTATTGTTGGAAAATTAATTTGGATCACTTTATTTCATTTAATGTTATTTTTAAATGAAAGTGGTATAAAAATACTGTATTTTTTGGCCAGTACTACAGCAAACACATAAAACGTGTGTACAATAGTGGATACGTGCATACCTACATTTTATAATTCGACCATAGTATATGAGCCCGCACGTAGCAAATGCTTTACCAAATAAACCATCCACCCCGCACACCCAATATAAATCTATGAGTCTGTCTAAAATTATAGATACCTAATTTAATATTTATAAAATTTACCTTAAGCAGGATAAAATACAGAGAGAATTAGATCGTACTAATTTTGATTTTTTCTCGTGAATAAGAAAAGTGAGGTTTTTAAAATTAACTAAAGATATTCATTAGTGGCGGGCGAATACCTGGCGAGTTCTATTTTAGTGTATTTGATCATAAAATTTCTCGTATCTTCAAAGAATAATGGTGATATATATCCAAAAAATAAATATCATAATATCACGCGATATTTATCAATGATATATATCACTTGATATTTATTAATGAGTAAATATCGTGATATATATCCGATAAATATCAATGATATATATCAAGGGATATATATCTTCGAACCCTGCCTCCAGCGCCTGATCCCGTCATACGGCGAGGTCATGGCCGCCAGGATCAACTGGAGGCTCTGGGACCCAAATAGGCTGCTCAGGGTGGTGCTGTACAGATGATAAAAATCAAAGCTGTTCCTACGGATAGGGGGGCCCACAGGCATGGATTGCTTGGGACACCAAGTGGTCTTAATCCGCCCCTGGGTAGAACGACCTTTTGCAAAAGCCGAAAAGCATAAGAGTTCATACCTGAATAATTAGTTTAGTATTGTAGGCAGGTACCTGATTGGCTATATTTATATTCTCTTACTAGCTGGTACCCGCGAACTTCGTATCGTTTCATTCCTTAAACCTGTTCAAAATTCTGATTTTCTTACCAGCATCCTAAAAATCGTCACGCTCTTGATAATCATCACGCAAATATTGTTGGAAATACATTTTTCAAACCATAGTTGCATTGCCAACAGATGCCAGCAGAAGCGTTCCATCATGCTCAACAACTTTTGCTTTGGATTCATAATCTATATTTCAGCTGGGCTTTTGGTGGTGCACCTGGTGGTTTACATCTGGTACTCTAAACCTTCGTTGTCTATTTGCCAGCAGAAGCGTCCCATCAACCTGAACAACTTTTGTTTTGGAGTTATATCTGTATCACTTATAGTTTAGCTGGGCTCCTGTTGGTACACTTGATGGTCTACATGAGGTACTCCAAACCTTCGATATCTTTTCACCAGCAGAAGCGTCCTATCAAGCTGAACAACTTTTGCTCTGGAGTAATATCTGTATCTCCTATAGTTCATCTGGGCTCCTGTTGGCGCACCTGGTGGTCTACATCAGGTACTCCAAACCTTCGATATCTTTTCACCAGCAGAAGCGTCCTATCAAGCTGAACAGCTTTTGCTCTGGAGTAATATCTGTATCTTCTATAGTTCATCTGGGCTCCTGTTGGCGCACCTGGTGGTCTACATAAGGAAAACAAACCTTCGATATCTTTTCACCAGCAGAAGCGTCCTATCAAGCTGAACAGCTTTTGCTCTGGAGTCATATTTGTATCTCCTATAGTTCATCTGGGCTCCTTATCGTGCACCTGATGGTCTACATCAGGTACTGCAAACCTTCGTTGTATATTCGCCAGCAGAAGCGTCCCATCACCTTAACAACTTTTTCTTTCGAGTTATATCTGTATCTCTTATAGTTTAGCTGGGCTCTTGTTGGCGCACCTGGTGGTCTACATCAGGAACTCCAAACCTTCGTTGTATATTCGACAGCAGAAGCATCCCATCAACCTGAACAACTTTTGATTTGGAGTTATACATATGTGTATCCCTAATAGTTTAGCTGGGCTCCTGGTGGTGCGTCTGATGGTCTACATCGGGTGTTCCAGACCCTCAAGTGGAAGCAAAGTTGCCTATGTCCGTTCTCGGTGTATGAGTAATCTCTGTGCCAAAATTTATCAAAATCGGTTCAGTGGTTAAGGCGTGGAAGCGTAGCAGTCAGACAGACAGATTTACTTTAGTATGGAAGTATGGATATGGATTGCGCGTGACACTTGGCGTCATATGTAACTCCTTTTTTGTGTTAAAAGAAAGTTTTGTTTTTAGTATGTTACGTAGGCATTCATCCTCCCATTTTTATGAACTATGCATTCGGACAAATTAACATGCAAAGTTTTTTTTGGTAGCAAGATATTGATGATACCTTGATATTACTATCTCTTTTGAGCGCCTGACAAAACCTGCAGAGCAATATCAACCACGGATACTTGTGTGTTTTCTTTCTGCAGGTAGTTTTGGGCGTCTGAATAAATCGTTTTTTGGATTTTTAATTTTCCAACGGAATTTTTCCGCGGAAAAAAGTAGCCTATGTCCTTTCTCAGGTTATTATCTATGTTTATGCCAATTTTCATCAACATCTGTTCAGTGGTTTAGGCGTGAAAGCGTAGCAGACAGACAGACAGACAGACAAAGTTACTTTCGAATTTATAATATTAGTATGGATTAGTATGGATATGGATGTCTGCGGAGAATTTCAAAATAAGTAGAGGTATATGAAAGCTTTACCACCTAAATCATTTACTTATAAGTATAAGGTTGATCATTTAGTTAACCATAAATTATTTGCGGCAGTAGATGGCTATAGACAATATAGAGAGTTTACAGAAGGTTCATTCGACTCTATTTAGGATTTTCGCGATTGTTAATTGTTACATAGCCAGGGCTACTACGGTCATAATAATATCAAAGCAGCAAAATCTGATACAAGAACGTGATATGATTCTGAGCCAATTTTAATCCCAGAAACATGGTGTTCGTGGCACCCATCTTCTTAGTTACGTGTTCCCCTGATATTCCAGTTAAAGTCAGTAAGCGTCATAATCGTCGCTAGTCTTGAGTGAGCCATCTCTAAAGGCTGATATGTAGTGTCGTGTGATAAAGTTACATGAATACTGTAGTAGCTATGTACCGTAGTTCCCTGATTGGCACACATTCATATGCATGGGACGCGGCCGGTCCAAGTTCGGAGGAGTTCGGGCGGTTTTGCCCAACATCTGCCCAAGGCTAATCGCTTACGAAACACGGACGACACTTGACGAGGGCAAAACACGACGAACAACTTCTTAGTTTGACCGTGTGGTGCCGGCTTTGAATAGCATCACTCCACATCTTTCCCGTGGGTGTCGTAAGAAGCGACCAAGAGATTTGAGAGTTGATGTGATTTTTGGTTTCAGGCTGACAATCTCTCTGTTGTGATACACAGTCTTCTAAGTGACTCTCAAACTATTGTCAGACGTGGTGAGAATGCCCGTTTTTTACAGCCGTTTATGCTCTACCTACCCCGTTACGGATATAGGCATGATATATGTGTGTATAAATGTTATCAATGTAGGTAGGTATGTATAGTTAGTTATTTAAAATACTATATTAGGTATTTTCTGTTTATTTCAAGTCGGTTATTGTAATTTTGTAGTTATTTTAAGTAAAAATAAAAATCCTGCAAGTGTCATTCGTCCAGCAGTGTACTTCTATAAGCTGATATGTAGTGACGGGTGATAAAGTTACATGAATACTGTAGTAGTTATGTACCGTAGTTCCCTGATTGGCACACATGCATATGCATGGGACGCGGCCGGTACAAGTTCGGAGGAGTTCGGGCGGTTTTGCCCAACATCTGCCCAAGGCTAATCGCTTACGATAGACGGACACTTGACGAGGGCAAAACGACGAATAACTTCTTAGTTTGACGTCGAGTTTAAATTATGTGTATTACCGTGTGGTGCCGGCTTTGAATAGCATCACTACACATCTTTCCCGTGGGTGTCGTAAGAAGCGACCAAGAGATTTGAGAGTTGATGTGATTTTAGGCGACAGGCTGACAATCTGTTACTATGGTGATACAGAGTCATGTATGGGACGCAGCCGGTCCAAGTTCGGAGGAGTTCGGGCGGTTTTGCCCAACATCTGCCCAAGGCTAATCGCTTACGAAAGACGGACGACACTTGACGAGGACAAAACAACGAATAACTTCTTAGTTTGACGTCGAGTTTAAATTATGTGTATTACCGTGTGGTGCCGGCTTTGAACAGCATCACTCCACATCTTTCCCGTGGGTGTCTTAAGAAGCGTCTAAGGGATTTGAGAGTTGATTTGTATTGCAATTTTAGGTTTCTTCTTCTTTGTCGAGTCGATGGCAACAGTTATATTTCAGGCGACAGGCTGACAACCTGTCACTAAAGTGATACACAGTCTTTTATGTGACTTTTTAACTTTTGTCAGACGTGGAGTATATAGCCGTCATTTACAGCTGTGCACGCTTTGCCTACCCCGCAAGGGGTATAAGCGTGATAAATGTATAGGTTTTTTCTATTTTATTGAAGTAGTTTTTTGTAATTTTGTAGTTATTTTAAGTAAAAATCCTGTGATAGGCATTCGTCAAGCAATGGACTGCTATAGGCTAATATGTTGTGATGTGTGATACCTAAAGTTACATGAATACTGTAGTAGCTATGTACCGTAGTTCCCTGATTGGCACACATGCATATGCATGGGACACGGCCGGTCCAAGTTCGGAGGAGTTCGGGCGGTTTTGCCCAACATCTGCCCAAGGCTAATCGCTTACGAAGACGGACGACACTTGACGAGGGCAAAACGACGAATAACTTCTTAGTTTGACGTCGAGTTTAATGTCAGTGTATTGCCGTGTGATGCCGGCTTAGAATAGCATCACTCCACATCTTCCCCGTGGGTGTCGTAAGAAGCGACCAAGAGATTTGAGAGTTGATGTGATTTTAGGCGACAGGCTGACAATCTGTTACTATGGTGATACAGAGTCATGTATGGGACACAGCCGGTCCAAGTTCGGAGGAGTTCGGGCGGTTTTGCCCAACATCTGCCCAAGGCTAATCGCTTACGAAAGACAGACGACACTTGACGAGGGCAAAACATCGAATAACTTCTTAGTTTGACGTCTAGTTTAAAGTAGATACAGTACTAGTCTAGGCCTCTGACTAATAAAGTCTAAAGTAGGTAAGTCAAGAGGGTATTTGTTATACCTAGCCGTCACTTGCCGTGTGGTGCCGAATTAGAATAGCATCACTCCACGTCTTTCCCGTGGGTGTCGTAAGAAGCGGCCAAGAGATTTGAGAGTTGATGTGATTTTAGGCGACAGGCTGACAATCTGTCACTATGGTGATACAGAGTCATGTATGGGACGCAGCCGGTCCAAGTTCGGAGGAGTTCGGGCGGTTTTGCCCAACATCTGCCCAAGGCTAATCGCTTACGAAAGACGGACGACACTTGACGAGGGCAAAACAACGACGAATAAGTTCTTAGTTTGACGTCGAGTTTATTGAAGGGTATTTGCTATTTATGTGCCGTGTGGCGCCGGCTTAGATAATCCCATATCTTTCGCGTGGGTGTCGTAAGAAGCGACTAAGGAATTTGAGTGTTGATGAGTTCAAATTTGAAGCGACAGGCTGACAACCTGTCACTATGGTGGTACACAGTCTTCTAAGTGACTCACAAACTATTGTCTGACGTTGTGTAAATGGTCGTTATTTTCAGCCGTTTATTCTCTGCCTACCCCGCAAAGGATATAGGCGTGACATATGTACCTATGTTATGTATGATATAATGTGTGATAAAGTTACATGAATACTGTAGTAGCTATGTACCGTAGTTCCCTGATTGGCACACATGCATATGCATGGGACGCGGCCGGTCCAAGTTCGGAGGAGTTCGGGCGGTTTTGCCCAACATCTGCCCAAGGCTAATTTGCCCAACATCTGCCCAAGGCTAATCGCTTACGAAAGACGGACGACACTTGACGAGGGCAAAACAACGAATAACTGCCGGGTGAGCCCTCGCTCCCCACCAAATAGTCAGGTGTAGTTTTAACGGCCCCGGGACCGGAAAACATAGAGTCCAGTAGCAAAAAAAAAAAAAAAACGAATAACTTCTTAGTTTGACGTCGAGTTTAAAGTCTGTATATTGCCGTGCGATGCCGGCTTAGAATAGCATCACTCCACATCTTTCCGGTGGGTGCCGTAAGAAGCGACCAAGGGGTTTGAGAGTTGATGTCTATTGTAATTTTAGGCGACAGGCTGACAATGTCTCTGTTGTGATACACAGTCTTCTAAGTGACTCTCAAACTATTGTGAGACGTGGTGTGAATGGCCGTTTTTTACAGCCGTTTATGCTCTGCCAACTCCTCAAATGGAATATAGGCATGAATGTATGTATGTTATGTTCTCAATGTAGGTATGTATAGTCAGGTATCTAAAACACTACATTAGGTATTTACTGTTGTAATTTTGTAGTTATATCAAGTAAAAATCCTGTGAGAGGCATTCGTCCTTTCGACAATTGCTATAGGCTGATATGTAGTGACGTGTTAAAAAGTTACATGAATACTGCAGTAGCTATGTACCGTAGTTCCCTGATTGGCACACGTGCATATGCATGGGACGCACCCGGTCCAAGTTCGGAGGAGTTCGGGCGGTTTTGCCCAACATCTGCCCAAGGCTAATCGCTTACGAAACACGGACGACACTTGACGAGGGCAAAACAACGAATAACTGGCACTAAATTCTTAGTTTGACGTTGAGTTTAAAGTCCACTACTGGAATGGGCCTCTGACTTTATTGGTTGGAGGGTATTTGCTATTTATGTACCGTGTGGTGTTGGTGCCAGCTTAGAATAGTATCACTCCACATCTTTCCCGTGGGTGTCGTAAGAAGCAACCAAGAGATTTGAGAGTTGATGTGATTTTAGGCGACAGGCTGACAATCTGTTACTCTGGTGATACAGAGTCATGTATGGGACGGAGCCGGTCCAAGTTCGGAGGAGTTCGGGCGGTTTTGCCCAACATCTGCCCAAGGCTAATCGCTTACGAAAGACGGACGACACTTGACGAGGGCAAAACAACGAATAACTTCTTAGTTTGACGTCGAGTTTAAATTATGTGTATTACCGTGTGGTGCCGGCTTTGATTAGCATCACTCCATATCTTTCCCGTGGGTGTCGTAAGAAGCGATCAAGACATTTGAGAGTTGATGTGATTTTAGGCGACAGGCTGACAATCTGTCACCATGGTGATACAGAGTCATGTATGGGACGCAGCCGGTCCAAGTTCGGAGGAGTTCGGGCGGTTTTGCCCAACATCTGCCTAAGGCTAATCGCTTACGAAACACGGACGGCACTTGACGAGGGCAAAACAACGAATAACTTCTTAGTTTGACGTCGAGTTTCAAGTCCACTACTGGAGTGGGTCTCTAACTTTATTGGAGGGTATTTGCTTTATGTGCCGTGTGGTGCTGATGCCAGCTTAGAATAGCATCACCCTATATCTTTCCCGTGGGTGTCGTAGAAAGCGACTAAAGGATTTGGGACTTGATGTGTATTGCAATTTTAGGCAACAAGTTGACAACCTATCTCTAGATTAGTGTGATACACAGACTATTGCATAACTCTCAAATTCTTGCCAGATGTGGTGTAAATGGCTGTTTTTTACAGCCTTTTTTTTACAGGTCCAAGTTCGGAGGAGTTCGGGCGGTTTTGCCCAACATCTGCCCAAGGCTAATCGCTTACGAAACACGGACGACACTTGACGAGGGCAAAACAACGAATAACTTCTTAGTTTGACGTCGAGTTTAAATTATGTGTATTACCGTGTGGTGCCGGCTTTGAATAGCATCACTCCACATCTTTCCCGTGGGTGTCGTAAAAAGCGACCAAGAGATTTGAGAGTTGATGTGATTTTAGGCGACAGGCTGACAATCTGTTACTATGGTGATACAGAGTCATGTATGGGACGCAGCCGGTCCAAGTTCGGAGGAGTTCGGGCGGTTTTGCCCAACATCTGCCCAAGGCTAATCGCTTACGAACGACGGACGACACTTGACGAGGGCAAAACAACGAATAACTTCTTAGTTTGACGTCGAATTTAAATTATGTATATTACCGTGTGGTGCCGGCTTTGAATAGCATCACTCCACATCTTTCCCGTGGGTGTCGTAAGAAGCGACTAAGCTATTTGAGAGTCGATGTGTATTGCAATTTTAAGAGACAGGCTGACCACTTATCACTATGGAGATATTTTAAGAGACAGGCTGACCACTTATCACAGTCTTCTGAATTTCTCTCAAACTTTTGTCAGACGTTGTGTAAATGGCCAGTTTTTACAGTCGTTTACGCTCTGCTTACCCCGAAAGGGATATAGGCATGATATATTATGTATGTGTATAATGTCTTCAATGTAGGTATGTATAGTTAGTTATTTAAAATACTATACTAGGTATTTACTGTTTTATTGAATCCGGTTTTTGTAATTTTGTAGACGCATTAGTCCAGCAGTGGACTGCTATAGGCTGAAATGTAGTGACGTGTGATAAAGTTACATGAATACTGTAGTAGCTAGGTACCGTAGTTCCCTGATTGGCACACATGCATATGCATGGGACGCGGCCGTTGGCCGTTTTTTAAAGCCGTTGATGCTCTGCCTACCCCGCAATGGATATAGGCGTGATATATAGGGTGTATTTTTATTAGTGGCGGATCCGTTAAGGGTGTGTTCTGTCAATGAAACTGAACAACTTTCCCCAAGGAACATAGGTCCAAATACGAAAAAAATATTGGTCTTCCCATACTAAGTGTGTTGGCCGGCCGGGTCAATTTGTATGGGAGGGCAAAATTTCTTTTTCATATTTCGACCTATGTTCCTTGGGAAAAGTTGTTCAGTTTCATTGACAGAACACACCCTTAACGGATCCGCCACTAATAAAAATACACCCTATATGTATGTGTGATAAAGTTACATGAATACTGTAGTAGCTATGTCCCGTAGTTCCCTGATTGGCACACATGCATATGCATAGGACGCGGCCGGTCCAAGTTCGCAGGAGTTCGGGCGGTTTTGCCCAACATCTGCCCAAGGCTAATCGCTTACGAAACACGGACGACACTTGACGAGGGCAAAACAACGAATAACTTCTTAGTTTGACGTCGAGTTTAAAGTCAGTGTATTGCCGTGTGGTGCCGGCTTTGAACAGCATCACTCCACACCTTTCCCGTGGGTGTCGTAAGAAGCGACCAAGAGATTTGAGAGTTGATGTGATTTTAGGCGACAGGCTGACAATCTGTTACTATGGTGATACAGAGTCATGTATGGGACACAGCCGGTCCAAGTTCGGAGGAGTTCGGGCGGTTTTGCCCAACATCTGCCCAAGGCTAATCGCTTACGAAAGACGGACGACACTTGACGAGGGCAAAACAACGAATAACTTCTTAGTTTGACGTCGAGTTTAAATTATGTGTATTACCGTGTGGTGCCGGCTTAGAATAGCATCATCCCATATCTTTCCCGAAGGTGTCTTTCTTAAGAAGCGTCTAAGGGATTTGAGAGTTGATGTGTATTGCAATCTTAGGTTTCTTCTTCTTTGTCAAGACGATGGCAACAGTTATATTTCAGGCGACAGGCTGACAACCTGTCACTAAAGTGATACACAGTCTTTTAAGTGACTCTTTAACTTCTGTCAGACGTGGAGTATATAGCCGTCATTTACAGCTGTGCACGCTTTGCCTACCCCGCAAGGGATATAAGCGTGATAAATGTGTAGGTTTTTACTATTTTATTGAAGTCGATTTTTGTAATTTTGTAGTTATTTTAAGTAAAAATCCTGTGATAGGCATTCGTCAAGCAATGGACTGCTATAGGCTAATATGTTGTGATGTGTGATACCTAAAGTTACATGAATACTGTAGTAGCTATGTACCGTAGTTCCCTGATTGGCACACATGCATATGCATGGGACACGGCCGGTCCAAGTTCGGAGGAGTTCGGGCGGTTTTGCCCAACATCTGCCCAAGGCTAATCGCTTACGAAGACGGACGACACTTGACGAGGGCAAAACGACGAATAACTTCTTAGTTTGACGTCGAGTTTAATGTCAGTGTATTGCCGTGTGATGCCGGCTTAGAATAGCATCACTCCACATCTTCCCCGTGGGTGTCGTAAGAAGCGACCAAGAGATTTGAGAGTTGATGTGATTTTAGGCGACAGGCTGACAATCTGTTAGTATGGTGATACAGAGTCATGTATGGGACGCGGCCGGTCCAAGTTCGGAGGAGTTCGGGCGGTTTTGCCCAACATCTGCCCAAGGCTAATCGCTTACGAAAGACGGACGACACTTGACGAGGGCAAAACACGACGAATAACTTCTTAGTTTGACGTAGAGTTTAAATTATGAGTATTACCGTGTGATGCCGGCTTAGAATAGCATCACTCCACATCTTTCCCGTGGGTGTCGTAAGAAGCGACCAAGAGATTTGAGAGTTGATGTGATTTTAGGCGACAGGCTGACAATCTGTAACTATGGTGATACAGAGTCATGTATGGGACGCAGCCGGTCCAAGTTCGGAGGAGTTCGGGCGGTTTTGCCCAACATCTGCCCAAGGCTAATCGCTTACGAAAGACGGACGACACTTGACGAGGGCCAAACAACGAATAACTTCTTAGTTTGAGGTCGGGTTTCAAGTCCACTACTGGAATGGGTCTCTGAATTTATTGGAGGGTATTTGCTATAACGCTATAATTATGTGCCGTGTGGTCTCTCTTGGCTTAGAATAGCATCACCGCCCATATCTTTCCCGTGGGTGTCGTAAGAAGCAACTAAAGGATTTGAGATTTGAATTGTAAGTATTGAAATTTTAGGCGACAGCCCGACAACCTTCCACGATAGTAATACATGAATAACATTCTATTGTTTTGTCAGACGTGGTGTGAATGGCCGTTTTGTTCAGCTGTTTATGCTCTGCCTACGCCGCAATGGATATAGGAGTGATATATGTATGTGTGATAGTTACATGAATACTGTAGTAGCTATGTACCGTAGTTCCCTGATTGGCACACATGCATATGCATGGGACGCGGCCGGTCCAAGTTCGGAGGAGTTCGGGCGGTTTTGCCCAACATCTGCCCAAGGCTAATCGCTTACGAAAGACGGACGACACTTGACGAGGGCAAAACAACGAATAACTTCTTAGTTTGACGTCAAGTTTAAATTATGGTGCCGACTTTGAATAGCATCGCTCCACATCTTTCCCGTGGGTGTCGTAAGAAGCGACCAAGAGATTTGAGAGTTGATGTGATTTTTCCCGTGGGTGTCGTAAGAAGCGACCAAGAGATTTGAGAGTTGATGTGATTTTTCCCGTGGGTGTCGTAAGAAGCGACCAAGAGGTTTGAGAGTTGATGTGATTTTAGGTGACAGGCTGACAATCTGTTACTATGGTGATACAGAGTCATGTATGGGACGCGGCCGGTCCAAGTTCGGAGGAGTTCGGGCGCTTTTGCCCAACATCTGCCCAAGGCTAATCGCTTACGAAAGACGGACGACACTTGACGAGGGCAAAACAACGAATAACTTCTTAGTTTGACGTCGAGTTCAACGTTTGTGTATTGTCGTGTGGTACCGGCTTAGAATAGCATAGCATCACTCCATATCTTTCCCGTGGGTGTCGTAAGAAGCGACCAAGAGATTTGAGAGTTGACGTGATTTTAGGCGACAGGCTGACAATCTGTTACTATGGTGATACAGAGTCATGTATGGGACGCAGCCGGTCAAGTTCCGAGGAGTTCGGGCGGTTTTGCCCAACATCTGCCCAAGGCTAATCGCTTACGAAAGACGGACGACACTTGACGAGGGCAAAACTACGAATAACTTCTTAGTTTGACGTCGAGTTGAGGTCTACTACAGGACTGAGTCTCTCTCAGCCTTTATTGAAGGGTTTTTGATATACACACCACACTTGGCAGGCGAGTTGGCGAGTCCAGGAAAGGTGCATTCACAAGGAATGCAGCTGCCCGTCCCCTGGATCTTTTACAGTACTTAACCTGCCAAGTAGAAGTAAGCTGATGGTACTCAAACCCGTCGTCATACAGCAGGTTAATTTCAAATGTGTGCGTCGCGTCTCTTTGTGTTCTAATCTAATATTCTGGATAGCAACTGTTCAGCATTCCTAGGACGCAGGTACGTTTGTGGTAGTCTGGTAAATGTGACGTCACGATTATTTGACCACGGTATCCAGTAGCGGTATTTTGTAACACCAGGCCGGCGACAGTCCCATAGAAATATGCGGTGTAAAATTACTACCTACATACAGGCGTATGATGCCAGCTTAGAATAGCATCACCCCAATTCTACCCGTGGGTGTCGTAAAAGCGACTAAGGGTTAAATGGGCACCGACCGATCGCCGACGACCGCTTGAGACCGTTTGTAGGTTGCACTAATTGTAGGTAGGTATTTTTGCCACTCATTGAATGTGTTTTTTCCTCCTCCTATTCGTGTGGGACACTGAGTCGTCCAACGACCCGATAAACACTGGTGTCAGAGGTTTTTAACCGCCTACTACCAAGTATCAGGCCTTTGACATGGTTGTGTAATGATCGCCGCCTAAGTAATCATATCCTTGACAGCAGCCGGGACTGACGGCTTAACGTTCCCTACGAAGCACGGTGGTTTTTTAAGAGCAGGACAAGCTGAGGTAGTACATTTTATTTCCCCATCGCTTGATTCCTTACATGGCGCGGCTTCTATTTAGCATTCCTAGTATGCAGGTACGTTTGTGGTAGTCTGGTAAATGTGACGTCACGATTATTCGACCACGGCAGCCGGAGCCACGTGCTACAAGCTCCGCGGTTATAATCCTGATTTGTCATTCAGGGGGAACGGTGAGGTGGGCTGCATTTTAATGTACCTATACTATCGCCAGAACATCAACCTACCCATTTAATAGAACAATGTGCAATGTGCGTTAATCCCTGTTAAAGTATGTGTGAAGTGTAACATACCTACTTATAAATTAAGGAAAGATAGAACAACTTGTATTGCTTTTTCTTAATATTTGTGCAAAAAGTCTATATCTAAGTTGGTTCTCCTTGTAACGCCCATGTTATTTTAACGCTAACTGTTCTGTCGTTTAGGCTCTATCCGCACAGCGATTTTTATGTTACCTATGACCATTTAACAAATGGAAACTGGGTGACCGAGTTTTCTCGGTTATTCAATAGATGTCGTTTTTAGTTTTAAAACCATGCACAAAAAACATGTGTAAAAACGATTTTTGAAGAATGAAATCTAGCTATAGTCGAATTTTTAATTCTATTCACTGATTTGACGTTTGGTGGGTGGCCGCTTTTTTGGGAAAAATAAATAGTGATGTACTAAAAAGAGTTAATTCAATAACTCATAGTCAATGACTTGTTCGTTCCCGTACTCAAATCACAAAGTACCTATATTCGGTTAAATTTATATAGGTAAGTGCAATAATTTTAGTTTGCGTGTTTGGCTCATAAAACTGAATACCATTTGTGAAAAGCTTTTCTTAGAAATGTGAAAGGAAAATTGGTTTTCCCATAATAAGTGACAGATTTTTCAATATTTTTGTATGAAGAGTCCTACAATTTGTTTTAGTACTTATTTCGAAGAAAAGTTTCTGATGAGAGTTGTCGCCATTTATATTCCCTTTCTTTTGTGAAACGGGTAGTATGTAGGTATAATAAAGTGTCTTGATTTAAAAATGATTAAAAAATATGTAAATTAAAACATGATATTGTTCAAAAACTTTTTATAAAATGTTCGACTCTAGTTTCAAGCGCGATATATCGCGTCGTTACAATCACGGATGCGTTTCTAGAAGTACTGTCAGTTGGACTGAATAATCTATCAGGTAAAGCACAAAAATCATAATAGTTCACATAGGAAATGAGAACGGTTTTATGGAAGGTGCTGGTAATGGTGGAAAGTCGTTGGTGTAAAAAAACGGAAATGATGACTACCATAAAATATGAGTGCAAAGGTATTCGTGGATTGATTTGAGGTTATTTTAAACAAACATCCTGAAGATGCCATCGTGGTTATTGACAACGTACCGTACCTACTTCATAACATACTGAAAATCTAATCTAAGAAACAAAAAAATATCGACTAGCTGCGGATGAATGATAAGAATATCCCGTTCCTCAAAAATACTATACAAGTACAGCTCTTAGAAATTGTAGTATAAAACAAAATAGACCTCGTTTTGATAGATACGACATAAATGAATTGGCAAAATGTACAGGACGTCATGTCATAAGATTGCCACCCTACCATTGCGAGCTGAGCCTGTTTGGTCTTAAATCAAAGATACAGGGGCTTCGCAAAACGCGACATACACTCACTACTACTTTTTCGTGTTAAAATTGCCAAAAACAATAAAATCAGAAGTGTCTCGATTTTATTTGATGAGAAGTGTACTAATAAGATGATTTGCATAACTTAATAAGAGATGCTGTTCGAAGTATTTACGCAAATAGATGTCAAACACGTCATAGACAAAGTTGAACCAAAACTTGATACTGCAGATCGAAATGCGGAAATTTATTGACGATTCATTTATAATTTCTGCATGTTCGCTTAAAAACCATTCGCTTGGATTGTGCCGCAGTGACAATGTCAATGCAAGCAGCAGGCCTCTGACATGGTTGTGTAACGACCGCCATCATAGACGGCAACCGGGACCGACGGCTTAACGTGCCCATCCGAAGCACGGAACCATCTTACATGCGGACAATCAGGTGGTTCAGCCTGCAACGTCCTAACCAGACTTTGTGAGTGACCCCACCGGGAATTGAACCCGGAATCTTCTGCGTGGCAGGCAGTCATACTAACCATTTCGCCACATCGGCTGTCGCATGGGCATTACCTATCTCTACGTAAGCACTTCAAACTCGTGAAAAAAGTATCTATGTTAGTTGGTATAAGGATATTACAAAAACAAACATTATTATAAACATAACGTTATTATGAGCACGACTATAAGGGTTCACCTCACCAGTCCTAGGATTGTACAATACGGAATTTCAATAAATAATCTGAGTGACGAGAGTATGAGGTTCGAATGAATCAACTCACCTGAACTGAAAATTTGAACTGAAGTACGTCACGCTACTGATATGGAGTTGGTATCATTATTTTGTCAACATCTGTCATCTTAGTGAACAGAATTAAAAATTCGACTATAGATCGATTCATTGCCCCCAAAACCCTCTATAAGTTTTCGTGAAAATTGTTGGGGGTAGTCGTTTCCGAGATTTGAACTACAAAATAAAAGAACTTCGATGCGCGCCATGCCACTCATTTTTCTCTATTTTTGATACCTTCCCACCAGTCAGCGTAATTTTGAATGAGTGGGTCAGATTTGCTCATATTATTTTGAGATTCTCATTAGGGAGAATGGTTTTCAGTTTCATGCGCTGGCTATCGTCCCGTGAAATGTTTTCAGCTTATTTTTGTACCTCTATTCATAAAGTTTCAGGTGAAAGCTCGTGAAAAGGTTATTAATCTTCTTAGGTACATAAATAAACAAGTTTCAACTAAATTAAGCGAAAATTCAATTTTGGGGAATAGTCAAGGTTAATTGCTGTTATTAATTTGAATCTCAATTATTTCTTTAATGTCGGTTTAACGGGGTTAATGGGGTAATGGGGCGGTGTAGGTAATTCACGGGGCTGTTTCAGCGTTCAATTAGAATTGGGGCTGTTTCGGTACAATTAGAATTGGGTCTGAACGGCCCGATGGGGTGAGATCGTTAGCCGTTAACTGCCTGTTGATGAACAGCATATAAATAACAATATCTAGCAATACTCAGAATTTACAGTTTTCGATCAATACAAAATAAAAACACTTACCTACAGCCCCCTGTAAGTGAAAAAACAATAGCTGAAAATATTGCTAACATCTTGCATAGTTCGATATTTTATTCCTGTTCAGTTGTTCAATTTCTGGACCTGGATCACCTCTTGAAGAATTTCCTATTTTTTACATCCTGAAAGTCGTGAAAACCGAATGTTTTTCAATCCATGCATCCCCTTCCCTTCATTATTATTTTGTAATGGATTGGCAATTAGGTAAGTACCAATTTGTATGTAAATAAAGCAAAATAAAAGCTTTTAACAATAACCTTTACCCGCCTGGTTCGACAGAAAGGTAGGTACAAGCATTTTTTAACCCACTTCTAATAAGAGGTTATTGACGCAATAGACAGGTACTTATTTAGTCTAGGGCCGTATACAAAAACAGTGGTGATGGTAAGGCAACTCGCATTTTTGTATTTCTTGCAACTTAATTTTTTATTAACTTTGTAGGTTAATATTTTGAAGGGTTCCTTTGTTTTCGTATTTTAGAAATAATTTTAGATGTTTTTTGTTTTTCTCTAGCCGATTGAAGATGGTGAACGGGAAAAGGCAAAGTGAAACCGTGCCCATCTCCATGTTTACACCAATCAGTCGTATTTAAACGACTGGGGAGAAGAAAAATTTGGTCCGGCCGGCTGAACAGTCACAGTAAAAATAAGCAAACGGTATTCGAGATGGGTATCGTGCGTGTGGTAGCGGCTAAGAATACTGCCAACCCTAGTCCACTCAGGGTGTTTCGTAAAAAGCGACGTAGAGTTTTGACCTCGGCTGAACATCTGTCGGCTATGGTCAACTGCATGGTGGCGGTGAAACCACCTACAATAGCATTCCCAAAGAGGATTGACGTTAGGCAGACGGCCGGTCATAAAACGTAGCCAAATCCTTTTGCAACATGATTTTGTGTTCAAACAAAACGTGTTGCGCCGACCCCAAGTAATTGGGATAAGGGCAGGAAGTAAGGGCAGATGATGATTCGAGATGGGTATCCTTCCAGCACGAGGACCTCAATGAGGCCAACTCACAAGCAATAGCTGTTGCCAAGCACTGGCAATCATTGCTTTAAAATTTGTACTAACTGCGCTGGGCGTATCCCATTGATGCGATAAGAAGACCAGCTCGGTAGCTCGAGTGCTACATACCGGAGCAGTAGGTAGTATAATTCGAACAATAACCCGAACTCAAAAGATGTCACGCTTGTGTAGCTAAATATTAAGTTACACTAATAAAACATTGGCTGATATTAGTATTCTAGGTTTATAGGCAAAAAAATCCTAATCCTTTCCAAAAAAACACTATAGAGTCAACATCCGGTCCCAGACCGGTCTCTTTTCTTGGGATGTTGCATGTTTAAAATCACCACTTAGTGTTTGACTATGTCGTGTAGTGCCTTGATTGCTATATTGTAATAATGAGTTTTGTCTCGACATTTCAACTCACATCGTACCCGCTAAGTAGCTACTACATGAACTTTACATGTAGAGGGTGTAGGTCGTCCTGGAACAACACTGGTTAGGTCCTAATCCGTACTAATCTACCATCACGTAACCATTCCTCACGGGCTACAAACCGTTTCCGACTGCCATGGGGTTGCAGTCACATTGTAAGTTCTGCATATTTTTTTACTGAGTGCAGATTTCGTACCGACTTTACCTGCTGCTTTTTAACTTACCTATACTGTGGCAAGGGTCCGACCCACTTTCTCCTCATTAAAACACCCGCGTCGAGCTTTAATTTCACAAATGGCACGCTTTTAATAGCTGGAACATGAGCGAATAAAAAATAAACTCTAAAACGCCGCCTTTTCATGGTACAATCGCCTTTAGAAATTATCACTCCGGTAGATTGCTTTTGGAGAACATTTATTGAGAAATTCTAGAAATGTCTTAAGAATTTTTAAGAGTAATTAGATATTAATTTGCAGGTAGGCATATACTTTACCTGACTGCGATTACTTTTTTCTATATAAAAGGAAAAATATTCAGGAAAACTGCTTTTCACGAATACTTAGAAATCTTTTTGTATCTCGGGTTGATTCTCGATGTTTCTCTTCTCACATTTTCGACTATTTCCCAACTGGCCGAATTAAAACTTCAACTTTTTCGTTCTATGTTTAAAAAAACTTTTCTTTTTCTCTATCTTTTCCCAGTTTTTCTAGATTGCCAGTGACAAGATGAAATGAAGACTTTTTTCTCAGTAGCTGGTTAGAAGAGCTACTCAGTGTGTCGCGAGTGGCTCTTACACTTTGCTTTTATATTTTCAAGCAGCAAAGTTGTACCTTTTTGCCAGCCACGAGGACGTGTTTGAAACGAATTCGTTCTAAATCTATAGTCTGAAAGAAAAGAACAACCACTTTCGAAAATAAAATCTTACCTACTGTTGCCTACTTCCCATACAATTTCTTGGAATTCTATTCATCTACTTATTCGTACTTATCCCAATGATAAGTTTTTGTTTAGAGATTTTGAATGAAGTAATATAGAACATAATACGTAGTTCACTTTGGAACGTTCCTAATTAATCTAGGACAAAAGTTTAATTCATTACTTAGCCAACAAGCGCACTGGCGCCTGGCTGGATCCTCTTAATTTCTCCCCCAGGACCGACAACGTCTGTAAAATGCAATCCACGTAGACTTAATAGGTAAAAGAGGAGGATGTAAATGCTTTAGATATCTAACTTTTGTGCTAAATTACCTTTACCTTTACAGCCACAACAGTCCACTGCTGGACATGGGCCTCCCCCGTATAAGGGGGTATTGCCATACTCACCACTAGAGATGGGTAATGGGTTAAAACCCATTCCACCCATTTGGGTTAAAACCGGATTAAAACCCAAATCACCCAGTTTCAACCCATTATAACCCATTTTAGTGGGTGAAAATGTTCAATAGTGATAAAATATAAAATAAGTAAATTAAAACCCTAGGTCTAGTGAAATATATTCGTGCTAGCTTGTGAAATGAAAACCAAAAACTTATTCAGCTTAAAAACCAACGTGTTCGATTAAAATCACTTATATTCTAAGAAAACTAGCAAAATGACCTCGACTTTTGAAATAACTTTACGGGACCTATTGGAATCTGTTTGGACACCTTCTAATACGACACTCAAGAAAGTCTGTGATTATCTTAAGTGGGAGAGCCAAGATATGATGACGTCATCTTTTTTGTACCAGAAAATTTATTTTTGTTCTGAAATATGTCGTGTGCGTTATCAAGTAATAGGATGCCAATTCTAAAGATACTTATATCACATTATTGTATATTAGTAATTTGTTGTAAAATAAATAAGATAATTTTCAAAACACACCAAGGTTAGGCTCCTCTAGATACGATAAGGTTGAATTATTATTTGTGAAATATACCTAATAATATGATGTTGCAGCGCTGCCAGGGCGCCTGGTGATAAGTGGAGGTGCTTAAAAATTCAGTACGCGCGCCGTTTCCCTAATTTGTGGCAGAGATATCAGTTGGGTAAAGACACTTTGAGTTTGAGTGAAATCACCAGAAGAGTGCAGCTTGTCTGGGCAGTATTTGGAAAATTAGGTCGTAATCCTTGAGACACCTAGCTGCAATTCATTACAAGACTGTTCAATTAGTGCGTCCTCAACATAATTATGGAGTGTAGATGTGAAACCTCACAGTAAAACTGGCTGTCCTACCAGCAACATGGTCACTCAGGAGCTTTTAAAGTCTGATCGGGATCACGATAATGGATTAAGTTATACAAGAGAAGACCAAGTTTTTAGACAACATATTCTGGATGTGTAGCAATTTGAAGTAGCCGTCAGCTGATCACATCTGTAATGGAATGGAACTGCTGGGAAGTGGAGTAAGAAACTGATTAAAATCCAATGTAAAGGTCACGCCTCGTCAAGAGTAGAGACCACAAAGAATGCCCTCTAGTCAGATGGATCGATCACATGAAGATGGCAAATGGATGGTGAGGGAGGCGACGCGATGGTGGGAATGGGACAACTATATCCACTTTATCCACGGCTGGGATTCAATAGAGTCGAAGGCTTACTGGTAGATTATAAAAGCCAAACAGCGGAGAATATATCTACTCCTCTGACTTCTGCATCGATACTGCAATTACTGCTAATTGCAGTATAAGTAGATGGATATGTCGTGGTCCACCCACAGTATTGAATTCATTACAAAACTCGACCTGTTTCGCTGGCTGGAAGGTTTGAAACATAATGCCAGACGATTCGTAATGGTCTTTCGGGGATAGCATAGACAATACACGTGATCGCGTAAGTTTTTGGGGCGTTTTGAGGTGAGGGAGGCGTCGCGACGCTGGTAACGGGACAACTTTAACCACGTTAAATAGCACCAAAATTTCCTCGATAGGTTCTTATAGGACCGTGTTTGTGCGGTTTTTGCATATTGCGTTCAATTCTTATTCCATTATTAGTTGAAATATATTTAAGCCGAAAAGCTAACTTTGTTTTTCATACAAAACATATGAAAAACAAACTTAAATTTGCGGTTAATTGTTCTCAAATGTGGAAAGCAAAATCAGCTTTATTTTTATTTCTTTTGATTATGAATGGTCTTATTACTTCTTGTGTTTAATTTTGCAGTTCTATTCAATACACAAAGAAGATGTACGTACGCAGAAAGTATTGAACTCGACACCGCTCTACTTATTATTTGTTTACAGTGCCATTTTGGGTAAAAACCATAGAAAAGTATATATTTTTAGAAAACCAAATATGTAAGCTTTTTAGTGCTATTATAATCATTTCCTAATTATTATAATTTATTTTTTACTACGTTAAATAGATTCTTTGTGTTATTTTTACTCGAAAACGATACCAACATTGCATTAGGACCTCAACTACATCAGTGAGAATTTTTTGTTTCCTCTCCCCCTCTTACCTGCTCCGAGGGGCGGAACTTTTTTTTTTTTTTTTTTTTATCTATGATGGGCTTACTCTTGACCCCAATCTTACCCTAGAGCAGAGATGGGATCTACGGTGGAGCGAGCTTGCCCAGAAGATGCCTATTCACTCTAGACTTAAAGAGATTCAGGTTATATGCACTCGGAAATACAGACGCAGGCAGGGAATTCCATTCTTTAGCCGTGCGCATAATGAAAGATGATTTGAAGCGCTTAGTGCGTAATGTGGGTATATCAACTAAGAACGGATGGTAGCCGGCCGTGCGTCTGGATGTCCGATGGAAGAAAGGAGACGGTGGTATGAGCTCATGCAGCTCACGCGCACACTCTCCGAAGTACAATCTGTGGAACTCCTGGAAACCGGACTTTACCTACTAATATGTACCCATAGAACATCTATGCCAAGTTTCATGCTTTAATCACAATCCGAAAGGTCTCCATACAAGCCTTCCCCTTACAAACCGGGCTATACCTACCTACCGAATTGATAAGCTTTTAAAGATCGTGCCCAATATTTACTTCAGATATCATGTAATTATTGCATTCTCTAACTGAAAATTTCAAATATCCATATCTATTAAAGTTCCGAGTCATAAAACTACCTTGGATTTCATTAACAACACTATTATAAGCTAGCACGAATATTTTTCAATCGACCTAGAGCTTTAAAATATTTATTTTAAATTCAATCTCTATTTAAAATTTTAACCCACAAAAATGGGTTATAATTGGGTTGAAACTGGGTGATTATTGGGTTTTAACCCACTTTTGGATTTTAACCCGGGTCATTACCCATCTCTACTCACCACGCTTGGCAGGCGGATTGGCGAGCGCAGTGCAAGATGTTTAATTCACAGGGAATGCTGCTGCCCATTCCCTGGATAATAATTATCCCTTAGTCGCTTCTTACGACACCCACGGGTAGAATTGGGGTGATGCTATTTTAGGCCGGCATCACACGGCTATGTGCTATATTATCATTTTATAATCCAGGATTTAGTATCTAGGCAAGGCTAGGGCAGCAAAATTCAATGGAGACAAACTTGGTGCTCCATGCGCAAAAAGTTACTTCCGAAACCGCCTTTTTTGAAGTCTTTAAAAAGTATTGGGTAGGTACTCCGGCAATAGGTAATTGGGTACTCCGCAGAAAACAGCAATAATGGCTAAGAATCTCTTAACAACCCACCATCTTTGTATTCTGCGGAGTATCAAAGGTTCACAAGCGCTCTTATTCTCTGAGAGGCGTTAAGGCTAAGCTTTATTAGTCAAGGATCCTTTAACCCACTTATTGCGTCTTCGCCTTAACTTAACTAGGCGCGACCAGGGCTTGAACAAACTAAGGAACAGTTTTAATTAATAAAGAAGAATTGAAAAATCTTATTTAAGTTGTAGGTCTTAAAAAGCTAAGATAAGATGGGAAAGTTGTTTGTTTTGTTGAAGGACCCTGAAGAACAGTATTTATAATTGCATCCCTACTGTTCGCGCGCGATCTGATAGCATGGCAGCCGAGCCATATGTTATAAAGGGCCCGAAGTCTACTAAGTTTTAGCCATTTTAATGCCACCGACACTCAAATGCCATTCTATTGTCACTGTGATTTTCCATACAAAAACTGTTAACAGAATACGAAACTACCAAAACCACCCAACGGACATGCCATCGACCGACACTCAAACGATTTTTATATTGCTGACTTCGGCCGCTGTTGTTTGGGACCGGTAAATTGACTTTATCATGATTTTATGTCACTTTACACACTACGTTTGTATTATGCCGTGGAAGCTATCAAGCAGATGTGTTGCACGTTAATGTTCCGGTAACCCTCCCGTTACGGCACCAAATTGCGGAAGGAAGGAAGGATGGAGACATGCTCAGCTCACATCACAATATCCAAATAAGGCCAGCACACACCTCGCACTATATGATACAACTATTCAGTAGCAGATACATTTAGTTAGGAGATATGATACTATGCAGCCCTCCACCACGTTTTATCAGTGTGATTATGAGCAGTGAAATGTGAATTTTGATCAGTAGGTTGACCGGTAAATTAGCTGTTATGATTTTATGGCGCTTTAGAAACTACGTTTGTATTACAGCATGGAAAGCAGATGTGTAGCACCTTAATGTTCCGGTAACCCTCCCGTTACGGTTCCAAATTGCGGAAGGAAGGAAGTACGAAGACATGCTCACAACATCCAACTAGGGCCAGCACACACCATTCTGTGACTATGATTTCAGAAGCCTATCATCATCATCTATATCAGTTCTTTCGAGCACATAATAATGTAGCAAAAGGATTTGGCAATGTTTTATGTTTCATACAAGAATACCTTTAAAACATTTCCCGTGGCAGGATTTGAAACTGCGACTTTCGCCATAAGTACTGGCAACGCTTCTTTCAACTGGGCTCAATCGTAGCCTGCAAATTATGCATGCTTGCTTGGCCAATACTTGTGGATTTAAATCCTACCTGCGGGAGATATTGCGCTTTTTCTTTCTCTCCCTCTCTCTTTACCTTATCGGCTTTTGCCAATAAGCAATTCAGCCAGTGTCTAATAAGCAAATTAGCTATTGAAATAAAGGGACCAAAGATGCGCTTATCCATCTCGCCAGAGGGCGTCCAACGCTACGATTGTTAAAGGATAGCACCCATTCGAGAACCCGCTTACTCTACCGACCGAGCATTTCTGCTCACTAGCAACAATTTGCAAAGAAGAAATAATAAAACCGCAGTGAATAGTGTTGCTGTGGAAAAGGAAGTGAATGTGTCTGTCGTGGAGTGTGATGGTAGTGAACTGCAGCCATCAGTAACACGCACCCTCTGGACAAATGGCCGACGGATGGCGAACACTGACTGCAAGGATGCACCAGTTTAGTCTGACCCCTGACGTTACAGTAAAATTACGTTGCTCGTCATATTATGTACCCATTTAAATCTACTTAGATGATAGTTGGCATTGGGTGACTACGAGTTGAAGAAGCAGCAGATTGATGGCTATATATACAATCTCCAAGTCGCTCTTATTCTGGTCACACAACCCGGTATTCTTTTCCCTTCACTTTCATCATCATCATCCTAAAAGTTTGTAAGGACCAGATAGGGTTTTGTGTGGGCTGTTTTCAGTCGCAACAATTTGCAAAGAAGAATTAATAAAACAGCAGTGAATTGTGGAGCTGTGAAAAAGGAAGTACAGTCCAGCAAAAAAGAGTAGAAATTAAATAAAATGGAACTAAAAAAAAAACATATTAAAGTGTTGCCATTCATAGCCAATGTTGCCATTTAATTTTGAAATTTCATACAAAGTGGCGCCCTCATTTTCTGTCTACTCTTTTTTGCTGCACTGTAAATGCGTCTGTCGTGGAGTGTAATGGTAGTGGACTGCAGCCATCAGTAACACGCACCCTCTGGACAAATGGCCGACGGATGGCGAACACTGGCTGCAAGGATGCGCCAGTTTAGTCTGACCCCTGACGTTAGGTTACAGTAAAAACACGTCGCTCAAAGTTGTAAATAAAACTGTTGTACTCACTTGTTTCACTTAGTTTTTCGAAGACGCTCACGTCTCTTGTCACATCATATAACCATTTGTATCTACCTACTTAGATGATAGTTGGCATTGGGTGACTACGAATTGAAGAAGCAAAAGATTGATGACTATAAATACAATCTCCAAGTCGGTCTTCTGGTCACACAACCCGATATTCTTTTCCCTTCACTTTTATCAATCATCATCATCATCCTAAAAGCTTCTAAGGACCAACTCGGGTTTCATGTGGTCTGTTTTAAGTAGCAACTATTTGCTTAGAAGAAATAAAACCGCAGTGAATAGTGGAGCTGTGAAAAGGGAAGTAAATGTGTCTGTCGTGGAGTGTAATGGCAGTGAGAGCTGTGAAAAAGGAAGTAAATGTGTCTGTGGTGGAGTGTAATGGTAATGAACTGCAGCCATCAGTAACACGTACCCTCTGGACAAATGGCCGACGGATGGCGAACACTGGCTGCAAGGATACACGAGTTTAGTCTGACCCTTGACGTAACAGTAAAATCACATCACACGTAGTAAGAGGCTATCTTCACAGATGAAACGTGTCCGACAAGTGACCGTCAACCGTCATCTATGCGCGTCTCACGTTTCATACATTTATTATGGTAACAGTTTCAAGCGTCACGATGTCGCACGTCTCACGTCTTCGTCTTATGCGTCTTACTACATCTCGCCTGTGGAGTTGGCGTCTAATTTAAAATAACATTTTTTTTTGTATCCAAATAGTTTAAGACATGTATGCTTTAGTTTTTTGTCTAATGATGTCTAAGAGTACGGCAGTTTTACGAGAGTTTTGTTTTTTCTTATTTCTAACTTTCAGTAGTTGGGATGTTGGTCGATTTATAAGATGGAAATTGCTATAACCAAGACAAGTTACAATACGATCTTAGGTCTGGGGTCAGGCAAACAAAACAAAGAAGTAAACTCATCTAGATTCTCAGAACTATTTATACCTAAACACAGTGTTTACACATGAATTCAGGGGTCACCCTAAAATGGTGGAAACTTTAGAAAGCGGTCTATTTAAATGAAGCGCGAATTTCCCAGAAATTGATGTTGGTCCACAACAATGATTAATACAGGGTCTGAAGGTAGCCCAAGCGTGATGGGGGCAAGAACTATGACGGAGCCCACACAAGTCGTCCGTTGCTGCTATTTTAGCGCAGCGCTAACGAATGCGTCTTTGAGATGCAATGATCAATACAGGGTCTGAAGGTAGCCCAAGCGTGATGGGGGCAAGAACTTAGGCGGAGCCCACACAAGTCGTGCGTTGCTGATATGTTAGCGCAGCGCTAAGGAATGCGTTTTTGAGATGCATTGATTAATACAGTGTCTGGAGGTAGCCCAAGCGTCATGGGGGCAAGAACTAAGGCGGAGCCCACACAAGTCGTCCGTTGCTGATATTTATACATACTTTCAAATTTTCAAATAAAGAATGCAGAAACCGCCAGTGTAAAGCTGGTAACCTAAACTCAATGGGTTCTCATCGTCAAAGGTGTATCTTTAGATCGGTATACGATTCGAACGGTAAAGTCATGTGATGTAATTTTTGGAAATTAAATTAGTTTTTCAAGACGGATAAAAAATACTGCCGGGATAAATGAAATGAAATGAAATATAATTTATTCACTAGCTAACACGGTATAAAAGGTGTAACATTAATATCGACCCAAATGACAGTATTGGCAAAAATGAGTTAAAAATGCAGTTTTGTTCAGTTTTTTTTTCTCTATCGATCTGTGTATTTAAAACTTCGATATCTTCAAAAAAATGTCTTTTACTACCACGATTTTTTTGACTCAATTTTAAAAATATTTTAAATTTTTACCGTAAAAGACATTTCATTTACATAAATTTTGATCATGTGTCGTAAAAAACAAATTGCTTGTTAAAAAAAGGGTGTAAAATACATTGGCGCCCATCAATAATAAAATATGTCATTTACGACCCAAAAAATTGTAACAGATGTTCAAAAATGTTAGTCGTAAATGCCGAATGTAGGATTATTCGGAGAATCCATCGTAGAAGACAGGGCGTAAAACGCAGTTGTAACCTAAAGATTACGAAACGTTGTCGTTTACAACCTAATGAAACCTTAATCATAATCCAAAAATGTGGTCCCGAAGGCAAAAAACTGTTTTTCTGCGTGATGTTATAATTCAATGTGTTCATTTCACAATATATCGTCTTTAGGTTTTCATTGCTTGTTACAAAATGCAACACTGATTTCATAGTATATCTCATAGTCTAAGGCTGTAAAAGATTATTTCATGTCTGTAATTAACAAGATAGTCATTTACTTCTACGTCTTCTCAATAAAAAATAATTCATTGCGTGAGTTTAAAGTCGTAAATGACAATTCTTATATGTAAAAGTTTTTTTTTTATAATCATGACATCTTGGCAGTAGTTGTAAATGACAATTATTATTCAAAAATACAAGTTTTTGTGCTGTATTTAAGTCTCAAAAGTATTATTCAGCTAAATAAAAGCATATGGACCTCTATGGCCTAAATTGGCGTAAATAAAATGAAGCACTTTTTACAGAAGAAGCAAATAATTTAAATGTTAATAATTGAGATATCTTTTTTGTCTTTTTATATATAATAATGCTTCTTTTATCAAAATACTTGCCCGAAATTAATGTGGTTTAAAAGCAATGCATTCTAATGCAGATTTAAGAAGTTAGGATGCATATACGCCCTAAAAAATTGTTATTAAATGTCATTTACTACCCAAAAAATTGTGAAAATTTACTGTTTATAAATAATTAGGTTGTAAAAGACAAGAAAACAACTAAATAGACGATAAAATTAGTAGTTAAAGCCTATTTAGTTGAAGTGAAACGTCTTTTTTTATTCTAGTTTGCTTGCCGATTTGCCTAAAATAATTGTACTAATAAATTATTTTTTGTTTGGTGTTCTTTAAATAAAAGGTGAACATTGTGTATCGTGTGTCAAATGAAAGTATTTTGTAATTTTTGAATCAATTATTTAATAATAAAAATATAAGTGTCCATTTTTCATGCCACGAGCATTAAATAAGTAGGTAGGTACATAGCTAATGCCTGCATACAACAAGAAAATAACCTGCTAAAACCTTCCTTAATCATTTATTTTAATAATCACATACCGGGTACGTGGATGTCTCATTTTCATTATAACATGAGTGAGTACTTATCTATGGGACTAATTACCAAATCTACCTAATTATACCTTAAATTATAAAGAACAAAAAAAGAAAAGATATCGAAGAAAATAATAAAATCACGAATTTAATTATTTTTATAATATTGAATTAGCCTCAAGTACAGTTCGTCATTTTCGTCACTTTCCAATAATACATTTAAAACTTGAGCTTTTTTGGATGTTGTAAATATTCAGTATGATGATGTCTAGGTATAGCTTGATTGTCACGAAAGTACTTCAAGTTCTGAATTTTGGAACTGCTACTGAAATGACGGGGTTTTACAACCCTTATTTTCTTCCATTACATTTCCATTGTTGTTTTTGGAGCATCTGGTTTCATGGAGGATTTAATTTGTGCAGTCTCTAATTTATTTCATTCGAAAGTTGTCACTAGGTTTTCCATCGTTTTCAAATTTTCATCTAAATTGGAAACCTCTGTATATTCTATGACCTCCACTGTGTATGGACGAGGATTTTTTCGCGATGACTCAAAATTAGAGAATATACATTTTGAGAGAATTTGAGTTAAGAAGATGAAAACGAAGGAAATCCGAGTAGCATCTTTTGAAATAGGTAGGTAAATAAATTTGATACTGCAACAATTAAATACTCTTTGAATCCAGATGCTTCAGAAACAATAATGGAAATGCATATTGAACACAAAAGTAAAGGAAAAGGGAAAGCGAAGAGAAAAGGGAAGAAAATAAGAGAATTAAAACCGTCCCGTCTGTACTAAAACAGATTACCTACCGATTTCAGTTGAAAATTTCAAGGACTTGAAGCGCCTATAAGATAATCAAACTATACCTAGATGTTATTAATGTATATATAGTATCGTTTAAGGTGCGGGGTAAGACAGGGGGGGCTTACCTCTCCCCTACTGTTTAATATTTACGTTAATGAGCTAATCGAGGGACTGAGCAGCATGCGTGTCGGCTGTCACATAGGTACGCAAAGTGTTAATAACCTGAGCTATGCAGACGACATGGTGCTGTTGAGTCCATCGATCTCTGCTCTTCGTAAACTACTGCGCACTTGTGAAGAATATGCAAAGAAGCACGACTTGATATATAACACTAAAAAGTCTGTCTGTATGTTATTTAGGAAAGGTAAATCTCAAAACATTCCTATTCCTCCAGTCCTACTTAACGAATCACCCCTGGAGTGGGTGCCGTCGTTCAGATACCTGGGGCACATACTGAGTCAGGATCTGAAGGATGGCCCTGACCTCGAGCGTGAAAGACGTGCGCTTTCGGTGCGTGCTAAATGCTAATATGATCGCACGCAGATTCTGCAAATGCTCACGTGACGCTAAGCTGAAACTATTCGCGGCATACTGTCAGCCACTTTACACTCCGCAATTGTGGATGAACTATACTAAAGAAGAGTATCGAACATTGAAAGTTCAGTATAATGACGCGTTTAGAGTTATGTTTCGCTTTCCGAGGTACTGCAGCGCCTCCGAAATGTTTGCCGACGCCCGCCTGGCGGGGCTTGATGCATTGATCCGACACCGTGCCGCAAAATTTAGACAAAGTATGTTAAACTGTAACAACAAACTAGTAATTAACATTTGTGAATTTGACTATTTTGCGCTATTTAAACACTGGTGTAAAATTTTAAAATAAGTAGGTATTATTACTTGTACATAACTCATTGTTTGTGATGATATGTTTTATTTACTGTGATTATTACCTATTGTAATTTATGTTATGACACTTATCTAGACACACGGCAGTGTGTCCGCCAAGTTCGAGCGACACACCGGCCGTGGGTTATATTACACGAACCATTTCGGGCCAAGTTCGACCCACCTATAACTCAAAATCTATTTTATCTACGCATATGAAATTTCTAGTATCTGTTGAGATCTACTTACTCATCTAAAATACAAAATTTCATTAATGTACCTATTGTAGGTCTTGAGATATTGACGTCAGAAAATCGCTATTTTTACTATACACTCACTGACTGACTGACTCACTCACTCATCAAAAACCTAGACCACTTCCAGTGGTCGTATTGACTTGAAATTTGGCATAGGGGTAGGTCTTTAGGTCAAGGTAAAGGAAAAAATCTGAAAATGGCCAAGTGTGAGTCGGTTTTAAAAATAATGAAGGTGTAAATTCATACCCCTAAGGAACTAATACAAAAAATTATCTATATCTTCCAATGGTCGTACCGACCTAAAATTGCAACCGACCGAAAACCTTACAAAATAAATGAAATCCCACCCAAAACATAAATGTGAAAGGCTGCCAAGTTCGACAATATTGAATGCTTCGCCTATAAAGAAGTGAGATCTAAATAAGTACCAAGTTCCATACACAGACCTCAGTTAAAAATAGTTACAGGAATGCACACTTGATTTTCCGCAGTTTGGAAAGTAGATTCTGAATAAATATCATATTAATACCTAAAATTAATACTTACAAAACGCAAACCTGTTTTTCAGCAGTTTCCTTTCCTACTTTTAATGATATAACTTGGCAAGTTTTAATAGAAAATTATATACTTGACTCATTGCGTTTTGTAGGTTTATAAATAACAAAGTGTGTGAAAACTTGCCAAGTTATATCATTAAAAAGTAGGAAAGGAAACTGCTGAAAAAACAGGTTTGCGTTTTTGTAAGTATTAGAATTTTAGGTATTAATATGATATTTATTCAGAATCTACTTTCCAAACTGCGGAAAATCAAGTGTGCATTCCTGTAACTATTTTTAACTGAGGTCTGTGTATGGAACTTGGTACTTATTTAGATCTCACTTCTTTTATAGGCGAAGCATTCCAATATTGTCGAACTTGGCAGCCTTTCACATTTATGTTTTGGGTGGGATTGTGAATACGGATGCAAGTCTGAAATAAAGAATTATTTATTTATTTATTATTTATTTATATTTACAATACCCAAATGAAGCTCAAGTTGTGGATGTATTATTGGAAAGTGACAAAGATGACGAAAGTGAACAGTTTAAGGCCGCGTTCTGGGGCAGATTTAGGTATTTTTCGCGCCCAGGCGGCTTGCCTCCGTTCTACGAAGGAGCTGTTTGGTTTTGAACTCCGGTGACCTTTGTCGGCGGGCGAGAACACCACAGTATAAAATAATGCAGTAGGAAAATAAGGTGTATTTGAATTATTAGTTTTTCTTTTAGAATATTAAAACAAATGTTTAGTAAGGTTAAAAATTTATTATATAAGTACTTATTAACCGGTCAAAATCCATTTTGACTCAGAAAATCAGTAAAAGGTTGTTTTAAGCAAATTGAAGCTAATCAAAACTCATAAAAAGGTCAATGTCCTGGGAGCGTGATCGATGGTGCTGGAAGTGCGATGGATGGTGCTAAGAGCGTGATAGATGTTGCTGGGTGCGTTATGAATGATGTTGGGAGCGTGATAGATGGTGCTGAGAGCGTGATGGATAGAGCTGGGAGCGTGTTGGATGATTCTTAGTTTCTTACCTAGTTATCTACACAATAAAATTAATGAATAAAATCAATGTGATTGAACGGATACTTCCTTTTAATTAAAATTCGTTAAAATTCAAATTTCTGGTGCTACATCCAGGCTTATTTTTATCCACTAACGTATTCATATTATTATGAATATGACACCAGGATTCATACGAGTCTTTGTTAGCAACAAATTTGAGGTCCTCACCGATTTGCCCCGAAGGTGACAGAAGAGGGCTCGATTGTACACAAGGAATATTTTGATGTGACCCTACACGTGACCCTGGGCAGTGCCAAATGGACAGCACTCTTTCCGGTGGTAGGCTTCGGCCGAGGCTGGTCACCACCCTCCTAACTAAGACATGGTGCCAAGCAGTACCACCGTATTCCGACATGCAGTTAGGAGTAGCCATAATGGAGGTTGGGTCTGTGCAGTAGTACCGCGGCAGAAGCAGTTCGAGGCGGCTGATTGTTGCGGCATCGAGTGGCTGGTTCTGGAGGGTAGCGGGATCCGAAGCACGGTGCACCGCTGGCCGACCGTGGGAAGTTGGGGGCCCAAAGTAATGGGAAAGCCACCCGTGAAAGGCTGCCCCGTCACCCAACGAAAATCCCGGATGCTCCACCTTGCCGGTTGGCGACCGGATAGGAGACCAGGTGGCAATCCCCGGGGGGATTCGGGCGTCCCCGCAGTCTCCAAACCAGCTTTATTTTGTGTGCCATCGCAATCAGACCGTTCTCCAGGCTAAACGCCAAGCGGTACCTCGCACAACTGCCTTCCTCCAGCCTATTCACTTTTCCCCACTTCACACATTTAAAATATGACCAACACAAAGAAACAGATAACGATGAAACAGCGGTTGCACGTCCTCCCACTTAAAGTGCACCTCACAAACAACCGAGGTTTGCACTCCAATCTCATACCTGTCCACCACCATCTTGAGACAGAAAGACCGCATCTGCTGTTCCTCACTGAGACGCAGATTAGATGTCCAGCTGACGCGGCGTACCTCAGCTATCCTGGCTACTCCTTGGAACATAGGTTTTACCTCGTGCCGGAGTCTGTGTGTACGCTCGCGATGACATCTGTATCAAGCGTGTCTCTAGAACCTTGAGGCTCCTAGTTTATCCATACTGTGGTTACTAGTTTATCCATACTGTGGTCAGTACTGGAGTAGCCCAAAATGTTTATGCCTGCCTTATCGCCCGCATAGTGGAGATTCGGAGACAACTAAATTATTAGAGCAACTTAGTGATGCTGCTGATGAGTTTCTGCAGAGGTACCCTTCGGCGCAGCTAGTTATCCTGGGGGACTTTAATGCCCACCACAAGGAGTGGCTGTTCCCATACCAGGAGACCGATCATGCTGGGCGAGAGGCGCGCAAATTGGCACTGTCGCTAAATCTCTCCAGCTTGTAAGCTGTGCGACAAGGGTTCCTGATGTGGAGTCTCACACAACCAACTGCTTGGACCTTCTGCTGACGACTGAACCATGGTATAATAAGATACTCCGCCTGGTATTCCATTCCGAGACTTGTGAACCACGTGACTAACACAAGCCTACGTCATCATGCTTGTGGGTTACCAGAATTACCCACTCTTATGATTATTTTTGTAAATCATATAAGATACTGTTAACTAATAAATACATTTTAAGTGTTGTTGTAAAGTTCAAGTTAATACACACGTAAATCTAAATTATAAAATTATTTAGAAATATTTTAACTCATTTTTCTGAGATTGAATTTATCGTATTTTATTGAAATAAAGTGGCAATACTAGTGACGTAGGCTTGTGTTTCTCTGGGAATGTAAGACCATGTTTTATTAGACTATGGACTGAACCAGACCGATGCTCAGTGTCGATTGTAGCTCCTCTGGGCACATCCGACCATTGTCTGGTGAAATCTGTATCCGTGGACTCACCACCCGATCAGGGCCCTTGTGGTATGAGACGGGTGTGGCGATACAAGTCAGCAGAATGGGACGAAATGCGCCATTTCTTTGCGTCGTATCCATGGCAGGCCTGTTTCTCTTCAGGAGAATCGTCGCGCTGCGCCGAAGCCATAATAGAAGTCCTGCGTCAGGGTACGGAGTATTTCATACCGTACTATGATGTTTCTTCTGGTAGCAAAGCTCGCCTATGGTTCAATGCTGAAAGTAACGGCGCTGAAGTGCTAAAACAGATGGCTTACCTAGCCTGGGCTGACGCTCGATCGCGCAAAGCTCAGAATACTCGGGACTTGAAGAAAACCTACAATAAGGCCTCTAAGTCATGCAAAAAGGAATTACGCAGAACACGTTTCTAGCACATCGGCACTTTTAGCTATTTCTAGATCGAATTCCGACATATTATCTCGATCACAACTAGCTGGGCCATAGTCATTTTGCTTTAATTGTTTTGATTCTGCCGCTCTCCTGAACTTTTTAACTTGCTTCGAAATTCCTTCACTGCTTTTTCTCTTCTGAGCTCTTTGTCTTTCTCTTTCCTTTCCACAACTTCGGCTAATCCTGCTGTGCCTGATGCTGGCTGCCATAGGGTCTGCTGCTGCAACAACTTCCTCCAATCCTGCCGAGCTCGCTGCTGCTACGGGATTCAATGCTGTCACTTTTGCAATTTGTAAAATGTACGTACGCGTGCTGCTCATTGATATGTTTATTCGACGTCACAGCATCTTTATCAATACTAGTACAAGTCATCAATAAATAAAAGAAAAATTTGCTTTGTTGTTATAAATCAATATTGGTAATACAATAAATTACTAATACTTACTGTGATACTAACGTCAAACATAATTTTACAATCATCCCAAAACTTTAACATTTTGGTAAAATAATCGTAAAACATACGGTACCTACTGCTAACTATTACAAAAATATGTGGATGTACTGATTTTGTTACACTATGTCCTTGTATCTTGTTATGCCACGGCATATTTTTAAAAATTAAGTTATATATTCAAATAAGACAAATTTAGTTTTGAAACCCGTGGTAATACTGCTTTCATTATTCATACTGTGGCACTAGACTGATCAAAACACAGGAAGTCAAGAACGGGAGGTAACATTTAAAGCCAACGATATCGATTCCTACTTAATAAATAAATTCGATACAACTATTAGTACTTTGTGTATCTTTTTCTGCTTTCAACCTATTTCTTCTTGATACAGCCAATGAAGATATTCATCGTTTTGTTTTTTATTACCCATTGCGTCGTCTCGTTACAATTTCAGTCTATTTATACTATATTTTACTTTCGGCCGCCACTAAAAAATAAAACCACTTTATGTCGCGCGTTGGGAGAAGAATTGGCACACATCCGTCGTCCGTAAGCGCCTCCGCGCGACTGACGAGGCCCCCGAGCCACGCCGCTCGCGCTTTTTGTAGATATTTAGGCATCTTAATTTACAATATAACCCTACAACATTGATACTGCACCATTCCCTAGATTAACAATTTGTCTAAAGATTGGTATAAAAATTAGGTTTATAAATTTAATATCGTAGGCATAATATCTATACATATAATAAAACAGTAACAAGTATAAAGTCTGTACATGAAAGAGACTCAAAAAAGGATTTTTGTTTTGGATTATGTTTAAGATAAAGATCTCAAAACAATAGCAAAAAAAATTTTTGTCTGTTTGTCTGTCTGTCTGTCTGTCTGTCTGTCTTTCTGTCTGTCTGTCTGTTTGGTTGTTATTCTTTAACGCAAAAAGTACTGAGCAGATTGTTACCAAATTTTGTATCGTGGTAGCTTATTAATCGGGTCAACATTTAGGACACATTTTACTTCGGGAAAATCTCTCATTCCCACGGGAAAACGCAGCAAAGTTTTTTACAGTCTATCTTATTGAGTGGGGTATCGTTGAATAGGTCTTTCAAAAATAAGTGCAGGTTTTTAGAAACAAAATCGATTAAATGTTTCTATCTCGAGATATTTCCTTCTAATGATTAATTTGTAGTACATGTTTGCTTTGAGAAAATTAGTATGAAAACCTTCGTGGATACGAATGCTTGGTAGATTAAAAGTTAGGTGTAGTGTCTTTGTGGGTATTGTTGGTGGTATGTTATGTTGCCGTGTGATGCCGGCTTAGAATGTCATCACCCCATATCTTTCCCGTGGGTGTCGTAAGAGGCGACTAAGGGATAAATTCATCCAGGGGTTCATTCACTGGATGAATTTCGCAATAGCATTGCAACATCTTGCATTGTGCTCACCAACCCGCCTGCCAAGCGTGGTGAGTATGGCACATAATACCCCCTACTAGAGGGAGGACCATGTTCAGTTAGTGGACTTTATTGTGGCTGTTATAGTAATGTTATGGTAGTAACAAGAGAGTGAAACGTGAAAATAACAGCAAGAGCTACAGATGAGCCAGTGTTTTCGATACCAGAATAAATTGTTGCTGATGCCCGAAAACGAGCATAACTAACTACATACAAAGTATGTATTTCATTTAATAATTACGTGTTGTCAATTACAAGAGAAATGTTGGTGTTAGCCTTTTTCCTACTATGTAAGGGATAATACCGTGATACGTGTATGAACGTAACGTGTTTTATAGGTAAATTATTACATTATTGACTGAGATTTTGTTATTTGTTTAAGTAGTTCTAACGTCTTAACGTTATATTGCCGCAAGTTTGTTTTAACCGCCGTATTATAAGTACATTACGTCTAACTGTCTCTAAAAAAGGCGGCTGTTTACATTGCAGCGGGTCATCGATAACTCAATATAAACTGATAATGACACGTAAAGAAAATAAACCTTTGAGTGGGTATGTCTGCGTAGTCGTTTCTCTTCTTCTAATACTTAAAGTTAATTTGAAAGCAGCTGTTATTTGGCCAAATTGGCTATAGATTTGGTGCAAACTGAAATATAACATCAATTAATCAAAATTCAGACTTTCTGCTCATAAAACTACAAAAGAGTCTAGAAAAACAAAAAAAACTATACACCAGCGTAATATGTCTGTTTCAGCCAGGGGTACCCTATTATATCTCAGCTTCTGGATCGAAAGTTTGGATGTGGTATACGAGTACGCGACTCCGGTTTCCCGAGCTCCTGTCTTTGTTTAAGTACCTTCCAGTAGAATCTTACAGCTTACTACCTGTGTTCCTGTCCCAAACTCACCACATTCGTTTCCACTGCTGTTCCTACTTTCCCTTCTCTCCTAGATCCAACAAAAGCAGCTCGCTCCTGCAAAATCTGTTTCGGAGAAAAACCCAATGCAGATGGTCTCTCTCTCTCTCTCTTCGTGTGGGACACCGAGTTGTTCAACGACCCGATGAATCCTGGTGTCAGAGTTTTTCAACCGCCTACTGCAAGCAGCACGCCTCTGACCTGGTTGTGCAACGACCGCCATCATAGACAGCAACCGGGACCGACCGCTTAACGTGCCCATCCGAAGCACGAAACCATCTTATTTTTCGGACAATCAGGTGGTTAGCCCGCAATGCCCTAACTAGACTGGGAACAAATTCACAATGTGATAAGATAAATATCAACTTTGTGAGTGACCCCACCGGGAATTGAACCCGGAACCTTCTGCGTGGCAGACAGTCATACTAACCAATGCAGATAGTGCGAATGGGCTTGGTGGACTCGGCGACTCAGCAAGGCAAATTGGACAACCTAGGCCGAAGGTAGAGGGCGCTTGCAGTTACTGTCAGCCAGACACTGCATACGACCTCTTCGTCAGTCGCAGCGGTTCTCCGTTCCACTGAATCGAGGAGGAGGACGACTAAGTGCCTGCACTTGCGTTTGCGCAAACGTCTGTGTACCTTAATATATCCTGAGCAACTGACCTAATGGACTACGATGTAGGTTATAAAACCACCAATATCCGAATCAGTGTCGACTTGATTAGTAGTAGAAGTGGTCGCCATGGCCAAAATCGGTCGGAGAGATAATCATTAGGGAACGCGTACCGAAGTGTCCGAAAGGGTGTCAGTCTAACGATTCTAGCATTTTATAGAAATAATCGGTTACAAGTAAACCATAAGGTGATGAGCTTAATTCGTTCCTTTGAGTGTTACTAGAAGCATGGATGTAAAACTTTCGAAATATCAGGCTATATTTCCCTGCCCTCTAACCCAAAACGCGATGTAAGTCCCGGCTAAACCCTTAGCGCAAATAGAGCAGTCACACAATCACCATCCAGGTAAATATAAATTAGCAAAGAACATGATCAACACGATTACCAAGTCATCGCAAGCGCCGCACTGAGTCTCGGGATTCCAAGATTGTGTCAAAGATCTTTTAATCCTAGGGATACTCATATTTATACTCATATACTTATTTATTTGCCTTCAAACGGTACAATAATATCGTAGATTATATTGTTTCACATTTGATGTCATTTGTAGGCACAGCATGCATGAGTAGAGCTGATTACCCGTCTGCGAACACCGCAGGCCTCCCATCCTCAGAAACTTGACTCAGCCCTACCCGCACATTTAACTTGTGGCTGATTTCAAAATCACTGATTAACAGTGTAACAAAATGTAGATATAATATAACTAACACAAAGCCCCTATCACCTTGCGTACGAAGTCGCGGGCACCAGCTAGTTGAAAATAAATTTTGAATAGAGCCAACTTTGGCAATTTTTTTTATCGAGCAAAGTTAATCAAATCGTGTAACTGAATGCGCCATTCCCTCTCTTAGATCCTCAACTGCAACATATATTTTTTTTACAATTCTACAGCTAATATCTACTGAGTAATATTGTTTTGAAAAAGGGCATTTGTGACGATCGGCGCCCTTAAGTATTTGAGGTTGAATTTAATTGGATAATTCAATAATTTAAATATATTTTCATACATGATTTCATTATTTGATTCGAGATATTTTCTTTTGCTTTTGTTCTTTATCATTTAAAGTATAGGTAGGTCCTTATTTGGCCAATTTTGGAAATTTTATTGGGGCACCCTCGCAAAGTGAAATATATACTTAGAAACTAAAAGGGTCTTATCGCGATAGTTTTTTAGGTAAATAAGCGACTCGACGTTTCGACTGGGTTGCACCAGTCGTGGTCGCGAGCAGACTGAAGTAGCAGCGAGTTGTCATCAGGGCGGTGGGCAACTAGATTTTCTGTTACCCACATATTGTCTTAATAATTTAAATTGTTTGTAAACATTACACATTAGGCCGGCACACAACACTCACAATGTCCGACGATCGGTCCGATGGTGAATCGCGCGTTTTTATTTTGTCTATTACCGGACTCCATGTTGTAGACAATTTAAATCCGTCCTCCCGATTGAAATTATTGGGGTTCTTTTTGATTTCTATTGCCTCCCTCACCACTCTGGAGTAATAGTGACGTTCCACAGAGAGGACTTTTGGGGCATGAAGCTCGATCCAATGGTTAGCACCAGATGAAAATAGGTGTTCCGCGATTGCCGATTTATGCGTCTGTCGGTTTTTCACAGCTGCGATATGCTCCTTGACCCGTTCACTGTGTTTACTGCATTGCTTTTATGTGGACTGTAGATTATGTTGGGGCTGGTCTTCTAATTGGGTGCGTGTGTGGAGATGGTTAAAAGATGGTTTTACGGAAAACTAAATCACTGTATTGACTATTTAAACACAGAGAAAATAAATATTTTATAATAAAAAATTACACATACGTGCGGCAAGGACGCCGATCGGAACGAGAAAAAGGAAACAAAAGACAAATTCGAATTCCTGACAATTTTGAATTTCCTACGTGCCAAGTGCACGGGTAAAAAGTTTTTGTGTTTTCAACATAAGTTGCCGCCTCAAAGAAATAATATAGAGATCCATTAGTTAGGTACTTTATAAAAATATCATAAAAGTTTTAAAACTTCTGTAAAGTAACAACTTATTTACACGAGTTAGATAAAAACAATTGAATAGCACCTAAAGCTTATCATTAAATTTGAAAAAAGTTATTTGAAAGCTTTAAAAAACCAGACAAGACAATTTTTGAAAAAGCTTGACAATGTTTGTTACTAAATTACAAGTATGAATGAACAATTCAAAACCTTACATGTCAGTGAACATGCTATGCTATGCACTTAGCCACCAAGCTCTTGTAAAAATATAACCTTAGCCTTGGTCATTAGCCAATAAGTAGACTCGAAAACAATCAACAGTCTAAGAAGAGTCTATAGGCAACTTGAATCAAAAAACTAGCTGAAGTTATTACAAGTGAAGCTAAACATACCTGAACTTATTACAAGTTGAGGGCTCCACCTCAGAAAATACAAGTGAACAACATGTAAATATCAAAGTACAGTAGGCAGCAGCTTAGCCAAGAAATCACCTATTTATCTGATAAAATAAACAACTTACAGTAGGTACAACATACCCTTAGTACGTGAAATTCATACTTTAGAAGAAAAAAGTTAACAAAATATTACAACAAAAGTACAGTGAGCAGCAGTTTAACTTAACTAATATAGCTAACAAATTGAATGTTCACTTGGTGACAGAAAAAATACACTCATTTTGTAAAAAAGAAACAAGGTGAGTAGGTATCTATAGGCAATACACAAATCTTTCAAATGGCTCTGTTACACATAGTCAGTAAAATAACAGACCTACATTACTCCAGTAGCGCAAACTGTACTAATTTTACAGCGAAAAAAGAATTAGTTTTGATTGCCGTTGGCCACTGAAGAGAAATTGTCATCATAGACTGTCACCAAACTTACTACTACAAGTACAACATTCGGCATAACATTACATGTCAGAAGGCTAATTAGACAGTAGGTACCCAAAATAATATTAATATTTCTACAATATTTGAGTCATGCTTAGCCACTATGCTTTACTATGCTTAGCAATGTTTTGCCACTCTTTGCTAAACATTCTTAGACCAAACTTCAGTAGATTATTATTCATGAAGTAGGTACATTACATACAAATTACTTTTCTATGGAAGTTACATTACAACATGTAAGTTGAAAGTAGGTACAATATGTAACAACACCACAGATTACCTTATAGTTACAAAACTATCTATCATGACATGAAATTACATGAAGTATAGCGGTTGATCAATAATCATTTTAAATTAAACATACTATGTATGGTAGGTATATCATTGCAAAGGTATACAAAAAAGTTTATAGTTAAATGTTTTGTTCATAGATAAAGTGCAACCACATCGGTTACTATCAGGTCACAGTATAGAAACTATGACTTGAATACCTATCAAATGTTTTGAACAAAAGTACAATGAATACATAACAGGAAATAACTTTGTTAGATATAAAAGACAACATTAGGTACATATAGGTGAAGTAAACATATTTACTACCCAACTTTACTCAAGCCAAGTTAACATAGACTGTTCCTTTAATACAGGCCGGTGCCTCAAAACACACCAGATTTAGTTTAAGGAAAAACTTGTATGGGAGCGAATGAAAGGATAGGATATTTACAAAATAGTAGTTCAATAGGCTGTCCTCTGAGAACATAAACACAGATAATGAGATAAATATGTAAATAAAATAGGTTATTTTCAGAGAACAAACTACTGAAAGTGAAGGTGCAAAAAGACATTTTAGAGGTTATTTTCTAAGAATACAGATGACTGAAAGTTTATACAAATACCTTTTAGCGGATTCCTACCTATTTGTGATAAATCTGCACTGTGGTACTGTTCAGCTTGTTAGCATAATCCACAAAACTAATAGCATGATTCCTTGTGGTCTAAGAGCAGTCCACGGTGTAAATGCAAACGCTCTAGTCCTTTGGCAGTCGAAGCTACCTGGTCGTCACTACTTTTAGGATGTTATAACTTTGTGCAGGTTCGCTGAACATGAAACCATAGGTAACCAAACGGCACACTTGAAACGTACAAATGCAGAATTGACGCAGGTTTTGACTTATAGCACTGTTATTTTATGATTTAGTTCACTATTGTCCTTTGATTTTAGCACTTCACTTCTTAATTCTACGAGTATTTTTTAATATTTGACACGATAACTGGTGTTTATTTACATTGATATCCGATGACTTGAAGACTGGACTGGCGGATGACAGCTCTGCTGCCGTGTCACGTGACTCTGCTGTCTGTCACCTGTCGCAGTGTGGCCAATTGGACGACGACGAAAATAGATGTCGGATGTACTCCCAGCCGCGAAGAACAAATAAATTCTATGACCTCTCTTGATGAGGTACTTCATTATGAAATACATGAAATATTTCTCACGCCATTATAACAGCTGCGTCCTTGGTCTGAACGCGAATATTCAAACACAATACATCAACGAGTCGATGAAGAACGCAGTAGGGGGGGCAATGGACGTCTTGAGTCGCCGCTTCAGGTCGTACGTGTTGAAAAAAATACACGTGAAGAATACGCCGTAGGGATATGCGCCCTGGGGTACGAGCACGAGAAAAATTCCAAGCGCGCCCGAAGTGAAAAGGAACGCAAACGACGTACGCGTAACACGGCGACAAAATGGCGGCGAATTCAAACAGCAAGCTTGATTTTGTATGGGAACAAAATTTATTATAAGCAAACTTACTTGCTTGATTATTAGTCGTCGTGCTGAAAAAAATACACGTGAGATAAAGCGCCCCATGGTCCTTGCGCCCTTGGTACGAGCGCGAAAAAAAGTTGTATCACGCCCGAAATAAAAGAGAGACGCAAGAGGCGTACGCGTCACGACGACAATAACGACGTTATATTATAGCGCCGGCTTCTCGCCCAGGCAAAATATAGTCCACGACGTAGTGCTAGTAGTTTCTCTTGAAGTGAAGATTTATAGTCCAATCACACAGCACGCACCAATTTCTTGAATTCACGGTGAGACGGACCAAAATGAACGATGCATTGGGTGCGTGTGCCGAAAAAGCGAAAATATTTATACTATTTGACTAAAGTTTCACGACAAAGATAACAAATTTTTATAAATTTTGTAATAAAAATTACACATACGTGCGGCAAGGACGCCGATTGGAACGAGAAGAAGGAAACAAAAGACAAATTCGAATTCCTGACAATTTTGAATTTCCTACGTGCCAAGTGCACGGGTAAAAAGTTTTTATGTTTTCAACACACTGATACTACGCTTGGTTTGACCAATGTAAGACTTACCACAGCTGCATTGTACCTTATATACACCTGCATTTTGAAAAGGTATAACATCCTTCGGTGTGCGTAAAGAGTAAGATATTTTGGACATGTAACAGATAAAATTGGGACAGTGTTGAGTAAGGGTTCGATTAAGACTGTCTTCACTCCATTGTCCAAAATATCTTACTCTTTACGCACACCGAAGGATGTTATACCTTTTCAAAATGCAGGTGTATATAAGGTACTATGCAGCTGTGGTGGTCAAACCAAGCGTAGTATCAGTGAACGGGTCAAGGAGCATATCGCAGCTGTGAAAAACCGACAGACGCATAAATCGGCAATCGCGGAACACCTATTGTCATCTGGTGCCAACCATTGGATCGAGCTTCATGCCCCAAAAGTCCTCTCTGTGGAACGTCACTATTACTCCAGAGTGGTGAGGGAGGCAATAGAAATCAAAAAGAACCCCAATAATTTCAATCGGGAGGACGGATTTAAATTGTCTACAACATGGAGTCCGGTAATAGACAAAATAAAAACGCGCGATTCACCATTGGACCGATCGTCGGACATTGTGAGTGTTGTGTGCCGGCCTAATGTGTAATGTTTACAAACAATTTAAATTATTAAGACCAAATATGTGGGTAACAGAAAATCTAGTTGCCCACCGCCCTGATGACAACTCGCTGCTACTTCAGTCTGCTCGCGACTACGACTGGTGCAACCCAGTCGAAACGTCGAGTGTCCAGGTAAATCGCTTATTTACCTAAAAAACTATCGCGATAAGACTCGTTAAAGTAATTATTATGTGTGAAAGTAATCGCGAGTGCTTTAAAAGTTATATAACTAAAAGGGTATTTTTTTCAGAATTTTTCACCTATGTTTAGGGGTGGCGGATGAATTTTTAAAATTAAAAATGTTTTTATTTTTATTTCATTAAAGAAACTAACAATTTTTTGTAAAAGTTAAAACAATACAAAACCACCAATAAAGCTATATGATAGCCAATTTTGAACTTAAAATTAGTCAAATTAACAATAAAAACACTAAGCACCATATTTCCTGAAAAGTGTTTTTTTAGATTTATTTATTTCTGAATATGGTAATATGAAACGTGACATTTGTATTGAAGGAATTTATAGTACAGCCTATTTCAAACGGATATTTAGTACAATTGGGCTGTAGAAAAGAAGGAGTACAAAAATAAAAGGTTTTTGAATATTTTTCCGAATAGAATAGAATAGAATAAAATTTATTTGCATAAGATTTTGGGTATGTACATTAAAGATATTACATTTCATTAATCCCTTACAAAATCTACCTTATAAAGGCGTGCAAACATTAACAAGTCACAATAGGTAGTTAAACTGTCTTAAATTAATTAATTCAATCGCTCTATCAAATAATGTCAACGACAATTAATATAAAATAAAATTTAAATCAACACCATTCTAGTACAAATAAATAGGCATGTCACTCTATGTATATATTTTTCCTTTCATGTCAGCATAAAAATCATTTAAAGTATAATAACATTTGATAATAAGCCATTCATGCAATTTTTTCTTAAATATATTTCCACTAAGTGACGACAACTCTTCAGGTAACATATTGTAGTGGTGGTAAACACACCGAATCACACTTTCAAATGTGTATTATATTTTAGCAGGTTATATTGTACATGTTTTTTTCACAGGATCTTGTAGACAATATTTAAATTACACATTTAAAATTAAAAAAGTCTTATTTTTAGATCAATTGAGATATAAAGTGAACAAAACTGTACACTCGGTCCTGCAAAATAGCGTAAATATTTTAGGGGCACGCTACTGACCATGTATGCCACGTAAATAAGTTAATGTTTTGTTTATTATGAAAACAGTTATATTTTACGATAAAATAATGAAAAAAGAACACGACAACTGGCATAAACAAAACTAAACTTAGATTTCTCCTTACGGCCCAAACCAGATTAAACGACGCAAGTTGTAAGTATGCTTACTTTAAAATCTAATGTAAAAGGGGGGTCAAAAATAACAAATCATAAAATTTTCTTCATTAATAGGACATACAAAAAATAAAAACCCGCTTTTTAACGAAAAAACCGTCTAAAATACCTTTTTGATTTTTAGCCCTAAAGAGATTTTCCTTAATTTTTTAAATTAAATCCGCCACCCCTAAACAAACTTTAAAAAAATAAATAAAAATTCTGTGCTCATATTTCAGCATAGAGAACATAATGGGAGGGTGCCCCGGTAACATTTTCATACTTTCAAAAATAAGGACCACCCTAATAGGTAGATTAGAAAACTAGTACCTAGGATTATTACCGTTGTCTTGTTACGAAAAAAGAAGAAGGAAGTACTCACTCACTCATGTTATGAGAATGAGACATCTACGTACCCGTTATGTGATTATTTAAATAAACATTTTTAGAAGATTGTAGTAGGTTATTTTCTTGTTGTATGCAGGAATTGCCTATGTATATTGTCTACCTATCTGTTTAATGCTCATGGCCTAAAAAAAGGACACCTTAATTTTAAATGAATCATAAATTACAAAATAGTTGTATTTTACGCACAATGCACAAAGAATTATTAACCTTTTATATAATAACACCTAAACTTATAACTATTTATAAGTAAAATTCTTTTAGGCTAATCGGCAAGCAAATTATGAAAAATCTACATAAATAACACACAGCTATCTTAACCTAGAATAAAAATAAAGACGTTAAAGTTCAATTTAATAGGCTTTTACGACTCAATTCATTGGCGGTTTAGTTGTTTTCTTGTCTTTTACTACCTACTTATTTAGAAACAGTAAATTTTCACCCATTTTTTGGGTAGTAAATAACATTCAACAAAAATTTTTTAGGGCGTATATGCATGCTAACTTCTTAAATCTGCATTCTACTTCTGTGCAAACGTAATGAGGTTTTGAAGCAACTTTGGGCAAGTATTTTGATAAAAGAAGCATTATTGTAGCTAAAAAGGCAAAAAAGATATCTCAATTTATATTTTTATTTTTTCGTTTTTTGGCTCTCCTGTAAAAAGTGCTTCATGTCATTTACGCCAATTGAGGCCAGAAGGGTCGATATATTGTACAAGCGTGCAGCACCCAAAACAGGCATGCAAATATAAAATAATTAATAAATATAATAATAATTAATAAATATCGGGTGGCAACCCATACTTACAAGTTTATGACCTCCTAATCAATATTGTGACTATCGTTATAGTATACTTACTTCGTAAATCTTTGTCAATAGGAGCTTTTAGTGTGGGCCCCGCCTAGAGAATTAACTTGAATTGAATATTATAGGTCAAACGTTTAAGGAAATGGTCCAAACTTGCTTGCTGAAAATACCTACCTACCTACCGCCACTGAATTTAAATTACTTATAGCTCGTCTAATACATTCATTGATATAAACCAAAACAACTGACTACATCTTTTAAACATAGTCCTGTTTCTTTTATGAAAATATCCAATATCCATTACAATATTTTCGTGCTACCTATATCTTATCGTAGCGTGATCGTAGCACATTGCTACGGCGTAGTGCGCGTAGCTCATTCAATTCTTATGGTTTCTATATTTGGCTACAAAACCCTAAAAATTCTCCCTTTTCAAAACAATCGTTTTTAATTCGAACGTTGAAATTGAAACAATAAAAAATAAAGCCCAAATAATATTGACCGATATCCAGAATCCATTATAGCCAGCCATCCATTATAGAATCCATTATAGTGCTGGCTGGCTATAATGGATTCTGGATATCGGTCAATATTATTTGGGCTTTATTTTTTATTGTTTCAATTTCAACGTTCGAATTAAAAACGATTGTTTTTCGCACTTTGGTATTCGATTTTTAAAAACAAAGAGCGCGGTGTCATCCGCAAATCGAACACAGTTTTTGATCTCATTGGTCAGTTCCATTAGCTAATTGCTATTGGTCACCGGGCGCCGCTGACTGGCCGAAATGTGGTTCGAATTTTAAATTTCGAATGTAACGTAATTGAAACGATATCGGCTGCGGTTGCAGATTCCTCGGCCAAAATGTTTGCACGATTTTTAATCTGTGGATTTTGTGAAATGCTTTTTTGAATGCATTTTTAAACGGGAAGGAGAGTGTTTGCTTTGTATAAAATTGAAGCAAAATCTGTGGGCGCTTTTCGTCTGCAATATATGTAAGCTTTACTTTTAGTATAGAATATGCATATAGACGATGTTTCAGCGTTTTAGAAAAAGCAGCTAACCGGAACTCATTTTTTTTTTCGTGGTGGCAAATTAATTCAATGTCAACATATTTTTAGGTCTAGTGATGGCGCAAATGTAACTTATTTTTGAAGCCAATAGGTACAATTTCACATTGGACTGTCTTTTCTCGTAATAATAACCGGCAAAATCCTCGCCTTCAACAAATAGAGGCACTAGTTGGTTTAGTCTCGCCGAGCTGAGATGGCGAACAAGTTTTTAATGTAATTCAGAACTTCGTTTATACAAAGAGATATTACTATTTCCGTCGCTTTGTGCTATCGTCGCGAGAACTGGACACTTCCGCCGGGCTATTACCTGAATCTGCAGGGTACCTTTTACTGGTTTTATATACAGTTAGTAATAAAAACCTGTTTAAGTTGAACTTAATTGGGAAATCCATTGACACGTAAAATTTAAGAGAAGGCCTAAAATTCAGTAGGTAGCATATCAATTACCGAGACTAGACCTACCGACTTAAAACAGTTTTACATACCTCTACATTTTATTAGAAATACAAAAAGGGGTACGTTTGCCATCATACGTATGGTAAGCACGTGATAAGATGGCAGCCACATGTCATTCTTCTTTGCGAGACACCGAATCGTCCAACGACCCGATGAACCATGTTGTTAGAGTTTTTCAACCACTTACAACTTTAAGTATTGTGTTCGCTATCGAATGTCATAAGATCGCGCGAAGACTAGCTAGGTAGCTATGATTGTATCTACACGTTCTAAGGTCCTCTTAAAGTGAAAGAACAAATACACAGCTCCAAATCGCCTAAATGCTGAGATGAACTCAAATCAAATATCCTCAATGGAAGTCGGCTGCGGAAATTAAAGCTGAAAACGCCGCCGAAATAAGATTGCTGCGAAAAATGCGCAGCAAGTCGCCTCTTGATTGCGTTTTTTTTCAAGAAGCATTTTCATTTACCTACTCATCATAAGAGCACTGCCAGCAGCGTAGTCTCTCTACGTATTACAACACTATCATAGGGGTTCCACTAGGTTTCAGGCACATCTAATTTTATATTTCTCTCTGTGGGCCACTTTACACTGCCAGATAGTGAAGTGTGACCAGAGCATAATGTCCACTAAAAGACTGACATGCATATGCATGTTATTGGGGATGTCTTTTTTAGGTAGCCTATAGAGCATTTTCTTTGTTCCTCTGCAGGGCAAAGGCTTCCTCCCCTCTTCATACCAATTATCTCGATCTTAGGCCACCAATGCCAATTTCTTTTTTATGGGTTGTAAATATTGTATTGCTGAAATTCGGCAGTCAGATTCTGGTAGGTAGGTAAAACTAAAAGAGCAAAGAATGATTGACAGCCATCGGAATTAACTTCCTGTTCCTTAGGCATTGTCAAAATTTGTTACACCAGCCAATAATCAGAAAAAGGCTATTAAGAGTCGAATAAAACGGGTCTTAAGTGGGTCTTAACACAGAATAGGGGTCTTAATCAACTTGACATCAATCATAAATTGTCCCGGTAGATACGAGGAAAAAAGTTATATCCGTGCGGAAATCAAGTTAGTTATCAGGAGTCGATTACATTTAGCCTTTGGGGTTAGGTGTAGGTGTAAGCGAGACGTTGGTTGAAAGATTTTTGTAGATTTTTTGGCTTCAAAGTGGCTACGAAATCATAACCAATATCGAACATCTATTATTCGTTGCCAATATCAAACTTAACACCGTCCAGCGAATTTTAGCTGTATTATTGATAGGTTCCGAAAGACAGGTGGCAAAACCTAAGTTTTGAAGTACAAATTTTTTTTTATGTCGCACTTATTTACAGTGCGGCCCTTCCATTAGCCACAGCCACACAGCTGTGGCCATATTTGGCCATTTTCACCTCCCTGGCCATTTTATGATATGACATAAGGTAAGTATATTTTTCTTCATAAAACATAGACAAATCATTTTGCTACATGATTGTCGGCATTGAAAAGGCATGTTGCGCCGACCTTACCTAATTAGGGCAATTGGCAAGGATAGAGGCAGGCAGATGATGATGATGATCCTGCGAGATATCTAATAAGAAATGGGAATCGGGAGAAAAGGAATATATTACTCAACTTAACTTGTGATTATGACTTGCACCATACACTAGGCGGCGATCAGGTCGTAGGAAATGAAAGTTACGTATCCGCAGGAATTCGCGCCTGTAACAACTGCGAATGAACGCCCTTTATTGGGGTTCAAATAGAAGAGAATATGGAACTAGAGTACAGTCGGTTTTAGCACATAAGGTACCAGGGCTACGCCAAGTTTTTATCCTAGTGAAAATATAATAAAAATTAAAAACATATTCTCTTAAAAGACCCTCTTCTCAATAATAAATAATCATTTCAAGAAAAATCTGGGAACAAAAATAATTCAGTCCTATTGGTGTACCTTATGTGGTATAACCGTACATACACCTAGCTAGGTAACTCGACCATACATAACTAGGATTTTCGCGATTGTCACACGTTACAAAGCCAGCCAGGGTTGATACTGTCAAAAATCTCAAAGTATACGATTATCAAAACAGAAAAATCTTATACAGGAACTTCATAGGATTCTGGGCCAATTTTAAACCAAGAAATATGACGTTCGTGGCAATCATCTTTTTAGTTACCTTCTGTTCCTCTGAGGTTCCAGTTAAAGTCAGTAAGCGTCAAAAGCGACGCTAGTACGGAGTGAGCCATCAAAGGCGACCCTTTGTGCCTAAAGTACTTCCGTTTGGATAGGCCGTATTTGACAGCTGTCAAATTTTGGCCCTCCCATAAAAAATCACTGATCAGTTGATTGATTTACTAATGGGGCACCCATTTTTTTAAAAATTTCGACAAGTTTTTCAGTTTCCTTTGTGTGTATGAGTACCTTGACCTCCTTTCGGCTTGTCACACCCCTTTTCGTACTCTCGCCATAATGCACTAAAGGTATAATACAACCACTGCTAATAAAAGAGTGTTATTGTGAGAAATACCTAACACAAAAAAGCTTAGTAAGCAGGAAAGCTTGACTTTTAATTAAAACTTTTAACGGTTTAGCGTTTCCTCGTTCTAAGTTCATAGAGACATAATTTCTACGAAGTGCTCCTTGCTGTTGTGCATTCTTAACAAAAACATGAAAAGTGTAAACATTAAGTTTTATACTGACGGAATTTTTCCTCTACCTTAAAGTTTTCTGGTAGAAATAGCAACCTTGCTATAAGACCGCCTACATTGTGCACTTGTTTTGTTTTCTTTCTGTTTTTCCATATCATGTGTTATGTGCAATTTTCAAGTATATGACGGCGCGAAGCGCTAGTTGATAAGGTTTGTAGAAACCTCCTTGTAGTTTTTAGTGGCCAATGATATTTTTATAAAGAGTTTAGTCTTTCTAGTCTTCTACGTCAAGTCAATGTGTCATCTGTCATTTTGTGGAAATCAATAATCAGATAAACCGTTGTTGCAATATGTTGGTTCTACAAAGTAATTGCAGAATATGCAAGGTAAGTACAGAATGCTAAAGACGCATGGTGTGACTGGAGACGGACGGAGTGTCGTGCAGTCACACTGTACCTAAAGAGCCCTGCCAGGGCGAAACACTCATACTCTGGATCTTCTCTGGATGGACATAGCTGGAGGACAAAGCCCGCCATGTAGCTCATCGAGTCCTGACGCGAGGTAGTATTACACTCAAGTGGCACATAGGTACTATTGTAATCCCGATGTACTTGTAATCTGGATGTACACGCCCACTTAGCTCGTAATATTGTAATCCCGATGTACTTGTAATCTGGATGTACACGCCCACTTAGCTCGTAATATTGTAATCCTGACGTAATAATCTTAGCCGGCCAATAATGACCAGCTACTCGGTTCTGATGCCGTGGGCTTCGCGTGTTATCAACCCCGACATATGTATGTTATGTTCACAATGTAGGTATGTATAGTTAGGTATTTAAAATACTATATTAGGTATTTATTGAAGTCTGTTTTTGTTATTCCGTGCATAGTTATTTCAAGTAAAAATCCTGTGAGTGGCATTCGTCCAGCAGGTTGACTGCTATAGGCTGAAATGTAGTGTGATAAAGTTACATGAATACTGTAGTAGATAAGTACCGTAGTTCCCTGATGACGAGGGCAAAACAACGAATAACTTCTTAGTTTGACGTCGAGTTTAAATTATGTGTATTACCGTGTGGTGCCGGCTTAGAACAGCATCACTCCACATCTTTCCCGTGGGTGTCGTAAGAAGCGACCAAGAGATTTGAGAGTTGATGTGATTTTAGGCGACAGGCTGACAATCTGTCACTATGGTGATACAGAGTCTCGTATGGGACGCAGCCGGTCCAAGTTCGGAGGAGTTCGGGCGGTTTTGCCCAACATCTGCCCAAGGCTAATCGCTTACGAAAGACGGACGACACTTGACGAGGGCAAAACAATGAATAACTTCTTAGTTTGACGTGGAGTTTCAAGTCCACTACTGGACTGGGCCTCAAACTTTATTGAAGCGTATTTGCTATTTATGTGCCGTGTGGTGCTGGTAACTGAATGGCGTATACTCCACCGACAAGAGCCAGGCTCTCAAATAAAGAAGAAGAAGCGGTGCTAGTACCGGCTTAGAATAGTATGACCCTATATCTCCCTTGGGTGTCATCGTAAGAAGCGACCAAGAGATTTGAGAGTTGATGTGATTTTAGGCGACAGGCTGACAATCTGTTACTATGGTGATACAGAGTCATGTATGGGACGCAGCCGGTCCAAGTTCGGAGGAGTTCGGGCGGTTTTGTCCAACATCTGCCCAAGGCTAATCGCTTACGAAAGACGGACGACACTTGACGAGGGCAAAACACGACGAATAAGTTCCAAGAACTTCTTAGTTTGACGTCGAGTTTGAAGTCCACTACTGGAATGGGTCTCTGACTTTATTGGAGGGTATTTGCTATTTAGGTGCCGTGTGGTGCTGGTAACTGAATGGCGTATACTCCACCGACAAGAGCTCTTAAATGAAGAAGAAGTGGTGCTAGTACCGGCTTAGAATAGTATCACCCCATATCTGTCCCTTGGGTGTCGTCGTAAGAAGCGACTAAGGGATTTGAGAGTTGATAAATATTGCAATTTTAGGCGACAGGATGGATAATTTTCTAAGTGACTCACAAACTACTGTCCGACGTGGTGTAAGTGGCCGTTTTGTATAGCCGTTTACGCACTGCCTACCCCTTGGTTCAAATCCAGCCTGCGGTGGGAAATTTTGCAAGTTTTCCGAAAACTGTACGGAAAGTGTTTTGAAATTTTAGTATTCTATTCAAGGTAAGTATGTATTTTAACTTTACTTTATTCATCACTATCTAGTTTCAATAGTGCGCGTCACGTCCCAGTGTGATCTGACTCTGACTCCAAGTTCATTGTGCATGTATCTAATCTAGTATTCTGCACAGCAACTGTTCAGCATTCCTAGGATGCAGGTACGTTTGTGGTAGTCTGGTGAATGTGACGTCACTTATTTGTTCACGGTATCCGGTAACTATTACCAGGACGGCGACACAGGCGTTTTAGCATGTATGTGTTCTTTATGCCTCCTCCTATTCGTGTGGGACACCGAGTCGTCCAAAGACCCGATAAACACTAGTGTCAGAGTTTTTACTGCCTAGTAGTAGCAGGTCTTTGACATGGTTGTGTAATGACCGCCGTCTAAGTCGGTCTAACTAAGTACCTATGCAAAACATTGATAGCAGCTGGGACTAGGGATTGCAATCTCGAACCGAGATTGACGACTCGAGATCTCGGTCGAGATCATAGGGTTCGAGACTGACCAACTCGAGATCTCGTTGGATTATTGGTCGAGATCTCGAAATTTCGAGATCGAGATCGAGATTTTGCTTCTCATACGAAAATCATCAAAATTAAACTTTCTTTCCATGCTATGTACTGTTATGAATAATTCATATGGATGGTCCCCCGACATGATTAATATCATAACTTATGATATTAATCATGTCGGGGGATCCATCTCAACTTCTAGGCCGAAAGTTGCGGTGTGTTACCTACTCGAGTACGTAATCCCGGCTTCTAGAGCTTCGACTGACTTTTCCTCACTACCCTCTGTCCCCACCTGTAGTAGTATATCCCATCTCTTAGGTATTACTTATATAATCTAAGCCAGAAGTCTGCTAAATATGAATCGTTGCCGATGGTATGTCAGTTGGATGGTTACAGCAGTTTTGTATTCTGCTAACAGTTTTAGCATGGAAAATCACATTGGCAATAAAATGAGAGTTGAGTGTCGTTGGCAATGTCTGAATTGCAAACTTGAGGCCCTGTAAGATCCTGTCCATTCCATTCGTTTTCCCTAAAAATGTCTAACAACAGCAGTTTTCTCTTGTTGAATAAATAATACACTCGGGGTAGACTGATAGACACCGGAAACTAAGCTACGCCTATCAATAAGTACGTCAACGCCTTCAAGCTCAATCTCGAAATCTCGTTCAAAATCTCGAGGGATACTGTCGAGATCTCGAAGGATTTATCTGAAACGAGATTTGCTTTTTCGAGATCTCGATCTCGAAAAACAGCTCGAGATCTCGGTGATTTCGAGATCTCGCGAGATCGAGATTGCATTCCCTAGCTGGGACCGACGGTTTGACGTTCCCTCCGAAGCATGGTGCTTTATTAAGGGCAGGCAGGGCAAGCTGAGGTAGTTCATTTTATTTCCCTGCTCGCTTGATTCCTTACGTGGCGCGGCCGCTATTTAGCATTTCCTAGGATGCAGGTACGTTTGTGGTAGTCTGGTAAATGTGACGTCACGATTATTTGACCACGGCATCCGGTAACTATTACCAGGACGGCGACACAGGCGTGTTAGCATGTATGTGTTCTTTATGCCTCCTCCTATTCGTGTGGGACACCGAATCGTCCAACGACCCGATAAACACTAGTGTCAGAGTTTTTACTGCCTAGTAGTAGCAGGTCTTTGGCATGGTTGAGTATTCCAAACATTGATAGCAGCTGGGACCGACGGCTTGACGTTCCCTCCGAAGCATGGTGCTTTATTAAGGGCAGGCAGGGCAAGCTGAGGTAGTTAATTTTATTTCCCTGCTCGCTTGATTCCTTACGTGGCGCGGCATCTATTTAGCATTCCTAGGATGCAGGTACGTTTGTGGTAGTCTGGTAAATGTGACGTCACGATTATTTGCCCACGGCAGCCGGAACCAGGTGCAACAAGCTCCAGTTATAATCCTGATTTGCCATTCAGGGGGAACGCTGAGGTCAACCTACCAATTTAATGAACCAACTTGTATTGATTTTTCTTAATATTTGTGTGAAAAGTCTATATCTAAGCTTGTTCTCCTTGTATTTTAACGCTAACTATTCTGTCCTTTAAGACAGTCATAGGGCAAGGTTGATGTTTGAGGCGAACCTACCCTTCTATGCAGTTTATCTTGTAGCAGTTGCCCGTCCCCTCCCTTTGTTCCCATTGGCCGCTACTTTAATCGCCACTAGTGATGAATGGGAACTAATTGCCACCACATGAGTTCGCTTTGCATTGCTCGTTTCATCGTTTTGGAAAATATTTACCTCCGTCTAGGCTCTTATCACACAAGCGGTTTGGGAGAGGATGCGGAGCGGAGACGGAACTGAAGCAAATTCGTTAATGACGCGCGGCGGATTTGCAACGTTTTGTTGCGAATACCGTCGCGCGGCGCGACCACAATATATTTGCTACGAATCCGCCTCCATTTCGCATTCACCACCAATACCGCTTGTCAGGTGTCAGCTGTCATACTAAAAAGTCGTTTATATCGGAAGCTATGCGTGCTAGACTATTGGTTTCTTTGGGAAAGTTGTAGGCCTTAACGAGATCTACATGACAGGTGTCAGCTGTCATACTAAAAAGTCGTTTATATCGGAAACTATGCGTGCTAGACTATTGGTTTCTTTGGGAAAGTTGTAGGCCTCAACGAGATCTACATGACAGGTGTCAGCTGTCATACTAAAAAGTCGTTTATATCGGAAACTATGCGTGCTAGACTATTTGTTTCTTTGGGAAAGTTGTAGGCCTCAACGAGATCTACATGACAGGTGTCAGCTGTCATACTAAAAAGTCGTTTATATCGGAAGCTATGCGTGCTAGATTATTGGTTTCTTTGGGAAAGTTGTAGGCCTTAACGAGATCTACATGACAGGTGTCAGCTGTCATACTAAAAAGTCGTTTATATCGGAAACTATGCGTGCTAAACTATTGGTTTCTCTAGAAAAGTTGTAGGCCTCAACGAGATCTACATGACAGGTGTCAGCTGTCATACTAAAAAGTCGTTTATATCGGAAACTATGCGTGCTAGACTATTGGTATCTTTGGGAAAGTTGTAGGCCTCAACGAGATCTACATGAAATGTAGATTTCGTCAAGGCCAACAACTTTCTCCAAGAAACTGGTTGCCTGGCATGCATAGTTTCCGAGAAAAACGCGTTTCAAGTTTGACAGCTGTCACTTGAAATGTAGATTTTATCAAGGCCAATAACATTCTCTAAGAAACAAATTGTCTGCCATGCATAAATTCCGAGAAAAACGCGTTTCAAGTTTGACAGCTGTCACTTGAAATGTAGATTTCTTCAAGGTCAACAACTTTCTCTAAGAAACAAATTGTCTGGTAAGCATAGGTTCCGAGAAAAACGAATTTTGGGTTTGACAGCTGTCACCTGAAATGTAGATTTCGTCCATTCCAACAACATTCTCTAAGAAACTAGTTGTCTGGCATGCATAGTTTTCGAGAAAAACGCGTTTAAAGTTTGACAGCTGTCAAACTTGCCAGACAACTAGAGAAAAAACATTGCTCAGTTTGACAGCTGTCATTTAAAAGATCAACTAATACTCTAGCACGCATAGTTTCCAATATAAACGACTTTTTAGTATGACAGCCGACACCTGTCATGTAGATCTCGTTAAGGCCTACAACATTCCCAAAGAAACCAATAGTCTAGCACGCATAGTTTCCGATATAAACGACTTTTTAGTATGACAGCTGACACCTGTCATGTAGATCTCGTTGAGGCCAACAACTTTCCCAAAGAAACCAATAGTCTAGCACGCATAGTTTCCGATATAAACGACTTTTTAGTATGACAGCTGACACCTGTCATGTAGATCTCGTTGAGGCCTACAACTTTGCCAAAGAAACCAATAGTCTAGCACGCATAGTTTCCGATATAAACGACTTTTTAGTATGACAGCTGACACCTGTCATGTAGATCTCGTTGAGGCCTACAACTTTCCCAAAGAAACCAATAGTCTAGCACGCATAGCTTCCGATATAAACGACTTTTTAGTATGACAGCTGACACCTGTCATGTAGATCTCGTTGAGGCCTACAACTTTCCCAAATAAACCAATAGTCTAGCACGCATAGTTTCCGATATAAACGACTTTTTAGTATGACAGCTGACACCTGACAAGCGGTATTGGTAGTGAATGCGAAATGGAGGCGGATTCGTAGCAAATATATTGTGGTCGCGCCGCGCGACGATATTCGCAACAAAACGTTGCAAATCCGCCGCGCGTCATTAACGAATTTGCTTCAGTTCCGTCTCCGCTCCGCATCCTCTCCCAAACCGCTTGTGTGATAAGAGCCTAGACGGAGGTAAATATTTTCCAAAACGATGAAACGAGCAATGCAAAGCGAAGTCATGTGGTGGCAATTAGTACCCATTCATCATTAGTGGCGACTGGAAATTTTTCGTCCCATTCGCCACTAGTGGCGATTCAAGTAGTGGCCAATGGGAACATAGGGTCCCCTCAGTAGCCTGGATCTTTTACAGTACTTAACCTGCCAAGTAGAAGTAGGCTGATGGTACTTAAACCCGTCTTTATACAGCAGGCTAGATTCAAATGTGTGCGTCGCGTCTCTTTGTGTTCTAATCTAGTATTCTGGATAGCAACTATTAAGCATTCCTAGGATGCAGGTACGTTTGTGGTAGTCTGGTAAATGTGACGTCACGATTATTTGACCACGGCAGCCGGAGCCACGTGCTTCAAGCCTCAGTTATAATCCTGATTTTCCATTCAGGGGGAACGGTGAGGTGGGCTGCATTTTAATGTACCTATACTATCGCCAGAACATCAACCTACCCATTTAATGGACTGACTTGTATTGGTTTTTCTTAATAGGTATTCGTGAGAAAGGTCTATTTAAGGTCCTATTAAATTCACTGCAAATATTTTCAGGGTATGTTCTACTCGTGACTCTGAACAACTTTTCTCAGTAACATTTAGCAGAAAAATGAAAAAATAATTTGTACCTCCCGTACAAACTGACACATGTTTTGGACATTTTCGTATGGGAGGTTCAAAATACTTTTTCATTTTTCGGAATTTTTTACTTTTAAAACCATGGAAATAAAACAGGTGTAAAAACGATTTTTGAAGAATGAAATCTAGCTAGACCGATTCATTGCCCCCAAAACCCTCTATAAATTTTCGTGAAAATTGTTGGGAGTCGTTTCCGAGATCCCGATTTTAAGATAAGTTGAACTACAAAATAAAAGAACTCCGATGCTTTTGATGCCAATATTAAGTGTGATCGTCTATTGGGTTAGGAATACATTGCGTTAAAATAGTGACTTGTTAGTTCTTACGAAGTGGAGCAGTGTTTTGCTTGAGATGTATAGAGAGGAAACATTTAAGTTTAAATACAAAAAACTACAGGAATACGGGGCTCCCATCCATCCTACACACCCGTCCGAAAGGGGCCAAGACGCACTCATACGATTTGCCTAAACGACCCAGAAATTTTGAATCACACGACGCTCCGCATATTGAAGAAGAAAGCCAAAAGATCAAATACTCCTAATATTATGGAAACTAACGAAGTTAATTGCGCTCCACTAGGAAGCAGGTTAAAAGGGGTCTAGGTTGGGGAACCAGGTCCGGAGAGACCTGGTCCATGGCAACCCCGGGGATAGTCCCCGTGGCCAAACAACCCGGATTCCTACCTATCCAAGCCTACCTAACTAGCTCAAAGTCAAAAGACTGAGCATCCGCATACCCTAAGGCCGAAAAGTATTTTGGGGACAATCTTTTACAAGAAACCCAGAAGGTGAACTGTAGAATAATGGGTGGGTGGCCAAACCCTTCGTGTTGTATGTCTTTGTTGAGGTATGGAAGCTTTCCCTCTAAGGCACCAGGGCCGGAAAGCTACGCACCTCAACGCGGGGTAGTCTGGACTAGACCATGTATAGTAAATTATGCTTGCAATACCAACCCAGGAACTTAGAAGTAGATCTTGTAATACTAGGTGTTGTGGCAACTAGCATTACCTCACACCCCTAGTCCGAGAACAGGTATAGAGTGTAGCGCTCACTCTACAGTTCAAATCAACCTCTGTACGCGCGGTGGCACTTCACAGCATACATACACAGGTTAATAAAATTTAATATTTAAATTAAATTAGAAAATTCGACAGTCCCCCTTTTAAAATTTGTTAAAATAATTTTTATTATAATTTGGAAGATTAATCTGATTTAAGATATATTAGTGTTATAAAAAAGGTTGTAACGTTTGGAATAATTAAATCATTAATTTACAAAGGCATTCCTAGCTGAAGAGTAAGAAGATCTAGGCATTGAAGTAAGTATGTTGTGACTGTCCTTCATCCATATCCATTCACAGAAAACGTTCATATATCAGCATCCATGAGTCTCCTAGACAAAAGATATAAGGTTGAAAACGTTCACTCCTTTCCTTTCTTTCCGATTTTATCAAAATATTCCCAGTTCCAATTTAGAAAAAAGGAAATCTCAACGTTGGATTATTATCTAATCTAAATATAAATAAAATTGAAATCATAATTCAAAAATAAATTAAAAGAATTTATACTTACATTTTTCCTCTTTTAATTCACTCCTATAAAATACGAGTATATTGTTGCACTCACTTTCAAAGAATGATATAATTGCTTGTTGTCAAAAGGCCGAGTTGACGCAAATTTTCAAATTTGAAATAAAAGAATTATAAATAAAACTAGACATCTGAATGTCAAAGTGTCAAAGATAGTTTATTAAAGAAAGAATAAAAGTGTCAAAATTTGAAATATTTCAAAATATTTTAACTTAAGTGTCAAACTTGTGAACTCTTGAAATATTCTATGCTAAGTGTCAAACTTGAAAACCCTTGAAATATTCTATGTTAAGTGTCAAACTTGAGAACCCTTGAAATATTCTATGTTAAGTGGCAAACTTGAAAACCCTTGAAATATTCTATGTTAAGTGTCAAACTTGAGAACCCTTGAAATATTCTATGTTAAGTGTCAAACTTGAAAACCCTTGAAATATTCTATGTTAAGTGTCAAACTTGAAAACCCTTGAAATATTCTATGTTAAGTGTCAAACTTGAAAACCCTTGAAATATTCTATGTTAAGTGTCAAACTTGAAAACCCTTGAAATATTCTATGTTAAGTGTCAAACTTGAAAACCCTTGAAATATTCTATGTTAAGTGTCAAACTTGAAAACCCTTGAAATATTCTATGTTAAGTGTCAAACTTGAAAACCCTTGAAATATTCTATGTTAAGTGTCAAACTTGAAAACCCTTGAAATATTCTATGTTAAGTGTCAAAACTTGAAAACCCTTGAAATATTCTATGTTAAGTGTCAAAACTTGAAAACCCTTGGAACCTAAACTAAATAACTAGGTTGTAATATCACACAAAAGGGAAATCACTCAAAAGTAAAATCTAAGTAGAACACTTTAGTTTCTCAAACTTAAATATCACAACACTACACTTGCACGATATCTCCAGCTCAACGTTAGGTTCGGGAACCGTTGCTCCTGCGGAATATGACACGAAAACGTTGCACACGCGGATTGTCACTCGCACAATAATAATTTCGCAAAACGTTAGACACACGGGATGTCACTCGCGCAACGTCATCTGCACAACGTTAGATTTGCGGAACGTCATATTCGCGGAAAATCAGTGACGGAAAAAAAAACAAAAAGAAACAAACAAGAGTACTCACGGCTGCCGCTTCAAACCTGTGTTTGTTCTTTCTGAGTTCATTCCAATCGGTGTAATTGTATTTATTGCATTCATATTATAATGCCGAACTATTTCCTCTTTCAATCTGAAAACATGAACAATATTAGTATCCTACTAATATTATAAAGGCGGATGTTTGTGTGTGTGTTTGTTACGACATCACGCAAAAACGGCTGATTAGATTGACATGAAACTTTGCAGAAATATAAAAGGGCATCTGGAATAACACATAGGCTACTTTTTACCCCGGGAAAATGTCTCATTTCTACGGAATCACGCATATTCCAAAATTTTTGAAGTAGGTGGCGTGACTGAGCCGATTCGCGTCTTTGTGGGGAAGCATAACCGTTAATTCAACGGTCATCTTAAAGTCACGGTAGCTGCTGCGGTAGTACGCTTGCCTATTAAACAAGGTGACTCGCGTTCGAATCCGGATAATGCTCTCCTTATTTTTGTTTTTATTTTTTCAAACTTTTATTTAATTTAAGTTTTGTCTTACGATATTGGCAAATAGTGTTACACACTGGTCTTGCTATACTTCCTACGTGTGTGTTTGTTACGACATCACGCAAAAACGGCTGATTAGATTGACATGAAACTTTGCAGAAATATAAAAGGGCATCTGGAATAACATAATATACTTTTTACCACGGAAAAAAGTCTCATTCCCACGGGATCACGCATTTTCCAATATTTTTGAAAAAGGTGGCGCGACTGAGCCAATTCGCGTTTTAGAAACTAACAGCATCATATCTTGGCGAGTAAGTAAGGCAAAATTGATGTATAAGTATCCCACAACACATGTACATACAAAAATTACATTACAATGTTTTACCAAGATATTGGATCCCACAAATACATACATATAAAGATTATGAAGTATTGATGTATATGGCACAACATATGTACGATTGTACGTACGTACAAAAATAACATGCCAATGAAAATGTTTTAAACAAGATTTTGGATCCTACAAATACAGTATAAAAATTACATGGCAGGTAAAAACTTTTACCAACCAATACCCATTGGAACCAACAAATACATACATATTTCATACAAATATGACATGCCATTAAAAATGTTTTATCAAGGTATTAGAAAAATGACAGTGCTGTGTTTTTTTTAAACAATGTATTGGATCTTACAGATCTACTACGTCCAAAAATAACGGAGCTGTAAAATTGTTTTACCAAGATTATTAGACCCCGAAATACATACATCATCATCAAAAAGGGCTTAAAATTTTGTATGGGAAATAATTATTTTTAAATGTGATCTGTTTCAAAATTTGCGATTAGATCAAAGAGCTAAAATAATAAAACACGTGTTTCAGGGATTTTCGATTTTTAATCCCTAAATGGGGTAAAAAAGGTGTTAAAAGTTTGTATGAGAAATCATTATTTTTGATGTGATCTGTTTCAAAATTTGCGATTAGATCAAAGAGCTGAAAATATTGAGTACGTGTTTCATGGATTTTCGGTTTTCGACCTCTAAAAGGGTACAAAAGGGGTTAAAAGTTTGTATGGAAAATCATGATTTTTAAATGCGATCTGTTTCAAAACTTGCAATTAGATCAAACAGCTAAAAAAATGAGTAGGTACGTGTTTTAGGGATTTTCGATTTTTAACCCCTATAGGGGTAAACGATGGGTTACAGCGGGTGAAACCGCTGACGGGCAGCTAGTTTCCTATATAACACAAATAAAAACATAATTCTAGAAAGTTTCAATAAAACAATTTTTTTCTCAAATTCACGTATTTCAATTTCATACCACCTATCGCTCATCCTCCGCCCTACAAATCCAATTGTGTTTGGTCACCTTATAGGAGCTCCCTAGCAGCAATCTGCAATAGAAGATATTATTCTATTCTGTTTTTCCTAGATACAAGAAAAATTATACTTATCTTTCAAATAGAATTCCACAATGCTTCCAGGAAGGTGGCGCACCTCCAGTTTGGCAGTTTTCACCATTTTTTCGACTTTGTCGAGCACTGAAAACACCTTTTTCAGTAGAATTCATTTTTCATGTTGTTTCTTCAACACCCGAAAAATTTTGACTCCATCTTTCCTGTTCTAAAACTGTCAGAAAAACTTTCAAACCAAAAACGTCACACACATTTCAATTTTCTATGCCGCCTACAACATTTGTCGCCTTATACTTTGACATGAAGTCTTCATAAAGAAGTTCCTTACTCCAACACGGAATATAAAATCAAAATTAGGGTTCGATCGGTCAAATGGGTCAAATATTTAATGTTTTAGCAAGATAAACATTTTCAATTTTTATGTCGAACGACGTGGTTCTCTACAATCCTCCCCCAGATTTTGGTTCTATACCCATAGATTCAAAATCTTATACCTCAAAGAGAGCTAGTCGTTTATCATAAAAATAAAAGAGGAGAAAAAAATTTTAAAACTTTAATTATAATTAGAAAATTAACAAATATTAAATATTTATCTCAATCATTGACAATGCTAAATGGGTTTCTCTAAACATAATATCGAGATAAATGTATCGCACTAAAAGTTCCTCGAACTGTTAACCTAGTATCTGATTTATTTAATTTTCGAATTTTCACTAAAACTCCCACTTGAAATTCTATCAATCGGTGTGTCTTATTATAAAATTCCCTTCTAATTTGTCCTGCCTGCCTTAAATTTTCCTTAACCTCTTCTCTAATAGTCTCAACATCCCTAGTATTTTCAAAATGAGGCAAAACCTGATCAATGGTTAACCTGGCTGAACTCCTGAAAACTATTTCCTTTGGGAATATTTTGTCGAATTGTGATAAGTGTTGTTATATAGCTCTTCAACATCTCCCAAAATCTTGTACCATCCTTTATGATTATGATGACAAAAAATACGAAAGTATTTGGATAACTCCTTATTCACCCTTTCTGTAGTATTGGGTCTCGGATTCCTAATCGAAGTATAAAGTGCACGAATTCCCAATTCTCTTAATCCAGTTCTCCATATCATACTAATAAATTGTCTTCCATTATCTGTCATAACTATTTTGGGCTTGATGATTCTAACAAACTCTTTTAATTTCTTTAAAACCGCTCTAGAAGTAGCCCTGCTTAAACCATACAATTTAATGTATTTGCTAAATGAGTCTTGTAATACAAAAATATAAGAATATCTTGATTGAGCTCTAGGTAGTGGTCCGTACAGGTCTCCCATTACAAGATCTCCTATCCCTTCTGTAATAATCGAATTACAAGGTCCAACATATTTAATAGGATCATCCTTCGATAATTGGCAAACTCTGCATTTCCGAATAACAGATCTAACTGTTGTTTTCATCCCAATCCAATAAAACCGTTGCCGAATGTAATGATAAGTTTTATAGACTCCCAAATGTCCCATCTCAATATGTACTTGTCTACAGGTTTCCTCCCGTAAAATTTCCGGTAAGAAAATCACTTGAGGATCAACATTAGGTGGGTCATAGTATAGAATTCCATCAATCAAAGAGCATCTGGATGCGATTCTACCCAATCGGTCCTCCCCCAAACCATTCAATTCTAAAACTCGTTGTCTAATATTCATAATAATATTATCCATCATTTGATATTCATTCAAGCGTTCTAATTTCTCATTTAAAGACCGGCTTGAAGAAACTCCCATATACATAATATTTGGGCATTTCACCTTTTCTTCCTGAATAACTCCCCCAACAGGATACCTCGAAAGTATATCCGGTACTATATTTTCCGTCCCTTTAATATGTTCGATTTTATAATTGAATTGTTCTAAAAACAAGATCGATCTAGTTACACGAGCATAAAACAATTTAACATTTTTAATAAATATTAATGGTTTATGATCGGTCTTAATAATTATCGGTACTCCCCTTAAATATGTCTCAAACTTTTTCAAATTGTAAATTATAGCCCACAGTTCCTGTTCAGTAACAGTCCACCTCAACTCCGGTCCACGTAAAGCTCTACTACAAAACCCAAGGATCTTCATATTTCCCTCATCATCAATTTGATATAGAACTCCTCCAATCCCTATTCCCGAACTATCCACTTGTAAATAATATTCTCTGTTTTGATCTGGATGGTGTAGTAAAATAGTTGACAAGAATTCCTTCTTCAACTCATCCATTGCCGATTGTTCCTCTTGGCCCCATCTCCATCTTTGTTCCTTACGTAAAAGATTATTAAGAGGAATCGTCAAAAGGCTATAGTTAGGAATAAACCTCCGATAGTAATTACATAACCCCAAAAAGGCTCTTAGTTGTTTAACTTTCTTAGGTTCTGGGAACTTTTGGATCGCTTCGACTTTAGCCGGGTCAGTCCTAATCCCATCTATTGAGACTATATGTCCTAACATTTTAACTTCTTCACAAACAAATTTACATTTTTCTATGTTACAGGTCATACCAGCCATTTCTAACCGATTTAAAACCTCGTCTATATGATGAAGGTGTTCAACCCAAGTCCCTGCTGTCAGAATAGCCAGATCATCAAGATAATTTACGCAAAATTCTCTAACTCCTATCCCTAGAATTTTATCCATGGCCCTGCTAAAACTTCCAACCGAAGTTTTCAAACCTTGGGGTAATACGTTATAAACATAAGATTTCCCATTTACTGTAAATCCAGTGTACTTCTTACTATTTTCCGAAATGGGAATTTGAAAATACGCGTTATTTAAATCTAAAATCGTAATAAATTTCACCCCATGGAAAGCATTCAAAACATCTATCTGAAGTGGTGGTGCTTCCGACTCTGCAACCATGAATTTATTTATTTCCCTCGCATATAGAAGAATACGAACTGAACCATCAGGTTTTATAGCAAAGGTTAGCGGACTACAATAAGGAGTTGATGCTCTTGAAATAATTCCCATTTCAATCATTTCGTTAATTTTATCCTCGACCTTTGATCTATAAGCATAAGGAATTGGATAAGTTCTATTAATCTTTGGTGTTGTTGTTTCCATTTTAATCTCATGAACGTAACAATTCGCCCTTCCTAATTTTTGTGAAAACACCGCTTTGTGTTTCTCCAAAAGTTTAAACAAAGAAAGTTTTTGTTTAGACGAGATTTCCATTCCCAATTTAACTTTCTTTCTATAGCTATTTGACTCAATTGTTTTAGTTTCCTTTTGAAGTACTTCTTTCTGAAGATTCACTCCTGGAGAATCCTCGTACACCTTCTCTAAAAATGGTACAACAACCTTGTTACCTCCCCCTGTGTTTAAGATTAGCGCCTTCGGATCACCTAAATCAATCTTAGCCTCATTTGCTATTAACCAATCAAACCCAAGGATCATATTTTTAGCCAATTTGGGAATAACTAATAATCCGATCTCAAATTCACAACCCTTAATCTCCAAGGTTATACTAGTTAAGAAATTTATTTTTAAGCTTTTCTGTCCTACTGCCCTTTTATAAATAAAGGCTTTATTGGGAGCTTGGCCAAGTTTTGGATTGAATTCAGTTTGAAAAAGAAATCCTCAGCTATACAAGTTATTTCGCTACCCGTGTCTACTAACACCACAAAGACCTCCCCCAGAAATTCCACCTCTATTTCGGCTGTAATCCTAATATTCTCTCGTGTGATAAAGCTTTGATCTACCTCTAATTCATCTGTAAATAACGAGTTATTTATATTGAAAACACTTAGATAATTATTATCATTTCCCTTTATGAAATTTTTTAACTCAATATAAGGTCTTATTATCTCATTTAATTCTAAATATCCAAGGCCACGCCTATCATTTCCTACCCTATAATTTTTATTTTCAACAGGGTGACGCCTTCCTTGTCTTGATCTTCCCAATCCGTCTTCTGGTTTCCATCCATTCTTAATGAGATAATTTACTGCAAAGTATTCTTTATTGCCTCCCCCAATTCCAGCTGACTCCGAGGCCAAAGATCCAGCCGCATCTAGTTTAAATCTATACAATCAGGTTCGGGTTCCATCTCCAGCTCACCCTCATTCTGAGTCATAATATGATTCAATGTTTTCGTTCTCTTGACTCCTGGTTGAGTCTTGTTTTGAACTGTACTTGCAACACGCTTTAATCCTCCTTGGGGATGATTCGAAACCTCCACATGGGTCTTGCATTGACGTCCCACATCATCAAGTTCTCTAAGAAACTCAGCTGCTTGTATAATTTTCCCTGACTTCTTCTGTCTCCAGACATATTGTACCTCTATCGGGAAATGATTCATTAGATCAGCCACCAATTGATCCTCAGGGATATTTATGAAATAACTCATCATTGAAGGTTCTCTCTTCTCACTCCAAGTGCCACAGACTATTGACCGGCGAAGTTGATTTTGTTCTGTTTCAGACCAAAATGACTCAAGAAAATCCCTTTTGAAGTCTTCTTCATTCATCCACCTGTCCTTATAAATCCTTGCCCATTTACGGACTTCCCCCTTCCAGACAAGCTATAATCTCTTCAATCACCTGGTCTTTTCTTGAAATTCTATTCAAATAGGCAAAGAGGTCTTCGATGAACGTTACCGGATGCATATTCGCTTTTCCGGGGTATTTCGGTCTTTCTAGTTTTGCTTCAGCCGCGTGATAAACAGTTACAGGTTCCACGGTGCTCCTGGAAGTTTCTTGGTTTTCTTTCTCCTCATTAATCTTGCGTTCGAGCTCGTTTATCTTGTGCGACAAACGACCAATAGTAGTCCGCATCAATTGGAATAAATTCCTCCCTCTATTGGTTTTCACGACAGTACGTTGAGAAGTTTCTGTCCGTCCTTGGAGAATGCCCTCCTGGGATAATCCATCAGTTTGTTGTGACCCGCCTGTCTGTCCTTGAGGTCCCTCTACTTGGTGTTCAATCATTTGTTGAGAACCCTCTGCCTGTTCATCGTGAATCTCTGGTTGTTGTGGAAGGTCTACCATTTCAATCTGATCTTCTTGCTCACGTTGTCCCTCTCCCCGTCTACCGACGACATTCCTTGTAATTCTTTTTGGCATGCCTATGATTTCCTTTTATCGAATTGACTGCAACAAAATTAAAAAAAATTCAACCTTCCATATTAAAATCTAATATTTTCTTTAGGATCTTCCAATGTTTCTAAAATCTTGAAAAAATCTTTTAGAACTTCAGTTTCATTTTGATTCCCATCTATTATTTTTACTTCTGTATTATTGATTTCTCCATTCATTCTTCCTTCTAGTAACCATGCTTCATGACTTTCGTGTATTTGTTTTAGATAAGACAAGGTTAGTGAATTTTCGCCTTCTCTTTTCCTTGAGGAGATTCTCTGTAAAGCTATCTCTGGAGTGGTTCTAAGATAGACTATCAAGTCTTCTTGAACCCAAGCCTTTTCACATATAAAGTCATACCAATAGTCTAACATTGTTTTCTCAACATCGTTCAAATATCCTTCTTGAATGAGTGTTTTAATGAAACAATTCTTCGCAGAAAAAATACTCCGCTCCATGATCCTATATTTAGTAGTTATAGGTTCCCGGTGGTTCTCTAATAATGTTAGGAATTAGGAACACATAATTTTGGAAAGTATAACTCCATCGCTCTCTATCTTCCAAAAATGCTTTAAATAGATTGACCCCTCCAACATCTTGCCATTTTTCAATAGGCTCTTTCAAAACAGTAATATCCTTTTGTAATGCTAGGCCATCTAATAATGAAGATTTCCCAGAAGCAATATTTCCTTCTAATAGGATTTTGTATTTCCTCATGGATATAAATTTTATCAAATTTATATCAAAATATTTAATATTTGTTCTGTAACAAACAAAAAGCTAGCATCAAGACCTATACACTATAACTAACTGATTTTTCTTATTGTTTTCTCCCAACATCTCAAAAATACACCGCTCACTTGCGACTCCGATATCCTGGTCACTATGGCGCCATTGAAAGAAACCTGTCCTCTCGAGGTCCTTATAAGTTTAGTAAAACAGTTAGACTGCTTACTTAGATTTGAAGATGGCCAATATTAAGTGTGATCGTCTATTGGGTTAGGAATACATTGCGTTAAAATAGTGACTTGTTAGTTCTTACGAAGTGGAGCAGTGTTTTGCTTGAGATGTATAGAGAGGAAACATTTAAGTTTAAATACAAAAAACTACAGGAATACGGGGCTCCCATCCATCCTACACACCCGTCCGAAAGGGGCCAAGACGCACTCATACGATTTGCCTAAACGACCCAGAAATTTTGAATCACACGACGCTCCGCATATTGAAGAAGAAAGCCAAAAGATCAAATACTCCTAATATTATGGAAACTAACGAAGTTAATTGCGCTCCACTAGGAAGCAGGTTAAAAGGGGTCTAGGTTGGGGAACCAGGTCCGGAGAGACCTGGTCCATGGCAACCCCGGGGATAGTCCCCGTGGCCAAACAACCCGGATTCCTACCTATCCAAGCCTACCTAACTAGCTCAAAGTCAAAAGACTGAGCATCCGCATACCCTAAGGCCGAAAAGTATTTTGGGGACAATCTTTTACAAGAAACCCAGAAGGTGAACTGTAGAATAATGGGTGGGTGGCCAAACCCTTCGTGTTGTATGTCTTTGTTGAGGTATGGAAGCTTTCCCTCTAAGGCACCAGGGCCGGGAAAGCTACGCACCTCAACGCGGGGTAGTCTGGACTAGACCATGTATAGTAAATTATGCTTGCAATACCAACCCAGGAACTTAGAAGTAGATCTTGTAATACTAGGTGTTGTGGCAACTAGCATTACCTCACACCCCTAGTCCGAGAACAGGTATAGAGTGTAGCGCTCACTCTACAGTTCAAATCAACCTCTGTACGCGCGGTGGCACTTCACAGCATACATACACAGGTTAATAAAATTTAATATTTAAATTAAATTAGAAAATTCGACAGTCCCCCTTTTAAAATTTGTTAAAATAATTTTTATTATAATTTGGAAGATTAATCTGATTTAAGATATATTAGTGTTATAAAAAAGGTTGTAACGTTTGGAATAATTAAATCATTAATTTACAAAGGCATTCCTAGCTGAAGAGTAAGAAGATCTAGGCATTGAAGTAAGTATGTTGTGACTGTCCTTCATCCATATCCATTCACAGAAAACGTTCATATATCAGCATCCATGAGTCTCCTAGACAAAAGATATAAGGTTGAAAACGTTCACTCCTTTCCTTTCTTTCCGATTTTATCAAAATATTCCCAGTTCCAATTTAGAAAAAAGGAAATCTCAACGTTGGATTATTATCTAATCTAAATATAAATAAAATTGAAATCATAATTCAAAAATAAATTAAAAGAATTTATACTTACATTTTTCCTCTTTTAATTCACTCCTATAAAATACGAGTATATTGTTGCACTCACTTTCAAAGAATGATATAATTGCTTGTTGTCAAAAGGCCGAGTTGACGCAAATTTTCAAATTTGAAATAAAAGAATTATAAATAAAACTAGACATCTGAATGTCAAAGTGTCAAAGATAGTTTATTAAAGAAAGAATAAAAGTGTCAAAATTTGAAATATTTCAAAATATTTTAACTTAAGTGTCAAACTTGTGAACTCTTGAAATATTCTATGCTAAGTGTCAAACTTGAAAACCCTTGAAATATTCTATGTTAAGTGTCAAACTTGAGAACCCTTGAAATATTCTATGTTAAGTGTCAAACTTGAAAACCCTTGAAATATTCTATGTTAAGTGTCAAACTTGAGAACCCTTGAAATATTCTATGTTAAGTGTCAAACTTGAAAACCCTTGAAATATTCTATGTTAAGTGTCAAACTTGAAAACCCTTGAAATATTCTATGTTAAGTGTCAAACTTGAAAACCCTTGAAATATTCTATGTTAAGTGTCAAACTTGAAAACCCTTGAAATATTCTATGTTAAGTGTCAAACTTGAAAACCCTTGAAATATTCTATGTTAAGTGTCAAACTTGAAAACCCTTGAAATATTCTATGTTAAGTGTCAAAACTTGAAAACCCTTGAAATATTCTATGTTAAATGTCAAACTTGAAAACCCTTGGAACCTAAGCTAAATAACTAGGTTGTAATATCACACAAAAGGGAAATCACTCAAAAGTAAAATCTAAGTAGAACACTTTAGTTTCTCAAACTTAAATATCACAACACTACACTTGCACGATATCTCCAGCTCAACGTTAGGTTCGGGAACCGTTGCTCCTGCGGAATATGACACGAAAACGTTGCACACGCGGATTGTCACTCGCACAATAATAATTTCGCAAAACGTTAGACACACGGGATGTCACTCGCGCAACGTCATCGGCACAACGTTAGATTTGCGGAACGTCATATTCGCGGAAAATCAGTGACGGAAAAAAAAACAAAAAGAAACAAACAAGAGTACTCACGGCTGCCGCTTCAAACCTGTGTTTGTTCTTTCTGAGTTCATTCCAATCGGTGTAATTGTATTTATTGCATTCATATTATAATGCCGAACTATTTCCTCTTTCAACCTGAAAACATGAACAATATTAGTATTTCCTATATAACACAAATAAAAACATAATTCTAGAAAGTTTCAATAAAACAATTTTTTTCTCAAATTCACGTATTTCAATTTCATACCACCTATCGCTCATCCTCCGCCCTACAAATCCAATTGTGTTTGGTCACCTTATAGGAGCTCCCTAGCAGCAATCTGCAATAGAAGATATTATTCTATTCTGTTTTTCCTAGATACAAGAAAAATTATACTTATCTTTCAAATAGAATTCCACAATGCTTCCAGGAAGGTGGCGCACCTCCAGTTTGGCAGTTTTCACCATTTTTTCGACTTTGTCGAGCACTGAAAACACCTTTTTCAGTAGAATTCATTTTTCATGTTGTTTCTTCAACACCCGAAAAAATTTGACTCCATCTTTCCTGTTCTAAAACTGTCAGAAAAACTTTCAAACCAAAAACGTCACACACATTTCAATTTTCTATGCCGCCTACAACATTTGTCGCCTTATACTTTGACATGAAGTCTTCATAAAGAAGTTCCTTACTCCAACACGGAATATAAAATCAAAATTAGGGTTCGATCGGTCAAATGGGTCAAATATTTAATGTTTTAGCAAGATAAACATTTTCAATTTTTATGTCGAACGACGTGGTTCTCTACAATACCTTCCCACCAGTCAGCGTAATTTTGAATGAGTGGGTCAGATTTTATCATAGGTATTATTTTGAGATTCTCATTAGGCAGAATGTTTTTCAGTTTCGTGCGCTGGCTATCGTCCCGTAAAATGTATTCAGCTTATTTTTGTACCTCTATTCATAAAGTTTCAGGTCAATACTCGCGAAAAGGTTATTAATCTTCATAGGTACATAAATAACAAGTTTCAACTAAATTAAGCGAAAATTCAATTTTGGGGAATAGTCAAGGTTAATTGCTGTTATTAATTTGAATCTCAATTATTTCTTTAATGTCGGTTTAACGGGGTTAATGGGGTAATGGGGCGGTGTCGGTAATTCACGGGGCTGTTTCAGCGTTCAATTAGAATTGGGGCTGTTTCGGTACAATTAGAATTGGGTCTGAACGGCCCGATGGGGTGAGATCGTTAGCCGTTGACTGCCTGTTGATGAACAGCATATAAATATAATATCATCTACCTACAAAATGGTTGAAAGATCGATTCAAACTACAAATAGGTACCTACTTACCTTCAGCACCCTGTAAGTGAAAAAACAATAAACATAGCTGAAAATATTGCAAAGTTCGATTTTTGATTTTTCCCTACACGAAATCTTTCCTCACGAAAAGTTGTTCAGTTTTTAGGGCTGGATCACCCTTGAAGATTTTTCTATTTTTATTACATCCTGAATGCGTAGTCGTGAAAACCGAATGTTTTTCAAACCATTCATCCCTTTCCTCCCATTATCATTTTGTAATGGATTGGCATTTAGGTAAGTACCAATTTGTATGTAAATAAAGAAAAATAAAAGCTTTTAACAATAGCCTTTACCCGCCTGGTTCGACAGGAAGGTAGGTAGGTACAAGTATTTTTTTAACCGACTCCTAATATGAGGTTATTGACGCAATATTTATTTAGTTTTCTAGGGCCGGACACAAAAACAGTGGTGATGGTAAGACAACTCGCATTTTTGTATTTCTTGCAACTTAATTTTTTATTGACTTTGTAGCTTAATATTTTGAAGGGTTCCTTTGTTTTCGTATTTCAGCAAATAATTTTGGATGTTTTTTGGTTCTTTCTAGCCGATTGAAGATGGTGAACGGGAAAAGGCAAATTGAAACCGTGCCCATCTCCATGTTAACACCAATCAGTCGTATTTAAACGACTGGGGAGAAGAAAAATTTGGTCCGGCCGGCTGAACAGTCACAGTAAAAATAAGCAAACGGTATTCGAGATGGGTATCGTGTGGTAGCGGCTAAGAATACTGCCAACCCTAGTCCACTCACGGTGTTTCGTAAAAAGTGACGTAGAGTATTGACCTCGGCTGAACATCTGTCGACTATGGTCAACTGCATGGTGGCGGTGATACCACCTACAATAGCATTCCCAAAGAGGGTTGACGTTAGGCAGACGGCCGGTCATAAAACGTAGCCAAATCCTTTTGCAACATGATTTTGTGTTCAAACAAAACGTGTTGCGCCGACCCCAAGTAATTGGGATAAGGGCAGGATGGAAGGGCAGATGATGATTCGAGATGGGTATCCTTCCAGCACGAGGACCTCAATGTGGCCAACTCACGAGCAATAGCTGTTGCCAAGTTGCAATTATTGCTTTAAATTCTGTACTATCTGCGCTGGGCGTATCCCATTAATACTCGATAGAAGACCAGCTCGGTAGCTCGATTGCAACATATCGGAGCAGTAGGTAGTTTAATTCGAACAATAACTCGAACTCAAAAGATGTCACGCTTGTGTAGCTAAATCTTAAGTTACACTAATAAAACAATGGCTGATATTAGTATTCTAGGTTAGGGCAAAATTTTTCCTTATCCTTTCCAAAAAAGAGTTAACATCCGGTCCCAGACCGGTCTCCTTTCTTGGGAAATTACCACTTAGTGTTTGACTATGTCGTGTAGTGCCTTGATTGCTATTTTGTAATAATGTGTTTTGTCTCGACATTTCAGCTCACATCGTACCCACTGAGTAGCTACTATATGAACTTTACATGTGGAGGGCGTAGGTCATCCAGGAACAACACTGGTTAGGTCCTAACCCGTACCAATCTACCATGACATAATCATTCCTCACGGGCTACAAACCGCTTCCGACTGCCATGCCGTTACAGTCACATTGTAAGTTTTGCATGTTTTTTTACTTACTGCAGATTTTGTACCGACTTTACCTGCTGCTTTTTAACTTACCTATACTGTGGCAAGGGTCCGACCCACTTTCTCCTCATTAAAACACCCGCGTCGAGCTTTAATTTCACAAATGGCACGCTTTTAATAGCTGGAACATGAGCGAATAAAAAATAAACTCCAAAACGCCGCCTTTTCATGGTACAATCGCCTTTAGAAATTATCACTCCGGTAGATTTCTTTTGGAGAACATTTAATGAGGAATTCTAGAAATGTCTTAAGAATTTTTAAGAGTAATTAGACATTAATTTGCTGGTAGCCATGTACTTTTCCTGACTGCGATTATTTTTTCCTACATAAAAGTAAAATTCTTCAGGGAAACTGCTTTCCACAAATCCTTAGAAATCTATTTGTAACTACTCGGGAGATATTTCTTGAATAGGTAGTTACATGACTGACTACCTATTCAATACAACAGTTAAATTAACTTATGTTTGTAAAGGAGACAAAAGCCTGAAAAAAACCTCGATGGGAAGTCCCGTGATCATCATGATCGCGAAATAGTACATACAAATTATTTTTTTAACCATTACATTTCCCAGTAAAAACGGATTCACCACTTTATGAAAATAGATGGAGCTACTGCTGCAATAAACACGTTTGATTTTATTATGGCGAAAATATAGGGTGAAATTTTACTTGTGACCGATAGCGAAAACTCAGAACCGGCTAGTGATAAGGAACAACTTTCCCCAAGGAACATAGGTCGAAATACGAAAAAAAAAATGGGTCTCCCATACAAACTTGCCGATCAGCTGATTCCAGTTACTATGGGAGGTCCAAATTTTTTCTTCGTATTTCGACCTATGTTCCTTGGGGAAAGTTGTTCTTTATCACTAGCCGGTTCTGAGTTTTCACTATCGGTCACTAGTAAAATTTCACGCTATATACACAATCTTTTAACCATAAAGTAGATTTGCGACATATGTACGTGTGCCTTCATCATTGCACATAAAGTTTCATGAAAAAATTGTTGTGTAGTGTAGCTCATGTTTAACTCGATTGAAGTTCTGTTTTTCATCTGTATGACATAACGATTCGCCCTAATGTGTAATGTTACCTACTCTTCTCACATTTTCAACTTTTTTCCGACGGGCCGAATAAAAACTTAAACTTTTTCGTTCTACGTTTAAAAAAACTTTTCTTTTTCTCTATCTTTTCCCAGTTTCTCTAGATTGCCAGTGACAAGATGAAATGAAGACTTTTTCTCAGCAGCTGGTTAGAAGAGCTATATATCTACTCAGTGTGTCGCGAGTGGCTCTTACACTTTGCTTTTATATTTTCAAGCAGCAAAGTTGTACCTTTTTGCCAGCCACGAGGACGTGTTTGAAACGAATTCGTTCTAAATCTGTAGTCTAAAGGAAAAAACGACCACTAAAATAAAATCTTACCTACTTCCAATACAATTTCTTGGAATTTTATTCGTACCTATCCCGATGATAAGTTGGAGACTTTGAATGAAGTAATATAGTGCATAGTAGTTCACTTTGGAACATTCCTTATTAATCTAGGACAAAAGTTTAATTCATTACTTAGCCAACAAGCGCACTGGCGTCTGGCTGGATCCTCTTAATTTCTCCCCCAGGACCGACAACGTCTGTAAAATGCAATCCACGTAGACTTAATAGGTAATAGAGGAGAATGTAAATGCTTTAGGTATCTAACTTTTGTGCTAAATTATCATTTTATAATCCAGGATTTAGTATTAGGCAAGGCTAGGGTAGCAACTTCACTGGAGACAAACTTGGTGATTCACGCGCAAAAAGGTGGTTCCGAAAGATAGGTATATAAATCATATTAATCAAGTTGTTGGTAATTATGTAAAAAAGAACCGATATTTCTCAGTAGAAAAAAACAATGACTTGATGACCGACACAATAGAAGTAAAGAAACAAAAAGTCTAGTGATTTAGGTATACAAACACACGTACACAATTGCTTAGAACAAAAGTAGCAGTCTAATAAATATGTATTATAGTACGCAAGATCGCTTAAGTGAGAGTTCCCGCGCGTGTAAAAGTTTGGCCCCGCCTTGGAAACGAATCTTTAGGCTATTCTTTAGCTATTCCGAGCCGGGGCCTTGCTAGCATACTTACAAAAAAAAAAATGGCAGCCATTTCAAACTTTTTTTATTGGCCAAAATTTTGTTATTTTGTAATAACTCAAAACTGGTAAGTGCTATAAATGAACATTGTATAGAAGAAATGTTACGCGTAAATTTCTGCACAACCTTGCTCTAATAACTTTTTTGATAATCTAATAGTTTGTGAAAAACCGCTTTAATACATGGCAGTTTTTTCTAAAAACTCACCAAATCTAAAATATGAATTAAGTAGTGAAGTTGGGGATTAAGAATTACTTACTGTGTGGGTAGACCTTGCTACGGTATCCTGACTGATACTTAGTAACAAGCTTTCTGCCCAGTGGTTTTACCCGCTAATATATTTTCAAGTAAACAAGCAAATTTTTTGCCAATTTACACCCTGAGTTTTACCACCTTATGAGATGATTTTCTTAAATTCCTTTCCTGGTGTTAATTCACCCAACCAAAATAACCTCTGCGCAAAATTTCAAGAACCTAGGTCCAGTGGTATTGCCTGTGCATAGATTTACAATTTGTAAAAAAAATATTAAATTTGTTCGTAGTTGCCACATTTTTCTTTTTTTGCAATCCCTTGAGGCTGTTCTTTAATAGTTCTGACCCAAGGTCCTGTTAGGATAGCAAAAAAGAACAAAATGTGGCAACAACGAACAAACTCTACTTTTTTCATACAAATTGTATACCACGCTCAGGCAATACTACTGGACCTAGGACCCTGAAATTTTGCACAGAGGTTATTTGAATAATCTTAATTAATATCAAGAAAGGATTCCAAAAAATTTATCACTTAAAGTGGTAAAACAGAGGACGAAAATTTGTATAAAATTAACTTGTTTACTTCAAAATATATCAGCGGGTAAAGCCGCTGGGCGGAAAGCTTGTTACTAAATATCAGGCAGGATATTGTAGTATGGTCTACCCACACAGCGAGTGACTCTTAATCCCCAACTTCACTACTTACTTTATACTTTCGAATTTGTGAGTTGTGCCATGTTGTGCTATGTTTTTCTCGCAAACTATTGGATTATGAAAAAGTTATTGATAACATTCATATGCGGAAATTTACGCTTAACATATCTTCCATACAATAGTTATTTGTAGCTCTTACCATTTTTGAATTATTACAAAATAACAAAATTTTGGCCAATAAAAAAAGTTTGAAATGGCTGCCATTTTTTTTTGTAAGTATGCTAGCAAGGCCCCGGCTCGGAATAGCTAAAGAATAGCCTAAAGATTCGTTTCCAAAGCGGAACCGACCTGAAACACGCACGGGAACTCCCAAAATTTTTTTGTATAGAAATTCTTACCTACTATTATGCTGAAAATATTATTCATAAGTATCGAAATAAAGCCATGTCTCCTGTTTCCCAAACAAAACAGAAAACATCGATGCAGGTACATTGCGGCGTAGTCATTCACATTTCTATAATGACGCTGCAATGTATATCGATGTTTGGTGGAAAACACAAAAGCAGGAGACACGGCTCAATAACCTCCTTTTTTGAAGTATTTGAAAGTATTGGGTACTCCGGCAATAGGTAATTTGGTACTCCGCAGAAAACAGCAATAATGGCTAAGAATCTCTTAACAACCCACCATCTTTGTATTCTGTGGAGTATCAAAGGTTCACAAGCGCTCTTATTCTCTGAGAGGCGTTAAGGCTAAGCTTTATTAGTCAAGTATCCTTTAACCCACTTATTGCGTCTTCGCCTTAACCTAACTAGGCGCGACCAGGGCTTGAACAAACTAAGGAAAAGTTTTAATTAATAAAGAAGAATTGAAAAATCTTATTTAAGTTGTAGGTCTTAAAAAAACTACGATAAGATGGGAAAGTTGTTTGTGTTGTCGCAAGATCCTGAAGAATAGTATTTATGATGATTAAAGATTAGAAAATGGATCTGGGGGCACGGCAGTGCCCCCACTAAGTCGACCTGAAAGCGGCACGGCCGTACCATCCTTTTCTCGAACCAGTTCAGGCCATTTTTGACCCCCCATAACTCCGTTGTCGATAAGTTTAGAACCCTCATTTTAAAATATCTTATCAAGCACTGCATAGACACGATACATTTCAAATTTCTTTTAATTTGGACCAGTAGTTTAGAAGTTATAGTAAGTCAAAATTTCTTAATTTTCTGCCTGACTGACTGACTGACCGATCATCAAAATTCTAAGGTACTTCTAGCAGACTGAGGAGCTTGAAACTTAGAATACACCTTGTATTTAGTGTATAAATAAAGGGAAAACTATAACATTCTGCAAATTCGGTTGCAACCGCATAACTAACTTTGTATTTCCATACAAATGTATAGGATTACAAAGTTAACGATGGGCTTTGAGGAAATCTGTATCCCACCAAAAACATTTACTTGTAAAAGGAACCAAGTATCGCCTCTCAGTTCATCTACTGTAAAAAGTTGTGAGATCCATGTGATGCCAAGCCGGTTATTGATTTATTCAAGGACTACTTCGGGGAACTTTCATCTTAAGCTATTGCGTAATTAGGTAACAGACATCATCTTACAGTAACTATAGCGATATTTAAAAACTTTTATATTTACAATAACTAGAATGACCCGGGCATCGCATTAGACCATCGTATCTCACAAGCAAATAGTGTGCGATTGCCAAGTCATTCTAGTTATTGTAAATATAAAAGTTTTTAAATATTGCTATAGTTACTGTAAGATGATGTCTGTTACGTAATTACGCAATAGCTTAAGATGAAAGTTCCCTGAAGTAGTCCTTGAATAAATCAATAACCGACTTGGCATCACATGGATCTCACAACTTTTTACAGTAGATGAACTGAGAGGCGAGACTTGGTTCTTTTTACAAGTAAATGTTTTTGGTGGAATCTCATTTCTTTTTGTAGATAGTCTTCCTCGTTTTCTTATCTGGAACTACTTCTTGAGCCTCAGCTCATATTTCCTCAAAGCCCATCCGCAAAGTTAACTTTGTAATCCTACACATTTGTATGGAAATACAAAGTTAGTTATGCGGTTGCAACCGAATTTGCAGAATGTTATAGTTTTCCCTTTATTCATACACTAAATACAAGGTGTATTCTAAGTTTCAAGCTCCTCAGTCTGCTAGAAGTACCTTAGAATTTTGATGATCGATCAGTCAGTCAGTCAGGCAGAAAATTAAGAAACTTTGACTAACTATAACTTCTAAACTACTGGTCCAAATTAAATGAAATTTGAAATGTATCGTGTCTATGTAGTGCTTGATAAGATATTTTAAAATGAGGGTTCTAAACTTATCGACAAGGGAGTTATGGGGGGGTCAAAAATGGCCTGAACTGGTTCGAGAAAAGGATGGTACGGCCGTGCCGCTTTCAGCTCGACTTGGTGGGGGCACTGCCGTGCCCCCAGATCTGAGGCTCAAGAAGTAGTTCCAGATAAGAGAAAGAGGAAGCCTATCTACAAAAAGAAATGAGATCCCAACAAAAACATTTACTTGTAAAAAGAACCAAGTCTCGCCTCTCAGTTCATCTACTGTAAAAAGTTGTGAGATCCATGTGATGCCAAGTCGGTTATTGATTTATTCAAGGACTACTTCAGGGAACTTTCATCTTAAGCTATTGCGTAATAAGGTAACATACATCATCTTACAGTAACTATATCGATATTTAAAAACTTTTATATTTACAATAACTAGAATGACTTGGCAATCACACAGTATTTGCTTGTGAGATACGATGGTCTAGTGCGATGGCCGGGTCATTCTAGTTATTGTAAATATAAACGTTTTTAAATATCGATATAGTTACTGTAAGATGATGTCTGTTACCTTATTACGCAATAACTTACGATGAAAGTTCCCTGAAGTAGTCCTTGAATAAATCAATAACCGACTTGGCATCACATGGATCTCACAACTTTTAACAGTAGATGAACTGAGAGGCGAGACTTGGTTCTTTTTACAAGTAAATGTTTTTGGTGGGATAAGTTTGTTAGCCTCGGCCGGGACTCGAACCCGGGACCATTACAGGGGTACCGTCCCACTGATCTGCTAACTAACCTACAGGCGTCTGGCCGATCAACCTCGAAACGACGAAAGCGATATCTAGTAGGTAGTACTTTTTTACAATTTAATAATTTGGTTAGTCCACATAATTTAAACCATCGCTCGCTAATCATTATTGATATCTTAGCGTAGTATAAAATAGCATGAAATACCTTACTTATTAATGTTACTCATACTTGTAAATCAAACAAAAAATCTAATATTTGGATATGGAGATGTAGATTAGTGTAGGTAGAATAACAAGCGCCCAGTCATCATTTTGTGGTAGAACTGGGCCTCAAGTCTGTTGCCAGCGACACTCAACTGACATTCCATTGCCACTGTGATTTTCTATAAGTAATAAAAACTTTTAGCATAATACCACACCTCGGACACTCTCATACAACGGGCTCGTTATAGACAACTGTCATTTTTACTTGTGTAGGTATGTGTGCGTGACGACAGGCGTGTGAGTGCAGGGTTGACATTCGTTTTGTTTTGATACACCTCTTGATACACCCATAGACTTATAATATATAAACTAGTATGGATACACCTGATGACTACGTACAGTATCTACCAAAGAGGATGTAATAAATAAATAATGTACGTTCCTACTACCTAGTTGCTGCTAATTTAAATTTTTCCAATAATTTTATTGATATCCATCCGAGACTCTAAGGCGAACTCAGTTCATTGTTCGCGCCTTTTTTTATAGACATGAATATGGCACCTCCTTCGTTTCAGTCTAATACAAGAAACTACGAGGAAACCTTCTTGGATGAAACGAACATGCAACAAGTCCAGCGCCATACCTAGCACTTTGGTTTACTTAAGTCTTTACCTATGGTCTTTACTAATTTTTTGACATTTCGCGGGCGGGGGCGGGTAAGCGGCGCGGGTCCGTTCTGTATGTAGTACTACATACTACATACTATTGTCTATTCTGTGATAATACGAAACTGAAAAATGCCATCGACACTCAACTAAAACCAAAGTGAAACGATTTTATTTAGCAGTCTTCGGCCCCTGACTCTATTATGATTTTATGGCACTTTACTAAGCACTTTACACACTGCGTTTGTCAAGCAGATGTGTTGCACCCTAATGTTCCGGTAACCCTGCCGTAACGGGAGTTACGGCATTAAATTGCGGAAGAAAGGAAGGATGACGACATGCTCTCAACATCCATCAAGGACCAGCACACACCTCAACTATTCAGATTAGAAGCAGATATAGGAAGATATACTATGCGGGTCTCTAGTCTCTACCACGTTTAATCAATGTGATTGGGCTGTGAAATGTGTATTTCGATCAGTAGGTCAAGAAATACGTTCAGAAGGAAGGAAGTATGAAGATATGCTCACAACCATCCAACTAGGGCCAGCGCCCAGCGCCCAGCACACACCTCGCACCATAAATGATACAACTATTCAGTAGCAGATACATTTAGTTAGGAGATGTAATACTATGCAGCCCTCCACCACGTTTTTTGATCAGTAGGTTGAACGGTAAATTAGCTGTTATGATTTTATGGCGCTTTAGAAGCTACGTTTGTATTACGGCATGGAAAGCAGATGTGTAGCACCTTAATGTTCCGGTAACCCTCCCGTTACGGCATCAAATTGCGGAAGGAAGGAAGGATGAAGACATGCTCACAAGATCCAACTAGTGCTAGTATACACCTTGCTGTGACTATGATTTCTTAGGTAGATAGAAGTAAAACATCAGTTGGGTGAATCTTTGAGAGGTCAAAATTTTCGGTCACACGTTAATTGTTTCAAAGTTATAAGACTTACAGAGTTTAACTAATTTTCATATGAAAGAATGTTTAATTGGCTATCTGGAAACTTAAATTCCATCCACAATTTATAAAATATATTTAACTAAAACTTGATTTGAAACCTGAAATCGGGGGTAAAATACGCGTTCTTCGCGTGTCACACTTAGCTGTTCCAAAATTCAAACACGAGTAGAATTTTATATAGCTGGACATGATGGAATATTTTACCTATTAAAATAATCCTTATATAATGTAGATTTGTAATAAATTATAAATAGTACAATATTTAACTGTGTTCACCGATAAAACTGTCGTTTTATGTTGGTCACACGTTTTTGTGTTTTCTGAACGCGTGGTCTTAAACTAATCGTATGTTACAACTAAGAGAACTATTAGCTAGGTCTTGTTTTCTCCTTCTGCCAGGAACTCTTCGTCATCTCAGGAGAGGAAACAGGTGGCTCCTTGGCACTCCCAAAATAAAATAGGAGGTTTTAAGTTTTCGGGTCATATTTTTATACTTGCGTCAGGTCCTTTTCCTGGGCATGTTTTCTAAGTGAAAGAGTTATTACAAAGAAATTGTTCTTTGAACATAATGTCATATATTTCATTGATATTTAAGATTTGTTTACAAATTTTGATCATATTTAATGGTTTACGAATAAGTCACAAAAAACATAAAATTCGGTCCTTTGACTGGCGCCATTTGACTGGCATTTTCTCCAGTCAATGGACATTTCTTACCAGTCAAAGGACACATGTTATTTAATTGATTGGTTTTATACTCTTTGTGCATACTTTCGTGTTTTGTGGCGTGTCTACAGAGATGAATAGCACCACCCCATGTCAGCCCAGTTTCTGTGGATATTGCTGGTGCCCAATGGTCGTGGATATTAAGGGTTTCTAGGAGGTGAGCAGCACCGTTTGTCGTGTCGATAGTCTGAGTCACTCATCAATTCTCATGTGTTTGGCTAGTTGCGTCGTGTCTTAGGCTGGCTGCGTTATGTCTCAGGCTGATTGAATTGTCTCTCAGGGTGAATGTGTCATCTTTCAAGCTGACTTCGTCGTGTCTCAGGCTGGCCGCGTCGTGTCTTAGGCTGATTGCGTCGTGTCTCAGGCTGACTACGTCGTGTCTCAGACAGCCTAGTAGTCACTTGGGCTGGCTTCATTCTGGTGCTTGTTGTACCTACTAATGTATGATTTTTACCTATGTAGAGCTGCACAACTTTAGTCAAATCACCATAGTTACAGAATTACACGTGTGCTTGCTAGCATGACGTTTCTTCATCTATAGCTCAGTGTTAATAGTGTATAACTGACTGACTATACACTGCATTATTACGATGAAATTTCTGCATTTGATTGCCCTAGTTTTGCACAAAACCTACAGCCATTATACGCTTCATTGTGTTTCAGCTGTCTCCTTCATGTCTCAGGCTGGCTAATTCTTGTCTCAGGCTAGCCTCGTTATGTCTCACTGACTGAGCTGTGTAACAGGATGCCTAGTAGTCACTCAAAATGGCTGCTTCTTATCACAAGCGCACTTTATTGTGTTTCAGGCTGGCTGCATCGTTTCTCAAGCTGTTCGCATCTTACCTCAGGCTGGCCGCGTCGTGTCTCAGACTGATGGCTTCGTGGCTGTGGCTGTCTGCGTGATTTCTCAGGCTGTCCACATCGTATCTCGGGCTGGCCGTGTCATGTAGCAGGCTAGCTGTGTCATATCTCAGGATGATTACATCGTCTCTCTGGCTCACTGCTTTGCCTCTCAGGCTGCCTATTGGTCTCTTAGGCTGGCTGCGCCATGTATCAAGCTGGCTCGTCATGTTTCAGGTAGCCTCGTGGTGCCTCTGTTGTGTGCCTGATTGGCAGCGGCGTCTTTTATTTCAATTCCAGTTAGTTAAAAGCAAATTTTAAGAGTTTCAGCTCATTTTGTCCCTTGACTGGCGCAAAATGTCCTGTTGACTGGCACATCAAATTTCAAAATTAAATTTTGACGAAACGTGTGGTTCGATTTAAGTGATTTTTTACTAATAACTTCGAATTAAGGTCTTAATAATTATGCAATATTAAAATAACCATAAAACGAAAATAAAAAATTCGCCAGTCAAAGGACTCGAAGAACGGTTTTCAAATATTGACCCAGTTGGGGTAGGCGCAATATGTTTTGTTAGAGCACAGAATAATGTAGCAAAAAGATCTGGCAATGCTTTATGTTTCATACCATGGACAACAAATTTTAAAACATTTTCCGTGGCAGGATTTGATAAACTATAAAAATAATAAAATAAAATAATTTTTATTCGCAAATCAAGTTTACACAAAAACACTCTGATTTCCGAGCAAAAATGTTACGGGAATCAGTTGAAACTGCGACTTTCCCCATAAGTTCTGGCAACGCTTCTTTCATATCTGGGCTACCGTAGCTCAATCGCAAATTATGCATGCATATGCTGCGGATTTAAATCCTGCCTGCGGGAGATTTGCGCGTTTTCTTTCTCTCCCTCTCTCTTCTCTTTACCTTATCGGCTTCTGCCAAAAAGCAATTCAGCCAGTGTCATGTGAAATTCGCTATTGAAATAAAGGGACGGAAGATGCGCGTTTTTTGAAGGTCCATCTCGCCGAAGGGCGTCCAACGCTACGCTTTCCGAAGGATGGCACCCATTCGAGAACCCGCTTACTCCACCGACCGAGCATTTGCGCTGACTGGCAACAATTTGCAAAGAAGAAATAATAAAACCGCAGTGAATTGTGTTGCTGTGAAAAAGGAAGTAAATGTGTCTGTCGTGGAGTGTAATGGTAGTGGGAGCTGTGAAAAAGGAAGTAAATGTGTCTGTCGTGGAGTGTAATGGTAGTGGACTGCAGCCATCAGTAACACGTACCCTCTGGACAAATGGCCGACGGATGGCGAACACTGGCTGCAAGGATGCACCAGTTTAGTCTGACCCCTGACGTTACAGTAAAATCACGTCGCTCGTCACATCATGTAACCATTTGTATCTACGAGTACTTAGATGTTTTTTGGCATTGGGTGACTACAAATTGAAGAAGCAGAAGATTGATGGCTATAAATACAGTCTCCAAGTCGGTCTCCTGGTCACACAACATGACCAGGTGGGTAGCACTTTCCCTCGTCGTTGTCATTCAGCTAATTGGCTTCATCATAATAATCCTAAAAGTTTCAAAAGACCAGCTCGGGTTTTGTGTGGTCTGTTTTCAGTAGCAACTATTTGGGAATTGTGTTGCTGTGAAAAGGAAGTAAATGTGTCTGTCGCGGAGTGTAATGGTAGTGGACTGCAGCCATCAGTAACACGTACCCTCTGGACAAATGGCCGACGGATGGCGAACACTGGCTGCAAGGATGCACCAGTTTAGTCTGACCCCTGGTCGTCCATTAATCACGTGAGGTTCAAAAGGGGGGGGGAGGGGTCCGTCAAAAATCACGAAACATCACGAGGGGGGAGGGGGGTGTAGCTATCATATCACGTGTATTAATTTTTGAAAAGAAATACTTTTGCGAGTTTTTAGACAGTCTGTTACAATTTTTAATAACATATTTTAATAAAAATAGAAATAGAAAGGACATGCAAGCGGTGTGGCTTGTACTTCTGTACAAAGAAGAAAGTTAAAGAACATGCTGTTTCATGTCTTAAGCAACCAAGTAACAGTCTTGCATCTCTAGACAATGTTCGTCCCGCCCGCATCATCACGCGACGATCAAACGCTAGGTCAAGAGAAGTTCTTTGCGTAGTGCGAGAAAATGATGACGCAGAGTGGCTTGAGGAAACGGAAGTGGATAGACCTAGTGTTCCATCATCGCGTGAGGAAGCCAACGTGCCAACAACCGACTGGCATGAAGATTCTTTGTATCCAGTTATTGGAGTCGAAGAAAGCCTTTTTAATCCGTGGTGCGAGGACGTTACACAATAAATATCTAACCTTATTTTTCATTTTTGTATGTTCACACTTCTTTTGATATTTTCATGTCTGCAGTAGGAATAATCAACCTGCAATCTCTATGTCTACTTCTAGACATTTTTCTACTAGTAATTAATTTTCATAAATAAATTAAATAATACTTTATACTTGTAATTTTATTCAATTATGATTTTTTTATTAAACTAGTTTAAAGTACTTAAAAAATACACGTGATTTGGTAGGGGGGAGGGGGGGTAGTTCAAAACATCACCATGTATCACCAAGGGGGAGGGGGGGTCGAAAAATGGCAAAAAAAACATCACATGATTAATGGACGACCCCTGACGTTAGGTTACAGTACTTGACAAAACAGTAAAATCACAATACAATACAATACAAAATGCTTTATTTGCACAAAACACAAAAACGAAATAACATACAGTAGAAGAAAAAATCAGTACAATATAGACGGCCTTATTGAATACAATACAATACAAAATGCTTTATTTGCACAAAACACAAAAACGAAATAACATACAGTAGAGAAAATCACAAGACAATCACACAAGAAAAAATCAGTACAATATAGGCGGCCTTATTGCTAGAGTAGCAATTTCTACCAGGTAACCTTATCACATTATGCAACGATTTATATTTACTTAGATGATAGTTGGCATTGGATAACTATGGCTTGAAGAAGAAGATTGATGGTGGCAGCGCGCGTGCGCTCTACATAAAAGTTCTAAAACGCGGTATCGAAGTGTTTCTGCCGATCGCTATAAATACAATCTCCAAATAATTTCAAGTGGACCAGTCGGTCTCCTAGTCACACAACCCGACCAGGCGGGTAGACTATTCTTTTCCCTCGAAGTCATCATCATCATCCTAAAAGCTTCAATTTGCTTAAGTAGCAACAATTTGCTTAGAAGAAATAAAACCGCAGTGAATAGTGGGGCTGTGGAAAAGGAAGTAAATGTGTCTGTCGTGGAGTGTAATGGTAGTGGACTGCAGCCATCAGTAACACGTATCTACCCTCTGGACAAATGGCCGACGGATGGCGAACACTGGCTGCAAGGATACACCAGTTTAATCTGACCCTTGATAAAACAGCGAAATCACATCACACGTAGTAACAGGCTATTTTCACAGATGAGATGCGTCCGACAAGTGACCGTCAACCGTCATCTATGCGCGTCTCACGTTTGTAGTTTCAAGCGTCACGATGTCGCACGTCTCACGTCTTCGTTTTATGCGTCTTATTACATCTCGCCTGTGGAGTTGGAGCCTAATATAACATAACAACTTTTTTAGGGTTTCGTAGTCTACTAGAAACCCTTATAGTTTCGTCATGTCTGTCTGTCTGTCTGTCTGTCTGTCTGTCTGTCTGTCTGTCTGTCTGTCTGTCTGTCTGTCTGTATGCCGCGCCCTCATATCTTCGTCAGTTTTAGAGCTATCGACATGAAATTTGGTGAGAAGATAGATCGTGTTGACCCAAATATAGAAATGTTAAGAAAAAAATATTTAAAAAGTTTTTTGGACCCCCTCCCATACAAGTGAAAGGGGGGCAAAAATTTTTTTTTCTTCTGTAATATTGAGTAGGGTATCGTTGAATAGGTCTTTTAAAACTAAGGTGAGGTTTCTTTGAAACAAAGTCACTAAAAAGTTTCTGTCACGAGATATTTGCTTTTAAAAAGGGCGTTTTTGACCCATAATTTGTTCCAGCTGTAACTTCTAAAGTATAAACGCTAAAAATTTGAAATAAATATGGAACATAGCTTACAATTTGAAATTACAATGAAAACTATAACGGATATCGTACTCTTAAAGGTTTCAGAAAAAATTGAGTTTTTCTATTTGCGGTTGGTCATCATACTGCTGCTAACAAACCAGCAACAAAATTAAGTTTGTAATGCTGAAAAACCTGATATTTAAACGTTGACTACGAAACCCTATTTGTGGGCGTGTCTGACACGCTCTTGGCCGCTTTTTTTTGTATCCATATAGATTAAGACATGTATGTTTTAGTTTTTTGTGTAGGTAATGGTGTCCAAGAGTACGGATCTTTTAAGAAAGTCTTGTTTTTTTTTTCTATCTTTTAGTAGTTGTGATTTTGAGTCAGGTCAGAGGTCAGGCGCACAATACCATACCATCATGCCATAACAGCCACAACAGTCCACTGCTGGATATGGGCCTCCCCCTATCGGAGGGTATTGCCATACTCACCACGCTTGGCAGGCAAATTGGCGATCGCAGTGCAAGACGTTGCATTTATGGGGAACGCTGCTACCTATTCCCTGGATGATCATCCCATAGTCACTTTTTACAATACCCACTGGTAGAATCGGGGTGATGCTATGCTAACTCAGCATCACACGACAAACACACAACACAATAACACAATGGAGTAAATTCATCTAGATCCTAAGAACTATTTATACCAAAACAAACAAACATGAATTCGGGGATCACCCTAAAATGGTGTAAGCTTTAGAAAGCGGTCTATTTAAATGAAGCGCGAATTTCCCAGAAATTGATGTTGGTCCACAACAATGATTAATACAGGGTCTGAAGGTAGCCCAAGCGTGATGGGGGCAAGAAATAAAACGGAACCCACACAAGTCGTCCGTTGCTGCTATTTTAGCGCAGCGCTAACGAATGCGTCTTTGAGATACATTGATTAATACAGGGTCTGAAGGTAGCCCAAGCGTGATGGGGGCAAGAACCAAGGCGGGGCCCACAAGTGACGTCCGTTGCTGGTATTTTAGCGCAGCGCTAACGAATGCGTCTTTCTGATGCATACAAATTTCAATTGTAATAATGCAGAAACTGCCAGTGTTAGAGCTGGTAACCTAAAGGTGTTTCTTTAGATGGGTCTCTCTATTCGTGTGGGATACCGAGTCGTTTAACGACCCAATGAGCCCTGGTGATACGTTTCATACGATTAAGTCATGTGATGTAATTTTGGAAACTAAATAAATTTTTCAAGTTGGATAAAAAAAAACTGCTGAGATATCGGATGGCAACCCATACTGATAAGTTTATGACCTCCTAAACATTATCTATCGTTACAGTATACTTACTTCATAATACTTTGTCAATAGGAACTTAGTCTAGTGTGGGCCCCGCCTAGACAATCAACTTGAATTGAATATTAAGGTCAAACGTTTAAGGAAATGGTCCAAACTTGCTTGCGGAAAGTACCTACCGTCACTGAGTTTAAATTACTCATAACCAGTCTAATACATTCATTGATATAAACCAAAACAACTGATTACATCTTTTAAACATAACCCTGTTTCTTTTATGAAAATATCCAATATCCATTACAATATTTTCCTGCTACCTATATCTTATCGTAGCGTGATCGTAGCATATTGCTACGACGTAGTGCGCGTAGCTCATTCAATTCATGGTTTCTGTATTTGGCTACAAAATCCTAAAAAATCTCCCTTTTCAAAACAATCGTTTTTAATTCGAACGCTGAAATTGAAACAATAAAATATAAAGCCCAAATAACATTGACCGATATCTAGACTCCAATATAGCCAGCCAGCACTTTCGTATTCGATTTTTAAAAAAACACAGAGCGCGGTGTCATCCGCAAATCGAACACAGTTTTTGATCTCATTGGTCAGTTCCATTAGCTAATTGCTAATTGGTCACCGGGCGCCGCTGACTGGCCGAAATGTGGTTCGAATTTTAAATTTCGAATGTAACGTAATTGAAACGATATCGGCTGCGGTTGCAGATTCCTCGGCCAAAATGTTTGCACGATTTTTAATCTGTGGATTTTGTGAAATGCTTTTTTGAATGCATTTTTAAACGGGAAGGAGAGTGTTTGCTTTGTATAAAATTGAAGCAAAATCTGTGGGCGCTTTTCGTCTGCAATATCTGTAAGCTTTACTTTCAGTATAAAATATGCATATATGCAATGTTTCAGCGTTTTAGAAAAAGCAGCTAACCGGAACTCATATAAAAAAAATTTCGTGGGGGCAAATTAATTCAATGTGAACATATTTTTAGTTGATGGCGCAAATGTAACTTATTTTTGAAGCCAATACAATTTCACATTGGACTGTCTTTTCTCATAATCACAACTGGCAAAATCCTCGTCTTCAACAAATAGAGGCACTAGGTAGTTGGTTTAGTCTCGCCGAGCTGAGATGGCGAACAAGTTTTTAATGTAATTCAGAACTTCGTTTATACAAAGAGATATTACTATTTCCGTCGCTTTGTGCTATCGTCGCGACTGTCGCGAGAACTGGACACTTTCGTCGTGCTATTACCTGCATTTGCAGGGTACCAACTTGTACTGGTTTAATATACAGTTGGTAATAAAAACCAGTTTAAGTAGATCTTAATTGGGAAATCCATTGACACGTAAAATTTTAGAGAAGGCCTAAAATTCAGTAGAGAGCATATCAATCTACCGAGACTAGACCTACCGACTTAAAACAGTTTTACATACCTCTACATTTTATTAGAAATACAAAAAGGGGTATACGTTTGCCATCATACGTATGGTCCGCACGTGATATGATGGCAGCCACAAGTCATTCTTCTTCTTTGCGAGTGAGACACTGAATTGTCCAACGACCCGATGAACCCTGGTGTCAGAGTTTTTCAACCGTTTACTACTATAGGTATTGTGTTCGCTATCGAATGCCATCAGATCGCGCGAATACTATAGGTACTGGTAAAACCATACAACTATGGTCCTAGCTTGCAACTATGGTCCAAACAAACCTGCATTTAAAATACATATTTCTCGTATGTGGTGACAGTTAATAAGTCAGTGTTAACCATATTTAAGGGTTCTATATAGTACGCTCCAGACATGAGAAGTAAAATAAAAAGGACGTACAAGTTTGTTCGGACCATAGTTGTATGGTTTTACGGTACCTATGATTGTATCTACACGTTCTAAGGTCCACTTCAAAAGTGAAAGAACAAAAACACAGCTCCAAATCACCTAAATACTGAGATGAACTCAAATCAAATATCCTCAATGGAAGTCGGCTGCGGAAATTAAAGCTGAAAACGCCGAAATAAGATTGCTGCGAAAAATGCGCAGCAAGTCGCTTCTTGATTGCGATTTTTTTCAAGAAGCATTTTCATTTACCTACTCATCATAAGAGCACTGCCAGCAGCGTAGTCTCTCTACATATTACAACACTATTATAGGGGTTCCACTTAGGGTTTCTCATTTCCCGGTCTTTTTTCATTCCCGGACACCAAAACTCCCGAGCTTCATTTCCCGGGAATTCCCGGGAAGTCGGGAATTTGATTTTCCTCGTTAAAAAGCATGAAAATGATTTTAAAATTAAACAAAAAATCGATATGAGCAGATTATACAGCTAACTTATAATTTGTCGCCTAAATGGAGCGCAAAGCAAACACTGCCGTACCGTCCTTTACTGGAACCATTTCGAAGCATTTTAAGGCACCTATTTAATAACATTTGAATAAGACCAGAATGCGGAAATTTTCGTCATTATGCGTACTAGCGCTATAATCACAAACGTAAAATACAAAATTTCAGGTCTATAGGTCATTTAGTTCCGAATACTTCCGAAGTTAAGCGAAGGCAAAGTTTCGCATTTAAGACAGTCACTCACGCACTCACTCATGATCATCAACATAGAAATAGTACTTCCCATAAACTCAGAGACCTGGAATTTGGTACATGGTTGGGGTTTAATAGCCTTATAAAGGTAACACTATAAAAACTAGGATAATCAAAGGTTTGGAGAATCTGATGTAGACCACCAAGCACACCACTAGGAGCCCGAGTAAATCATACGAGATACAGAACAAAAGTTGTTCAGCTTGATGGGACGCTTCTACAAAAATAAGTGATATCCCAACAAAAACATTCAGTAAAAAACTAGCCAAGTCTCGACGGAGAATCTCCTGTTTGTCTTTAAAAAGTAATGAAATCTAGACTAAGTCATGGCAAGTCTAAGGTTCCTTGATGCTATTTCTTTATTATTATAGTTTAATTTATACGACTGGTCGTTGACTTGTATCCACAAACATATATAAAGAATGTTCAACGGCTAGTCATATAACTTTAACTATAATAATAAAGGAATAGCATCAAGGAACCTTAGACTTGGCATGACTTTGTCTAGATTTCATCACTTTTTAGAGATAAACAGGAGAGTCTCCATCGAGACTTGGCTAGTTTCTTATAGAATGTTTTTGGTGGGATTAGCCTTTCTTCGTAAGTTAACTAAAAATGTGCCTTGTAATACAATAATTGGAATAAATCACAGGCACACACTCATATTTATAATCAAATCAAAGAGTTTTCAAACTATAATAATACTGTTATTCATGTTTATATGTTTATTTGCTACTCATTCCATCAATCAGTCATGTAATAAACCAGTACACCATTAGGTTTTCATAAATTTCGGCACTTACATTCGTTGATAAGGGTGATATATCAATCACTACACAACATTCATGCAATAGGGGCAACACTGACACAACCTACGCGGTCAAATTTTGCGATTGACTTATCTAAACAAACAAAACAGGAACTAGGAAGGTTCTTTTTCGAAAGTAAAAGAATGTAAAGGTAAAAAGGATAATCAAGATAATTTTTTTGTAATAATTTACACTAATTAATACTCAAATTACCGTCAAAATAATAATTTTATAGTTTCTACTTTATTTCCCGACTTCCCGGGAATTCGACCCTTTTTTCCCGTCCCGATTAAGGCCAAATTTCCCGGGAATTCCCGCTGAGAAACCCTAGTTCCACTAGATTTAACGCACAACTAATTTTATATTTTTTTCTATGGGCCACTACACTGCCAGATAGTGAAGTCTGACCAGAGCATAATGTCCACTAAAAGACTGACATGGACATGCATATGCATGTCAATGGGATGTCTTTTTTAGGTAGCTTAGTAGCCTCTTCTTTGTTCTACTGCAGGGCAAAGGCTTCCTCCCCTCTTCATACCACTCACCTCGATCTTAGGCCACAAATGGTAATGTATTTTTTAGTGGTTGTATGTAAATATTGTATTGCTGAAATTTGGCAGTCAGATTCTGGTAGGTAGGTAAAACTAAAAGAGCAACGAATGATTGACAGCCATCGGAATTAACTTCCTGTTCCTTAGACATTGTCAAAAGTTGTTACACCAGCCAATAATCAAAAGAAGGCTATTAAGAGTCGAATAAAACGGGTCTTAAGAGGGTCTTAACACAGAATAGGGGTCTTAATCAACTTAACATCAATCATTTATTGTCCCGGTAGATACGAGGAAAAAAGTTATATCCGTTCGGAAATCAAGTTAGTTATCAGGAGTCGATTACATTTAGCCTTTGGGGTTAGGTGTAGGTGTAAGCGAGACATAGGTTGAAAGGAGATTTCTAATACAAAGTTGCTACGAAATAATAAACAATATCAAACATCATCCAGCGAGTCAGCGGCTTTACCTATTGATTGACAGGTGGGAAAAATGTAGGTTTTGAAGTAGGTACTTAAAACAGTTTCATTTTCATGTCGCACTTATTTAAAATCTGTCAAATTAAGCGACAGACTTTATTAAAATCTGTCACACTAAATGACAGACTTTAATACTTAATTATATTATCATGGGTATTACAGAAAAACAAATATAGCCGAAAGAAGGTCAAGGTACTCATAAAACTGAATGTTCAATGCATGGTGAAAAAGTTGTTTAGTTTCATGAGTACCTTGACCTCCTTTTGGCTTTATAAGTTGTTATGTAACACGTTGTAAATATTTATAGTTATTTCGAGAATGAATAATCAAAGTGTGTGAGAAAATAGTTATAATAGTAGGTACCTAGTTCATTATCCTACGAGATATCCAATTGGATATGGGAAAGGGAATATTTTTTCTACAGTTATTTATTACTCAACTTAACTTGTGATTATGACTTACACCCTTGGCTTACACCATACACCAGGGGGCGATCAGGTCGTAGGAAATGAAAGTTACGTATCCGCAGGAATTCGCGCCTGTAACAACTGCGAATAAACGGCCTTTATTGGGGTTCACATAATAGAAGAGAATAGAGGACTAGAGTACATACACCTAGGTCACTCGACCCTATTTAGGATTTTCGCGATTGTCACTTGTTAGGTACATAGCCAGCCAGGGTTGATACAGTTAAAAATCTCAAAGTATACGTATATCAATTTAGAACAGAAAAATCTGATACAGGAACTTCATAGGATTCTGAGCCAATTTTAAACTATGAAATATGACGTTCGTGGCATTTAAAAGATTATTGATAATCTTTTTAGTTACCTGGAGATTCCAGTTAAAGTCAATCAAAAGCGACGCTGGTACTGAGTGAGCCATCAGCAAAGGCGACACTAATTTGTGTCTAAAGTACGGCCATTCGGATAGGCCGTTTTTGACAGCTGTCAAACTTTGGACATCTGTTATGAAATCACTGATCAGTTGATTGATTTACTAATGGGGATCCAATTTTTTACTTATTTCGAAAACTTGTTCAGTTTCATGAGTGCCTTCACCTCCTTTCGGCTTGTCACACCCTTATTCGTACTCCCGGCATAATGCACTGCAACTACTGCTAATAAAAGAGTGTTATTGTGAGAAATACCTAAAACAAAAAAGCTTAGTAAGCAGGAAAGCTTGACTTTTAATTAAAACTTTTAACGGTTTAGCGTTTCCTCGCTCTAAGTTCATAGAGACATAATTTCTACGAAGTGCTCCTTGCTGCTGTGCATTCTTAACAAAAACATGAAAAGTGTTAACATAAGTTTTATGCAGACGGAATTTTTCCTCTACCTTAAAGTTTTCTGGTAGAAATAGCTACGTAGCTATAAGACCGCCTACATTGTACTCTTTGTTTTCTTTCTGTTTTTTCATTTCATGTTCTATGTGCAATAAAGTCCCTTCATCCCCGTGGTCCACCTCCTGGTCCACCAGGTGGACCACGGGTACGTTTTTTTCCCTGTGGTCCACCTAATAAATTTTAATCGCTTATAACTAAAATTCTATTACCCGTGGTCCACTTTTTCAAAAGTTATTCTTCTAGATTTGACCTAGTGTAATTATGTTTATGTTATGTTAATGTGGGCCACAACAATGATGACTTTTTCGTGTGCGTAATCCCAGCAAGAAAGTATCTCCTACAGATAATTGAGTATGAGTAGCAATTAGTGCATAGTCTTCTGTAAATGTGCGTGAAATAAAAAAATTGTGCGTGTTGTAGTTTTTGAGAAAAACGGAAAAATCTGATCCTGCTGGGGTAACGTTCTTCCAGCAGGAAGATTCTAAACTAAAGCTTGGAGAGAGAAGTTTTGTATATGACCAGATAGCTTATATTTGTGCATATTTGTGCGCCAATAATCAAATTTGTGCCTCTTACGGTTTTAGAGATATTTGATTTCCTGCTGGGGTAACGTTTTGAAGAAACTCGTATCTCGGAAACCATCAAATGTGCAGCTGTGGGATAAACATATTTGAATAGCTCTTAATTTGTGCGAATTTGTGAAAAAATAATATTACCAAAAATATGTACCGCTTTGAAGTAATCGTGCATTATTGATATATAAAAGAAATCCTTATAATTAAACTAGAAAGCGTTAATGCTCACTAAAAACGGTGTAAGGCGTTTCTTCTTATTCATAAAAAGTATTATAAAAAGTTTCAAGAATGTACATGCACGCGTTTTTGAAAAATCAGACTTAAACCACCTTAAACTTTAATCTAACAATGTCATAACTTTGAATTCAAATTACAAGAAACCAAGTCAAGCTAGGATTTGTGGGAATAAATTAATAATTAGTGCCTGTTCAGACAAATATGTCCTGAAAATTTCAGCTCCAAATGCCTCGTATTGTAAAAGTTACAAATAAAAAACTAAACCTAGGGCTAAATAACCGGTTACCCGACCAAATTAGAATGGTCACAAAAAAGCGATGGTTTCATACAAAGGTATGACCTTCTTAAATACACAGTATTAACGCCCGTACAATCGCGTTCATTACGTTTATCGGCAATCCTAGTTTTAGTGCATTATCAGTAGGTATTTTAATTACCTACTCTTTATAAGTTACGATGTGCTAATACGTAAACTAACATTTCTATCAAAATATACCCACATTGACATGATGGGTATTAATAATATTTATACTTACCTATCGAGTTTTAGGCGAGAAACACACGTAACGTCCCTTGCTTTGCATTTTTGACATCCGTTCAAAGGACGCTAAATTATCGCACGCCTGACACATGATTCTATGTTGGGAAACCTATATCTGCGATGCGGTGCAATGCAACCCAGACAGGTGTAGGCAGCTACCACAATGAATCCGAGAAACCCGTGAAATATGTCCGTCTCCGCCAACCGATATCGGATGGACAGAGACGGACATATTTCACGGGTTCGGGTCGGACGTAGTGCGAAACCGCTCTAAGTGTAACAGAGATAAAAAAAAGGGCAAATTCATAGATTAACGCTTGTTGATGCGACATATCATCTTGTTTGCATCTTGTGCGTAGATGTAGGTTGGATTTTTCAAACTAATAAAAAAGTTGGTTGTGTTGTTGTGAAGTATGCGTAAAAAAACTAAAATGTTTCGTGGGATTGTTTGTTTATTCTAGAATGTGCTTTGTCATTCATCATCTTCCTGCCCTTATCCCAATTACTTGGGGTCGGCGCAACACGTTTCGTTGAACACGAAAACGAGTTGCAAAAGGATTTGGCTGAAATTTACGACCGGCCGCCTACCAGACGTCAACCCTCCTTGGGAATGCTTTTGTGGTGGATTAACCGCCACCATACGGTTGGCCCTGGCTGTTTGGGTCGGGTTTATCCCTCGGTCGCCTCTTACGACCCCCACGGGAAGAGAGGGGGTGGTGCTATTCTACTCTGCCGGCACCACACGGCATACTCTGCCGGCACCACACGGCATACTCTGCCGGCACCACACGACATACTCTGCCGGCACTACACGGCATGTCATTATGGAGTGTAAATTTTAACAAACAAAAGAACTTAGTTTATTTTACATGTATTATAATTCCAATCAGACATGCCAACCAAAAACAGAACCGGCAATCTTCCACCCATCTGGCCAAATAGACCGCAGTAATCATCAGCCACTACTAGGCCAGACAAATCGTCGCGACTACTTCTATCAAAGAAGCGACAACCGTGACTCCCGCCACTTGTAAGGTCCCGATCACACATGTGACTTTTTATGTCGCGCGTTATCTGGCCGGGCGATAATCGGACATCTCTCTCTATCCGAAGAGAGTGAAAGGGATTCCCGACTGTCGCGCGGCAAAAAAGTGAACTGGAACTAATGCAACTGTTTTATTTTCATAGCGGTAACGGCGATAACCGAACTAAACATACCCTCGTCTCTATTCCTGTCACACTACTGCCGTGCGAACACTATCTGTCTCACTCTCTGTGCGCGAGACAAAGCTATGCGAGAAAACAGGCAGAGACAAGAGAAACCTTGCTAAATTTACTTATTTAAATTACATTTACTTCTTTAAATCAATCTTTTTAATTAAATTACATTAATTTATTTGAAAATAATACAAGGTGTTCCAGAGGAAATACATTAAATTGGAGACGTTGTGTAGACCATTGTACTGAACAATTTCCATTATGGCACCAAGTTTGAATTCTTAAGAATTAAGAAGTTAAAATTTTCATACAAAGTAAATGCCTACATTTACTACAACCATTATGTATTACCCCTTATCCAAGATTGCAACCTTGCAATTTTAACTTGTTGGATTTGAATTTTCGAAAAAGTTTGGAACATAAACATGTCTTAAATTTAAACGAAAACTTCAGATAAAAGATCTCTTTCTTGGTGTCAATTTTATTTTTATTGCCGCCTCAAACTAAAAACTTCTTTTGACTTAGAGCACCCATAGAGACGTAAAGACAAAGGGCCAATCAGAGAACCCAGTAGAGTCTGTAGTGTCAGTTGTGTCAGTTTTTGACGAACATGACATTTGACCTTAGTCTACGCTACAACTGTTGCCTTGGCAACTAAATTACCGCCAAAACCGTTGCCTTGGCAACAGTTGTGTCTTGGAAAAACTTTTGAAATTACCGCCACAACTGTTGCCAAGGCAACGGTTTTGGCGGTAATTTCAAAAGTTTTTCCAAGACGGCAACATGACATAAACAAAGGTCATAATCAATAAAGCTCCTTTCATAATGTGGCACTCAATTAACTTTAACAAATTTTAGTTGCTGATTACTTCTAAACGAGGAGTTTTTATAACTTGGCCCAATAATGAAAATTGTTCGGTTCGATGGCCTACACAACGTCTCCAATTTAATGTATTTACATTGGAACACCTTGTATTTTACTCAACAATTCTACTAACCACTTTTGTACTTCAGTGTACTTAGACGCATTAAACCTATACTTGTTTATAAGTCAAGATAAGAAGGTCATGCCTTTGTATGAAACCGTCGCTTTTTTGTGACCATTCTAATTTGGTCGGGTAACCGGTTATGTAGCCCTAGGTTTAGTGTTTTATTTGTATCTTTTACAATACAAGGCATTTGGAGCTGAAATTTTCAGGACATATATGTCTGAACAGGCACTAATTATTAATTTATTCCCACAAATCCTAGCTTGACTTGGTTTCTTGTAATTTGAATTCAAAGTTATGACATTGTTTGATTAAAGTTTAAGGTGGTTTAAGTCTGATTTTTCAAAAACGCGTGCATGTACATTCTTGAAACTTTTTATAATACTTGATATGAATAAGAAGAAACGCCTTACACCGTTTTTAGTGAGCATTAACGCTTTCTAGTTTAATTATAAGGATTTCTTTTATATATCAATAATGCACGATTACTTCAAAGCGGTACATATTTTTGGTAATATTATTTTTTCACAAATTCGCACAAATTAAGAGCTATTCAAATATGTTTATCCCACAGCTGCACATTTGATGGTTTCCGAGATACGAGTTTCTTCAAAACGTTACCCCAGCAGGAAATCAAATATCTCTAAAACCGTAAGAGGCACAAATTTGATTATTGGCGCACAAATATAAGCTATCTGGTGATATACAAAACTTCTCTCTCCAGGCTTTAGTTTAGAATCTTCCTGCTGGAAAAACGTTACCCCAGCAGGATCAGTTTTTTCCGTTTTTCTCAAAAAGTACAACACGCACTAATTTTTTATTTCACGCACATTTACAGAAGACTATGCACTAATTGCTACTCATACTCAATTATCTGTAGGAGATACTTTCTTGCTGGGATTACGCACACGACTTTTTCACATACCATACAAAATACACCAGTCGATCAGTCAGTTATTATGTTTTTTTAGGTAGGTACCTATTTCGACCTATGGTCTATGGGGAAAGTTCTGCAGTTTCATGGGTAGAGTAAAAATATTTGTCACTGTGTTTATTTTTGAGTTCTGTTGAAAGAGTTTTCTGGGCTTCCATTTACGAATGTAGTCGGGTGTGTACACCGGTGAAAATCGGAAAATACGGCTGATGCTTGTAACAAGATTTCCTCTCGAAAGGATTGGTCTTTAAGGCGCATGGAGCCATTTAAGAAGTGGGGCCACCTCAATTTTTGTTGTAATTTTTTTGAGAAAAATAGTCTAGTTTCTTTAGGGTTTCATACAAAATGTCATCCTCTATTTTACCCATTTAGGGGGCGAATTACAAAAAATTAAAACACATGTATTTTATAGTTTGCGAAGTATAATAACTGAACAAAATTTCAGCGACATTTATTAAAGGAATAAAAAGTTACCTACAAACTTTCATCACTTTTAAGAAAATTATTTCTTACAGCTCTTTCGCATTATTTTAACATCCTTTGCGCAATAATTCAAGTTCCTAGGTTATCTGTGCGTTGATATTTTACTATCTTTTGATCACCAATTCTTGTTTTTTATTTAGATAAAAAATTGAATTTTAATATGTAATGACTCAAATTTTATTACGGAATTGACTTTTTGGCATATAATTTAATCGAAAATGATACCAAACATGACTATAAACTAAATCGCTCAAAGAAAATATTAAAACTGAACTTTAAAACCCCCCCTCCCCCCACCTGCAGCAAAAATCCAGGTGGCCTCACTTCGAAAATCCATCTCAGTAACCTAAAGATTAATCGTGCCAAAGGAAATTTTATTATACCCTTCAGCCGTATAATTAGAGCTACACACGCCACTAATGACAAATAGCATCCGTAAAGAGACGTCCATATCGGTCTGTTAGACATTTTAGAACAAGATCCTTTATTGTTTCTTTGAGCTTTTTTGTCGTGACATGCGTCTAGCAGTGGACTGTTTACGTTGTATTAGTAGTTGGTAGTGGCAATCACTAACTTCAATAGCTCAAGGCAAACAATAGTCCTCACAGGTTTTCCCCCCTCTACCCCTCCTCTACTATCCCGTCCGATCTGAAGAAAACACGTTTGTTTTAACTCCTTCTATTTGTCGCTGGGTATTGCCAACTCGGACTCGATTTACGACTGTTTTGTTTGTTTCAAATAAGCACCTACTCACGATAACGAACTGCAGGAGTCATTAAATACTTAGGTAGGTACTAGATAAAACTTTGCGCATCAGAAAAAGTAAGTATGTAAGTTCGATTATGTAAAAGCAAATAGGAATAATGGAAGTTAGGTAAAATCACTTCGGTTAAATTCATTCATCCAGTCAATTACTTGAAATAAAAGTACGGCCGTTCGAATAGGCCCATGTTTGGCAACCCATACTAGAAGACATGTCAACATAGAAAAATACCTAGACCATACGTCGTAGCATTAATATGAATATGATAGCTGTCAAATATGGCCGTAATGTACCTTAACCTTAACAGCCACAACAGTCCACTGCTGGACATGGGCCTCCCCCGTATTGAGGGGTATTGCCATACTCACCACGCTTGGCAGGCGGATTGGCGAGCGCAATGCAAGATGTTTAATTAAATTAACGCTGCTGCCCATTCCCTGGCTAATTATCCCTTAGTCGCTTTTTACGACACCCACGGGTAGAATTGGGGTGATGCTATTCTAGGCCGGCATCACAAGGCCGTAATGTACATCTACCCATAATCTACCATCTCAAACAAATGAGGCTTGTGTTGCGGCCTACCCCACCCCACCGCACAATAGAAAAAATCTGAATGCAAATAAAATTAAGGCGAGAAACACAAGTAACGTCCGTTTGTGCGTTATTTTTGCGTTGTGTAACGCATGCGTTAAGACAATACGAATTTCAAACTGCTTATGTCAAACTCCGTTAACGCTGCGTTGTAGCCCAAGAAAGATAGCAATATCAGCGAAAAAAAAATCCCCGGTGAAGAAATGTTGTGGATTTGTGTAGTGGTAGGTCCTCTTCACAACGTCCAATAAAATTCTCTCAATAATATGCGTTGCTGGGAGTAGGGGGGTTAATTATGTGTCCCTTTTTTCAGTTTCTCGACTGTAACTCGTAAACGGTGCATCGTAGCTTCAAAATGTCTAAGAAACTATTAAAGCTCATTAAATTTCCTAAAACTTTGTTATTAACATAAAAACCATAACATGTTTGGTTTTAAAGTTATATCCATTTCAAAGTCGGTAGTTTTTTTACTTTTTTTATTACGTCACTAAAAAGTGTTTGGACGTTACTGTGAATCTTCGTTATCTTTAATAGAAACTATTTTAAAATTTGTGAATAAACTAAAAAAAAAAAAAAACGTGTTCCCGCATTTTGTAAATTTTAACCCTTAACGGGGTAAAAAAGACGTTAGGAGTTTGTATGAAAAATCGTCATTTTTGATGTGATCTGTTTCAAAATTTGGAAATAAGCGAATAAGTCAAAATAATTAAACTATTTAAGAAAAAAGTTTGTACGAAAAATCGTTATTCAATTATTTTGGCTTATTCGCATATTTCCATATTTTAAAACAGATCGCACCAAAAATGACGATTTTCATACAAACTCTTAACCTCTTTTTTACCCTGTTAAGGGTTAAAATTTACAAAATGCTGAAACATGTGTTTAATTATTTTGGCTCATTCACTTATTTCCGAATTTTGAAACAGATCACATCAAAGATGACGATTTTTCATACAAACTCTTTACCTCGGGTTAACATTTACAAATTGCGGGAACACGTATTTATATTCACAAATTTTGAAATAGCTAGCATTAAAGATAACGAAGATTCACAGAAACGTCCAAACACTTTTTAGTGCCGTAATAAAAAAAAGTGAAAAAACTACCGACTTTGAAATGGCCATACACGAAACAGCCGGGTTACCTATTTAATAAATTAATTTGGCGTTACTCTGATCACAGGTATGCCCCCAGACAGGTTTCTGATGTTCTAAAGGTTCCCTCCCAGACATCGCACTGTTGCTTTTCGAGGTGGTTTTAGCTACCGCGCGTCCAAGTGCTGGAACGACATCCCTCCACCGCTTAGAGGGATCAAATCTAAATGTACTTTTAAATCACGTTACCGACAACATCTACTTGGATTACAAAAAGAAATACCATAAGCACTTGCGCTCTAGCTTATCTCCTGCGTTGTTTAAACAATGATTTTTCTAGTTTGTGTTGTTTCTAATATACTTATATTCATTTGTTAACTTTTGCTAAAACTACAATGCATGTATAGTATTCGCAAATTTGGTATTCACTGCTACAATGTTTTCTAAATTCCCATTTTTTTGGCAGATAATTGTTATTTTTAAATATAAATTATGTTCGTGTGTAACTTTTCTGGTGGTGTCAGAATATCAGTGTCACAAGTAACTAGGTTTAGGGACTTGTGATAATATGCTGAGTCAACACCTTTTCGTGGCATCATATCTATGTACCTTATCATTTGTGATACATTTAAGAATTGTTAACCTACATTAAGGGACCTTGTATGCATGTCAACGAATAAATGAGTTTTCTTTCTTTCTTTCTTTCTTCATAACTTTAAAACCATTCATGTTATCGTTTTCGTGTTTATGACAGAGTTATAGGAAATTTAATTAGCTTTAATAGTTTCTTAAACATTTTGAAGCTACGATGCACCGTTTACGAGTTACAGTCGAGAAACTGAAAAAAAGGACACATAATTAACCCCCCTACTCCCAGCACCGCATTTTATTGAGAGGATTTTATTGGACGTTGTGACGAGGATCTACCACTACACAAATCCACTACATTTCGTCACAGGGATTGTTTTTGCTGTTTCCTAGTTATTGGACCAGATGGTCTGAGCTATTGTGCGATATATTTGATTTGCGCTAGCAGATGCGTCCGTCAAACCTAAACCGTATTTGTAAGAATATACGGTGAAAAATCGTATCTTTTAAACGCAACGGATAGCGCTACGGAAAAAAAAAGCGGTCGTTACGTGTGTTTCCCACTTCAGTTTCAGTTAATCCTCTAAAAATTTCAAACTCCACTCAGTGATTTTATCATAATTCATAACAATGCAACTCGTTTCGAACTTTTTACCGTCATATCTAAGCCTCTCCAGGGATCGGATTTGGTATTCTCGTTGTGTCGCTTGCATAACCCTACCCTTAAAAATGTGCCCCCTTAGAGTATATACCGGGAGTAACGGAAAGGGTATAACAAGCCGAAAGGAGGTTAAGGTACTCATGAAACTGAACAATTTTCCCCATGGAACATGGGTCGAAACATGAAAAAAAAAATTTGGACCTCCCATAGTAAATCAATTAGCTCATCGGCGATTTTGTATGGGAGGTCCTAATTTTTTTTTCATATTTCGATCCATGTTCCATGGGGAAAGTTGTTCAGTTTCATGAGTACCTTCACCTCCTTTCGGCTTGTTATACCCTTTCTGTTACTCCCTGTATAAGCAAGCTATAGAGTGCGCATTAGGCCCGAGGCGTGCCGAGGCGTACTGTCAAAGCGTAAGCAGTTGCCCCTAGATACAGACGTCCAATGTATGAGAAGTCATAGAGCTTCAATAGTGCTGTTACTGGCGTTTTGCTATTGACAGAGAGGTGGCGCCCAGACTACTGCCGACAGTTCTAACTTTTTAGGCGCACTCTATAGCTTGCTTATATATACTCTAAGTGTGCCCCCTTCCCTGAGTCCGCCCCTGGGGTACTGAATTACTAATACTCTCAATTTAACTTGCTGGATGACGGACCTAGCGAACCCTTGGGGCTGAAAAATTGTGTCAGCCACTGCATTTTGATAGCAGAGTGGCAGTGCTTGATTTATAATTAGGTCCTTGCTGTTTCGGCAACATTGGTTCTCGAGTGAAAAAACAAATTGCTTGTTTGAAAGTACCTTACATACTGAGTGTAACTAACGACTAAAGCAATCTTTTTGCTTATATGTAATGGTACCCTTATTTTCCAAGCGTCGTTGTCGCTGCGGTCTTGTAGAAAAACCCGACCGCATCCCATACAAACTCTAAGCTTCTCAGCGCGCTGTCAACGTGACGGCGTCGTGGCGCGCCGCAACGACGCCGATGCTCGGTCTTTCTGGTTCCCCATACAAACCAGTCATTTGACAGCGACAACGACGCGCGTCGTTGTCGCTGTCGCTTGGTTTTTAAGCCTACCATAATTCATTGCATTGCATTACAGGACCATGTTATGGTTAAAAATGGTGTTCGTTATAATTTATTATCCAAAGACAACAAGCCAAAAACAACACGATTTACATGCACAAATTGTATTTAATTTTCCTCCGCGCACACCGCAGCGTAACCTTCTATTTTCAAATCAAAATGCAGTGAAAAAAACATGCAGTATTCTGCAGTCACATTAAAGCCATAAAGAACTTTGCGGCCAGACCACGTGCTCGCTATAACTCTGCCGTATTAAAAACAACGCAGGCGACATTAGTTCTGCCACAGAATATATAACCCAGGGTTGTGTTGGCGAGCCAGCCAACTGATGAAATATTTCTGGTCGCTGGATTGTGTGGATTAAACCACGGGACGCTACAATTTGATGAAAACTGCATACATTCCCAATTAATAGTAGTTTCAGCAACTGTCTTGTAATGGGGGGCATTAGAATACCAGTGGTAATAGTTTAACCCGAGGCCAATTATAATATATGCAGTTGCATACACGTAGATACTTAGTTAAAAATTCAAAATTCAAATTCAAGACACTTTTCTAAACTTTCTGCACTGCACCGGCGATCGTAGTAAGTATTTGTAAGGGCCACTAACAGTACGCGAACGAGCACATGACCATCCTGAAATATGCGCCTCCTTGTCATACTCGCAGTGGTACTGGCGTGTGCGACAAGGATGCGCATATTTCAGGGTGGTCGGTCATGAACTCGCTCGCGTATGGATGCAGTCGGGCGAAATTCACTTACTTTATCTGTACCGCTTTGAGTAAAGTGAACTTAGCACGCGGACCGGACGCGCGTATTTCTGCCTGACGCAGTGAAGGCACTTATAGGTATGACTACAATAATGTATCACACATACCTACCTAAGCGTTTATTTATACCGCCTCAAGGCTTTAGTTTCACGAGATACAATGACAAATTATGCCTCGGTGTGACATATTCGGGGGCCGGTGCGGCGCTGTACCAAATTGATGGATGGAAAAGTGCCCCATTCATCCGTCAGTGTCGCTTGATTAATAAGCCGGGAAGTTTTCTAGTTTAAAACAAAACGCGAGGTTTGGCGAATATACGATAATCTAGGGATAGAAATATCTCCTCGACTTTCCCATTTGATAAAATATTTTTTAGTTCCAACAAAAAGTAGGGAAAGTAGTTAATAGAGTATAATCTTTGCAAAGCTTTCCCAAGACCGACCTGTTCTGACGCCCGTAAAATGGTTTTTCCCACTGCTTTTCATTTTCCCGTGGTTGAAGTCGTGGCTGTAGTATTTTTTAAATCAGTATACTAATTTCGGAATTTATCGCTTAAATACCAAAGGCATAAAAAAACGAAGGACGAATTTTTCCTCTTTATTATTATAATTGTATGTAAAAGACGTTTATTGAAATCATAAGTACAGATCTTATGGAAGACTTAAATAATATGTAAAAAGTGTATGGTTTCTTATAATATCGGCGTTACAACTTGCCAACAGCATTCCCAAACCTAAAAATCCTTTAATTTGTTCAACTAATTAACTGCCCGCTCTTTAACGAGACCATCCCTTAATTTATAAACCCGGGTCTACACGCTTAATTTACGAAAGTTAAGTTAACTGCCAGGCCGTTGTTAACCATGTGGTGGAGTTAGCTAACAAAACGGCGACAAGTTAAAATTGCAATCAGCGGATAGCAAGCCTTAAATAAGTGATTAAAAGACAAGCTTGAAAGTGGGCCAAAAGCTCGCCTCCAGTCTGAAAATTGCAATTGAATAATTCAGTTTGAAAAACTGGGGTGTACTGTAAGTTAAGTGACACAATTTTTAATGTGACTCCGACATCGAATATGATCCTACCTAAATCCCATACTTGATGCACAAAGCACAAAATAGCTAGCGCGCTTGATGTTCGTTTATAATATGCAAAAGATGTAGGTAGATATCGTCTACCGTAATAAGTGTAAAAGAGACAACGCAAGCTTTAGCGTTTTTTCCAAAAAAGCTAGCCCTAAGCATAGGGTGTTTGTTATAATCAATCACCATCGCCACTCTTTGAAGACAAACTGGATATCGCAATTCAAAGTGTTATAACCAATGCTACTGAACTTTCTGAAGATTCTTCGAATTCATAGGTAAATGCTAACGTTCGGACAATTCCGGTTTTAAACCTACTTACCACCTAGACACAAAAATAAAATTATTAACGGATATTACAATATTTATGTACCTTCTTCTTACTTTCAAATTTCTTCTTATTTTTAATTTCAGGTTCATCGGGTCGTTGAACGACTCGGTGTCCCACACGAAAAAAGGAGACTTTCAAAGTGCAAGTAATACAAAGGTAGACCTATTTTTATTTCGGCGTATAAATCATAAGCATTTGGCCTGCCTCCAAAAAATAGGCATGCCATGACCCTACCCTAACTAATTAGTTTAGAGTTTTCATGAACTTTTCAACTCTATTTATGTAAATACGATACCCTAGTTGTTCAATTAGGAGCAGAACCTACGTCAACCCTTGTTGAGTGGCTGTTCGATTCAACTGTAACTGGTTCTCACACACACAGCACAGAATTGCAGTATTTTCAGCTTCTACACTAATAGGTTAGAATATAGTTATGAGTAGGAAACGAACGTTAGTACGGGTCCTTAGCTGGAAGTATGGTCCAATCTGGTAGAAAGCATGAAACTTGACATGTGTGTAGCTTATATATGTAAGCTTCAGGAAAAGAAGGGAAGCAAGTTGGACCCCCCCTGCTTCCCCCCTTTACCCCCCCTTTTATGTCCCAAATTTCAGTTATCTTTATTTTTCTCGGAAACTTTTAAAGATAGGAGAAATCTGTCAAGGTAAGAAATATTCCTTATAAAATTGTCTACAAAATTGTTCTTAAGTCGATGTTAATAGGACTTATACTTTTCGAGTTATGCTTCTGGGAAACCCATCATTTTTTTGAAGGTGACTTCCAGCTCTGAATTAGCCATAACTGCCATGTGATAGAATATTATTTCAAACTTGCTATTGGCGTTTGTTAGTTGGGTAGTCTTCAAAGGAAATCCGCAGAGACAGCACTTCAATCACGCCTGTGGGGGTGGGGGGAGGGGGGCAAAGTTTATTTTTTCTGAGCTGAACTTGAGGACTTCTGACTCCTTAAGTAAATGTGACAGGAGAAATTGATTCATTTTCGAATAATCCAAGGAGGGAGTATTCATTACTGGGATGCTTTTTGGTACATTTCATACGAAAATATAAATATATTAAGTGAAATAGGAAAAAAATATGTTTCGTTTTCATTCAAACGCTGTTTTCTTCATGACCTTGAGACATATTTATTAGATAAAAACACATACTCGAAGACATACTCACCCGGATTATAAAACCATATTTTATTTTCGAAAATATTAGAAAATACCTAGCCTACACAAGCCTAAATATTTTTACAAAGTTATATTTGTAGCTGGAAAATTTTCAAGTTCATAGATTTTTTATGCAAAAATATGATTACAAACCGCAAACTTATATTTCTCAATTGTCGCTAAACCATTCCAGATAGGGAAATGCCCTCATAGGAAATGTTGTTTATACTGAAGGGTAGTTTATGCTGGAATATAGAATTTGAAGATTTCTCCTGTCACATTTACTTAAGGAGTCAGAAGTCCTCAAGTTCAGCTCGGAAAAAATAAACTTTGCTCCCCTCCCCCCACCCCCACAGGCGTGATTGAAGTGTTGTCTCTGCGGATTTCCTTTGAAGACTACCTAACTAACACACACCAATATAGCAAGTATGAAATAATATTCTATCACATGGCAGTTATGGCTAATTCAGAGCTGGAAGTCACCTTCAAAAAAATGGTGGGTTTAACAGAAGCATAACTCGAAAAGTATAAGTCCTATCAACATCGACCTTAGAACAATTTTGTAGACAATTTTATAAGAAATATTTCTTACCTTGACAGGTTTCTCATATCTCTAATAGTTTCCGAGAAAAATAAAGATAACTGAAATTTGGGACATAAAAGGGGGGGTATAGGGGGGAAGCAGGAGGGGTCCAACTTGCTTCCCTTCTTTTCCTGAAGCTTACATATATAAGCTACACACATGCCAAGTTTCATGCTTTCTGCCGGATGGGACCATACCTCCATACAAGCTGCCAATTAAGAACTCGTACTACGTTACGTAGTTTTCGTAATTCGGGAGCAAATAATTGTCTTTGAAATGTTTTTTGAAGGCGCGTGATGCCGCAAGGTAAAAAGTTGTGCGGTATACCGCGGTATTACGAAATTGCCATCCCTATACAACCACAACAAAAATTATGCCTGGGATATTTTTCAAAATTTTTACGGCATCCTTTATCGATATTAAACCTACCTGAAACTATGGCACGCATTTTAATTTACACTCTGTATAGTACAGTCACCACACAGTAAATTGTTTGCTGGCCGTCAAATACCGCATTGTCTCGCGGTTCGTGTGACAATCGCCTTCGATTCAACTGTAATGAAAGGTTCAAAACCCGAACTATAATTTGGAACTTAATTCGAAACTCGCCTAAATAATTTGGCCCTTAAATACTCAGAAGTTTGCGTTTTACATTAATTTGGGTAAACTGTTCAATAGGCATAAGAAAGAACTGCTGTTATTTAATTATTAATGGTTGTTTAAATTATTTTATTTCTAAGGGTTTTTGTGGCTCGTCTTTCTAAGTGGCGTATTTAAAATGCTGCCTGAAGTATTAGATACGAAAATGGCAAGATTAAAACGCTACTTTGGTGACAAAGTTTTTGTCTAGAGCTAGTCTAGGGCTAACAGCTGACAAAATTGGGTTTTTGGTGTGGCCCGATATTAGTAGTAGCCTAACATTAAAAAGATAACAATGTGTTTTACAAAACGCTAGTTTATATATATAAGTCTATGGTTTTACAACAAATATGAACTTATTAAACGTGGTTCCTTGACGTATAAGGTACTTTCAACAATGTTGCGACACTGACTTTGACGGTTCCGTCTGAAACATTATCACAGAGTACAATGTTGTACCTACTATATCTAAAACTGTCTCTTGTGTCAGAGCATGTAGGTAACAAACCATATGGATGTTTAACTTTGCTGCTACACCGGACAGGTTTTAAGGCAACTTGTATGTACCTACAACTAAAAAGTATGAAATTGCAGTGCATGTCTCGTGACACATTTTGGGGATTCAAAAATGATTAAAAGTAGCTACCGCACATAGTTTATCATATTGTAGGATTTCCAACGAGGGATAAAATAGGTTAAAACTATAAAATCCTGAAATAATAAGCTTTGTCTGCCACTAAATAATACCTAGTTCACAGTTAGGGTGAAATTCTACTAGTGACCGATAACGAATATGCAGGCTATGCTGGTGATAAGGAACAACTTTCCTCAAGGTAGAGAAAGTTGTGCTGTTTCGTGGGTTGGGGCACCCAGGTACAATGGGTTACCACCGGCAAACGTGTATTTATTCAAACTGGTGACTCTTGGCATCTATATGACCATCTAAGAAATCACGTAAAAATAGGTGTTCCATAGAACATCTTAATATAATTGTATAGAACAGCTGTTTTCACATTGACTTTCCATGATTTCACAGATGGCCCCATAGGAAAAGTTCTACATATAAACACCAGTTTGAATGTCCGCTTGCCGGTAACACACTGTTCTTTTTTACACCCTGTACTATGCAAAAGCCAAATCAAAAAGACTCGAAACATCCCACCTTTTACTGCATCAACCATTCTGTTGAGCACTTTTTGCAGTTTGTTTAGATGCATTGTTGATACAACTCCGTTGTAAAAGTCCCAGTAAACAAAACCACAACAAGCACCTGGCAAAAAAGATAACCACACCACAAAGTAGGTATTGGCGGGCTCCCAATACAGAGAGACGACTACAAGGAAACGTGACTACGCTGAACTATGCTTACACAGCATCTACAGGCCGTCATTATCATCATAGCTTATGGCAATCCCGACAGCCGATGTGGCGCAGTGGTTAGTATGCCTGCCTGCCACGCAAAGGTTCCGGGTTCAATTCCCGGTAGGGTCACTCACAAAGTTGATATTTATCACTTTGTGAATTTGTTCCCAGTCTGGTTAGGACATTGCAGGCTGAACCACCTGATTGTCCGCAAGTAAGATGGTTCCGTGCTTCGGATGGGCACGTTAAGCAGTCGGTCCCGGTTGCTGTCTATGATGGCGGTCGTTACACAGCCATGTCAGAGGCCTGCTGCTTGCAGTAGGCGGTTGAAAAACTCTGACAACAGGGTTCATCGGGTCGTTGAACGACTCGGTGTCCCACACGAAAAGAGAAGAGATGGCAATCCCTGCTTGGATCAAATGTCTAAACGTTTTTAAGCCAGCCGTTTACTCGTGATACCAAACCGTCCTAAACAGCGTTAATTCAATGCGGGCGGACGGCAAAATGACGACTCGCAAGTGCAAATATTCAGTGTAAGTGTGATATAATGTAAACACTGTATTGTACTGTAATGTCTAACCCAGGGACCGCATTTCAAAAAATTAGAAGGAAGTAGAAGCTCTAGTATGTAGGTATAATAATCAGAAAAAGGGTCGAGCTGTCCTTCTGTAAATTCTCTATTTTGTGACCACACTGTGCACTGCTGAAAGTTTGGACAGCTTGTTGCTACATGAACGCTGTTTTAGTTGCTACATGTATACTGGTCGTTGGTTTACTTTCGAAGATAGCTGTGTGTTTCATAAAAACGATAGAAACTCGCTGAATTTTGGATCGAAACGTTTATCACAGGAAGAAACTTTGGAAAAATATATCTATGATCGCTTTTTATTTGCGAAAGTTGGTTGACATCCCTTTGAGTCGTAAAAAAGTAAAATGCGGTTTGTGAAAACGGTATTTTTGTCAAAGTAAAAACCGCAGCGAGTTTTGAAACGCGTACAAATATGAAACCACAATCTGCGTAAAACCACGAAAAAGAGCAGTGTATTTATATGTAGTATTTATATTTATAGTTGTATATTAAGCACGAAAGGAGGAAATAATGGTTACGTCGTACAGAGAGGTTGAGGAAAAGGAAGACGATAGAGATAACTGGCGGTTAGGTGCCTACTCCACCATCAAAAGCATGAGCTCTTAAACATAAGGGGCCTTACCACAAAGCCTTACTTAAAGTTGACCTAAAGTAGTATGTAGCGACCTAAAGTAGTAAAAGTGTAACTTTTTTGTAGTAACGTTTGTTCGGGCACAAGAACTCTTTGGACGATGACCTGGCTGGTTTTCTATTATGTCGTTGTGACGTTACTTCAATATCTGCACTCATTTTGTTAATCCTTGAAAAAATGGTATTATAATAATATATTTATAAAATATTACGCAATCCAGACTTTATGTGTAGTTAGACACACAAAAAACTACAACATAAGTTGTTTGGCTCTTCGAGCCTCGGATTATTTAATCCGTAAAAGTACATATACCTACGCGCAACAGCGACCTAGGAACATGTCGCAGATGGAATAAACGAATGGATGAAAAACCAGACCACAGCGTGATCTAGGAACTGGTTGAGGATAGATCTACGCAGGATCCACGTCGTCGGCAAGAGACGCATCACGCAGCGCTCATATGACTGACGTGCCAACCATTTTTCATACATTCTTATTCATATTTCCCTTTATTCCGTGTGTTTTAGTTTGCGTTTATTTTCAGTGTTGTGTTATCTCGGCGTAAAATTGCGTTGTCCTGCTGCACGTTCAATTTGAGATATTGTGTTGGAATCAAAGGTATAACCGCAATAGCCATCGTGATCTGCGACCGTTGAATGTGAGTACTTCTACACTCCTCCAAAATGACTGACAAAACAGAGTTGAGTGCCCAGAGGGTATTATAAAAGGGTCTCACCAATTTTACGAAACATGTAGAGGGTTTAGAAGGTCATGTAGAGTTAGGCAACCTTTTATCACTAAAGCAGCGTATAGAGTTAAATCTGCGTATTACAAACGTTAAGAGTTTGTATGATTCGTTTCAAGATATTCAACAGAAAATTGAAACTCTAGCGAGCGAATCGGAAGCCGATACTGAGAAGGAACAAGCGTATCGCGACACCTTTGAGTCCAATTATTATTCCGTATTGGCCAAAGCGCAATGCCTTATCCATGAGGAAGATAAGAAAGCTAGCGGTTCATCTGGTTCGTCTGGTGCAGGTCAAACTCCGTCTGTTAAGTTGCCTATCATATCTTTGCCCGAATTCGACGGTTCATTTGATCATTGGCTTGAGTATCGTGATACATTTCAGTCTCTCGTCCATAAATGCCCATCAATTTCAAAAATACAGAAATTTCACTACCTTAAGTCGACTTTAAAAGGTTCAGCTCAGTTAGTTATTGATTCGATTGAGTTTTGCGAAGACAACTACGACACTGCATGGGAGCTTCTTCTTAATCGCTACGATAATTCGAAACTTTTAGTTCAGAAGCACGTCAAGTCTTTGTTTACCATGCCGTCGATTACAAAAGAATCATCGCCGCAGATAAGGAAACTTATTGATGTGACCTTAAAAAATATACGCGCTTTAAAATTGCTCGGTGAAAGTACCGAACATTGGGACACATTAATAATCTATATGATAGTTTCCAAGCTCGATCAAAGCACAGAACGCGAGTGGGAACAACATAAGTGTTCCTTATCAGTGACTGATGATTCTAAAATCATAAAATTAGATGATTTAGTGAAATTTCTCAGACAAAAGGCAGATATGTTAGATACTCTTTCACACTCGGTTTCACACAAGACGAATAACACGCAAAACACACAGAACAAACCTTCCAATTCTGTCGCGCAGAAGGTTCATTGTCACATAGCTACAGAAAAGGCGGGCACTAATACTAACACAAAAAACAATCAAACACGCAAACGATTGTGTGTTCTGTGTAGTGCGCCGCATCCTCTGTATTCGTGCCAAAAATTCCTTGATCTTAGTATCCAGGACCGAATTCAGATTGTGCGCAAACACCGCCTATGTGAGAACTGTATGAACAGCCCAACACACACGGCTACCGACTGTAAGTACGGTCCGTGCAGGAAGTGCGAGACTAAAAAACATAATTCATTGATTTGTGATCATGCAAACGCGAGCCAAGTAAATAAAGCTACGGTTAGTTTGCAGTCGGCAGCTGAGGCGCGGGAGGCGACGGTTCCCTCTGACAAGAGTTCCAACTCTTCTCTTTCGCGTGGATCGGCTCAATCGCAGAGCTATTCAGTCCAAGTAAAGGAAGAGACGCGCATGAATACGAACACACAGTCAACTTTTATGGAACCAAGTCTGTTGTCTACAGCATTGGTGGAAGTATCCGACAAAGATGGCAACTTTCATCAAGTGCGCGCAGTGCTTGACAATTGCAGTGAGAAGTGCTTAGTTACTCAATCGCTGTGTGACAAGTTAGGTTTACAATTAGTACAGTCCACTATACAAATTCGAGGGGTAGGTAATTCCGTGGCGCAGAGCAAATACCGTTGTGATATGGAACTGCGTTCATTGGATAAAACCTTCACCACACCCATTCAATGTCTAGTACTGCCTGAGCTTACTTACAATTTACCAGGCCATACATTGTTGCGTAAAGATTTCTTTAAGTACATACCTGACAACATTACGTTGGCCGATCCACATTCTATGAAAGCCGAAAAGTCGATATTCTTATCGGCGTTGATAGATTTTGGGACTTGGTAGTTGCGGGAAAAATACGCTTACCTAATGGGCCCTATCTAATCAACACAAAGTTAGGTGGATCATTGGAGGCTCAGTATCAGGATATACTAAACAAAGTTCAAAATATGTCAATTGTAACTTCACGCAAACATTAGACATACAAGAATCTATAGATATGCCGTCTTTAGACAAACAAGTCCGCAGCTTTTGGGAGCTCGAAGAGCTACCTATTAGCGCCAAACCAGTTGATTCACGCAGTGACGATGAGCGTGCATGCGAAGAACATTTCCTTCATACTATGAAACGCACATCTGAGGGCAGGTTTTGTGTACGCATACCGTTCAAATATGAACCTGATTTGTTGGGTGATTCATTTGCACAAGCTGAACGACGTTTTTATGCTTTGGAAAAACGGCTAGACCGATATCCAGAGTATAAGAAGTTGTATTCGGAATTCTTAAATGAGTATGAAACCTTAGGTCACATGAGTCGTGTCACATCATACGGGTCCCCAAATTATTTTTTCCCGCATCACGGTGTATTTCGGCCACTTGCTACGACTACAAAACTACGTGTCGTGTACAATGGAAGCGCAGCCTCTAGTACGGGAAAGTCATTAAATGACTTACAGTACGTTGGACCGGCTATACAGGGTGATTTAATTTCGATTCTATTGCGTTTTCGAGAGAACAAGTATGTAGCTTGCGCAGACATAGAAAAAATGTATAGACAGGTTTTGATAGATAAAGATCAGCGCGACTTGCAATTGATTTTATGGCGCAATGATAAATCCGATCCTTTAGGTATCTACCAGTTAAACACAGTGACTTATGGTACCGCGTCTGCGCCGTTTCTCAGTTGCAGGTGTCTGAAACAATTAGCACAAGAATGTGAGGACCCTGAAGTAGCACGCACGATTCACGAAGATTTTTACGTTGACGATCTGATTTGTGGAAATAATGATAAAAATAAGCTAATTCAGATCTGCAATGACACTGCAAAAGTTTTGCAGTCTGGGTGTTTTCCTCTACGTAAATGGATTTATAATTTCGACGTAGACTCAGACGTAGACATGCCTACTGACGCAAAAGATTTTTCGTTAGGTGAGCATGTTCACAGCAAAACCTTAGGTTTAGGGTGGTACCCACATCGTGACGAATTGTATTTTCATACTCAATTTGACCCTGAAACACAACCCATTACGAAACGTACAATACTATCGGGTGCATCACAAATTTACGATCCACTCGGGTTATTAAGTCCAGTCATAACACAAGCGAAGATGTTGTTTCAAAAATGTTGGCTTTTAGATCTCGGCTGGGATCAACCAGTACCCGATGAAATTTCGCAAATTTGGAAGCGTTTTGTAAACAACTTGTCGTTGCTCAATAAGATTCGAGTGCCTCGATTTGTGATGTGTGAACACCCTGTAGTTACTGAATTACACATGTTCGTAGACGCGTCCCTGGCGGCTTATGGTGCCTGCGCCTATGTGCGTACAATTGACAACGTAGGAAATGTTACCATGCGGCTACTTTGTTCAAAGGGTAGGGTAGCATCTATAAAGCCCGTTTTGACTATACCTAGGCTCGAACTGTGCGGGGCGTTAGTGGGAGCGCGATTATATGACAAAATTTCACGCTCACTGAGATCTACTTTTGATAGAGTTGTATTCTGGTCAGATTCGACTATCGTGCTAGGTTGGTTACGTACTCCGTCTAACATGTTAAAACTTACGTCCAGAATAGGGCCGGGAGATACATGAATTGACTAAAGGCCATTCATGGCGTCATGTTAGTGGCGTAGATAATCCAGCCGACTTAGTATCGAGGGGACAAAGTGTAGATGCATTAAATGAAAATAATTTGTGGTTCACTGGGCCATATTTCTTACATGACCCTACATTTGATAGTTCGGAAGACGACCAGATTGAGGTTTTACCGGAGAACTTGCCTGAGCTAAAAACTCATGAGACACACGCATTGCTCATTAACACGCAAAATGAAGAAAATTTATTTCCGTTTTGGAGGTTTTCTCAGTATAACCGCATGCAACGTGCCGCCGCTTATGTGCTTCGCTTTATACATAACGCACGTTATAAAGATGATAAGTGGAAGGGTGTGTTAACTGTGACTGAACTAAACCAAGCTACGATAACGCTCGCTAGACTTTCGCAACGCGAATCATTTTCCGATGTGCGCGATTCACTCGTTTTAACGGGTCAAGTGAGTAAGAAACAAACTCACTTATCAAAGTTGGATTTGTTTATTGATAAAGATCAGTTAGTGCGCGTCGGTGGTCGAATTCAAGATAGCCCTAACTTCGATTTTGACAAGAAACATCCCATACTTGTTTCAAGTAAACATCACTTTTCAATTTTGCTTTTTCGATTTGAGCATAAACGGTTAATGCACGCATCGCCGCAGTTACTGTTGTGTACTATCAGGGAGTCATGGTGGCCACTTGGTGGTAGGAATCTTGCACGCCAGACCTGTCATGCATGCGTAAAGTGTGTACGTATGCGAGGTAAAATGATTGCACCAAAAATGGGTAACTTAGTGAAAGAGAGATTAGAACCCGGGTATCCTTTCATGTATTGTGGTGTAGATAATGCGGGACCTCTGATTATGTTAAACCGGCGAGGCAGAGGTGCTCAAACTGTTAAAGCATACATTTGTTTATTTATATGTTTTACTACGCGCGCAGTTCATTTAGAGTTAGTTAGCGATCTCACTTCTGAAGCGTATTTATTAGCTTTGAAGCGATTTATTTCACGCCGTGGCAAACCGGCTGAAATATTTTCAGACAATGGGAAGAACTTTGTTGGTTTGATGAATGACTTCGGCAAATTTCTTTCCACTTGTTCTGGTGATATCAAACAGTACGCTGCATCACAGAATATTAAATTTAAAATGATTCCTCCTTATGCCAGTCATTTTGGAGGGCTGTGGAGAGCCGCGGTTAAGAGTTGTAAGTATCATTTGCGACGTGTGGTAGGTAACGCACGTTTAACGTTTGAGGAGCTCAGCACTGTATTGGCGCAAATTGAAGCCATACTGAACTCCCGTCCTTTGACTCCAATGTCAACAGATCCTCATGATTACCTCCCTCTTACCCCTGGTCATTTTCTGGTTGGCCGTCCTCTGACAGCGCCTATCTGTGACGAAGACATCAGCACCGTCCCTGCCAACCGCCTGACACGCTTCCAAAGGGTCGAACAAATCCGGCAGCATTTTTGGAACCGCTGGTCGAAAGAATATGTCTCGGAGCTGCAGACCAGAACCAAATGGCGAGAGAATCAAGATGGTTTACAAAAGGACACGCTAGTTCTTATGAAAGACGACAACCAACCTCCCTTGAAGTGGAGTTTAGACCGCATTGTCGAAGTCTATCCAGGCAAGGATGGAGTGGCTCGAGTAGCTGATATCCGGACTGCTTCTGGTATCGTACGGCGAGCATTTTCGAAGATCTGCCCACTGCCACTGGACGAATAGCTGCTAGCTGGGGATCTTGCTCATCCTGCTGCAGCCTTTGGAACCTGCTGCTTCCAAGGCCGGGGAGCATGTTCGGGCACAAGAACTCTTTGGACGATGACCTGGCTGGTTTTCTATTATGTCGTTGTGACGTTACTTCAATATCTGCACTCATTTTGTTAATCCTTGAAAAAATGGTATTATAATAATATATTTATAAAATATTACGCAATCCAGACTTTATGTGTAGTTAGACACACAAAAAACTACAACAACGTTCAAGAAGATTAGCTTTCTGTAGCGTCGCAGAAATGGGGAGGAGCAGTCAAAGCAATTTCATATGGCAGCAGGCGCGACTATGCTTAAATACAACCAATAAGAGGTGATGAACTTTGATATTGACATATTTTCGACCAATCACAGAAAAAAAGATACACACTTGTAATAGACGAGACCTAAGTCGAGACAAATATTCCGATTCGATAATGTCAGACAGAATAAGTACAAGTACCCTACTTACCTACATGTGTCCTTCAAAAAGCGGTTCCCAAAAACTGAATAGCCTTATAAAACAGCACTCTCCGCCTTGCAATGAAAGCCCCACGTCCAACAGTGAACAGTTTTACCTGTTGACGTCATTGAATTGGTGGATACTAGCCTGTCAGGATCCGGACGGACGGTCACTAATGGCGGATCCGGATCCGGTAATTGAGTGACGAAGATCCGGGGATCAGCGACTGCCGTTGCTAATTTGACTACATCGTGTCGGCTTAGTGCGTAAGGGCTCAGTCACATCGGCTGGGATTTGAGTACCTAATGTATTCCAAGGGTCATAAGATAAGTGTCATAAATAATATAGGTACATGAGGCGAGTAATACACGTAATGTCCGTTTGTGCATTATCTTTGCACTGCCAATAGAAATTTCGGCGTTCCCTAATACGGGTTATATTTAAACGATTTGACAGACGCATTTGTCCACGCAGCGTTGTGCAATGCGCAGCGTTAAGCGGATGCGTCTGACAAAACATTTCACATAAACCGTATTTGCATAAAAATAAGAAAGAAGGTCGCATTTTCCTAATAAATACATGCGATAGCGCTGCGCAAAAATGACACACAAACGGACGTTAAGTGTGTTTCTCACCAAAAGTTTAGTTCAATGTGAAGTAACAGATATTTGGTTTTTATGAAATTGGAGAAGGTGGAAATTCTTCAACTCGATAACTCAAAATTCATTCACGATTAAATTCACAATATGGTAAAGCTTCATTCAAGCTGGATATTTGTATCGAAAAGGCGTTGCATTTTCTCTCTTCTGTCACCCCGAGGGAAGGTCGCGCGTGAACTTGTCAGACTGTACGGCCGGGAACACACTTTTTATTCGAATGCGTCAGGAAAATGCGCAGTAACGCACGTGAATTGTGATACTTACCTAACCCTTAAACTAGCCCTTTGCACTACCTACGCATTGATATAAATAGCCCCAAATCCGTCGGTTACAAGTTATAACCGCGTCGTTACGTATTCCCGCAACCCCGTATTTCGACTTGACTGCATATTTCAGCGGCAACCCGAGGCTGCGGTTTAAGCCGAAACTCAAATTGACAGCTCGAGACGGATTTGCCGCGTGTGACGTCGACTTGCTCAAGTCTTTGAGCAATGTTTGAGCGTAGCTTTGAATCGTGGAAGGTACTGTCGCTTAAAACCAGTATAAGTTGATCTCTTAGAGCGGTTTTGCTGATAGTACAGTGGGTTAGGTCCGTATTTTGCAACTTAGGTGTTACCCACAAATTACATAACGCACTTTAGGGGGAGGGGGTTTCCAGCCGGGTCATTCTGACACCCATTCCCTGGAATTAACGACACCGATGGGTGAAATAGAATGATGCTATTGCTTAGAATATGTCGGTACCATACTTGCTGTAGAATAAGGTATTACTTTCTTAATTAATTAATAGTCCATTACTTAATTAATAGAGAAGTATAATTCTTTAATTGTAAATGTTTTTGATATTATGTGCTTATTCCTTTCACGCTTATTCTATTACATTTCTGTGTAACGTAACTTAGCCCGGGTATCTCGGGTTAAATGCACAGCATCTTTTCCTAAATCGGTTAAAAACTGTACCATCTGTCCTTCAAATATCTAAGTAATTGAAGTCTATGAATGGCAGTCTTCGAATAAGTAGGGAGGAAGAGTAATAAGACCCATGTCCAGCAGTGGACTGTTGTGGTTGTAAAAGCAATAACTTCATCTTAGCTGTGACAGCTAGAATCAAAGCCATGTATACCTTGCCTGATAAATTTACGATGGTAGCATTAATTTGAATAGATTATTTGGCACGTTAATACGTTTGACGTGAAAAGCTAGTTGGTAGATTAATAATATACAATGTAAGTATTTCATGATATTTTATGAGTATTTGTGATTTTGGTTAATATGTGTTTTACCTCAAATTAACATGAAAGAGACTGCGGATTATGCTAATATTGTTAATTACCTATGTGATAATTAAATAAACCCATATGAAGTTTCAATCTCTTTGTGGATCATTTAGGTATTTATAAAATATAATAACTATTATTATATCTAGGTATTATAATTACCGGCTCAGAAATAGGTCGAAAAGTGGCTTGCATGTCGATATTCTACAGGATACATTTCGGGGAGTGTGCACAGTCTCTCCATGACCTGATACCTCCGTCACCATTCCATCTCCGGTGCACGAAACGCCGGTTGGGATTCCACCCTTATATCGTAGATATCCCGCAAATTCGCACAAAGCGTTTCGCTTCTACATTTTTAATGCGAGCTGCTATAAGAGTGGAACTCCCTGCCTGCGGATTTGTTTCCGGAACGTTACAACCTGGGCCTTTTCAAGGCGAAAGTGAATAAGCATTATCTGGGCGAGCATGTTCCATCATCGTCTGCATCGTCACTTAACATCAGGTGAGATTGCGGACAAATGCTTACCCATTTATTGGTAAGGTGTTTCGGTTAAGTACTTTTTAATAATATTTGAGCAATGAAAAAACTGGCCGTTGCCATAAAAGTAGAAAAAAAAAACGAATAGGCCATGCCATGTTTGACAGCTGTCAAACCCATACTAGAAGACATGTCAACAAAGATAAATAGACCATATGTCATACAAATGTCATAGCAATAAAATGTTTTTGACGAACAGCTGTCAAATATGGCCTATTCAAACGGCCATACTATAGGTAGGTCTATATTTTCTTACAAAGTATAATTTTCCCGCAGTAATTTGTCTACCGAGCAGGTTGCTTAATCCCAGGTAATTACGGCTCTAGGCATTAACTTTCCGAACATGACACTATGACCAACTTAATACAACCTTCATTAATTTGTACTTAGGCCTAGGCATAGTAGAAATGACTGCAGTAGGACATGTCTAGCAATGGACGTGCGTTTGTGCAAAAGATATAGAGTGCGTTTGATCTTATAGTTCCTATGTTGGTAGCATTGGAAATTTGTATGTAATCAATCAGTATGCAATATTATACGGCCGGCATAATATTACATACAAATTTCCAATACTACCAACATGACGCCATAGGAACTATGAGATGAAACGCACTCTAAGTATATTGCATCTAGCATAATAAGTGTAACAGGAAGGGGAGAGACTGATGTCAATAGCTTCGTGTTGTTCTAGCGTCAACGTTAGTTTCTAGTATGGGAAATACCTGGGTAATATGACATTTTCATGCGTCTGACAGAAGCATCCGACGAAGCTGCAATAAAAGTGTGCAGCAATCTTCGAGCAATGCGGACTTTCCGTTCCATTCTGGCCCGGAAGCAACCAACGGCTACGACGTGTTTAAAGATAGGGACGTCTCTACTTTTTTTCTTATTTTTGCCCTTGGAAATAGTTAATGAATCATTTTTATCGTTTTCATTTTCAGATCGCAAAAAATCCGTCTGTGTAAGTAGAAGAGCCTTGCTTTGAAGAGTACCATAAAACACTGGCCCTAGTTTATATAGTTACAATAATCTCTACAAGTGAGTAAAATAGTAATAAGTAGATAGTTACAGTTCAAAAACCACTGCCGGAATAACCTTGCCTACTGATTTCTCTCTATACTGTAGCTTAAGCCTGGTTTAATAAACTTGGCTCTATGCAGCAGACTATGCAGACTAATCTATAAATAAAAGAGGTTTTAGACTTTTTTTCAATTTGTATGTTTGTAATGTTTAGAATAACAAAAACCCGACTGCGGTAATTTCACCGTTTTATATTGCGATAAAAATCCGCCATCTAAATTTATGATTTTTAATATAGCCAGTGTCACTCGCGCTGCTGAGACGAATCTGACGACACCTCATACGTCAAGATCCGCCTAGCCATTAGGGTTGTAGCTCGTGAAAAATAATTTTCTTGTCCACATACATACATAGGTACATACTCTCGAAAAACATAACCATTAAAACTTAACCATTAAATTCTGAGGCAGTCGGGTAAAAAAACGAGTAAGTACAGTAAAATCGGAAATGGAGGGAGTGAGCCTTTTATAAACCGCTATATTTAGTGAAAAACTGTCGACCAGAATGTAATAGAAACGTTTTCACTTAACGCTGGCTAGTTTGTGGGCGATTGGGAACATTGGAGACCATTTCCAACCTTCGTAAGTTTTTATGAGCCAGTTTAGCTCGCTCGGAGGTACTGATAGGAATGCCTTTTTTGTTATACCGGCGCGAGACGGTGTAGGTATTGAAAACTTTGCAGACATGAAACTGAACAACTTAAACTATTTGACCCCAAACTAGAAAACAAAGAAAAATAGTGTTATGCCAAACATTAACATGATTTAACAGCTGTCAAATAGGACTTATTTGACGGCCGTAGTTTAAGCGCATTCATAACGCGTGTAGAAGTTTTGGAATTTCCGAATTTCTCATACTTAAAACAGACGCTGACGCAATAAAAATGCATATTATAAGCTTGCGTTGTTTGACAGATGCATATTACCTACTGTTGATGAAGATTCCTCTTCCGCATCCTCATAATGCGGAAGTTCCGCAATTTTTGAGGTTCCTCATCCGCTACCGCTTCCACTTAAAAGAAAGTTCAAAATTCCGGCGAGTTAGTGTCTTAACATGATAATGCTCTTCCTCATCCGCATCCTCTTCCTCATAATTAAATCCTCATCCTCATCCGCATCCTCCAACTTTTGGCTTATCACCTCCTCTTCCGCTTCCTCTTCCTCATAACAGCTTCCTCATCAACACCAATGCATATGCCTCTGTTAAACTAGTTTTAGAATGCAATACACCTATCTCTTTTACACCACCGGACGTCAGACAGCCATTGGAATAAATTCATCATCTTCCTGTCCCCCGAATCAGTTGGGGTCGGTGCATGTTTTGTTACAACATAAAATCGTGTAGCAAAAGGATTTTGCCATAGTCGGCGCTATTATGTATATGTCGCAGTACGATGGCAGAATTAGGTTTTTGGCCAAAAACCTAGTTTTTTGGCCAAAAGCCGGCATATGGCAAAATCGTAGACTACTTTCGGCCATCGTCCTAAGTTGATCCAGGTTTTTGGCCAAAAACCTAGGATTTTGGCCGAAAAACTAGGATTTTGGCCGAAATCCTAGATTTGTTTAGTATTATGACTTTTTTTGCATTTCGGGGGAACTTCTTCTTCTTCGAGTGGTACACCAAGTCGCCCAACAACCCGATGAACCATGGTGTTAGAGTTTTTAAACCGCCTACTGCAAGGAGCAGGCCTCTGACAAGGTTGTGTTATGACCGCCATCTAAGTGATCATAAAGAGCAATCGGGACCGACGGCTTACCGTGCCCGTGTAGTTCGGGCATACACCTCGAAAGGCGTCATTCGTCCAAAGGTAGCATTGGACGTTCTAGAGGGTGGGAGGTAGCGTCAGACGCTCTGGAGGGCGTGGGTAGCGTTGGAAACTCTGGAGGATGTAAGATGACGGGCGTTGGATTTTCTGGGGGTCCGACGCTACCTCCTGGTCTCCAGGGCGTCCAACGCTACCACCAATCCTCTAGAGCATTCAGTGGTACGTCCTGCTCTTATGGTGTCTGTTGCTCCCCCCTGCCCTTCAGGGAATCCGAGGCAATCCTGTTGTTCAGACTTCCTGATGTCCCTCCTTCAGGGTGTCCATTTACGGTGTCCAGTGTCCTACCCTCAACAGATCAGAGGGAGGACGTGCATAAAGTACCTCTTCACTCCTCGTTCCCCCGAACCACATCTATAATCACTTAGACGGCGATCGTTACACAACCATGTTAGAGGCCTGCTACTTGCAGTAGGCGGTTGGAAACTCTGATACCAGGGTCCACAGGCTAGTTGGGCGATTTGGTGTACCACTCGAAGACGAAGAAGTTCACCAGAAATGCAAAAAAAGCCATAATTCTAAACAAATCTAGGATTTCGGCCAAAATCCTAGTTTTTTGGCCAAAATCCTAGGTTTTTGGCCAAAAACCTGGATCAGCTTAGGACGATGGCCGAACGAAGTCTACGATTCTGCCATGTGCCGGCTTTTGGCCAAAAACCTAGGTTTTTGGCCAAAAACCTGATTCTGCCATCGTACTGCGACATATACATCTAACTACTTACTAAACCCTCAAATCAGTACTAAACCAAGCTATTACTGAAATGAAACAAAGGAATTCTAAGGACTGCCATTAGGCTAATATATTGCTACATAGCTGAACTGTGGCCAGGAAGGAAGGACAACCCTTTAATGATAAATTGGTAGAGTTTCGTTGAGGGTAGAGTTGCCATTACATCGTGACTATCGACAGTATTGAAATAATAATCCCTGGACGAGACACACAGCGCCATCTAGCCCCTAACTAAGCAAAGCTGGTACTATGGGTACTGATCAACTGATATAATACTTATATACTTTTTTTTGTAAGTAAATACAAAACATACATAGAAAACACACAAACTAAACACAAATATTAGAAAATTGACTTTAAAAATATTTGTGTTTGGTGGGAATCGATCCTACGACCCTCGGCGTGGAAGGCAGGGATACTATCCACTACGCCATCGGGACAGTCAGTGAAAGTATCGATAGTTTAAAATTTAGCAATAATATCGATACTGTCGATCGTAACGTTTCTCAAGATTGAAGAACTATCGATAGTGCCTATCGATTGAGGACTGTCTCGCTCTTGTCGCTCAGGACCATCTATCGTAGATTTTATTTTCTACTTAATAACGGTATTTCGATTGTTTTAAATCGATGCACCTTTTCGATAGTATTTCAGTACAGTTGTAACTATCGATACTATCCTATCGATGGTATAGGGTTTTTGGAATAAAAACCATCGATAGCAGTACTATAGATTTTTCGGCAACACTATTTCAAATATGTTTCAGAGTGGTTTTGTTTGTAATTTCCATTACACAAATGTTCAAGGTTATCTAAGAAATGAAACGTACCCAAATCGTGTGTCACCCATCATGATCATTAACATCACCCAATAAATTGAGCATTATTGATGCAGTTTTTTGTAGTAGATAGGATGATTTAAGAGGAAGGTTATAACAAATTCTGGGCAAATTACCTTTTCCCACGCGAAAATTAGTTGCAGCGGGTGAAACCGCTAACGGGCTGCTATGCTAGTTGTCTACCTATAGAGGTACATGGTGTTAATTTAAATACGTACCATAGCTTCGGGGTGGGTTAAGTGTTGATCAAAGATGCCGTGAAAAATATTGAAAAAAAAATTCAAGTTTTTTTTTTTGCGGATTTAGTCAAAACTTACAAAAAAATAAAACAATTTTTGACACTGTTCTTGTTTAGAGAGAGCCCATAGAAGTACTTTCGTCTAAGAAGCAACTTTGAGTTTGAACGAATTTCGACTGAGATACAGGCATTTGAATCAAAATGTCAGCCAAGTACAAAAAAAACCAACGTGACTGTTTTTTTTTTATATTTTTTACGGTAAGTATCCTTTATCGATACTAAACCTACCCTGAAGCTATGTATGTCACGCATTTAAATTAACACCCTGTATAATTTGGAAATGATACCCAAATCTACACCAGAGGTTTTGAATGTCAAAGATTTGAAGCTTAACGGGAAACCACATTTGGTTCTAATGAATAAGATATAAGCTCTAACTAAAGGCTGAGCTGAAATATTGTTTAATGGTGTTAAGCCTCTTCCTATACCAAGCAAAAGAGAATGGCTTAGTAACCTAGTAACTTTAGTAACCTAGAGTAAAACAAATATTTTGTCCAAAGTCTCTAGACTCTTCGAAGGTGCAAATTCTAGTTTTAAAGACTTCGTTGAGAGCTTAATTCCAAGAGAATGGGACGACGGAATTAAATTCGTCGTAGCTCGCCGCTCGTAGCGGTACTCGTAGCCGTAGGAGTGTCTACGAAAATGTGTAGCCATAGCATAGCAGTTACGATGGTTCTCAATCTCACCGCATGATTTTGCGGTGTTTTTCCGGATCCGGTTTTCATGATATCGCAGTTTTAATTTTGGGTCCCAGAAAGAACTGGGATCAAACGTGAAACGAGTTGTTTGAATCAAAAATCACAGCAGATACTTAGGTTCACATTGCCGCACCAAATTGCGGCTGTCATAAATTGGCTTTTATGTGGTAGCTGTCACAAACCGCAATATCCCCGGTGTGTGTGTGTATAATTCACATTGCGTGACACGTAAAGTAGTTATTTTATGCGTGCGACAAATTTTACCAATTTCCTGCATGCATATTACAAGAATTTCCCATAATTTTGTCCCACAAAATGTGTTACGATAAAATCAAAATGTGTGAGATTGTGTAAGATTGCTTGACTTAATTGCAATTAATACACATATTATGAACAAATTCCCATTTATGGTAGTAAGATTACAAATATAATTTGATTTTATTGTTTTTTTACACGCCATACTACATTACTCACACAAGGTAATAAAAAAATGTTTTTATGGGCTAAAATTACAAGTCTTACCGATATAATTTTACTAATGTCCCGTAGGTGCCAAGGAAATTTAGGTTATGAAATAATACACACACTGTAATATTTGGATTCTTTCTTATCTCTTTGTTTATGTGTGGCTGGCTTCATTCATGATGACACACACATACACAAACACACACACACACACACACACACACACACACACATACAAACATATCACTCTTTTATCCGGTTCCACTCGAACATAATAATAAGAAGAAAACTATAGTCGCCCCGTCTGACCATTTCAGGGGTGTTTCATTATAAATTGTGTATTACTGTAGTGATCGGTTGCCAGCCTTACACTTCAAATTGTAATGCACATTAAACTTGCACATTAATATCGAGAAGTCGCCTCTTACAACACCTAAGGGACAGAAATATGGTGATGCTATTCTAAGCTGGCATCACACGGCTAACCATTCGTTATTTGATGATGAGAAATGCTTTTTAATCTCACTTGGATGACCAATTTACACAAAGTTTCAGAGTTTCAGTTTGAAGCCCATATTGAGGATGTTTCATCTTAATTAAGTAACTTTCAGTTTGGGAGCTATCAGCGAATATGTTCAGTTTGCTGACTGAGCTGTGAGGCAGTTTCGTGATTAATGTGTAGAGATTATCTCGACTGTACAAGATGTCTACTGTATAGCTATCACGGGGTCTATCTATTATAGGTAGGTACGTGTGGCATTTCGTTCATACTGGGTGTATGGTGTCGACATCATGCGCCCCCGTGTGGTAGCGGCTAAGAAAACTGCCACCCCTAGTCCACTCAGGGTGTTTCATAAAAGGCGACGTAAAGTTTTTGACCTCGGCTGATTATCCTTCGACTATGGTCAAACCCATGGTGGCGGTGATACCACCTACAAAAGCAATCCCAGAGGGTTGACGTCAGGCAGGCGACCGGCCATAAAATATTGCCAAATCTTTTTAATATGTGATTTTGTGGTCTAACAAATCATGTTGCGTGGCAGGCATATATGATGATGTCGATATCACCCTTATTCTTTTCAAGATGTGTCGTAAAAGGCGAATATGCGTAAGTACAGTGTGATCGTCAACTCAACTGCCAAGCATAGCAATTTGCATCTATCATAGCATTCATACCTACCTACAGCAAACACTGGTGATGACACAAGAAATACCACCAACCATCTCATTTTATAAAAAATATATTAAATTACTAAATGAGCATATTTTAACTGAAATTAAAATAGGTACACTTACATACTTTCACTTACACCAGCACTTTTCGACAATCGCAGGCTCAAATCCTGCACAAACCGTGCCTGCGGTACAATATTGCATTATGTAAAAATAAAATAAAAATCTAAAAATTAAGTATACATAAAAATGTTCAGCGTAAAGTCAACATAATATCGTTTTGTAAACACGCACGAAAGAGTTGGGGTATAAAAAAGTTGGCAAGGCCCGTCATTCATCACCACGCCACCCCTGAATATTTTTTAGAGTCACGCAACCTTCATTACATCCTCCTACCCTTAGCGAAAGGGAAGACTCAGTACGTACAAGAAAGTTGCTACAAACAAAAACAAAAAAATACAAACGGGATTCGAACCTACGATATTCGGCGTTCCGTTCTTAATGGAGTAGAGTCAATAAAGTGCTTTACACACGTAACGTCCATTTCGATATTATTTTGCGCTGCGTAATGCATACGTCGCCGTGTGGTGTCGGCAGAGTAGAATCTCACCACCTCAAATCTGCCCGTGGGTATCGTAAGAGGCGATAAAGGGCTTCCGGGAGGTGGGCAGCAGCGCCTCCCGTGTTGACAACATAGTCCACAAACGCAAACTGCGGTCACCAACCCGCCTGCCCAGCGTGGTGACTATGGGCAAAACCCCCCATGGACAGGACGAGAACAAACCGGCCCCTAGTTCCCGGCCACCTTACTACCCCGGGCTACGGTAGCGGCCCGGGTAATGGTAGGGCAGGGGGTGCGAAGAATCCCCGGGCTACGGACTACGGCTGCCATAGACTGACCCTGGCGACGTATAACGGACGCAGTCTGCGGCTGGACGAAAGTCTCCAAATCCTTGAGGTAGAATTAGATAAGATACGGTGGCATGTTCTGGGATTGTCAGAAATCCGAAGAGAGGGGGAGGACACGATAACCCTAGAATCAGGTCACCTATTCTACTTCAGGGAAGGGAGCGCACAATCCCAGGGTGGCGTAGGGTTCCTTGTCAATAAGGCTCTCTGTGACAACGTGGAGGAGATCAGCAGCGTTTCGAACAGGGTAGCGTACCTCGTACTGAAGTTGACCGAGAGGTACTCTCTTAAGGTCGTACAGGTATATGCGCCGACTTCGAGCAGCTCAGATGAAGAGGTGGAGGCCCTATACGACGACGTGTCGAAAGCCATACACCAAACCACTAAGACCCACTTCACTGTTGTCATGGGGGACTTCAACGCTAAAGTGGGACAGGAGCACGGCGAATCAAGCTTGGGACCACATGGCTACGGAGCAGAAACCAGAGGGCCAAATGCTAGTCAACTTTCTTAGCAGGCAGGGGCTGTTCTGTATGAACACCTTTTATCAGAAAAAGCCCCAACGGAAGTGGACCTGGAAGAGCCCTGACGGCAGGACGAAGAACGAGATTGACTTCATCATGACGGATAAACGGCATATATTTAGGGATGTCTCAGTGATCAGTAGGTTCAATACCGGAAGTGATCACCGACTAGTAAGAGGCACCCTAAATATCAACTTCAAGCTAGAAAGAAACCGCATGGTGAAGCAAGTTCTCCGTCCCAATCTGCCCCAAGCCGGACATGAAGAGTTCCAACTTGAACTGAAAAATCGATTCGCTGCCCTGGAGACCCCGGCAAACGTTGACGAGGACCTAGAGAGCATAGTCAGGGCTATTCGCGAAGTGGGGACGAAGCATTTTCGTAAAAGGCGAACAGACAAGAAGTCCAAACTTTCAAGCGAGGCCCTGGAACTGATGCGAATTAGACGGGAACACCAGAGGATGCATTGCCAGATCCCCAGTCACTTAACAAAAGATCCGAAGTATGGTAAGACGCGACCTCCGAAGCTATAACACTCGACTCGTAAAGGAGGCGATTGAGAAAAACCGAGGGTCGAAAGTTTTTACCAAGACACTGGGAAGGAGTCATCTGGCAAAGCTAACTACCTCGAATGGTGTAACTGTCACATCGGTTCCAGAGATTCTCGCTGAAATTGAGGACTTCTATGGAAATCTGTATGCCTCACAGGCGAAAAATCCTCCACCTGATGCGACCCCAGACCCAAGAGCTCCTCTCTCCCGCCACTTTACAGAAGATCTCCCGGACGTAGATATAGACGAAATCGCGGCGGCTCTCAGACAGCTTAAGAATGGGAAGGCTCCCGGGGAAGACGGAGTGGCCTCTGAGCTACTTAAGGCCGGTGGAAAACCTGTCCTCGAGGAGCTGAAAAGGCTTTTCAACTCTGTAATAGCCAATGGGACAACCCCGAAGGCGTGGAGCAGAGGTGTAGTGGCATTGTTTTTCAAAAAAGGAGACAAAACGCTTCTCAAAAACTATAGACCGATCACACTTCTGAGCCACGTCTATAAGCTGTTCTCGAGAGTCGTCACGAATCGTCTGGCATCAAGATTTGACGCCTTTCAGCCACCGGAACAGGCCGGGTTTCGTAAGGGCTTCAGTACCGTGGACCACATCCATACTGTAAGGCAGGTTATACAGAAGACAGAGGAGTATAACCAACCACTGTGTATGGCTTTTGTGGACTACGAAAAAGCCTTCGACTCTATCGAAACCTGGGCTGTTATGGAGTCCTTGCAGCGGTGCCAAGTCGACTGGCGGTATGTGGAGGTGCTGAGAAGCCTTTATCAAATGGCTACGATGTCCGTTCAAGTACAAAACCATAATACAAGACCCATCCAACTGCTCCGTGGTGTAAGACAGGGTGACGTTATATCCCCGAAACTCTTCACCAACGCATTGGAGGATGTCTTCAAAACTCTACAGTGGGATGGACTGGGCATCAACGTCAACGGCGAAAGTCTCACCACAGAATACATAATAGTACAGGTACAGAAGACGCACTCCGCCATAGCGATTCAACAAATATAAATCTTTACGCGCGATAATAAAGTACAATTTCCTTCGCGCCGGCTTTGGATACCTACTTTTATATTAGCCTACTCATCGCGCGCGCAAGCAAAAATGAGCCGAATGGCTGCGCGCGAAAGTTCTTCTGCCGCTGGCGCGTCCTGAAAGTCACAGTCAGCGCGCTTGGTGGGGATGTCACTTTCGAATTTTAAAGGAGGAAGGTAGATAGGTTCAAAAACTCTGACATCGGGGTTCATCAAGTCGTTGTAGTAGTAGGTACCTAGATAATAAATAATAATTTTATTACATAGCTAGAATCTATGTAGGTACCTATTTTTTTACCTTTCGATGTCACGCGGTAACTTGTGGAACTTGAGGCTTTTATCACTAGAATTATTCAAGCAATTATAAGCAATGCAGTATTTTCTTATTCTCATTTTTGCGTAATTTACGTAAATTTAGTACAAAGAAAGAATTAAGAGCGGCAACGTGGGAGCGCGTGCTGAACGAGCGGCGTGCGGCAACCCACTGATTAACCTCCCCGCGGGTGTCGCCGCACGTACTTGTAAATCTATACCTACGCAGCGGAGTGCGCCAGGCCTGGTCTCACGCATCTCCGCTTTGCCGACGACATAGTCATAATGGCCGAATCGCTGCAGGACCTGCAAAAAATGCTATCTAGTCTTAACTCTGCCTCGAGACGTGTTGGACTTGGGATGAACTTGGATAAGACGAAGGTCATGTTCAATCAACACATAATCCCCGAGCCGGTCTCCGTCGAAGGTGTAGTCCTTGAAGTTGTCCAGAAATACGTGTACCTTGGGCAAACTTTGCAGATGGGAAGAGACAACTTTGAGGCCGAAATCACCAGAAGAGTGCAGCTTGGTTGGGTAGCATTTGGAAAGCTGCGTCACATCCTCGAATCATCTTTGCCACAATGCCTTAAGACCAAGGTGTTCGATCAATGCGTCCTACCAGTCATGACCTACGGAGCCGAGACGTGGAACTTGACAGTAAAACTGGCCCACCGGCTACATGTCACTCAGAGAGCTATGGAAAGGTCTATGCTTGGTATCTCTATAATGGATAAAGTCCGGAATGAGGCCATCCGAAAAAAGACCAAAGTGACGGACATAGTCTGGAAGTGTAGCAAGCTGAAGTGGCAGTGGGCTGGCCACATCTGTCGTAGAACCGACGGACGGTGGAGTAAGCGGGTTCTCGAGTGGAGGCCACGCCTCGGCAAGCGTAGCGTTGGACGCCCTCCGGCCAGATGGACCGATGACTTGAAAAAGGCGGCTGGTAGCGACTGGATGGCAAAAACGAGAGATCGTGCCTTATGGCGTTCCCTGGGGGAGGCCTACGTCCAGCAGTGGACTGCAATAGGCTGAAATAGAAATAGAATAGAATGCATACGTTAGGACAATACGAATTTCGACCTTATGCTCTTACAAATATGGCTATGTCAAAATTTTTGTCAAATGCTTCCGTCAACGCAGCGTTGTGCGACCCCCGTCACCCCGATTCACATAAAGGGTACCTATTTGTATGAACATAAGGTGAAAAATCGTATTTTCTAACGCAACGGTTAGCTCTGCGAAAAATAACGACAAACGGAAGTTATATGATGCCGTGTAATGTCGGCTTAGAAAAGCATGACCCTAATTCATAATCATCCAGGGAATGGGCAGCAGACGTTCCCTGTCAATGCAACATCTTACACTGCGCTCGCCAATCCTCCTGCCAAGCGTGGTGTGTATGGCAATACCCCCGATAGGGGGAGGCCCATGTCCAGCAGTGGACTGTTGTGTATGGTTGGTTGACGTTATGTGTGTAAAGTGCCTAAGTTCATTTCACTGAATTTTTGAGTGACGGACGGAACAGCACGAAACATTTAAACAAAACATTTTGAGATGACTGCAGCTACTTTCTCGAGTGAACATCCCACTAATTAAGAGCTCTTACTATTTCATCGAGTTATTAAGCGATACTTTCAACCACTTGCAACAAACTTACATTTACAGCTAAAAATAACAAACCCTTCTTAAAATTCATGGAGGCATTTCTTTCATAACTGCAAAGGTAACTTTGCAAACAGCGTCATGAGAACGCCTCTGTCGCCAAGTTCAAGTTTTAATTAATTTTGAACTTTGAGCTGAAAGTTTTAAAGCGTATTTTTGTTCGAGAACGGTGTTGATAGCTACAGGGTGGACGAAATATTGCGATGTCGGTAAATTGTAGGAGATTGGGGTTGCCAGTTGAGTTGAGTACAAAACTGCCTAATAACAATTTAGAGGATTTTTTTTCTTTTCCTTCTTTGTGTGGGACACCGACTTGTCTAATCATTATATTTTTAATTTTCCCTTACCTGAGGCTTTAAAGTATTTAAATCTTCACTAGAAAGAAAACATTATACGTCCGATCTCAAAACTTTAATTCACCAAAATTATTTGTCCAGTCTATTATTTATTTATCTTGTTAAATAACGGTTTCAAAAGCTGATCCTCATTTTCCCGCACAAAAAATATTTTTTTCCGGCATGTGCTACATCTTAACATTTCTCTTGATTGACTGTATTTATTACAAAAAACCTCTTCAAAATCGGTTGCGAGTTTTAGGAGGTGTTTGCGAATTTCACGTATAGACAGACAGAGAAACGTGACTTCATTTTATACTAAGTATTAATAATGATAATATAGACCAAACTAACTTTCCAACATGTCGATCATCTGATGACCCCATGTCCAATCCCACACAACAATAAGTAGTCATTGTCAAAAAAGGAACCACGTGATATGTCAAAGTAATATTTAGTTCTTTCGTTCATGGGACCTCCAGTGATGAGGGGTTTAGTTCATTAGGCCTCCTATTATTAGGGGTTTCGTTCATAACGTTTCCAGTGGATTAGACTATTCAGTTTGATATGATTACTTCGTATTATACTCATTTTAGAGTCACTTAAACGATTCGATAAAAACGGCCAATCTGGCAACATTATGAAGGACTCTTGTTTTATTAATGTCGGGCCCGGGCGTAAGCGTTTATTGATATAGCTTTGGGCTCTTTCTCAACTTTCGGAAATCTATTTTTGGAACTCTCTCAGCTTTTGCACCCTTGATTGCTTGGGGCAAAGATAGAGCTTTTTAAAAGTTTCTTTGCGTTCTCATAAATGAAAATAAGAAATTGAAAAAATGTCATGTGTCGACCGGGGATCGAACCCGGAACACGCAGGGGACCACCTCACAGCTTACCGATCAACGCTCCTTTGAGTTGCCTATCAATGTTTACGTTTACTTACGGTAGTAACGAATCAAAAAGCGCGGCTTGTACGACACGACTTTTGTGTCGGAACACATCTATGTCATCCTATGTTAAGTTCAATTGCGCCGGGCCGTTGGACAACTCGGTGTCCCACTCGAAAAGAAGAAGAAGTAGTTCATTCGCGTTCATGCGATATGATAACATGTGCGGAAAATCGTTGATGTCATTCTGAAGAGGAAATCACCTCTTTTTGAAGCTGGTTAGAACAGAAACTATCCGTATCGAAAGAAACTTTCAACCGAAGCGTAACTATGAATAATATTCGAAAAGATAAACTATTCAAACGTACCAAAACTTTATTCCTCACTTGCTTCGTTTCTTATCTAAATGTATTCGGCAGTTATGGGCACTTTTTGTTCTGCATATTCTCCATAAAACACCTCTTCGTACTACTAGTAGCACCTCTAACCCACAAGTTAATATTTACTTTTTATTTAAATCACTTTTACTTGTTTCATATAAATAATTTAATTAATATAATTTTAATTAATTACTGTTTTTGGTGCTCAATGCGCCGAAAATCGCAAGTATTAACTATACAAGTTAATAGTTTAAGTTCAATCGCCATAAGACGGTACGCTTCCCATAAAATGTTAAATGGACTTACATCTAAATCGTAAAGGAGACAAAATTCTGATAAAATAACTCCAAGAAAAGTCCCGTGCTTATAAAACATTTTCGCAAAATAATATTAATATTTTAACCCTCAGATTTCCTTGTAAAAACTAATTTGCTACTTTAGGAAAATAGATGGAGCTACTGCGGCAACAGCATTTTTTCAAAAGATCTTTACGTGAGAGTCTTCATCTCACGTAAAGATCTTTTGAAAAAATGTTCTGCAGCTCATGTTTTGAAATTCAGTTTTTCGTTTGAATAGCGTGACGTTTCGCCTTTAACATGAATGAGGGACTGTCCAGGGCTACATTACTGAAAATAAACATATATAGGGTTACATTTAATTAAGTACAAATCTCTTGAGGGTGTGGTCTACTCACAAAACTAAACAACTTTTGTTAGAAACTTTACTTAGAAATATGAAAAAAAAATTGGATCTCCCATACTAGGCAACACACTTTTCCATCATTTTTGTATGGGAGGTCAATTTTTTTTTTCATATTTCGAAGATAAGTTTGTAACAAAAGTTGTTCAGTTTTGTGAGTAGACCACACCCTCAAGAGATTTGCACTTAATTAAATGTAACCGTATAGATGGCGCTCTCCATGATTCATCTACCTGCCGAGTGTAAGCGGCACTGAAAAGACAACTGTATAGTTTTTGACAGTTCTTACAGTACGGTCGTTCGAATGGATCATATTTGACAGCTGTCAAGTCCATACTAGAAGACATGTCAACCGAGAAAAATAGGCCTTATGTCAAAGCATTAGCATGATTTTGACAGCTGTCAAATATGGCCTATTCCAACGCCCATATCGCCCAGGTACGAGCCCAGGTACACAGTCCCTCATACCTACCCAGACATGGTACTTGAGGCGCTGCTAAAATACTTAACAAACTACAATTTATGATGCAGGCAATGTCGTTTTGTCGTTTATTTTAAGTTTTATTTTCTATGTAACAGGGTTCATAAATCTATAGATAGGTATCTATTCAGAGTCTTATGTCGACAGCCGATGTGGCGCAGTGGTTAGTATGCCTGCCTGCCACGCAAAGGTTCCGGGTTCAATTCCCGGTGGGGTCACTCTCAAAGTTGATATTTATCACTTTGTGAATTTGTTCACAGTCTGGTTAGGACATTGCAGGCTGAACCACCTGATTGTCCGCAAGTAAGATGGGTCCGTGCTTCGGATGGGCACGTTAAGTCGTCGGTCCCGGTTGCTGTCTATGATGGCGGTCGTTACACAGCCATGTCAGAGGCCTGCTACTTGCAGTAGGCGGTTGAAAAACAGTGATGTTATTTAGGGAATCCTAGTTGAAACTAGCGTCGCCATCAGTCAGAAATTAACGTACTCGATTGCAGGCAGGCGGCCGTTCATCAAACATTGCCAAATCCTTTTGCTACATGATTTCGTGCTCTAATAAAACATGTTGCGCCGAGCGCCGAGATAAAGGCAGATGATGATTAAAACATAGAAAAGTAGGTGCAACAAATGCGAAAACTTTACTTGTACCTACTCTTTTGCTTGCTATTTATAACTAAATTGAGCCAACAATGTTTCGTCAAGAATTTTGTGTATTCACAGTATTAGATATGAAAAAATTGTGTTGGCTTCGGCCAGGACTAGAACCCGGCTCTACCAACTGATCTATCTCTGATCTAGGTCCCAGACTACTACAGAATAATTATTAGTAATAGTACAATACACTTTGCAATCTCAGCCTTTTTTGTTGGTAAAACGTGACTTTTGAATAATGTATCCTAGCTACCTACACCGAAATATCGCCCTCATTAAATTTTGGAAAACCATTAGAGAACCCGGAACTTAACGAGCATTCCGAAATAAGAAAAGAAGGCACTACCTAACGTCAAGAAGGCTCTTATAAACACGGATGGTCTTTTACTTCGATATGTTAAATTGGAAGATTAGAGTTTTGTATACGAATTTTAATTTGTGGCTCACTCCATCTAGGAAGAGGCTTTTCATTAGAATAATTACAAGATGTGAATATGATATGATATCTTCGGGACCAAGCTGTTGAAAATTTCTTACCGCAGGGTTCGTCGGGTCCTTAGTAGACTCGGTATCCCACACGATAGTAACATATAACTGGGTTTTGGCATTTCACACCGCCATTTCATGAGCGTCAAATAAATTAGCTATGCATGGAAAAAGCACATTTTTAGAGCTCATAAAACGCTGTAATTTATGGAGGCACTAATTTTGAAACCCGGCCAAGTATGAATGCACTTCCGGCACAGTACTTCCGGTGTGCTAAATTGCAAGACACGCCTTAAGTATGTAACTTGGCGGTAATAAACTCGTTTGAGTGAGTACTGGTCTAAATAGATCAAGTGCAAAAATTTTGATAGTGGATGTATCCGCGCTTGTATTGGAGGTTTCGACCTATGTTCGTATTGTACCTAATATTGAGTCGGTGTTCTTGAAAAATGAATCCATCAAACATGAGCCGGAATAGGCTCATCTTCATACATCTGACTGTTACCCAATTATTTTGAAAATGCACTTCGATCTGTCTAAATAGTTTGAAGTACATATTGCAGATAAACGGATTATACTTTTGGCAATTTTTTTATGACGGTTCCTTGGATAGTGCTCGATCTATATATAGGTACCTATAGGGGGTAAAATTTCCACAAATCTGAACAATTTTCTACAAGGAACGTAGATCGAAAGTCGAAACCTCCAATACAGGCGCGACGACAATGCAGGCAGGTGCAACCGCTACAGCCTTGGAGGAACGCTAGGTATGGAGACGCCGTACGAAGAACTTCCCCTCTGTCACGGCCTTTGCCCACGGGGGCTTATCTTATTACAAAAACCAGTTGCTGTCAGATCTTTTACTAGAACGAGTCCAGTCGCGCATGTCAAATGAGCTCCGATAAAAAGCCGAATTGTAGAGCTAATAATGCCTTTAAAAATATGTAAAAATACAAATTTACAACAGAACAATATCACTTTTCATCTGAAAGTATTCCTGCAGTACAATATCACTAAATATTATATAAAATTAGCGATTGAAAATTGTACATAAGTGTTGCCAGTAAGTCGTACAAAATGTCTGATGTGGAGTTTTTTTTAGGTGGATCTACAATAAAATTATTGTATTTTGTTCCTTTTGTTATTATTTTGTGTCGAACAGTGGTGTTAATCATAGTATCGTTAATTTACAAATGAAGATTATAATATTCCACCATATAATAGGTAACAATTAACGATCTTAGTTTATTGATGCCTTTATTAACAGTAAATAGCTTGCTAAGTAAGATTAGAATTTTAGTTTGGGATTGTTCTACTTATTCAATGATGTTCATTTCCAGTCGATATTCAATGAAAAAACGATAATTTTAACTTGAAGTATCGAGCCACACTGAACCCAAGCTAGTGCAGTGAGCCAAGTAATACAAAACGTCGATACTTTTTCTATCGCCATAGTTACAAACCTATATCTACTATATGTAAAGACGGTCTGTACCGAAAACTTTGCAGGCATGATCAGATTATGAAATTGAACAACTTTTACTATGGATTTTGGCAAACCCTGATTTTGTTCGAGTTTCATTGAAAATTAATGTCAGTCTCAGCTGATCGGGTGACATCGGATGTCAGCCGACGTGGCGCAATGGCTAGTCCGACTGCCTGTTCAATTCCTTTCGCTCACAAAGTTGATATTTATCACTTTGTGAATATGTTCCTAGACTGGTCAGGACACCACACAGGCTGAATCACGTGATTGTCCGAGAAGCAAGATGGTTCCGTGCTTTGGAGCCATGTTCAGCCGTCGGTCCCGGTTGCTGTCTATGGTCACTTAGACGGCTGTCGTTACACAACCATTTCAAAGGCCTGCTTCATGCAGTAGGTGGTTGAAAAGCACTGGCACCAGGGTTCATCAGGTCGTTGGACGACTTGGTGTCCTTTAAATTGTTTAAACTTAAGTGCGACATTTTAACTTTAATTACATATACAACGTGTTACAAAACATCCCATAAAAACTCCCATACAAATTGAGTTAATTTTGTATGGGAGGTCCAATTTTTTTTTCATATTTCGACCCATGTTCCATGGGGAAAGTTGTTCAGATTTACCTTATTGACCTTGACCTCCTTTCAGCTTTATTGGTTGTTTTGTAACACCCAGTACATATAAAAAGGATTTCGCACTTACCTACTTCTTATTACATCGCGGTTTCGGTCCAGTCGGTGGTCTTTTATCAGCCGGAGTGCTCAGGCAAAACACGAATATTTGAAAATTTACTTTATAAATATTTGTGTCCGGTGGAAATCGAACCCACGAGCCTCGGCGTAGAAGACAGGGGTACTAACCACTACGTCATCGGGATAGTCGAAGTTATTATGAATGACTTGTTGTATAGATGGTTTTTTAGTAAATTCCCTTACATAATATCCTATGATACTTAATTATCAGTAAATAGAGGTATTGCATTGATTGTACCTACATAATTGTATTATCTGGTCTATGGGGAAAGAAATTAATATTTTAGTTAATTTATACCTTATGCAATATTTAAAATGATGTTATTGCGCCTACATTTCTATTTACTAAAAAATCCTGTTCTTGCTTTTGAAAATGCAAAAATTAAACACAATTTTGAGTAGACTGTTGTAATTAATCGAAAGGTCAAGTATCGATATTGTCGATCCCAACGTTAGCTTGATTTGACAGCTTTACCTCTCCCCCCGCAAATAATGACAGAAATATTTGTATAGAGTAAAGTAGCTATACCCACTCCCTTCCGGGCCGGGACGGAAGATGAGTTGCTCGAAGGCTACAGCAGCTGAAGCTTTAAAACTTCGAGCAACGCATCTTCTATGCTATGATTTTCCGTTAATGGAAAACCTGAAATATAATGTCATTTTTCTCAAGACTCCAGCGACGGATTTTGATGTGGTTTGGGTTTCAGACTAGTATTAGTCTTAGGAACATTATACACTATGTCTCAATGCGGGTCGCTACCTGGTTCAACGCCCGTACAAAAGAAGAGGGGACAAAACGACACCCTGAGTAACACCAGTGGTAACAGCTGTTTAGGAAGTAATAGACTGATTAAAGTGGTTGATTGATTCAATTATTACCATCTTTTATTATATAAATAATCTGTTGGCTGTAATTTTTCGTTGATGGGAAACCTGAAATATAATGTCATTTTTCTCAAGACTCCAGCGACGGATTTTGATGTGGTTTGGGTTTCAGAGTAGTATTAGCCTTAGGAACGTTATGCACTATGTCTCAATGCTGGTCGCTATTTGGTCCATTTTGGGCAATGTCTTTTCCCATGGAACATGGGTCGGATTACGACAGAAAAATTTGGACCTCCCATAGTAGGTCAATAATCAATCAGCTGATCGGCGATTTTGACCCATTTTGATCACCATGGGCTACTCTATTCGCATGTTAAAAAGGACCCAGCACGATTTGTTCGACAAGGGCCGTCCGTTCAAATTGGCTGAAATTTTGAGGAAAGGTAGCATGTAATGCTCTTACCAAAATGTAAAAAAAACAGCGAGCGAAAATGAGCAGTTTTTGGGATATAGCTATTTTAATATTGAAATCACTAAACATAGTTTGATGTAAAAACGTAACTCATTAAGGCAAATGTCATATTAATACTTATTTTTTACGTTTATCTGTATAAAACCAATCCACAAGGTAATTATTTCAATTGGAAAAGTGTCTGTTTCGGGTATATTACATATAATAATAATAATAATACCAGCAAGGCAAGCTAGATCGCCTAATACAGCAATGGCTCCAATCCAAAGCAAAATTTGTTGTATTGTTGCATGATATGCATGGCAGATGGCACCAAGAGACTGGAGTGGACCACCAGGACTCCGTCTAAAGCATAAAATATACAGAAATGCCTCCATTAGCAAAAGCTGTTCAGCATGATGGACCGCTTCTACTAACAGATTGACGTCTGTTGCTGATAGCTATTTTACTATCCCAAAAACTGCTCGTTTTCGCTCGCTGATTTTTTTACTTTATGGTGAGAGCATTACAAACTAACTTTCCTCAAAATTTCAGCCAATTTGACCGGACGGCCTTTGTCGAACAAATCGTGCGGGGTCCTTTGGCTAGCTCAAATTGCTGTGTCACAATTTTTGCCCATTTATAGGGATTTTATAATATTCTACTACATGTTCCATAAGGAACGTTGCTTAGTTTCATGAGTACCTTGACCTTCTTTCGGCTTGTTATACCCTTTTTATTACTCCCGGTGTAGGCCAAAAAATGTGTCTGTCCATTCAGAGTCCGGGGCAATGTTGCTACATTCTTGCTAGATTTTGAAAATTTTGCCGCGGTGTGCCGTCCTGGTATGGGGGAATATTTAAAGTTACAATAAAGTAAGTTACATTATCTAAGTTTTGGTTTTCATTCTTGAACTTTTTCTCATTGACTCTGATAGCCTTTTGCTTGGACTTGATAACTTATCAAAAGTTTTTTTTTAATATAGTTCTTCCTTATGTTATTTTGCAGATAGGTAATTTTGTTTTGATTAAGTAACTACTACTACACCTACTTCTCGAACGGTTTTATGAAGCAACTCGTTGTCGTGATCGAACGTAAAAATTGTTTCGTAAATTAATATTACATACTACAAAAAATATGGTTTCATCGGTACTTAAGTTAATTTTGTGTCTAGTAAATGGTGTTGTATTTGCAAGTAAGTATTTTTAATTATGTTAAAATTTTAACACATATGTTTGTGTGTCTGGTTCAAATCCAGCCTGCGATGGACAATTTTGCTTTCCAAAAGTTGTATATATCTAATATATTTAAAAAAAAAAACAGTGGGAAATGTTTTAAAATTTAGGTATTGTCTCCAATATATTTAGCAATTATCAGAACAGCTCCACGTACAGTCTTGGCGAACCCTCAGAAAAGAGTTGTAAATATCCCAAGAGTGAACATTCCATCTACACAGAAAATGTCCTAATTAGGTATGCCAAGTTCCAGGCCCAGCTGAACGGTTAATAAACCCGTTGTTTGATGAATGAAAGAAATGAAAAATGGCGCAAAATGTCAGCCAAAAAGTAATGTCCGTTGCTGCGTTGCTGTGAGCTGTACCATTTGCATACCATCCGTTTTTTTTTGCGCAACGGACAACGCTGCGTAACTTTTTCATCGACGAATGCGTCCGTCAAAGCGATTCGATAGTAGCATACGTCAACGCACCGTTGGGTATGCGCCGTCGTATTTATATGGGATCAAGGTGGAAATTCGCATTTCCCTAACGCTGCGATAGCGCAGCACAAAAATAACCTCGGAACGAGACGTAAGAAGGAATTCTGTTGGGATTGTTTGCATGAAAATACGAGTTCAAGACTCAATTTCGAAATACAATACATAGCTGTACACAACTTTTCGTGAAGTTGCACCAGTCACCCAAAAGCAATCGGTGAATGCTAAAGCCACTTTTGATAACCTTTTTTGATTCAATACTTATAACTTAATATTACAGATGGTCAAGAAAATTACTTCTTCCGCGATGACTACACATACCTAAGTAGCACACAGAGCTTTTACAAATATCATCATTCTTTCATGTCGTGGAATGACGCTAAAGAAAAGTGTGAGCAGGAAGGAGCTATCCTGTTTTATGCTAATGACCGCAATGAGGCTTTGGAAGTGATGGCCTTCTGGAGACAACAAGTACGGTCCCCCCGCATGTCCCCCCGTAGAAATATATTTGTAGGCATATACTGTAAAACCGATGAAGATTGTGAGACCGTTGATGGTAAGATTGCTTTTATAATTAAAAATGCAATAATCAATAATTTTACAGGCTCGTTTACTAATCAATCACAAGCATTGAATTCCTGCTACCCAGTACTTCCAATAGATATCGCAGTATGTCGCTTTGAGACGGCATCAAGAGATGGAAAATACACTATAATCAAATTCTGTGACTCAGCTGGTAAAGCAGTAAAATGGTATTATAGGCCAGAGTCCTACGTCAAGGCTGGCATAATCCATCTTTTCTATGACCCCATTTTAAACCTGGCCGGTTCTGACCCTGTACGTGGGTACGTGGTTTTCTGATAAACAAAATAGGGACCCGAGATAGGGACTCATCAAGAGTCAGCACTTTTTCGAAATTTTGTCAGTATCTGTGTAGGTACAAGAACTCCATAGCTTGACATTATTTTTTTTAACATTAAAAAAACCGCGTATCTGTCCGGGCAGCACTGGTTTCGCTCAGGTTGAAATATAGTCCGAGCGACGGCTGGTCTCAACCATATCTCACAAAAGAATAGAATATTTTAGCTATGTACGGGTAGAGGAGCTCGAGTACTTCGGATTGGTCGTGGTCTGCCGCGGCGCCGCTTGGCACGTTTGGCGGAGTAGCTAAAAGTTTGCCCTCTGAAAAAAGTTAAAAATATCTCATCGAAGAATAGAATGAGACATCGCTGTAGCGATTTGAGCAGTTTAGAAAAGCGTATAAATCTTGGTCTGCCGGCTACTATCTTGGCACGTTTGGCGGAGTAGCTAAAAGTATGCCCTGTTAAAAAAGTAAAAAATATCTCATCGAAGAATAGAATGAAAATACAGGGAGTAACAGAAAGGGTATAACAAGCCGAAAGGAGGTCAACGTACTCATGAAACTGAACAACTTTCCCCATGGAACATGTGTCGAAATATGAAAGAAAAAATTGGACCTCCCATACAAAAATGCCGATCAGCTAATTGATTTACTATGGGAGGCCCAAATTTTTTTTTCATATTTCTACCCATGTTTCATGGGGAATGTTGTTCAGTTTCATGAGTACCTTGACCTCCTTTCGGCTTGTTATACTCTTTCCGTTACTCCCGGTATATCGTACCGATAGCTTGCTTGAGTCTGCCTACATATATACTGGTCTGCCTGGCCACAGCCTGGCAGTTTTCCCGGTCCGACCACTTTTACTTTTATTAGTAAAAATTTTATTATCTCTTCGAATAATAGAATAAAAATATGTCGTACCGATAGCTTGCTTAAGTCTGCCTAAAAAGTACTGGTCTGCCTGACCACAGCCTGGCAATTTTCCAGGTAAGACCACTTTCACTATTTTTTGAGAAAATTTTATTTCATCGAATAACAGAATGAAACTAAGTTGTAATAATAGTTTATTTAATGCTGATCACATATCCCTTGGTCTGCCTGAGCTCAGTCCGGTAGTTTCTCCGGTGCGATCACTTTGTGATCTCATTAAATTTCAATTTAAAGGGCCTTGACTTTGATTATTAGGGAGTGGGCCCCATCAATAAAATGAAAATTTGTCAGTGTACAGAAGTGAGATTTACAGAGCTATAATCAGAGATATATTTAACTTTTCAGAGGGCAAACTTTTAGCTACTCCGCCAAACGTGCCAAGCTGCGCCGCGGCAGACCACGACCAATCCGAAGTACTCGAGCTCCTCTATCCGTACATAGCTAAAATATTCTATTCTTTTGTGAGATACTGTTGCGACCAGCCGCCGCTCGGACTAATAGTACTTAAAGGTCATGTTATTAAAAAAACAGTGAGTTAGTGTGTTATATGCAAGCCGAAAAAAGTCCAGTGCCCACTGAGATTAAAAAAGTTGCACTTTGCTGTAGGTACAACTAGTAAACTAAGTAAACCTGTTATTTTAGGGCGTTCATCCCACGCCGTGAATATCGACTGGACTTCTGGAGAACCTAAAGTCAGAACGTCGCTTTATGATGAAGAATGCAATTGCGGCCGAGCTTCGGACACTGGTTTTTTTGAAACGTATACCTACCTTTGCACAAGGACGAGTCCCTTCATCTGTAAGAAGACACTTGAGGATTACCAGAGGGATCAAGTTTATTCGACTACATTACCATCCACCTACAACACTCCTCAAGAAGCAGAGGAAATCCAATTTTCAAAGGGAGGTTAGTTGGTTTGTACTCATATAAGTTTAGAGTCATTGAAAAATATAATTTAGTTGTAATAATAAAAAAAAATTACCCTTTTATGGAGGTACAAAGGTTCATACCTATGTTAAAATATATCATTTTCTGTTTCAGGTTTCATGGCGTGTAATTGTTATCTGGTGTTAATTTTAGCTGTAGTATTGTTATTTAAATATTAGTGATACATTTTAAATTGTTTAGTTAGTTACTATAATTTTTGTGTATATTGTCACCAGAAACATTCGCACTGCATGTTTTTATTACAACGTATCTAATTTTGAATATTTTAGCTGTAGTTTTGTTATTTAAATTTTAAAGTACCTCGTTGAACTCGGTTTTTTAACAGATGGCGTTGTTGTTAGCTTATTTTGTTCGGGAGTCATTTAGAGTCTTTAGAGATAACATTAATCGGGTCAAGTATATTTCCTACTAGCTGGTGCCCGCGGACTTCGTCTCGCCAAGGGATGCTTAAAAGAAACCCCTGAAAAATTACGTTATTATTTAAATTTTAGAGATACATTTTAACGTATGTACCTACCTAGTTCGTTACTTTAATTGTTTTGTACAGTAATCAGAATAATTCGCACCGCATGATTTGTGAGGATTGTGTCGCTGCAGTTTTTGTATTAGGTAGAAATGTTAGCCCCGCGCGCCGTTTCCCTAATTTGTGTCTCCTAATATTTTTTATGTTTGTTAATAATGGATTTTCTTAAACATACCTAAATAGTGTTAAATAAAGCCCAGTATAAGTAGATTGTATAAGAATGTACGGCTGATGAGTGCGCTGCGCTGGGTTAGTAAATTACGATTTTATACCTTATTTTCATATATATTTTACGGTTGATGTCAAACGCTTTGACGGATACGTTAGTCACGTTTGCATCGCTTTTGACGGATGTACCTATTTGCTGGCGCAAAAAATATCGCACAATGCTGCGTCGACGGATGCCACAGAATATACAGCGTGTAACGGAAAAACCCTTACAAGCCGAAAGTGGCAAAGCGTACTGGTGGTATGGAACATTTGTGTGAAGTATCACACCGGAAAACGCAAATTTTTGGAAACGAAAAAATAACATTTGTAACCTAGTATGTTAAGGTAGTACAAATTTCATCGTTCCCAACACTAACGAAATTGAGGCCCTCACGATGTCCTCAAAGCCCTCAAACAAAATGTTTAGATGAGCTTTTTCATTTTATGCTAACCTGGTAGGTATCAACACAAACTGTCAATAAACAAAGCTCCGAGGCCCTCACGATGTCGTCCTCAAAACCATCAAACAAAATGTCTACAAGTTTTCTTCATTTTATGCTAACCTGGTAGTTCTCAACATAAACTGTCAAAAAATAAATCTCCAATGCCGCGCATTGAAAGTCGCGGAAGTTGCGCGGACGTGTTTGTCGTACTTAAGGTACAGATTCGTTCATTGCAGCCTATCACCGCAAGTGGTCGACAACATGCGAATAACTCGCGTGCTGTGTGCAAGGCTATGTGACAGTGCGGGATGAACAAACAACAAACTTTAGGGTGAAAGTTTGTTCATTGCCACAGTTCATTGCCGCCGACGACGACATACGTGTAACGTGCACAGGAAGTATGAAATCAGAGATTACGACTTATCGTCGCATCAAAAGCGCGTGTTTGTCGTATGACGTCGACCGTGATCAGTCGCGATGAACGAACTAGCACCTTAACTACACAAGAAAGCTCGGTTATTCCTACAAAGTTTAAGTAAATGAAATATGCTATGAACCTTAATATTTTATTCAAAATTTAAGTTCACAGAGCTGCCTCCTTTAGATGCCTTCGACGTCACTGCACTACACTGTCCAGGGATTTTCAAAAATGCACAGTCAGACCTTCAGAACAGTTTCGGCATACTTCTTTGTGTTTTTCGAAGTCTTCATTTTGTTCTTGTGTGGAAAAAACCACAAGACAAAGCAGCTTATTCTTCTGGACAAATCAATGGTGATCTCTTCAATTTTTGGTCTGGAAAAAGCAGCTGAATTTTTGTTCTTGACCTAGGTACCTACTTATTGTTCACTATTTGTCCAAGTCAAATGTTATTGCATGTTATTTTGACTACCAAATACCGTATTAGTTTGTTAATGGACATTTTAGACAAAATAATTGTAGTCTTCAGCGAAATAAATAAATTAAATTCAATTTCTCGTTTTGTTAGTAATTTTCATAAGTTTTACAAAAACGTCAAACGTGGCAATGACAATTTATGTGTCAATGGGTATTGTTTATTTTTATTCTCAGCTGTCATCTCTTTGCTGAAATCACAGGCTGAAATTGGCATACATCATCCATACTTTTTGCTGAAAAGGAACTTAGGCTTCACTTTTTAAGAATATGGAATCCTAGTACATTTTCACGGTTTGTTGTCGAGCACCTAAAGAAAGGATGGAATATGGAATAGGAAAGCATAAATCCCAAGGAAGCATTCAACATTAGGTCAAAAAGATCTTGGATCTTTTTAGATTGACTACCAATCTACGTAGACTCGTCTATGGTAGACTCTGATATAACATAATCAAAACAGACATATGGATGTTTTTTGGTTTGATAAGAAGAAGATAGCTATTTGACAACGTTTGTCATGTTGTGTAAAGTCAAACATACTGGTAGATCTGTTGTTGAATCCATTGAAAATGTATGCTATGCTACTTTACCTTAGATTGTTACCAAGAATACATAGCAAAGAAGAGCTTGTAAAATGGTAAAAAGAAATTAAAAAACAAAAAAAAAATCGTTGTTGACGTCATTCTTTGCCATTTCATAGTGGGAGAATACCAGGAAAACATAAACAAAGAGTGGAAAGACTGTGTACATTGCTACTTTTTAGTGTTGCGTTTGTTGCCAATGCTTTTGATAAACTTCAATGTAATGCATTGCCGAGGAAGCATATCTGTTAGGAGGTGGTATGACTTGAAAGAACTCTTTGAAGATGAGGTTTGGGAGGACCCCCTTTAGTGATGGGCAAGTAACTCGTATCGGGAACTGTTACCCTTTTTTTTGATGCTGTTACTTTTTAAAATGATTGAATTGGCGATTGCAGTCCTCGCTAAAGGTTTATTATCACCAGTACGTTCTGCCCCTTTTGGCTTGTAATACCCATTCCGTTACACCCTGTATAATAGTCGATGTGCCGTTTTCACATTAACCGTATTTGTATAAAAAAAGGTTCATCAAATGGTTTGCGAATGCCAAGTCATTCTAGTTATTGTAAATAATTATAAAAGTTTTTAAATATCGATATTGATACTATAAGATGATGTATGTTGCCTTATTACGCAGAAAAATACGATTTCAAGATTAGGGTTGAGGGGGGGTGAGATGCGGGTAGCGGGCAGCGCGGGAGGTCAGCGGGAGGCTGGTTTCACCGCGAGGACAGTCCGAATTTTTTAATAAAATTTGGTTTGTTGAATTAAAGTTAGTAAATCAGCTAAAACCCTATAGTTTTAGAATTAAATGAGGAATCTTGTACTATAAAAAACTTAAGAAAAATAGTAGTAAATGTTACATAAAAATTGAAACGAAAATAAAATTTGTTTGCTGTTTTTGTGATTTTTTTATACAAAAAAATCAAACCTAGAAAATAAATAGTATTAGCTCTAGAGCATTTCTTTGGGTACGTCGTACATTTTTTTGAAGTCACAGTAACCACAGTAAAGGGCTTAAAATGAATCGAACGCAACGCTTTTCTGCGTTTTTCCTCGAATACTGGCTTTAAGATGAAAGTTCCCTGAAGTAGTATACCTACATCTTTCATTCCTGGAAGAATCTATTATCAATTTTGTCTTTTCATCTGTTGAACTTTTCTCTTTAACTTTGATAGCCTTTAGCCTTTAGCTTGGATGAGATAACTTATCTTAATATGTTTATGTAAGATTTCCTTGTATCATTATGCAGTCAGGGAAATTTGTTTAGAATAAGTAGCTATAACTTCTTCTTGGCATTTCTTATGAACCAACTCTTTGCCGTGATCAAACGTATAAATAATTTTGTAAATAAATATTTTTTACTAATAAAATGAATTTATCGGTCCTTAAGTTAATTTTGTTTTTGATGCAATGGTTTGTGTTTACAAGTAAGTACTGTCTTATTTTATCTATGTGTAAAGTTGCACTGCACTATACCTGCATGCGCTTTGTACCTACACATTTATACATATCATTGTATCTGTGTGGTGAAATAAATGGTTTAAATTGTTTCTTTTATACTCATCTGAAAGAGCACTGAACCTACGTAGCGATATCGTCGCTAGTGCTGCAGCCGTTTGACAGCTCAATGTCGATAGATTCAAGAAATCATTTTCGAATCCGTTTGATTCGGCGCGTACGGCGCATGCGGATCGGCAATATTTTTAAGGTTGCATAGACTTTCATACAAATCCAAAATGCGGCGCGTACGGTTCGGCTGTGCGGCTAAAAGTGCTTTCACCTTTTGTATTTGTTCCGTCGCAGAACGGTTGGCCGTATTTGCTTTAATAAATAAAACTTACCTGTCTTTTAATATTACAGATGGACAGCAAAATTACTTCTTCCGCGAAGACTACACATACCTAAGTAGCACACAGAGTTTTTACAAATATCATAATTCCCAAATGACGTGGAATGACGCTAAAGAAAAGTGTGAGCAGGAAGGAGCTATTCTGTTTTATGCTAATGATCGCAATGAGGCTATACAAGTGGTGGCCTTTTGGAACCAGAAATATCCATCATACCATCTTCAGGGCCTTTCCATATCTTTAGGGATTTACTGCACAACCGAAAGAAATTGCGTCACTGTTGATGGTAAAGTTGCTGTTGTATAGGACCAGCAGCCCGTTAGCGAATTCACCCGCTGCGACTCATTTTCGAATTAGTTAGTTGCGAAACTGAAAGCTGTGAGACCGCTAACGGACAGCTAGTTGATTATGAATGCCAAATTCTTGTTTACAGAAAAAAAACTTATTAATGAAATGAATTCATACTTAGGTATCTGCTTCTATCTAATGAGTGTAGTCAAATCGTCGCTCGTATAACTAGGTAGATAAATTTAGTTAAGTACATACCTGTTTTTCAGGACGTTCATCCAACGCCGTGTATGTAAAATGGAGTCCTGGAGAACCAGAAGTCATAGCGCGTCATGAACCTCGAGAATACAATTGCGCCCGTTGGGTAGTTCTGGAGGACATAGAAGTTTACTTTACCTACAGATGCGATATAGAGGTTCCCTTCATCTGCAAGAAGACACTTGAGGATCACCAGAGGGATCAAGTTAATTTGACTACGTCACAATCGATTCGCCAAGAAGCAGAGGAAATCCAATTTTCAAACGGAAGTTAGTCGGTTTGTTTTCAGTTAAGTTTATCATCATCATCATCTTCCTGCCCTTATCCCAATTACTTGGGGTCGGCGCAACACGTTTCGTTCAACACGTTTGTCATAGCGAGTTATAGGTAAGTAGGTATAGTAATGTAGTTCCGTCCCGGAACGGTTGGCCCTATTCGCTATAATAAATATAACCTGTCTTTTGATTACAGGCGCACAGCGAAATAACTTCTCACGCAGAGACTACACATACCTAAGTAGCACACAGAGTTTTTATAAATACCATTACTTTTCCACGACGTGGAATGAGGCTAAAGAAAAGTGTGAGCAGGAAGGAGCTATACTGTTTTATGCTAATGACCGCAATGAAGCTTCAGAAGTGATGGCCTTCTGGAAACGAGAAAATCCGTCCGAACATGAAATATTATTAGGGATATATTGCAAAACCGATGAAGATTGTAAGACCGTTGATGGTAAGATTGCTTGTACGATAGTAAACGAAAAAAAATATCCAACGTTTGAAGAATACCTTACCTATCAATTGCACAGGTTGAATTCCTACTAGCGCGAAAAGAAACGAGAGGTGTCCCAAGACTTAACATTTAATTACATATTTGCTTTTTCAGGACGTTCATCCCGCGCAGTGTATACTATCTGGAGTTCTGACGAACCTAAAGTCAAAGTGTCTTACGAATCAAATGAACATAATTGCGCCCATTGGGCCTTTAGGGACGACGAAGAGTATTACTTTACCTACAGATGCAACATGCCGAGTCCCTTCATCTGCAAAAGGGCAGTAGAGGGTTACCAGAGGGATCAAGTTGATTCAAAAACATCACCATCGGATCCACAAGAAGAAGAGGAAATTCAATTTGCAAAAGGAGGTTAGTTGGTTTGTATTTAGTAAAGTTTAATTGAAAAATATAATTTAGTTATAATATTATATACTCCGAAATATTTTTTTTTCATGTAAATATCATTCTTTTAAGAAGGTACTTAGTAGTGAATACATAATTATTTATGTTTCATTTAAATAATATATTTTTATGTTTCAGGTTTTATGGCGTGTAATTGTTATCTGGTGCTATTTTTAGCTGCAGTGCTGTTGATTAAATTTTAGTTATACAATTTAAATTATGTAGTTAGTTACTATAATTGTTGTATACAGACTAACCAGAAACATTCGCAACGCATAATTTGTCTGGATTAGTGTTGATGAGGAACCTGTTATGTTTAAGGGGATGCGGATGAGAATGAGGATGAGAATCTATTTATTGAAGAGGATGCGGATTAGGAAGAGGAAGAGGAAGTTGGTCAGGAAGGTGTAGAAAGAAAAATAGAGAGAGAGATAGATTCATTCAGTTCAGACGTTGTGCAGTATTTATAAAGACAAAACACCTCGTTATATATGAGGAAGCGGGAGCGAAAGAGGAATCTAAACATTTTTTTTTTGGAAGCGGTAGCGGATGAGGTACCTCAAAAATTGCGGAACTATGGCATTATTAGGATGCGGAAGATAAATCCTTATCAACACTAGTCTAGATTGTGGCGATCTGGTTTTTTTTATTACATTTATAGGTAGATATTTTCTTACGTTTGTTTTTAGTATATTACTGTTTTTTTATAGATGGTATGGATATTCTTTATGGGGTAAGGTAATTGAGCTCATGTATTTCAAATAAAATGTAAATAAGTAATAAAAAATGCCAAATTCAATGATGAATTTATTCTAATTAAATTTAAGTGGAAACATGAATTCTTATGATGATGATCTTTCCGGCCGGTTTCGGCCATGGCGACCACTTCTACTCCTAATCAAGTCGGCGCGCTTATAACATGAATCTAAAGAAGGAAACACTATTATATTCTTAATCACGAAATACTTATTAAATTAACAAATATGTCTTTCATGTCGTTAAATTGTTTATACGGAGTCGTTCAAAATGTTTCTTCATACGAATAACATCGCAAGTAAAAAGTTTACTAATTCTGCGTTTTTTTAATGTTTCTGCTTGTTTTGTACACAGATTTGGTTTATAACAATATTTTAATCTGATTTTGAATGACTCGGTATAGTAGTTACACAAGAAAAAATATTACAAACTTATTTTACACAGAAATTAAGCCGCTGGTGGCACTACTACCAGTATTCACAATGAGAAAGTACTCATTTAGTACTAATAAACAAAGTAAAAACGAAGCAAAATATTATGTTTTCTAACATGTGCCTAATCTGAGCTTTGATAGTGTGAATAGGTTTGGGGTTATTATCAAAATACACATTAAAAAATTAAATTAAAAACGTTTATTTGCCATTAAAAATTTGTTTTACCAATTTATTATTATTTATTACCAATTATTTAATTAATATTCAAGTAAGGGTTTTGTAACTTTTAAGAAATGGATAAATAAAAACAGAGATTTTAAATAAATAAATGACAAGATTTTAATTTTAAATAAATAAATAATCCCTCTTCACACTTTTAGCTCTAGTGCATACTTATGTTAAAAGTTTTAACAATTTTTTTAATGTAACTGTAAGTAAAACGACTTTTTTAATGTTTTATCATTCATTACTTGAGAAGGCACGTGAAAATTTCTTACAAATAAAAAGTACTTTTCAGAATGTTAATATATTTTTGTGATTATGCAGAAAATTGCAATAATTTAAAAAATAAGACACGTATTTTCTTTACCGGTTGATACTTAATGAAAATTAAGGCTGGTATGCGCAATGCACATTTCAACTGAATTTAAAATGTTTTGTCTTTATGGTAACACCATCATTTCAGTCAACGAATGATAGTTTGGGTGTTCTATACATATTATATAACATAAATATATAATATAAACAGTCCTTACATACTATAAAAATACAACAATATTCGTCGGAAGGAATTTGTTTGACTGAGTCCTTTTTAAATAAATGGTAAAATATATGGTAATGTGATTGGATAAGTTTTTCTTGGTTTTACAGGTCTAACGACTGGTTATCAGATTATAAATGATATGACTAAAAATTTATGTAGTAAGGAGTTGTTTTCTCAGTTTCATAGTGATATTTTCAAATGAGTTACAGTCAAACAAATTCCACAGCTAGGTGATATGCCACAGATGAATCTTATTTTGTACATTCTACCATTACGTCGTTATAAAATTTCAGTTTTGTATTTCCGTTTAATGTTCATATATTACTTTATATTTAGCAAAACATTTTATTACGTATGCATAGAAGTTACGCTACACTACTGGTAATAACAAAATCATTTTAATTTTTATCTTATGTACTATCAGTAGCGTCTTAAGTAAGAACATAGGCATAAAATTAATACTCAAACATTTATTAAGAATGCCTGCATTAAGTTACCCCTTGCACAAATAACTTAAGGTGCTACAGATAGTACACAAACCACTTTTTATTATTATTCTGTTTACGGGGTGTATGGGAACACCTCTACCTACTCATAGGATGCACGTAGACCATGAAATTGAACAATTTTTTATTAGGAAATTCATCAAGAATTCAATCTTCTATACAAAATCACGATCAGCATACTGAATCTAGTATAGAAGTTAAAAAAATTTTGGCGAGTCCTGAAATATTTCAAGTAGGTAAGTAAGATGTTCAGTTTCACAGTCTGAACGCACGCTATTAGTATTCTGAAGCCTGCCCCTAACACCCTGTATGTGTAAAGAAAGATTCACTAAGTGAACTTGTCAACCATCGGTACCTAGACTAGTGTATGCTAACTGTATTACCAGTCAAACAATAGGTTATTATTTTACATATTCATTGTCATTAAATTTATGCCACTGATATTTTATCATTAAGTTTGATCCCAAAACGGATAAATAGGTACAATAACATAGCCAGCTCAGAATAATTAAATTTAGTAGAAATTGAATAGATTGATTAATTACTAGTGTATCCCAGCAACAAATACAATTTGAAATATTTTAGAGTGACCTTTGAATGTAACAAGGAATTTATTTGTCTTTTTCCGCTTTCATGAAATGGCAATACGATTTTTAAAAAAGATAATTTTATTCATAACAGTATAAATTCTACACTGTATTGATGTAATGTTCCAACGTCGGTAAGGCACAATAATTCCATTAAATTCGCAAATTCCCCAGCATTCAATTCGAATGAACGACCGCGTTTTGACGGTTTAAAGTATGACCTCGGAATTTGAAATTCGATCTGAAAATTGGTTATCAACCGGATCCCGGGTGATAATGGTGAAACCGGATAAAAGATAATTGAGGAGTAGATTCTGATCTGCTATTGGCATTCGAGGAAATTAATGCCTTTGTCGAGAAAGGACTAGTTTGAGAAGGGTAAAATTATTTAGGATATGAATAAATAAATATTCAGGTCATATTAAAGTAACATACAGATAAATCAACATCGTATTGCCTTTATATCCATCCAAACATCTTCATAATGTAAGTTCACTCTAAAATATTTTATAATTTCAAGACCAACAAAAACTGTGTACATCGCTACGCTAGAAGTAAGAAAAATATATAATATTTTATATCATATAAACTAATTTATGAAAGCTCGTGAATTTTTTTAGAGTCACAAGAAATTGTCTTTTACAACTTTATTTATCTACGATAATTATACTAATAAATAGCGTTTTTATACTAAAGAAGAAACGAACCAGCGTTTTACAACATTCGCTTAGGTATAATATTATGAAAAAAGAAATCACAAAACAATCCAAATAAAATAAAAAAAACCTGAGGCATATTACAGACTTAAACTATATCACACCAAAATATATAAAATGGTAAAATTCATGTCTTTAAACCTGCTGCTTCGGATTTCGGACTGATTTTAACCGTAGCATTACCTATATTGAAGTTGTTTGAAGTTAGTTGTAGTATTGTGTTAGTGGCCGTTTATATATCCGCAGACGCTCTGCCTACCTCACAACAGAAGGGATAACGAGAGTTTCTTTATTTATTCGAAATATGACAGCGGTGCGTCATTTCATAATGAGATTTTTTAAAGGATTGGTATTAGGGAAATAGATAGGTAATTAATACAAAAAAATCAGATAGGATTTGATAAATGCAATAAAAATAGAACTGGCCTGTTGAAAATAGAATAAATATAGTTATACATAACTGTTAATTATTTCATAGTAAAGTTTACACTATGTATGTAAAGTACAAAAATTTCGAGATTACTTCTCTAAATATTTGTTTTTATTTCACTACACAAAACTATGGAAGCCAGAACGAGACGACGTAGCTTAAACACCGTCTACAAAATGCGATAAAACGTTTATTATTTATTTTATTATCCAATGTTTAACTTTTTACTTATGAAATTTATTATATAATGTATGCGCCTAGTATTATTCTGCGAGATAGCTTTTCTGTAAAACAGTGGTCGTATTACCAAATATTCAAGATTTTAAGAAAATAGAGAAGTGGTCCGAGATTTTGACAATAATATATATTTTGTTAATCCACCGATAATTATTTCTAAACTAAGATCGAAGTAGGTACGTATAATAATAAAAGAGGTAGCAAATATTTAAAACCGATGAAATGAAGTTTGGGGCAAATTTTCCGAAATAATTTATCGGTGGATTCCCTTGAAATTCTTAAATTCAATTTCACGAATTCGGTAGAAGAGCTATCCCATTAAAATGATTTAAAAATGATCTTCCACATTTAAAACACTCATTTATTATGATTGTGATTCTGACCCTGCCTCGTTAAAGCGATATAACTATTATGGTATCGATATTATTACAAATTGTTACATTCCCTTACACTAAGCTACGACAAGCTGAAACATCCTAGGCCGATAGGAACTCAAAAGAGACACAACTCTAAAATACACTAAAAGTAGGAAACAATGAGGGACATGCAAAAAAACACGAATATAAAAAGTGATTTACAGTGTGCATCTTCAAAACTTGATCACATGAAAAATGCGAAGCTTGTTTACAGTGACGTGCACTTTCTCAATACGTGTCAAGTATAATTTTTATTAAATATATCGCCATTTTTTGGGAAAACCTGTTTGTCTGCATTTTATGATCGCTTAAGTTTGAAGTTACACATTGTAGAACGCTAAAATTGAAAATTCGAACAAAAGACAAAACAGCCGAAGAACAGCATAACGTAAACTACCCTTAATCTAAATCTCACTTATTTTAATTACAAAACTTACCGCAGAGCACTGAAAGAACAGCCACGTACGTCATTTTACAGGCGCCTCATTAAAAATTCGTCATTTTAAGCTTTATCACTCGTTACAAGTATCTTTTAAAATCTTAGTATGTAGGGTAAATGTCTTTAGTTGACGTATATGGTGGCGAGGCGCCGCCTCAGTGGGGTGAGGTCTTTCGACTATGATATCTCCTGCTCCTCCCATTCCACGCTCGCCCACTGTGGCAGCTCCGTCTCGTACTCCCAGCCGGGGCCCTGCAAATAAAATCAAAATAAATATAAGGTGTACAAAAATCAACTGAAAATATTTAAAGAGCTGGACCAATCAGTGAAACCTACCATACAAATTGACTCGGTCGGTTGGTACATTTTGCATAGGAGGTCAATATATTTTTTTCAAATTTAGACTATGTTCCTTAGAGAAAGATGTTCAGCTTCATTTTTTTATTTTTGAATACCAAATTTTAAAACACTTCTCGTGTTAGGTAAACAATTTTGGAAAACTTGCAAAATTTTCCACTGCAGGCAGGATTTGAACCTGCGACCTTCGGCATCAGTACTGCCGACGCCCTAACCAACTAGGCTACCGCGGTTCTAATCGAGCCTGCGAATTTAGCAAGTATATCTTGTCCACTAACGCGTGGATGGGCTCCATCTACCGGGATAGTTTTTGCAACGAATTCCCAGCGACTAATTCATTCTTTACAGATTGAATGTAGTCAAAGCGATGAAAACCCGCGATAAATTGAATACCAAATTTTAAAACACTTCTCGTGTTAGGTAAACAATTTTGGAAAACTTGCAAAATTTTCCACCGCAGGCAGGATTTGAACCTGCGACCTTCGGCATCAGTACTGCCGACGCCCTAACCAACTAGGCTACCGCGGTTCTAATCGAGCCTGCGAATTTAGCAAGTATATCTTGTCCACTAACGCGTGGATGGGCTCCATCTACCGGGATAGTTTTTGCAACGAATTCCCAGCGACTAATTCATTCTTTACAGATTAGTCAAAGCGATGAAAACCCGCGATAAATTGAATACCTTAAAACACTTCTCGTGTTAGGTAAACAATTTTGGAAAACTTGCAAAATTTTCCACCGCAGGCAGGATTTGAACCTGCGACCTTCGGCATCAGTACTGCCGACTCCCTAACCAACTAGGCTACCGCGGTTCTAATCGAGCCTGCGAATTTAGCAAGTATATCTTGTCCACTAACGCGTGGATGGGCTCCATCTACCGGGAAAGTTTTTGCAACGAATTCCCAGCGACTAATTCATTCTTTACAGATTGAATGTAGTCAAAGCGATGAAAACCCGCGATAAATTGAATACCAAATTTTAAAACACTTCTCGTGTTAGGTAAACAATTTTGGAAAACTTGCAAAATTTTCCACCGCAGGCAGGATTTGAACCTGCGACCTTCGGCATCAGTACTGCCGACTCCCTAACCAACTAGGCTACCGCGGTTCTAATCGAGCCTGCGAATTTAGCAAGTATATCTTGTCCACTAACGCGTGGATGGGCTCCATCTACCGGGAAAGTTTTTGCAACGAATTCCCAGCGACTAATTCATTCTTTACAGATTGAATGTAGTCAAAGCGATGAAAACCCGCGATAAATTGAATACCAAATTTTAAAACACTTCTCGTGTTAGGTAAACAATTTTGGAAAACTTGCAAAATTTTCCACCGCAGGCAGGATTTGAACCTGCGACCTTCGGCATCAGTACTGCCGACGCCCTAACCAACTAGGCTACCGCGGTTCTAATCGAGCCTGCGAATTTAGCAAGTATATCTTGTCCACTAACGCGTGGATGGGCTCCATCTACCGGGATAGTTTTTGCAACGAATTCCCAGCGACTAATTCATTCTTTACAGATTGAATGTAGTCAAAGCGATGAAAACCCGCGATAAATTGAATACCAAATTTTAAAACACTTCTCGTGTTAGGTAAACAATTTTGGAAAACTTGCAAAATTTTCCACCGCAGGCAGGATTTGAACCTGCGACCTTCGGCATCAGTACTGCCGACGCCCTAACCAACTAGGCTACCGCGGTTCTAATCGAGCCTGCGAATTTAGCAAGTATATCTTGTCCACTAACGCGTGGATGGGCTCCATCTACCGGGATAGTTTTTGCAACGAATTCCCAGCGACTAATTCATTCTTTACAGATTAGTCAAAGCGATGAAAACCCGCGATAAATTGAATACCAAATTTTAAAACACTTCTCGTGTTAGGTAAACAATTTTGGAAAACTTGCAAAATTTTCCACCGCAGGCAGGATTTGAACCTGCGACCTTCGGCATCAGTACTGCCGACTCCCTAACCAACTAGGCTACCGCGGTTCTAATCGAGCCTGCGAATTTAGCAAGTATATCTTGTCCACTAACGCGTGGATGGGCTCCATCTACCGGGAAAGTTTAACAACGAATTCCCAGCGACTAATTCATTCTTTACAGATTGAATGTAGTCAAAGCGATGAAAACCCGCGATAAATTGAATACCAAATTTTAAAACACTTCTCGTGTTAGGTAAACAATTTTGGAAAACTTGCAAAATTTTCCACCGCAGGCAGGATTTGAACCTGCGACCTTCGGCATCAGTACTGCCGACTCCTAACCAACTAGGCTACCGCGGTTCTAATCGAGCCTGCGAATTTAGCAAGTATATCTTGTCCACTAACGCGTGGATGGGCTCCATCTACCGGGATAGTTTTGCAACGAATTCCCAGCGACTAATTCATTCTTTACAGATTGAATGTAGTCAAAGCGATGAAAACCCGCGATAAATTGAATACCAAATTTTAAAACACTTCTCGTGTTAGGTAAACAATTTTGGAAAACTTGCAAAATTTTCCACCGCAGGCAGGATTTGAACCTGCGACCTTCGGCATCAGTACTGCCGACGCCCTAACCAACTAGGCTACCGCGGTTCTAATCGAGCCTGCGAATTTAGCAAGTATATCTTGTCCACTAACGCGTGGATGGGCTCCATCTACCGGGATAGTTTTTGCAACGAATTCCCAGCGACTAATTCATTCTTTACAGATTAGTCAAAGCGATGAAAACCCGCGATAAATTGAATACCAAATTTTAAAACACTTCTCGTGTTAGGTAAACAATTTTGGAAAACTTGCAAAATTTTCCACCGCAGGCAGGATTTGAACCTGCGACCTTCGGCATCAGTACTGCCGACTCCCTAACCAACTAGGCTACCGCGGTTCTAATCGAGCCTGCGAATTTAGCAAGTATATCTTGTCCACTAACGCGTGGATGGGCTCCATCTACCGGGAAAGTTTTTGCAACGAATTCCCAGCGACTAATTCATTCTTTACAGATTGAATGTAGTCAAAGCGATGAAAACCCGCGATAAATTGAATACCAAATTTTAAAACACTTCTCGTGTTAGGTAAACAATTTTGGAAAACCTGCAAAATTTTCCACCGCAGGCAGGATTTGAACCTGCGACCTTCGGCATCAGTACTGCCGACTCCCTAACCAACTAGGCTACCGTGGTTCTAATCGAGCCTGCGAATGTAGCAAGTATATCTTGTCCACTAACGCGTGGATGGGCTCCATCTACCGGGATAGTTTTTGCAACGAATTCCCAGCGACTAATTCATTCTTTACAGATTGAATGTAGTCAAAGCGATGAAAACCCGCGATAAATTGAATACCAAATTTTAAAACACTTCTCGTGTTAGGTAAACAATTTTGGAAAACTTGCAAAATTTTCCACCGCAGGCAGGATTTGAACCTGCGACCTTCGGCATCAGTACTGCCGACGCCCTAACCAACTAGGCTACCGCGATTCTAATCGAGCCTGCGAATTTAGCAAGTATATCTTGTCCACTAACGCGTGGATGGGCTCCATCTACCGGGATAGTTTTTGCAACGAATTCCCAGCGACTAATTCATTCTTTACAGATTGAATGTAGTCAAAGCGATGAAAACCCGCGATAAATTGAATACCAAATTTTAAAACACTTCTCGTGTTAGGTAAACAATTTTGGAAAACTTGCAAAATTTTCCACCGCAGGCAGGATGTGAACCTGCGACCTTCGGCATCAGTACTGCCGACGCCCTAACCAACTAGGCTACCGCGATTCTAATCGAGCCTGCGAATTTAGCAAGTATATCTTGTCCACTAACGCGTGGATGGGCTCCATCTACCGGGATAGTTTTTGCAACGAATTCCCAGCGACTAATTCATTCTTTACAGATTGAATGTAGTCAAAGCGATGAAAACCCGCGATAAATTGAATACCAAATTTTAAAACACTTCTCGTGTTAGGTAAACAATTTTGGAAAACTTGCAAAATTTTCCACCGCAGGCAGGATTTGAACCTGCGACCTTCGGCATCAGTACTGCCGACTCCCTAACCAACTAGGCTACCGCGGTTCTAATCGAGCCTGCGAATTTAGCAAGTATATCTTGTCCACTAACGCGTGGATGGGCTCCATCTACCGGGAAAGTTTTTGCAACGAATTCCCAGCGACTAATTCATTCTTTACAGATTGAATATAGTCAAAGCGATATGTGTCTGTGTCTGTGTCTGTGTCTGTGTGTGTGTGTGTGTGTCTGTGTCTGTGTCTGTGTCTGTGTCTGTGTCTGTGGGAGCGTCACACGATCAGAGATGACCTACCTTGTATTTCCAAGCGTGCAAGTACATGACGAGGTCGCGGGGTCTGGGGTCCCTGTAGCGCACGCGGCACTCGTAGCAGTGCGGGTCCGGGGTCAGCGCGTCACATGAGCTGTTCGTGGAACCGCTAGAGGTCGCTATGGTCGCCGTCGCCGCGCAGCCTGTCTGCGTCGCCACTGTCACCTTGTCAGACTGTTGAATGGAAAAGCAAATTGACAAGAGTTTCAGATAGGAAAAAAAAGTTTATCACAATACCAGATTGAGTGCACTGGCAGATTAATTGATACCTCCCACCTTGGAGGAAAAAAGGGTCTCCTAAGCCTCCCACTAAAATCATTGAAGTGGCCAAGATTTTGTAGAAAGGAGCGAAAATTGCACTGATTAATTGCCTACTCCTCAAGAAACATACTTATGATTGTAGAGCGCCACACACCGGGCCCGTATGCGTGAAGTGCACGTTATCACACGCGTAAAGATGACGTTGTTTCGTATGGGATTGTATGAGATACCGCATACCGCGTGATTACGTGCACGCATAGCCTCATGTAATCCCATACGATACAACGTCATCTCTACGCGCGTGATAACGTGCACGTCACGCATACGGGCCCGGTGTGGGGCGCCCTTGAAACCATTATCAAAAACCATTATTCACATAATTATTTACTGCTTTTTCGGGATTTGCATTTAGGTCCTTATTCATTTAGCGTCTATTACTTTGAAGTGAGCCAACACTCTCAGTCGCTATACAAGTATTAAGTAGCTGTAGAGGGTACTACAGAAAAGGTGAGTAATTAAGCTCCTAAAATCAGTGGTGACCCAAAAGTTTCAGTTTGTTTAGGAGTTTCGGATTAAATAGATGACAAAGTTTTGGACTCGTAAGCGGACGTGAACACTACTAATAACCTTTAAAATACAAAGTTTCTGTCGGGACCTTTGCTGGAACTTTATGGCGACAACTTTTTAATTTGTAAGTTACTTTAATGGTAGTATGAAAGGCTGAAAATTAAATGATAAAGGGAACATTTATTTGCAAATAAGTGGGTAATTTATGAGAACAAGTGAAAACAAACCAAGACAAGTGAGAATAGTATGACCAAAGTAAATTTTAAAAAGACTATCCTGAGTTCTCATCAATGTTGCACAAAATCACCCTCGCCTTTTATGGGTAACGGTTGCTGACAAAAATATGCATTATAAATTTCTTCTTCTTTTAGAGTGGGACTTATTAGCTTAATATCGTAGTGTATGGAAGCTGTGGAGGACTTAAAGACTATTTTTGATGGTCCCTTCATGACATAGTGACGACAATGATGATGATGATGATGATGGTGATGACGATGATGATGAAGAAGATGACGATGATGATAATGTTGATGATGAATGATGATAATACCTTAGCGTCATTGGAGTCGTCGTTGAGGGTCGGTGAGATGGCGGGGGAGGGAAGCGTGCAGGGCGCGGGGGACACCTCGGCCGGGGCCTCCGACCCGCTTGACGGGCTTGGGAGCGTTGCTGAAGAAGAGAACAGCCATTAGACTTGTCAAACATACTGTAATATCATGAAACATCAAGATGAAAAATTCAAAAAGCCTTGTTACAGGGACCAGTAGTCGTCTAAACCTACAAACCGCGAAAAATATTGGAGAGTTTATTAAAACATTAATTAAAATCTACACTAATTATATTTTTAAGAACTAATTTACAAGATTAATATATTATTACTGAGTTTTTAACATTTAAACTAAGTTTTTAACTTTTTTTGATTTATTTTCAAATGGCTGCAAGTGGAAATTAAAAAATGTTAAATAATGAATATTTTCAAATTATAAGTATGCAAATAGGACGAAGCAAGAACTAGATTTGGTACAAAAAATTATCATAGGTAAGACTTACGGGTCATAACCGAAGAGGGTGTCACACCAGGTGCTGGTGACTCCAATCTTGGAGAGGATTCTCTTGATGCTGGTCCAGTGTCGCAGTCATCCTCGCCAACTACATATAATTCAAACAAGCAAGGGCTTAGAATTAATATTCGAAAAATAAAGATGTTGCAAAAATCAAACTTTTACAGCTTATTGACAAAGAAGTGATTTTGAATGTTATGCATATAATCCAGACTTTTGTGTTTCGTACGAGGTGTAAAAATATATGTGACCTCTTTGGGAAAGTTGAATATTTTCAACCATTGTTATTTACCCAAGTTCAAAATCTGTTTCTTACCTTTGTCATCCGCTCCAACAGGCTTGGAGAACAGCATATCATCGTCGCCAGCGTCGACACCCAGCCAGTTCTCGGCGTTGTGTATAGCGATCAGATCCCTGACCAGTTGCTCATCCGTCTTGCCACCCGTGTCGCCTCCCTTGCCTCGGAGCGGGCCAAAAACGGGGTGGTTGTATAGAGGGTCGTTCACTACTGGGTAACCTGTGGGTTGACATGTTTCGAATCAGGTCAGATCATAATCTGTGGCAGTTTAAATAATCTGGTGATGGATTGGATGGTTCTCGGGTTCGCATTTCTTTGATAGCTTTTTGCGTTTTAATGAGATTGAGTTACTTTTATCACGCATCAAACAGAAACTTATGGCATGACATCTTAGTTAGACAAGATCGCTTTGTTGATAAATGTAAATGTCTCTCTCTCTATAATTAGGAATTACTGCAGATAAAAAGTCATTGTTTGGCTGTACCTAATCAATTTATGGGGAAATTTTTGGAGACCTTACCCAGATACTGCAAATGCACTCTGATCTGATGCATCCTGCCGGTCTTGGGCTTGCACAAAACCACGCTGGTGTTGGTCTTCTGGTTGTACCCAAGTCTCTTGAAGACCGTAGAACAGTCTTTGCCTTTCGGTGATACTTTGCACACACCGATCTTGTAACTGACGACTTCGATGGGCTCTTGACATTCGATCTCATCGCTGAAAATAAATTGAATGTTAAGACTAAATTCATTTCATTTGCCTTAATATAATAACAAACAAGGAGAAAAGTGTTCCAACCAAGATTTGTAATCATAGGTATATTAACTTTTAAGTAAGTAAGTACTTCACATTTAAAAATTTAATTACTTTAATTCCAGGACCCTAAAATGACCAAAAGAAGAATTTAAATTCAATATTTTTTATTCATCATTCCTAAAATTCACAGACTAAAATTTGCATTTCAGTGAATACCACAATAATTATTGCAAATAATCTTCAATGATATGAAATTGCGTTGCGTTCAGTACGACGTGATCAGTATTTATATTTTCCACCGTAGTTTGCTTATTTACATAAATAATGTTTCGAATGACCATCAACATCGCTTTGGAGTAATATTTATTTTAGTTGATTACTTTGCACGGCGCAGTGAATTTGATATTACCAGCCAATATTGACTTGTTTGTTTGGTTTAATGGTACTCATTTCAACCAAAGAGCCCCATATTGTAATACTAAACCATAGGCTACAAATCTACAGACCAAATTCTAGTACATTGCGTAGCCACTGCATTTGCCATTGCATTATCCTGATAAAGAAACAACTGCATATATTTTAAGGAATGAAACTGGACAATTTTTTGAATACACTAAAATAAAATGGAAAAGTTAATGGACCCATAAAAATATACAAATTGACTCGGTCAGCTAGTATTTTTTTGCAATAGGTATATTGTAATTTTTTTCATATTGCATATTTTGACATGTCTGATAATATTCTCTTGAGCAAAATAAGCCTCTCTGCCGTGCTCATCCCAGTCCGGTAATTACGCAATGTACAAAAAAAATTATATTTGATCTAGTAGCTCGTAGTTGAATAATATCGGGCACAGGTAGCCACAACAACAGTAGCCAACCTAACGAGCCCTGTTATTTGAAATCCTATTGTTACACCTTCAACTGTCAGCGAGGTATGAAAACATCCTCCTACCAGCGATATTAACAAGATGTTATGATTTAGCAGTATTCAAACAGGTAGGTAGGTAAGGTACCTATCTATATTTTGTTTAGGTAAGCCCTAAGGATAACATTAATATTATTCAATAAGGCAGAGTTAGTTGAAGTTATATTTTGTTTAATTTAATTATACCAAATTGTAAAGTACAGAAAACTGTTAGTGGCAGAGCGAAAAATACTGCGGAAGATCCTGGGACCTGTGAAAAATGAGGATGGCATCTGGCGAATTAGAAAGAACAAGGAAATAGAGGACATAGTCCGTGAGCCCAATATCATCGGGGAGAGTAAAGCTGCTAGACTGCGCTGGCTGGGCCACGTGGAGCGGATGGAAGAGGATCGAGCGGTCAAGAAGGCATACCTGGGCCGGCCAATGGGCAAGCGCCCTGTAGGTCGACCCAGATATCGCTGGACTGACGAAGTTATAAAAGACCTGCACGCACTCCAAAAGCCTGATTGGAAGCAAACAGGGAAGAGTGGCGAGCAGTTGTATCGGAGGCCAAGATCCACTTCGGGTCGCTGAGCCAGCGTAGTAAGTAAGTAAGTAAGTAAGTAAGTAAACTACAGTTGAACTGTTAATCTTATCGCTGGGAACTATAAATTACTAAGACATATTGCTTTAACCCTAATAATAACTATGGAGCCCTAAAATCAAATGTTAGTCCCAGTTGCACTTCAAATATAGATAACAAACTAGGAGAAAATTTTAGATGGGAGACATTTTGGTCTTCATTCTTATAAACGTGTTTTTCTTTTACCTGCATAGTGTTTCCAGATAGATAAGTTATTTTGGTTAAGTTTGTTTCTCTTGTTTATTATTAGTAATGGTTCCATTCGTGTCTTGATTGTTTAGCAAGAAAAATACTTATGTTTTTTTTTAACTTACTCAGGGAACATCCCATCGACTCGGCAGACATATTCCTTCTGGACCTGCCTGTTCCTGATCTGGTGTTCCATCTGCCTCGCCTTCTTTGGACTCCTCCCGAATAGCAAAAGACCTGGTGATTTTTTGAACAACGTTAATCTTACGCAATACAATCAGCAAATTAGCATAGTTTAATTTAGGTTCTTTTTTAAGCCGTGCAATGGTAAAACCTTGTAATTCGGAAAATATGAATAGCCGTGAACATATATTTTAAAAAGCTTTTTTTCGTGTTTAATAGTTATTCTAGCTAAGCCGTTGCCAACTTTAAAATGCGAACATGAAACTTGCGCTATTAAAACTTTGTCTCCATTTTGATTTGACCTAACTTGAAATATTATAGAGTAAAGACATTTACTGCGGATAAAAAGTCTAGAATGTTTGGTTGACCTTCTGGACTAAATTAACGGGCAAACTTCCAATATGAACTAATGTAAAGAAAACATTAATTTCCTTTCTTTTATCTGACAGTTTTATTTTAAAAAAGATTTTGTAACTGCGGCTTCTAATAGAATATAGACACTTATCATAATCGGTGCAAATATTTTTACTATAAGTTGTATAAAAAATGCTTTAATTGGTTTGGTTTTCCATTGTAACTGTTATCACTCCAATCCATTAAGAGATGGCTTTTTTAAAGTAATTTTTGTTAATACGTGTAATATATAGGCTATATAAATATAGGCTTTACTAATTTAATTTTTTAAAATTGAAATTCAATCATTTTTTGATTTTTTCATAGAATTTTAAATAATGTATTCTTTTTCTTAAAATCTTACATTTTGAGTTACACCGTTATTTACCTGACGTTAGCCTGTCCAGTCTGTGTATGGTCCTCAGGTTCTTCAGGTTGTACTCCTTGGCCAGAATGAACACGACCGTGTTGTGCCTGTACCGCCCACAGGGGTGGACCTGAACAAACGAAGTCGCGGGATTAGCCATATCACCATCAAATGCGCCACAACTTTCCCATTAACCCATTAGGCTCGCCCGTGATCCCCCACGAAAATTATAAACATTAAGACTAAAATAATATTTGTATAGGAAAGGGGTAGTTGAAATATTAAGTAGTTTTAGAGTTATCGTCTGAAAATTATACAGAATTTAAGTGGTTTCCGTAAATCAATTATGATATAAATCCATTTAATAAGATTTAATGCTCAAAATAACAATTCCGTCCAAACCGCACAAAATCAAATTAAGATTTGATTCTAAACACGTTCATATAATTGGCAGCAGTCCGAGCTAGCCATTTTTAAGATACATACACTACTCTTTGACTCTTTGATAGGTTCAGCAATCAAGAATAGTTAGCTCAAGCTAATGCCAATTGTACATACTGACATAGACGATACTAACAATAGCATCTATTAAAAACTTTTTAAATCAAGTTCGATGGTATAGGTACATAAACAGAGCAATACATAAAACAGAATATAAAGCACACTTAGATGTTGCAAGCAATGATTTGTGAAAAGATGTAGACGATGTAAGTGATGAAAATGATATCAAAAGTGTTACAGAGTGCATATTTCATGAACAAAATGATAGATTCAACGTAAAACATATGAATACCACACACATAATAGGTAAAAGTGTAATCATATTCATGCAAAACATACAGAGAAAAAGTATAAAAAAAACTTCAAATTATTTTTCAAGAAATCGATAAGACATATTATAAAGGCGCTGCAGGTATTTTCTCCAATAAGTTCAAACCAAACTTCAACCAATTGTCTTTAGGAAGAAGGTATAATATAAAACACTCAAAATGTTTTACCAAATTAAAATTAAATCACTACCCATATAAACTTTCCAAATATTAGGAGCTTTTGTAACCAAAACCAAACGTGGCATTGAAGGTAGAGAACTTTTACTCTGTTCAAAAAGTAACACCCAATCTTTGGAGAAAAATCATCCAATTTTCAACAAGCAGCACCTTTTAAAGAAGTAACGGGTTCCTCAAGTCCCATCCACTTGCAAGTGGGTTTCGCACCCCACAGGTCCACCGGGGTTCTGTCTGCCGATTCCTTCGGGTTTTACGAGTCTGTACCTGATACTAGAACTGTATAGATGGAGCGCGAGGACTGTTCGTGAAGCCGGCAAATGGAATACAAAATGTAAGGATGTGTACTCTTGCCTAACTGGTGAACCTTTTATAAAGAGCACTTCTTTATAAAAGGTTGATTAAATTGATACCAATTTGGTTATCAAAGTTTGTCATATTTTGGTAAAATAACATTTTTTAAAACCTTGCGGTTTGGTGTTAAATTAATTTTGTGATTTGTGAGTCTAATATTTTTAGTCAGTTTCGTTTCGTACATAGAAAGGCATCGTCGCGTTGTGTGATACAACCAGCATTTTTGCATGAAATTGATCGAAAATACACGACTCACAACTCAAAAAATTGTCATCGTTTGACCGCATCCAGAATCTACTAAAGCTATAAAATAGTTACAAGGTAGGTTTTGAGCTATTTTACGAAGCATAAATAACACCTTACATTACATTGCGTATTCATTTGGCGTCCTCAAATAACAGTCTCAAGCGCACCGTCTACAATGTTTTCAATCCAGTCGGTACATTGTCCGGATCTGTCCTTAGTCCGGTATTTGCAACACCGAAGTTCAGATCACAATCTCTTGTCAGACTCTGGCAGCGAACTTTCCCAGTTTTACCAACTTTTACCAAGTTTTACCAACCGACTTTCCAAGTTTTACCGAGTTTTTGTGTATAGCTTTGTGTGTCGGCGGGGGGGAGTGATTTATTAAAGTTTACGGATGAAAATTTGTCGTAAATTGTAACTTTGTTGGTTTAGACAAGTGAGGTCAAAGATTAAATCTCTGCTGTATTCAAAGAGACACTATATTGTTATCTTAGTATTTTGCCCACCAGTGGGATAATGTGAACTAATTTAGGATAATAAAAAAGTATAAAACTGCTCTCAATTTACAAAAGCATAAATAATCATTAAAGTCTCGCTAACTTTTTTATTATTTACTAGACTCTGCCATTCGCAGTGTTAAAAATGCGTGTGAATTTATCAAAGGCTTTTTTCTTCGCATAAAGAAATAAATCCTCTGTAACATGATCATGCATGATCATTAAAGTACCATTTACAGTACAACTGCTAACGAGCAAACTATACAGGGTCAGAGTAAAAATATTATACCTTTTCAACGTATACGAAGTATATAACATAAGCATTAGTTTCTCTCCTTGCACAGTACCTACATTTCGTCAAAATTTGTAAAAACTTAAGTGTAAAAGAAAAAAATCTGCACTAATTGTTTTCTGAACAACATAATGCAGCCGGAAAAATAATACAGTAAATAGTTTAAGATTCATTAAAGACCCTGTATTTGTTTAGTTTGTGCACTTTTTTCTTCCATTACCTTCGAGAAATTAGAACCATTTCATCACCTCCAAGGATCTTATCTTACTATCGTTAAAACAATTTTTTCAAGACTGTTGTATTTATAAATTTAATTTAATACTACATAGAGATTTAAAATATAAATAATAATAGACTTTGTTTGTTCTGCTTTGATGAAGTTAATAATAAATTCGTCTGTACTTTGTAGGTACATAAAAAGTGCTTTAGTTTGCTTAGTTTGTTTGAAACAATACTGAGAAGAATAGAAATTCTTTGTTCATTTAAATAAAAGGAACATATTTTTAAATACAGTTTTCTTTTTCAGACTAAAATCCAACCAGCCGGTAATTTAATATTTGCTAATTTGAAAAAGTAAGTTATTTTTACATAGGATTTATTTTTATCCTACCAGCCAGTCTTTCGTCATCCAACCAGAGTCTGACCCGAGCTACACACGGTCCCAACGCTTGACTCACCGGCAGCGAGCAAGGCTTGTCTAGCACGAGTAGGTCTTCGTCCACGTGTATGATGCGCAAGGGACAAGCGAGCACGGGGGTCTCGTGCCTGGCCCACCACGGACAGAACATTTACTAGAGAATCGACTTAGGTACGGTGACAGCAGCACAGATATACAAGTTTCTCCCAAGACACTGTTACTTTACTTTCTGCTGTCACAGTACCCTGCTACGCCAATTCTATTTGAACACACGCTTGGTGTGAGAGCGGCCGCGAGCGAAACTTGCTTTTGGTGCACTACATATAACTAAGTTTTAGATAGTTAGGCAGCATACTATACGATCCAACAAATCTAAGATTATTTAGTGTGAAGTGTCTTTGATAAAGCTGAACTGTTCTTTTTCTAATCAAAATAATAAAAACTTAGTCCGTACGCAATGCACCAAAAAGCGTTGCGAGGCGCAAAGCTCGCCAAACTAGCAGACAGTGTGTAGTGATTAAAGCTTTATACAGATAGATTATAGTTTCAAATGTAGTAGTGAAGTACTAGCTTGGTTTTGAAATGTTTTTCTACAAAACGAATAACTGAATGGCAGCATCTGAATCGTAATTCATCTATGAAGTTCCTTTTGGTGCAATCTTGTCTGTGTAGCATCTGTATAGAGCCTTAAAGTATTGGAAGCTATTTAGTATTCTGTGGCTTGAGTTGAGAGGAGAGCTAGGCAAATTGACACGTTGCTTGGCCGACGGGTAAAGCTAAGCTCCGGATCTGACTGTAAAGTAGTGATGTAACGAACGTCACTCTATTAACATTCAGTTTTTGCGAATCTCGAATTTTCAGTTTTCGAGTATTCGAATTTTCAATTTGCGATGCGAATGCGAATATTTTATTTTTTCTAACTCGAGGGGTGGTAATCCATGGTTGGTTTCGAGTCACCATCGCAGCAAATCGTTGAAAGGTAACTGAGTTATAATTTGAAACGTTATGTTTGGGATACAAAATTCTAGAACAAACAGGACACAAATTAGGTATTTTCGCAGAGAAAAAAAATCATTGTGTTAACTTTCCTAACCATAATAACCATAAAAAAGGTCTCCTGCAAGAAAAGGAAAATCCAAAATCAACCATTTTTTCAAATGCAAAAATATTAATAATATTGTCGCATTGTCAGGAAATTCTTGACAAAACGTCCGTGACTACTGACTCATACAATGACCCCTCCTCACTTGGCTAAGGTCCGTGAGACAGGGAAGAATTCCTCTGAAAAGAGAGATAATCTTGAGATAAACATAATCATATGGGCCCAAGATTTTTGAAAACACCAACTATATGCAAAAACACGAGAATATTCGTTAATACGAATATTCGTTACATCACTACTGCAAAGCTTCGTATTGAGTCGTCTTGGAAATGTTCTGGAACGTTCTGAGTCAGTAAAGCTGTCTACTCGAGTGAGCGTTAGATATCTAGTCTAGTTATAGGTACAACTATTTCTAAGTAACAAGTTTCATACTACTGTGTTAAGGTGAAAGGACTTTTAGCCGCACAGCCGCATCGGCCGGAATGCTGATGATGTGACCAAATATGAGGTCATTTTAAGAAATTCTAAGAAATTTTAATACCAATATTATCAGATTTGGACAGATTTTAACCATCATAAGCAAGCAACAAGTGTAAAATCTGATAGAATTTTGATAATCCTACTCTAAAAGTTTCTAAAATCCGGTTAAAAGGATTGAGTTAATGTTAAATAATGAAAACCTTCATTAATGGTTACATCATCAGCATTCCGGCAGTTGCAGCTCGGTTGTGCGGCTAAAAGTACTTTTACCTTAAACTGTAGGAGCATTGCCACAAAAAATAAGACGTGCTTTGAACGCGTGTACTTATAGTACAGGGTTTTTTTGTATGAAGACACGCGTTAATCGCGCGCCTAACTTTTTCTTACTTGTAAAATTCCAAGATAAGAATGACACCTTGTCTTATTTACAAACAAATCAAAATTTATTTCCTACCTACCTTCGCCGCCGCTCGCACTCCATTCGCTATTTTTTTAAATCATAAATAAGGGTCCGTGCCACGAAAGAGGTTCCACCCTATATTGCTCTTGAAATAAAACACATTTGCTTTTTCTCGCCTCAAGCTTTTCTTCGTGGCACGAACTCTATCATCACATTGTCATAATTGCGTTTGCGTAGATTTCCGCACAATGAAATCTTGACAGGATTAAATCAACGACCACACAGCCTACTAGACAGCAAACTTTACGCAAATTCTCTGTATTCCTGATGTAAACTCGCGCACAAACAAACTCTTTTTAGTTACTACATACACTCTTTTTAGTTGTTACTGCTACTGCTACTTGCAGTAGGCGGTTGAAAAACTCTGACACCAGGGTTCATCGGGTCGCTGAACGACTCGGTGTCCCACGCGAAGAGAGAGAGAGTTACTACGTTTTTTGGTATACGTCTGTATGGCAAAAAAGACAGATTTGGCATATTACATAATTAATTACCGTCATTAAAATGACATAAATTCTGTCAAATACCAAATCAGGTGTCGGGGTAAGGTAAGTGAAATAACAACTTAAGTCGGTGGTGAATAGTGACTTAAAAGATTACACTATCACTGGCCAATCAGAATGCACGCATTATCCTGCTTCCGAACCGCCATCCTCAACTTGTTGACAGAATGAGGAACTGTCTAGGGCCACTTAACTGGAAAAAAAGATGGCGCACTCCATCGCCACGTGAGATATATGGCGATCTAAGATGACCATAGAGAGCGCCATCTATATATTTTTTCAATAATGTGGCCCTGGACAGTCCCTCATAGTTTGCTTGCAAGTGTTGCAAGCACATTTAGCGTCTAGAAGTCTATGTGGTCGTTGGGTTAAGTACACAATATTACTACTTCTAAATTGTGTTTAAGTTATTTACAATTATTTATTGTGTAGTGTACTGTTGGTTTTGAAGATGTTTGTTATTGAAATATTAAAGGAAAAGTTAAACAAATGAATGGTAAAATCTCAGCAAATTAATCTGGTTTATTTTTGTTTTATTTACAAAAGATAGAAAAGAGTAAAACATATGATCCTATTTCCACTTACCTATAGAAAAATTAATTGAATGGCAAACTTCTATAACTGTTTGGACAACCTAGTTTGGCACAGTGGCACACAAACTTACGTTTAGCTTATATTATTGAACAGTGATAGTCATGCCCGCTTTTCAACACAGAGAGTTACGCGGAAATACCAAGACTAAGACTCTTAGGGCCTTACCACTAAAAAGTTAGACGAGCGTTGAACGCTTAACTAGTTTTTGCCTAACTTTTCTGTGGTAAAGCCCTTAGTACACAAATGGTTTGGGAGCGAATGCAAATGCGCAGCGAATTCATCGCAGACGCGCGGCAAGACGGAATCGTACGACATCCCATTCGAATTACACCGTCAATAGAAAAAAAAACATAATACCTCAAAACAGTAAAAAATGAGGTCACTTTTTATGGTTAGGGAGGAGTTACAGCATTCCACGACAGAGAAACGCAAAAAGCGACTTAATTTTATACTAGATACCTATGTATTGATAAAAAAATACGCTTGCATCGGCCTCCTCTTATTTCGCGCAAAGCTCCATTCGGTTCTGATTGCCCTCATTTGTTCGCATTCTCCACAGATTAAATAAATCAATTAGTACCGCATCGGAATAGTTTATTATTTTCGAAATTAAATCTCGACACACAAAAGCATTCTTCTGCTATGTCTCCATTAATAGTGAGATTTGCATTGCTCGCAGAAACGGCATAAATGTAAGGGTGTATCCCAAAATTACAATAATTTGAAAATATTTCCTTTCGAAAAGGTTTCACCAGCTGCAATTCGTTTTCCCGCGGGAAAAAAGGATTTTCCCGGTATGTGATAATTAAGTATATACATACAAATCTTCCTTTTTGTTCACACAATCTATTAACTTTTTGGTTACAAAGTTAATACAAACGAAGCAAGCGGAAAAAATTCACACCGCCGGCGGGATTCGAACCCATGTCTTCTGACAAGCCGGGTCAGACGTGTTAAGCCGCTACACCACGGCGGGTTCTGCCCGAGGCGGCGAAATTGTGATCCACTTGCTTCGTTCATATTGCTTTGTCACTTGACTACTCACGGGTAGCTTGAGCGCCATCTATGACTTTGTAGTAGAACTATACAGTCACTCAACTGACAACATTACGTATGTACAAGTTGACGAGAGATGGAGCTTTTTTCCGATTTGTAAATAGTATCTTGGGGAAAAAATTCTTCAAAATAGTAAACATTCACACGATCTATTAAAAATAACTGCATCTAAATCCGTTGCGTGGTTTAGGAGAAATTAGCGAATTACGCGACAGAATAACTCAAAAAGCGACTTCATTTTATTTTACGTATTGATTAGGTAATGACTTTCGCCTGGTGCTCATTCAGTTTGCCGAGAAAATAAAGAGGTATTAGTAAAAATCAGCCTATGGTGCTCAGGGATGTGCTGAAGGGTGAAGCAGTTTTAAAATCGTCCAGTAGCTTCTTAGATTATCGATTGCTTGCAAACAAAAAAAACTGCTATATCATAATACTGTTATAATATAACCACCGCAGGCGGTGCCGTTGTTTCAGACATAGGTAACTTTTTACGATTCTAAATGATTCTTTTCCGAATCGATCGACTGAAATCCATAGCAATAATTCCTGTTGACAAAGGTCATGCTTCTTTATTTCCTTTGAAATATCTTCTAAAATACCATCACGCAACGTCGATAATTCCTAAAGACGTCCTCCATTTTCCATTCTCATTTTATTACAATTTTGGGTCCACCCTTTCGCCCCCGGGACGGATTTCGCATTTTTCTCATTTCGAGAGGGATTTGATTGACTGTGGCCAATTACATTGATTGATGCAATGCCCTGATGGGGGTCTCAAGTGCCCTTACGCCGGCCCTGGTGATATATCGCCATCATTTATATCTGTAAAATATTTTTTTTCGCTATAAGTTGTTCGTGCAGCTTTTTACATGATATTATTGGTCAGTCTGACATAGGTAGGTTATTGGCATTAACTATATAAGTATTTTCTTTAGCTGTTGAAAATATTTTGAGAAGAACCAAAGTAAAATACAAAAAATCACCTCATAAAACGGAAAAAAGCATTCTACTACGAAAAGATGATGAGACAACCTGTATCTTTTGTCTTCGGCATTTCAGTTCGAAACCCACCCCAACACCATACAATAACAACCACACACATTATACTGTGTTCATTGTAGCTTGGTGATTTGGACAGGTGTCATGAGATTGACGGAGAGCCGTTTGAAGTGACTTTGAAACTGCGCTTGAAAAATGTTCGATAAATTAATATATTGAAACCACTATTGAATATCACTTGTATAGGTAATTATAAGTTAATTCAAATACAGGGTGTTAGGAAACGTAGTACGTTCTTCGAAACCACACGTTCTCTACAAACGCAATTTTTTATTGGCTGTTTTTGTAAGTTACGACTTGGCCGTCAGCCCTTTTTCTTCTTACTTCTTATGGGTCTAATTGCCACGAAAAGGAAAATGAATACCCTCATCTTATACTACATGTTGCCATGCAGCTGCCATCTTGGAATGCCACTATTTCTTAAAGCTACAATTCTGAAATAACTACCTGACTTTCTTATCATCTTTATAAGCATCCTCACGCTAAAAATCTCTAAATATCTAGCGAGAAGGCAGCGAATGTAAAGGATGATTAAGTCCTTTCATCCCGGCGATTGAGTTGCAACTGACCGACCGGCCAGCGACTTTTTAGTTGGACAAAAAAGTCGTCCGAGAAACGCGTCGCTTCATGTGAGATAAAAATGTCGCCGAGAAAAAGTCGCATGTTTGAACGGGCACCTAAATATCACTTGCTTAGGTATTTTTAAGCTAAATCAATAATAAATTATGTCTAAAATATCACACAATTATTTTTGTGTCCTAATAATCAGTAAACTTATTAGTTAAATATGCTCGCTGTGACAAAGTTATATCTCACAGTCATTAATGACGTAATGATAGTAGGTCTGGGCCCTAAATAATAGGCATGTTACTGTTATAATAACAGTGACTAGAAAATGAAGTAATACTTTTCCTTAGTCAAGCTTGATGCAGGTGCTTTTATAATTGAATAAGTACCAAATAAAACACTTCTCAAAAATTTTGCAAGTTTCCCAAAAATTGTTTAACTAACACGAAAAGTGTTTTAAAATTTGGTGATCAATTTATCGCGGGTTTTCATCGCTTCGAAAGTTAAAGAATAAATTAGTCGCTGAGAATTAGTTGCAAAAACTATCCCGGTAGATGGAGCCCATCCACGCTTTAGTGGACAAGACATACTTGCTTCATTCGCAGGCTGGATTAGATCCGCGGTAGCCCAGTTGGTTAGGGCGTCGGCGATACTGATGGCAAAGGTCGCAGGTTCAAATCCTGCCTGCGGAGAAAAATTTTGCAAGTTTTCCAAAAAATTGCTTTTATAACATCATTCGAGACTTCAAGAAATTTAATAATTTTCCTATTTTCAATTTAAATTTTCATGACTGGTGAAGGGGAATTTCTTCTGTCTAACTATTTTCGACCGACGAAATTTTACTAATATTGATACTCAACTAGATATAAAAATAATACCTACATTTCCTTGCGAAGATTTTTTTTCCAGATTAGCCTAGTGCCATCTTTGTACAGTTGAAGATTAGCTAGAAAAATTCCCAAAATTCTTCGTGGCCAATGTTTCTTAGTATTCTGGTCTTGACAGTGGAACCTTCCCTGAAAGTGGAGGATGATTTCCGGTGATATTTAACTGCGTCTTAAGGTTTTAAGACTTTTTGTTTTGATGATAATATTTTGATGCTCTTGACTTTTCACTCTTGCTGAATAAAGATAGAAAGACAGGACTCACTTGTGAGTGTCGCAAACTCAAAATGCTATTAACTAATTACTTAATTTCGTCGCCGTGTATACGACGCTCTCGACATTTGGATAAACGCCGCAACACAAGTTTCGAATGTAAAATATAAGGAAAGCAGCAACACTCAAGATACCAATGAGAAGGGACGGAAATTATGAAATCCTAACAAACGCGAAATAAACTAATTTTCCTGTGTAAATAAATATCTACTATTGAAGTAGGTATTGTTATATTATAGAGTTAAATTTAACATAGAGTAAATCTTCACTCTACAGGGTGTTAGGGACGGTGTAACGAAAACTTTGCAGGCGTGCTCAGATCTTGAAACTGAACAACTTTTACTATGGAGCCAATGGTGGGAAACGATAAAATTTTTTCGACCTCCCATACAAAGTCAGTCAGCTGATCGTGAATTTCACCGGTCGGAAATTTTTTTTCGTTTTCCACCATCGGCTCCATAGTAAAAGTTGTTCAGTTTGATGACCTGAGCACGCCTGCAAAGTTTTCGTTACACCGTCCCTAACACCCCGTATATACACTTGTTGTTGCGTAGTTGTTGTTCTTATTTATTACAATTCAAAAATACTTTACTTGATATTTATTACTGGTATTGAGTAGCTAAGCTAGTGTCGTACTAGTAACAGGAATCATACTCGTTGGTAAATTATGTTACATCCCTAAACTGTCTTCAGTTACATGACAGTGACGCTGTCCAAATCACCAAGCAAAAACGTACATACTATAGTCCACTGCTGGGCCTCCCCCTATCGGAGGGTATTGCCATAGTAACCACGCTTGGCAGGCGGATTGGCGAGCGCAGTTCAAGATGTGAGCGCATTTACAAGGAACGCTGACGCCCGTTCCCTGGATGATTATCCCCTTATCGCTTTTTACGACACCCGTGGGTAGAATTACTAAGCCGGCATCACTCGGCACGATACTCATAGTTTCAGTAAAACCTTCTACGACAAAAGAACGAAAATATAAAGAGTAAACCCCCAAATAAATCCACTTCGCTAAACCTTAAATGCACTTCGACAGACCACTCGTCCGTAAAAGCTCGAACACGTGAAAATTGTTATATAAACCAACATACAAACCAAGAGGCTTACTTTGAATATTACATTGGGGAGGGAAGCTCAGACCAAGAAATGGAGGCAGACGGAGCATGGCAAATAAAGTGCGCACTCAAAAATAAATATTTGATTCAGTCAAGCACTTGGTTTCATATCAAAATAAAAGAAAACAATCACTAGAAATTAATAAGTGCTTGATTATTTTATTAAAATTCTTAGTAATAGTAAACATATCACTTTAACTCAAAACAAGTGCTTCAATGAATCATATAATAATTTCTGTTAGTGTACATTCAAACGAACTTGACTAAGGCGTGTTACTTGTTTGCCACCGAGTCGATGAACTAAATTATGAACCTTCATGTGCCGAAAGAAAGAAACACAAAATATTCCTTGTACCTAACATGTGAACAGCATCTTTTTTTAACTTTATCTTTTTGGGATATATTATGGCGCTGTGGCTGTAGTCAAGTCCAGGGATATTTAATGAAACATAAAAATTGTTCTGAAAAGGAGTAACTGGACTTTTATTTATCTTTGTTATACATTGTCTGAAAAATGTAAAACGTGTTTTCGTGCTTCACTTTGGTTCTTTGCAACGTTACCTCCCACTTTCCCTTGATCTGAGTGGGAAATACTCGGTCGACAGCCCTAAAGCTGCTTTGCATGCAAAATACCGACAGCGACGCCTACATACCGACGATTCCTGTTTTATTCTACACGACGATGGAAAAATTGCGGAAAAGAGTAGGTATAAATCGTTGTAACGCTATGGAAAATTCTTGAAAATGTATAGAAATTTTGAAAATGTTGGCTGCATGATGTGAAATTCGTTTGCTTCTAGCGTAACGGATGGATTCCAAAGATGAATTCTTGGATCAAAGACATGAATTTAATAAAAATAAAATACCGACAGAGAGACGCCTACATTCACATCGATTCCTGTTTTATTCTCGGTGGCAAAAAAAAACAGATGTAACAGGACTTACATTTGGGTTTAATCGCGGTAGGTATCGCGACGGTTTCGGTCCAGTCGATGGACCTTCATCGGGCGGAGTGACATCTGTACGCGCTAGCGTCTCTCCTGCCACTGCAATTGAGTGGCAGGAGAGACGCTACCGCGATTGAACCCAAATGTAAGTGCTAAAATCCGTGTGATATATAATTAAAGTTAAAATGGCGCACTTAAGTTTAAACAAGTTAGATGTAACAGGCTTTGGAATTTTAGCTGGAAAAACTTAAAAATAAGCTAATATGTATCCCGATTGGCAACATTATCGTTGACGTCCCGCTCGTTATGTCATGTCCTGCTCATTATGTCACAAAGAGGCAAACAATAATGTTGCCAATTCGGGATTTATTCTTTATCTGCGCAAGTTATAGTAAGACCTCTTTTCTTTGGCTATATCGTTTAGGGAAGATAACATGAAAAATAGCTATTATGTAGGAAGTTCTAAATGTTTTGAGAGTTTTTGTAACACATTTTATTAACTGAATTAAAATACTTATTTTTTCCCGAGTTCTGACGATCCTACTCAATTAGTAGAGCTACCAGAGTAGCCGACTCAATTCTCCGAAAACATTAATTACCTCTATCTATCAAGTACCTGGTAGGTAATATAATATAGCTTGTTTGCCACTTATACCTACATACCGAAATCTAAAGAGACGTGTTTAAACCTTTTACCATGCCAAAAAAGCACAGCTAGAATGTATGAAAGTACAATGTTAATAACCTGCCACTACCGCCATCTACCGCATTCAATAGGGCAGCCTGAACTAACCTAACACCTCTTTATATTCAAAGGCGAACTTTGTTCATAACAACGTAAACATGCCCGCTTCTGATATACAGGGTGTCCTATTATTATCTTAGAACTAGAATGAAGTAATAAATTTTTAGATTAACAGCATTTTTTTTCATACCTAACTAGAGTCACACTCTACAAAAAATTAAGTTCGAGTTAAAATGCTCTTTGTAGAGATGGGATTTGACATTGTTTTGTGTTTTAGGACCAAGAGCCGAAGGCGCTACCTTCACACAATATGAGACGTGCGACGCGAGACGCCGAGACGTTAGAAGATACATTCTGTTTCACATCTCACATTTTATGTGTGGAGAATAGTGGAGATAGGCCCTCAGAGCAAGTGACGTAAATATGTCGTTATCAATTCCAAAAGTTATGCAAAACGTACAACATATGCAGAAAATCCGTCTAAAAGTTGGTATCCTGAAACTCTACAACCTTCACAGATATTAACGTCAGTTGTTCTAAGGATCTTGGGCATAATAAAAACTATACAATGTTAAATGCCGCCATATGGTTAATCTGGCTGGCCCCAAAAAGAACTTATTTTTAAACTGAAACTCTACAACTGTTACAGAAATCTTCTTTACCTATAGCTTCTTCTATTCATAGATAACTGTACAGGTAGTAAGTGAAACATGACGTTCAAAGGAAGACTACTTTTCCGAACACCCTGCTGTAAACCTAGCTCTATCATAAAAGGAGATATAAGCGGCTATGCGTCGTGATATTAGAAGTTTCATAGACTAACAGGAGTAAAAGACCTTGCAAGGATACAGTTTGAAAGTAATCGATTTAAATGGCTCGACGTAATACTTACAAGCACTTAGCCAAGAAGATTTGCTTTGAAAAACATGTGAATAATATAACTTTTTAAGCACTCTTGATTACTTTCACACATACTAGTTACTTAAATGAAACCCATAACTAGTATGTATGTGAATAATAATTCGAACAAAAACTAACTTTATTATTAGTATTAGTCTTATCAAAGCGAGAATTTAGATAATTAATTACTTTCTCCCGCAACTTTTTAATAAAAGTGGTGTCTACGAGTAACTAATGATTTCAATCGGAAACTTTTTGTTTACATTTGCGTAAATTGGTAAAGCTTAAAGCTTTGGTATTGCTACTAATATTGTAAAATCTAGAATCTAGGCAAAGTCTTCTCTAATGTCTAGTCTTTGGTTGTCTTCCATCAGAGAGCTTCTATACTTCGGCTACCGCTTTACGTGAATGCCAAAGGACTTTGAGGGGCGGCGGCTTTGGAAAGCGGATGCCTGCGGTCGTTGCCAAAGGATTTTGAATTGAAATCATTTCGAGTCAGTTTCTAGCATATTTCATCTGCGGCCACGTCCTTTACGGTTACTTAATCTATGGTAATTTAAAGCTAGGAATTACGAATTATCATTCAAATAAGTATGCGAATGAAACTAAATATTTTTGCAATAAACTGCTGTCGAAAGCTGAAAAGATATTAAAATAATGAAAAATATACATACCTTCAAAATCTACGATGTAAATCCTAGTTCTAAGCTACCACCTTTAATATTAACAACAAGCATGCACAGGTATGAAAATGATGAAAGAATGTAGGTAAATAGAAGTGTTAAGAAAGAAGCTGACACCAATCTACCAATTATGTTCCCTTGACTTGTTAAATAACTTACCAAACACTAAAAACTCACAGTTGATTGACGAAAAACCTTAAGATTTGCAAGTAAATATTATTAATACATCTGCAAAGTTTGGGAAGCTCTTCAACAAGTAACAAAAGGAACAAACGCAATAAAAGTCGACGGTGTACAAAGTTACAAAGAAGAATAAAGTATGACAGAAGCGACACATAACATGGCTGTCTCAATTGCCACTTACGGGGATAGAGGCTGGTTTGTTGACAACCACAATGTCCTCGTCGATATGTACGAGGGTGATCGGTTGGCTGGTGACCGGTACTTCGTGCCTGCAACGATACACACGTCAGGCTCTCGAGCTCTGTAGGCAGAAAACCCTGAGCTCAACCGTCCTTCTGCAGACCGCATGATCTTTGGTAAACAGACAGGTATATGACACACAATGTTACATCAAAGTTTGGGTGTTAATGAGACGTTATGCTCAGAGTTTCAAGTTTCGGGTCCTCGTGAATGATATACAGATTAGACGAGAATAAAACAACAAATGAACATGCGTGACGCAAGGTCTCGTAGGAATTTATCGCTTGTTTAATACAAAACAGACATAACTCAAAAATTACGATTTTTCACTTTTTGACAAAAAAGGACATAACTCAACGAGGAGAATAGGTACACTTTAATCGGTTTCAAAATCGGAGCGAGATAACCGATTGAGCCGTGCAACTCTCTCTTTTTAATTAAAAGTTCCGCAAAACCGTCGTGGTAAAAAAGAAGCATTTGATGTTGCTCCGGCTGTGGTTAAAGGAGGAGGTCCTTCATTTTATTACGACAACGAAACATTTGTAGATAAATTTCTTTATTATTAAATGTATGTAAATAAAGTGTCTTGTTTCTTTAGTATTAAATAGAAATATTTGGATTTATTTCCCTTTATTAGAAAATGTTTTGAGAAAAAAGTGAATCATTTCGAGTTACTTCGCTTTATTCTTAAAATTTTACACATTCTCGGGAACTATATCGAATTAGTGCAGTTTAATTATAAATATTCATAAAATTTTAAGTCACATTTCATGTTACTTCTGTTTATCAACAAACTTAAACGTAAATGTCAGAAATATTTTAAGTTGTTTCTGTTTCCGACTAACTTGATTTGTTAATTGGTAGAAACATCTAACATTCTTACTTTATCTAAGTATCTAAAGTACGATATCAAATAAATACTTAGCATAGCACTACCCCTAATCAGCCTGAAGAAATCGTAAGAGATGATAAAAGGTTTTCAGGAAGTAGGCAGCAGCATCTTTTGAGGTCCGAAATAACATACTGCGTTTACAAAACGCTTGCTTAACGTGGTGAATATGGACAAAAATCCCTTAGTGGATAGATCCAATGGAAGACAGGCTCTAGTTCCCGGCCACTCTACTTCCCTGGGCCATGTTAGTGGACCTTTTCTGGGCCCTAAGTCTGCTAATTTTTAGCCATTGTAATGCCAGCGACACGTACTGAACTGTCATTCTATTGCCACTGTGATTTTCCACACTAAAAATATGAAACTACCAAAAACATCCAACTGACATGCCACCGACACGCAACTGAAACGATTTTTATTTAGTAGACTTCGGCCCATGGTCGTGGTGGGGCAGGGAATGCTAAGAATTCCTGGACTACAGATGACGTCTACCAAAAGAAGTGACCCTGGCTACGAAAAACTACCCACTTTACTGCTAGAAGGTGCTCCAAATTCTTGAGGTAGAATCATAAATAATGTTCTTGGACTGTCAGAAGTTCGAACAAATGGATGTTTCTCCCAAATCAGGCCATCTATTGAACTTCATGGAAGAGAGCACAGAGTCCCACAGAGAGGCATAAGGTTATTTGTCAACAAAGTTCTCCGTCACAATGTAAAGGGGATTTGTAGCGTCTCGACCAGGCTAGCGTACCTCGTGCTGAAACTGACCGAGATACTCTCTCAAGGTTGAACAGGTATATGCTCCGACTTAAATCAACCAACATCTCCGACAAAGAGATGAAGGCGCTATACGACGATGTGTTGAATATACTGAAATACTTAAACCACTGTTGTCATGGGGGCTTTCAGCACCAGAGTGAGACAGGACAGGCAAATGAGATTTGAGAGCACATCGCTACGGAAGAAGAAAACAGGGGGATCAAATGCTGGTCAACTAACTCAATAGGCAACGGCTGTTTTGTATGAATACCTTTTTTTACAGAAGTACCCAGCAGTAGTGAACCTATAGGAACCCTACGACAGGACGACGAACGGAAATGCTTCACCATGCTTCACCATGACGTGAACAAATAACAGATAAGAAGTTTAAACTTTCAAGTAATACCTTGGCACTGATGCGACTTAGATGGGAAACATCAAAGGATGCTTTATCAGATCCCCAGTCACTTAATTAAAGAGCAAAAGTATGGTGAGCCGCGACCTCTGATGTAGGGACACTCGTCCTATACAGGAGGCGATTAGGAAATTCAGAGGTCAAAGTTCTGGGAAGAAGTCATCTGACAAATCTAAGTACCTCAAATTGTAAAACCATCACTTCAATTCCAGAGATTCTCGCTGAAATCGAGAAAGTCTAAATGTACATGCCTAGCATGCACCAAAACTTCCATCTGACGCGATAAACTCCAGAGTTCGTTACTCCTAAATATAGATGAAATCGGGGCGGCTCACAGGCAGAAGAAAACGAAAGCTTTCGGTCAAGACGGAGTGGCCTTCAAAGCGCTGAAACCCTGTACTTGAGGAGCTGAAAAGGCTATTCAACTTCGAGATAATCAATGGGTTGACTCCGTAAGTGTGAAACAGCGTTTGTTTTTCAAGAAAGAAGACAAAACGTTCTTCAAAAACTATAAGCCGATCACAATACTGAGGCACGTTATAACACAACACGAAAGTCGTAACAAATCATCTGACATCGAAATTTGACGCCTTCCTACCACTGGAACAGGCCAGTCAATGGAGTATTGCTAACCTGTATGTGCATTTTGTGGATTTCCTGAGAGCTTTCGACTTGATCGGAACCTGGACTGCTCTGGAGTCCTGACAGTGGTGCCAAGTGAACTGGCATTATGTGAAGCTGCTGAGAAACCTTATATTAAAGTACAAAACAAGACCCATTGTACAAATCCGATGTGTAAATGAGGGCAACGATTAAGTTCTCTAAACTTTTCACCAATAATGCGTTAGAGTATGTCTTCAAGGCCTTACGGTAGGATGGACTGAACATTGGTGAATATCTCACCCATTTCCGCTTTTTCATCGAAATAGTAACACTGTATAAATCGATGCAGGATGCTGCCCAGCCTAAATGTGGTCTGAAAGCTTGTAGGAATCGAAATAAAATCTGGAGAAATCCTAGCTCATTTTTAGTCAACACATTATCTCTGATCCACTCCAGGATAACTTCAAAAGTCAGTAGTGGTCCCTGTAAGTAAATACAACACCTAACACTGCGCTCTCTAAAAAGCCTACCAAGCGTAGTGAACAAAGCAATAAAGGGAGGCTCATGTCCAGCATTGGCCTGTAGTGGCTGTTATTGTAATTTAAACGGTAGAAAAATGTTATTGTTATCATCGCATCGAAAAATCAGTCAGCCATAGCAAATGAAGATTACAACAAACTTATTATTAATATAATAAGTTTTAATAGTTAATGAAACTGTTAATTTTTTTAAATGTAATCTAATTTATTAGGACTTATTTCATAGAATAATGATATAATTTAAAATGAAACTGCAACAGTACGAGTTAGGTCAAGAATGCACTTATCTTGTTTAAAACTAAACGGGAATAAGTCAAAATAATTCCTCATTGTCTTTTAAAAAACTACAAATGTTTATTCATAAAAAGAACTAACTTGGTACCCGACTAAAAAAAGTGTATATCGCTTGTTTAATACAAAACAGACATAACTCAAAAATTACGATTTTTCACTTTTTGACAAAAAAGGACATAACTCAACGAGGAGAATAGGTACACTTTAATCGGTTTCAAAATCGGAGCGAGATAACCGATTGAGCCGTGCAACTCTCTCTTTTTAATTAAAAGTTCCGCAAAACCGTCGTGGTAAAAAAGAAGCATTTGATGTTGCTCCGGCTGTGGTTAAAGGAGGAGGTCCTTCATTTTATTACGACAACGAAACATTTGTAGATAAATTTCTTTATTATTAAATGTATGTAAATAAAGTGTCTTGTTTCTTTAGTATTAAATAGAAATATTTGGATTTATTTCCCTTTATTAGAAAATGTTTTGAGAAAAAAGTGAATCATTTCGAGTTACTTCGCTTTATTCTTAAAATTTTACACATTCTCGGGAACTATATCGAATTAGTGCAGTTTAATTATAAATATTCATAAAATTTTAAGTCACATTTCATGTTACTTCTGTTTATCAACAAACTTAAACGTAAATGTCAGAAATATTTTAAGTTGTTTCTGTTTCCGACTAACTTGATTTGTTAATTGGTAGAAACATCTAACATTCTTACTTTATCTAAGTATCTAAAGTACGATATCAAATAAATACTTAGCATAGCACTACCCCTAATCAGCCTGAAGAAATCGTAAGAGATGATAAAAGGTTTTCAGGAAGTAGGCAGCAGCATCTTTTGAGGTCCGAAATAACATACTGCGTTTACAAAACGCTTGCTTAACGTGGTGAATATGGACAAAAATCCCTTAGTGGATAGATCCAATGGAAGACAGGCTCTAGTTCCCGGCCACTCTACTTCCCTGGGCCATGTTAGTGGACCTTTTCTGGGCCCTAAGTCTGATAATTTTTAGCCATTGTAATGCCAGCGACACGTACTGAACTGTCATTCTATTGCCACTGTGATTTTCCACACTAAAAATATGAAACTACCAAAAACATCCAACTGACATGCCACCGACACGCAACTGAAACGATTTTTATTTAGTAGACTTCGGCCCATGGTCGTGGTGGGGCAGGGAATGCTAAGAATTCCTGGACTACAGATGACGTCTACCAAAAGAAGTGACCCTGGCTACGAAAAACTACCCACTTTACTGCTAGAAGGTGCTCCAAATTCTTGAGGTAGAATCATAAATAATGTTCTTGGACTGTCAGAAGTTCGAACAAATGGATGTTTCTCCCAAATCAGGCCATCTATTGAACTTCATGGAAGAGAGCACAGAGTCCCACAGAGAGGCATAAGGTTATTTGTCAACAAAGTTCTCCGTCACAATGTAAAGGGATTTGTAGCGTCTCGACCAGGCTAGCGTACCTCGTGCTGAAACTGACCGAGATACTCTCTCAAGGTTGAACAGGTATATGCTCCGACTTAAATCAACCAACATCTCCGACAAAGAGATGAAGGCGCTATACGACGATGTGTTGAATATACTGAAATACTTAAACCACTGTTGTCATGGGGGCTTTCAGCACCAGAGTGAGACAGGACAGGCAAATGAGATTTGAGAGCACATCGCTACGGAAGAAGAAAACAGGGGGATCAAATGCTGGTCAACTAACTCAATAGGCAACGGCTGTTTTGTATGAATACCTTTTTTTACAGAAGTACCCAGCAGTAGTGAACCTATAGGAACCCTACGACAGGACGACGAACGGAAATGCTTCACCATGCTTCACCATGACGTGAACAAATAACAGATAAAAAGTTTAAACTTTCAAGTAATACCTTGGCACTGATGCGACTTAGATGAGAAACATCAAAGGATGCTTTATCAGATCCCCAGTCACTTAATTAAAGATCAAAAGTATGGTGAGCCGCGACCTCTGATGTAGGGACACTCGTCCTATACAGGAGGCGATTAGGAAATTCAGAGGTCAAAGTTCTGGGAAGAAGTCATCTGACAAATCTAAGTACCTCAAATTGTAAAACCATCACTTCAATTCCAGAGATTCTCGCTGAAATCGAGAAAGTCTAAATGTACATGCCTAGCATGCACCAAAACTTCCATCTGACGCGATAAACTCCCGAGTTACTCCTAAATATAAATGAAATCAGGGCGGCTCACAGGCAGAAGAAAACGAAAGCTCCCGGTCAAGACGGAGTGGCCTTCAAAGCGCTGAAACCCCGTTCTTGAGGAGCTGAAAAGGCTATTCAATTTCGAGATAATCAATGGGTTGACTCCGTAAGTGTGAAACAGCGTTTGTTTTTCAAGAAAGAAGACAAAACGTTCTTCAAAACTATAAGCCGATCACAATACTGAGGCACGTTATATCACAACACGAAAGTCGTAACAAATCATCTGACATCGAAATTTGACGCCTTCCTACCACTGGAACAGGCCAGTCAATGGAGTATTGCTAACCTGTATGTGCATTTTGTGGATTTCTGAGAGCTTTCGACTTGATCGGAACCTGGACTGCTCTGGAGTCCTGACAGTGGTGCCAAGTGAACTGGCATTATGTGAAGCTGCTGAGAAACCTTATATTAAAGTACAAAACAAGACCCATTGTACAAATCCGATGTGTAAATGAGGGCAACGATTAAGTTCTCTAAACTTTTCACCAATAATGCGTCAGAGTATGTCTTCAAGGCCTTACGGTAGGATGGACTGAACATTGGTGAATATCTCACCCATTTCCGCTTTTTCATCGAAATAGTAACACTGTATAAATCGATGCAGGATGCTGCCCAGCCTAAATGTGGTCTGAAAGCTTGTAGGAATCGAAATAAAATCTGGAGAAATCCTAGCTCATTTTTAGTCAACACATTATCTCTGATCCACTCCAGGATAACTTCAAAAGTCAGTAGTGGTCCCTGTAAGTAAATACAACACCTAACACTGCGCTCTCTAAAAAGCCTACCAAGCGTAGTGAACAAAGCAATAAAGGGAGGCTCATGTCCAGCATTGGCCTGTAGTGGCTGTTATTGTAATTTAAACGGTAGAAAAAATGTTATTGTTATCATCGCATCGAAAAATCAGTCAGCCATAGCAAATGAAGATTACAACAAACTTATTATTAATATAATAAGTTTTAATAGTTAATGAAACTGTTAATTTTTTTAAATGTAATCTAATTTATTAGGACTTATTTCATAGAATAATGATATAATTTAAAATGAAACTGCAACAGTACGAGTTAGGTCAAGAATGCACTTATCTTGTTTAAAACTAAACGGGAATAAGTCAAAATAATTCCTCATTGTCTTTTAAAAAACTACAAATGTTTATTCATAAAAAGAACTAACTTGGTACCCGACTAAAAAAAGTGTATATAATACGGAAAAAAACTAAAAAGAAGTAATTAATTTTACCTAATTTTATTGCTATTTATATGTTTAACAACTAACAGAAAAAAAAAAACGGACATAAAGGACAGTTTCCGAAAAATACACGAAATAGTTCAAAACTATCGACGTGTCAAAACTTTGATCTCGATTTCCCAAAACTTTGATTTTTTGAGTTATTTCTGTTTATTATTAAACAAGCGATATAATACGGAAAAAAACTAAAAAGAAGTAATTAATTTTACCTAATTTTATTGCTATTTATATGTTTAACAACTAACAGAAAAAAAAAAACGGACATAAAGGACAGTTTCCGAAAAATACACGAAATAGTTCAAAACTATCGACGTGTCAAAACTTTGATCTCGATTTCCCAAAACTTTGATTTTTTGAGTTATTTCTGTTTATTATTAAACAAGCGTTATGTGGAAATGTAAACTCGATGGAAACTCTGTGGAAAATTGACAAAAATTATTTTTATTCAGGTAGTAGAAGTGCATTCGCATGCTCATTCGGTGCTTTTTATTTTGGAAGGATTTATTTTATGTTATAAATATTAAAATATTAATTTCAATTCTATATACATATAGTCCCTACAAGCTGTATCTGCTAACGTCACGTATACAAATCAATAATTTTACTAAAATGTGTTAACGAAAAATAAAAACAAATGTATATGGTTAATATTTCAATGTACAAGTTCTAAAAACATTTTACACCACACCATTGAAGAAGAAAGGTGAGAAAGAAGAGACATTGTTAGAAGTAGTTATATTATGTACAAAATATGTACCTATTTGCATGTATATGATGTTGAAGTATTTATGTGTTGAAAGTAATGTGTTGTGTTGTATTATATTGTATCAAAATAAAGAATCTCAAGTGTAAATAAATGTTGTATAACGTGACAACTTAAAAGTGCTGCATCTATAAATGTCTCAACTTTAAAGCTATCTACATTTAAGTCCGAATTAAGACACACAGGGCCGGGTAGTTCTACACCACGGTTTTATACAAAGTGTACATAGGTAGATAGAGCTGGTTCTCGAAAGTTTATAATTAAAATTCTATATGTATTGAAATTTTCGGGTAGGTAGTAAGTGATTTTCAATTAAAATTAACTAGTTACGTATAACAAAAAAGTCACATAGCAATTTAGTTGTAATAAGTTTCGACAACCAACTGTAGGTACAAGCTATCGTCCATAAGTTGAATCGAGTCCAAAAGTCACTAGGTACAATTCGTAAGAAATTAGTACCAGCCCGGCACAGTGTGTCTTTAATTCTTTATTGCCTACGCCTGAAAAATTCACAAACTGGTTTACCTATGAACCACGTTGGCGAGCAGATCGTTATGTTTCAGCCTGTAGTCAGGGTCAACCCTTTCGTAGTTGACCGTGAGGGTGCCAGCCCTGATGCACCGCTCGTATTCCGCGGCGGGGTGAGCCCTGAACTCTCGCGCGAAAACGTCCAGAATCTTCTCGCCGACCCACCGCCCTTTAGTGAAGGTGGTGAATGTGAAGTAGTAGGGGTATACTTTTCTGAGGCCTGCGGAAAAGATTCAAGTTACAAGACATTTACAGAATATACTTTATAATTAATGGAAAATGATTTTAAAACTAGACTACCTAAGAAATCTAGAACGCAACTTAATAATTCAAGGCCAATAATAATTCTAAATAAATTGGGATGATCATCGTTAACTTAAGAGCTTCGCTCTTGTCTTTGGAGAACGTATTATCCAATTTGCTCTCTTTTGAGTCTTCTTTTTGACTTCTTTATACGACACTAGCAGCCCGCCCAGCGGTTTCACCCGCTGCTACTTACCTGTTTTCCCGTAGAAATTGGATCTTTGCCCGTAGTAAAAAGTCCATTACTCCGATCCAGCAGAGGTAAATGTGCGAGCAGAAGCGGCCCGTCATGCTGAATAACTTTTACTTTGAAGCCATGGCCGTATCTCTGATAGTTTAGATGGGATGCTGGTGGTCTTCATCAGGTACTCCAGATCCTCGATGACCATGTGCCAGAAGAAGCGGCCCGTCATGGTTAACAACTTTGTCTATGAAGCCATTGCCGTATCTCTTATAGTTTATATGGGATGCTGGTGGTCTACATCAGGTACTCCAGACCCTCGTGACCATTTGCCAGCAGAAGCGGCCCGTCATGCTGAATAACTTCTACTTTGAAGCCATTACCGTATCTCTTATAGTTTATATGGGGTACTGGTGGTCTACATCGGGTACTCCAGCCAGATCCTCGATGACCATGTGCCAGCAGAAGCAGCCTGCCATGCTGAGTAACTTTTACTTAAAAACCATTACCGTATCTCTTATAGTTTAGATGGGATGCTGGTGATCTTTATCAGGTACTCCAGATCCTCGATGCCCATGTGCCAGCAGACGCGGCCCGTCATGATGCACAACTTTTTCTATGAAGCCATGGCTGTATCTCTTATAGTTTAGATGGGATGCTGGTGGTCTTCATCAGGTACTCCAGATCCTCGATGACCATGTGTCAGCAGAAGCGGCCCGTCATGGTGAACAACTTTTTCTATGAAGCCATGACCGTATCTTTTATAGTTTAGATGGGATGCTGGTGGTCCTCATCAGGTACTCCAGATCCTCGAGGGCTGACAAAAAGTAATCCATGTCCTTCTTTACTATGCTAGTAATATCAGTGCCAAATTTCGCGAAGATCGGTAAAGCGGTCTGGCTTATTTGGGTAATATCCGCTGTATTTCCCGCTTTTCCTGCTGCTCACCGTTTTCCCGTGGAAATGAGGAATTTTCCCGTGGTAAAAAGTAGCCTATGTTACTCAGGAATGTTGTAGCTTTCTAATGGTGAAAGAATTTTCGAAATCGGTCCAGTAGTTTCGGAGTTTATCGATTACATACATACAAAAAAACAAACAAACAAAGTTTTCCTCTTTATTATATTAGTGTAGATGACGCCTACCTTCTCCAGGACTTGGTCTATGTACGCGCGTCAAGGACCCCCTCTCCCTCTTCTTCCCCTCAATTATAGTTTTTAGTAGGATGACATATTGTAATAATTGTCCTAGAATGTTTCCTTTTTTTTCTCTATATTTCAAATTGGTATACGTAAGTTCACGGCGTATTTTTTGCGTTTCGAAAATTGCGAGTTTGAGCCTTCTGAAAACATCTTTACTCATTGGATGACTTTCTTTTGCCACACGTACTTTTTACTTATACGTTTACTTTTTGCAGACCTGTCAAGTACTAACACATACACCATTGCCAAAACAACAAACCAAGATACCTGTATTCGGCATTGCGGAAAAGGTACTGCAGTGTACGAAACTAATAAAAAACAAGTTAACGGAGTTAAACAGTTTAAAGAAGAAAACCGACTATGATGATTTATGTTATTGATATCAGGAGTCACAGAACTTTCTAAGTGTTTCTAATGCGAGATAGAGTTTTCGACATTTAGACTGTCATTTTTGCTCTGTGTTTTTTATCCTCGCCCTTTTTAAATAAATAAATAAAATGATCGAGTTTTGATCAGGTATCTGATAGATTATCTATCCATCGTCCAATCTTATTTTGGATAGACTTTATGGGCTTTACCACACAAAAGATAGACGTTTTTTTGTATGAAGTTTTGTTTTAAACACGCGTTCGACACAATATGTCTAAATTTTTAAGGTGAGGCCTTGATTGCTTCTTGATTTTATGATCAAGATGTACCGATTAACTAATATCAAAATATCTTCAGCAGGTATGATATCGAAATTCGAAGCACTAGTAAACTGACTATAGAACGTATATTTTCCTTTTCAGTTTCGTCGGTTAAAAGTAAACAAAACAAGGCCGGAGCAAATAATGCAGAAAAAAGAAACATATTTGGCCGGGGTCCCGTGATGTGACAAATGACGGTAAATGAAACGTGTATTCCAGCCAACTCGCGTTGTTTTTTCGCATAAATATTCACTTATGCCTTGGTAAGGCTAAGCCTAGTTATGAGAATTTGGTGCAAGATTTTTTCGCCCCCATAACTTTTCATTTGCATGACAGTTATTTCAATGGGGGTGCCAATTTGCTAAACTGCTTGGAGGTTTCTTGTTTTGTTTCTTTTTGACTTTGTGAGTGATATGTCGTTTATTTTTTACAAATTCGTTTTTGATACTGGTTAATTCGAAAAAAAGTTTTTCTTTTTGCAAAAATAATACTATGTCTCTGGACGACTCATTGCTTCCTGAAGCCTATATGACATGGATACATTTTGCGAATTGGATAAGTATATTATAGTGATAATATTTTTTTGCGAATGAACATTTTGCGTGTTGGAGATGTAGAGAATGGATAAGTACCTATAACGTGCTGATGTTTTGAAATACCTACCTTAGTACCTATTAAAGTTCACAGTGGACGGTACGATGCAGACAGTAGACGCAGGAACCTGATTGATAGACGACTATGAGTTCCTACGAAATAAAAGGACTCGAGCACACTAATTAAATAAACGACACTTATCTACGGATGTAAGGACGATTCAAATTCACCTTTTGTGAACTTTTGATAAAAACTGGAGGTGGGGCCAAGCGGACATCACCATCCTTCACTTCGCAACACTCGGCATTACTTGGCTCTACCCTTAGTTAGTTTTGATCAGTCGGGCAAGAAGAACTTTGCTATCAAATATCAGCTTTGTAGCTTGATGTGCAAAGTTACAGCTCTTTTCTAACGTTTACCTCACCGCTACCATACGCGTAACTCTGCAAGTCATTCTCACATAATTCCATTATACAGATTGTTTCCAATCTTCCATCTATTCAAGGCTAATTTAATATCCATTATGGATTGATAATATCCGCGGTGATCGCGAATGTATTGATGTTTCTTTGGATTTAATTTACTTAAAAACCTTTTAATGCTTTGACTGCTCATAATATGCAATTCGTAATAATATGATCGAGCGTTTACCTACTCATGTCATTGGAAGAACATTTTGTCATTTTCACGCAGTAAAAAGTAGTTAGCCGACATTACTGGACAAGATTATTGAACATCTAAATTATTTTTATAAAAAAATAATATACTAAAGTGAACAAACAAAGTTGTCATCGGTTTAAAAATCATTTCTTATCTTTTTTATAAGTGGATTCTATTAAATAAAAAAAAACCTGACCTGACCGAAGTACCCATAGCTAGTAATTGCTTAGCATCGAAAGAGTCAAAAAGCCTTCAATGGTATCTAAGTACCTACACTACGTACGAGCTATTGATTTACAGTCTATATTGTACGATGATGTAATGAGGAAGTTTACACCATATTTGCACGATTAAAAAATAAAATCTGATAATCATTAGCAAAATGAACAAAAAATATATATACGTAGCAAAACGACTACAACAACAAAACATAAAAAAATTACGGCCTAAAATAAGACTTTGCAATTTTCATTATTAAAATCTATCGATCTTCAAGATAATCTTTAGCTACGTGGGTTCTACCTACCTAAGCCGATTTATAAGACATCCCCAAATCTTTCCGATACCGAACTTTCAGTAAAAAATATGGATTCAATCAGGATTAACGTCAGTGATGGAATTTTCTTTTTCAATCAGATTGACCCCATAAATAATCCTTTGATTTCCTCTGTTAGTACTTTTAGGGTCGACGCATATTATGATAAGATTAGACGCAAGCCGTTTTCATTTTCATTTTTAAATTAAAAGTTAACTGCATCGTAATAGGAAAATTCTCGTCAATACGATCTATATTCATACTATATAATATATTTCGTCCGAATGAATATACAGTTTTTAGAAAAATAGCAAAATTTTCTAGCGTTGGCAGGATTTGAACCAGCGGCTTTCGCTATTAGGTAGTACTGGCGATGCCTCTTCCATCTAGGCTACCGCGGCTCAAAAGTCTTGCAAAAAATGGAGCTAGATGTGAGTCGACCCTTACAAGATTATCGTTAGCTATAACTTTGATGTTCCCGTTTCTTTCAATATCTAGAACCTTGGACCCCTTTTTAACAAAATGTGTCTTTCGATTTATTTTAACGGTAGACCTAGCTATTGAATCGGGTTTTTTTGGGATTATCAGGGTTTAAAAAGGTCCTTACAGAAATACGTTTGTGGACTATGTACCTACTCCCTGGTAGTAAATCTACATAGATAAAAGTTTCAGAGGAAATGGAAGCAATGCTCGATTCTACCAACACGTAAAATAGCGTTTCGTTGCCTGAACTTTAGGTTTGTCTTATCGGGGCTGTATTATTATTTTATTACTTTAGTCCTAATCTTTGAATTACCGACAGGCAGCAATAAATGCTCCGATGGGTCTTTTCTTTTTATAGTCCGAATTTCCGTAATTATTTGACCTAATTTCCTTGAGGAAAGTGGTTCATTTAAATTTTTCGCCCTTTATAAATTCTAACATTTTTATACATCAAGTATTTCAAATTTGGCTTCATTGAGCCAAATCTTCCACGCGCACAGTCAGACGGAATAACAAACTAACCGGGGGCAGACATCTTATTGCCAACTTGCAAAATTTAATTTGCCCAAATTGTAGTTACCTAAGGAAGTTACACCGAGTTTGGCAACCCTCGAGTGGCGATATCAGTTTTATTAGAGCCGCGAGTAGGTACAGTAAAGGGAACTCTAAGATTACTTTGACTAGGAATTGCTTTGAATAAGACAACTTTTGGGCAAGATTTCTGGTTAAAATAGAACGCAGGAAAAATATTTTTAAAATAAATCAAGTTAATTTTTTGTTGCATGTTTCTTATTAAGTTAGAATCGTGCCCTATCTTTTTCAAAATTGGTGTCTAGCGGGGTTTGTTTGGTTTTTTATTTACATTTACTAGCGTTTTCTGAAGTTTACGTAACAGAATGTAAGTATAGTAAAAGTTAATAAAAGCTACTTCAAAGACTTGACAAAACTAGGTTAGGTAGGTACACAATACAGAAAGTCCAAAAAATTTACGGGACAATTTGGCTCAAGCTTTTGATGATTTCAGCTATATGCCTTGTAAATAAATGAATCGTGTTCATATTTTTATTTGAGCAAAGTCTCTGTGCAAAGTTTGTACTGACTGAAAAATATGCCTACTACGTTCTATGAAAAGATTGCACTCACCATTTTCAATATAGTACGAGGTCTCATTATATCTGTCGTCTGTGAAACCCGGCCTCTTCGCTTTGAGCGCTTTCGTTTCCAGTTTTGCCTGAAACAAAGACAAATATTGTAAGCACATATTTTTTGAACATACATACATTTATCACACCTATATCCCGTGCAGGGTAGGCTGAGCGTAAACGGTTGGCAACCATTTACACCACGTCTGACAAAAGTTTGAGAGTCATTCAGAAGACTGTGTATCACCATAGTGACAGGTTGTCAGCCTGTCGCCTAAAACTACAATACACTTCAAATCTCATATCATTTAGTCACATCTTAGGGCAGCCACGGGAAAGATACGGGGTGATGCTATTCTAAGCCGGTACCTTTATATACCTAAACAAATAAAGGTAAAGGTGAAAGGTAAAAGCGACTCTCGATTTTATAATTTTGCAAAGGAGTGCTCCTTTCATAATGTAATTAAATATACTTCAAATGGCTTGAAAGATTACTTATTTCGTAGAATTATGGTTTTTGTATTGTAAATACGTTCGTTCTTAGAGGCAGATATTATTTCCAACTTCACGTAGATGCATTAATAACGATTTTAAAATATTTACCCGCATATACCAACCAGCCATTATAGCCAGAAAATACTCAATGCTATGTTTTAGCTACACCAACAGGCGTTAAGAATTTTACTACAGCTAAAAGTTGTAGGTATCTATCCTCTACAATGAAAAACCCTCAGAAACTACGTATAGTAAAATTAACCCATCACATGCCTATAGAATATTGCCAATCCAACATATTGAAAAACTTCAGAGACTCACAAATAAAGACACAGAACAAAAGCGAAAATCGAACCGTGGATGATCTTTTTGTGATTTGTTGCGAAGATAATTTGTTTTCCTTTTCCAAGAACTCGCGAATATTTCTCACTAAATTTGAACTTCATAATTTGTGACATAAATTATAAAACGGTTCCTTTACCTTGTCTTCGCAGAATTCAAAAAACTCATCAAGTTTACGATGAAAGATAAACTGAGAGGTCTATAAATAGCGCCTCAACCTAGCCATTGAAGAAAACAGGTTATACTGATAATACTAAATTGTTGTATGGAAAACCAATATTATTTGAACCCTTGAATTTGCAAAAGCAACAGCCGACAAAATAAGCAACATTCATACACTGTGAAAGACTACCTACCAGGCTACCTCAAAATCAAATTGAGGTAGCGTCCCATCAAAAATCCTGAACTCAATTTGCGAACGACATGAAAAATTTGCATGTGACTGCCGCTGGCTAAAATATTCTATTCTATCACATCACCCATTCTGCTCGTAGGTGTTCCTGTAAATAATATGCACGTACATGGACGATTTTTCCACACTGGCCGTCATCAAATAAGTATGTCTCGTCAGGGTGCAAGACATGAAGTGTTGGGTTAGCTTTCACCGAAACAGAGTTTGTCCACCCTTAAGCCCGATAAACTGCGGGTCAGCGACCCCGCAGCTGATACGAAGAGCGGCAACAACACGCTGCCGCCTCCACCACCGTCCCGCCCCGAGCCTGCGCTGCATCCCGATGCTGCTCCCTTTATACCTGGGAAGCAAAAGGACGTGCCGCCGCAGAAGACTCGCCGCCCTCGCCGCAAGCGACAACCTGTGCCTCCCATGACGCAAAAGGGGAAGCAGACAGCTAGCAATGCGGCGAAAGAAGCCAATGTCGCGTCTAAAGCGATTGTAGATGAGGAAAACTATACACTGGCAGAATCCAGGAAGAGTCGACTTCGTCGCAACCGCAATAAACGCGGCACCGTCTCCGCAGCCTTAACAACTCTCAAGGCTGCCGAACCCATCGCGCAGCTGTATGTGTCCCGGTTGGATAATAATACGACAAAGGAGGACATCATACAGCACGTGCAGAAGATGCGTACGCTTCGCCAGGAACCTCCACGTGGTTCGACGGTTTACATCCGACAACTGGAGTCTAAATTTGCAACCAATTTTAGGTCTTTTGTTTTGTCGGGGCCCCGGAAAATCATGTGTGAGTTTATGCAGGAAGATTTCTGGACACAGGGAGTCGTATTCAGGCGCTATCAACCCTCTGTGCAACGTGAGTCGCCTTCGCAAAAAGTGCCTATCTAGCATTTAAGTTATATTGTAATGTATTTATAGTAGGTAAGTTAGTTAGTTTTAAGTTATATTGTATAGTTTTATTTTATTCTATGGGCCCTCGTGGCCTGAATTAAACGATTTATTATTATTATGCCACATTCTAAGCTCTCTCTTAGGTTCCCTTTCTGAGCTTGCCTTGTCCAGATTTTACTATCAACCATTACTACTATAATGGTTGATTAAACAATCCTGGTCATTATGTGTGACCGCGAAAGTTTAACAATGCATTACTACTATGTCGTCCACTTATCTAGCTACGGCACAAGATTTTACCATCTCTCGGTAAACCTTTCAGCTCGCCTAATTTCATTATAACTTCAAATAAACATTACGCGTTTGACTCTTTTCTCATGAGGCGTTGTCAAACGAACACAAGAAAAACTACCAACAAATACCCGGTTATGAATTGAAAAACATTTTGTCGCGCACAAACACCGATGAATCAAAAAAGCCTATCGAACAAAAACCTTCAAACATGCTTCGAAAAACCGTCGAGAAAAGTGTTTCGCATCCGGGGTTGTCCTCGGCGGACGTGCGGTGTGGCGAAATGAGAAAAGTTTTTTAAAAGCGAAACAATCTACCAACAAGCTTTTTGTTGCAATGGCCGCCGTCTGCTCAACGAGGATACAACTTTTGAGGCAATGGAATTAAAAATGTTCTCGTTTTGATGGCTAGCAACACTTCGAACGCGTGTTCTGAATTTTATTGCGCCGTCAGTTTTCTTTAGGAGATCGATTTTTTATAACACAGGATGTATTTTTATGACTATGTAAATATAGATACTTCCTTAATTTATATATGTTACCGGCCAAACCCGATTTTAGGATAAACTAGTTTTTCCTAGGCCAAAGTAGTTTATCCTACATGCGGTTGGATAAACCGGTATAGACTAGGCTAAACCAGTACGTCCGATGGCCGATAGGAGAAACTAGTTAATCCTAGGCTGAACTAGTTGAGCCTAAAATTAATAAGTACATTTCAGGATAAACTAGTTTGGCTTAGTTAAAAATGGTTAAGGCTACAGTTACTAGCTCTAGAGAGTAAAGGGTAACGTCGGACATCCTGGAGACATCGGACACCCTGGAGACTCGAACACCCTAGAGGGTGGGGTGTAGCATTGGACACCCTGAAGGCTCGGACGCCCAGAAAGGAGGCACACAGCGAGGCACTACGTACACTCTGGAGGCATCAAACACCTGTAAGGCTCGAACGCGCTGGAGAGTGCGGGGTAGCGTCGGACATCCTAAAAGCTCGGACGCTGCCTGCCGTGGGCTGGGCTCCCACAGACCAGCGACACCTGTGATGTGACAGCTCGTGAGAGCTATCGCCGACTGTGACCTTGCAAGTGCTCTACCTACAAGGTGTCTGAGCCTTCAGGGTGTCCAACGCTACCCCGCACCCTCCAGGGCAATCGAGCCTCACAGGTGTTTGATTCCTCCAGGGTGTGCGATTATACCCTTTACCTCTATCTAGAGCTACATCACACCAGGACTCCGAGCCTTCGTGATGTCCGATGCTACACCCCACCCTCCAGGGGGTTCGAGTCTCCAGGGTGTCCGATCTCTCCAGGATGTCCGACGTTACCCTCTGCCTTCTAGAGCTCCGTCACTGTAGCCTTAATCATTTTTAACTAAGCCAAACCAGTTTATCCTGAAGCGTATTTATTAATTTTAGGCTCAACTAGTTCAGCCTAGGATTAACTAGTTTCTCCTATCGGCCATCGGATGGACCGGTTTAGCCTAGTCCATACCGGTTTATCCAATCGCATGTATTGTAGGATAAACTACTTTGGCCTAGGAAAAACTAGTTAATCCTAAAATCGGGTTTGGCCGGTAACATATACATAGTTACATACAGAAATTACAACCAATAGAAATTACAACAATGTTTTTTTTTTACTTTTGATTATATCGAAAGTTTACGATATAGAAAAACCGTAAACAGAAAACATATACCTACATACTTATACTGCCCTGTCATCTATAAACTCAAACTCAAACTCAAAATTTAAGTGAAACCTGAAAGCTTCTGAAGAACAAAACTAACCGCCTCGAAAAGAGAATCTTTAATTCGTCGTTTGCTATATTTGGATGGTCCAGTTCTAGACAGTTAAATTCTGAACTCTTTTCAACTCTTTTTTGGATCAAAAAGAGGAATTAGTGAGATTTAGAACTGGACTGTCTATTTACTAAAATATAAAAAAATTAAAAATCCATCTGGACTATCTTAAAACATTGTTGTACGGACACTTTCATACCTGATTATCCGACATGAAGGTGAAACAACCAGGACTTTTCAGCATCAGTACTTCAGCACTCATCGATAAATGAATCGCTGTACAGCTTCATTACGCTCCACACAATGCAGCAGTGCATTTAACAATATGAATGATGAATAAACAATAAAGAAAACCAGGACATGGATCGATGTTTAATATTCCACAGTTTTGCTCATCACAATGAAATCCATGGAGCGCGGTACGATGGTACGACAGTCGTGATTAAAATTCGTATTACTACTAGTGCTGGGGACTTCACGGGAAACTTTTTTGATGTCCCGATTATTGTGGGTTATGTTCGGTTTTTACGCTGACTCGGCGTCCCACACGGCAAGTATTATTATTAACAGTCATAATCAGCCACTCTGTGACACGGCTTTTTAGGTGATCTTTACCCTGCATAGACGACTCGGTGTCCCATACGAAGTGAAAGAGGTGTTGTATTTGTTTCAGAAGGAACGTTGCTGTCCATTCCCGGAGTGAATCCTGGTAACCAGGACATGGACCAATGTTTAATATGCCAATTTTTCTCATCACAACGTCCACAATGAAAGCCATAAAGCTGTATCTACGACAGTCGTGTCTTGATTAAAATTTTCTTGTCCTCTTACATACTTTATACGACATTGTAAATAATTAGGTAAAAGTTTTTGCATACTGATGATGATGGTAGAATGTAGATCATGGATGGTAGAAAATACTATGACTCTCTCTTTCTTCGTGTGGGACACCGAGTCATTCAACTGTGACTTACTATAATTGACTACGTTTGCCACCTACAGGCATATCAGCGCCAACTTGATCAGGAGTAGAAATGGTTGCCATGGCCAAATCGTACGGAGAGATCAAACATCATCATGATCATATAACTTACATTTCATCTGTATCTAAACTGATGGTGTTCTGGCAAATAAACTGATTTGTAATATGTATTTAATTAACTCTTGATCAATGTCCAGTACAGTCGTGTAAAGTCCCGAATTGTCCCGTATTGTCCCATAATTTCCCGATCGGTACACTCGAGCACACTAGCTGACGGTTACCGGGTGGATTAATGTTCAACAGAGCGTTGTCGGAGATACTATAATGTTTAATGGATTAAATTTGTAAATGATTTTTACTCTACTCGCCATTCTTGTAGTCATAGAGCTGGCTTCTTGATGGGGTGTGCGATTTTTGTGCAACAAAATCCAATAAGCGCATAATTGCTAATACTAGTATATTTAAAGTTGGTACTAGGTAGAAGGTTAGGCAACCTTTGCAAGGTAATCTACTGATTAACATTCGAACAGTAGGTATACGACTAAAAATCGTTTGTTTCTTATTTATTTAAATAATTAATAAATTCAAAAAGACATGTAGGTATGTATTTTTGGCCCTATAGTGAAAATAAAACAAAAATTACAGTTTAGGGATGATATTACAGAGTGTTCTCGTAATGTTTGACACATTTTCAGGTGGAATTATTAGAAGGTATAACGATTCGGGCTGTGATGTTGTATTCAAACAATAAAAAAATCATACTTCATTGAGGCTCAGAATATAACTATAACCGAGTAGACCACTCGCTGCATTATCTTTTTCTCATTTGAGTTTACTACCAAGTAATAAATGGCCATACGCCCGCAAATGCAGCGAGTGGTTTTCTCGACTTCTACAAAGGTTCCGTTGCTCATCGAATGTGATACAACATATCGTGGCGAGCTCTCGGTCTACATTATTTGGGTTACAATCGCATCGTCAGTGGGATTCACACAGCTGTTGTTTCATAATTGGGGTGAAGTGTTTTTCAGTGGCCACCGTGGAATAATATTTATGAATGTTAATGCACTCGGAAGGGCTTTTGTATTTTGTTCGAATCTGAATCGGTTGAATAATTTTCAGTGGTGGCATGCTTTAAATGTGCCTGGTTTGTTTTCGGTTGCAAACTTTGCGGCTTGAGTTAACACTTCACTCACTAGGTAATATTTGCTAATATAAACTTTAACAGCGGGCCATCAAAATGTTGGTATGGTAGAGCAGTTTATACAGTACAGGGTGGACTGAAAATTGAGAGGCAGCAGTGATCAGCTAAATAAAAATCACGTCTTACAAAACTTTTATGGCCAATACTAAGGTAGAAAAATTTAAGTAGGTATATTCACAAATTAACTTAAATATGTAATAGGTAGGTAGGTACAGAGGCAGTATTTTTTACTTATCCGCCTCTCATATGAGTAGGACAGAGCCTAAACCATCATCTCACGTTATATTATTATCTAACTGTCCACTATCAATACTAATCGAACATACCCTTTTAAACGGTACAATCACCAGCAAATCAACCTGCCCATTTAAGGGATCAACTAATACTGGTTTTCTTAGTATTTGTACGAAAAACAGGTATCAGTTGGTCCCATAAATGGGTGGGCTGATGTGCTGGCGATAGCCTTCCTGAGGCCCAAGCTGCGAGAATCGAAATAATGCCTGGGCCTGACAGCCAATATTTATTTCGTGCAAAATTTTGTACAAGGAGCCTCAAGAGGATGGTAGTTAGGTACATAGCGGTCATAAAACACCGAGCCAAGAACCGCAACAAGTAATGTGAAGTATTTATCCTTACCAAATAGTTTTGCAGCCCGGAAACCGCTGCGCGCGAGTAAATCTGCGCTGGTATTTCTCGTAAATTCTGTAAATAACTAAATAGTCCCGTAGCCCGTACAAGTTTGAACTATGAAAGGCGTTGTGTGTAACGTTATTATTAATCACTAGCGGCCCGTCAGCGGTTTCACCAGCTGTAACTAATTTTCCCGTGGGTATGAGACATTTTCCCAACATTTTAGGTATAACGTTTATGATCCTCAACTTAGGTATACAAAACGCATTACGATCCTCAACTTAGGTATACTTTGGATGGGTGAAGCGTATCCTTTGGATGGCCAAAGCAGCAATACTGTCCTGCGGTAAAATTTACAGAGGACCATAAATTCGGGAAAGCGTCCTTAGAAAAGGTAAAATTTATGGGCACTGCAATGTTGTCTCTATCTTCTTCCTTTTAGTCTTCAATGTTCCTTGGATCTCAAGTAAATAGTTATTATCGGTGAAACCACCCACTGAATCGCATGTCCTTAACCATACTATCTTAGGCGCTGTATACACACATGTGGCCTGGGACGTGAGACATAAGATGACAAGTGTGACGCGGACCAGCGGCGTTGAGACGGCGTCTCTTTTAAATACCCAAAGTTTAAAACACTTCCCGTGTAAGGAATAAAATTTTTGGAAAGCTCGCAATATTTTCAACCGCAGGCTGGATTTGAACTAGTGTCCTTCGCCATTTGTACTGTATCGCTTCATACTTTTTATATAGAATCGGTTTCGAGCGTCACGCTGTCTCACGTACCGTACGTCTCATGTCTAGATTACGTTTCACGAGTGCAGTGTAGATACAGCCTTAGTACACACACATTTAGGCAAATCAGGCTAAGGTAAGGCTGCCTTACCTTAGCCTGATTTGCCTAAATGTAAAGTCTAAATAAGAAGAGGATGTTAGAATACTATTAGTAAAAAACTTAATTTCAAAATTTTGTTGTAATTTTTATGTGCCCGAATGCTCTGGTATTCTTTCTTTTAAATATTTTGGACCCATATTTAATGTTTTAGAGCCAGACAGCGGATTCAATTTTAGAAGAGACATTCAATTCCAATAGTTTATTTACTCCATAAAATAAGTCCAAAACTAGTAGATCACATGACACGTAAATGTCCTCTCAGTGAACTAAACCGGCGAAAGATTTAGGAGTGCAAAATGTTACAACTTTTACGATGATGTCTTACAAAACAATTCACTCAAGTCGAGCGTTCGAGCTGTCCCTTCCGCCTACCTGAGTGTCCAATATTATCTCCGAGACTAAACTCCAAACTTGGTTACAACTTCTGATGTAGTCGTCCACCTGTTAGTCCCACTGTCGATAAGACCCGGTAAACCTGGTGACACTACATTTTATCTACTTCAGTATAGATTTATTTGTTTCTTTAATTAGGACAGCAGAGTGTTCCAACTTTTACGATGATGTCTTACAAAACAATTCACTATGGTCGGGGTCCCTTCCGCCTACCTGAGTGTCCAATATTATCTCCGAGACTAAACTCCAAACTTGGTTACAACTTTTGATGTAGTCGTCCACCTGTTAGTCCTACTGCCGATAAGACCCGGTGAGTCAGGTGACACTACATTTTACATACTTCACTATAGATTTATTTGTCACAAATTTAATTAGGACAGCAAAATGTTCCAAGTTTTACGATGATGTCTTACAAAACAATTCAGTAAAGTCGGGGTGCCTTCCGCCTACCTGAGTGTCCAATATTATCTCCGAGACTAAACTCCAAACTTGGTTACAACTTCTGATGTAGTCGTTCACCTATTAGTCCCACTGCCGATTAGGCCCGGTGAGCCTGGTGGCACTACATTTTACCTACTTCAGTACAAGTTTACCTGCGAGTAATTTAATAACATACAATGTCTGTCGGTCGCATCAGCACTGACTTTATTAGGAGTAGAAGTGGTCGCCAAGTCCAAAATCGGTCGGAATAATCATCAACATACAATGTTTACTAACGTTTTTTTTTATGTATGGAGTTTTATTTTAAACACGTGTTTAACACATGACTAACTTTTTTGTGGTAAGGCCCACTAGGTCCAATGAGCAGTAGGTCAAAAGTAACACGAATCTTCTGATGTACCAACCTGAAGGCAACGTCAAGTGGATTTATGTGCTTCGCAAATCGGATTGCTTTTATATATTTAGGCAGCAAAAGCAGAAGTTGTAAAGAGTTTGCAGTTTTTGACGTCGAGAAAGTTTTAAGCTGAACTGAGCTACAGATAAACCAACAAGTATACAGGGTTAAGTATTATTTTTAGTTATGAAATTAACTGAACTTATATTTAGTCATATACTTTAAATTATGAAGTTTAAAGGGCAAAGCACACCACCTCTGTATGCGTGACGTGCACGTCTTCACGCGCGTCACTATGACAATGTAATGTATGGGACCGCATGAGACTAGGCATACCGCGGTGATGACGTGAAACGCAGGCAGTGTGCCGCATATCATACAGTCCCATAAATTATAACCGCGCATGATGACGTGCACGTAAACGTCCTGCATACCAGGCAGTGTGCTGTGCCCTGAACGGATTTGCGCCTTTACAGATAAACAACCTGCTTTTGACTATAGTGGGTGTTACAAAACAAAAATAAAGCCTGAAGGAGGCCAAGGTATTTATGAAACCGAAAAAAAATCCCCATGGAACATGGGTCGAAATATGAAAAAAAAGATTTGGACCTCCCATACAAAATGTAGGTACCAGCCAACCGAGTCAATTTGTATGGGAAGTCAACTTTCTTTTTTATATTTTTACCCATGTACCATGGCGAAAGTTGTTCAGTTTCAAGAGTACCTTGAGCTTCTTCAGGCTTTATTTTTTGTTTTGTAATACGTTGTATAAGTTGAGGTACTTTTGACTGTTATTACTGGCGTAGAATATCACTGAAAAAAATACGACTATTTGATTCACTAGTATAAGACAAAAAAGATAGGTCGGCTCTGATAAACTTACAATGAAGATAAAACTTTTGACCTTTCCGCGTAAATCTAAGATTAACTTTAGGTACATGAAAGAACGCCAAGCTTAATCCGAGTTCACTGAGGAGAAAAACGCGTTTTATTTTTATCTCGCAAAAATGTCCCTTAATGACGTCCTAGACTTATTTAGGGAACTCTTTTATAACCCCCAAGTCCATAATTTTAGCGACTTCAGGTTCGTCTTGGCGCCTGACAAAGGTAAAAGGATGTTTGACGATGTTCGACAAACCCTGTCAAATCTAAATTAACTAAGCTGTACCTTAACTTTAACAGCCACAAAAGTCCACTACTGTTGGACATGGGCCTCCATCTATCGAGGGGCATCACCATGCTTGGCAGGCGGATTGGCGAGCGTAGTACCTACAATATGTTTAATTAACTGGGAACGCTGCTGCCCATCCCGTTCCCTGGCAAGTAGGAACGTGGCAAGATTGTATAAAAATACTTTCATTACTTTTATACCGTTCCTGCTCCTAAAGCATTTACAGGTAATTTCTTTTTGAATAGGAGAAACTTACCAAACTATGACTTATTTTATTTTACTTCGCCAGCTCGACGACCCAAAGTGAGTCGGAGAGAACTCTGATATAACTATAACTTATTACATTGTTTTAAACTTGTGTCTGTTCGTTCATATACCTTTGTTTAAAAAACAACAATGTATTGTATTGTCGTCCTTCATTAGTAATAAATTAACGATACAGTACGAACATCTTTTCACTGGCGGGGTCATTTTGTTTTCATTATATTTCGTCGCTTCATTGCTCAGATATAATTAACCAACGTAGTTTCCCTAATCTACAGGCAACTTCCGCACGATTTTTAAAGTAAGCCTTTACAGCTTAAAACGGAACGTAACTGAATAGTGCAGTAACGGAACGCAAATTCCCACCCGCCGCCTTCCGGTACTGACAGCCGGCGGTGGGGCGCCCCGCCCCTATGCCTCATTCCTTTTTCGTGCGCGGCAACGAACACACGGTTACACTTCGTACAAAAAAAAAAAATGTCGAAACGCGGTGCTCCTGACGATATTGTGGAATTACGAAAGCGTATTAAAAAACTTCAGGAAGAGGATCGCAGGCGACGACGGAGGATTTTATTCAGTGAATCTTCGTCGGATGACGAAAATACAGAAGGTAAGAGTGCATTATTCGTCAAAAGTGTTTTTTCATGACCCTCAATGTTCGCATATTACATTAACTGCACGGGGATTGACTGCGAGTCAATAACTGTGACAAAAAACATCGGGGTTGACTGCGAGTCCTCAACGATGCTAAAAATGCAGAAAATTCGCGTAATCTGAAATAGATTTACACGATCTCTGCGCTCTTTGTCCGAGAGACAAAATTATTCAGATTCTTTTTCATTCTACCCTCATCTTTATATTTTCTTCATATCCTAAAATACAAATCGTATTTTTAGGGAACGAAGATCATCCACCACCGGATAACTCCAGTGACCGTCAGGATCAGCCAGCACCGACATCAGAGCCATCGCCAGATGCAAAGGAAAAAGACGCCACGGTTTCTGCCGACCAGCCCGACATCCAGTTGGATCCTGATTTACTGTCGGCCTTAGGCGAGTCCACATCGGACGCCCCTGCATTCGGAGATAAAATTATTGATAATTTGGCTCAACTTTGGACACCGTTGCTAATCAAAGGTATGCCCAAAGAAAATAAAGAAAGTATACTGAAAGACAAGGCTTATTTAATACCAGATAATTGCAAGCTGCTACAAGCACCAAAGTTAAATGCCGAAATAGCGGCGGCTGTACCAGATATGGTCCGAAACCGTGACAAAAATTTGGTAGTGTCTCAGCAACAGCTTGGCACCGGTATCACTGCTATCAACCGGGCAATGGACATACTTCTGCAAGGCGATGACAAAATTCAGGCTGTGAAACACCTAAGTAACGCGTGCAGAATCCTAACTGATTTGCATGCAGCATCTACGCAAAGTCGTATTAAACTCATATCTCCGAGTTTAGATAAAACTTTTCTCCAAATAATACAAGACTCTGAGCGCGACGATACATTATTCGGCAATAAATTGTCCGAAAAAATTAAAGCAGCAAAAGCCATTGAAAAGCAAGGGCTCCAAATTAAAAAGGCGCCTCCAAATACGAAGTCTTCGGCACCATCTCAATCGACGGGAACTCGGACCAACCAACAGGGAAACTGGCAAGCACCTCCTCGCTACCCGTCGAACAGGGGGGGGCGGGGAGGGTTCAGGCGGGCGCCGCAGCCCCAGACGAACCGTCGCCCGTACTCGAACTCGAACTACGCGCCAGCTCAACCGGCCAAAACGTCGAGCCAGAACAAGCCTCGTGCACCAACACATTAGAAACGCAGGTACACGCCGGTCGTATTAGACATTTTTACAATTGTTGGCAAAATATCACTAACAACAAACAGGTTTTAGAATTGATCGATAGCGGGTTCAGTATCCCCTTTTCACAAGAGGTAAAACAGAATGTTATTCCTAAAAATACATTATCCAAAATCGAAAATCAAGAAATGGCACTTGCTATTCAAAATTTGTTAGATTTGGGAGCTATTGAAAAATGCGAACCAACTATCGATCAATTTATTTCAAAGATTTTCCTCGCGCCAAAATCAAGCGGCGGAAAAAGATTTATATTAAATTTGAAACCCTTGAACAAATTTATTTCAAAATCTCATTTTAAAATGGAAGATTTCCGAACCGCGGCCAAATTAATACCTCAAAATGGCTACCTTTCAACTATCGACCTGAAAGAAGCCTATCTTCTTATACCTATTGCTGTAACTGACCGTAAATACTTACGTTTCCAATATGCAGATTCCTCAGGTGAATTAATTACTTACGAATTCACTTCGATGCCTTATGGCCTCTCCGTAGCTCCACGTGTATTTACGAAAGTAATGAGGGAAGTAGTCACATTTTTGAGACGTCGCGGTTATCAGTCCGTAATATATCTCGATGACATATTATGTATAAGTAATTCTTACACCGGCTGCATTGAGAATGTAAACGAGACTTTGAAATTATTACAATGCTTGGGATTCGTTGTTAATTATAAAAAGAGTTCTCTTGACCCACAACAAATTTGTAAGTTTCTTGGTTTCAATTTTGATACCAGAAATTTAACCCTTTCTTTACCAACAGATAAACGAAACAACATAGTGCAGTTACTTAAAAAGTTTTCTAAATTACCGCGGTGCACAATCCGGGAATTTGCACAATTCATTGGGGTATTAATCGCAGCATGTCCAGCAGTCAGATATGGCTGGGTTCACACCAAGATCTTCGAAAGGCACAAATATCTAGCCTTATTGAGAAACAATGACAACTTTGAGGCTAAAATTAATCTTTCTAGAGAAATTTTAGATGACCTCGCCTGGTGGACCCAGAATATACATGTGACGTTTAATCCAATGAGATTAAACAAATTCAAATTAGAAATTTATACCGACGCGTCCAGAACTGGCTGGGGGGCAGTTCAGGAAGAAAAACGCGCCCACGGTCATTGGACGCCTACTGAACAAAGTTACCATATTAACCATTTGGAGCTAATGGCTGCTTTCCTTGGTTTAAAGTGTTTCGCTCGAAACGAAAGTAACTGCACCATCTTGTTACGTATTGATAACACCACGGCTATAAGCTACATCAATCGGATGGGAGGCATCCAATTTCCCCACCTAAATAATCTGTCTCGCGAAATTTGGCATTGGTGCGAGGAGCGGAACATCTGGATATTCGCATCCTACGTAAATACGAAGGAAAATTTCGCGGATTCCGAATCCAGATTTATAAACCCGGACACAGAGTGGACGTTATCCCAAAATGCTTTCAATTTGATAGTGCAACATTTTGGCTACCCTGAAGTTGATTTGTTCGCTTCCCGCATTAATGCCAAATGCGCAAAATTTGTTGCCTGGAAGCAAGACCCTGATGCGATGGCCGTGGATGCGTTCACACTTGATTGGGAAGGCATAAACTTTTATGCCTTTCCACCATTTTCCGTAATATTAAAATGTTTACGCAAAATTATAGATGACAGAGCTAATGGAGTACTAGTTTTTCCTCACTGGCCATCCCAGCCGTGGTACCCACTCTTGAAAAGTATTCTGGTCTCAGAAATTCTATATTTACCACGAAGTACAGATCTTTTAACTTCTCCTTTCAGAACACGACACCCATTGCAAGGGAGCCTTACGCTGGGTGCCGCGAGACTCTGCGGCTCGCTTTCCTCCAGAGGGGCTATCCACCAGAATCGATGAGTCTGTTACTAGCTTCAATTTCTGATAACACAGCTAAACAATACAATACTACATATAAGTCGTGGTGGCATTTCTGTGATATAAATAATATTGATAAATTTAAACCGCCAAAGATGTCAATTATATCCTTTTTAACAAAGTTGTTCAATGACGGTTGCTCCTATGGTAGTTTGAACAGCCATCGTTCTGCTCTGTCCTTACTTATAGGGGATAATATTGGATCCGATGAATGTATAAAGAGATTGCTAAAGGGAGCGTATAGATTAAAACCAACCCGACCCAAGTATTCACATACTTGGGATCCCCGTCTGGTTTTAAACCATATTTCAGGTTGGTACCCAAACACTGAACTCAGTTTAGAAAAGGTAACACTAAAATTAGCAACTCTTTTGGCTATTTGTACGGCCCACAGAGTTCAAACTTTATCCCTTATTAAGCTTGAAAATATTTCAATATCAGAAATGGGGGCAAGAATAGACATAACAGATATCATAAAGACATCAGGCCCAGGCCGGGAGCAACCACTGCTAGTCCTACCTTACTTTAAGGATGACGTGAGCATTTGCCCTGCCTCAGCTCTCAATGATTATATCTCTGTTACCAGAAATGTGAGAACTGACAGTACGGGCCCTTTATTATTAACAATAAAACGACCTCACAGACCGGCCACCAGTCAGACCATCAGTAGATGGATAAAGTCGGTGTTATCTGCGAGCGGAGTAGACGTGACGGTGTTCAGCGCGCACAGCACGCGTCACGCCGCCACGTCTGCTGCGAGCGCGGCCGGTGTCAGCATCGATGCTATCAGGAAAGCTGCCGGTTGGCAGCCTAATTCTGACACATTCGCGCGCTTTTATAACAGACCGGTTGTCGATTCCGATTCGTTTGCAAGATCTGTTTGCCAATTATAATATTGTTGATTTGATTAGCATGAAAATGTTACTTATTTTTTTTTTCCATTATTAAAAACAAATGATTTGTTTGTTGAAGTTGATTAATATAAGAAGATTAATAAATATGTTAATTAATTTATAAATCTTGTTTAATTTCTAGCAAAACTTTCTTCTCTAAACATCTACGTTGGTTAATTATATCTGAGCAATGAAGCGACGAAATATAATATATGATCAAACGAACTTCTTAAGTGAAGTTCGATCGTTATTATATGAGTCGCTTCATTCGAAGATATAATGTCCCACCCACCCTTTAAGGCCCAGTTTTAGAAAGTTTTGCGTAGTCTCTGAAAAGAATGAGGCATAGGGGCGGGGCGCCCCACCGCCGGCTGTCAGTACCGGAAGGCGGCGGGTGGGAATTTGCGTTCCGTTACTGCACTATTCAGTTACGTTCCGTTTTAAGCTGTAAAGGCTTACTTTAAAAATCGTGCGGAAGTTGCCTGTAGATTAGGGAAACTACGTTGGTTAATTATATCTTCGAATGAAGCGACTCATATAATAACGATCGAACTTCACTTAAGAAGTTCGTTTGATCATATATTATCCCCGCAAAGTGGCGTGTAGAGGGCTCTGAGTTTACGACAAAAGACTACTCGACCCTAATTTAAATACATTACGCGTCTCGAAAGCAGGCGGGAGGCAGGGGTCGGTGCTATACCGGTAATGTAGTGGAGTGTTTGCGGTATTGTCGTGTCTTTTGTTTGTTGTGAGTTTTTGAATGTAAATAAGGGCGTAGAGTTGGCGCGTGTTTTGGATGTAGGTATCTATATTTACACCTTCTTATACACCTGCATAGATACTCACAACAATGTATTACACTCCGTAGTACGTAGTACCCACTTAAGTTGCCCTCAAAAGGTCAACCACTATGTACTGGATTTTCTTCTAAAATCTATTAAAAGCCAGTTTCGGTTAAGTTAACAGATAGGTGCTGCTGATAGTAATCCTACCTGAAAAACTGCGTATTTAAAACAATTTGATATAAAAACAATCCCAATGAAAACATTTTCATGTACAATGTACCATGAAGAGAAAACATCGCTCACCTTGTAAAAAATACTACTTATTTTATTTAAGGGTAGTAGTTAAAGTTTACCTTCGTCCGAAAACCCTAACAGCCGAAATGCTAAGAACAAATACCTATCTGGTATCAGGCATTGTCTGGAATCTAATTAGGGAGGGTTTTTAGGGCCCTACAGCTCATTAAGGGTCTCGGAATGACAGGGATTTCTAATTTGGACCCGCAATTCGTAATAGAATAGAATATTAAGTGTGCCCAAACAATTCTGTGGCAGTTGACCTATTGTTAAGCTACATTTATTCATTAATATCGGGACACCGAATCTAGAACAGTGAATTGTGGTATCTAAGTTTCATCTTCTGCTTCTTCGTGTGGGACACCGGGGCGTCTAACGACCCAATGAACCCTGAGGTCCGTTTTTCATCCAACTAATACAAGTAGCAGGCCTCTGACATAGTTGTGTATCGACCGCTGTCAAAGTAATCATAAACAGCAACCGACTGCTTAACGTGCTCCCCGAAGCACAGAAACAGCTTTATTTTCGGTCAAACACGTGGTTCAGCTTGAATGTTCTAACCAGACTGGGAAAAAATCACAAAGTAATAACTATTAACTTTGTGAGTGACCCACCGACAATCGAGCCCGGAACCTTCTGCGTCGCAGGCAGTTACATTACCACTGCGCCACATCGACCTACTACTCCTCAAAATCAATAGCCGTTACAGTCCACTGCTAGACATATTGTGCGCCCCTTATGGTATTTCCATATTCACTATAATAGGCAGGCGTATAAGCAGTGCAAAATGTTGCATTCACAGGGAACGATGTCGCCCATGCCCTGGATGAATTTCCTAGTATTATACCTATCTATCATTTTATGGTAGCATCAGTATCGGATGAAGAGATTGTTTGCATTGTAGGTCATGTGGCCACTGATGCAAACATCTAGTTTAGTACATTACTCAGTTAGAGAGACTATCTAGATAACAGGAACCTATTAACTTGTAACTGTTATTTTCGTATCTTCTCTGCTTAAAAAGGTGGCGCCTATACGATGCAGTTACACACGTGAGACTCGCGACGCAGCGCCGACGGCCGACGATCACTTGTCTAACAGATGTCATCTTACGTCTTGTAAGTATCTCACGTCTCATAAAACAGAGCGCTATAAGGAGCTCTGCCAAGATATTCTATAGAGTTACATTTAATTAAGTACAAATCTCTTGAGGGTGTGGTCTACTCACAAAACTGAATAACTTTTATTGTTAATACAAACGAAACAAGTGGAAAAAATTCACGCCACCGGCGGGATTTGAACCCACGTCTTCTGACAAGCCGGGTCAGACGTGCTAGCCACTACACCACGTTGGCTACTACCCGAGGTGGCGAAATTGTGAACCCCTTGTTTCATTCATATATATTTTATTACTTGACTACTTTCGAGTAGCTTTAGCACCATCTATGGCTATTTAGTAGAACTATACAGCACTCAACTGACAACATTACGTATGTACAAGTTGACGAGAGATGGAGCTTTTTCCGATTTGTGAATGTTTTACTAACTTGTAGAAATTTTCCACAAGATAGTAATTTCGAATACTTGGTGTTTTAATCAAACACTAGATATTGGTATTATTTTTGAATAACTTTTGTTAGAAACTTTTCTTCGAAATATAAAAAAATTTACCTCCTATATTAAGTGACACACTTTTTCAACATTTTTGTATGGGAGGTCCAATATTTTTTCATATTCAGAAGAAAAGTTTCTAACAAAGGTTGTTCAGTTTTGTGAGTAGACCACGCCCTCAATAGATTTGTACTCAATTAAATGTAACCCTATATATCGTTTAGAACTATTAATCTGTTCCGATACAACAAAGCACCACTCTATAAATGCAAGCATGTGTACGATTTCGCATGATTTACCGTACATTTTGTGTACAGTTTGGAACAGCCAACGATAGCGGGTTCGATTCCCGAACACACTGTAAATACCGATGCCAGCCACAATGCTTTATGTACTGTTTATTTTTTGATAAATGTTTGGATTTTTGGCAAACAATATTAAATTTTCTTTTGGCTCATACACTGCAAACTGTAGTGTGTAGTGGGTTAAGAAAATTTATGTTATTACGGATTTCGATGTAGTTGTCGACAAGCGGAAACTTCTTAGAGTAGGTACCTAGAATTTTCAAAGAAGGTGATATTTATAAAAGAAATTCTATTAAATGTTGTATACAGGATAAAAAAACTGTATCCTCATTTTTGCCCACGACGGAACGGGGACGGTATATGCGTTTAGGGTGAGAGAATGTTTGTATAGAAGGTTAAAATAATTTACATATTTTCTTTGAAGATAGTTATTCTTTCACATTGCTTATCCTCTTATTTTTTTTAGGGCGCTATCTAGCCACGTGAGACATGCCACTAGAGATCTCCGAGACGCGCGTCTCAGGAGTGTAGACGAAGTCTCTTCTATTTCATAAACTTTATATGGAAACGGTTTCAATCATCGCGTTGTTTCTAATGTTTCGCCTCTGTTCTTCCGTCTCACGTGGCGCCTTTAACTTCAAATGAAAAGATTTTAATAAATACCTTTTTTAAGTCCTTATTGATGTCTGTGTCGTCGGCTTTCCGCTTTTCGCATGACAGGATACAATTTTTGCCGTTGTCTTTCTCGCCCTGCAACAAAAAGAGGACAAGTATTAATAAAAAGAAGTACTATCTTAGATATAATTTCATTAAACATGTCGCCTTGTATAAGGGGATATGAAAAGATTTATTTCCTTTTTACGAATCTTAATTATAATATTATATCTTGTGATAAAATATTATAGGTACCTATCTAATTTTTAGGGTTTCGTAGTCTACTAGAAACCCTTATAGTTTCGTCATGTCTGTCTGTCTGTCTGTCTGTCTGTCTGTCTGTCTGTCTGTCTGTCTGTCTGTCTGTCTGTCCGTCTGTCTGTCTGTCTGTCTGTCTGTCTGTATGCCGCGCCCTCATATCTTCGTCAGTTTTAGAGCTATCGACATGAAATTTGGTGAGAAGATAGATCGTGTTGACCCAAATATAGAAATGTTAAGAAAAAAATATTTTAAATGTTTTTTGGACCCCCTCCCATACAAGTGAAAGGGGGGCAAAAAAATTTTTTTTCTTCTGTTATATTGAGTAGGGTATCGTTGAATAGGTCTTTTAAAACTAAGGTGAGGTTTCTTTGAAACAAAGTCACTAAAATGTTTCTGTCACGAGATATTTGCTTTTAAAAAGGGCGTTTTTGACCCATAATTTGTTCCAGCTGTAACTTCTAAAGTATAAACGCTAAAAATTTGAAATAAATATGGAATATAGCTTACAATCTGAAGTTACAATGAAAACTATACCGGATATCGTACCCTTAAAGGTTTCAGAAAAAATTGAGTTTTTCTATTTGCGGTTGGTCATCATACTGCTGCTAACAAACCAGCAACAAAATTAAAACCTGATATTTAAACGTTGACTACGAAACCCTATTTGTGGGCGTGTCTGACACGCTCTTGGCCGGTTTTTTGTTATAAGTTCTGCGTATGAACAAAAGATGTTCTATTTTCGGAAAAGTTCAAGATTCCTAGTTAGTTAGTTAGTAATCTTCGGTGTTACTAATCATCCTGAAAAACCGGCCAAGAGCGTGTCAGACACGCCCACAAATAGGGTTTCGTAGTCAACGTTTAAATATCAGGTTTTTCAGCATTACAAACTTAATTTTGTTGTTGGTTTGTTAGCGGCAGTATGATGACCAACCGCAAATAGAAAAACTCAATTTTTTCTGAAACCTTTAAGGGTACGATATCCGTTATAGTTTTCATTGTAACTTCAGATTGTAAGCTATATTCCATATTTATTTCAAATTTTTAGCGTTTATACTTTAGAAGTTACACCTGGAACAAATTATGGGTCAAAAACGCCCTTTTTAAAAGCAAATATCTCGTGACAGAAACATTTCAGTGACTTTGTTTCAAAGAAATCTCACCTTAGTTTAAGAAGACCTATTCAACGATACCCTACTCAATATTACAGAAGAAAAAAAAATTTTTTGCCCCCCTTTCACTTGTATGGGAGGGGGTCCAAAAAACATTTTAAATATTTTTTTCTTAACATTTCTATATTTGGGTCAACACGATCTATCTTCTCACCAAATTTCATGTCGATAGCTCTAAAACTGACGAAGATATGAGGGCGCGGCATACAGACAGACAGACAGACAGACAGACAGACAGACAGACAGACAGACATGACGAAACTATAAGGGTTTCTAGTAGACTACGAAACCCTAAAAACCGTGCAATACAAATTAGATCACCGACAGGAAAAATTAAAATATTTTTGTTTCAGGCTTAGAAGCCTTGACAGTAATTCGAGTAAACTTATGAAAGAGGAAATATCAGAAATTGCGTTTCAAATTTTTAAAGAAGTTCAATTATTAAAATTCTGTATTGAGTAGAGATTCCGTTGTCGGTCAAAAGGCATGACGGAATGTCTACCCTCCCCACCTCTCTTATCCACCTTGAGGTCCAGAATAAATGAAATTCTTTGCGCAATAACTCAAGCAAACATCGAAAATTGTAGGTACCTTTTTATTTTTTCAAACATTGTAGAATTTGGCGAGGCAATTATAAAAGTCGAGGAATTTCTTATTGAGAAAGATGTTGGTTTTTCGTAACTACTGTTGAAATTGCAGACACCAGACATTTTTTCTACCTTAACGTAAATATTATTTTTAGAGATACAAAAGCAGGAAACAAAACACATTGCGCCGACCTCAAGTAATTGGGATAAGGACAGGAAGATGGTAATGATGATACAAAAGTAGCAATATTTATCTTCAAGCCAACTCGGAAAACCTCAAGCACCATCTCTTCAAAACCTCAACGGTCGTTGGTTCTCCTCGAAATATTTTCTATGCACATACATAATTCTCCTGCACTCATATTTTATTCAGTTGAATTCACAGTGGCTACGTCAGTCAGACAGAATCTCGTGATTTAGATGTTGTTGGACGTACTTCAGAAGATGTTTCTATCTCCTGCTTTCACAAGAGCAGTCATAACAAAAGAGAAGATATATTTTTGCTGAGATTGTTTCTCGTGATAAATTCTGAGTGAGCAACTATGAGACTGCTTTTAATATTATGTGTTCTGCAGATGATAATGCTTTCTACTTAGTAATTAGTTAACGGCTACCATCTGCGTATTTGGTTACAGATGAGTATTTAAATCTGATCTAAGCTATTTGGATTCCTAAGACTTGATTAGGGGATTTAAGAGTTAATGTGTATAGCAATTTTAAGCGACAGGCTGACAACCTGTTCTGTAAATGGCCGTTTTTTACTACATTTGCATGGTCATCTCACATGATTGAATAGATAGGTAACCAAGGCGGGGAAAGGGGTAGGCGACGGCAGGCTGCAAGTGACGAATATTATGCCACTGGCAACTATAAAAAAGTTAGAAACACATTGTTGTTTGTTCTAAACAAGGTGAAAAAATGTTTAATTTTATCGCAATCGTTCCTATGTTCGCACTATCGCCCGAAATTGCTACAAAAGCTCCCGCCCGCAGTGCTTCCGCGAAATTTTCCAGTTGACATATCTTCGCTTGACAAAGACCAAGTGACGAATATGTATGCCACCGGCTACTACAAAAAAGTTAGAAACACGTGTTGTTTGCTGTAAAAAAGCTGGAACAATGTTCAACTTTTGGGCAATAATTTCTACGTTCGGACTATCGCCCAATATGGCTACAAAAGCTCCCAGCCCGCAGTGCTTCCGCGAAATCCAGTTGACATCTCTTCGCATGACAAAGGCCAAGTGACGAATATGTATGCCACTGGCTACTACAAAAAAAGCTAGAAACACATGGTTGTTTGTTGTATACAATCTGAATCAATGTTCACTATTGCCTAAAATGGCTACAAAAGCCAGCCGCAGTGCTTCCGCGAAATTTTCCAGTTGACATCTCTTCGCATGACAAAGGCCGAAACCGACCTATGTTTACACTACACGCTCCCAATTAGCACCTCTTCAAACCGAGCACAAAATGGCCACTGATTGCACAGTTGTTGCGGTCGGGGCAATTGACAGTGTTATTTTTGCAAACTACGTGGGCACAGAATGCATTATTGTGCCGCAGAGCAAGGAAAAGTAAAAATCTCGTCAAACAACCGGAGTGATGCAACAAAAAATTGTCACAATCGGACTTAGAGCGTGCTGAAAAACAATAAGCACAATCTGTTTACGGTTTGAATAGGTCATCTTATTTTTGATTTGTATTTTATTATCTTTGCATTTCAGTGCTCCAAACCAAGGCAAGCCATGATCTGATTACGTTGTTCGAGTATTCCATACTGGATATCTGTCGACTATGGTCAACCGAATGGTACCGGTGATACCGGTGATACCTACAATAGTAGGTATTTCCAAAGAGCGCTGACGTCAGGCAGGCGGCCGGTTATAAAACATTGCCAAATACTTTTGCTACATGATTTTGTGCTCTAACAAAACATGTTGCGTCGACCCCAATTGATTTGGGATAAGTGCTGGCAGATGAGTTTTCCATGACTTTATTCTGCTTGTTGCTAGTTCCCTCTGAATCGTTCCTTTCCTAGGGTTGGTTGTACTGAATACGCTGTGATTATTCCCGGTATTTCATGAAGACGACAAACAAGGACCACGCTACGATGAATAGGCGTCGTCAAAGGCTCAATCAGAGTATCGCTAAACCTGCATTTGATACTACTCATTTAGAAGTATTTAGTTAGAGATGTGAGGAAGCTTGAGTTCAAATTTCCTCTGAATTATTTTTGGTGGTCTTATTTTTAACAGACAGTATTTCGGAATCTTCGCTTTTTAGGGTTTTTGTATTTTTTGTTTTTATGAGTATAAGTAGGTACTCCATAGATCTGATCATGCGATCATGGAAAGGTTTTCATTCTTTCGTGGGGTAGGTACTTAATAGGTAATCCATATACAAAAAAAAACTGATCTTAAGATTATACCTTACGCCTATTCCATGGATATATTTTCCCAATATTCAAATATAGAGAATAAATTATAATTTATAGCCAAATGTAAGTGGGTACTGGATAGGTTTTTGTGTAGGCAATGCCAAAAAGAGCTTAGCTAATAAGATTTATTGCTTACGTTACGTACAATATAACATGATTTAGTTTGTACAAAGATAGTGTTTTTTTTGGAAAATGTATCCCTGAAGATAGATTTATGAGATACTTACCTACTATGGTATTAAAGAGTCAGAAATAGTTTTTACACATACCTACTATACACAAAATTTATAAGAGTCGTGTTACCAAAATCATAGTAACAATATCAGTCAACTGAATTTAGTTGCGGAACTGTGCTTTTTGTCCGAAGGAAGAAGATTGTGTTTTTTGAGTGGATGTAACTATGTATGTGGATTGGGGGTATGCATTTATGTATGTAGACAAGAAATTCTTTTTCACGGGCTACAGCCCAAACGGTTGGGCGGATCTTAACATACCTATGACGACTTCTCGTTAAATTCGCCTCTGCAGCGCGAGCGAGACAGGCTTGGGTATTAAAAATCCTTCAATTCAAGATGGCGGATTATAATCATAGCATACGCTTAGGCTGTAATGCTGTGAAATTTATGTTCAAATAAATAAAATAAATAAATAATCATAATCACTACATACAACTTTGAAATTACCGCAGTCGGGTAATTATTTTTATAACATATGCTTGTTCAAAATAAGTTTTTTACAGCTGACCTACAAAACCACAAAACGGTAGAACTTTCGAACAAACATCTCATGCATAGGGTTGCCACGTGCCGGAAAATTACCCGCCTCTAATAAATTGGGCATGCGTGCGTGCATTGAGTATTGTCTATAAATTATTGGACGAGGAAAGGAAATAGGATAAAGAGAAGAGGGGGAAAATCCTATTTGTGGCAATTCTACCCGAACACATTGTAATGTTGTTATCTTGGTATAAGAATATCGGATCCTGTATTTCTGCAGCAGAAGTATTTAACTCTACCTTTATCTAACTTCAGTTTTTTTTAAATAGCTCTCCGTGAATGTTCGACATCATGTTAGGATAAAAATATACTAGATCCTCATAAAGTTATTCTGTATATTGGAATATTTCAAAAACAATGGTGGGAAACGAAAAAAAATTCCGACCTCTCGTACAAAGTCAGTCAGCTGATCGTGAATTTTGTATGGGAGGTCGGAAAATTCATTTTTTCGTTTCCCACCATTGGCTCCATAGTAAAAAGTTGTTCAGTTTGATGGTCTGATCATGCCTGCAAAGTTTTCGGTACACCGTCCCTAACACCCCGTATACGTATTATTTCCTAAAATATTGTGACAACTTTTTATTACTACCTACTATTACAACTTTGACGATAAACTCACAAGGTCGGGAAACTTTATACTCTCTGCTAAAATAAAAAGAGTAAACAAATAATCTCGTAGCTAGAAATAACTTTACGTTATGTTTACAAGTAAGGGTTTGGTCACATCGGCTAATAGCTCACCACAACGGGTTAGAATGTTCAGTAAGTGTTCCGTATTTCTTATTGTGCCATTTTGACGAAGTTTATGTATGACATACATAAATATATCTCGCCTATATCTTGCGGGGTAAGTAGACATGCACGCACATATTGTACATACTTATTTAAAAAAATATCAAGAAGATTATCTATTTCTTGGAATCGTGACGATTGCGTAATGTCTCAGCACCTGACCTTCAAAAATCTTATTATTTTCACGGCGTGTATACACCATAAAACCCATCGCCTCTGGCTGTTTGTAATTCATAAAGTTCTTCCATGATTTTTGTTTATTTACGTCTGTGTATGTATACATGGCTTTACGATTACTCGGTCACGTTTCATGTTTATGTTTCTGATGGGATTTTTCGCATTAAAATTTGTGAATTAGATTCCAGCCAGAAATGAGTGTCTAACTGAAATGATTTTCTGAATTAGTGAGCCTTGAAAGTAAAAGTTCGTCGGTGATAAAAGTTCGCGAGAAATAGAAAACTACAGTTGTTCAGTTTCATAAGTTCCTGTTCAGACCTTGAAATATTTTCAGCTCATTCTTACATCTTTTGAACCATTTTTTTTTCTTATCAGCTTGATACAGCTATTGGCACAAGATCAGAGGTTTCGTCTGTCTTGTCACGTACAACCAGATTAACCCATTACGTATGCGACGGCGGTGACGTGACGTTGACACAGCCTCGACGTTATTGACAGACCCTGGGACGACATGGTTGCTGTGCAGATGGAATGGTTAATCATCTTCAGCCCACCATTCCGTGCTTCAGAGGGCACGTTAAGCCTGGTTTCTGTCTATGTCCACATAGACGGCGCTCGTTACACAACCATGTCAGAGGCCTGCTACATACAGTAGATAGTTAAAAATCTCGGACATCAGGGTTCGTAAAGAAGGTTATAAACTTACAATCGGCTAATACAGGGTGTTAGGGACGGTGTACCGAAAACTTTGCAGGCATGATCAGACCATCAAACTGAACAACTTTTACTATGGAGCCAATGGCGGGAAACGAAAAAAAAATTCCGACCTCCCATACACAATTCACGATCAGCTGGCTGACTTTGTATGGGAGATCGGAAATTTATTGTGGGTCTCAAATAGAACCTTGTCCCATAGAAAAGTTAGGTTCACGAGTGACTGACTTTTATAGTAGAAATATTTTAATGTATTTTTTACATCCTGCAAGTGCAACTGCAAGGCTAGTTATTGTATGCACAGCATTCTCAGGAAACGCTACTGCCAGATCTGCTCAAAATTTCTATTCGTCTTTTACAATGCTCGTGGTCAAACACGAGGTCACTCACCCCTATTTTTAATAATGAAGCTGCCCCAAAGGAAATAAGAATATGCGCACGTGAATAAACAAACTCCTAATGAGGAAATGCTTAGATAAACATTCGTTTGTAGGGAGTAGGCGTTGTTAGCTAGAAAATATAAATAAAGGTACAAAAACATAATTTGATAAAAAAATTCTTAAAATGTGTTCACTTCCTCTTGTTTTTAATTATATTTTAATAGAATTTAATTAAATATCTGACCGTTTTTTAGAATTATTTTTAGATCGGAAGCACATTATTATTATCAGAAGCATATAATAAATTCAAAACCTGCGTACAGTGAAATAGCTCATAAAAAATCCGCGACCAAAATAGACATTAATAATTTTTTCGATATTATTTTAGCCCTAGTGTCCTACTGCAAAAGATATAATAAACAAAACAATCTCGGCATAATAAAACCCACTTCAAACCCCAATAGGCTACGATCGCTGCTACAACGCCGTTCGCATCGTAGACACGGCTACGCAGACAGCTGACTACGAAGCGAAACGTAGCAGGCTCGTAGGCGGTCAATTATGTATGGCCGAGTGGAGATAGTGGGTTCTTAATGATATTGGCATGTTTATATGTGCAAAAAGCTTTTGTTTACATAATTGTGAAATTCCGCGCGGTACTTAGTAATATGATATTATTATCTAAACAAGATTGCTGTTAAGTTAGTACGCAAAATATTCAGAGTGATTCCACTAATGATTTTAAACGGGCGACAGCACACTTCAAATCAAATAAAATATATGCCCGTTTTTGAACATAATCACTCAAATAGAAATTTCGTTCGCCCAAAAATATTTTACTGCTAATTTCTTTTCAGTCGCCTACGCGTTGTCACCCACTCAATAACTCCGTACGCCATAATTGACGTTTTATAAGCTAGTATGAGAAAAAGCGAAAAGTTAGTACTTCCAGAGATTTAGGTCGAGTGGATAAGTATATTACTTTCTATGCATGAATTGTATTTTTTCGCGATTTATGAGAAGGCCCCATAATAGTAAAGCTTGTTCATAATCGTAAGTGGATAGAATCACTTGTCGCCAGCCAATCCTCACTTTGTGGAATCACCCTAAAAAATCCTACCTACTACTACAATCTTACGAAAATAAAAAAAGTATACCAGGAGTAGCGGAAAGGGTATAACAAGCCGAAAGGAGGTCAAGGTACTCATGAAACTGAACAACTTTCCCCATGGAACATGGGTCGAAATATGGAAAAAAAATTTGGACCACCCATACAAATTTTCCGATCTGCTGATTAATTTACTATGTTAATAAACACTTTTACTATGTTAATAAATGCTAATTAATTTACTAATCCAAATATTTTTTTCATATTTCGGCCCGTGTTCCATAGAGAAAGTTGTTTAGTTTCATGAGTACCTTGACCTCCTTTCGGCTTGTTATACCCTTTCCGTTACTCCCGGTATACCTGTAACAGTTAGCCTATTTAATTAATTAGGTACTTCATTTTCTTATTTAGATGGGCGTAAGAAATCATTCTCAAAGTTTTAATTGAAAGTGTATAAATCCATGTAAATTGATGATGGAGTGAAATCCGGGGTTTTGTGAAAAGGCACTTAATTATAACGGCCGGGATTTCCCCAATTTGCATAATACGGTACGGTGATTATTTAAAAGTTCCCGGAGGAAATATAGCCGAAAAGGCAATTTAATATTTTCAATTGTCTTTAAGTACCCTAGATTAAAGGGTTTCCCTTTCATAGGCATAATTTTTTTTCCACTAATATGTTTTAGCATAACATGTTTCGCATAATTTTTTTTCACCTACCATTGCTTTGACATAATAATTTCTTGCCATAATATTTATCTTGGCATAATCATATTTTAGACTATTGTATTTTATACTAACAATATTTTGGCACAATTGCTTTTGCAATAATTGTTTTTGGACTAATGTATATATTTTTATTAAGTTCAAATGGCAGGAAATGTAAGTCAGTTTAGTATTTTTTAAGATATATTAGGTTTAATTAGGTCAGTTTAGGTTAGGTTAGGTTAGGTTTTTTTTTATACAATTTAGGGGTTCTTCTAATGCATCAGATTTTTATGCCTATTTTGATTATGGATATGACAATTTATGGTTTTGTATTTTAGGCCTATGTACTATTATGGGAATATTTTTGTGCGTAAAAAAATTATGCCTAAACTGTTATGCGTACATGAATTATGCGTCATCATCATTAGTTTAAATTACAGTGTGCCAAAATATATTATGTCAATTCTTTATATGCAAATGGATAGAGAACCGATTAAAGACCTCGAGTAAGTGTAGGCAATATAGGCTACTTTTTTTCCCAGATAAACAGTATCACAGAAACGAAAAAACCGCTTAGCAGGCCATTGGTACAATGGTACAAAATAAATTGCTACGAAATAAAAGACAATACAGAAGTTGCAGTTTAAAGACGCACATGTCCCGTAAAATGTACTTTTTAATATATTACGACTCACATTTTTATAAAAAGTTTATTTCACAGTATTTATTCAATTCGTTTTTTCGTATCCCCTAAAATGTCACAATTTTACAACTACCGCTGACGCTAAGCTAAAATTCGCTGACGCGTAGACGCGAACCACTTTTGCCTTCCGCACCGTGCGGCATTTAGCACAGCGAGTGCTATTATCTGTGGCCTCCGCACTGCCAACAGCATGAGTTACACCTGCTTTGCCACAGTACCGGTTCGTCACAGAGAATATCTTAGCCCTGGTTTGTATTCTTCACGATTTCAAAACTACCGCCAAAGCTTAGCTCAAAATCGCTGACGCGTAGACGCAAACCACTTTTGCCCTCCTCACCGTGCGGCATTTAGTACAGCGAGTGCTATTATCTGTGGCCTCCGCACTACCAACAGCATGACTTACACCTGCTTTGCCACAGTCCGGTTCGTCACACAGAAAATCTTAGCCCTGGTTCGTATTCGTCACGATTTTACAACTACCGCTTACGCTTAGCTCAACTGACGCATAGACGCAAACCACTTTTGCCCTCGGCACCGTGCGGCATTTGGCATAGCGAGTGCTATTATCTGTGGCCCCAGCACTGCCAACAGCATGAGTTACACCTGCTTTGCCACAGTTCTAGTACGTCACAGGGAATATCTTAGCCCTGGTTCGTATTCGTCACGATTTTACAACTACCGCTTACGCTTAGCTCAGCTGACGCATAGACGCAAACTACTTTTGCCCTCCGCACCGTGCGGCATTTAGCATAGCGAGTGCTATTATCTGTGGCCTCCGCACTGCCAACAGCATGAGTTACACCTGCTTTGCCACAGTCCGGTTTGTCACACAGAAAATCGAAAATCTAAGCCCTGGTTCGTATTCGTCACAATTTTACAACTACCGCTTACGCTTAGCTCAGCTGACGCATAGACGCAAACCACTTTTGTCCTCCGCATTGTGTGGCATTTAGCATAGCGTGTGCTATTATCTGTGGCCTCCGCACTGCCAACAGCATGAGGTACACCTGCTTTGCCAGAATCCCGGTTCATCACAGAGGAAATCTTAGCCCTGGTTCGTATTCGTCACAATGTTACAACTACCGCTGACGCTAAGCTGAAATTCGCTGACCACTTTTGCGCTCCGCACCGTGCGGCATTTAGCATAGCGAGTGCTATTATCTGTGGCCTTCGCACTACCAACAGCATGACTTACACCTGCTTTGTCACAGTCCCAGTTCACCACAAAGAAAATCTTAGCCTTCTTGGTTCGTATTCGTCACAATTTTACAACTACCGCTGACGATAAGCTCAAATTCGCTGACGCGTAGACGCTAACCACTTTTGTCTTTTTTTGTACTTACGAATGAAATGCGGTAGGAAACTGGGAAACTAATGGCCCTCTTCATTGTACTGTACCTAATTTCTGTGATAGGTCTGCGTGTGTTTCAAAATCCTAGTACAGTTACTTTGAAACGTAAAAGGCAAACTTTGAGCCCCCAATTCCTCTTGACTGTTCGTGTTTCATAGTGTCGTTCGTTCAAACTTTGAGTCCCCCCTTCCTCCTGTTTAGATGACGAATCGGTACTACGGCAAAGCGGGACTGGGTCCTGAATCGTGCATTCCACATGGTATAGGGACAGTGCTGCTAACAGTGCAGTAATTTCACAGACTGTTCGTGTTTCATAGTCCCGTTCGTTCAAACAATGCTGCAGGCAGTCATTTTTACGCCCAAGCCGAGTTTGTAAATGCGCAGCTGTGTTAGGTAGTGACTTCAGTTACTGCGACTGAAAATTATGTTGTAACGTAAATAAGTAGATTGCATGAGACTTGCACGAATTTTGCGACTGAATTAGACGCAAATAAATTAAACGATATCGTAATTATGATTAAACAATGTCGAAATTGTTTAAAACTATTTTATGTAAGTAGGTTTACACGACTTGCCAAATAATTATTTGGTAGCGGGATCAGGCCTCCATCTGGAGGTTGACATTACGCCCGACCGTCAGCTGCTACCCTCTACCAAAACAAATAACAAGTAAGTCGCGTAAACCTACGTAATGAACTAATGAGTGATACTTGTTTGTTTAATTCTAATTCTACCCGTGGGTGTCATAAAAAGCGACTAAGAAATAATCATCCAGGGAACGGGCAGCAGTGTTCCCTGTTAATGCAACATCTTGCACTGCGCTCGCTAATCCTTCTGCCAAGCGTGGTGAGTATGGCAATACCCCCCGATATAGGGAAGCCCATGTCCAGCAGTGGATTGTTGTGGCTGTTATGGTGGTGGTTCGTTTCAATAATAAAATTGTCCCTATTTTCTTGCGAAACAAAAACTACTAGCTAGCTAGCTAGATAGACACTCGATATATCGTAAGACCTTCGTGTGATGTGTGTGTTTGATCTGGTCTAGACAATACTCGAGGAGAATACTTGTAGCGAAGTAAACTAAGCGAAAAAGGTTAAGGGGATTAATGCCGCAGAACTGACGCCACTACACGAAAAACAACATATCTCTTCATGTTAACAATAAATGAATGCCATTTCCAAAAAAAATGGTGTTATTTTAAGATGAAATTAAAACTGCTAAATATAACTGCTAATTGAAATTGTAGACGAAAGTGCCAGATTGTCACTAATTGTTACAACTGAACTTAACGCGAATAAATTCAGCGAGTTTGTAGGGTCTAATTTAACTTTAAGATAAAAAATTGTTGTATTGCTTTTCATGAAAAGAGACGTTTTTATTAACTAACAACATTAGCTGGGTGAAAACCTTTTTAAGTCACCCTAAATTAGATATGTACCTATAACTACCTACGTTTCTACCACATGTACCGTTAGTTAGTAAGTTGTGACTTAAATTAATGATATCTTTTTATGCCGTGGCGCTAGTTCTGCGCCACTACTCGCCTCGCCTTAAAGGGAGCGGAAAGGGTCGTGGAGTGTCGCTGTTTCCGAACGTGTCAGTAAACAGCCCTTCGCCCTCAAGTTTGGACGACGTGAGCACCTCAGGTAGGGCTTCAAGGGACTTGTTTATTGTACCTTGTAATTTCATAATCATAAAAAATAAGTTTTTTTTTTCAGGATGTGGCGCTAGTCCTGTGCCACCACTCGCCTCGCCTTTAAGGGATCGGAAAGGGTCGTGGAGTGTCGTTGTTTCCGAACGTGTCAGTAAACAGCCCTTCGCCCTCAAGTTTGGACGACGTGAGCACCTCAGGTAGGGCTTGAAGGGACTTGTTTATTGTACCTTGTAATTTGTAGGTCAAGGTGCTAAAGCTGTTGTTTTGTGAAATATGTACTAATAAAATGTAGAAATCCTCCTTAGGAAAAGTTGTTCAATTCACCCCCTATAATTTTTGCAGTATTTTTTTACATTCTGTATTTTTTCACCTTTAAGGGAGCGGAAAGGGTCGTGGAGTTTCGTTGTTTCCGAACGTGTCAGTAAACAGCCCTTCGCCCCAAGTTTGGACGACGTGAGCACCTCAGGTAGGGCTTGAAGGGACTTGTTTATTGTACCTTGTAATTTATAGGTCAAGGTGCGAGAGCTATTGTTTGGCGAAATATGCATGTACTAATAAAGTGTCTAATTTTTTTTGCCTCAGACACTGAATAAATCGTCTGTCACAGACGTATGAGGCCAATGATGATGATGATGTTGAAAGTGTAAAAATCCTCCTTAGGGAAAGTTGTTCAATTCACCCCCTATAATTTCTGCAGTATTTTTTTACATCCTGTATTTTTCTACTTAGCGTGTTACCTGAAATGACTATCAAAACATTTTACAGAGGTGGCGGTAACGACTATTTAGGATGATGGATGATTGATGACTACTCCGCAAGGTCTTAATAGCGCGATGATTGTATAGGATTCAAGGTTGAACGATGAATTATCAGCACAAACAGAAACCTAACGATATTCACCATTTCTGACGAATGAAAAGATGTAATAACTTAGTTTTTACACCGTTTTCGGAAAATTACAACTATCTATTCTGTTCTCTGAACCCCTGTTTGTCAGTGTTCTATTGTCTTACCATCCTAAAAATATAAAAAATACATTTGCCACTTTGTATTTTCGTGCGAAACCCAAATATTTTTCAATCAACAGCTAGGTACACTTCATTGTATTTTATTTTCGGTTTGGCACAAATTGAAAACTATTGTGTATTTCAATCTGATAAAAGATAGATACGAAATTCATTTTATTTGAATGTTTTGTATGTGAATGTAATGAATATAAATATTTGAGTTATTGGATTTCACGTGAATTCTTTATTATTTTTTTTAAAACAAGTACTTACAGATGTTTAATAGAGCTTTATTTAGGCACCTAGAAATAACGAGCATGATACTACGTATGTAGGTAGTTTGGTTGGTATACTTTTTAGGGTTTCGTAGTCTACTAGAAACCCTTATAGTTTCGTCATGTCTGTCTGTCTGTCTGTCTGTCTGTCTGTCTGTCTGTATGCCGCGCCCTCATATCTTCGTCAGTTTTAGAGCTATCGACATGAAATTTGGTGAGAAGATAGATCGTTTTGACCCAAATATAGAAATGTTAAGAAAAAAATATTTTAAATGTTTTTGGACCCCCTCCCATACAAGTGAAAGGGGGGCAAAAATTTTTTTTTTCTTCTGTAATATTGAGTAGGATATCGTTGAATAGGTCTTTTAAAACTAAGATGAGGTTTCTTTGAAACAAAGTCACTAAAATGTTTCTGTCACGAGATATTTACTTTTAAAAAGGGCGTTTTTGACCCATAATTTGTTCCAGCTGTAACTTCTAAAGTATAAAAGCTAAAAATTTGAAATAAATATGAAATATAGCTTACAATCTGAAGTTACAATGAAAACTATAACGAATATTGTACCCTTAAAGGTTTCAGAAAAAATTGAGTTTTTCTATTTGCGGTTGGTCATCATACTGCTGCTAACAAACCAGCAACAAATTAAGTTTGTAATGCTGAAAAACCTGATATTTAAACGTTGACTACGAAACCCTATTTGTGGGCGTGTCTGACACGCTCTTGGCCGGTTTTTTAAATGTAGGTTCTACTTCAGAAATAGCCCAATAAAAAGCATCGTCTAGCTTTCTAGGGTTCTAACTTCGTAAACACATTTAAAATTCATATTACCTATGTAGGTATCCATCTACTATTAATTATACGATTAAAATCCTTATTTGTAGGTACATACATACGTACCGATCGCCGACTCACAATTACTTATTCCTTTAACAGCTCCGTAAGTCAACTTTGATCTTCAAAGAAAACTTCTTTTTTTCTTAACCAAAACCCGAAACTCTTCCAAAGTTAATACTATCCTTAGTAAATCATCATTCGGCCGACATGCATACCGATGAGCTCACACGTCCTAAGGGACGTAGTTACATCGACTATTCGTTCGGAAGGTCCAAGGGTATGAACTATGGGCCCCATGGGAAGCGGTAAGCAGGTCACCGGAGCGCACATAATTCGATAACTTTTCATGTATGGGAAATGAGTTGAGCGAATATTGTTTATGGTGGAGGAAGGAAGTTGTCTATAGGAACTCAATATTTTAGGCATAATTACTTGGAAGTCCATATACTTTTAGATACAATTAAATCAAGTATTTCGTTCGGAAGGTCCAAGGGTATGAACTATGGGCCCCATGGGAAGCGGTAAGCAGGTCACCGGAGCGCACATAATTCGATAACTTTTCGTGTATGGGAAATGAGTTGAGCGAGTATTGTTTATGGTAGAGGAAGGAGGTTATCTATAGGAACTCAATATTTTAGGCATAATTACTTGGAAGTCCATATACTGTTAGATACAGTTACATCGAGTATTCGTTCGGAAGGTCCAAGGGTATGAACTATGGGCCCCATGGGAAGCGGTAAGCAGGTCACCGGAGCGCACATAATTCGATAACTTTTCATGTATGGGAAATGAGTTGAACGAGTATTGTTTATGGTGGAGGAAGGAGGTTATCTATAGGAACTCAATATTTTAGGCATAATTACTTGGAAGTCCTTAAACTTTTAGATACCTTGTAGATATATTACGTGTAGTTGTAGGTACGTAGTAGAAGTTATTCGACGACTAAACTGTAATGTGTAACGTCATTGATAAGGTTAGAACAGAGACGAGCTAAACAAAATATAGGTAATCATCGTTTTACAATTTTAGATTGTCGTATGTAATTTAGAAAACTACCGACGATCGTTGCTTGCGAAGGCGGAGAAAAAGTACCTACAACTTGCAAGAAAATAAAGAAGTTCACAAAATGTATTAAACTTGACACAAAAGTAAAGAAACGAACGAACGTTTCATAATATTCATATCACACGTACAAGATAAAACGGAACAAAAGCAACATCATAAAGACAAGAACATAGCGCCTTGAGAAGAGTTGAGAGTTGACGTGATGCCAGCGTCGCTCACTTGTTGCTATGATCAAAACAATAGGCGCTTGGCATTGTTACAACTTGTACGAGTAGGAGACAGGAAGTGTATTGATTGAGGAGTTTTGTTGGTGGGGGTTTGATTTGTGACAGGTTTTTGAGAAAATTTAATTGAATTTTCTAGACAGGGTAGAAATTTCTTAGCGCACGGCCACAACTCAGAGATTTCCAAGTAAGTACTAAGTACCTATACAATTCAGCGGCGTTTAGCGTGGTTTAGCTTACACAACGCTGATGGAGCTTTTTTGTCTGATATACGATCAACTTACGAGCATTAAAGAAATTCAAGGGCTGAACGAGCCTAAGGAACTAAGTAACTTTCTAAGGACTGAATAGTATTTAGTATGTATTTATAGAACATTACACAATCATGACAGGTAGTCCCAAAGCGATTACAAAAGAAACAATAATATTTAAACTTACAAACGTAAAATGCTTCATTTTAGACTTCGAATAGAAATTTAAGATTGTGAATGTGCTTAAAAATGTAAAATCTTTGATTTACTATTTGCCTCGTTCATTCTGCTTTCGTCCAAAACCATTATTTTGATAAATGGCGCGTACATCATTATGTATAGAATACGTCTGTTTTACCAGTAGTCGCCAGTTCTCTTTCACACATTTTTACCAACGCATTCACACTGACTTGGATTGATGACAAAAATTTAGAAAAAAGAGTTTGGACAGAGCCCTGACAACATTGTGCTCATTCATAGCTGACACGTCTTTGTACTACATAAACATAGCTTAACGGAATATTTGAGACTGTCGTGTCGTGATTTTACAGGCACAGCGCCTGTAATTATACTTTCGATTGCAATAGGTTTGTCGTTTCACAACATACGTAGGTAATGAGGCATGCCTCTATACGCATAGCTTAGCTTTGTTCTAAGTTAGTGCACCTTTAAAAAGTCTCTTTATATCGGCAATATCCTCCGGTAGGGGCAGGCTCACGTCTATCAGTGGACTGTTGTGGCTGAAAAGGTTAAGGTATGTCAATGTAAAGGGACTGCTCAATGGTGCGTTCAGGCGCAGACACACTTGCTGACTCATAAACTTGACGTTTTCCGCCCTACCTATTAACTTCCGGACCTTATCCCAAATCAGTTTGGTTTGTCGAATATGATTTGGCTATGTTTTATGACCGGCCTGACGTCGAAATTCTTTGGGAATGCTATTGCAGGTGCTATCACCGACACCATGTGGTTTATCATAGTCGACAGATATTCTGCTGAAGTCAAAAACTCTACGTCTCTTTTTACGGAACGCCCTGAGTAGAATAGAGGTGGCAGTATTTTTAGCTGCTACCATACGGCGCGGCGGCATTCTGCTCTACCTTTTGACGCAGTATAATGTCTTTTTACGGTGTAACCCGTTTCGTAACCACATGTGACGATCACGCGTTCTCCAGTCGTCGGCTTCGTTTCAGATCGTACGACACGAGTATTGTTATTTTTGGCCGGCTGGAGATTTTGGCAGGCCCACTGGACAGTCTCTGTGTTTCTTCTTGTCGGATAACGAGTCGTCCAACGACCCGGTGAACCCTGATCTCAGAGTTTTACAACCGGCTACTACGAATTGCAGGCCTCTGACATGGTTGTGTAATGAACTCCGTCCTAGTAAACACAGGCAGCAACCGGAACCTTAGGCTTAACGTGCCCTCCGATGCACGGAACCATCCTTCTTTTCGGACACTCAAGTTACTCAACATGCAACAGCAATGTCCGAAACAGACAAGGAAAAAATTCAACGACCAACCGAGAATCGTACCCGGAACCTTCTGCGTTGCAGACAGTTGCAATCACCACAGCGCCATAGCGGCTGTCGTCGTTGGAATCGTACGACGCTAGTATTGTTATTTTTGGCTGGCTGGAGACTTTGGCAGGCCTACTACTGACAGCATTACTGCTGGGCATAGGTTTGTGTGAATGACCGGACCGGACACTTTGTGCTAATGTTTGAACACAATTTCTCTCCGATCGTATGCCATCCACCAAATCACATTACACGACATGATATGAACTTATGGTAGTCCGCTTATGGACCTTTGGTAGGGTACGCCATGAGGCCCTTTTTAATATAAGGAACAGTTATTTTTTACATACTCGTATTTTGAAGAAAAGTTTTTAATAAAAGTTGGCCAGTTATTTATGTAGAACATACTCAGAAATTAATTGTACTTAATGAAATTTAGCCCTATATATACCGTGTAGGGGTTTTGCTACGCTAACATTGCTAGGGTGTTATCTTTGGCACCTACCCTCCTTACGTTTACGTTGAGACATACTCGTACAAGCCGATACGATTTGTTGATCTGCCTGATCCAATACTAGTTCCATTCTGATCTGTCTTACAATAACAGAGTTTTATCATCACAAAATAGAGATTCACAAAAAGACCGCTCGCTCCTTATTCCGACCATTTATACCTACACCCTAGGGTTATACTTTATCTTGGTGAATTTTTTAAATGTAGTATCTAGGTTAAATGTGGTATCTAACACTAAAACATACATATTTTGGAACTTGCGAGTCGTCATTTTACCGCCCCCCTTTCGCACGGAACGCAGTTGACACTCAAGTACTAGCCGGTTTAAGACGGTTTGGTTTCACACGTAAACTACTGCGTAAAAATGTGTGTATGAGTGTAGCCACGTTTCCTTGTAGCCGTCTATCTGTATTAGGCGCCCGCCAATGCTTTCTTTCTGCCGATACGATTTGTTGATGTGTCTGATCCAATGCATACTAGTTCGATTTTGATCTGTCTTACAATAACAGTGTCTATCGAAAAATAGAGAATTCAAAGAAGGACAGCTCGCACCTTTTCCCGATCATGTACACCTATACCCTAGGGTTATACTTTATCGTGGTGAATTTTTGAGGTACCCAGGCTAAACATACTTAGTTACATAACTAACACAAAACACACAAATGTTGGGACTTGCTAGTCGTCATTTTACCGCCTCCCGACCGCACCGAACGCAGTTGACACTCAACTATTAGCCGTTTCAAGACGGTTCGGTTTCGCGCATAAACTATGGCGTGTAGATGTGAGTGTGAGTGTAGTGACGTTTCCTTGTAACCGTCTCTCTGTATTGGGCGCCCACCAATGCTTAATTTGTGCCGATACGATTTGTTGATATGTCTGATCCAATGCATACTAGTTCCAATCTGATCTGTCTTACAATAACAGTGTATTATCGACTGGTGTTGTTCTAACGCGTTGTATTTGTGGATTTAGTCTGTATGTTGTGTTTTATCTAATGTACAAACCAACAATCAGCACACATTTAGATTATTAGCTCTCTGTTCAAGCAGTACCTACATTGCCTTAAGCGTATTCTTAGCTAGACTAGATTTTCATATACATATAGTAAAAGGTAATGAGATTTTGCCAAGTACATGTATTAGAGTATTTTTATCGCAAAATACATTTTGCGATAAAAATACGCTATTTGTATTTATGAACTTTAATATAGTCAGTGTCACTAACGTCGCTAACACGAATCTAACGACACCTCACATGTCAAGATTCGTCCGTTTGGGCTGTAGCTCGTGAAAACGAATTCTTGTCTAAATACATACCTACCCACATACATACATACATACTCTCGAAAAACATAACCCTCCTTAAGAGGCACTTGGGTAAAAATACGGATTTTTTTCAAATCGTTTTTAAAATTGCTGCATGACATTTATAAGTTCAGTGAACTCATATCATCACCAAATTATACAGATGGGCAATACAGTAAGTCAAAACTGAGTTTGATATTATGAATTAGCTGACACACTCGCACTTTATCATACAATATTTCATAGTATAGTATTGGACTGAAGCCAAAAGATAGGACATAAACCTTGACTACTTATTATAATGGAATTAATTCCTGCTCGTCTGTCGTATTATGTCTAAGAATACTCTTCAGACGTTGTGTGATTTTTAACTGTGCACATTTCAGTTTTATCGAATAACTTTAACTCTAGGCTTTCCAAGAATGGTTCAAAAGTCTTTGTAGATAGATCCTAATGCTCATGCTCAGTTATCAGCTATATGCTACGCGATACTGAAAGAAAGGTCTTTAGCGACTGCTAGACAAAAGATCTGCAAGTTTACGTGTTTTACTTTTTAACTACGGATCTCTAAAAATAAATCTTCCTTTTTTTTATCAGGCAGATCTTTTTTCCCTATATTCTGAATGAAAGCTATCTTTTTCTTTTATCTACCTGTGAACTATAAAATTTTCTTTGCCCCTTCCGTAAACTCTTAAACTACATTGCACAGTGAGAGCCGTAAATCTGGAAAATAGTAACGTAAAACAAAGTAATCATAAATATCTAGTTATTTAATGCCCTATTATGTCATGTAAACACATTATTTACTAGTGCTGCGGTCACGTGTAATAAAGAAGCTAGGGAGGTATTTTTAACTCACCCGACTTATGTCGCCTTATGTAATACCGATCGAAATATCTTCTCCCTTTAATTTTAGGCTTTTGCAACTAAACAATTCAGCCAGAATCATGTGAAGTCAGCTAATCGTCACGTCATGAGGAAAAATCCAAATACCGAAAATTTTGTGGGTTTTTCTGTCGTGTTTAACTTACTGTTGGCCTCAATTCGAATAGGTATGCTAATGCTATAGAGCATTAGCTAAGAATGTTACCTATTCGAATACTAACCGAAACAAAATAGGAAACCTGGGAGTCTACATCTTTCAATTACTACCTACTTGCTACACATTTTTAGAAAATCACCATAGATAAGTAAGACTTTATTTTAGCATATAAATAGGTAACTGTTTTCTTTTGTTTTTAAAAGGAAAAGACTTAAGCACGAGCTCAGGAAATGACCTTTTATAGTCAAAAGCACTGGCCATCGCATATTTCTAAAATGATGTGAAACCTGACAAAATGTCCTAAAAGAATGGGTCAGGGGCCTCATTCCCGGATTGTGTTTTGTTTTTGTATCGTCACGTACGAAAGTGTTTGAAAGGAAATAAATATTTTTTAAATTGCTCGACTGCCTCAATAGAGAATGTAGTATCTATACCTATGTATGTATTAGTGACGAAGGATGACATTTTATCGAAGTTAGACCGGATAGAGTAGTAAATGTGTGCTTAAAAGTATTTCTAGTTGAAAAATCCTGAACTACAAATTTTTACGACAGAACTTATTTTGTGCTGTTAGGGAGAGACGCCGTGGTGAAATCACAATAATGGTCCTAATTTTAGTTTTTCTGCTTATATTTTGAAAACGGTGCGTTAACCGAAATATTATTGTACTGGGCAATAAAAGCTTATGAAAAGCTCTGCAAGTATTTACAGTTTTATGCCTATTCACATTCGTTGTCTAAATCGTTGTTTTGTTTGGTGATCGCATTTGACGAACAGCCGTTTGTGATCTGTCGACCTCCAGATGATGGCTTCCATAACCGATAGAAGAAGATAACCAGCTGAAACGTAGAGGACTAAACTCTCGTCCAAATAATTAACAAGCAAATCACGTACATATTAATGAGTAATAATACTTGTTCATTTACCTAATAACAAAACAACATTTATCTCCGAAATTTATATTTCGCGGTCTGGAATGGTAGGGTATCGGATGCATTTTGACTTTTCGGTATATCGTATGATTCATCTCGGCAACTCGAGAGATTATAAGTAAGTAGCTGTAGCTGTTCTACCTGTAACTGGCCGAACTTCTTCTGCGCGCTGGCAGTATTTTGTTTTGAACAACGTTTCATAATAATTATATAAGGTCGGGCGAGCGAATCCCCAACGTCTCTTTAGGACCTGAATGCCTGGTCCGGTTGCCTGGCTGCTCGTCCATCCTTCTCCACAACGGCTTCACGCGTGCGATTGAAGCAAGTAGCCTTCGCACAATCTTCTACCGTGTTAAAATGTGTAGGTGTGTGTGTGGGCCGAGGTTGTTCTGAACGTGAGTTGGCATGACTTGAGTTTGGATCCTTATGGTCCTGCTGATTTTGGATGCCATGCCAGTGATTCGTAGCTACGCTTTTTCACACGAAGCTTATTCGAACACTATAAAACTCGATCACAATTCGGCTTAGACTGGCGGCGCGCCCTCTAGATGCGTTAAGGCAGACTCCGTTTTAGGAGAACTGAATCAATTTAACAATTATTGATCAAAATGCTGCCAGCGCTCAGAAAGAGGTCGGCCGCAACAGTACAAAACATTAAAATTGTAAGTTACTACTACTCGATTCACGCGTCGAACTGATATAAACAATACCTACAATAATTATGGAATTTCATAGAATGTATTGTACATACAGTTTACAAATAACTGGCTGCAACCAGTTAAAAATAAAAAGCAAAAGAGCAAGAGAGCAACGGCATTTGAAATTTCGAACGTCATTGCGCATTCATTTTAAATCATTGCTGTAAGATGTGATAGTTCAAGGGTGATAGTTTGCACAAGAAATGCTGCTCGGTAAATTTATCCCTTAGCCGCGTTTTATGACACCCACAGAATAGGGCGATGCTATTCTAAGTCGGCACTTCACAAAAAATTACCTACGGTTACCCCGCAAGTTAGAAAGCTACCATTTATTTCGAACTCCTGAATGCAAAATGTATTGCATTGATAATCAAAAAACTTTTCGTCTCGCCTGTTCAGATGCAGAAAACAAAACACAATCCGGGGATGTGGCCCCTGACCCAAATTCCCGTACCTTCTCATTATTCAAATACCAATATTAATCTTCAAGTTTACTGATAATTTCTAGCAAATGCAAACTTTAGTTTTACCTAACATTCGCTTGCATTCCCTGGTTTCCAGAATACCACCCCAGGCCCCATTACTCCGAGAGCCTACGCCATCAATTTCCGGTAATCACCATTTTAGTAGTCGTAAATTTAAATTAAAATCCTGGTGATAACGGTTTCCACACGCCTGTGGATGTGGTAATGGGAAAAGAATTGTTGAGTACATTATTACCGGTGAAATTTAACGGGGCATAAGAGTGAAATACGCCGATGAAAGCCAATATATATTTTTACTGTAACCAGTACTCCGCTAATTTATGTAGAGATCAACTTATACTGGTTTTGGAAAAACTTGTAAAATTTTCCACCGCAGGCAGGATTTGAATCTACAAGATTTGGCATCAGTACTGCGGACGCGATACCTCTACTGATGCCGAAAGTCGCAGGTTCAAATCGTGTCTGCTGTAGAAATTTTTGTAAGTTTTCCGAAAACTGTATAACTAAAACAGGGAGTGGTTTAAAATATGGCATTCAGTTTTACTGGTTCTTCGTAGAGCTTGTATGGAATAGATACCGCTGTATTATAGTAATCCTTTATTAATGGGCATATCGAGACAGAGAGTAGTTGCCATCGCAAGCATTTTATCAAAATCCTGTAGGTACACTTCTTCATGAAACTTCTTGAAATCAAATTTTAAGCAAATTACCTATGTGCCAGTCAGTGGTACCTACACGTAATAAATCTTTATGTCCATTCTACGGCGCTATCTAAATAGATGCGACATGAAGAAAAAATGACAACTGTGTGATTGATACATAAGTATTCTGACCATTGGCATTGAGACCCGCGTCTTTTCTGTTTCATACAGTTAATATGGCAACTGTTTCGAGCGTCGCGATATCTCACGTCTCATTTCTTACGTCTTACCTATGAAGACAGCGCCAACAATTCAATCAAACCTTAAAAACCAAATTATCAATAGTATTTGAAAACTTATATTACGCTTGGGTACTAGAGAAAATAAATGTTCTTCGAAATTAAACGAGAAAACAAAGATGCAGTTGGCAACTAAACTAAGTCCATTACGAAGTGGGAATTCGCATAAATTGTGGCCAGTGAAATAGGCCATGACAGTTACCGATGGCGCTTCAGAATGCCGAATTCCAGTGATCTATTTCCGAAGCAATTTTCACGGAGTATAAATAAAAGCATTGGCAACCACCTGTGTAAATGGTGGATCTCAAAATGCACAATTTTTAAGTCACGGAGTTCTTCTTAGGCGCAAGCACCATAGTGTAGTCGTGAGACGTAAGACGTAAGATACTATCTGTCAAAAGAGTGATTGTCGGAGACGTGAGACGTGCAACATCGCGACGCTTGAAACCGTTTCCATATAAAATGTATAAAACAGAACGAACAAAGCTACTCTTGTAAGACGCTCGTCTCATCGATAACGGCTGACGATCGCTTGTCTGACAGATGTCATGTCGCATCGTGCATCTACTCTGTGGAGTTTGCCACTTAGCGTATTCGTGGCAGACACTACATGATCGCGTCCCAGAACTTAGCGACGTTGACAGCAATGGTAATCAATCGCCGACATTGATCATCACTGTTGTCGGCAGACTTTTTTTGAGATAAGGAAATCATTTATGAGCAAGTGACTTGTGTAGTCAGTCCAACCCTTTCACTTCTTTAAAGCGCATTTGTGAATGAAAAGCAAAGCCATTCATTCATAACAACCTATAAAATAATGCGTTATATCAGTCTATGTCCTCGCAAAACTTTACGCATGTTCCTAAAATAACCTATCGTTTAAATCTAATGCTACCCACCATCTAGTAGGTATATCGATTTTCAATTTTCTGCAAAAAATAGCGCGTTGCCATGACCTATAAATTTTTTATCCGCGAGACAAAAATCTGTGCCAAAGATAATAAAGAAAATTGAGACCGGTTTTTTTCACGAAAAGCTGTAATCTTTTGGTAAATTGTTTCAGCGGCTTCTACTAAATGTATGATATAAACCACAAAACTAGACGATTTTTGGATGGATTCAGTTTTTTTCACTCTCGTAAGTAAAAGAAAGAGAAAACAATTAAAGCATCGTGTGGGATATTTAGTCGGCTTTTAGGGTTTTTTGTTGTTCCGCCTTTATCGTAGCCGTGTGTTTTAATTCATACAAACTCACAGAAAATTCTATTTCCGTCCCTCCAAAAGTCGGACAAAAAAACGGTCGACTGCAGAAATCTTAAGAGGATACCCGAACCATGCTTGTTTTTTTTTAATTCCATTCCATTTTCATAAAAACATGTTGCCCTGTTTTCTTTTCGAATACTGCATACGTTTGAATGAAATCTTAGCTCTAGGGATTGCTTATGGTGTAGCTATCAACCAAGTAGAAAATCCCAAAATAAACTACTCTTTATTCGCCCGTATTTCTCTAGAGCCTCCGTTTCCGCTCAGCCAGATTTCTATTAGCGGACGACAACAAACGAATTTATTACAACCAGGTTAAGGTTCAATTCCTGGCAAGGCAAGCTTCCAAAGCTTTTTGTATCGGTTAATATTTATCAACGACTGAAAAATAAGGCAAGTTAGATACAATCAAATTGTAAAATAAACATTGAAGCTCGCTCGTAGAATTTTTATCAAGAGATTTTGTGATTATTATGGTAAATACTTTTACTACAGCATTTTATAAGTAGTTATGGTAACATTATTGCTAATAAGAGGACTAAGGGGCATATACCTACAAAAATACATCGTTTAAGGTAGGTATGCAATTCTAATAAGCAAACCTAACTAAAAAATAAGGGACCAAAGACTATGATGGTAAAAATATTGCTTTTACGTAGATACCTTTGCGTGAACTATTTTTATTTAAGGTTCAACCGTTGAAGTTAAAGGTTAGAGTAAAGCCCAATTCACTACCTTTACCTTCCTATTAACACAAGTGTTGAACGTACACCTACCTATATCTACTTATTAGTAATCGGTAATCGTTCGTTATAGTACCAACAATGCCAATTAGTAAGCCACTCGTCATTACAAAATCGATCATTAAACAACACGATACTTTTGAGTTAATTGCATCGTAGCAAATTATTTTTTGTTCAGACGATGTATTGTTAGTGGTCGAATATATAAAATGTCAAGGTTTCAAAATAATGTAATGTAATAACATCTGACTGATTTGTAAACTTAGAAGTTAGCATCTTGATTATCTACGACTACTACCAGCTGGTGGACCGAACTCACTCGGTATTTTGCGCTTCAATAGATGGCTTTGTTTGTAAAAATGCTACTCAAAATATAAATAAATAATGATTATTGAACAATGAAACACAGTTTGTGTGTATCCCTATCAAGACTTGTAATAACCAAAAATATATTTATAAGTACTTCTGCTTTAGTTCAACCTAGCCATTCACGGATCAATCCTTCTTAGTATGAAAACCAAGTACAAGTTGACCCCCTAAAGTAATAACTCAAGCACAAAATAGAGAGTAGGTACTATAATACAGAAGGTTCACTCGACACGATTTTCAAGACTGTCAATTGTTACGCCAGCCTCAAAGCAGAAAAATATCAAAAAAGCTGTTACAAGAACTTCATATGACTGTGAGCCAATTTTAATCCAAGAAATAACCGTGGCAACCATCTTCTTAGTTACCTTGAGTACCACTGAGATTCCAGTTATTTCAAGTTAAAGCCAGTAAGCGTCAAAATAGTCGCTAGTATGCTAGTACTGAGTAAGCCATCTGTAAAGGCGCTCCGCACGCCGTTTCCCTAATTTGTGACTCAAGGTCTTCCTGATAGTATTAAAAAAACCATTAAAAGTTGATTAACTATGACTTACTCGAAGCGAAGAGCCAATAAATATCGGTTTTATGGCCGTCGCAGAAATTATATAACGATTCACTATATAAACAACAGCGGTATGTATGTCTGTGTGTTTGTAGGTCAGGATCGCTGCGCGTGAGTCGATTTCAATTTCAATTGACTGCCATCTCGGCAATAATCGTCAATCACTTGATGATCATGATGTAATACATGGTGTTCAGAAACAAGCGACATACTAAATTAAGAATAAATAGGTGTATCGTGTACCTACCTAAAGATGACTTTTTTACTTGCTGATGATTGGTAAACAGCGTCATTTAAGTAGGCAAGGCACGTATGTTTAGGTACCTAACTGACCATAACAATTATTTTATTTTTTATTTATTTATTTATTAAACTTTATGCACAAACTGTTCATAGGCGGACTTAACGCCAAAGGCGTTATCTCCCAGTCTACCTTAGTGCATGTGGAAAAGAAGAGGGCAGGTGCAGTTAAAGTATTTAACTTTACATAGCGGACAGGCATATACTTCCAAGCATATACTTTCTCTTAATTATATCATTTTCCTGACAATTTTCTTGTTTCCAATCATGTGGTTATGCTTGCAGTTTTTATTGTCCAAAATAGGAACAATTCCAATAAACTTACTATAATATATTTTCCATATTTAACGTTTATCACGACTAACCTTGTTGTTTTAAGTCGAGGCTTATAGAGTCTCGACGTTTCGGTGCATTAAGTGCACCTTCTTCTGGTTGGTGAACGATAACTCTGTAACCCAGCCAACAATACAACAGCCATTGCCTGCGGTTGCGCATGCGCCGCCGATGTCGGCGCGGGCGCAGCGAGCCGAGGCGCGCAGTTCCCGACGGGCGGTGGTAACGCGCGCGAGCGACCTGTCGGACTCCTGAAGAAGGTGCACTTAATGCACCGAAACGTCGAGACTCTATAAGCCTCGACTTAAAACAACAAGGTTAGTCGTGATAAACGTTAAATATGAGTTATCCTTGTTCGTTTAATAATTTAATATATTTTCCTTATCAAAGCTTGATTTTCTTTACTACACTGCACATTCTAGCGCCTAGAGAACTAATAATGTAGGTAACTTTAGAACACCCTGTATAGTGTCTATCAGTCTCGTTTTATAAGGTAATCTATCTGTGTTAATTATGGCCTAGGACCGTTCATTTATTTTAGTACTTAAGGTCTTCATCGCGTTTGAGTGAAGTGCATTTGAATGAGAAATTGAGACCTAAATCTATGTCGAGGGTAATGGTGTAATTGTTAAGAATACTAACTATAGCTACTGTAATAGTAAAGGTAGTAAGTATGATTGTGCTTAGAAGGTATTTTATTTATTCTTGTTTTGTTTTTGTTTTCTTTTATTAGACTGACAAGCCAAAATAGTCGTTTTTAGGTTTAAAGATAGGTTTGTTGCGCAATTTTTGTTGTTGATTTGGCATAGACAGGTAATACTTCAAGTGTGGGACACTGTTGGAATTGATTAGCAGGGATTGACATTTTTACATTGTGGACGTGACAAAAATAGACTATGTGACATGCCGCGAGGTGAAATTGGCTGATTCCGAGCCACACACAAGATACTTTATTTTTTTTCGTGATGAAAAATTCAAAAGTAAATAATTTCATCACTATGTGTTGTGTACGGGTCATTTAGATTGGATAGGTACCTATCATATTTTACATCTGTTACGAAAAGACAATTACTTAGAGATTGGCTAGTTTGGTAAGTTCAAAGTTTCCCATAATTTGCTAGCTGTGACCCTGACTGCTACGAGTCCAAACCAAATATTCTAAGTTCAAAGACACTGGAACGTACAAAATCGCGTGACTCGGTACCCTTAGGTGTAGTAGGTATCAGACGCATCGTGTATGGTAGAAGCTATAAACGTGCTGCCCATCTTTTATTCCTTTGTAAGACCATGGGGAAGATATTCCCACCGAAAATGGAACTTTTAACTACCCTTAATAGGTTTCCAAAGCTATAAAAAAAATTACTTGTTTTGCCAACGCTAAAATTTATCTCTCTATCGCCAGCAACAGTCGTTACAAACAAAATCGATCGGACGGAGCGAGGTGTAATAGAGAAAGGAATTCAGAAGGCAGGGTATGATAACGTCACGGGTCTGTGTAAAAGACGATGTAGGTATCGAATATTTTGCAGACTTGAAACTAAAACACTTTGAGGAACGCATTACTACAGCCACAAAGGACCTAAGTATTGGCTAGCGCCAAATTTTGTGGTACAGCGGTTAGAGCTTCGCAACTGTACTCCGAAAGTCGTGGGCACAGATTACTTAGGTACCTATATAATATATTGTCCCTAAAGGGAGTCGTGGGTACTAGACACAAATCCGATTTTTTTATCCATATTTTTCTTTGATGTCGTGGAAGCTTACTGAAGGAAGGTGGCGCTAGACCGGGATCCATTTCGCATTAATGAGCTAATGTTACTTGTAAGTCTTGTTATAGTTTCTTATAAGTGTTCGTTCTCTTCTACCTTACACTACACGCCACAACAAACGTGATGGGCGCTCATTAAGTTCGGAAAGAGGTAATTTTGACATCCGATGCGAGCAATTTGCCCATAAACCCGATAAACCCCACCAAGGAATGAAGACATGGACGTTTAACGGCTTTACTTTGGCACCAAGGTTACGACACCGCTTTACTGCACAAGACACAAGGCTATCTCCATGACGACAGATTGTCGTTTACTATAAAATAAAATATCGTTTACTATAAAATAAAACGCCAGATGGACCAATGAATTAGCAGCTAGTAGCGACTGGATGGCGAAAACGAAAGATCGTGCGTAGTGACGTACCCCTTCGACTATGACGCCTAAGTCCAGCAGCGGACTAGTATTAAGCTGATGTAATTTGATGTGAGTGATGTGTTGCAAAATTTTATGATTAGATAGGTATACTGGGAGTAACGGAAAGGGTATAACAAGCCGAAAGGAGGTCAAGGTACTCATGAATCTGAACAATTTTCCCCATGGAACATAGGCCGAAATTTGAAAAAAAATTTGGATCTCCCATAGTAAATCAATTAGCTGATCGGTGATTTTGTATGGGAGGTCCAATTTTTTTTATAATTTCGACCCATGTTTCATGGGGAAAGTTGTTCAGTCTCATTACCTTGACCTCCTTTCGGCTTTTTCTCTTTCTGCTACTCCCTGTATAACAGAGGGATATATTTGGCATTTAGTGAACATGGAACCATAGATCGATGAAACGTACAGTTGGGGAACAGTGACAAGACGAAAGTTATAAAGTCTGCAAACCGTGAAGTGGTAGGTAGAAAGTAAACCTAGATACATCGAAGAATACAAGGTCGGGAATATAGATGTAAGCCCGGTTTAAAACCAATTCAACCAAATCGTTTTAAACGAAAAAAACCGTTTTAAATCATAAACAACCGTTTTTTTCGGTTTAAAACGGCGGATGGTTGATAACAATGTTTTATTGATTTTAATACATTTTCGTAATATTACAAAGGTAAGGATCACTGAAATGGATTAATGATGTGATTTTGCGGGTTTATTACCTAGTTTGTCGCTCCGAGGTCCGAGCGTAGGTAACCTATGATGAGCAAGTCAGTGTAAAATCGTTGGAAACACCGAATTTTGTATATACAGGGTTATATTAATAATTTGGATGTTCCATACAAAAATTCATACCTAAGTACCTACTCGGCAAAAATTTTTTTGCATTTCGGCACGATTTTTCTACAACGGCCCTGAAATATTAGTCAGACGTGGCGATAGCGGCTGTATTGTAGGTACCTACGGCTGTTTACGCTCTGCCTACCCCGCAAGGGATAAAGGCGTGATTTGTGTATGTATGTATGTGTATGTAAAACACAGAACTTTTTTTTTGTAGGCGAGTTTTAAACGGTTGAAAACGGTTGATTTCAGGTTTTAAACCGCGTAATTTGGTTTTAAACGTTTTAAACCGGTTGATTTACATCTGTAGTCGGGAACACCTTTTCAAGGATCTCAAATCTTATTTGTGTACGACCTTACATTTACAATACCTTGCAGCTAGTATATTGCCTGAAGAAGAAACGCTGACTTATTTATCCACACGCATTGCTGTATTACCTGAAATGAATAAAACAAAATATTAGTTTTACAGGTTTATTGATTTGTGGCACTTGGCCGTCTATTAGGTGAAATTAAACTTCGGGCGCCGACAAAAAATGTGACAGCGTCGTGCCAATATGCACGGCGTATCGCGTGGACTTTCTGGTAGGTGTCATAAAAGACCATACGAACCAGTCATTTTGACAGCGGCGTAACGCGCGCCGCGTCGTCAGTTCTATAAGAACACCTTAACTAGTATTAGTATGTACGTGTAGCAGATGTAAAACAGCAAATAAACGAAAAGCTAATATGAAAATAAATTCTTTCGTTCCGTTCAAAAGCAACGATTGACACATCCATCTCGAATTCCATTTCCTGTTTACATAAACCAAAGGAAAAACCGTATTTTTACAACCCACCGCAAAGCTACACAAACTACCGTTTTCCTTTGTATATTCAAACGACGTTAACTGTTCAATAAATTTAATCAAAGCTTGCCAATTACGCCCGTAAAATAGTCTTTAGTGCCAAAGCAATAAAATACTAATGGGCCGCACAAACGCGCGGATTTCGTAGCTAATAATAGGTACAACAATAGGTTGAGATGCTCTCAAACGTTCGCTTCCCTTTGCTCTGCTAATGAGAGTGCGGTCTTTTGCTTCAGTCAGTCTGTTGCTATCGAAAAGTAAACTAGCAATATCTATAGGTAAGTGGCTAACCTTTCGTGCTCCCATTTAAAAAATTTAATACTTTTTTTAATTATTTTAATACGTATGTGGTTTCTTTTGTTTCCGAACGGTCACAAAATTTTAACACCGATCGTGTGTGTAAAATAAAGCGAGACATGCTTTAAATAAACCTTTTGAATGCATCAGATTGTACGCCGAAATAATTTAAACAGTGTCTAAATGCACATCTTATATTTCTTTAAAAACTTCATTTTTTTAATTCAGTGGCAAGAGTATGAGTATTGATTGAGTTCTCAACTTGGCTCTCTTTCTGTGATTGGTCGTAAAAGTGTCAAATAGAGTTCAATGACTTTTTATCCTTCTGTCGTCTGCAACAAGCTTTGAGTTCTCCTCCGCCTTCTAGCTAAGAACCAATGCTCATGTGAAAACGCCTTGCGACAAAAAGTCGCACGTCTGTCCGGTACCTTACGCAACAGGTATCTGTGCCGGGTCTAATTCTAATCCGTATTCTATTATTCTATAAGCGACGGACAAAAGAGCAGACGGACAATCACGGCTGAAATCCGCTGGAGAGTTGCCAGACGTAATGCGATTGTGTCCCTGGCTAGGAGACAGCGATTAAGAAAGAAAAACGTTCGCTTTAATTTTTATTTCACGTAAGTGTTATGAACGTTCAATTAAAAATTTACTACGTAATTTCGTGTTTACCATGCTAAAGTCGCCCTGAATAAATTGCATTTTGGACTAATGATTATTTCCTACATTTTTTTGCCTTGTTTTGCGATTTATCTATCGACTCTATCTATTGAACAGATACCTAGTTCTGTTTATGATTTAACAATAAAAACATAACCCGACTCCCAATAAAAAAGCGAGGTTAACAGTGCCTTATGTAATTTGCGAAATGCCAATCGATACCATTCTTTGGAAGAGGAGATTAATGGCGAGATGGCAACCCTCTTCTTACATTTCGTTAGCAGTTGGCAACACGATAATGAAGATAATACTTTTTTTTTGCGGGTAGGCGTCGCCCAAAAAACAGCTCTTAGTGCTACTCCTAGATTTTTATTTATATAAAATACTTACATAGTGTTAAATCATATATGCACAGTTTTATTTAAATAGTATAACCATCACCAGTTGCCTGCAGTAATCCACTTTCACTAAAACTTTCACTTGGATTAAACAAAAACACAACATCATCATGGAGCTGTCATCCAAAATTTCATCAACATCAGGAGACATCAACACTTTGTTTGAGCGCTTGGAGAGCTTTGAAGAGCGCTTGAAGAAAGCAACAGCATCACAATCTGCTGTTCACGAAGACCTGCCAGCTCTGTCCCGTGAGTTCAGCGAGTTCAAGACCTTAGTTTGGCAGGTTCTGGCCAAACTCAAAACCCAGACGGAGCTGCTTGCACTCGGACAGGATCGACATGAAACCTTTCTGCGGCGCAAGGTACTCCTGCTTCATGGGATCGCTGAAACAAAGAATGAGAAGGTTGAAGAAACAATATTAGACATATTAACCAACCAAATGCAATTGTCTGATTTTACCTGCTCTGACTTGCAATCCTGCCATCGATTAGGAGCTGCCTCATCTAAGCCACGTCCTGTACTGGTTCGGTTTCGAGACTTGCATCATTGTCGCCTCGTATGGGACACTAAGACTTCTCTGAAGGATTCTGGCATTGTCATCTCGGAGTTCCTTACGAAATCAAGGCACGACGTGTTTATGGCGGCTCGCAAGCATTTCGGTGTAAGGAACTGTTGGTCCTCGGACGGGAGAATCACTATTTTGCTCCCGGATAAGTCACGCAGGAAAGTGGAAACTCCCAATGAACTGCAGTCCTTGACGGCTAAGTATCCACCCGTGGTTGACTCCAAGCAAAGTGCCGCAGCCAAGCATCCGGAGAAAAAAGCAGCACAGCAGCAGGGCAATAGCAGGGTGCCGCTAAAAACATCCGCAGATCAAGCAACATCTGGCAGCGGCAGGATCCTGAGAGGACGTCAAACTTAATGTTTGTTTTTCTTTGTTTTGTATCGGTCTTCTTGTGTGGCTCGCGCTGTACCATCTCAAATTAGCCGTGTTGTACTATGTTTTCAAAAATTCTCTTTTTACAATTTGTATTATCGGGTAAACTGCACTTGATTCCCAAAAATATTTTTAATTTTGAGGTTATTTCTTTACTCTGTGTGATACTGGCTGATGTAATGTCAGAACGGACAGCTATTGTCACTTTTTTTATTCGGAATGGAAGTGCGTTTTACCCTACTGTTCTTGTAGCTGTTAGTCACTTCTTCTTCTTTTGATTATGGCTTTTGCCAATTAAGCCAGTGTCAGTGAAATGTTAAGCGCAGTGTATGTGACAGTTGAAATATTTATTGATTTGTTTATCTTTTTTCTCTGGATGTATTTTTGTTTTCTTTGTTGTTAAAATGTTGTTAAATCCATTTTCTTACAGAATAGCGCAGCGCAGCTGGTGAGGTAGTATTGCGATAGTTAGTTATATTGATTTTTATTTTTAGTTAATATTTTATTATTTTTATACATATATATCATAAGTATATGTTTATTTATATTCTATGGATAATCTTACAGATTTAAATGATAGTTTTTTTTCTTGTTCTTCCTCGTCCGATGATTTTCTTAGTGCTGACAGTGATAGTGCTGAAACCGTTACGTTCTCCATACACGACCAATTGAAAACTATCTTTTCAAAATTTTCTAACAACTTCAATGTTGTGCATATTAATGCGCAGAGTGTTCCGGGCCACTATCCCGATCTTCTGGCGTCCTTTAGCAATTCCCCTGTTGATGCTATTCTTATCTCTGAATCTTATCTCAAACCCTCTCTTTCTTCTGTCCAATTTTCGCTTCCGGGTTATAAACTCATACGTAACGACCGCACAGGCAAGGGTGGAGGTGGTGTTGCGATTTACTTACGAGCTGACATAGTTCACTCCGTTGTAAGTGTATCTCCAGCTAAATATTCTCGTTCAGCTGAACATCTATTTATCGAGATAACACTGCACCACAAAAAGATCCTGCTGGCCCTGGTCTACAGTCCATCTCTACAGATAGACTACTTTGACTCCCTTGAAAGTCTTTTGTGTGCTCACTGTCCTAACTATGATGAAGTTCTTCTTCTGGGCGACTTCAACACATGTCTCATCAAAAATGATGCTCGCACACATAAGCTTCAATCTCTCCTCTCTTCTGTTAATCTTCATATACTTCCGCTTTCTGCTACTCATTTTCAACCTAATTGCGTTCCGTCCCTTCTCGATCTCATTATAACCTCATCACCAGACAAAGTAGCCATTCATGGTCAATTCCCCGCAAGTTTCTCTCACCACGATCTAATTTATCTTTCGTATAAAATCCGACCTCCCAGGCGTAAACCTAAATTTCTTCTTCGTCGTAGTTTTAGGGGTATTAATTTGGAGGCCTTGAGGGCGGATGCGAGTAGTATGGACTGGACTCCAGTTGTCTCTGCTGAGGACATCGATTTGAAGGTCCAAGCCTTGCAATGTGCAGTACTAGCGCTATTTGACAAGCACGCACCAATCAAAAGGGTAAAAGTGAAACACCCTCCTGCTCCTTGGCTCACTGATGAGATTAAACTCTTCATGGCTAAACGCGACAAGGCTAAACTAAAATTTAGAAAGTGTCCATCTGACCATAACCTGAATCGATATAAACTTTTAAGAAACCACTGTAGTCGTCTGTGTAGAGATGCCAAAAGGCGCCACATCCATTCCTCTATTCAAAATTGTAACCCGACACAGATCTGGCAGTTTCTCAAGACATTAGGTATTGGGAAAATGTCACCACCGTCTAATAGTCCAATAGATCTCAATGTACTTAACACACACTTTTCTTCTCCACCTGTGACTCTGAACGTTGGTGTTAAAGCTCACACAATCTCCTGTATAAACAGCCAAGTCTTACCAACGTGCTCTTCTTTCTTCTTCACCCCGATTGCTGAGGACGATGTTAAGAAGCACATTCTCTCTATAACTTCATCAGCTGTGGGCAATGACAACCTGTGTTCCCGAATGATTACTCTCATTCTCCCTGAGCTCTTACCAATTCTCACTCACATTTTCAATCACTCCTTGGTAACGAGCTCCTTCCCGTCAGCTTGGAAACAAGCTGATGTCATTCCCCCTTCCTAAGACGTCCAATCCTTCAGCTTTGTCTGACTTCCGTCCAATTTCCATCCTTCCCTTCCTTTCTAAAGTCCTTGAACACATTGTCCACCAACAACTCGCTGATTTCATTACGTCTAATAGTCTACTCTCTCCTTTTCAATCAGGCTTTCGCCCTGGCCATAGCACGGTCACTGCGCTGCTGAAAGTGACAGACGACATACGTCTCGCTATGGAAAATAAACTAGTTACCATCTTAATATTGCTCGATTTCAGTAGTGCTTTTAACTCTGTAGACTTCGATGTACTCCTCGCAATTCTTCGCTCTCTTAATATGTCTACCCTTTCTCTATCTTTATCAACACCGTTTCATCTGTCATTTCTTCTAACTTCCATCTCTATGCAGACGACCTACAGCTTTATCGTCATATTAATGTTGCCGATATTGATAGCGCTATTGGCATGATAAACGAAGACCTTGAAAAACTATCTGTTTGGGCTAAATCTTACGGGCTGCTGGTTAATCCGAGTAAATCAAAGGCATTGATCATTGGTAGTTCCTACATGAACAAGCAGTTAGATTACAGTGCTATTTCACCTGTAATTTACAACGATATTCCCATCAACTTTACGAAAAGTGCCAAAAACCTTGGAGTTATCATTGACACAAACCTCTCTTGGGCTCCTCATGTGAATGAGGTTAGTAAGAAAATGCACTACTCATTTCATTCCCTCAAGCGTTTTCAATATTTCTTACCCCTAAGCACGAAAATCACTTTAGCTCAGTCACTTCTGTTACCTATTCTCGATTACGCCGACTCTTGTTATTTGGACGTCACTGAGGAGCTGTTAAATAAACTTGAGCGACTTCAAAACCTCTGCATCCGATTCATCTTTGGATTGCGCAAATACGATCATGTATCTCATTTTCGGTCTCAACTCAAGTGGCTCCCAATTCGACTTCGCAGGAACACTCGTATTCTTTCTACTCTCTACAATGTACTCAACAACCCCAACTCTCCCTCTTATCTTCGTGAGCATTTCGTGTTCTCACGACCACAAGATAAACCCTGTCGTCCTAATGTTAGGACTCTTCTATCTATGACTCCTCATAAGACTGACTTTTTTTCCTATTCATTCAGGATTCATGCGGTCAGACTATGGAATTCTCTCCCGTACACTGTTCGGGAAAGTTCCTCTATCGCTATCTTCAAAAAGCGAGTGAAAGAACACTACCTTTCTCTTGTTAAGTAATCCATATTTATATGTATTTATATTATATATACATATATATTACTGTATTTATATATATGTTACAGTCAAAACCCTTAACCAGTCAATAACGTTAATGACTGGCAAAACCAGTCAATAACGTTATTGCCTAAGGTACTCAGTCAAAACCCTTATTGACTGATTTTGTCTAATAAAATCAGTCAATAACGTTATTGACTGACGTGCCTAGTCAAAACCCTTAATAGGTATGTCTTGGTTGGTCTTAGATCACCATCAGAACCGTTAGATGGTCGCTGCCAGAGTGAATGTCTACTGTCTCGATCGCCGGTTGTTATTCCATAAGGACATGCCCAAGTCGTAGACGGCTCTTCACTTATGTTGACGGCAGCAAATACGTGGCCTCCCCTCCCAGAAGTCATAGACCACCCGGTAGTTACTCGAGGACTCGGGTTCAGTGCCACCGGCGAGCGAAACAGTAGACTTTCACTCTGACTGCCTCCATCTTCTGTCTTCTATAAGATGCATTTCAGTGAGCGTGCACAATCGCCCCACGACCTGATTGTCCCCATTTCACCTCCGGGGATCGCGTCGCCGACTAGGATTACACCTTTTATCAGCTGGTGAGATACCAGGGCCCCAAGTCTGCTAATTTTTAGCCATTGTAATGCCAGCGAGACTCAACTGTCATTCTACTGCCACTGTGATTTTCCATACTAAAAACTGTTAGCAGACTACGAAATGGCCGAAACCATCCAACTGAGATGCCATCGAGACTCGACTGAAACGATTTTCATTTAGCGGACTCGGGGCCCTGACAAATGCGAGCCTATCTTATTTTAAAAAATATATATCGATCCTGACGGTTACTATGCAGTAACCACTCCTGCCCGCCGCATCGCATCTAAACTAACCGCACATCGCTCATAATCTCACCGCAAATCAGTGCTACTCGCCGCATCGCACATCGAAACTCTCCGCACCGCACTGCTTTTCGCCGCAAAGCACATAAACTCACCGCAATTCAGCGCTACCCGCCGCATCATACAACAAAACTTCCCGCTCCGCACTGCTTTCCGCCGCAATGCACATAAACTCACCGCAATTCAGCGCTACCCGCCGCAACACACATCAAAACTTCCCGTACCGCACTGCTTTCCGCCGCAAAGCACATAAACTCACCGCATTTCAGCGCTACCCGCCGCAACACACAACAATACTTCCCGCACCGCACTGCTTTCCAACGCAAAGCACATAAACTCACCGCACTTCAGCGCTACCCGCCGCAACACACAACAATACTTCCCGCACCGCACTGCTTTCCAACGCAAAGCACATAAACTCACCGCACTTCAGCGCTACCCGCCGCAACACACAACAATACTTCCCGCACCGCACTGCTGTCCCACACGAAAAGAGAGAGAGAAACTGCTTTCCGCCGCAAAGCACATAAACTCACCGCAATTCAGTGCTACCCGCCGCATCGAACATCGAAACTATCCGCACCGAACTGCTTTCCGCCGCATTGCACATAAACACACCGCAACCCAGTGATACCCACCGCATCGCGCACCGCAACTCTCCGCACCGCACTGATTTCCGCCGCACTGCACATAAACTCACCGCAACGCAGTGCTACCCGCCGCATCGCACATAAACTCACCGCAACGCAATGGTTACTGCATAGTAACCATCAGGACCGTTAGATTTTTTTTCAAAACCCTTAATAGGTACGTCCGACCCGGTGGTAGCAACCTAGACTGCCTGGCTGGTCTGAGATCACCATCAGGACCGTTAGATGGTCGCAGCTCGAAGAAAGCCTACAACCTCGCTCGCCGATTGAACTAGGCGGAGCCTAACAACCACCGTCGTGAAGTCTATGACATCTAGGAGGTGAAACCACGTATACGCTAATGTCAGCATTAGATAGTGAAGAGCTGTCTGCGACTTGGGCATGTCCTCAGGAATAACAACCGGCGATCGAGACAGTCAGCCAGCCAGTCTAGGTTGCTGCTACCGGGGCAGAAGTACCTATTAAGGGTTTTGACTGGGCACGTCAGTCAATATCGTTATTGACTGCTTTTAATAGATAAAACCAGTCAATAAGGGTTTTGACTGAGGCCCTTAGGCAATATCGTTATTGACTGGTTTTTCCAGTCAATAACGTTATTGACTGGTTAAGGGTTTTGCCTGTAACATATACATGTATTTTATTATTTTATAATGTTAGACAAATATTTATTTAGTAGGTATATTATACTGTTTTTTTATTTTATTACTTTATGTACCTATCATTTGGTTAAATTTAAGTAATTTAGTAATATTGTGCACGTCTTATCCGCGTATCGTTAATGCTATCTCACTTCTGTAGGCCTGCTGTAAGAAATTTCTTATTAGAAATAAGTAGTGCCTGTTGTGTCATTGTTATTTTTGTACTTGTCCTGTATTTGTTTTTGTGTACAATAAATGGTTAAATAAATAAAAAATAATAAATCCGGATAAATGTTGGAACTTTTGCCAATTGTGCCGGATAGATTTTAGTAATTTCGCGACCGGTTGTCTGAGAATTTGGATTTAATTAGTAATTTGAACTACTCAGCACAATCAGTGTAGGTTTATTTGAATGGATAAATATGAAATTTCCCTATAATGCTTCCAGCCACGTATAGACAGACACAGGGGTGGACCGTTATGGAGACACCTACGTACTTATACTAAGTTATGGAAACACCTACAATATTTTCAAATCTAATTTTGCATGAACGCGACATTGTTACTTTTCAAAGCTTCAGAAATGCCTTTGCTTCTCATCCTTTTTTTCAGCAAACAACACTTTAGCAGCGAATGCTTCGTCCGATTTTATTTCCCGCGCAACATAGTTGCTAACCAGCATCTTCCGTATACAAAGAAGGTATTGCAGAATCTTTATAAACATTCCATCTGGATTCGGCTCACTGATCAAAGGGCAGGTATCTGACCAATTGAATGACCCCACGAATGTTTGGCATCCAATTAGAAAGACGATAGCCTTGGCACAGAACAGATAAGAAGTAGAGATGGCTTGCATGATATGCCTTACAGACGATTTTCCTTTTTGGGGACAAAGGTGGCATTTTGTGAGTGTTTGTTTTGTTAAAAATTAATTGGATAGCATGGTTATAAGCACGACCAACAGCGATAAATTCAGAAAATTTGGAAATTGGTTATGCCTGTTGTGTTGGTGACAGGGCGAGCTATTTACAAAGTTCTGCAGGCATAGACGTACAAAACTACCCACATTACTGGTTACAAATGCCTTAACTCTACAGAGTAGAAAATTGGTCTATTGAAGAAAATTCTAATTACCTATAAAATTTAAAATTACGTAGGTAGTCGAATGGAAGCATAGTTCTGTAGCCAGACAGGTGTGCATACTCTTCTAGTAAACCCACAAGCACATGCACTCCTAATTATGTATTTTCTGCAGGTGTTAAAAACGACTGATGTCACTTCTAGTAATTAACATATTTGTGCAATTCAAATGAAGATTCCAGGATGCCAGGGCTAAGCTGAAAAACTCGGAAGGCCCTTTAATTCTCAAAGTGCTTTTTCCGCATTTGGATATAATCGGGCGTGTTTCTTTTTAATGGGTCTTAAGGCCATTAACACGTTTCACAGCGGCGATTTGCTTAAAGAATGTTCTAATGGGCATCTAAGTTGAATTGAATATAAATGAGTAGGGGATATCTCCTATTATGGAAGTAGTAGGTACTTTAGTTGGTTTCGTTGCGAAATGCGTGTTTGAAAGGATTCCTTTCCCTTTCGCTATGGTTACTATACTTCGGTTGTTCAATCGAATAGATGACAGGTAGGTACAAGAAATGGAGCGCTATCTGGCTATCTGCGCCTCTAAGGGATCAAGATACTAAAGTTATTAAAATTGTGTAGGTAAATCAAGTTCAAATGCTGTTGAAAACCTTACATTATAAATTGGAAATCTTTTAATGTTAATCACTAATGTTAGAATACACGTTTAAAGAGGAATTCATGTGTAAAAAGCGCGGCCATTTTAAACGCCCGAAAATCCAGAACGTATCCCAACTTGACCTCAAAGCGGGCTAAAAAAATAAAACAGAATATAAAAAAAGCAATAAGCCCCTGACGAAACAAAGGCAGGAGAGTGGCCAACAAAATATTCATGTGGATACATAAATTTGTGGCGCGCCTCAAATATCGACGCTTCTTGGAATAGTACTTTGAGGGCTCAGACAAGGGAGTGTGCTTTTAGAGGGAACTGCTGAAAAACTACCCAAGAATCTAAACTCCGCGTTTACACAAAATAAAGAAGGATCACTCGACCCTAATCAGGATTTTCGCGAATATCTCAAGCCAGGGTTGCTAGATTCAATAAGAGGACGATATACGGCTCTAAATCTAATACAAGAACGTAATAATGACTCTGAACCGATTTGACTTTCGTGGCAATCGTCTTCTTGATTAGCTTGAATTCTTCTGAGATTTCTGTTCATTCCAGTAAACGTCAGTAAGCGTCAAAATCATCCCTAGTAGGTACTAAGTGAGCTATCTGTAAAGGTGCCCTGCAAACCGTCTCCCTAATTTGTGGCGTTTAGGAGGAAATTTACTAAATTGGACACATTGTTCACTGCGGTGTCCTAAACAACGTGTCCAATTTAACGTATTGCCTCCGAAACATGCTGTATATGACATTCGTTATACAATCATGTCAGGGACGGGACCTCACATTTGTTTGGAGGCGGTTTTAAAATTCTGAGATTAGGTTTCATCGGATTGTCCGTAGACTCAAAAAGTCAAGAAGAAGATGAAGAAAACCTATACGAGTAAGGAGGAAGAGTTATGAAAAACTAGTTCTAACATAAACACAAAGTATAAGAGAGTAAGTTTCTGTCTGTTGATAGAATGTAGCATGTTATGTGTATTTTAGCTCGCGCTAATTAGCGAAGAGTTCTGAATCGCTACATTCTGGTTTATTGGTGTTACCTCCGGAAAATTACTTGCTCGTAGATAGAGGCATACAATGTAGGTAGGTATTACTTTTAAAATTGGATTCATTCAGAAAAGCTATAAATTTAATTTATTTTGTAGTTTAGGGAATGAGAAATTTGGATATTTATGTGAAATGCAATCTACATCTGGCAAGAAACAAGAATCTCTCAACACGATTTATGACCAATTCACAATTTAATGTAAGGTAAATTTTTTACACTAGTCATTATTTTGTCCAGCATTGGACTGTTGGGGCTGTAGAGGTAGTGAATCGGAGGTCGCAGCGTTTTTATTTTTGTAAAGTATTTGATAGCCAGTTGAAATTAGATAAAACGAATCACCCAACTCTCACGTGTGAAAAAAGCGCGACAATGTAGATCAAAAAAGGATAAAAAAATATGGCGGCCAAAATGCTGGACCAAAAAAATACAGAAACGTTTTTAAATTCCAATGGTGAGATAGCTTTTGTCAAATTTACAGAAGGTAAAATAGAAACGGCCAAAAACAACACACAAAAAAGAGGCAGAAAGTAAGAGGTGAGAAGATGATGAATACAGGGAGAAATATATGTTGTAATACGTCTGTGGCCTGTTACTTGTTGTAAATTCTGACACCGGGGTTCAACGGACCGTTGGACGACTTGGTATACCACACGAAGAGAGAGGCAACAAACTAATATGTTTCGAGAACCAAAGATACCCGAAGATTTCACGACATACTAACATAAACTCTGACACCAGGGTGCATCGGTTCGTTGAACGACTCGGTGTCCCACACGAAAAGAAGAAAAAGAAGAACATAAATTTAAACCAGATTAACCTTAGAGTATATATAAGCAAGCTATAGAGTGCGACTAAAAGTAAGAGCGGTTGGCAGTAGTCTGCACACAACCTCTCTGTCTATCAGTAGCAAAACGCCAATGACAACACTATTGATCCTTTATAACTTCTCATACATTTAATGTCGTTATCTATGTCGCGGGGCGAAATACGTACTCTAGGTATAGCTTGCTTATATATTCTAAGAGATTAACATTTAGACTAATGCGAAATGCGTTCCCGGTCCCGAAAAAAGGAGAAAGTCAAATTTGGGCTAACGATCTCGGCTATAAAAGAAGTAACAATGCTACACTGTGACGGTCATTGGTTTGGAAATAAAACGAGTGGGTTCGGGACAAAGGGTTCAGTTCTCAGAATTGTACGGTTGCATTGGGGTATTATGGCGACAAGAGGTTTTTACGGGTTTTGGGCTGGAAGCAGGAGTGATGTCATTGACTATCTCAGCATCTCATAGGATAGGTGTATTTCACATGGACTATGAATGCGAATCTGCGAAGCATCGCTCTCGCGAGTGTCTTGCGACAATTCTTGTGAGTTTCATCCTCTACGATAAGCTACTCATACCCATTAGGTATAGTGTAATCCTTATTCACTTTTGCTATACTAGCTGCCCGTCAGCGGTTTCACCCGCTGCAACCCATCTTTTACCCCTTTAGAATCCCTGAAACACGTGTTTAATTATTTTAGCTCCTTGATCTAATCACAAATTTTGAAACAGATCGCATTTAAAAATAATGATTTTCCATACAAACTTTTAACCCCTTTTTTACCCCTTTGGGTGTTAAAATTTGAGGTAAAGAATATTTAAAAACCTGCCCCTTAACTTACTCTATATACTAAAAAAACCGCATCAAAATCCGTTGAGGGGTTTTAAAGATATAAGGAAACATACATACAGACACGGGAAGGGACTTTTCTTTATACTATGTATTGAAAACGACTCACTCAGGTAGATACATATGGACGCTTCCATGCCTGACGATATGAATTGAATGTGAAACAACCAGGACCTTTCGCCATCGGTACTTCGGCACTCATCGCTTCTTCGTTTTAAATGCTGACTAAATGAAGTAAGCATTCTCATCTTCAGCTTGCCTTTTTTGTTGATATTCTCAATTGATTAATTCGCTCTGGGTATATGGAATAGCCACAGAACCTACAGTATTTTGAACTCCAAAGGTCATGCATGTTAAATGAAAGTAGAATAGGTAGGTATGTCTGTGTTTCTCTTCGCGTAGTTGAAAAGTATGGACCTCGATGATTTTTGTTATTAATTTAAAAGTATTTTGTCATGAATAGGGCGAATTGGGTGGATAGCCTCGAAATCCTTAGTCACTCGAAAATATTTAATCTGATCACTCTGTTTTAATCAGATATTGCTAACGTCAAGTAAAACTGTTCAGTTTTTATTTTAAAGGTACTCCATGAAATATCGACACAGGCAGATACTAGCAAATTCACCTACCTACTTAAAGGACTAATTTATATTAGTTTATTCATACAAATACAAAGAAAAACCAGAATAAGCTGATCCCTTAAATGGGTAGGTGAAATGTAGTACAAATTAAGATACCTACAGAACACGATGACAATAAAATGGCCGTTCATCATAATTAAATTATTCGTGTTCCAATTAAAAGGAAATTACTGCCCGAGCGACTGACTGAGCCGTTCCGAAGTAGATCTCTAGTGAAATATGAGAATTTAATTTTACTGTGTCCGAAACTCAAATAAAAGTTGGTCGGTAATGAAAAAGTCATTTTTTGTGAACAAATTTATGCATACATATATCACGCCTATATCCCTTGCCGGGTAGACAGAGCGTAAACGGCTTTAAAAACAGCCTTACACCACGTCTGATAAAAGTTTAAGAGTCATTCGGAAGACTGAGTATCACCATAGTGACAGGTTGTCAGCCAGACACCTAAAATGCAATACACATCAACTCTCAAATCACTTAGTTGCTTCTTTGGACACCCACGGGAAAGAAGACACCCATGGGGTAATGCTATTCTAAGCCGGCACCACACGGCTTAAATTAATGTTATTCCCATAAAAACCTAGTAGCTGAAATATACTTACTTGTTAGCTGAAATTGACATCTGGATTCTTCAGGATTACTTTCTCCAGATGTCAATTTCAGCCAAAGTGGTTGACGTTGGTAAATAGGAAGGAATCCAATTTCTAACGCAAAACACTTTGTAATCTTGCAGTTGATATTATGATATAGGTACCTTAGTAATAAATACCTTTGCATTGAGTTGAATATAATAAGGAATAACTTTATAACTAATCGAATAACTAACGACGGCTTTTGGAAGTAAAAAAAAGGTGTTCATCACGAAAAACACAGAAAACAGTCAAAGCTTTTAAAAATCTGTCTGCTTATAATTCTTCAGCACACTTCATACATAACTGGAGATTTATTCGCTTGCCAAGCCTGAGACAGCGTTATCATTTCCCTTGGGAAGAATAAAGTTACCATTTGCTGGTATGCCGCGTACGATTACTTACTTACTCGTTTTGACTGCGATTATGTAACCTAGGGACAGTTTGCCTGTTTTGTTAAAGGTAAATCTGTGTAATTTTTGTGTACCTAACCTATGATAAACAAGCATGCCAAAAAATATATGTGTAGATGGGAAAATGATGGTGGTGTACGAGTGGGATAAGGTCGAATATTGACAAAACATCTTCTTCTTCGAGAGATACACTAAGTCGTCCAACGACCCGACAAAACATTATAATACGGTACTTAGCTAAGTTTAAACTTCACGAAAGCTTACATCGAGATCGGTAATCACCACACCACTACTACTATATTAAGTAAATAAATTGTTTAATAGTACAAATATCAACGTTTTCTTTAAATCCTATTTTTCCCAATCCCAAATTCCATATCACTCTCTTTTTTAGGGTTTCGTAGTCTACTAGAAACCCTTATAGTTTCGTCATGTCTGTCTGTCTGTCTGTCTGTCTGTCTGTCTGTCTGTCTGTCTGTATGCCGCGCCCTCATATCTTCGTCAGTTTTAGAGCTTTCAACATGAAATTTGGTGAGAAGATAGATCGTGTTGACCCAAATAAAGAAATGTTAAGAAAAAAATATTTTAAATGCTTTTTGGACCCCCTCCCATACAAGTGTAAGGGGGGCCAAAAAATTTTTTTTCTTCTGCAATATTGAGTAGGGTATCGTTGAATAGGTCTTTTAAAACTAAGGTGAGGTTTCTTTGAAACAAAGTCACTAAAATGTTTCTGTCACGAGATATTTGCTTTTAAAAAGGGCGTTTTTGACCCATAATTTGTTCCAGCTGTAACTTCTAAAGTATAAACGCTAAAAATTTGAAATAAATATGGAATATAGCTTACAATCTGAAATTACAATGAAAACTATAACGAATATTGTACCTTTAAAGGTTTCAGAAAAAATTGAGTTTTTCTATTTGCGGTTGGTCATCATACTGCTGCTAACAAACCAGCAACAAATTAAGTTTGTAATGCTGAAAAACCTGATATTTAAACGTTGACTACGAAACCCTATTTGTGGGCGTGTTTGACACGCTCTTGGCCGGTTTTTTATTTCACTCCTAGCAGCCGCAGTAAGATTTCTCAATCAAAATATTTGCTATAGGATCTACTTATCCACCACAGCTTGAAGAGATTCATTAAGACAAGAAAAGTCAATAAAATAAACACCATTAATTATAGGTACCAACTTTGTCCGTTCACTTTCCCACGCTTAAGCTTTTTGCTTGAATTGAAGTCACAGGACAACAAGTACGACAACCAATCACATTGCACCTTCAAAGCGCATACGCATCAAATTGACATTCCGTTTAAGAAAAAACATTGCTGAAGCGGTTGGAAGCCATTTAATTGGTTTCCAGACAAATTAGTATAATTCATCTTAATTAAGCTTAAGCGGACATTTTCTTCTGATGAGGAAGTTTTTCTAGGAAAGAAATGTATTTAAGCTAATCAGAAAATGCTTACGTTACGAGCTGTAGTTACGAGTTACGATTACGAGCTACCGAACCGATTAGTGACCAAAATTATGCGAGTTCTATTTTGAAACTGGCCGCCAATACAACAACAGCTATTGAGTAAACATTTCACGATTTAAAACAATAAATTTGGACCGCGCTCGATTCCAATTTCAAATTCCAAAGTTCATTCGGTTCGATTAATCATCAAAGCGATACTCGTTGCGCGCCAAAACTTTTTGCGGTCGCCATTTTGTTTGCCAAAAAGATGGCGTAAAAGAAGAAATTTTAGTCCTTTGTCGCTGCGTGCGGTTGGTTGAAAAAAGAAACATAAAAATGTTGTCTGCCGATTTCTGACCAGTAACTTTAGACTTGTACAGAAGAGACTACCATGGATAGTTTTATATTTTTTAGGGAGGCAGTGTAAATAATTTGTAAACCAATTTCACTATGAAGAAACCATTGCTCTTAGGTACATGCAGTAGTTTCTGAAGCCCCTACGTGAGAACAACATGACAGATTTTTCAAATGTTGGACTATTCCTTGAATCCTTTGTTGATAGAAGCCTAAATGGACCAACTTCGTAAAGTATTTTGGGATTCTGAAAATATTAATCCTATGTACCTACACAACAAAATATGTATTTCAAATTTCAAATAATGTTTTGTGGTTTACGTCAGATTTATCTAATACCAACCCCTATAAAATTGGAAGTTCGTTCCCAACGCCAATCACCAAACATCAAACAGTCTTGATGTGATAAAGATCTTACTATGTAGATTGCGTTCGTTTGCCATACAAATCTGCACAAATTGGAGTTCGCGAACCGGTTTCATCTGGATTGACAAATTGGTTGAGTTGAGAGCGAGCCAATATTGGTATTGCAGCTGAATTTGATGCCTCGGGGTGTGACCCTCTTCAAGATAACGCCGTACTTCGGGTTCCCAATTCTATCAAAGGTAAGTACTAATCGATTTAGAATGAAAAATAATACTGTATGTACTATGTGCTGTGCTATCAGACCAGCAGCATTTTTAAGGGATCAACCTATATAAGTTCGTCTTAACAAAAGTATCAAGAATCAGAATACTATGACCTCAGTATCAAATAGTAGCGCTTACGAGCGGAAATGTTAAAGTTACTTCAAGAAAGCAAGAGTACGTTGCAACAACAATCAAAAAATTTAAAATTATGGACCAGTACTAATTCATAAAGATATTTCACTTTATAAAAGATTTTTTGAACATATTAATATACTTACCCCACAGTAGGTAGGTAGGTACCTATCTAAACATCAGCTATTCTATGCTAACCTAACCTCTAGGGACATCGTTTCCTAATATTACGAATTCAAACAAACGCGCCGAGAGAGACTTACCAAATTTTCAAAATGGAACCAAACTTCGCTCAAGCAGCCACTGAAAAATCAGTCCACGCAAAGCAGTCCAGTCCATAAATTCGACAAGCTATTTGCCGTAGAGGGCGCCACTTGCATTTCAATATGAAAGGGGGAGGAAATTGGTTCCCAAGCACACGACGGGACCGATCTTTGGGGTGATTTGTCGCGGGAAAATCGGGAAATAAAGGAAATGCAACTCTAGGCCCTGTTGCTTTGGCAACTCAGTTCAGTTTGGCTGTTGTAGTAATAATAAAAAAATGCACTCGCAAGTTGATCTGAAAATTGAGTTTCATGACTCTATATCAAAGGTAGAAATGCTATATCAAAGGATGTCATGTCAAGCCTAATGTTTTCAGTTTATAGTGCAAATTTTACTCTAAACAGTTATGAAATAAAGGCGAATATAGACCTTAGATGGATGTAAAAAAGAAGTTTTCTTTGAGAATCTAGTGATATATTTTAAAAGATAACAGGGTCTAATAACAGTCAAAACAAGAATGAATTACACAATGAACTTATCGAATCTATGTTGACTTGATCTTGACTTGAAGAAGATGACCAATAGCGACAGGATGGCGAAAACAGGAGATTGTGCCTATGGCAGACTATGGGGAGGCTTACGACTATCAGAGAATTTGATATAGGTTGATACGATGATAAATTTTATAAAAAAAATCCATCTTCAAACTGTCAGTCTATTATGTACCTAATCCGCAAATGCAAATCAAATATTTCTCACACAAATTAAGCCGATTCGCAAACCGAATATAATCCGATTAGGTACGTCTTCAGAATCGATAAAGCAACTATTATCAATTGGATACATGTTCGATTCTGAAGGCGTGAACTTGTGAACGTGAATGACGTGAACGTTGATGACGGGAACGTTGTAGGTGAACGGGCGTGGCTAATTTGAAGTGATTTGGCTCCCCTTTGATGATATACCTACTAATAGGAATCGAAGAGTCAAGTTTGATCAACTAGTAGTCCATCGGCCCGTCTATGCAGTTACTTACGTCTTATGACATCAAGGTGAGACGTACGGCAGCAGGTCGGAAAGGTTGTGCTATGTAAGAATCAGAAATTTGCAGGAAGTTGCTGGATGGTCCCATGGACTATAATTGCAGTAAGATTGTTCCCAACAAAATTAGTACTATTTAATTAATTAGATGCGTTGTCTTGTCAGAATGACAAACCCCAAATTTCGGTTTCAAATCGCGGTTTTAAAATTTGGTGAGATCAGGGTTTAAGTTTGGTAATATCGCCAGCACATTAGCCCAGACATTTGAGGGATTAACTTATACTAGTATTCTTAATAGTTGTATGAAAAACATGTTGGCGATAGTACAAATGAAATGACTATAAAACTTCACGCAAGCAGATCAAAAACGTTTCATGGCTTCAATTATAATGGCCTACATCATTTTTATCTACAGAGCTTATCATTCTCCCACGAAACCAGAAAACATCAACTTGTAATCAAATCTTTACGCAAGTTTATTCCTTTAATACACATTTTTATTGCAAAAATAGACACGGTAACTTTATACACTGTGAATGCATTTCTAACGACACATTTCGAGCCTTACATAGTCAAGCTATTAACTACGCGAGTAAAGATATTATTAGATTTCTAACTACGCCAGCTGGTACAAAGAGCATAAACAGGGTAGAAGGAGACCTCCATTTAAGCAGACAAACAGAAGCAAGCAAACTCATCTAAAATTTTAATTTAATGTAGAAGCGTTTATCCTTCCAACTGTGGCACCATCTTGGTTTAAAAAGCCTACCTTGTGACGTCCTATAATATATGGGCTTTCTCAGGCGGGGGTACACTCGGGGGTGGTTTTGGATTTCCCTTAATTTTTCTGTTTCTCTTGTCATATTCTTTACGACTATTTAAATCATAAATAAACTACCTACCTATTTCAAGAAAACAATATTTAAAATTCAACAGCCACCCCCACAAGCAAAACAACCCCCACCAACCCCCTTCAACTACTTTGGTCTCAAATGGCCTTTGTTATTAGGGCTGCCTCTTACCTTATTCTTTGATCTCAGCGCTCGTAGTAGGTACTAAATATAAAATAATAATGAATGCCCGCATCTGCCCGTGCATACATTTAGTCCTGTCTAAGACCGGTCTAGGTATGATAAAAAATGTCTAGTGTATCGTATGTTTTAAATACACCCGTGAGAACCACTTAGAAACCTAACTAAGCGTATAATGGAAATAGTACAGGTTACTCGGCTGTTATCTTTTCATATCGACAGGATAAAAGTAGTATAATTTCTTACCTACGACGTATGAATGCAACCTGTACATATTTTTTGCACTCTGTTTATTCAAGTAAGAATTAAATATTATTAGGTAAACTGTAAGAGAGGTTCAGTGTCTCATGCATACGCAAAGTCGAGTTTTGGAGCTAAATGCAAAAATATTTGAGTAGGTACGTACCCTTAAATAACTTAGTTTAATATAGGGTAAACGTTTTAAAGCCGGGAAAACGTACCGAACGATGTTTTGAGTTTGGGATGTTTAACCTTGTTTAAATAAATATTTGGATATTACGTAGCATTTCACCATAAAACAAGCTGCAACCCTAAATAATGGTTAAAACTGGGAACATAGAGCGTCACACTCAAAAACGTTTTTTCAAATGTTCAACACCTCAAGTGTTGAAAAACCCATGATGACTGACGCCAAGGTTGACTGAAGAACGACACTTATAATTTAAATGGCATTGGCCTCAATTCTGTGAGTGACGACCCTAATGAAATAAATAAATAATCAATAATCATCTTCCTGCTCTTATCCCAAATCAGTTGGGGTCGACGCAACATATTTAGTTAGGATACAAAATCATGTGTCAATCATGTAGAAATGATGAAATAATGTTATTGAGTAAATAACATGCATTAAAAACTAACGTGCACTGAATATCTGCCCGCGATAAGACCACATTTGCTTGTCTTTAGTTTTCTGTACAATTTTGGTTTTGAAGGTATAGGCATGCTGTTATGTAAGCAACAAAGTGTTTATCCACCTAAAGTCCATTCATTTATATTTATTTTGCTGATTTTTACTAACTATTCCTATCAATTATGCAAATAAAACACACAAGACACCTGCAGCTGTCTTTTTCCCCTTGAACTGACATTTAAATCGATAAAGAATAAAAAAAATAAACTCCGCTGTCTAATTTCACCTTTTCGCCTTCTATTTTGTTTACCTTTTTATTCGTGTATTTTAGGAAAACCTCAACATGCAATATAATGAATGAGTAAATGAGGTCGATTTCTGAAAAGTCGTCAATTTGATTGCGCACACGACAGGCTTTCGTCCACGAAATTCTGCTGTCAATGCTTTCATTTTCGTTTACTCCCATTTTTACGCATTTTTGAAATTGTAGAATTTGATCGTAGAAAGTTGTGTTGCCATGGTGATGCCCATAAATTTAAACTCTATATTTGTGTTCATTCTACGAAGAAACATTCATTGCCCGTCGTTTATAAAAAAAAAGGTTTTAAGAAAACTGGCCAAGAGCGTGTCAGACACGCCCACGAACAGGGTTTCGTAGTCAACGTTTAAATATCAGGTTTTTCAGCGTTACAAAGTTAATTTTGTTGCCGGTTTGTTTGCAGCTGTGTGGTTACCAACCGCAAATTGAATAAAAAACAAAAAACCCGACTGCGGTAATTTCAAAGTTGTATTTTACGTTTTAAATCCGCCATCTTGAATTTATAAAATGTTATTATAGCCAGTGTCACTCTGGTAAGGCCCGTAAGACATTGTCAATGGGAGCTTAGTCTAACAGAAACCTTTTAGTGACTTTGTTTCAAAGAAACCTCACCTTACTTTTACAAGACCTATTCAACGATATCCTACTCAATATATTAGGAGATGTTTTGTAGGAGGGGGTCCAAAAAACATTTGTTAAATTTCTAAATTTGGGACAACACGATCTACCTTCTCACCAAATTTCATGTCGGTAGCTTTAAAACTGACGAAAAGGCACGACAGGCATGACATACAGACAGACAGACTTGACGAAATGATAAGTGTTTCTATAAGACTACGAAACCCTAAAAACCAATAATTTCCACAGACAAACGGATCGAAACTTTTCAACTAAAGTTTCAACTTGATCTTGGCGTAAGGCCGAGCGCATATCTACGTCTAAACAGTCTGCACGAAAGTCTGTATATTAAAAAAAATGAAAGAAAGTAATGAAAGAAGTATATTAAAAAAAATGTTAGAGGATACCTTCATGAAATTTTGATGACAGAACATGTTCCAACAAATTTTAGTTTTTATCTGTTTATACTGGGTGTTACAAAACAACCAATAAAGCTTTTCAGCTTTAGGAGGTTAAGGTACTTATAAAACTGAACAACTTTCCCCATGGAGCCTGATCAAAAATTATTTGGACTTCCCATACAAAATGTATGGGAGCTTTATTGGTTATGATTTCGATTCAAACACTTGTACTCGTTTCACTTATTTTTTATTTTCGTCCCAACCGGTTTCGCTTAAATAAGCATCTTCAGGGGGCAATAACACTCACATACTAAAATAAACAATTAAAATACATTGAAAACAGCCCGATACATTTGATGATAGTGCAATAATCGTTGCAGTATCATCAAACTGATACCTGGACGCTGAAGAAAGCAGACCACAAGCGCATTGCTGCATTTGAAATGTGGTGTTGGAGAATGATGCTCGGGGTGCACTGAACAGAGCATTGGACCAATGAGTCCATACTATCAGAGCTTAAGGTACCCATGAGACTCACCACCAGATGCCTGCGAAGAAGCTTCTGCCCGGAAGAAAGGCGACAACCTTGAAAACTATTAACAACGGGCAAAGTAGACGGCAGAAGACCACAGCTGGGCACCACAGTTTGCGAGGCCATACATGCCACTGAAGATAGAACAAGATGGCGTTACGTAGTCCACGAAAAAGTTATTCGACGAGGTCACGACCCTCTGCATTGAGGATATACGACTCAAGGAGGAGGACGCCTTTCTTATCCTATCAATCTTGCGTTGATAGCGAAAATAATATGAACACGCGATTTCCAGTTCTCATACGGGGACCACGGGAAGTCAAATCTATGACGTCTCGTTGTCCCCGTGATGAGGACATGCTCACCAGGGATAAGCGATAACGTCATAGATTTAACTTCCCGTGGTCCCCGTATGAGGATAGGGTCAAAGTGGAAATCGCGTGTTCATATTATTTTCGCTATCAACGCAAGATTGGATAGGATAAGAAAAGGCGTCCTCCTTCTTGAGTCGTATATTCTCAATGCAGAGGGTCGTGACCTCGTCGAATAACTTTTCGTGGACTATGTGACGCCATCTTGTTCTAAAATAAATTATACTGAAGCTATCCCCATTGTCCCCGGTAAAAGTTTTCCCGTTAAGAGTGGGAAAAGGTAGGGCAGGCTAGGGGAATATCTTATCATGCCACGCTTTGCCCCACCCTATCAAACCTTTACTTTGAGGCAAAAATTATACGTATTCGCGATTAAAACTTTGGTTTCATCCTCTTAACGGGAACATCGGAATGTCAAATCTATGACGTTTCGTTGTCCCCGTGACGAGGGCACGATCACTGGTTACAATGGGAAAATACGAGTGAACTCCATAGCAGAAATGATAAAATAGCAATTTTTTTTTAAATAGCTACTGATGAAATATTATGATGTGTTGTATTATCGCAAACTAGGCGCATGTAGACGTCGAGTTAATAGCCCGTATAATTATGCAATCTCGCGACAAAACATCTGCAGACTGTTTAGTCGTGATGTGCGCGGTACGGACGACACGATGGTCTTGCGACACGTCTTGTCGGCGTGAGTCTAAACAGTCTGTAGACGTAGATGTGCGCTCGGCCTAATTATTGTTCTATGTTGACACTGATGTTGACTTGACAGATGCCACTATTGCCACTTTTAAAATAATTGTTTTGAAACGTTGGACGAACCCTACATTATAATATCATTGGGACGAATGGAGTCTTTTGCGTAAGTAAGAAAACGCTTGATACTATACTTGATGAACTATCAGATTATGAACACTTATGATGAAGTGTGATGCACACAGCTTACCAATTATTTTTCATCATTTCAGACTTGGTAGGACCAAAGCAAAGAAGGCGTCTGTTACGATAACTTCAATGGAACATGGTGTAGTCCACAGCCAGAACAACTGGTGAAAGAACGACTGGATGACTTCGAGGAGGGAGATCCCAACCAATGACTTTCACAGCCAGTTTAAAACTAATCACCAATATAGTCCATTTCTGCCAAGTAACAATAGTACCTTCTTCTTCTTCTACGAGTGGGACACCAAGTCGTCCAACGACTCGATGAACCATAGTGTCAGAGTTTTTCAACCGCCTACTGAAACTAACAAGCCTCTGACACCTAACACCTATTTCCATTATTTTATTAAAGTATCTTCCTTAATTTTTCAGAAAATGACCACTCATGAAGAGACTACTGAAAAATAAATAAAGCAAAAGCTTTTAGAAAGCACTGCAATTTCAGCAGAATAGAATTGAAGAAGAGATAAATGAAATATTAGAAGATAGGTAAAATTACTACCTATTAATGTACTTTGTTAATTTATAGTTATATGAACTGAATAAGCATCTTATTTTCATTCATCATGGTGGCTTATTGTTGATTATGTTTATGTAAGTTCCTAATGTTCTGGAAATCCTTAGTAATAAACGATGTTTGCATACCTATAGTTGTGTTAAAATATATAATAGTGGTGCTATCTAATGATTATTTTAGGTTGGTTAATTTAATTTTGCTTGAAGTAAGATAAATTTTGAAATAAAAGATTTCATTTGCATCATATATTTTATTTATTTAAAAGTAGGTAAGTAATAAATAATAATTAAACTAATGGCGACTGCGATGTGGCGCAGTGGAAGTGCGACTGCCTGCAATGCAGAAGGTTCCGGTTCGATTCTCGGTGGGTGGGTCACTCACAAGGTTGATATTTATCACATCACTTTGTAATTTTTTCCAGTCGGTTTAAGACAAAGCAGGCTAAACCATCTGATTGTCCGAAAAGAAATAGGGTTCCTTGCATCGAAGGGCACGTTTGGCTGTCTTTTATTTCTTGTACCTACTTGGGTCAGCAAAGGGCGTAGGTATGCAACCATTCTCAAAAAGAGTAACCGTGGTCACCTTAGAAATATACCTACTGCAAATATTTTAAGAGGTGAACCAGCCCATGAAACTAAACAACTGTCCCCAAGGAACATACCTATGTCAAAATATGAAACAAGTTTTTAGACTCTTCGCATAATAAAATACTCGAGCGAGTCAGTTTGTATGGGAGGTCCAATTTTTTTATATATTTTGACCTATGTTCCTTAGGGAAAGTTGTTCAGTTTCATGGGCTTGTTCACCCTTAAAATATTAGCAGTAGTTTTTAATCGTAATCGAAACAGTACCCAAAAATCTACAATATTAAAATAAATAACACTATCGCACAATACCACGCCTAATTACCTACGTTGAGGGTAGGCAGAGCGATACCGGCCGTAAAAATACGGTCAAATAGTCGATGTGAACTATCATTTTATTAACGCTTGGATTCGTGCACGAATGTTCAAAGAGAGTGCCTCGGGCACTCTTTTGATTGCGTGGACGCTTTGATTGAACATGTCATGCTTTCTTGCAACAGTTTTCACTGACATTCAAAAGCGAGCGCTTGGATTCGCGCACGAAAGTTCGACACGGACGCGGAATCTTGATGATAATGATAATCTTTCTTGCTTTTTAAGAACAACTACTATAAAATAAAATGTTTCTTTAATTCAGCTACAAAACAACAGTATAAATTAATAGGTAGATGTTAAGGGATGAGATGGCATCATGTAGTCACATTAAGATGTAGTAGATATTAGAAGATGCATTCATTAGTTAGCATCTAGGTAGGTATAAATAAAATGATAGTTCACATCTAAGGTAACAATAAAGTATGTAGGTACCTACTTATAGGTACACAAAACAATGAAATGGATTTATTTGATTAAGATTATACCTACAAGCCATGTGATACCGGCTTAGAATAGCATCACCCCAATTCTACCCCTCGGTGTCGTAAAAAGCGACTAAGGGATAAATTCACTAAGAGAGTGGACTGCAGCGTTTCCCGTAAATGCAAAATCTTACATTGCGCTCACCAATCCGCCTGCCAAGTGTGGTGACCGTGGTGTATGACAAGGATTGAGGTCGGGTTGCATAAAGTTTTAAGTCATATTTTTACTAGGCATATGATCAACAGTCATAATGAATTCAAGTCATAATATTAATACGCATAACCGTTTTAGCATATACTAAAAAGTCATAACTTCAACAAACATAATGATAAATAGGCATATTATACATTAGCGTCATTTTTAAAACGCATAATATTAATAACGCATAATATTCAAAAACACTACTAAAAAAAGGCAAGCATACTACTCTAACCCACTCTAAACTTCCGAAAATGGGCAATAGGTTATTTTTTTACTGTCGCTGTGCCCCCCATCCCAGCAAGCCAGCGGCAGCCATTCATGCAAGCAAGCAAGCAACATGCATGCAAGAAAGCAATCAAGCAAGCAGCATGCATTGCATGCATGCAATGAAGCACAAGCAGGCATGCATACATGTCAACCTTACCCGCAGGCTATGACGGAAGCGAGCCAGCTTGCTACGCTCGCTTTGCTCACTTCCGTCATAGCCTGCTGAACCTAACCTTACCAATTCGGGGTGCCCTGAACTCTCGTGCTCGCTTCGCTCGCACGCGCCCTGTTTATGTACGCGTTAGGGCCGCCGCCGACAGAGTGGACACTTTTCCGCGCCGACGCGCGACTCTAACAGAGAAATCGGAAAATGAACCGTACGCAACTGACGTAACGGCGATAATGGCCGGCGGCGGAAAAAGTCCGAGCGCCATTTGTTCGCGCGGCGCCGCGCGAATTCGCGCGACTCCGCGCGGCGCCTCTTGAGTGCGCTTGCATCCGCCGGCGGCCCAAGGCCGCAAGCGGACATTCTCCCGGTGTTGCCATCACAATAGAAATAAAAAAGAAAATGTTTCTCAAAGAAAAGTGTCGATTACTAAAATAAATAAAAAAAAAATATCTAAACATTGTTTTGAATAAATATTTATAATATAAGTACCTACAACCTTGGTGTTTATTGGGTCGTTAGGGTTTATTACGTGGGTCGTTGGTGTTTGTTGGGTCGTAAGGGTTTGTTACGTGGGACGTTCATGTTTGATGAGTCAACAGGGTTTATTACGTGGGTCGTTCATGTTTGATAAGTCGTAAGGGTTTATTACGTGGGTCGTTCATGTTTGATGGGTCGTAAGGGTTTATTACGTGGGTCGTTGGTGTATTTTGGGTCTTAAGGGTTTATAACGTGGGTCGTTGGGGTTTTTGATGGGTCGTAGGGGTTTATTACGTGGGTCGTTGATGTTTGTTGGGTCGTAAGGGTTTCTTACGTGGGTCGTTGGTGTTTGATGGGTCGTAAGGGTATCTTACGTAGATCGTTGGTGTTTGTTGGGTCGTAAGGGTTTATTACGTGGGTCGTTGATGTTTGATGGGTCGTATGAGTTTATTTTGTGGGTCGTTGATGTTTATTGGGTTGTAAGGGTTTATTACGTGGGTCGTTGGTTTTTGATGGGTCTTAAAGGTCTATTACGTGGGTCGTTGCTGTTTGATGGGTCGTAAGGGTTTATTACGACCCATCAAACACCAACGACCCACGTAAAAAGCCCCACGACCCAACAAATACCAACGACCCACGTAATAAACCCTTACGACCCATCAAACATCAACGACCCACATAAGAAACCCTTACGACCCATTAAACATCAACGACGCATGTAATAAACCATTACGACCCAACAAACACCAACGACACATGTAAGAACCTCTAACGACCCATCAAACATCAACGACCCACGTAATAAACCCTACGACCCATCTAACATCAACGACCCACGTAATAAGCCCTTACGACCCAACAAATACCAACGACCCAGGTAATAAACCCTTACGACCCAACAAATACCAACGACCCATGTAAGAAACTCTAACGACCCATCAAACATCAACGACCCACGTAATAAACCCTTACGACCTAACAAATACCAACGACCCATACAAATAACCCATACGATCCATCAAACACCAACGAGCCACACAAATGACCATTTTTTTCAAACGTGGCAAAAATTAGTTCAGTGACAATCGTAACGTAATGTTCTTTAATTTTTAATAGGTTGGATTCATCTGAACCACCCAATTTATTTTTAATAAGATTAGCGGGCAACACTGTCTAGCGAACCGGCGGACGCACGCGCCACGTGGCGACGCCGCGCGGAAGAATGCCGCTTGGTGTGCTCCGCGACCAAGAGGCGTCGCGCGAAAAGTGTCGCCGGCGTCCGGTCTATGTGCGCCGGCCCTTACACGCCTAATTTACAGCAAGATGTGTTTGAATCTAATGTCTTCCATTAAAATATATTTCTCATTGATCATTATGATTTATGACAGACAATTATGCGACTCAAAATTAGTCTAAAAGAAAATAGGTCAAGCTAATGGTATGACTATAAATGCGTATGACATATAAAATTTATGCCGAACAAACAGTATGACAAAGAAATTTATGCGAACCGTGTTATGCCAAACTATATTAGGAACTTCAACAATATGCAAAACGACGGTATCCCGTATGACAAATACCCCAATCGAGGGAGTGTACTTATGTCCAGCAGAAGACTATTGTGGCTGTTGAAGAAGAAAAAGACAGTAGCCGTGTTAAGTCGGCTTATAATAGCCATACCGCAATTGTACTACCCGTGGGTGTCGTAGAAAGGAACTAAGGGATAATTATCCAGGATATGGGTAGCAGTGCACTGTGCTCGCCAATCCGCCTTCCAAGTATGATGGCAATAGGTGCCCTTTGATAAGGAAAGGCACATTTCCAGCAGTGGACAGTTGTGGCTGTTGAGGTTAAGGTTATATAAATGAGTATAGGTACACATAACACAATTAAAATAATTTTATTTTACTTATACTTATGTTATCGATAAACTCCAAAATTAATGAACCGATTACAAAAAATCTTTCACTATTAGAAAACTACAACATCATTAAGTGATATAGGTAATTTTTACTGCGAGTGAATATCTCATTCACAAGGGAAAACAGTTAAGTGATAAAACCGCTCGGCTGACCGCAATATTACGTCTTTGCGGCGAACCATCTCTACTCTACCAATCTTCCTGAAATTTAGCATTTAGATTGTTAACTCATCGGAAACGGACAAAGACTACCTTTGCTAGCATTTGAGGGTCTGGAGTACTTAATGTAGACCACCAGGAAGTAGCCCATCTAAACTTTATAAGATTCTTCTTCTTCTTCGCGTGGAACACAATCAGGTAATTCAGCCTGCAATGTCCTAGCCAGACTGGGAACAGATTCACAAAGTGATAAATATCAACTTTGTGTGTGACCCCACCGGTAATTGAACCCGAAACCTTCTACGTCGCAGGCAGTCGTACCTACAAACCACTGCGCCACATCGGCTATGTATAAGATAGAAAAATAATCCACAGCAAAAGTTGTTCTGTTTGATGAGTCGCTTCTGCTGTCACATCGACATCGAGAGTCTGAAGTAACTGATGTAGATCACCACGTACCCATCTTAACTATAGGTAGGTACATAGACACAGAAACGGATCCATAGAAAAGTTGTTTAGTATGATGAGCCGCTTTTCTAGCGTATGGACAAACATCGAGGGTCTGGAGCAGCTCACTTGGAATGCCAGGAACTCGGCTAAACTTTATACCTACAACAGAAATAGGTCCATATCAAACGTTGTTCACCATAACGAGCCACTTTTGCTTATTTATCCAAACCACTTAACCGTCTTCGCGAAATTTAGCATTGTTAGCATATCGGAAAGGGACATGGACTACTATTTGTCAGCACTTGAGGATCTGGATACCTACCCGATGGAGGGCACCAGGAGCACTACTAAACTTTATGAGATATGGAATGTGGCTTATGTGACTTTATAGCAAAAGTTGTTCAGCATGACAACTGCTGGTAGTTTTATATCGAGGATGTGGAGTACCTAGAGTGGAACATCAGAAGGCTAGCTCAACTGAAAGAGATAAGTGAAGGCTTCGTAGAAAGTTTTTCAACATGATAAGCCTCTTTTGCTGGTACGTAGTAACTGACTTTTTATTAAGTGTAAAGATCCGATTTCACGGGAAAACGGGTAGGTAAGCTCACTTAACCGCTGAGCGGGCCGCTACGCCGCTACTAGGTAATAAAATAATACATAGATAGGTACATACGCACGCTTTCTAGAATAATAACTAATTTCTTGGGATGCGGATGGATGGATATTTCACCCACTTTTCATAAACCGTAGGGTTATTAAACGTTGAAACTTCTTCTGCTACACTTTTCATATACTTAATACTTTCTTAGATGAAAATTCCATGTTAGCAGAACCTGTAAGAAAAAAGAAGTTTAATAGCTGCATAGAAAAAAAGCTTATTTATTAGCCACATTTGGAAATGATATACATAGCACAGACAATGGTCTTTTAAGCTGTTATTTTACACCTTGAGAAAGAGGTGTTCAAGGATCGTAGCAAGTGAAAGGGTATAGTCTCTGCCTACCCGTTCGGAAAAGAGGCGTGATTTTATGTATGAATGTAGAAATAAGCGCTTGCAAATCTGTTGGCGGCTACACCAAACGCAGTTAATGTGGCTACATGTTGGTCAAAGGATATTAGTTTCGTCTTCGATTCGCAAAGAAGAAGAAGCGCTAGCGAGTCTCGATTTAACTTTTATATATGGTGTTATGGTGTATTATGTATAGCTATCTTTTAGTTTAATTGTAAATAGGTGTATAAGATAGGCAGTATTATATTTATTGTCCTAGCTACATATTAGATCTCGTTAAACATTACCTACCTATTAGATAGACAAATAGAAAGTATCAACTGTTATTTATTATTACCAACTGCAAGTATTTAATGAATTTTGATGCTGGCTTAGAATAGCATCACACTGATTCTATACGTAGGTGTCGTAAAAAGTGACTATATGATAAGTAGATAATTATCCAGGCAATGGACAGCAGCATTCCCTGTGAATTGAACATCTTGCGCTCGCAAATTCACCTGCCAAGCGTGGCAATTATGGCAATACCCCCTACAGGGGGATGCCCGTGTCCAGCAGTGGACTGTTGTGGCTGGTAGGGTACTTTATTTGCTTAGAATTTCATAGATTGCTTGATTGATTTTACCTTGGTCTCTACTGTTCAATCAAAAGTCCAACGGCCTTCTTCTATAACATTAGGCCTAAGCTCTTGAACAATGGTAATTTACAGGGGATAAAAGCCTGTAGTTTTTCATAAACTGGAATTCAACACAAGTTGTCTGCGTTTTTGGGATGTTTTTCGTTCCGTTACTTTACTTTTCATCTATGTAGGTAAATAATTTTCCTTATTAACAATTATTCAATTAGTTTATCAACTTAAAAACCACAATTTAAACGGAAAATACTAAAAAACTTGTAAAAAACCGTGATACAAATACGAAAAAGTAACCAAACAAACATTGTCACTTGTCAGTCTGACATTATATCCGTGCACGCAAGTTCAGTTGCGAATGGTTTTGACAGTTTTGTATGAAATTCTCATACTCGCTTTTAGTTCAAAAATGCCGATTTTAGGAGTCCAGGATTTCGCCTACGAAATAGCGATTGCGTGCGCGAAATCGAATGACGACTATTCAGAAATCTACCCCCTGTAAGGAAGCTTTTTATAGTAAGTATCCCGGGCCGGAACGGGACGGAAGATGAGTTGCTCGAAGTAAGTATCTCACAAATAGATAGAGAATGACGTGTCCTCTCGTCAAAAATGAGAGCTCTGTACATTTCCGACTTCCTATTTTATTTTTGACTGTGCCAAAATCACTAAGAATTAGCAAATGATATGGTCACACAGAATCAAAACATTGACTTCGTAAAAACTACAAGCAGTAATGATGAACTATAATTGTCTGCTCTTATCCTAACTGTAGGTTTAAAGTCGTTCATTTAATCACTCTCAAAATCGCCAGTCGTAAAAATTTATCCTCGCTTTAATCGTGCCAATTTAACACGATCTCTTAAAAATAGAACAAATCATGCCAAGAAGCAAATGTATTCAAAACCAAAAACCCGACTGCGGTAATTTTAAAGTTATATTTGGCTTTCAAAATGACGTGCTGCTGAGACGAATCTAAAGACACTTCATCTCGTATGTCAACATCCGCCCAGCCGTTTGGGCAGTAGCCCGTGAAAAAGAATTTCTTGTCCACATACAAACCCACACATACTTCCGAAAAACACAACCCTCCATCTGAGGCAGTCAGCTAAAAATAGAACAAGTCATAGCAAAAAGAGATATAAAGAAGATAAAGTTTACATTTCAACGCGTATATGGGGAGGTAAAAAATTGCCGCCTTTTAAACAGGTTGGTCCTGTCAACTTTGGATAAAAAATGATAAGAAAATCAATGAAGTAATTAATAAGCTACACGCAACGCCCTGAGGCAAACAGAGATACATCGTCGGAGCTTTTGTTTCAAAAGCTCATTTCCAATCCAATACCGTTTTTGTCCGGCAATTTTATAGAAACAGTACAAGCGCAAAGTAATGTATGTATGACTCGTCGCCATATAGAGGTGTGAGAGGCTTTACGCATGGAATATGCAACGATCATCACGCGAACATACTGTTGTAAAAATGTATGAAATAGCCCAAGTATTTCGCTTGTCGGAATTTCAACTCAAAGCAGAAACCATACGGTTGAAAAGGGATTGAAACTTAGATCGCGTGGCGAAGATAAAACAGATGAAGTGTTGTTTTTGTACAAAGCTAAAGGTTCTGGTCAATAGGTAGTAAATATACTAACATTGCTTTTAACCATGTTACTAACATGTGAAAGGAAAAGTAAGGTACTTCATGTAGAAATTTATTTACTTTTGTGCGTGAGAAACTACATTCTGTTCCCAACATAGGATTTGTTCATTAATAAAAATAATAAGAAGTATACCTACGGTTGTCGAAAATTTAGAATCATGTTTTGTAAAAATTCATACTGAAATGTATAATGAAAAATTAGTACTTTTCGGCTTCAAAACGCATTTTTATGTATTAGTGGGAACAGGCCTTAGGTGACTGGTAAAACATATAAGTAGCGTATCAATATCAAAATAAAACTGAAAGTTGGTTTTTACATAACTAGTAGCATTATCATAAATACTTTGATCATATCATACCAAGTATGGAAGCTTTATTTGACAAGAATGTAAATATAACTTCTTAAGTATGCGAAAGGGTGAGTTTTTTCTAGATAATATCGCAAACCCTGGAATACCGGTGTGGTCTTTTTCTGTGGGAATTATACGTGCTGTGTTTTTACTTATGAAATAAAAACATCATAAAATGGAAAGGACACAGAATAATTACTATATCTCTCCAGGGTTTATAGACACTAAAAAGCATAAAAGCCCATGGCGGTTGGTACTTTGAACAACTCAATTTTTTAAAGTAATTTTAACTTTATTGACAGTTTTATGGTAATTATGGGTTCTTTCAGAAGTTTAAGCAAATGCATCGAGAAGAAAGAAAAGTAATTTACAGAAGAGTAAAAAATATTAATAATTGTGTCTATGGGAGGTCTTTGTTGGGTCTCAATGGACACTCGTATGCCTTACACTTGCTTTCAAATGAGGAATGGGAGTAAAAAACTACTAAAGAAAGTTGTAGATATAAGTAAAACTTACAGTAGCAGACGGTTTTCTTGTGTTATTTTTGTAAATTAGTTTTTCTCCTGTATAGGTCATATCATAGTGTGTAACATAATAATGGTGTTGGTAGTAAATAATTTGGACCTCTCATTCAAAATGTACCAGCCGACAAAGTACATTTATAGGGCACGACAATTATTTTTCCTATGTATTGGAATTTTTAATGCACTCACAGCGCAATATTATTCTCATTTTCAATTATTTTCCCTATTTTCATATATTGTCCTATGATCTTCGCGGAAAATTGGTCCTTATCACCAGCCCGTTCAGAGGTTTCGATATCAGTCACTAGTAAACTTTTAGACTTCATTTCTGCGTAAAGCTATTTACTTTCTTGGCATTAAAGACATTGGAGAACTCATCTACCAAACACTGGTAGAGGAGTCTCTTAAGTATAAAGCATCGATGACGAACTGATATTAGAAAATATTTAAAATGTAGGTAATACTTACGTAAGTAAAAAATGTACAAATGTATAACATTTATGTTATCATTATTAAAATTATTGTACTAAATAGGTAAAGTTGCCGAGAACAACAACAGTTTAGCGGCAAATTACACGGTGTATTACAAAATCAGCTCCGAGCATGCCAAGGGTTAAGTTTTATACCAATTGGACCCACAACGATTAGACCCAGTAGGGAATAATTAGTTTCTTCTGTCGTGTGATGCCAGCTCAAAATAGCATCACCCTATATATTTCCCGTGTCGTAAGAAGCGACTAAGGGATTTGAGAGTTGATGTGTACTGCAATTTTAGGCGACAGGCTAACAACCTGTCACTTTGGTAATACTTGTTGTTGGACGCGGTTTTAATGGCCGTCTTTTTGCAGCCATTTACTCTCTGATAGGCCGTCCAACGACCCGATGAAGCCTGGTGCCAGAGCATTTTAACCTCCTACAACAAGTAGCAGGCCTCTGATATGTTTGTGTAACGACCGCCGTGTAAGTAATCATATACATCAACCCGGACTGTCGGTTTAACGAACCCTCCGAAGCACGGAACCATCTTTATTTTCGGACAGTCAGGTGTTTCGACCTATTATGTCCTAACCAAATCGGACAAAGTGATAATTACTAGGTGACAAGTTCAGTAGGAAAAAAACAGTGTATAATAAGACCCGCCAGGTCTAATTACATGGGTCTAACTGATGAACAACTCTAAGGGTTAAGGAAATAACACAAGACATTGCATTTACGTATTAATAGCTCGTGTTCGTAAGAAAACACGGTCAAATGGACCCATAGTGCTAATGGGAGGGTTAATAGCGAGGACCGCTTTAGGGTTCCGCGTGAATCGGTTCAACAGTTTTTGTAAGGCTTTCTCTTGACTACTTTGGTAATAGAGACACTAGGCTTTATACTTTGTACCGACTCAAAATCATGCAAATTTAAGCTGAAGTGATGTGCCAAAGTAACAATAAGTTTGGCTAAATGTTACGGCCAGCCGCATGTCAGACGTCAACCATGTTGGAAAAGGGTTCATTGGTGAATTTACTACAGCTCATGTTTTGATCATGCAATGCAGATTTTCAGAACAAGGTCAAAAACGCATGACACTTTTTTAAAAACGCCATGAATTGACTAAAACTGGCAAAAGTCTTTGTTACCACACAGCATTAGTCGAGTTTTTAATTATCAAATCACTAAGTATATATTCGGTTACCTATATATAAGTACAATCATTTAAGGACGTGTTCTACTCACAAAACTGAATAACATTTATTAAAAACATTTCTTCAAAATACGAAAATAAAAAAATTGGGTCTCCCATACTAAGTGACACACTTTTTCAACACTTTTGTATTGGGTGTCAAAAAATTTAGTAGGAATCAATAAATAAATTCAAGTGATGAGACATATGAGGTTTGAATGAATCAGCTCACCTGAACATAAAATTCGAATTGAAGTTCGTCACTCACTAGTGATAAGGAGTTGGTATCATTATTTTGTCGGCATCTGTCATTTTGGTGCATACAATTAGAAATCCGACATAGAGTTGGCTCATATCATTTAAAAGTGAGAGTCTACCAGAAAAAATTCAGACAGGCAGAATCCGCAACACTAAAAATCACCGCAAATTAGCATCTATAAAAAAAGAACTACGACATGCTCTTCAGTACCATGTAATAGCGTAAAAAATGTCGATAGACTAGTAATCACAAAGCAGATTACGGGTGATTATAGGACATTAATTCTTTATTTATAACATTACTTAGGTACCTACATTCTACTTGGTGCATTATGGGGAATCTCCTTCTTAACATATTTCAAAGCTTTTGCCTTTAGAATAAGAACCATTTTCGCATGCCAAAGTTTAGATGTTGATATAACAAGCTGTACGGGGTGTAAGGGAAGTTGTGACGAAAACTTTGCAGGTATGCTCAGACTATGAAACTGAACAACTTCCCCCTTGGAACATATGGTCGAAAACAAAAAAGGTATTTCGACTTTCCGTAGAAAGTCAGTCAGCTGATCGTGAAATTTGTATGGGACGTCGGTTTCATTTTTGTTTACCACCTATATTATGTCCTATGGGAAAAGTAGTTCAGTTTCATGGTCTGAGCACGCCTGCAAAGTTTTCGTTACACCGTCCCTTACACCCTGTATAATACTATAGATAATGTTCTTATAACACGACGGACAAACCGTATAATGATCTCATGTGGAAACCTGTCCTTAAACTTGTAAAGTGAGAATAATAATTAATGTTTTATAATAATGAGACCTAGATGGCTGGAATTTTTATCGAGAACAAGCCAAACAGGTAGGTACATTATAAAAACGGTCATTCACATTAAAAGAGCGAATTTGTTATACTTATTTTTGTTGATGCTAATTTAATGTGACATCAATGGGTGTTCAAGTAGGGTAGGGTGGTGTAAGATTGCGCAAATTTTAATCAACACCTTATAACTTGAAAAATAATAACCTTATCTAGGTTCAATCATTTATTTATTTAAAGTTATTCTTATGGCAACAAATCAACATACTTATTATTTCAAAATATATATCATCGCCTTAACAATAACATAAAAATCACAAATCGGGAATTGCGCAATTTTGCACACCCTAGCGTGTAAAATTGCGCATCAAAGATCGATAAGATTGCGCAACTTTATTATTTGCTTAAATCGCGAGATACAAAAAAATATACACTAATAATTGACAAAAATATATATTTAGATCAGCAAATAAGTAAAAACCACAAATTAGGAATTTTACAATTTTACACACCATATCGTGTAAAATTGCGCATTGAGGTCGATAAGATTGCGCAACCACGTTGTACTGTAAGACAAAAAAAGGCCAATTAATGTGCTTAAAGTATGTATAAATCAAAATTAGATACAATATTAGAAGTTTACTGAACAATTTAAAAAGAATTTTCGAGATTGGACACCAAATAGTGACAAGTGTGAGTAAAATGGTGTGCGCAATCTTACATTTACTAAAGGTGCGCAATTTTACACATTGAGTTTATTTTGCAAACATTGTACTATAGTAAAAACGCGTTAGCTTGGCAATAGCGTACATTGACACGACCGGTACCAAAAACAACATTTTTGGGCGATAATTATCGTTCTCCATACAAACTATCGCTAGAATTCACATCGCTAAAGTATCATAATACCGGCCAATTCCGGGTATTCCCCCGGCACAACCCGGCGTCATTCCACAACCATGTATATCCAAAATTTTCAAAAATGAGTGTACTTGTAGCCAATTCGAAAAGTTGTTATTTTAACTATTACTTTTACATGTCGATAATTTTTGCAAACTTTTGAAATGAGTTCAATTCTATAACATACGTTTTAAAATATTGCCCAAATTTATTCTCTAATGAAGGTATAATACCGTAAAATAAAAAATATTCTGGATTGCAATTATAATTTTAGCAAATAGGAAGCCAAAAAGCTTTACAAAATACATTTTTACCATAAATAAATATAAAGCAAAATTGTTGACACTAAAACAAAAAAAACCGGCCAAGAGCGTGTCAGACACGCCCACAAATAGGGTTTCGTAGTCAACGTTTAAATATCAGGTTTTTCAGCATTACAAACTTAATTTGTTGCTGGTTTGTTAGCAGCAGTATGATGACCAACCGCAAATAGAAAAACTCATTTTTTTCTGAAACCTTTAAGGGTACAATATCCGTTATAGTTTTCATTGTAACTTCAGATTGTAAGCTATATTCCATATTTATTTTAAATTTTTAGCTTTTATACTTTAGAAGTTACAGCTGGAACAAATTATGGGTCAAAAACGCCCTTTTTAAAAGTAAATATCTCGTGACAGAAACATTTTAGTGACTTTGTTTCAAAGAATCTCACCTTAGTTTTAAAAGACCTATTCAACGATAACCTACTCAATATAACAGAAGAAAAAAAAAATTTTTGCCCCCCTTTCACTTGTATGGGAGGGGGTCCAAAAAACATTTCAAATAATTTTTTCTTAACATTTATATATTTGGGTCAACACGATCTATCTTCTCACCAAATTTCATGTCGATAGCTCTAAAACTGTCGAAGATATGAGGGCGCGGCATACAGACAGACAGACAGACAGACAGACAGACAGACAGACAGACAGACAGACAGACAGACATGACGAAACTAAAAGGGTTTCTAGTAGACTACGAAACCCTAAAAATTTGAGTTACATTGTTTTGTAATGAGCCCCTAGCTGGCCAGAGGATGCCAGAGGTGCGGTCCCGTAGGCTCGCATTTGTTTTCATTTTGATCGATCGTCGTCTAATTCCGTTCTGAAGTGCGTTTGCGTTCGTTCACGTTTGGAAGTCTTTCTTGCTGTTTTTCGGTGTTTTGGTTATTGATTGTTTGATAAGTTTATTTTTGTTACATTACTTGTTAGTCATCGGGAAAATTAAATCTGCCCGACTTCGCTGGTTTGGACATGTCGAGAGAATGGGCAGGATCGTGCGGCCAAGAGAGCATACCTGGGTCAACTACATGAACAACGTCCAGTTGGGCGTCCTAAGTATCGCTGGATTGACGAAGTCCAAAAAGACCTGGGAGCGCTTCAAATGGCCGATTGGCGACAAGCAGCTCAGAACAGGGAAGAATAGGAAAACCTAGTGTCGGAGGCCAAGATCCACTTTGTGTCGTTGAGCCAGCGAAGTAAGTATAGTCGAATTTTTAATTCTATTCACTAAAATGACAGATGCCGACAAAATAATGATACCAACTGCATATCACTAGTGACGTACTTCAGTTCGATTTTTAAGTTCAGGTGAGCTGATTCATTCAAACCTCATACTCAGGTCACTTACATTTATTTATTGATTTCCTACAAAAAATTTATACTCCTAATATAAAAAAAATAAAAAGTGTGTCACTTAGTACGGGAGACCCAATTTATTTATTTTCATATTTTGAAGAAAAGTTTCTAATAAATGTTATTCAGTTTTGTGAGAAAAACACGTCCTTAAAATTATTGAACTTATATTTAATAACTATGAACTATGTCACTAGATGAGTAATTTAATTTAATCTTTTTAGCACATCACTATTAATTTTTTCCAAAAAAGCGGCCACGCACGAAACGTCAAATCATGAAATCAGTGAATACAATTAGAAATTCGACTATAGTAAGTACTTGTTTTGTTATTTTTATTTGTTAAGTTTTGTGTGTGGAGTGTAGTGGCGATGGAGCCACCACCTAGTCCTACGACTAAACTACGACTGCTGTTAATAAACCTATGGTCAAAATATTTAATTCCTTTTATTTCACTTTATAGACCACACTGAAACATACACTATTAATACCCAGATCTGAAAACAGATATTCAAACTCATCATTCAAATAGCTGCCCCGGCCGGGAATTAAACCCGGACCCGGAGCTGTACAGTGTACCTTAAAACATAATTATCTCGTAGAATTAAAATAAAAAACATCAATCAGAATTACGTTAAAAATAGGGTTATAACTGAAAATGTCTATTACCCCTGCAATAATCCAGAGTGATCTTGCTATTGTACTACTGTACTCTAGTGATGTTCATATCGCATACATTTACTAAGAAAAACGATATATCGCTATCGCAAATATTGAGTACAGTGGTAGAAAAGGCCAACGCCCGCTATTGCCAAGCTAACACGTTTTTACTATACTACCGCCATCTCTTAGAAATCATCTGTTTAACTTCCCACGTTGCTTACAGTTAGATGATACCGCCGCGACAAAATAATGACAAATTAGCAAAATTGTTGCTGGTTTCAGTACAGCAAAACATTTAAAACATCAAAAAAAATAATCAACAGTCACTAAAAACTTCAAACTCGGATAATTTTGTGGTTTTACACTCATTTACCATACTTTTTCGGGAGCACGTTTCTGTTGCGACTGAGAACAAAATATAACTGAAGTTAGCTACGAACTTCGCTCCGTTGTTCTGCAATGGCGTGTGCGCAATTTTATCGACCGCGCAATCTTGCACCACCCTACCCTAATTAATTATGTTTAAAATAAAGTTATTGTTGATAAAAACGTTTTTCGCGTAATCTCGTTCGGTAGTTATCGTATTCACTGAAATTAACTATTACTTTACTTACTAATTTGAAGTTTGTATTTGAAAATAATAAATAGAAAATTGTTAGCGTCGGCCGGGCCTTGAATCCGGGACAATGGGGTAACTAGGTAACTACCGTCTCACTGCTCTGCCAACTGAGCTACTGACGCCTGACCGACTCTTGCCAAATTTTTAACCTCTTAATTTTATTTCTTAGAATAATATAATGTGTACCACCGTGGTGCATTATAATCTCAATACATAAATAATGTACAACAAAACATTCCCAAACATGCTCTTTGCGAATTATTCTACCTACAACATAAGCATCGTTGCACATGCATTAACCCTAAACATGTTAGTTGGATATCCCATTTACACATAGCAGATGCATCCTTGGTGTACCAAATAATTTATTGCATGTTCTTGACAGGAACAAACTGCATAAATTTATGGCCGAAATACGTAATAAATCGTTGATTTGAACGGATTACATTTGCTACTATTTTGTTGTATTAAAAATGTGTTTATGATAATAATCATACTTCGTCGGAAAGGAATGCTGTTGTGACTAGGTGTAGGTAGGTTAGGTTTGTCAAACATCAACTAATTAACCAGATTCTGAATAAATGAAATGATCCATGCTTATACAGATAGTGCATACAGAATTTATCATTCTATATCAAGGTAGAAAAACATCGAAAATTCGAAACACGCATTAGTGGACAAGATATACTTGCTAAATTCGCAAGCTCAATTAGAACTGCGATAGCTTAAAAAATAGATTTAAAAAATGCTATATGTCAGCTGCTTATGCGAGCAAGATGTCTTGGAATAGATAGGATTTCGATTCAATCCCAAATAAAATACAAAAAAACGGCCTAAAATCAACCTAAAATAGCTAAAGCACACAATGCTCCATACAAAACTCACAGACGACAACCTATATTTAAACATGAAAAAGGATTTTTATGATGCAAAACTTTAAAAGGTTTTCGGGAGTATCAGTAAAATAAAAGAAAAAGAAGCAGTGAAGCATTTCTGTGGGTAATATAATTATAGCGGCAATTAGGTTATGATTTATACTGCCGAAATCACTGATATTAGCTTTAATAAAGTTGCCAACCGTGAGACAGTCGGGTAACATGTTAATTTTCAAACCAATTTCGAGGTGGCAACACAAAATTACATAAGAAAATTGATATTCTTGCAAAGATTTTTAAAAGATCTCGCCTGGTAACTATGGTCAGTTAATCGTGTAGATAATATGTAGGTTAAAGTTTACACAGTAACTTTTTCAAATAATAATCATTCTTTCTTTTCCTTTCTGTTTAGGTGGGTAGAGCGTTACTGTTTTTATCTCCTATGCTTTGATATGATAGATAATAGTAAATTTTAATGATGAATATGAATATTATGCACAGTAATAAAATTAGACTCGACAGAGAAATCCTGCTAAACATGAAAGCGAAGGAAGGAAACATCACGTCGTCAGCGAGATCTATAACAATTTCTGTAACGTTGGTACGACTAGTTATGTAGGTATTAAACATGATGTAAGCGACAGCCCTCCAAACACTGATAGGATGCAAGCAGACCATGAAACTAGACAACTTTCCACTAGGAACATGTGTCAGAAAACGACAAAGAAAAAAGTCATGATCAGCTGGCTACATTTGCTATGGGCACCTGATTCAATTAATTGGTTCTGCTTGGACTGAGTGACACACATTTTTTCCATAGATTTAACAGACGAAAGAACAGAGGTTAAAGAGGAGTGAATGAACCACCGACCAATTTCTGTGGGCAAGATTTAATTCGAATCAAGTTAAATTTCGTCATTTGATTAACGACCACAGTGTGTGCTTTATCTCACACCCTATATAAACGTAAAACCAAAATCCGTTGCGAAGGCCCAACAGAATATCCACAAAATTTATGATTAAAGGGATAATAAGTAGGGTTAGCCGTCAAAACGAATTTTATGAAAGCTGTCTTTGTTTATTTTGGCCGAGGCCCGAAGGCTTCCCAAAGGGTTCACGCCACGCGTCCTAAATAAGGTCATCTGTTGATTTTTCGTACTTTTTAGCTCAGCAAATATTTTCGTCTCTGCAGCATGTAATATTACTGACCTCTTCTGTTTGCTTCAGATGTAATCAGTAATTAGTAAGCGCAGACTCTAATATTGTTTGTTTTTGTCAAATCAACTTTTACAGTTTTTTTCTTCATTATCCCTTGCTTTCAACACATAAGCTCGTTAAATATACTGTTTGACTTCTATTTATGTCCCTAGTAATGGAACCAGATACCTTTAGAGACTTTCTAGAGACCAACGCTTATATCATTTTGTCTTTAAATTGTTGCGTATGATTACGAAATACCAGTAATCATAATGTTAATACCTTACACGAGAAAATAAATCAAAATATAGAAAAAGAACGTTAAAAATCACTTGCTTCCACTGTGTACGAATAAAGAGGCGAAATGAGATACCATTTCCACTAAAGTCGATATCGAGGCTGCAAGGTGTAAAGATTTTAATCGTTTTGGCAAGGAGTCTACCGAAGACGCAACCTAAATTACCGAACACACGGAGTTAATCTGAAGACACGATGTTGAGACTATTAAAGGCTTATGTGGGCTAGACTAGATACGATTACTTATGCTTCGGTTTAAGACATAGACTAAAGCGGATTAGGTTTTTCGAATATAATCAAGGAGTAATAATACCTATCAATAATCTCTTTTCATCGAGTTCAATAGTCGTAATCCTCTTACACTGGTCTTAGAAATAAAGACAGATCCAATCATTGAAAAATATTTTTACTAATTTAATTTTAAGTATCTACTTATCTTACAAACAATTTTAAAATAACTACCAGCGAAAGGAAAATAGCTACTTTGCTGGCATAAAATGCATGTTAAGGCTCGAACGGAAAGCGACTGTATTTTGCAACATGTTGTATTTCTTGAGCAACAAATACATTTATGTATGGGATTGGCTATAATCCTAGACCAATCATTACAATCATACAACACATTCCATCGTGCAAAAAAGTAAAGTTATCTATTGCCGCATAAACGCTTCAGGCAGTAATAAGACAGACAAGGTCTTGAAGGCCATAGAATTAGTGCACTAGACCACATTATAAAACCATAATTAGTGAACAACAAAAACATTGAAAATTTCCTACAACTCGCACCACGATCAAAGCAAGTCTAACTAGTCGTAGCCGATAGCACCTTATTAATAGCAAGTAAACATGACACCAATATAGAACTCGATATAGAAGCAGAAAAAGATAAAAAAATACCTGAACTAGACCTTATAAGGGATGTCGAGGCAGATGGTAATGGAGATATTGAAGATATTGCTCATCGCAAGAGTAATACGTACTTATATGTTTATCTCAAGATCTTATTCATTAACGACAAATAGGCTAGTTAACTTTATGTGAGCTATAAAGAGCTAAGAGCTGTATCGTAAAAATTGTATCGCTTTGAAGAAATTTCATTCGAATTATAGCATTCACTAATAAAATATGTCAATTACCTCTTATTATAAGTAGTAAGTCATTACTAAGCCTTGCCTTCAGCATTTATTACAGTTCTTAGTGTTTATGAAACGTGGAATATTTTTATGTGAATATAATTATACTTGTTTAATATATTTATCAGCTTGTCTTAAATATGCTTTATATGTTTGCTAATAATTTATAGGGCAAGATAACGAACGTGTACTGTTTCCACTGATGAGACGACACAAAAATAGAATGAACAAAATCTTAGAACAAATTAGTGGGCGGCATAAAATTAGACTAAGTTAAAAAGAAAAGCCGGAAAGACGATCCTTAAATAAAAATTTCAATCACGAACGAATTCCCGAATAATTACTAGAAAGTTGACAATCGTGGACCGAATCCAGATATCGCATAATAAAATAACGGTCCAGGAAATAATTCTGATGGGAATACAAAAGGAAAAGAAATGAGCGAGCATTTTCCTTAAAGTCGAGACAGATCTTCAAATAGATTAGTTTCGATTTGGTTTGCTAATGATGAATTAAACCTCAGAATAAGAAGAGACAGACTTTATTCCAAAGAATTATTGATTCAAGGTCGAGAGTCGTCGTCCCGAGAGATGTATTCTGTGCCGGCCGACAGTTCAAAGTATCTAAACTCAAATACTCTTGAAAGTCAAATAGCCCAAACACACAAACAAGAATTCAAATCCCTAAACATTTCTTGGCCAGACTTGTATCAGGAATCTTGTCCTTTGAGAATAGCAGGTTGCAGGCTGTATTCAGAGTTGAATTATCTCAGACGATAGATAGGACACCCTTGTCAAGTGACCTTTTTTTCTATTATTCTGATTTTATTCCGGACAATGCTCGGAATTGTTTGGCCCTTATCACCCTGTTTTGTTTGGAAGGTTTCTTCTGGGTCGCGAGGTAAATTGTGTGAAAAGTTTGGAACGCTCTCTTCCGTGGTCTCGAATAATTATGACTGAATCTGTAGGTTATCTTATCTTATTTTTAAATCTTTTGTCAACATTTAGGAGACAAATTATTTACATTGCATAATATTGTGTAATCTAATCGGATCTACATGTTAGCTATTTATCTTGTTATTTAATCTTCTGCTAACTTCAGGAGACAAATTCCTTGAATTTTTATACTATTTGTTAACTTTTTTTAATCTCTTCATGTTTTATGTCGTAGGTAAAAGGTTCATAGGTACCATTTTTTTTTCAAACTTACCTTTCTACCAGCTTGCGCTTGGTGAGGCAGTGGCGGCGGCGCGATGAGGCGCAAGGGCGGCGGCTGCGGGGGCAGCGCGGCGAGCAGGGGCGGCACGAACGGCACCACCCCCCCCATGGGCAGCGCCACCGCGAACTTCTGCATGCCCATCGTCTGCGCCATCGTGCCCATCGTCCACGGCACGAACCATCCCCCCCCTGCCTGCATCGCCCCCCCACCGGCCCCGTACCACGCCAGCTCGATCACCTATGCCACATCCACACAAAGTGCACTAACACTGTCGCCCAGTTGGCTTGAACATTAGCACTTTATTCACACTTCACATGTACCTGTGGACAACAGAATTTGTGGTTAGTTAGTTCTCATGTTATACATCAAAATTACACACAATATTTTTCACGCCGGAAATTCGTGACTATAAATTTTGTTTGCTCAAACTACCTTCCGTATACGCTGCCAAGTGCCAAATATTCTGATCGAGTTCCGATATTGAACACCAGCTATCCCCAGACATGCCAAAGCTGACTGTTCTATTAAAAAGAGATCTAAAGGCGATATCTAACGATCGACCGAATGACAGTCATTTGTCTCTTGGAGTGTCGGCCGCGCAGACTAAGGCCGAGTCTCCTCAAATAGATCAAAGCTGGCGTCGGTTGCGTATTTACTGGAGCGTAACTTTGAAAGAAAACACTCGATATATTGCGTTCTGACGTGCACGCGGGACAGCCACCGTGAAATTGGACATGGTTTTGGTTTCAATTAGTTTTGAAGGCGCTCCCGATTCGCCAACACGGGAGAAGAGGAAGAAGTTGAAAGAAACGGACGTAGCATTTAGTCAAGGAAAGACCCGGATAATATCGTTCGCAGTTACGAAATTGCCTTTTAAATTTTGAATGCGTTCTTTGAAGCTTAAAGTTGCCTGTTTTATGGGTTGTCTTTATTACTTTCATAGTCGTTTTCTTTTTAGCGGGCGAGGAATCGTTTAACAATGAGGTGCAAGTATATCGTCGCCTTGTGTTGTGAGCGAACAACTTGTTCCGTCGTTTCCTTATGTGGTCACAGCAATGTGCGAAACGCTAATTAAGTCCCTTTATGACCACACTTACGATACCTTATTCATAATATAATGGAAAGGTCACTTGGCGATGTACCTATAGACTTATACATATTTGGAGTGCCAAATACTCTACAGGCTCTTTTTTTACTGCATCGTCCCTAGATTTCTCTAAAACTTCATCATATTTTTGGAATTATTTCGTTGATTTCTTAAAGTAGGACTTTAAATTATAATATTTACGTGTGTTCTCTCAACATTTATAATTTTTAGGCACTCCAGAAAGTTTAGAAATCACAGCTGAAATTGAAAACCTAAGGCGGAGGACAAAGAATTTTTTATAACTAATTGTTTCTATGAAAAATACATCCATAAACAAACAAAATAAAAATTTATTGCGAAGTTGTTTTGAAATGACAAAGAAAATTTGATTTTCGGCAGAGAAAACGGATGAATCATAAAAATAAAAGTTAATGTACTGTGCCTTAAAGTTGATTCATCGATCATATTGTTTATTTAGAAATTGTTTAGAAAATGTCAATACTTTCAACCAAATTGAAAAAAACAATTTGTGTGTGTGTCGCCGATTGCTCAAAGATGCCTGGACTGATTTGGAAAACTCTTTTTGTCTCTGTAAGTTTATACTCCGCAGGTGGTCCCATAGTCGACAAGTCTGTAGATGGAATGTTGGACAAAACGAGATAGATTTTAGAATTCCATAGACACAGTCAGAACGAAAAGGCTTCGCTTTTCAATATGTTTTATACTGGAGAAGACAAACAAGTTTACCCGTGATCGTGATTGTAACATCGCCGAAATATTGGGTGCTCAAAATAACCCCACCTTGTGTAAAAACCCGTTAAAGTTCTTACAGTTTTAGTGATAATAACCACGGAACCTTAAAATCAAGTAGTCAAGACAATAACTTTAAAATTTCTTTAGATGATTACGTCACATCAGACTTCAGTGTTCTGATGGACGTGAGCCTACAAGGCTACCCGAAATATACCTAATAGTTTTCTAGTTTTTCCTATCATTGTATCACGAAACAACTTGAAACAGACATTATTGTGATTGAAGGTAGAGGTAAACAATAACACAATATGCCACATGAGTATCTGATCTCCAAACCATCCCAACATATCATATTTACCTGAAGATGTTCTGAATAAAACATTGATGTATACCCAAACAGTCGTTGCCTTTCAGAGCAAAAATTTCTATGCCTTAGACTGAATAAAAAGTAAAGGAAGCTTCTTCATGCAAAAAGGAAACTTTCAGTTTTATTAACTTATAAATATTGGGCAAAAATTTCGTTTGCAAGTAGGTAAAGTAAGAAAATCATGATCTTGTTTGGAAACAAATGGCTAAGTACACTTTATATCGACTGAAAAAACTTAATAGTATGTTTTTAAAACTGGTTTAAATAGCAAATGACGCAAATTAATAAAAACTGAAGCTTTATCCATAAAGTTAAATTCTTCGATTTACATACCCCAACCATCTCGGAAAATTAACTCTTGATTAGAAATAAAGTAAGGAGAGCCAAATTGACTTCACCATTTTATTTTCGGGGTTGTTTCTTCCCCAATTTATTTATTCTAAGGTCTGTTCCCGCTTCTCCCATATTCCTGTGCACCCAAATCCGGTATTAGATTACGTACCCAATAGTACCCATTTGAATAACATCGCCGCAAAATAGATAGGCCCCAACAATGGGCCATGAAGATGTGCTGAACGATTTTGTCGATGCATGCAAATGTGTTTTGGGAGCGACTGTGTAATTTTAAGAATGGAAATGGTTTTGATGAGATTTTAAGTTCACATGTCTCGCTATATTGTTCTTGTCTTGGTAAATTATACCTGCAAAAGTTTCGCGACAACACGTACGATGAAATAAAATAGATACCTGTTTCTGAACCAATCCGTCCACGCTATTCAGTTGTTTCCGATTGATTGCTACATGTTGCATGATAAAATAGTACGTTATACGTTAATAGCTGGCTACAACGGTCAATGAATATAGTTTAAGAAATATGAAATGACCTATGTTTTCTGTTTTACAGGCTAAGTCAAAATACATTTCCTAAACCATAAATATCGTCCTTGTTTGAATATTGTTTAGAGACTAGGTACTAAAAATAACCACTTTGAAACGGATTTTCAAGTAAACCTAGGTATTTTTATTTAGCGACTGTTTAGTTTCGTATCAAAAACGGTTTCGTACCTTTTTGAGCGGACGGTGCTGGCAACACTTTTCGGTCCGCCCCGTCTGTCATCTTTACGCTAGCGTTGTTGAAGCGAATTTTAGTTTTAAGTGGTGTAAAATTAAGGTGTTTTGGCGGTTTTCTCGTGTGCTATTTGCCACAAGCCATGGCTTCCTGTGCGGTGGGAAGTGAACCAAGTGAATTTTGGTTTCGGCTTTTGATTGAGGCCAACGTGGTCGCCGGTAACATAACCTCACTTTGAGTCGTCGCTCGTCGTCGTCGTGGCTGCCGATAGCTACGTATTTTAATTATAAATGAATTGAGGCCAACGGGGCCGATTTCTCATTCGGAGAGAAATCTTTTAGTTATTTTGTGTTAAAAAACATTATGTGATGTCGAACTGTGAACTGTAGTGCAAATTGGAGGAAAGGAGTTCTAGAACGAGCGGATGTTCCAGCGCTGTGAGTTTAGGTTATTCCCTATTCCTGCGCTCCTAAAATATCCTGAATACCTGATTCCTGTCATACTTAAACTCACAAAGAAACGGCATCATCGTTTGCTCGGTAAGCAATTCGTTGCTGGGCCCTGTTTAAGTAGATTTTGGAAACAAGAATTTCTCGGCCGGAAACTTTCCGGAACAAAATTCTCTCATTAAATTTATTTTATTTAGCTATAGTAAAGAGCACTACGAATCGTAGTCAAATGTTGTTCGAGGCTGATCGACCATTTAGTTTTAGATTTTAAGATAACTTTAATTTGCTTCCACTGCGCTAAGATCAGCTTCGGAATCAAACATTTTTTGGTAGCAGAGCGTGGTTGCTTTATTGCAACATAGTTAGCCGTAATTTAGTATTAAGCGTGTTTTTTATATTACCCACATATTTTATTAATTTTGGAAAATATTGTTTCGGTTTTTTTGTGACTGTATTGTTTGCCTAGTGAACGGTACCTTATCGGTAAGGTCTAGGCCAGTCAACTAACATTTATTTTGTGGTATTTGTTTATTGGTTTTCGTTTTATTAAGTCGAGTGTGTAAAAGTTGGTACCATGGCTCCTCGATCGCCAGGTATAAGGCTGCTATAAAGACAGAATTAAGGTGGTTTACTACCACAGCGGCAATGATCGGCCGCGAGGACCGGGAGGACGCGCTCTTGAAAAGTGCACTACAGGCAGATGAACGGGTTCGGGTTGTGTCGGAACACCTCACAGAGTGCCTCATGCTCCTTGAGGAAGCTCCTAACCCTGAAGATAAGGAGCTGGTTGAGGGCGATGTAAGCCAGTGCTTGGAGCTGGCACAGGACATTGCGCAGGCAGCTGCGGACATATCTAGGCGACGTGACGGAAAGGAAAAGCCATTCCGTGGTAAAGTGGGACAAGGATTACAGGTGCCTCTTCCGCCTGTTACGGTTCCAGTCTTTGCAGGCGATTACGCCGACTGGCCGGCGTTTGAGGACCTGTATAGCAGTGTGGTCCACACACGGACGGACATAACGCCGGCGTACAAGATGGCTCAGCTGATGTCCAGGCTACATGGAGAGCCTCATGAATTGCTGACGCATTTGGCTGTCTCGGATAGCAATTATGAGGTGGCGTGGAAGATCCTTACCGACCGGTATCGAAACAAGCGCCTGATTGTAGACAGGCTGTTAGACCAGTGGCTGTCAATACCAACCATAACGCGAGGTACGGACCTCCGCGAGAAAATCTTCCACCCAGTCAGTGTCGCGGTCAGCGCACTAGAGCGACAGGGTTTGCCAGTGGCGGGCTACGGTTATATCTTGGTCCACACAGTGCTTCGCCGCCTGCCGAGCGAAATGGTCGCTCGATTCGAGCAGCTACATGGGGCAAGTCCTCGGACCACCTCCCGACCTACGAGGATCTGAAGTCGTTCCTCGAGGCCGAAAGCAGGCGAGTGGACGTCCAGGCTGGTGAAGCCCACGCAAGGAGACCTCTGCCCCTCGCCACCCGGAACGGCCGGGTGCACCGGCGCGAGGAGGCAACAGTAGGCAACCCAGGCGGTACAACACCGCATTGGAATCAGGGTGTGCCTACTGCAGGGAGACAGGCCACGGGGTGGCAGCGTGTCAGGAGTTTGCTGCGCAGCGGGTTCAGAGGAGACGGGGTGTGGCACAGCAGAGGCGTTGGTGTTTTCGGTGCCTGGGGCCGCATCAGGTGCGAGTGCCCTTCAAGCACCAACTGTAGGTACTGCCAGGGTGCACACCATCCGCTGCTCTGCATGAATCGCTCCGGAGGCGCCGGGGCAGCGCTGGATCGGATCAGCGAAGGAGCCTGCCCACCAAGGAGGGAGCAACGCTCCCACCCCTCCAAGGAGGAGCCCACCTCCGCATCGGTCACAGGGACAGGCAGGGGGACGTCAACAGACGGAGCCCACTTACCCAAGGACGTGGGGACAATCCCCACCACGGCAGCAGGTGCCGGATTGGGGAAGAGCGGCACAGGAACGTGGCCAGGACACCCATCCCAGGTACGGGATTCAACGGGCGGGTGTCAGGGGAGCACTAGGCAGCCACCAGGGTACATGCAGTATTCTGCGGGCTTGAGCCACCTGGTTGGGTCTCAAGACCCACGCATGCCCCGCCTATGCCTGAGTACCCGCGGCTACAGGCGCAACCTCGGTACGGACGTTTGCCGTCGGGGTACTATAGAACTCCAGCCATGGCCTTTATGGGCAGACCTCCCTACCAGCAGGAGTGGGACCCATACACAGGTTTGGGTAGTGAGGGGATACCCCCGCGGGACGCGGCCTCACCGCGTTTAGATTCCCGCTAGGTAATCGCCGCCTACTCATCAGCTTCGGCTCCCCGTCCAATCACGGTACTTTTGCCAACGGCTAAGATTTGGGTATGGGGATACGGTGGCCGGACCATTCAAGTAAGAGCCCTACTGGATACAGGGCTCAGGGATGTATTGTATCGAGTAAGCTGGTGAGTAGGCTAGGCCTAAATGTACGGCCAAGTGAGGATGAAGCTGTAGGCATCGGGGGCCTAAATGTGCCTGACATTCGGGGTCAGACGAACTTTGAGTTCGCATTAGGTAGCACATGTACAGGGTCAGCTATCAAGTCTCAGCCGTGGTGCTGGATGAAGTGGTTGGGAAACTCCTCAGGTTAGGTTACCACCAACGGTAAGAGGGTTAACCACAGGGTTGGAGTTAGCTGATCCTGATTTTGATACTCCTGGTACGGTGGACGTACTTCTCGGGTCAGACGTCCTCGGGAGATTATGGTGCGGTAGGAAGAAGGTACTCCAGGAAACTGGTTTGGTGGCCGTAGATACCACAGGGGGGTATGTTGTTTTCGGCCCAGTTTGGAGACCTCAGGACCTACCAGAAGGGATCCGGTCCTCTATGGTAGTGTGCTGTCAGAGGTGCTGCAGAGGTTTTGGGAGTCTGAAGAGCCGCCCACGGCGGACAGACGGAAGCCAGAGGATGACGAGTGCGAGTTGTTCTATCAATACAACACTGCGAGATGCCCGTCAGGCAGATTCGTGACCAGGCTACCTTTTCTCCCAAACCGCCCCGCTTTAGGTAGTTCGCGACAGCTCGCGGAACGGAGACTACTCGGAATGGAGCGGAAGATGAGGCGAGACCCAGCACTTCGGCAGAAGTATATAGAATTCATGCGGGAATATATTCAATTGGGCCACATGTCGGTGTCCAGCCTGGATTGGAGGTGTGTCGAGCATTATTACATTCCACACCTGGCTGTCTTGAAGTCACCTGAGGCGAAAATACGGGTGGTGTTTGACGGTTCTGCTCCTACCTCGAATGGTGTGTCTGTGAACCAATGTTTGCACGCGGGTCCTAAATTGAACCGGGACATTGTGGACATTCTCACAGACTTTCGGTTACACCAGGTAGCGTTCGTCGCAGACGTCAAAATGATGTTTCGCCAAACCATGATACATCCGGATGACCGTCGGTATCAGCTGATTTTGTGGCGTGAGAGCCCAGATGAGCCGATGGTCACATACGAACTTAACACGGTGACGTATGGACTTAAGCCAAGTCCGTATTTGGCAGTACGTACGCTGCGAGAGTTGGCCGCACAGGAAAGGGTAAGATATCCTCGAGCCGCAGCAGTACTGGATCGCGACGTCTACGTGGACGATATCTGCACGGGTGCTGATAGCGTGGAGCAGGCGCTAATTCTACGAGACGAGTTGATCGCGATCATGGGTTCAGGAGGTTACGAGTTGCGGAAATGGTTGTCCAGTTGCCCAGAGCTCCTGGCCGGTTTGCCAGGCGAGTTCCATCAGGACCCGCACCTCTTTGAGAACCCGGACAATCCAAACACGTTGGGCATCCTCGGGGTGCAATATAGGCCAACGCATGACGTATTCACGTACAAGATCGAGCCCGACCTTTTGGAGAAAACTTGGACTAAGCGGTCGGTACTGTCGACAATCGCTAGAACGTTCGATCCTAGCGGATGGATCGCCCCGGTTACGTTCATGGCGAAGTGCTTTTACAAAGGTTGTGGCTAGCCAACTTAGGATGGGACGACCAACTCTCCGGAGAGTTGTTGAAGGATTGGCTCAAGTTTGTGACCACCTTACCAGGGATTGTGCACATCGCGATACCCCGCAAGTTAGTCCCATCGGTGGGATGTAAGGCTACCCTACATGGGTTTTGTGACGCCTCGGAGCGAGGGTACGCGGCAGCTGTATACCTTCGGACAGCAAGTTCAACGGGAACTGTGCACGTGCGTCTGGTTATGGCCAAAAGTAAGGTGGCACCAGTCAGAACTAGATGGACCATCCCCAAATTGGAATTGGCAGGGCAGCTCTTCTAGCGCGCTTGCTAAATCATGTAACCTGCAATCTGCGTGGTACCATCAACTTGGATGAAACGGTGTACGCGTGGACTGACAGTCGGATAGTTCTGTGCTGGTTGCAGACGTCGGTACATACACTTGAGGTTTTCGTGGCAAATCGGGTGTCACAGATTACGGGGTCGGAAACTCCGTTAGTGTGGAGGCACGTACCGGGAGAATGGAACCCAGCGGACTGCGCTTCGCGCGGGTGCAGGGCACCTGATTTGGTGAGTCACCCACTGTGGTGGGGACCTCAATGGCTAACTGAGTCGCCGCAGGAATGGCCATTCAACGAGTGCAGGGCGCCGCTTGGGCCACCTGATCGAGGTTTGCGAGTGAACGTGGGGCAACTCGTACCGAAGCCTAACCCAGCTTTCTTGCTGGAACGGTATAGCTCCTCGACAAACTTCTTGGGGTGACAGGTTGGATCAAGCGGTTCGTGAACAACTGCAGGAAGCCTCAAGCAGAACGGAACTTTACACCTGTCCTCTCGCCTGCGGAGCGGAATGCGGCTCTATGCTCATTGGTTAGAGTCGTCCAGGCGGAACATTTTGAAGAGGAGGTCAGGCTGCTCAGGGATGGACGTGGAAAGCTGAAGGGAGGAATTGTGCGCCTCAACCCATTCCTGGATGAGCAAGGTATGCTCAGGGTTGGAGGCAGACTTCGGAACGCTAGCCTGCCCTTTTCGGCTCGGCATCCACTGTTACTTCCAAACAGGGGACCCTTAGTTGAGCTCTTAGTCAGGGATCGTCATGAGAAAAACTCGCACGCGGGCTGTAATGCGCTATTGGCCATCCTACAGCGCGAGTTCTGGATCTTATCGGGACGACGAACGGTACGTAGCGTTGTGTTTAGGTGCTTGCCTTGTTACCGCTTGAAGGCAGCCACAATGCAGCCACAGATGGGAGATCTCCCACCGGACCGGGTGACGGAGGCCTGGACGTTTGCAGGTGTGGGAACGGATTTTGCAGGCCCTTTCATGGTAAAGGCATCACGCCTACGGAACGCAAAGTCTATCAAGGCGTACTTGTGCGTGTTCGTGTGCCTAGCCACCAAGGCCGTCCACTTGGAGCTCGTGGCCGACCTATCTACGGAGGCCTTTTGGCAGCGCTGGAGAGATTTACGTCGCGACGAGGGCGACCAGCGCTGATCAGGTCGGATTGTGGTACCAACTTTAAGGGTGCTGATCGGTGTATGAAAGAAATTGTAACGTTCTTACGGGAGAACGAAGAAGCCATCAGCACGGGCCTCCCGTCAGGGCATTACCTGGGTGTTCGATCCACCAGCGTGCCCTCACTGGGGTGGTATTTTTGAAGCGGTTGTAAAGTCCGCTAAGACGCATTTGTTGCGCGTCGTAGGGTTAACAATTTTGACTTTTGAGGAGCTGGCGACCGTGTTTTGTAAAATTGAGGCTGTACTCAATTCACGTCCTTTGTGTCCGCTCAGCTCAGACCCAAATGATTTAGAGGCCCTGAAGCCAGGGCATTTCTTAATTGGCCGCCCACTTAACGCCTTGCCGGAATATCCCTATACGGAGGTGAATAGCAATCGTTTGTCGCGTTATCAGTTGCTGCAGCAAATGACTCAAAACTTTTGGAAGCGTTGGTCGCTTGAGTACTTGCACATTCTGCAGCAACGCCTTAAGTGGACGGACAGGACTGAACCCCTGCATTGGGGATCTCGTTCTGGTTAAGGATGCCAACCTACCGCCACTGCGTTGGCGCCGGGGCGCATTCTCAACCTGTTTCCGGGTAGTGATGGCACTCCTCGAGTTGCAGAAGTTCAGGTGGGGGATTCAGTCCTTAAGCGAGCAGTAGCTACATTATCACGCCTGCCATGCATAGAGCGGACCGATGTGTCGGTCCGGGGCGGGTGAATGTTTAGTTTCGTATCAAAAACGGTTTCGTACCTTTTGAGCGGACGGTGCTGGCAACACTTTTCGGTCCGCCCCGTCTGTCATCTTTACGCTAGCGTTGTTGAAGCGAATTTTAGTTTTAAGTGGTGTAAAATTAAGGTGTTTTGGCGGTTTTCTCGTGTGCTATTTGCCACAAGCCATGGCTTCCTGTGCGGTGGGAAGTGAACCAAGTGAATTTTGGTTTCGGCTTTTGATTGAGGCCAACGTGGTCGCCGGTAACATAACCTCACTTTGAGTCGTCGCTCGTCGTCGTCGTGGCTGCCGATAGCTACGTATTTTAATTATAAATGATTGGAGGCCAACGGGCCGATTTCTCATTCGGAGAGAAATCTTTTAGTTATTTTGTGTTAAAAAACATTATGTGATGTCGAACTGTGAACTGTAGTGCAAATTGGAGGAAAGGAGTTCTAGAACGAGCGGATGTTCCAGCGCTGTGAGTTTAGGTTATTCCCTATTCCTGCGCTCCTAAAATATCCTGAATACCTGATTCCTGTCATACTTAAACTCACAAAGAAACGGCATCATCGTTTGCTCGGTAAGCAATTCGTTGCTGGGCCCTGTTTAAGTAGATTTTGGAAACAAGAATTTCTCGGCCGGAAACTTTCCGGAACAAAATTCTCTCATTAAATTTATTTTATTTAGCTATAGTAAAGAGCACTACGAATCGTAGTCAAATGTTGTTCCGAGGCTGATCGACCATTTAGTTTTAGATTTTAAGGTAACTTTAATTTGCTTCCACTGCGCTAAGATCAGCTTCGGAATCAAACAGCGACACTAAAAAGGGGAATCATATTTCAACCATTTCTTTGACAATTTATACTTCGTAATCCAAGTCATGGAACGTGACCAAAATGTGGTCACAAAATATAATACAATTGGTAGAGTTGTAGCAAAGAGAATGGTTAGTTAGTTTACTTTACAGTAAGAGCAAGTTTTGAGTAAAGAGAATAATGGAAAAACTATTCATAGTTATAATTTAACGGGTTCTTACTGACAAATTTGACAGTAGACATACATGTGTGCCCTTAGCAGCCACCTGCAGATACCTTCTCCAGTTTACCCGTGAGCATAAGACGCTTGTATCAGTGTCGAAATATCGGGAGCTTAAAATAAATCAAATTCTTCGGTAAGAACCCGTTAAATTATTAAAAGTCTAAAAGTAACTTTAAAATTTTATTAAAAAGACAGTGCTTCTTTATTTTTCTGGCATACATTAATTCGTCATAAATTTCTGCGAGCAGCTGCTGCACCAGATCCCTTGTTTTTTCGCATTTAACGTTATTAGTCCATAACATTCTTACACTGAACACTCAACACATCAGTTTGACCGACCTATAAAAAAAAGTTGTACACAACAATTTCGCCATTTCAATTCCAGGATTCCCAACGGGTTCTCGTTGCCATTTGCCGTGTAATGGCGTTTCGACAGCTACCAACCGTGTCCAGACGTTTCTATAGACGTTTTAGTTCTGGGAAAATATTTTTTCCAGTTATGTCCTAGATTCTTGTTATAAAGCTAGCTAGAGTTTTATTAATTTGTAAGTATTACGTGATTTACCTAACATTTCAATATCATCCTACCCTACAATACTTCAAAGTCCATTCGTATGAAAACAGTTGTCTTCATTCTTTGGCTACACTCTAGGTACTTAAAATTTTTAACTTTCGCGGTTGTTTACATTATTTATATTCATAGTTATGATTTAACGGGTTCTTTCGTCACTGTTACATGTCTCATTTATTCGTGATCATGATCATGATGACACTTGTAATAGTGTCGAAATATCGGAAGCTAAAAATATAAAACAAAATTCGTCGGTAAGAACCCGTTAACTCATATCAGAACTATGAACTAGGTACCTACACTCAAAGAACCTAGAACCTACATATAATATCATTGCCTACACTCTTCTCGTTTCTCAAGAACACTGTCTGTATGTTGGTTTGTGAAGTTCTCGATTTATCTTAAGACCTTCTCATGAAGGAAGTTATTAGGTTCATATTCTTGTTCTTTTTTTTCAGTTATTTCTTCAATTGTTCTATACCCAGTTACGTAATTACCTACATAATTAGTTGAAGATAAACATAATTATTATGTTTATCTTCAACTCCATTCATAAATGTATTCTCACTGTACTATTACTAGCAAATCCACCTACCTATTTAAGGGATCAACTTATACTGCTTAGTCTTAATGTTTGTATGAAAAACCAGTATAAGTTGGTCCTTTAAATTGGTAGGTGAATTTGCTGGCTATAGTACATTATATGTAAATGCCTATAATATAATACTTCGCCTCGTCCTGCCGTTCTGACGTGTCCAATCACCGTGGAGTCCCACCATTGTACGGCTAATAGCCGATCGATTTATTTAGTCAACTATGACCGCAGTTGTTACCGGGTTTTTGTTACCGGTTTTTGTTACGGACCGAACAGATTTATTGAGTGGGTTAATGGCAGAGCTTTGTTCGGTGAAGGATCGGTTAAGCGGTGTATTGCTCGGGTCAATGCACAATGTCAACAGCCACAACAATCCACTGATGGACATAGGGGTCCTCCTATTACAGGTATATTATGTGCTGTATTCACCACGCTTGACAATTGTGAAATTGGTATGTAGATTGGGGAAGGCAGCGCAAGGTGTTCTTGTCACAGGGAACGCTGCCGCCCATTCCCTATTGCTTTTTACAACTTAAGGAATTACGGGATATAAGGTGGTGGAACGAAAACTTTGCAGGCGTGCTCCAATCATGACACTGAACAACTTTTCCTATGGAACATATTTATGGCGGTAAACGAAAAAACAAATTGACTTCCCATACAAAGCTGATCGTGAATTTTGTATCGATCTATCGATGCACCGGTTAAACCTTGCCAATTAAAAAAGAACTTTTTATATCTCTTTTACGTAGGTAATTAATAGTAATTATCAGGTAGTAATCTAGATAGGTAGATCTTTTACATAGGTGTTTTGAGTTGCTGTTGATAGTAGATACATTCCTTCCAGTTCATGGTTACAGCAAAGCACTAACTTTTATTATCATTTAGCATAATTCTTAAGGTTCTTAAGACTTTATCGGCTATATTAACTTGTACTGGTTTATTACTATAATCGTTTTACCAATTACCTGGTTGATGGTATCATTTGAGGTTATAAAATCCGGTTCATAATTGAAACAGTTTCAATTATTAACATGGGATTCTGTTGTATCTGTTTTAATTACTTAATTAACTTCCTTAATTGTGCTGGCATCGACATTTCATGCGTTAAAGCAGTTATTTGTTAGTTTTTAAAAGAAGAAGTCGACAGATAGATTTTTAAATATCTCTTTTCTATCGACTAGCATATTCCCTGAGTAATTATTTTATAGACCTTTACCTGGTTACTACTACTAATAACAATCGCATCACCCTATTTCAATCCGTGGGGATTGTAAAAAGTGACCAAGATATGAATCTAGGGAATGGCAGCACCAGCGTTCCCTGTAAAATAACCTTTGCACTGCGCTCGCCTGCTACTTGCCTGTCAAGCGAGAATGTAGAGATTGCCCCCGCAATAGGGGGAGTCTCTTTTTCGGCAGTGGAAGGTTCTGGCTATTGAAGTAAATACCTACCTACATACATTCTTGTTTTAAGCTGAAAACGCAAATCCTTAAGCCGAAATGCCGTAAACATTGGCTCTCGCAAAAATATTACGATCCCTTGAATCGGACCTTTCCTCGGCTTATTAGGAAACACAATGGACCTTAAAAATCCGGTGTTGCAAAAGAGTAAAAATGAACAGTCATATTATGGACAGCCTAAAAATTGAATGGTTCCGTATGTTATTTTGAGCATTTTCACTTTTTGCAAAAAATCCGGAATCCACGACTTGTAAATTTGTTTTGTATTACAACCTATTAACTTAAAATCTTTTATCTATCTATCACAGAATACTTAGTAAGTGACAATTAGCAACTAACAAGAGCTAATTGTCACTTATCATTCGGACTTGCTCTGCGGACTGATCCTAGTTACCATAATTTACTGAGCCTTGAAAGGCATCTAGGTATATCCAAATAAAATTAGCAAAAACCGGGACTAACAGCATCTTCACATAACACGTCAAATATTTATTCTCCATTTTGCTACGGAACCCTAAAAACACCATAAATCGTAAACCAGAGTGCGGCAAAAGAATAATGTTTGCAAATTGCGACGGCTCGTTTGGCTTGCTTTCCCATCCAAATTTTATTATTTTTTATTTTTATTTCCTATTCTTTTTATTTTGCTTGCAACAAATAACAATCCGTCTTCTACCCCGTGGAGATAAATATGAGCTTCAATGTTTCCTTTTTAGTCTGTAAGGTTATCTAAATATGGAAGTTTTGCCACATGGCTACGTACGATGTATGAAAAGTTGGTCACTACACTTATCAATCCTTATTTGTACTAGTACAATGTTGATGAGTGTTTTTGTTACCACTGAACGCTAAAACGGCTGCACCGAACCAGCCTTAGTAAGATTATACAAATAGAATAGGTATTTTTGAAAAAAACGAGCTACTGTTTTAAAAAATTGAATTTGATTCATATTTCTATTTCACTTTTATAAAATGTAAATGTTATGCAAACCAAACCAAAAATATAAATGCCGTCCTGATCAGACAGAATTTAAATTTGAGTGCCTTTCGGTGACCCCAATAAGAGGTTTTAAAGGGTATGGAATGGAATAATAAATACGAAATTCAGTGCGTGATTTTCAAAGGATACCTAAAAAGTATTCGAGTCTGCGGTCACTCATTGAATTACGAATGTGGTTTAACCGAAGTGCCTATTCATAAGGCTTTAATTTTCAAATCTCTGTAAATATGTGGTGAATTTTTGAATAAATGCTGCTGCGTAGTGTCTGGTTACTTTCAGAGACGTCACAAATTAGGAGACGGCGCGCAGGGTAGCTTAACAAATGGCACACTTACTGGAATGAACTGGAATCTCAGAGGAACTCAAGGTAATTAAGAAGATGGTTACCACAAACGTCATATTTCTTGCATTAAATTTGGCTCAGAATCATAATAATATGACGTCCTTGTATCAAATTTTGCGGTTTTGATATTCTTATACTTTGAGATTTTTGACAGTATCAATCAACCCTGGCTATGTAACAAATGACAATCGCGAAAATCATATAAATACAGGGTGTTAGGGACGGTGTAACGAAAACTTTGCAGGCGTGCTCAGACCATGAAACTGAACAACTTTTACTATGGAGCCAATGGTGGGAAACGAAAAAAATTTTTCAACCTCCCATACAAAATTCACGATTAGCTGACTGAATTTGTATGGGAGGTCGGAAATTTTTTTTCGTTTCCCACCATTGGCTCCATAGTAAAAGTTGTTCAGTTTCATGGTCTGAGCACGCCTGCAAAGTTTTTGTTACACCGTCCCTAACACCCCGTATATACCTAGGTTCGAGTGATCTCTCTGTTGAGACGTCGTCGAATTGCTTGCGGCGCTGCTGATGTAATTTTTATCTAATCTTCTATGGTAGTGTAAAAGAATGGATACAAAATCTGATCAAAATTTTGCCTGTCCAGCGGGTTGTCTGAACTTGGATTTTAAAAGGTGTCTGCCTACAAACAATGCCTGTTTTTTGATTTGATGTGTGTCAGAAAACATAGAAACTGAATATTGATTAAAATATTTACCACATTGACTCCCTGTGGAACTCCCCTTTTCCACCTATTTTATATCACTCCCACTAGCGTCACTTTCTTACACGAAAACGTTCCATTAAACGCAAGTGATATTTTACTACTGCCATTACAAGATTAGGAATAATTCGTGATTCGTCATTTTATTGACACGCTATAAAAACTAATCGGCACTTTGCTCATAAACGGCAAAATGCGCCGCTCAAGATCGTGTTGTAATGGTTACAGCACATACTCGTTAAATGATATCAACTGGGAAAGGGATTAGCACCATTTAACCTGGCCATTACCGCGGAGGGAATCGAAGAGTCTATCTTAAGCGCTAGGTCGATACTATTATTTTTTCTAGAACTCTACATTTTGTAACTGCAAAACTGCTACATAAAAAAAAACAGTAGAGTGACCATAAAGTAGGATGATTTTCCCTTAAAGCATGTATAGAGTTTCTTTTAAAAACCTCATTTCATTAACTACTTAGTGAAATCGAAAAAATAAAATTGCATATCGGCGTTGCTATAGGATTGATTTTCATCTTACATTATTTAGCTGACGATACGAAGATATAGGTACGACATGCATTTTACGAATGATGGATACTGTGATAAGAATACTGGCCTGGTAAAAACGATACCGTTTACGGGCTGACAAGTGTGCTACCACCTTAAATTCATAAAATTTCATGTTAATGATAAGAAGGTAATAAAACACAGCAGACTCATAAATTCCTTAATCTAGCGATAGCAAAAAAAGATAGCATTCTAAATAAAATATTCCTTACCTACTGATATCAATAAAAGTTTTCTTTTTCCTTTTTTATTTACATACAGCAAAATGAGCCATTCAAGATCGTGTTCTAATAGCTATAGCACATATCTACTCGTTAAATGATATAAACTGGGGAAGGGACCTGTCACTATGGTGAAACACAGTCTTCTGAGTGACTCTCAAGCTTTTGTCAGACGTGCAAACTCCACATAGGAGACGTGCGACGTAGCTTGGGATGGCAACTGTAAGACAAGTGATCGTCAGCAGTCAACGATGCGACGCGCATCTTTCGTGTGTAGCTATGCCTCTTCTGTTTCATACATGTTATATGGAAACGGTTTCAAGCGTCGCGATGTCGCATTTCCACGTCTCCAACGGTCTTTTGTTTGACAGATGTTATTTTGGGTCTCACGTCGCACGTCTCATCTGTGAAGCTTTGGTTAAAATATAGATAATAAAAGATAAGTAGATGTCGTTTTCAGTAATTTTGTAGGTACGTTCCTTTGTCCTTGCCCAAGATTTCTTAGGTAGGTATCACATTATGCTAAAACACTAGCTACTCATACACACATAGTGTATTTAAAAACGGTTTAACCAATAATTGATAAACTTTATCTCTTGCTCGAAGTAATAAAAGACCGTCGTATAAGCAGTAAGCAAACATTTTATTTGGTCACATAAGGCGTCCTAGTTTCCATTATGACCATGTTATAACACTAAATTATTGGACATTGTACGGCTACAAAATAGCCTTAAGGCATAAATAAAATATGATACTAAAACTATTATCACAAGGAGACCAGATAAAATGTATTGAAGTTGCTTCGACCAATGCAAATTTTGTCCCATAAACTAGTTATATTTTAACGTTTGGAAATTTAATTTTTATAAATATTCTGAATTTTTATAACTTACTGTATTTACAAGGTGGGTGGGCTTGTGACAGGCTAGGCCTTTATTAAAAAATACATGATGATGACTAGGAACTTCAGATTCGCACAGTGATTGACACCCGCACTGCTATCAGTTTTGTTTTGAGCATAAGTGAGGAGCTTTCCCATGAGCATGTGGAGTTTTCCCGAGACAAAAAGGAGCTAGACGTGTTTGAGAATAATTTCGTTTTCTAGCGTTTATTTTACAATTCCACATTTTGATACTAAAACACTCAATAGGACATAATAGACCGTCTATACTCATATATACCGTGAAATTTTACTAGTGACCTATAGCGAAAACTCAGAACCGGCTAGGGATAAGGAACAACTTTCCCCAAGGACATAGGTTGAAATTACGATAAAAAAATTTGGACCTCCCATAGTAACTGAAATCAGCTGATCGGCAAGTTTGTATGGGAGGTCCAAACATTTTTTTCATGTTTCTTGGGGAAAGTTGTTCCTTATCACTAGCCTGTTCTAAGTTTTCGCTATCGGTCACTAGTAAAAATTCACCCCGTATGCAGAGATATTACAGTTGGATAATAAAAACCACTGACCAAAATAAGGTAAACGTTCCTAATTACGCCACCCAATAGGCAGCAGGTACATACGAGCGGATGTCCGCTTCAATGCACCAGTTTTGACACAAAATACCGACTCTGTCACGCGTGTTCAGCTCCATTAATCCAGCAATACTTTATTTGCTCATCGATTTGTGTGTAATCAAATTGTTCATGGTCTTTTGTGGCAAGGTTTCTTTATGTGCATGTTTTTTTTTCATTCGAGTCAGTCCAGTCCATATTGATATCAACTACATAATGTGACAAGTAATTTGGGCTTACAAAAGATTTTCTGTTATTTACGAAAGAAAGGAGTATTCTCTTTGTCTCGTAGCCCATCAACCATGACAATGAAGTTAAGAAGATTAAACTGTAAACCATTTACTGGACACAAGTGACAGAAATTAATAGTGGGCATATACTTACGGAGTTTAAAGGACAGATCTCCAAATAGGTACTGATAGGGTGCATTCAGACCATAAAACTGAACAACTTTTCCCATTGATCATATTATGAAAGGATATAACAAAGTTTCGACCTCCCATACAAAATCATGATCAGCTAACTGCATTAACAATGGAAAGTCAAAATTTTTTTGTAGCTTCCTAAAATATTTTTTATCGTTCAGTTTTATGGTCTGAGTGCCTATTAGTATTCGGAGAGCTATTCCTAACACCATGTATGTATTTTGTCGGTGTCAATCACTCTCTCACAGAAGTGTGCCCTGAAACAACAGTATAGGTAGGTATCATCAACGTGTTTAACTACTCTCAAGTCACGATGCTAAACACCTGATGTCAAATAAACAAGGTCTGATCGCGTCATAGGTCTCTAAGGACTCTTTATTTGATCTCTACGTGACTATGGCTATAACTATCATTTACCATTTTGTGACATAGGCCTATAAATTGTACAGACCAACGGCCCGTAGTCTAATTAATTAGCAAAAAAAAGATGTGAATTTTCTGTAGAAATATTACTTGTTGACAATTTGAAACTTATATTAGCTAGCTCAATAATAAATAATGCTTGCATCTGGTAAGACACTTAAGCACATGATGTCATTTTTATAAGAAGAAGCTATAAAATTATGCAATGCAAGTATGCAAACGTGTATGTACCTGTTATTTTTATATACTTAGTCTCATCTTAGAATAATATTTCTGACATCACGACATCAAATCAACATATACCTAGCATTCCTCTGCTGGACGTAGGCCTCCCCCAGGGTACCTACGTCACAAAGCACGTTTGATTTTCGCTCGGTATTTACTACCACTACGAAACTTTTACTTTGATATTCAAGCAGCTTTGTGACATTTTACATTAGATACTTGATAGAGTGCAACTTATTTTCAAATTAGAATTTGATACGAAAGCAATTTCCAAATATGAACAAGGTCAGAGCGGTTATTGGTTCAGCAACAAGCAGTAAATAATTGAGTGCTAATCAATCGCCGTATGACGTCACTCGTCGGACGTGCAGCGACGGCAATCATAGTCGCCCTAAAGGACTTTACCACCGCTGCCGATCTAGCGACGCGATCCAGCTGTTTGATGAGATATATGTCGCTTGGCTCATGACATCATGACGGACGTGCAGCCACGGCCGCCACGGCAATCATAGTCGCCCTAAAGGACTTCACCACCGCTGCCGATCTAGCGACGCGATCCAGCTGTTTGATGAGATATAGATATATGTCGCTTGCCTCATGACATGACGGACGTGCAGCGACGGCAGTCATAGTCGCCCTAAAGGACTTTACCACCGCTGCCGATCTGGCGACACGATCCAGCTGTTTGATGAGATATATGTCGCTTGCCTCGCGACATGACGGACGTGCAGCGACGGCAATCATAGTCGCCCTAAAGGACTTCACCACCGCTGCCGATCTAGCGACGCGATCCAGCGGTTTGATGAGATATATGTCGCTTGCCTCATGCATGACGGACGTGCAGCGACGGCAGTCATAGTCGCCCTAAAGGACTTCACCACCGCTGCCGATCTAGCGACGCGATCCAGCGGTTTGATGAATATATGTCGCTTGCCTCGCATGACGGACGCGGCGCGACGGCAGTCATAGTCGCCCTAAAGGACTTCACCACCGCTGCCGATCTAGCGACGCGATCCAGCTGTTTGATGAGATATAGATATATGTCGCTTGCCTCATGACATGACGGACGTGCAGCGACGGCAGTCATAGTCGCCCTAAAGGACTTTACCACCGCTGCCGATCTAGCGACACGATCCAGCTGTTTGATGAGATATATGTCGCTTGCCTCATGACATGACGGACGTGCAGCGACGGCAGTCATAGTCGCCCTAAAGGACTTCACCACCGCTGCCGATCTAGCGACGCGATCCAGCGGTTTGATGAGATATATTTCGCTTGCCTCATGCATGACGGACGTGCAGCGACGGCAGTCATAGTCGCCCTAAAGGACTTTACCACCGCTGCCGATCTAGCGACGCGATCCAGCTGTTTGATGAGATATAGATATATGTCGCTTGCCTCATGACATGACGGACGTGCAGCGACGGCAGTCATAGTCGCCCTAAAGGACTTTACCACCGCTGCCGATCTAGCGACACGATCCAGCTGTTTGATGAGATATATGTCGCTTGCCTCATGCATGACGGACGTGCAGCGACGGCAGTCATAGTCGCCCTAAAGGACTTCACCACCGCTGCCGATCTAGCGACGCGATCCAGCGGTTTGATGAGATATATTTCGCTTGCCTCATGCATGACGGACGTGCAGCGACGGCAGTCATAGTCGCCCTAAAGGACTTCACCACCGCTGCCGATCTAGCGACGCGATCCAGCTGTTTGATGAGATATAGATATATGTCGCTTGCCTCATGACATGACGGACGTGCAGCGACGGCAATCATAGTCGCCCTAAAGGACTTCACCACCGCTGCCGATCTAGCGACGCGATCCAGCTGTTTGATGAGATATAGATATATGTCGCTTGCCTCATGACATGACGGACGTGCAGCGACGGCAGTCATAGTCGCCCTAAAGGACTTCACCACCGCTGCCGATCTAGCGACGCGATCCAGCGGTTTGATGAGATATATGTCGCTTGCCTCATGACATGACGGACGTGCAGCGACGGCAGTCATAGTCGCCCTAAAGGACTTCACCACCGCTGCCGATCTAGCGACGCGATCCAGCTGTTTGATGAGATATAGATATATGTCGCTTGCCTCATGACATGACGGACGTGCAGCGACGGCAGTCATAGTCGCCCTAAAGGACTTTACCACCGCTGCCGATCTAGCGACACGATCCAGCTGTTTGATGAGATATATGTCGCTTGCCTCATGACATGACGGACGTGCAGCGACGGCAGTCATAGTCGCCCTAAAGGACTTCACCACCGCTGCCGATCTAGCGACGCGATCCAGCGGTTTGATGAGATATATGTCGCTTGCCTCATGCATGACGGACGTGCAGCCACGGCCGCTACGGCAATCATAGTCGCTCTAAAGGACTTTACTACCGTTGCTGATTCGATATACAATACATTAGAGATATTCAAAGTGATGATCGATCCCTTGCCGCCGCATCAGGCCGCATGACGTCAATTTTCGATGAAAAAGACGCTTGCCTTATGACGTTGCCCGTCGCATGGGCAGACAGCCTTTGCAATCCCCAATTCTCCAAGCAAGGCAAATGTTTGGTGGGATGCAGTAGATAGATTAACCACTCATCTTATCCCTCATCACCGGTCCCTATTTGGCACAAAATCGGCAGCGGTGTATGTCTATTTTATCTTTTCTGTGATACCAACTGAGGAATAAGACAACTACATTATCATCGTATACTACTTACTTAGACTGGATCATACCGGTGGATTGTATTAAGTTAGGTGGAAAACATTGAGCAGATCGGCAGCTGTGGGTAAAGACCTTACTTTGGAGTGCTAGGATTTATAGCGCCTGCCGATTTGATCGGATTATTTGGTGCGAATTGAGGCGTATCTATTTGGCACTAGGTTTTATGGAATTAGACTGTTTTAGATGCAAGATATAGACTACCCAATTAACCGTGACTTCCGTGTTGAAGTTAGAGCTCTATATGAAGAAGTAACAGGATATATTACTAATGTATATTGCGTTAATTTGAAACTAAACCAGAGTTAGAGCTAAATCTTCCCATATTTTAGTAAACACAGGTTAGAAGTCCAATTCAGAAGAAGGTAGTAAATTTTTAATCGCTTTTCTATGAAGTATAATTAATTTGAGAAAGCAATGAAGATGCCAGAATCGACACCTATCGATCAGACACGCAAAAAATCTTTTTAAAAATCCAATCAATTCGATCAAGTAGGTATCAAAGTCTTTTTGTAAGTTGTAAAAAATCTGCATAGTATCATTATTTGATAGTCAAGATTAAGCTGAGGATATTAGGGCGACGCTGTTATTTAAATGGGTGCCGAAAGGTACAATAATTATAGGTTATAACAACATAACCAAGTAAAACATCGACTAAAAATCAACGATAACTAATTCTGCCCTAGCTGATGACATGTTGTAAGAACTAGCTAACTAACTCTAACCCAAAGGGGATCATGGCTTCCGAAACGAGTTGACTGCTCTGGTCTTTGTCCTAAGCGATCTCCTACCAGTTGCAGACTCAAGGATCACGAAGGAATCGGTGAAACTTAGGGTGTTCCACAGGAAGGTATGACAAGTCGTAAGAAGTTTAGGAAAATCGCGTGTTTTTCCGATAAATCGTATCTTAAATATTAAGACTGATATAAACTTTAAAAACATGAAAGAATACTTAGTCATGAAAATCGGGTAAAACAATATCACCAACCCATAAGAAAATAAACTAACAATCACACACGATGCATAAAATACTTCACAGATTTACGAACAGTTTTATATGAAACATGGAGTACAGCGCCACCATGACAAAAGTTTCCCCCGGGCAAACTTTGTTCCGTATGTTTAGTTTTTATGCTTTTATCTTTTACGTGTCTAAATATTCACCTCAGCATTTTTCTAGTGGGAATAAGTGTTTTACCTACGGTAAAAAAAAAACTCGATGTTGACCAGGACTAGGTATTAGCTATACACGAAATATACACACCAAAAAAGTTTAATTCAATACCGACGGTTAGTTTTGGCGATTAGCGCGATCATTCATACGGGCAAGCAGACGTACAGACGAAAAAAGTTGTCAATAGATGTCGCTGCAGGTATTTTAAAACACCCTATCGAAATGTTCTTTTCAACGATGCATAAACCCTTTATAGATATACGAACACAGTTTTATATGAAACATGGAGTACAGCGCCACGATGACAAAAGTTTCCCCCGGGCAAACTTTGTTTCGTATGTTCAGTTTTATGCTTTTATCTTTTAACGCAACGGTTACTTTTATGTGTCTAAATATTCGCCTAAGCATTTTTACAGTAGGGATAAGCGTTTTTCCTACGGTAAAAAAACTCGATGTTGCCCAGGACTAGGTATTAGCTACACACGAAAGAAGTTTCATTCAAATCCGTCGGTTAGTTTTGGAGATTACCGCGAACATTCACACGGACAAGCAGACATACAGAAGAAAAAGTTTGTCAATAGATGTCGCTGCAAGTATTCTAAACAACGCTTATCGAAATGTTCTTTTGAAAAAAGGACGCATGAAACACTTCACAGATTCACAAACACAGTTTCATATGAACATGGTAGTAGTAAACACCGCGACACGACGACAAAAGTTTCCCCCGGGCAAACTTTGTTCCGTGTGTTCGGTTTTTTATGCTTTTATCTTTCAGTGCAACGGTTATTGTTGCATGGACTACAGTTTTGTGGGAAAATACATGATATGCTGAAAACCTCTTGTGCTCGTTCCACTTATATTTGTAGGTAACATCCACTCACTAAGCATCTTCAGGCTAAAGAGGTTTTTTATTTGCTACAATGTCTACTGTGGAGTTCGATCAAGTGCCGATCGGTAATCGCAAGTATGAATTGTAAAATGCTAAAGGAAAGGTGTTGTCCAAGGAAATGTGCAAAGTTCTTCAGGTGTCCGCGTCAGGCACGCGGCTGCGGCCATGCGGTTATAAGTAGGCGTAGTATGAAAGCTTATGGGGCGCCGCGTTCGAGGGGTGCGACAGACGCGTGCGGTGGTGCGCTTTCATACTACGAACTATTATTCGCATCGGCCGCACGCGCCAGTCAAATCTGATGGCTGCACCTGACGAACCTGCACATTTAGGATGTCACCAGAGGAGCGGCTTTTAGCCGATTCTTGACGAATTATAAACCGAGATTGTAGAGTAGGTCTATGCAAAGAATACCTACTTATTACTGAATTCACGATGCAGCTGGCTGCAAAAACATCTTTCCTACAAAAAATAGAGACGAAATAGAAGTAGATATGATTCACCATACATCGTCGATATAAGCCTTAGGCAAATAGGGTCAAAGGTTCCATTTTAGAATAAAGATTGTAGATAGGCGTTATGGAATGTTCTGCAACTCTACAAAAAATATAACTGTCAGTTATTTTAGGAATAAAACATTATTATAACATAGAAACCTTATCAAAATAAGGAAGAAAACACGTATGAATATCGTGACTAGAATCTTATATCGATAATAATTGAGAGATAAATAAAGTAAATGAGTCATTTTGCATAGTTTTGGTCACGGTTATCAGAACGAATACAGATCTAATGACTATGGTTATAATAAAAAAAAATTAACGCGTCGAAAAGCTACAAAGGTATTTTTTACGTGTTGTCGAACTTTTGGACAACACGTAGCAGAATGACGCATGCGGAAAAAATAGTACCTACTCTCTTAAAAATTAAAATGTTCGTAAAATAGGTTGCTTCTAAATATTGAAATGTTCGTAATCTTGGTTGCCTTAACAAAAATAAAAAATAAGAACCATTCATCGAAATAAAACAGTAAATCATAACAACACGCAAATTGATACAAATGATCGTTAATGACCTGAACCATAGTGTTATTAAAATTATCATTATGGAAACATCAATCAAATAATGATTCTTTGTATGTTTTTTTTACAAACTTGACCTTTGTTTTGCTACTTCAATATCAAAATGAGTCAATCGTGTTGGTCCGAAAAAAGCCTATTGATTTTCTTAATACTCAGTGTACGCAACTGCCTTCGGATTTGAAATACGAATATTATGAAACGAGAGCATGTAGTTAAAATTAAAAATTCAAGCCTATTTAGGATTGAAATACCTAGGTATAAGTAATGTTCCAAAATATTTATGTAGGTATAAGACATATTTAACTCAAATATTTCTGTACGTACCTATTTTTTTTTATACGGTCATAACAACTTGTTAGTCACGATTAAAGATCGTGAGAAGATGGCCATGAATTTAACTGTCAGAAACACAAGTGTGGAAGATTAACGTTTGCATAGCAAAGGCCTGATCCCACTAACACTCCTAACCATATTTTGACGACTAAAATATACCTCAATAGGTAGTAATATAAAAATATAGGTATACTGGGTGTAAGGGACCGCGTACCGAAAACTTCTGAAATGATCAGACTATGAAACTAAACATTTTAGAACCTAACACGCCTTTTTCCTTAGAGAATCAGTCAGTTGATCGGAAATTTTATATGGGAAGTATCTAAAATATGATCAAAAATAATTTATTTCTCTATCAAAACCAAGAATTATGTGCAAATAATTAAAAACGAATTGAAACGACGAACACTATCTCATAAAGGTCTGTAGTAAAAGAGGTTATTGATACGTTTACAATGAAATGCCAACCCATGTCAAGTCGTAAAACAAACTTTTTGATGGCAGACTAGACAGGTGACCCGCCTTTGTTTAGTCTAAACTAATTTCAATTTCAAACTCTTATTTCAAAAAACATAAAATCAAATTTTATGTGATGGTCGATTCATGGTAGTGGCGTCAAGTTGTGCACCTACCCACAGGATTAATTTTAAAAATCTGTCTACCCTAGATCTGAGAATGAATTTAAAAGAGGTTTGAAATCTTCCTTCAAATATTTGCTCCAGGCCGAGAATCGAACCCGGATCGGATATGAATTGGAACCCTATGCAAATGACAATCGAACATTACGCACTGCCACTGTGCCACATCGGTTGCGCAAGATCGGATGATTATCATAATTTATTTCTGAAGATATTTCATCAAAAGACTAGATTCAAGGTTCGGGTCATCAACTACAGCTTAGTCATCTTTAATACATATCCATCCAATTATTTTATTTGCAATCTGCAATGTGCAAGGTTCGACTCTCCGCGTGTTACATTATTTATTTGCCAATTTGTTTGTTCGTCTGTCTGTCAAAAGCGAGTCGCGTGCGCCGGCGCAAGGTCGCGTGTCATCGTGCGAATATAGTGCTGACAAAGTCAAGATATCGAAATTGGAAAGTATCGATAAAATTCTGTTATTCGCAAAACAGTAATTTAACCATAATACAAATATATAAATACGAAACGTAATGAAATGGGCTATGATATAATCATGATGACAATTTTTATTTTTTTGAGCGCCTGATTTTTTTATCTGATAGAGGGTAAACCTGTTTGATGGGTTAACTATAAGAGTGGACGCTAGAGTCAACCATATCTGTCTGTTTTTTATATCGCACAATTTTCAAGCATTTTGAGATGTCTTCACTTTTGAGGACTATCGATAATTATGATCAAAAGGTAACTTATGATAGCGCATGCCGCGTGACTGGACGCGTAACTTGTAAATTCGTAGACCAACGGTATTGTGAACTATCGACACCCGCACAGCACTAGCGCAACGATAACGCATGCCTCACCGGACGCCTAACTTGAGTATTCTTTGAGATCGCAATATCCCTAGCGATCACGCATCAAATGGTGTCACATAATATATGTAGATGTAATTAGTCGCTTTCAACACTGACGGAAAAAAAAACTATGAAGTATTACTTACCAACTTAAGTGTTGAAGACTATCGATAACTTATTTCATCGCAGCACTAGCGCTTGTCATCGTGCAATAACTTACGATAGCGGATTCGTGACCGGATGCCTAACTTGTGTATTCGTTGAGATTGGCAATATACCTAGCGATCGCGCATCAAAAGGTGTTATGTACATAAATGTAGATGTGATTAGTTGCTTTCACAGGACACTGGCTGAAAAAATATATCTATGAAGCTAAAAAACAACTAAGCTACGAGGGAAGTGGTTAATTTTGGCCAAATTATTTGTTGAACACTATCGATAACTTATTTCATCGCAGCACTAGCGCTTGTCATCGTGCAATAACTTACGATAGCGCATGCGTGACCGGACGCCTAACCTGTGTTAAGGATGGCAATATAGCGATCTCGTTTCGCAAGGTGTGATGACACCCTTTAATAGGTTATGGCAATAAAAATGTTTATTGGAGATTATGTTTTTTTCGAGTGATTTATGTGTCCTTGTGCCAAAGGGAAAGAAAAGTCGATACTTCTGTACGTTTATCGAAATATAGGCGGTTATAAGGCAGACACCAAGACATAAAACAAAGTTCTCTCATAACGGTTCAGTTTTTACTTTTTAGGGACGGAACTCTAAATATCTTACACATCACACAAAACGAGTAAAGCGACAATTTTTGGAAAATGAGACCTACCTAGTTCGATTTATCGCTTTCATAAACCCCCATTTACGAATATTCGTGAAAATTGTTAGAGTTGCTTCCGAGATACCGAGAGATTATATAAATATCTACAATTCTTGCTCGTTTAAATGTATTAGATAGATGTGATTATAGCAGAGATACCTAGTTAATTGACCAATGAAGGGGTTTTTAACTCAATACAAAACTCAATGGAATTTAATCTTGCTGAAGTAAATGAAAAACATGGGAATAGTCATAAAAAAGTTTTAAAATAAATTGCAATTAACTCGAACAAGATTACGAACAAACAAATAAACATTTTAATTGTCATTGGATTTAGAACATGTGATTAGCTGGAAGGATAGTCGGATTCCTTGTTTTATCGAATTTTATTTGTTCTACGAGAATTTAAAAAAATATTCTTGTATTTGTACGTGGAGTCTTTAGTAATTTAACGTAGTAGTTTAGTAATTAAACGTAGTTACATGAGGTGGTTCACAATTTTTCTTTACAATTATGAACCTCAAGCTCCTCAATCGAGGGATATTGCCATACCACGCTTGGCAGGCGGATTGGCGAGCGCAGTACAAGATGTTACATTCACAGGGAACGCTGCTGCCCATACCCTGGATGATTGTCCCTTAGTCGCTTTTTACGACATCATGGGTAGAATTGAGATAGAATTATGTACATTTTAAATTATTATAGAAACTGATGTTTTACTGGTGGGGTCAGCTTAATTAGTGATAATAGGACTGATAAAATGATTAAGGGAGGAGACTTTTTCAACATTCAAAAAACGTATACAGAAAATATATCGACGTGTAATTGAATCGACACTACGATACATCGAAACTGCGTAGGAATAAGAAACAGAGGATGTTTGGCCAATTTTCGAAACTAATTGCATCCTGTAAACTGTGGGCCATGTAATCAGTTGACTATGGTCATTCTAAAGTGTCCTTCAATTCAAGAGTGCACATTGAAAAATACTTGATGAAATACGACAGTAAATACTTAATGTAAACGGTAAAGCGATCAGTTTACTACAACTAACGATTAAGGTAATAGAACAGTTAGACAAATTTAAACGTTCGAGCTCAAATAAATAAAGCCATCTTTGTGATTCTTCGGTAAGACCCGAAATCTCAAGATCAAGCCACAAAATCACATGAACAAACCCTAAAATTGTAAAGACAAGGCTTTCCTCGAGTAGGGTTGCCAGAGCACTGAATTTTGGTTTTTGAAAAAGTCTCAGGCGCTTTATTTTAAGGGTCCATTGTTATCACAACTAAAACTATTACACACATTGACGGTTTTTTACTCTCTGTTTGTTTTTATCACTATGTTCACGGGTAAACTGATGCGACTGCAAGTAGTTGCTTTTTTGAACTGACAACCCTACACACCAGTTGCCAGTTGCGGCTTAGCTTCCACCTTCACGTCTCGAGTGTCCTGTATGTAATTGTACATCGAATTTTACTGGTAAATCAGTAGTTTTAAAATATTGGACACTGACAACCCTACACACCAGTTGCCAGCTATAGCCTCCACCTTTAGACTCGAGTGTCGTACACGTAATTGTACATCAAGTTTTACTGGTAAATCAGTAGTTTTAAAATATTGGGCACTGACAACCCTACACACCAGTTGCCAGTTGCGGTAGCCTCCACCTTTACTCGAGTCGAGTGTCGTAACCAATGACGTCACAGCTCTTCTTTACGCCTCAAGGTGGGTTAAGGTCGCCATACCGCACTCTTGGTGCATTTGTGACCAAAATTAGTGTGAAAAATATGCTAATTTTTAAACAAGTCCATAGGCTATAGGTTAATGGTTATAGCTATTGTAAAAGGATTAAAAATGCCAGTAATATTTTAAACAATTACACAGGTCTTTATTCGTCAAAGCCCTAGTACAGAATGCCAGAGGGTACCGTAACATTTTTAAACTTTGACAATTATTAAATTCGCTACACCACCACATATTATTCGGGTACTGTATTTCGTTCGAACCAAACTTGGGTCAACGTTGCTTGGCCAACTCGATAGTGCTATGTTGTCAGTTAACAAACCAATGGAAGGAATAAAACGCGATGGCCCATCACACAACGAAATACAGTACCACTACTATCGAACACTATTATTTTATACTTGCAACACTTGAACATCAAAATAAATCAAGACTTCTGCAATTCTCGAACATAAAACTCAACACTGTTAAAATCAATAACTAACACTAAGTATTTAGAAAGAGGCCCATGTCCAGCAGTGGGCTGTTGTGGCTGATGTAATAGTAGTAGAAACTAGTCTAGATGTGTATGAAGTCCTCACAAGAGTTTGAACAAATATCACATATCATGGCGACACCTAATTTCAGTATCAAATTGAAATTACTTTCTTATAAATCATATCATAATGAATATAAATTCGACATTAGTTGAAACGGCGTCTGCTCAAACTATCTTGCGACCACACAGACATCTACATTGCTTCGCCTACCGAGGAATTTAAAAACATTCACAATTTTAATTTTCAACGGAATTTAATCACATCAAATTAAAATTCAGTAGCTGTAAAAACCATGCTTTTATTGGCGTAATAAAATTTACAATTACTGAATTCATAAAATTTCGTTTGAGCTTTTTATAGTTGGTTTAGTACCGACAAGTACTTGCCTAAGAAATTAAAATGCAGAATAATAATTACGAATTAATAAAAGATATTATTTTTTATTACTAGTTTGCAGTATTTTGGATCGATAATTGCTATTATTTTGAATTTGATGTTAAATTAAAAGGTTGGAAACCAATTAATAGTTTTGTTTAAATAATAAAGGATATTTTTACTCACACAACTGCCAAAGTCATACAATATCGAGTCAATTGATCAATTCCTTCGGCAACTTACCTGCAAAAAGTAAAAAATATAAGTTAGCAAACAATAAAATAGTAAGCAGAGAGTAAAAATATAGACACTGAACTTTTCCGCAATGCTATGTATGAACCATGTTATTAATTCTGTGGCAATGTAGTTAAATATTAACTGTAGTGCAAGCAAGACATATGATGAGTTTTTTTCCACCGGAAAAATAAGTTCCTACTATTTACAAATACTAAACGCACTCAACCGAACCGCAGGCGAAGGTAATATAAACAAATTGATATAGGTACTCCATTTCATTTTTAATTTATGATCATGTGAAAACTTTATGAATGTTAATAAACGCAAAATTCCTAAGTAAAAACTATTGCTTGCCTACATTAGTAGAAACCATCGTCCCCCGGAAAAGCTTTGTCGCCCCCATATAAGAACGATTCTCTCGATACCCTTACACCACTCCGACTTCTACAGTTATTCGTTTACTGTGCATGCGGCCAGACTGTGGAACTCCCTCCCGCACACAGTGCGTGATAGCCCTTCTCTTTCTATCTTTAAGAAACGAGTAAAAGAGCATTATCTTTCTCTTTCAAATTAATACGTATTTTTTTTTGTATAGGTAGGTATATATTTATAATAATTTTATGTATTTATGTATATGCATAGGTATTTGTGTGTATTGTATGTAATATTATGTAAGTGTATATAAATTTATATACGTAGGTACTATTTTTGTATTCCTAAACTCATTTATATCATAGTAAGTTGTACACGCCCACTGCCTCACTTTATGCCATCTCACTACCCTAGGTCTGCTGTAAGAGATTTCTTTTTAGAAATAAGCTGACCTGTTGTGTATTGTTCTGTATGTTATGTTCTTTGTTTTTTATTGTGTACAATAAACGGTTAAATAAATAAAATAAATAAATAAACCATTTTATTTAGGCTCAGAGGCCTGATTCCACCTATACGTACGTAGGTTAATCTTTTGTCATATTTTATACCTACTGTTCTTGCATATCTAATCAGCCAAAATCTTTTAAATCACGTGCATCTCACACCAGACACATGCAACCTAATTCAATTTTAGGAATATACTTTTGATTGCTAAACTTTCATCTTAAAGTTTTTGATTTTCGTTGGTGAAGTTTAATTTTTCTTTCTCCTACAAGGAGGCCCTCTAATAGTTTATTTAACTTTGAGCAAGGTAATATTGACGCAAATGTTTCGTAATTTAACAAATGAAAGCATAGAAACACATAAATTACAGACTATTGACAACATAACATGTTATTTATTACACATAAATATTTATCATGGCTTTCTTAGTTTACAATTCTATTGTAGATTAAAAAGTGTAACTGGCCAAGTGTAATGACATTTGCGTGATAAAATAAAAGGGTTCCGCAGGTTATTTTTTATATTAGCTGCCATAGAATTTAAAAATATTATAAAGAAAGCCGCTTAAGATTTTTTGTTTCAGATTCTTTGTCTAGGAATGTAATAAATCATAGAAGAATTTGTGTAATGTTGTCTGTGATCACTGACCGTTTTTATGAATGCAAGTATCTATGTAAAATATTAGCGAAGGGTTAGGAACAGTTAGGTATGTAAATTTGTCAAATATGGAGCAATAGGAAAGGAATAGATAAGATAGCTTTTCTCAAACTCGTTTTTAACATAGCTAATAAGTAACGCTTGCAAGAAGTATCCAATAAAATAGACGTTACAGATATTTGTACTATCATTTTATTCAATTCTAGCTAATCTATTGTACCTATATCTGTTATCATGACATCGTATGAAAATCGAAATATCGGAAAGGTTCAATGGCCTTATATTATGAACTCGGGGTCGCACACGACAAGCAACGACCCGATTAACCCTGGTGTCAGAGATTTTTCAACCGCCTACTACAAATAGCTGCAGCAGGCCTCTGACATGGTTGAACAGGGTTAATCGGGTCGTTGAATGACTCGGTATCCCACACTAAAAGAGACAGAGAGACGACAAGCAAGTAGCAAGCAAATTACAATCTATTGATTACTGAACCCTAAATTAACTCAAGCTGTACTGAACACCTTGCATCGGTTACACGGGGACGGTTGAAAGCTATATTTTAAACTTCGCAACAATAATGAAGAAAGTTAACTATGTACGCTCGAATGGGTTAAATTTGCGCTTATTAATGATGTTATTTTGAAAAGGGCAACTTTGAAATTATGTGTACAGAGTTTAAATTCCATATAATGGTTTGGAGAAAGTTGTTTTGAAATTGAAATTTTAGGAAAAGTTAATTATTGATGAACAAACAGTTTTAATTGTAAGTAAATTAATATAGTCTATCTCACATTTTCAAACAATTAAATACAAAGAGAAGATACTTAAATTCTTCGTTTTTTTAATTTTGACTAAAATAAGGCATAAAACTCTTATCTGTAAAAACAAATATAATTTATAAGAGGTCAAGGTAAGGAGTATTTGCTTAGTAGTCTAGTAACTAACGTCACAGCTATTCGGATTGACCCATGAAGCTGAAAATCGGTCTGTAGGTACTTCTTGACCTCCTGATCAAAATTAGACATGGAGCCCAGCGGGCACCACCCCCCTTAACCTTTTACCACCCCCCTCCTTTACAAGGCGTAACTCTTAAAGTAATTGACTTGGAGGGTAGTTTTTATTTCGTATCGTGCGTGACATCTCACTCGAAGCTTATTGTGCCCTCAAAATTACCCCTTAGGCCCCCCGGGGGGGCCAAAAGCCCGAAAAGTGGGCTGCCCCGTTCATATATGAAATTTTCTTATTTTCAGGCTATCGACTCCCAAGAGGTATCAAAAGTTGCGTAATTGGACACAGATTGCAAAAACCCTAATATATCTTTAAATAATATTTATCTTTAGGGCTCTATCGATCGTTAAAGTGTTGTGACTACGAAACCAATATATTATTGTTTTTTAATGTTCGGAAAAGCCCTAAAGATAAATATTATTTAAAGATATTTTAGGTATTTTGCAGTCTGTGTTTAATTCCGCAACTTTTGATACCGATTGGGAATCGATAGCTTGAAAATAAGAAAATCTCATACAAGGACGGGACACCCCACTTTTGGGGCTTTTGGCCCCCCAGGCCTTAAGAGTAATTTTTAGGGCACAATAAGCTTCAAATGAGATGTCACGCACGATATGAAATAAAAACTACCCTCCAAGTCAATTACTTCAAAAGTTGCGCCTTGTAAAGGAATGGTAAAAAATTATGCGAATCCATATCATGAAGCATGGGTCAATCGAATAGGATTGACGTTACTAGACTATAGTACCTACCTACTCATTCCAGCTAGTAGAACTTTCTTGTTCTTTATAGAAAAACGTCTTCATGAATAAAGCTCATATCAAGTAAACATATCTCTTACATTTCCCACTTTCCGAGATAGCATCGGAACGTTTACATAAGCGATGTTGTTGATTCAGTTAGTTTCCCTTTATACAAGGTGTCTGGAAAAAAAGACTTAGAGACGTGCATCAAGAGATACAAAATTTGGAATTCATCGATCGGTGCATCGACAGCTCAGTGGCAGAGCGGTAGGGCGTTGACGTATGCAGCCCGGTTTCGAACCCCAGTCAATGCATGAATTTTTTTCTATTTCTTATTTTTATTTATAGAAAAAAAGCATCTCATAAACTGTTAGAAGCCCGGATTTTAGTTAACATGAACCTACCTTTTTAAAACATAACTTCCTGGCCCTGTTTCCTCTACTAGATCGAAAGCAACATCTTCTACTTCAATCAAAACAATGTTTCGATATTTTTGGAAAACTTCACCGCAGGCAGGATTTGAACCTGCGATGCGGATATATCTTGTCCACTATCGGATGGATGGAGCCCATCCGCACGCGATAGTGGACAAGATATACTTGCTTAATTTCGCAGGGTCGATTAGAACCGCGGTAGCCCAGTTGCTTAGGGCGTCGGCAGTACTGATGCCGAAGGTCGCAGGTTCAAATCCTGCCTGCGGTGAAAATTTTGCAAGTTTTCCAAAAATTGTTTACCTTACACGAGAAGTGTTTTCAAATTTGGTATTCAATGTTTCGATAAAACGAGAAATGACATGTGGGTTGAACCATTAAGATTGTCCTTATATTTCCTAGCATCACCCTGTACAGTGAGCTTACAAACTCGGTAGGACAGGAAAAAGGGAAAAAACGGTTTACGCAACTAGTTTCCCGATCAGTTTCATTAGGTAATAAGGGCTACTTTTTGCGAGCCCTACGCCGCGCCGCTTGTTACGAATTTACGCCGCGTTTCCTATGAGGGTCTTCTTCTTTTCGTGTGGGACACCAAGTCGTTCAACGACCCGATGAACCCTGGTGTCAGAGTTTTTCAACCGCCTACTGCAAGTAGCAGGCCTCTGACATTGTTGTGTAATGAGCGCCATCATAGACAGCAACCGGGACCGACGGCTAAACGTGCCCATCCGAAGCACGGAACCATCTTACTTGCGGACAATCAGGTAATTCAGCCTGCAATGTCCTAAGGTACTAACCACTGCGCCACATCGGCTGTCTATGAGGGTAAAAGAGGTATTAGAAATATGCTTTCATAACTACAGACACATAAGTATATATACTAAATGGCAGGTTTCTACAGAATATCAAGGTATCATATTGAGAATTCGGTTTTACATTAATTTCTCATCTATATTCACTGATGGATGGACGCAGAAGAAGAGGAAGGCCTAAAAAGTTTGGATGTATTGTACAAAAGACGATATGAAAAATAAAGGCGTAAGTGAGGATTTGACTGCTGATAGAGATGAATGGAAGAAAAAGACATGTTGCGCCGACCCCAAATAAATTGGGATAAGGGCAGGCAGATGATGATTCACTGATAACTTACCTAAGACTCGCTTTTAGAAAATTCTTATCGTTATTATCGGTTGCGGTTCCACGCAGTCTTTGAAATTCATAGGCACTGTTGTAGTCCGCACTTAGAAAACTATGGTTATACATATAAAGTTATCATATAAAGAAGGTAAAACAACCAGGACCTTTCACCAGGTACTTCGGCACTCATCGCTTCAGCTTAAATGCTGACTAAGTGAATAAGCATAAAACACTGTAATGTATACAAGTAGCTTCTCCTATAGGACGAAACTCACAATAGTTGTCGCAAGACACTCGTGAGACCGATGCCTCGCAGAATCAATCCATCTGGACTACACCTGTCCACTAAGGTTATAACTTGCAATATCATTCTCTACACATACCTCTGCTCCCAACCAATCATAACTTTTATAAATAACATGTGCTCACTACTTGTATGCCGGATGATTGGCCAGTTACCCAATTGAGCTCTGCACTCCAGATATAATAGAATACATTAAGGTCATGAGCAATTCATTTTAAAATAGAACACCTTTTATATTCCTCGAGATGTGATAGTGCTATGTTGATTTTTTATTACAAGTCGGTTTTTTACGAGAATTTTAATAACTTGCGAAAGACGGATGGATGAAGATTTCGTATTACGGAATTCCAAAGAATTTTTTTGGGCCTGCGTGCAAATAGGGAGATTTAATAAGTCATTTCAACGAAATTGAATTTGAGATAAAAGTAGACATTTGTTTGGCCACAGAATGTCTCACGCAAATACTGGAGCCTAATACTTGAGAAAACCTCAAGCCAATTAGTATTTTGATTTTTTTCAATTAGGTACGATCATTTTCCATTTGGCCCTATATGTGAGCCGGCCTTTGGTAAGTCAAAAATGTCGTAGAAATAAGTTGTCGTCGACAAGAAACACTCGATGAATAGGGTTTCGAAATGGCGTACCTATTTAGGGAACCCTGAGAAATAGACAGATGATGTGAATTGCAATTTTAGGCGATATGCTGACTATGGTGATACACAGTCTTCTGAATGACTCTCAAACCTATGTTGGACGCGATGTGCATGGCCGTTTTTGTTTACGCTCTGCCTAGCCCGCAAGGAATATAGGTGTGATATATGAACGTATGTGTAATCGGGCCTAAAACACCTCAACGTTTTGTTAATCCCCGAACTCTACTCCATTCTTTTACCCCAAATCCAACTTTATTACATTTAACCAGAATTAATTCTCATGTAGGTACAAAACCGTGACAGTACAAATTAAATTAATTCCGGCTCTCCTGTCTCATTCGTTAATCTCACTTTGTCGCACAAAGTAATTAAGTAATTCATGATGGTAAAGGTTTTCGCTTGTTTGGATGTTTTCTCTCATAACTATATTTGTACCGTAAGGAAATACAGGGTGTTAGGGAAAGCTCTCTGAATACCGATAAGGTGTTTAGGTATAGACCGTGAAAATGATCAATTTCCCATAAAATATTTTTTGTGGAAACGACAAAAAATATTCGACATACAAAATTACGATCAGCTGACGACATTACTATGAAAAGTATTTTTTTTGTTTCCTGAAATATTTTCTTATGGGAAGTTTTTCGGTTTCATGGTCTGAGTACACCCTATAAGTATACAGAGAGCTGTCCCTAGCACCCCGTATTATGCGAAGAAACCTCATGGTTCTGACTTCGGTACTTCAGTAGTCAGATGCAAAAAAAATGTTTATCTAAGGATCTCCACCCTTTGGTACAAGTAGCTTCACCTCTTACATTACAATCGGTAAGGGCGTGCGTGACATACCTACGTCCTGCATACTGAGGCGGTGTGTGGCGCTCTTAAACCTTTTTCTTTCGACCGACTTTGACACTCAGAAGTCCACCTCAGATGATAGACGAGTCAATAACATTGTGCTACATAACCTAAAAAAATAAATATTATCTATCGTATGTTAGCACCTATTAAACCTTATATTCTATGTATGGCTTCAATTGGTATAGGTAGATCAAAGAAGAAGTTAAAATATTCGGTAGTTTCGACAGAGGCGTTAGCCAACCGCGCGCCGTCTCCCGACAACCGATGTGGCGCAGTGGTTAGTATGACTGCCTGCCACGCAGAAGGTTCCGGGTTCAATTCTCGGTAGGGTCACTCACAAAGTTGATATTTATCACTTTGTGAATCTGTTCCCAGTCTGGTTAGGACATCGCAGGCTGAACTACCTGATTGTCCGAAAAGTAAGATGGTTCCGTACTTCGGATGGGCACGTTAAGCCGTCGGTCCCGGTTGCTGTCTATGATTGCGGTCGTTACACATGTCAGAGGCCTGCTACTTGCAGTAGGCGGTTGAAAAACTCTGCGACACTAGGGTTCATCGGGTCGTTGACCCACTCAGTGTCCCACACGAAGAGAGAGAGACAGAGAGAGCCGTCTCCCTAATTTCAACGTTTCTATGGCAGCTCGCCGGCAGATATTTAAGAAGTGATTAAAAAGATGGCGGCTAAAAATAGAAAGAAATGTTTAAAAGCTGCCAGAATCACAGGCCATTTTAGACAGAAATTGTCTGTCTCCTATTTTAACTCAGGTCGAAATCTGAAACGGTTTTGACGGTAGGTATAATGTGAAATCCATATATCTGTTTACCTAACTGTATAGTCCTTCTTTTTCGCGTGGGACCGATTAACCTATTACTTGTAAAAAATCCAATATTATCAAAAAAGTCCCCTAACATATGTACATATAAAATGTTTTACAGAAATGCATACTATTTTACTTATTCATTAAGCTAAAATTTATGTGTGAAAGCCTGAGGGCAATGAAGCTTTTTGTTCCACAAATAATTATGATGGATGATGCCAAATATAGATGGCGAACTTATAAATTATGTAGGTGTTTGTTACTTTCTTTTGATGTATTTCTGTACTATAATTAGTAGAAAAAGATTTGCTTCAAGAAAATGTGAATAAATTGTGTTAAAGAACCTATAGGTAATAAAAATGTGAGCCTGTATTGAATACTTCGTGAAAGTAACGCAAGTATTGCTAAATTTTGTGAAATTTTCTGTGTAACAAATATGTTGTTGCCAGAAAACAGTGAAAAAAAACCTAACTTAGAGGTAAAAAGACTACTTCAACTCCTACTAAAAACAACAACTACAATTATCATTCTTACAAAAAGACATTGTAAAGTTCACTTCACACTAGGCTAATGAAAACATCAAAGCGGACAGTAAACACGACATCACATTGTAAAATTAAACAATTACTGCGAACATAACCTCAAAATGCAGACAACACATGTGCGTGCATTTTAAAAGCAGTCTCGTTAGCGTCATACGGATGAATCATGTCTGTCTAACATTTGTACTACACTCTAGCGGCCGGTTTGCGATTTTACCCGCTGCAACTCATTTTCCCATAATAAAAAGGCATTTTCTTGCTCTGTATTATGCATAACAAACTTTCCTCTTTAATCAGTCTATCTAATGGAAAAAATCTGCATGAAAATCCGTTGTGTGGTTTAGGAGGAGTAAGCGAATTCCACGACCATTTTACCTAGTGATTGGTGTCGAAAAATCGGGTTTGTCGCACGTAGCTGCATCAGACTATGCGATTGACGCGTGCGGCCGATGCGGCTATAAGAGTAGTCGTAGTATGAAAGTGTACGGCACCATGTTCGAGGGGTGCGACGACGGCCGCACGCGTCTTTCGCATCCCTTTGAACCAGGCGCCATACACTTTCATACTACTACTACAGCCGTATCGGTAGCAGCTTCGGCCGCAGCCGCGTGAACTGCGATCAGCTGCACCTGACGAACTTACACCTTTAGATCACGAAATAACAGCGTTTGCCCAGAGATTTTACACAATGATTTTGCTAACAGTCTGTCTGTTACGCAACACTAATCCGTAGTAAATAAGGTAAATGTAGAGTTCTCTAATTTCATTCGTCTAATGGTGTCTAAACATGAATTTTAGTCACATGTTTTGGAACTGAAAAGGAAACGAAAAGCAATAGCTATAAACATCAGTTCATATTGGTTTTGACGGAAGGAAAATTGAGAGGATAAACAATTAGGTATGGTAAAGTGACTGTTGTACTGAAATACATAAATATCTACCTTGAACTTGGCCCAGTGCTTTGTAGGGCACGTTGTTGGCTATGATTACTTACGTACGTACTTGTACTAGACAGAGGAAAACCTCTGACATCAGAGTTCATCGGGTCAATGATCGGTTCGTTGTCCCACTCGACAAGAACAAGACTTGTTAAAGCCGAATGGAGGTCAAGGTACTCAGAAAAATGAACAACTTTCCCCATGGAACATTGGTCGGAATAGGACAAAAAATGGCCCTCCCATAGTAATTCAAATCAGCTAATCGGCTATTTTGTATGGGAGGTCCATTTGTTTTATAAATTTGTGCCATGTTCAGTTTTATGAGTACCTACCTACAGTGTAGATTTTAACATATCTACACTACACAAATAGAACACTTACGTATTCAAACTATCCTTGAGCTAAAAACCTTACCTGCATATTAAAGGTTTTTTCAACAGATTCCATACTTCTAATTAGTAAAGTAACTACACAAAAAGTTAAGTAAGAACATACATCACTACCGGATTAAAAGATTCAATTAAACTTTTTGGCAAGGTTAAAGAGCGATAATTTACTTTATTTAATAAATGGTAATACTAAAAGAGCAATTTAGAGGCCGTTTACGAACAAATTAGGGGGTTTGAGTTATAATGAAAAAGGCCGACTAAAGCGGAACCCCACAAGAAACATCCTTTATTGCGCATTTTTAGCGCAGCGCGAACGTATCGGTCTATCCGATGTAAGACAATTTCGAATTACCTATACTTAAAGCTGCCATTGAAAAAACCAAGTTTCGGCGTTGCGTTATTTCAACATCGGTTTTTAGTACCTATGGGGGTACCTATGCGATAATTTTCAAGTAGTATTTTGCTGTAAAAATCCGCCATCTTGAATTTATATTTTTATATAGTCAGTGTCACTCGCGCTGCTGAGATAAATCTAATGACACCTTATATGTCAAAATCTAACTATCCGTTTGGGCTGTACCCTGTGAAAAAGAATTTTCTTGTCCACATACATACAAACATACCTACATACATGCATACATACTCTCGAAAAACATAAACGTCCTTCTGAGGCAGTCGGGTAAAAACGCATTTTAAGGCCCATCTACAGCTGCTTTCGTTTTCTTAGGCTTGGAAGTCTTAGGTTTACTTTAAGGGTATCTTCCTAATTTATTATGCTATTACTTATCTTAAAGATGTACTTAGAGATTAACACTTTATTGCTAACATAAATCGAAAACATTTACAACAAATCAATTACATGCAGTCACTGCAGTCAGTTTGCTTCAAGTATTATTATCTCTCGTATCGGCTCTTGGTTGACCCAGACTTGTCCTGCCCAAAACGTTTGACGTTACCATGTTTTTAATATGACAGGATATTTTTGTAAAACCTTGCATGACGTAATGGTAGGTAGTGTTCTTAACCGTTCAACACCCTTAACCGAACAAGCAGGTACAAATATCTATACAGGGTATAAGGGACAGCCGCCCGAATAGTGACATGCAGGTCACAAAGTTGAACAACTTTCCCATAGAAACATTTCAGGAAAGGACCAAATAATGTCCATAAAAAGTCACGATCAGCTATTTGTTACTACGGAAAGTAAAAAAAATGTGCTTCCTGATTTTTATTTCTTAAGAAATGTTTTTCACTTTCTTGGTCTGATTGCACCATGTCAGTATTTGAAGGGCTGTCCCTAACATCCTGTATAAGTTATCCTCTCGTTAATCGCAAACATTATAATTTCCGAACATGAATGGATTCAATTTCGTCTTCCAACTGCCGATTTATCTCTTAACAGCCTTCATTACGGGCCATCTTAGTGCTCTTTAGTGCACGTTGGTGCGTTTTAGTGCGGTTCGGTGCGCATGCGCAACCTGTGAACGTTAAGGGGCTTGTCCACCTGCTTGCAGGCTTCTTCTTCTTATTTTCGAGTGGGACACCGAGTCCAACGACCTGACGAAACCTGGTATCAAAGTTTTTCAACCGTCTACTATAAGTAGCAGGCCTGTGACATGATTGTTTTATCATTTTGCTTGCTAAAACTAAACGACTGTATCTTAATTCTGTCAAAGACTAAGACCTATACGAATTAAGGTCCATTACCAAGCGATAAAGTTTTCTGCAATATTCGGTACCTTCATTTCTAAGAGACAGACATGACATGGTGCAATCAGACCGAGAAACTGAACAAATTTCCATAAAAAATAAAAATCAAGAAGCAGTATATTTTTTGACTTCCCAGTCACCTGATTGTGATTTTCTATGGAAGGTGGAATCTTCTTGGTCCTTTCCTGTAAAGTTGATTGTGATTAATCGCAAACATTATAATTTCCGAACATGAATGGATTCAATTTCGTCTTCCAACTGCCGATTTATCTCTTAACAGCCTTCATTACGGGCCATCTTAGCTCTTTAGTGCACGTTGGTGCGTTTTAGTGCGGTTCGGTGCGCATGCGCAACCTGTGAACGTTAAGGGGCCTGTCCACCTGCTTGCAGGCTTCTTCTTTTCGAGTGAGACACGAGTCGTCCAACGACCCGATGAACCCGGGTGTCAAAGTTTTTCAACCGTCTACTACAAGTAGTGTGGTTGTTTTATCATTTTGCAAATCGATAAAACATATTAACGGGATTTTTACTCACGATTTGTTGTCACGGTTTGTTTGTTACTTACTCTGTCTGCTATACATATGCTACGACCAGCAGTGTCCTGTTGTGGCTGTTGATTATGATGTTGGTTTAGTTCTGTATCTCAACTCTGTCAATGATTAAAACCTATACCTACGAATTAGGGTGCATTACCAAGCGACAAAGTTTTCTACAATATTCGGTACCTTCATTCCTAAGAGTTGGAGATCTGTTGGTGGACAAGTACCCTAAGGGTCATTAAGGAAGGTATTACTTCCAAGGCTGCATCGTGTAATATGGTACTTAGGATTTGTTAACCAGACAGGAATGCAAAACTAAAAGTGGGAATATGTTTACCGACTGTTTTGCATCTGTGGAGGTGCCGGGTTTGATTCCCAGTTGCAGATTACAACATACCTGCTCTATCAGGTAAAGTTATCAGGGAGCCCATCAAACAGTGATTGAAAAGACAGAGGTAAACGTGACGAAATCTTGTGATGAAGAAAGTAAATAAAAAATAAGCTCAAACCATGACCAATTAGAGCACTATTTGATGACTATTTTATACACAGTATAGGGAAAAGCTCTCCAAATACTGATAGGGTGCATTCAGACCATGAAGCTAAACAACTTCCTATATGAAAATATTTCAGAATACGTACGTATCTTATTCTTAGTTTTTGTTTCTTTGTTTTTATTTCATGTATTTCAGAAAGGTATCCTTTACACCCTTTATAGGAAGATTTCGGTAACGATAATAGTTGTGCTAATTTGAATTACTTATATGAAAAATACTTAATAGGTACATCAAAAAATTTCCGTATATTTATATTGTAAGCTAGAAGGATGCAAAGATTTACAATCGTCCGAGCATAAAAATGCAATAAAGAATAAAATATGTACCCATTGTTGTTTGTAATAAAAGAACGTTATAATTAAATAAGGCTTCCTCTTGAAGCACTGGTAGGTAACAGGATATTATTAATTTCAGTTCAAACCGACCTTTATTAAACAAAAGTATTAAAACAGATAACTAACAATAACCCGACTGCGGTAATTTCAAACTTATATTTTGCGTTCGAAATTCATGACACCTCCCTCCCTCTCATCCTGTGGGACATGACACCGAGTCGTCCAACGACTCAATAAACCGTGATGTCATGAGTTGTTTCCGTCAAGATTCGGCCACTCGTTAAGACTGTAGCCCTTGAAAAATTTCTTTAATTCCTTGTCCACATACATACCTACCTACATACACACATACACTCAAAAACATAACCCTCCTTCTGAGGCAGTCGGGTAATGAGTTCTTTCCTTATAGCATCTTTTTGCAGTGTAAAACCTTAACCCATAAAGGCAAGATAATCGTGGACCTTGGCCGTAGGTATGTTGGGCAAGAGTTGAATATGAGGTGGCTCAATTGTCTTATAATTACTGCTCTTGAAATTTACTTTTGAAGATATCTTCTGTTTTTAGTGTGAGTCGCTGTCTATGATGGCGGTCGTCAACTATGTTAGAGGCATGCTACTTGCAGTAGGCGCTTGAAAAACTCTGACACCAGGGTTAATCGGGTCGTTGAATGACTCGGTGTTCCACACGAAGAGAGAGAGAGAGTGTGAGTAACATAGCATAAACACGGTGAATTGAAATCCCGTCCTCCCGTCGCCATCAAATACAATTATCAATGGCAAACTCACGCGCCCACACTGTGCATAACTTTATAATTAAAAAATTATAAACACGTTTGTGGAAAAACAATTTTCATATAGCAAAACAATCGGAATAATGTAAGGATTCATCTCACTTGAGTCCCAATCGAATCTGTTCAGTGGTTAAAGAGTTACAGTGCTTTAAAGAAACGCACATACATACCTATATGAACCCTGAAAACATAACACACCTTTTTTTGTGGGCAGTCATGTAATAAAATACGCCGACTTGATCAGGAGTAGAAGTAGTGACGGCCGAAATCAACAGGAGAGATCATCATCATCATCATCATCAACGTGGCGTACAAGATCAGCACTGACGGTTTGTTAATTGAATACCACATTTTAAAACACTTCCCGTGTAAGGTAAACAATTTTTGGAAAGCTTGCAAAATTTGGTATTCAATTTATCGCGAGTTTTCATCGCTTTGACTACATTCAATCAGTAAAGAATAAATTAGTCGCTGGGAATTAGTTGCAAAAACTATCCCGGTAGATGGAGCCCATCCACGCGTTAGTGGACAAGATATACTTGCTTAATTCGCAGGTTGGATTGGAACCGCGGTAGCCCAGTTCGTTAGGGCGTCGGCAGTACTGATGCCGAAGGTCGCAGGTTCAAATCCTGCCTGCGGTGGAAAATTTTGCAGGCTTTCCAAGGTTTGTTAATTTATTGCGTCAACAGTTTGGAGCTGCATTTTACACAGATGAACCTTATTGTAATGGTGGCAGGCTTGTAACCGAATTTATGGAGCCTAAACAGAGTCAATCTCATTCTAAAAGCCATTTAAATTATAAATTGATCAACATTCTAAGAGAACCATCTGCACCTATGTTTCAAAGAAACTGAGATCATAAAGGTACTTATATTCGCGTCTTTTCAATTAATTGAGACTTTACGTTTTTGTTCGTTAAACTTAAGTTGAAATAGTAGCCAATTAAAAAATAGCAAAAACAGAGGATACTAGATAAGTTTTTTGTTAAAAACAGACGCCTCGTGAATAGCTTTTAAGTGTTGTGATTAATATCCAGTCATTTGTTTCAGTTAATTATTTTAAATGTGTTTAGTTAATTGATTGTTATTTGTGTGTTCAAGATACCTGGTTTTTATATTAGCACCTCATAAGAAAATTCTTTTGTTTTACCTTTTTGAGCGTGTTGTAGCTCAATTTGTCAAATTTTGTTACTCAAAAGTAAACTCCGTGAAAATTAATCTTATATCTTTGTAAGTTACTCTTGTAAGTTGCAAAAAGTATTATAATTTTAAAACAAATCCCACCCAATACCTACCTACGTAAAAAGTGTTTTGAAAACTTAGTTCTAGTCATTTTATCATGGTTTTTGAAGTCTAAATGTACGTAAGTATTTTTTTTGCGTATTTTGCAGGCATTTTAATTCATATTATTCGTATTTAATAAGACCACACATATGGGCAAAATTGACGGAAAGCCTCTCTATTGAGGCCATTAAAATGAGACATTCTAATTTGAAAAGTTATGGAATTATAACAATTTATGTCTATAAAAGTTTTATTCAATTATGTTAGCAAGGTTTTGAAGTAATGAAATAAAATTATAAGTAATTTTATAAGACTCGTTTGAGTCGGGTCTTTAGGATTTAATACGAGCATCTTTATTTAATATTGCCTTGTAAAGAATAATTGCTCAATTTAGACATCATTTCTTTCTACCTATTAAGCTAGGCCGACCGAGAGCTTTAGAATTTTATTAATAGATTCGTTTCTTATCTAAAATACTTTTCATTCCCGTAGAGCAATTTGCTAGAATAGATAAATAAATAAATAGTTCGTGCGGAAGCGGCTAAGCCTACTGCCACCCCTAGTCCACTCAGGGTGTGTCGTAAAAGGCGACGCGACGTAGAGTTTTGCACCTCGGCTGAATATCTGTCGACTAAGGTCAACCGCATGGTGGCGGTGATACCACCTACAATAGCATTCCCAAAGAGGGTTGCCGTCAGGCAGGCTGCTGGGCATAAAACATAGCCAAATCCTTTTGCTACTTGATATTATGGTCTAACGAAACATGCTCCGCCGGCCTCATATAATTTGGGATAAGGGCAGGCATATGATGAGATAAACAAATAAATCTGGGGGCACGGCAGTGCCCCCACCAAGTCGAGCTGAAAGCGGCACGGCCGTACCATCCTTTTCTCGAACCAGTTCAGGCCATTTTCGACCCCCCCATAGCTCCCTTGTCGATAAGTTTAGAACCCTCATTTCAAAATATCTTATCAAGCACTACATAGACACGATACATTTCAAATTTCATCAAATTTATACTAGTAGTTTAGAAGTTATAGTTAGTCAAAGTTTCTTAATTTTTTGCCTGACTGACTGACTGACCGATCATCAAAATTCTAAGGTACTTCTAGCAGACCGAGGAGCTTCAAACTTAGAATACAACTTGTATTTAGTGTATGAATAAAGGGAAAACTATAACATTCTGCAAATTCGGTTGCAACTGCATAATTAACTTTGTATTTCCATACAAATGTATAGGATTACAAAGTTAACTTTGCGGATGGGCTTTAAAGAAATCTGTAGCTGAGGCTCATGAAGTAGTTCCAGAGAAGAGAAAGAGGAAGACTACCTACAAAAAGAAATGAGATCCCACCAAAAACATTCACTTGTAAAAAGAACCAAGTCTCGCATCTCAGTTCTTCTACTGTAAAAAGTTGTGAGATCCATGTGATTCCAAGTCGGTTATTGATAAATAGAATGACTTGGCAATCGCACACTATTTGCTTGTGAGATACGATGGTCTGGTGCGATGGCCGGGTCATTCTATTTATCAATAACCGACTTGGAATCACATGGATCTCACAACTTTTTACAGTAGAAGAACTGAGATGCGAGACTTGGTTCTTTTTACAAGTGAATGTTTTTGGTGGGATAGAAGTTTGTAGTAGTTTAAGTTGTAAAAATCATTTCTATTTTACCTATTTATGAAAGAATGTTTTCTGCTTGCGTATCGTGTGAAACAGCAAATCGATGAACTCGGTGTTTACTGACACAGTCCTATTACACCTAAGTACTAAAAAACTTCTCGCTTAAAGGTGTAATCATTACTTGCAATTACCTACAAATAGACACCATGGCCACAAAATAAGTATTACAGTACAAAGAGACGGCTTCATAGATACTCACACAGACATCTACCTACATATCGAAACGAAACCGTCTCGAACCAGATAGTAGCGATCGTCGGCAGCGTTCGGTGTGGGGAAAGTGTCGACTGGCAAGTGTAAATATTGTTATAATTTAATAAGTAAGTGTCATAGACTTAATGTAAGTAGTTTAGTATGTACCTACCTATGTATGTATAACCCAGGTAACACATTTCAAAACCCAGAATGAAAAAGTAGCTACCCTAGAGTGTAGAGCTGTCCTTCTGTAGATTCTCTATTTTGCGCAATTACCCACAAATGGACACCGTGCCCATCTCCGAGAAGTCTCAAAGAAAGTGAAACGCCACACTCGGCGTGTTCAAACAAGGATTACTCAGTTCTTAGAATGTGATTCGCAATGCTGCATTCTAGCATGCATTTAACCACCGACAGTGCAACATGAAGACCCCGTAGGTTACAATTTAAAATACGGTAGATAATGGCCTTTCTACGCCGCATGCGGCCTGCCCTAACGGCGCGACTCAAGCCAGCCGCTGGAGTTATCATTCAGCTGGGATCTCTAGCAAGAGTTTTAGATTATGGAAGACATCAATTCGCATATCTTTTATTGTAAATACCAATATAACTGATGTCAGTAACGGTAATCAATCCCTGAGCGAAAATGAACGCTTGAGGGTCCCTACGCCGCGCGGTTGTAGCTCCTTTTTAATAGTAAGCCCGTCGATTTAGAAGTCAAAAAATTCACTGTTAAGTTGAAGATTTTAGTTTGACAAGATCGGCGTGATACAGTTTTACATAGTCTCTTATTATAAATAAAGGTTAATACCGTGATGACGCCTACTGATACGATTATTATTTAATACAGTAAAAGATTCGACGTAAAACTTGTCAATATGAAGTGGCTTGGTGGAAGCGCGCAGGTGAATATAGAAGTCTTCTCCTGTTAAACTGTCTGTGTTACTTACTTGAATCCAGTCACCCCGTCAGTCTGGTCTAGTTAGAAACTGGACTTACCTGGAATGGCGGGAAAAAATATCATTAATACAACTTGTTTTAGCTTAGATCCTATGGGAACGATTTAGATTGGAGTTGGTGTGAATTAAAGTTAATTTTCAAGGGTTCTGTCAGTAAAAAATTAATATGAGCTACATTTTACTTTTAATCAAAAACATGCAAGTAAGCATTTTGTACAATCTAAGTTTGACACCGACAGAAAATTAACAGCAGGCTTTTGAAAAAACTATGCTTTCAGCCTGCTTTTAATAATGTTACTTTATGTACCTAAATAATTACATAGATAAGTAAATATGTTAACAAAATTATGTAACTTAGTGGAATTGGTATTGGTTGGTGGCGGTAAATGTGTTGTGAAAATAGCAATTCACAGTTCTTTTAATAGCTCAAAAGCGGTTACTAAAAACGATCCATTTAGATAACTCCACAAGACATATTAAATTCTATTTAGGTATGTCAAGTTAAAAAAGAAACTGGTGTGAAAACGTGCAGGGACTTGAAAGACGTTGCCCATACACGGGCAAAGTGGTGCTCGTTACACTGACAAGAGAGAACTTAAGATCAGTAGCAGATCATTCCACTGCTTTTTAACGGGCGAAAAAACCAAAGAGGAGGAGGTTGTCAATTCTTCGCGAGCTTTTATTATTAGTTGCACCTATCGTTGAAACATTCAGACACAAGCAAAGAAAGAAAGAAATAAAATACAAGCGTATTTATTCAATTACAATACCCAACAGCACGGTGATTTTAAGGTTAGGTAACTACTTAAGGTTCAACGTCAGAGCAAGCCGCCCAAAGTATGTCAATAGATGGCGTTAGTTACGTTATTTTACGTAGGTAACGTGGTATTACTATTTTTCACAATATAACAATGAATTTTCGAGTAAGCGGCAACCTTCGAAAATAGTTCACTGCTAGGAACAATAATTTAAATACAATTAGTATATTTTTTGAGTAATTCTGTTACATTTGCCGATACAAAGTTACATTTTGCGTTTCTGTATATAGACGAGACTCACTCACACACAGACAAGGCCAGTTTGAAAAAGGAAAGACCAATTTGACACTATGCTTTGAGTTTGACCTTAGCTTTGACAGCCGTTGTGGCTTGATAATGCTAACTAAGATTTGCAATTATATCTAAAGTAGGTTTCGATCCTGAGACTCAGAGCTCAATTTCAGAAAGTGTGATTTGTGAAATCGTTTACGGAAATCCGTAACACTCGTATCATATTTTCTACTACTTGAACTTGTTAATACCTTGGACGTGTTGGAATTGATTAGGATGTGTAAAATGGAAGAATATGGATGTGTCAGTAGTAGAACGTGTGATACGAGCACATTTATAAGCAGGCTTCCGCATGCGATAATTCAAAAATAGTACTCCTGGATGGTCCTAGCAAAATATTTTTATTGACGTATTTTTTATTTTATTTTTATAAACATATGAAATTGTGTGTGTATCTATCTAGCGGGGTCCCCTGAGGTATAACGATGAAATATATGAAAATGAATAGGCTTTTCAATGTACTTCACGACTTTGATAATGAAATCCAATGTACCTCATTCATTTTTGGAAAAAAGCCAAAAAACTACGTGATCTGGCTAGCGGGCTACTTTTTCATTTCAAAACAAAAATAAATTATAATTATACAGTTCGATTCGCCTTCCAATGTACTCACCAAAACAGGTATTAAATCTTTAAAAAGTTTGTTATTTTACGCGAAATACCACAATAAAAGATTTCTCTATCCAGCGGGCTACTTTTTATATTTACCACGTACAGACTTGAGAAATATACCATTTGGTTGCATTTTCAATGTACCCCTCAGTTTTGCTAAGTTTGATGTGAGATTATATCCTGATGCAAAAATATTTTGAAAAAACGATAATGCCTATATACAGGATGCTGTACAAACGTAAAACTCCATTATGGTTATGTGTGTGTTCAAATGTCAACCATTTTTAGCAAGGAATTAGAAATGAAAGTAAGGAACATAGTTGAAGTTCACACGAATTTACCATATCAATGATCACCTAACTGATTTACTACCAAATTTACAATATTTTTTATCATGCTTGTAGGTGTAACCCCCTGTAGTAAAAAACTCTGAGGCATGTAGGCATGGTTTGCAAAAATGTTGCAGTGTCGTTGTTGTTAAAAGTGGCCTCTGTCAAGAATGGTCAATTTTGCCAATGTCCAGTTAGAGGTTACAAGCTTATAAAAAGGGTTCAAACGAAAATAAAATTAGGTCGGTCGTGACGTGCACGTCATCACGCGCGTAACTATGATGTTGTAATGCATGGGATCGTACGAGACACGGCACGTGATCAACTGACGGCGACATGTGATGACGCCGTCAGTCAATGTGCCGCCTCTCATGCCATTGCGTACATTTAAATCGGTACGCAGCAGATACGAGCACGCGGGTGAAGCCATAGGTAAAAAGCTAGTATTTTTATAACACTTAACTATTTTCTGATGCTAACATCTATGTCGATGCTCAGTTTCAGATTTGTAAGTCTAATCTCTGCCTTTTGATCTAGACTTCTTTCATCTTTTACAGTATTTTTATAATTTCTTCCGTTTTATGTTCAACAAAAGTTTTTGTAAAGCTAGGCAGTATAGTCTTTCATCTTCGCCTGTCCTGAATGGACCACCATGAAAAAAAAAGTGGCAACTCTAACCATTGCACTGGTATTTTTCTTTTACTTCTCATAAACATTTTGTTTTATCCGTCAATGGCAGATGTATTTTCAAATCAAATTATTTATTTTATTTTTACTCGGATATTCAATGATTAACTTAAATTGTATTATAAGCAGTGAAGTACCCTACAGTGCAGCAAAAAAGAGTAGACAAAAAATGAGGGCGCCACTATGTATGAAATTTAAAAATTGAATGGCAACATTGGCTATGAATGGCATCAATTTAGAATGAAAATTTTGTAGTTCCATTTTATGTAATTTCTACTCTTTTTTTCTGGACTGTAAGTGTAAACATTGAATTAAGAATTTCAATTGAAGAGTTAACAAGACATTTCCGAATAGATCAAGAGGATGTTCCTAGCACCTGCAGAAGACAGTATTATCTCCCTGCTGGAGCCATCACTCATCCGGCGCAGCAGCGCTGGAATCTTATACTGCGTGTTACAAAACAACCAATAATGCTTAAAGTAGGTCAAAAAACTGAACAACTTTCCCCATGGAATATGGGTCGAAATATGAAAAGAAAATTTTACCTCCCATACAAAATTATCTCAATTTTTATGAGACATTCATTGGTTGTTCTGTAATACGTTGTATTACTGACACTGGCAGAATTACCAAGATGGGTAAAAGTCGATATTATAAAATAATAAATGAATAAATAAACATTGAATGTTTTTTTGCTGATCTTACAGATCTGTTTTTAGATATTTTCCAATTATTCAATGCTTTTATAAATAAAACTTAGCAAAACTGAGGGGTACATTGAAAATGCAACCAAATGGTATATTTCTCAAGTCTGTACGTGGTAAATATAAAAAGTAGCCCGCTGGATAGAGAAATCTTTTGTTGTGGTATTTCGCGTAAAATAACAATCTTTTTAAAGATTTAATACCTGTTTTGGTGAGTACATTGGAAGGCGAATCGAACTGTATAATTATAATTTATTTTTGTTTTGAAATGAAAAAGTAGCCCGCTAGCCAGATCACGTAGATTTTTGGCTTTTTTCCAAAAATGAATGAGGTACATTGGATTTCATTATCAAAGTCGTGAAGTACATTGAAAAGCCTATTCATTTTCATATATTTCATCGTTATACCTCAGGGGACCCCGCTAGATAGATACACACTGAAATTGTGTAGATGCATTTTTGATTACTGAAAACTACTTTTACATTAAATAACTGCCACCAACAGTTTTCACGAAAAATGTCGCCAAGATGAGCGCATTATGTCTAAACCCTGCAAAAAAGTTATCAGGTCTCAAGTAGAACCAGGCTTTTGAAACTACACACCCTCGTTTTGGCGTCGGCGTATTTGTGATATCCAGCATTACATAAGCGTTTTTTTCGGCAAAACGCGAACGCCACGGTATTGCCGTGATTTTTAAAATTTACTACGCGGCGTAGTTGAAACTTCTCGGTACCTACTCTGAGTTCGTCCTACAGAGAGTATTATATTTAGATTTCTATAGAAAACGCTATCCTATAAAGATCACACTCTTCTAAAGTATACCGAAAACTAGAATTTGAAAAAAGGTAGGTCTTACTCGAATTAATTTTAATTTTGTGCTTTTATCAGTTTCTATCACAAAATTTTAAAACCCGCCAATTCAACTAAATAATGTTATGGTTGTAATTATGATAAAATTTGGCTTTAATTTAGATTTTAACTCTTTTTTAGGTGTAAGAATTTGGCCTCCATTTCACATTTATATGTTTTTGGTGGGATTTCGCCTCTTTTTGTTCGGAATGTGATAAAGTAACTACAAACTTTTTTTTATAATTTTGGCTTGAAATCAGATTTTCACTAGTCTAAAATCCATTTTTTATAATTTTATTTTGTTATCGATTATTATTGTTACACATAATTATGTCTATAACCTGACGTGCACTTGCCCATTTTCCAAATTTTTCTTTTACTTTCATGCTAACGATAATTATGACTAGCTTGATCCCAAATTTCAAATTCTAGGGCTGTACCTAGTAAACTAGGTATCCATTTTTATACTTTTTCCTTTTCTTTCATGCTAACGACTACCTTCATGTTAAATTTCAGCTTTCTAGGTCTTCTAAAAGTAGTCAAACATTTGGTGATCAATGAATCAGTCAGTCAGTGAGTACCAAATTTACGTCTTTCTCGGGTCTATATTTTTTATATCAATAGCTACAATGATGTAACTTGGTATTCAAAGTAAGTTTTACATGGTGTCATTATGTGTGTAAACTGTGTAAAATTTCATTCTGTACAGTAGATAAATAGATACCTATGTAGGTACAGGGTGCGGATGTGACTTGAGTAATTAAAAAAACCGGCCAAGAGCGTGTCAGACACGCCCACAAATAGGGTTTCGTAGTCAACGTTTAAATATCAGGTTTTTCAGCATTACAAACTGAATATTGTTGCTGGTTTGTTAGCAGCAGTATGATGACCAACCGCAAATAGCAAAACTCAATTTTTTCTGAAACCTTTGCGGGTACAATATCCGTTATAGTTTTCATTGTAACTTCAGATTGTAAGCTATATTCCATATTTATTTCAAATTTTTAGCGTTTATACCTTAGAAGTTACAGCTGGAACAAATTATGAGTCAAAAACGCCCTTTTTAAAAGCAAATATCTCGTGACAGAAACATTTTAGTGACTTTGTTTCAAAGAAACCTCATCTTAGTTTTAAAAGACCTATTCAACGATACCCTACTCAATATTACAGAAGAAAAAATTTTTTTTTGCCCCCCTTTCACTTGTATGGGAGGGGGTCCAAAAAACATTTAAAATATTTTTTTCTTAACATTTCTATATTTGGGTCAACACGATCTATCTTCTCACCAAATTTCATGTCGATAGCTCTAAAACTGACGAAGATATGAGGGCGCGGCATACAGACAGACAGACAGACAGACAGACAGACAGACAGACAGACAGACATGACGAAACTATAAGGGTTTCTAGTAGACTACGAAACCCTAAAAAGCATCGATTATTAACAAAAATCGAATTTTCATTGTTTCTTTTGCGCGGACTTAGAAAATTTTGAAAATGTAATCGATTTTCAAATAATCGATTAATTCTTATTTTATAAAATCGATATTTCTTTTTTAAATATTTATCTATTTTTTAAATAATCTTTTTTTTCACATCCCTGATACAGGCGGGTCAAAAGAGTGCAGTGTGTAACACTGTGCGCGCGGCTTGTGTTTAGAACTTGGCTGGTGCACTGTCGTGCGCTTTGATAAACAAGGATATTTCAATCGTTTTATGAAACCTAAACCATGTTTAGTCCAGGACTTCTAGGTGAGGAGAATATTAGTCTAGGTTCCTTATTTGTAACACTCGTAGAAATAAAAATACATTTTTCCTGCAAATTTTATTTACCTTTTTATATTTTGTACATAATTAAGATTATGTGTCGTACATACGTATATATATTTTATTACTACCACTTCCATTTCGGTTCTTAGTCCAGGTGTTCTAGGTAAAGGGATTACCTACCGTTTTAGCGTTTATTTAAATAATGTTGTAGGTGCATTGCATCCATCTCTTCCCGTCGGTTGCCTCACTGCTGAGGATCATGACTCCGTACTCTATCTTTCTTTGGTAATTTGTTCCCATTTAGCTCGATCTTTTGCTTCATGTAGAGCCGTGTTGGTGGACATCTCCATTTGTTCGGAGACTTGATCTAGCTACCGTTCCGCGCATTGTCCTGTGGCCCTTTTTCCCTCAATTTTCCTCGTCAACAGCAGTTTTTTCAGAATGTCTGATTCTCTTCTGACAATATGTCCAAAGTACTGCAGTTTCCGGAGCGTGCATTTCGCGGTGTGGACAGCCGTGTGTTTTTTCCAGTGTCAACTCCTCTAATATGATTACGTTGGTTGGTCCATAAAGCCGCCCAGGGAATACGGAGCATGCGACGCCAACACCACATCACGAAGACGTCAATTCTCTTTTTATAAACAGCCTTGAGGGTCCAGGATTCTGAGCTACGGCTCAGTTACGGCTGAATATGGAAATTTATAGGTACTAAAGGAGGACTTTTGTTTGAAATTGGTTTTAAATTTAACTATATGTACGAAATAATAAAACGCTAGTTTTATTTATATTCTCTCTGCGAAATAATTAAGAAATACGATCAAAATCAAGTTTTTGATATTTACATTTTTGAAACTTTTGATTTTGAGTTTTATTTGTGTCAGTCATTGAAAGCTTACGTCAAAATCAGGACCTTTCAGTGAGTTTCATCTCGGGAGTTTCATACTGAGATAAGAGTTTTAAAACGTATTCTGAAGAGATTTTTATTCAATGTGCTCTAGGATTTCTATGGATCGCACTCACACATACGGAAATTGATCAAATATTTGCATATTTTCTAAAGCTAAAAAAACCTCAGAAATAACTTAAATATCATATTTTTATCAGATTCTCTAAATTAAAATGGTCTAATTTGCGTTATAAGTAACACTATATTCCATGTATGAAACAGGGTAGTTTTTCTGTCTTTGCCGAATAAAATTTGTATGGAAATCTGCTCTGACGTTTATCCTTAAATGCGTTTCAAATCTGCCATTTTGAATTTATGGAATATTAATTACGAGCAGTGTCACTCTATCGATACTCCATATGTCAACATCCGCAAAGCCGTTTAATCTGTAGCACATGAAAAAGAATTTACATGTCCACCTACATAAAAAAATCACAACCCTCCTTATGAGGCAGTCGGGTAAAAATAGTTTCTATTAGGGACCCCTAAATACCTACAGGCTAGCCATCCGTCGAGACACTAAGACGTAGGCAGTAAGTGCAGCCTGTCTGCTAGATTCATTAATCCCATAGGCCAGTTATTAGTCCCACATTAATTTGATATATTTTTACTCTATTTTTCAGAGCTGGCAATATGTAACTGTCTTGGATCACAGTCTTGTTTACGTCGATTATATCTGGAGTAGATTTCTATGTCTAGCTTCGATTTTATTATATCTTTTGAGTTTCTGTATTTTGTAACTATTTGAAACCAGTTATTTTATCTATAGTTAAAGGAACAATACAAAGTTCGAATAATTGAAACATTCAATCTGACTGTTTGGGAGAAATAAAACGCTCAAAATGCCTTTAACTACCGCTACTGCGCAGCAAACACTAATTACAAGCCAGATATATTATTATTACAGCAAAAAGTGAAGTATCTTTTGCCGTGAGTAATACCAAACACAATAACACTTATACTATACAAAACACAATTAATAAGAGATCAGACGAATGAGAAAAATTAAAAGCTCACAAAGCCCTTTAAAAACATATTCAATTAAATTCTTTATGTTGATGGAACATCTTTCAAGGTTGCGTTCAAGACAATTGCAGATAATTCGTTTTGAAAACTGCGTGTGGTATAATTAAGGCGATATAACATTACAAGTCTGTCACACCAAATTGGTACCTGCCCGAGGTCGCGATGATTTCGTACGGAATGAGACTTGGACAGAACAATGAGATTTGTACAGAATCAATCTTTAAATCAAGATTCTTTACGATAATCAGGCAAAAATATAGTGAAGTCTCAAGGCACATGACATGAGAAAACCTATCCATCTACCTAATTATAAAAATTATCTGTCACTTGTCACTCACTTTATTAGAATTGTTAGCATAATCACTTCAAAAGCAGTCAGTGATTCATCTTTAAGTGGAAGTAGTTCCTAAGCATAATCGAGGATTACAAGACGCACTTGTGAAAATATAATTTGTTCCCTCAAGTAAAATTTTTTTTAGCACCCCATCAAAAACTATATCTACATTAAATAAACACGGTGCGAACATCTCTTTACTCTTTCTTAATCTGACAAAGCGACTGATATAATTATATTGCCAGACATTTTGCACACTAAAGATGAATGAAATTGTAAGTCAGTTCACATTACAGTCATCTTAAACCAACCGAATAAATAATGAAGCATGATATGAGTTGCAATGTAAGAACGAGAAAAAAGTGCAATTCAGAACAAAATATCCAGTAGCAATAAGCAAATGGAGTTTTAATATTGTTTATTATTCCGCTTCTTCGAGACACAAATGAAATAAAGAGACATGTAGAAAAATGCAGTATCAGATACCTCGACACCAAACAAAATAATACAGAAAATAAAGTAGTCTATACGATATAAACGACTTATTGATTGATTGACTGACACTATGTTCTATGCACATTGACTGATACAATCGCACCAAATTAATGCTTGTCTTCTACTCATAGCGAGCGAAATATTTTTTTGTTTGTATGTCTCTAACAGATTAATGTTTTTATTCCATTTCAAAACTCTAAGAAAATTCTATTATAATATGAATGTTATACTTAGGTACATAATTATTTTATTCGATGAAAAATGTCTTGAATTTACTGAAAATATTGTTTTTGAGTCCATTATTCTTTTAGAGTAGGCTCAGTTAGTAAAAACAATAATACCTAATGTACAGTATTGGTTGATCCCGTTGTTGATAGTTCAGGTACAAAGTTTTCGCCATACTGAAGTATAAACCAGTCATGTGTAAATGAATCATATTTAATGAAAACAATATTTAAAAAGCATTCGAATGACTTCCTCAATAAAAAATCTACATAAAAACCGTCGCAAACATTTATGACCAGTTCGTTTGCAGTTGTCCGATAAACATGTGAAACGTACTAATCAGTTCTTTTTTATCGGCAGCGTAATAGCATGTTATTTATAAGTTCATATGCACAAGGCTATAAAAGTTTAAGTTAATAGTTCCACAAGGCTCCATGCTGGGGCCACGTTTTTATAGAACTTTGAAAATCCTCTTAACGCCTTAATTATTATTGTCAGGTTAAGGATTTCTGCGGTTTTCAAAGCTTTAAGTAATATTTTATTTTAATATTAGTTCTGTATGATCATAATCCACGTTAAGTGAATACTCATGAAGCGTTATTGACCGATGAGTAAATGGTAAAACCGCACGATAAATAATAAATCATATGACATATTCAATACCTGTTTGTGTCAATATTTGAAGAGCTGGATGGAAATTTAAAAGGCTAATATATGAATTAAGCAACGTTAAGCGGGTAATTAAATATAATGAACTAGCTCGTTTGTAAGACGTGACCGAGCATCAAAAAGCCTGCTCAGAAAAAACAATTTGTTGGATACCATATATTTGAAGAGACTATCAGCAGCACTTCAACCTACTTATTTAAGAGATCTATTTAATTTGTTAATTTTTAGAAATTAAATGCTACACGAGAATATTTTGATCCCTTAAACGGGTAATTTGATGTGCTGCTTGTAGTACGCAATATAACTAAAATAGATAACAATAGTCTCATCAACTATCGAACACTACGCAATGAAGCAAATAATGACGATGTAGTAGTCCCTATTGTACTACGAAACGAAGAGTCATCAGTAACAAAAGATCAAAGATGAACAACTGAAGATAAGGTTCAGCATTTGATTAAGTATTTTTTGCTACGTGTCAGCGTACTTACACGTGTCTTTGTAAATAATGTAATACAAACGCTTTCGTAAGTAAGTAAATAAACATTTTATTCGGTAAATAAAGAAAACTGAGCCAAAGCAAAACAGTACATGTTTAAGTACCATTTAGCTAAGCTTTGGACCCATTACGCTGCTGAAATAAAAACATCGTGAAATAACGAAACCAAAAGCAAAACACACCAGGTGCTTCACGTAGGAGTTGTCGGAGATAACTTTTATATTTAGCCAGCTAATACCATTAAAGCAGGAATCGTGGAACGTCGCAAATTGCATACCATTTTCCTTGTACGACAGAACAGATTCTGAATTTGTAAGAAGGTTGGAATCTGCTGCGTTTTTGTGGGGCGTTTCAAGTGTGTCAATTTGAAATGGTTCAACCGCAAAAGTAATAATTACAATATGAATGCATCCGACATAAAGCGTAATTTGTGTAATTTTCAAGTTTACCGTGAACCATGGCTAAAACAAAAATACTGCATCGAAAACAGCAACTTAAGGCCCGTATTATTAGCGACTTCAAACGACATAATAATACACAAACCAATGCCAAAACAACCACGTTGTTCAACAAAAACAAATACAATATAAACCACAAAACACGTTTGTAACATCACCAAGAGGTATAAATACATAATCACGACCAACTGACACATTTCTCTTGACCCTCAAAGAGTTGCTAGACCACTCGACGAGGCGAGGCTCTAAAATATAAAGGATCTATAAAAACTAGAAGAGCCTATAAAACCAAGTTTGATTTGCATGGAAATTAAGATGTAGGTTCTGTAGTTTCATTAAGTTTTATTAGGCCAATTAAAAAGGCGTAAACTTTAATGATTAAACTTCATTAGCTGGACCACACACGGCCCTGCGATGAGATGGATAGTTAATGAAAAGGTTGGTGGAGTTAGGCATTCAGAGAGATCTTTTATTGTTTTCACCGAGTAAACCATAATAATAATACTCTTGTGTTCGCGTTTTACCTGAAGTATATTAGGTATGAAAATGCCTTTGGTTGGATAAAATTTCTAGCAAGAGATTAACGGCATACGCAACCACTGTCATATAAATGAGGTAGGTACACGTCATAATTACACGATACAGTGTAACGAATTTGTTACATCTTGCGTTCACTTTGCACCTATTTGAGACATAAATGAAACTTACTGCATCTTGAACAGTAAATATGACACTTCCAGTTATAGCTACCTCTTTGAAGATGGCGATGGCGAAAGTGAATTAAAGACCGCAGAGGGGGAAGGGGATCGAGGGGGAGGGGTATAGTAAGGTGCGTACGCGCACGTTGCGTAACTCGTCGTAACCGCTGACATTGGCCGCTGTTAGGGTTGTCAGATTGAACATGCGGAAATTAAGAGCGAGAACACAGTTACAAAGAACTCAGTTCAGCAGGGCAATGCTGCCAATACTCTGGGGACCTTTGGGAAAAGTGTGACTCGGGAGGTTTTTGTGGAAAAGTTTTTTTTCATATCCACTTTACGACGCGTGATGCTGAAAGTATACATTTTGGTTTCCTTTAAACGAAGCTTGTGCTGATAAATTATGTTACAAAGAGAAATAATGCGGTTACAAAATAGTACTTATTGTCGTGGTGCACTTGTTAGGCACAGGTCGGGATAGAGTCAAACTTTTCGTATGCAATTTTTTCCCGATACAATAATAGACAATAGACAAAGACCCAAAAGATTGAATTTAGTGGCCGATCTGTGTACGTGTGGCATCCATAGTCACTTGTTACTATATTTTCCTGTTGATGATTGGTTGATGTGCAAGTCATAAACGTAAATATTGTTTATTGTTTATGTTTCAAACAGCTACTGTTTATTTTCGTGTAAATTCTGGGACGAACAAATATAAACGACGTTGAGACTATTTGTCTTGGTGCACTTGTAAGTCAAATGTCAGGATAGCAACAAATCACGCGCGCAGAACTGATGACCGCAACTACAGAAGCGGTCAGGGTGGTCGGGCCGGGCCGAATTCTGGGCACGCAAAATTGGTTGATCCTCCGTGTGATGTCGGCTTAGAATAGCATCACCTCATTTCTACCCGTAGGTGTCGTAAAAAGCGACTAAGGGATAATTATCTAGGGAATGGGCAGCAGCGTTCCCTGTGAATTTACACATCTTGCACTGCGTTCGCCAATCCGCCTGCCACGCGTGGTGAGTATGGCAATAACCCCCAATACGGGGAGGCCCATGTCCTGCAGTGGACTATTGTGGCTGTAAAGGTAAGGTAAAGGGACTAGGTATTTGTATTCTGAAATAATCAAGCTATATCGCACCAGTACCTAAGACAAACCGAGTTTTACAGGCAAAAGCTACAGATAGGTAAGTCATAAATTTTTACGTATAATCTTTTTTACTACGGATGAACTCGACCTTAAAAAGACTCGTAAATCTATTAATCCATTTCTGCGTATAAGGACACAAACACACTTGCTTCCACTCTTTCTCTCTCTTCGATTGGGACGCTGAGTCATCTAATGACCCGATGGACCCTGGTGTCAGAGTCCTATTCTAATGGTCATACAAGTCACATGAGGTATTGCATGTCTTATAATAAAATAATTCCTAGAATGGATGTTATATTATAAACTCAATCATGGTTCAGGGCCGATTCACGTCCAAGGTGTTTGCACAAATGGTTTTACAGAAAATTATTTACGCAATGTTCAACCATTAGCAAGTGCTGTAGACAATTGTTTTATATCGAGAAATAGAAAACGATAAATCAAAATATCTCTAAAGCATCATAGAAAACGAACTAACATAGGTATATTAAACTGTAGGTATATTCGTGATTTTATTATTATTATAGACGATCACACCTTATGGTCGACCGTGCGTGTTTGTCAATGTCTTGAGTAAAATCGGCGGCTAAACTCTCCACCAAAAAAAAAAAAAACTGGAAAGTTACGCAAAGAAGATTTCCCATTTTTCGCTCTTTAAATATTTTATATATTTTTTTACAACATATGGATAACTTAGTCGGTAGATATAAAAAATAATTATTACGAAATGCTCACGCATCTAACTAGAATTCTAGTCTAGAATTTAAGTCACTAAAATGTGTAAAATGTTTGAAGCATTTCCCGTTGGTAAACTAAATGTCTTAAAGACATCTAAGTAGGAAATTAAATTCATTACGCTAACTCTTTTGAGGTTATTTAGCTAGTTATTTTAGAAGTTCATTCATGACTGTTTTACTAATTTTGTTTCATTTAAGTTTATGTAGCACAGACTCATAACAATATTTATGTAGAGATTTTTTGGAAATGCCGAAATCACTAACCGTCATCTTCTGCACTTTGATGACGACGTAACTGCTTCGTGATATAGAAAATCAATTATGTATTGATCCCTCAAATGGAGATTTAATGGCTATTTTCAATCATAATTTAAATCAGTAGAGTGGAAGAAAATAGATACCTATTTTTTTACTCTATTACAGCGGTAGCTGTTTAGTATTCTTTGATTTAAGTGATATAGAGTTCAACATAAACTTGATTTTCACAGAATCATTAAGAAAATCCAGCCTAGTTGGGCCCTTACTTTTACAAAGACTGTGTAGACGACCTGAAAGTACTTAGGTCACAATTTGCAGCAGACGACCTATAAATATTTTAACGAGCTGTTTCACGCCAGGTTAGTCTTGGCTAATTCATATTCTCGCTAGAATTACTACCTATTAATTTATAAATTATTTCCAGACACAATAAATTTGGCGGAGTAGATGTTACGTTCGTTTGCTTGTGTGTTGACAAATCGGCGATTATGGCTGAAATATTAAAACACTGCTGAAACCGATCTTATTACGTTATGGAATTTACTTGACGTTTTCAGACGAGCACCAATAGTTAGTTATTTCGATTTTTGGCTACTAATCGATATCAGGCGTGACTGAGCAACAACCTGTTTAGATAAACGCTAATACACACAAGCTCTGGCACAGGTATATTTGTCAACTAAATGAAACTTTTTGGAATAACTTAAACAGCGATCATTGATGCATCCAATCACTGACGTTTACACCTTGTAAATATGCCACAGAAATTCCCCGCGACCCAACAAGCCGTTACACTAAACAGGGTCTCCCAAATCCGCCGTGGAACAATAAATCCTGCCCGGCCGTATGCGCACACGCATCTATTTTCGCATGCGTCGTAAAACTGTATGAAACGGCACTTTGGCTTCAAAGAGGAATCGGAACGTACAGGCTGACCATCAGCGTTTATTCTGATATATTTCCCGGCAATAAAGATACATTGAAAATATTGGGATCGGTTTTGATGGACTGCTATTTTGAATGAAGGTTGGATTTTTAGATCTAGCTACTTACCTACTAAAGATTTCCAGCTTTCACCTAGCTAGAATAAGTGGGTATTACTAGCAATCATATTTTTTATGTTTGTTTGTTCAACTTTCATACAGTTTGTAAGATAGATTGATCCCTTCAAAGGAAAGATTGATGTGAAAATTGTCATTGACACGAAATAAGAAGTAAACCAATTTTATTTCATATAATAAACAATTACACGAATATTCGTATATTCCGGTCGTTTAATAAAAATTGCTTACAATTTGCTCCAGTGGTTCAAAAGAGTTTTAATCAAAAGCGGTACACTAAAGCCTAGCATAAAATTAAAATGGTCCCATTTTGACCCAGGCCTCTAATCGATTCCGCCTACCTTCACAAAACAATTTTCATACGATAACGAATTTAATTCCCTCCAAAATTATACAGGCAGAAAACATTTAACCCACCTGACGTTCGAAATTTGAAATCTCCGCGATACATGCAGTGTTGCCATCACTGTTCTTTAAAAATATAGTAAGAGCGACTTTTTATAAGATTAGCTAGTTATTTTATGAAGGAAGCTTATTTTAAAAGCAAAGTAGTAGTATGTAGGTATTACCTTTCGGAAAGATTTTGAATCTATATTTCTTATTTCCTATTTTTTTCCTTCCTAGAGTCCAAGCCACGAAAGATGACACATCTGCCATCTAAAAATTTATTGTTCAGTACACATTTACTTGACACATTAAGTGCAATTTTAGTTCATTTTTCACCGCAGGACTCTTTTCGTAGCACCGATTCTACCGATAAGTCGTACAATCTCGTGCGATGTCGGCGAAGCTCGTGATTACGCGTGATTAATCGCATGCTCACAAAAACTTGGGGTATTGCTAAGACACTTACCGAAAACTTTGCGTAGTATTCGATAACAAAAGTAAGGCTGATGAGGATTCTAAAGGTTCCGCCTGGAGGAGTATTTTTGAATAAAAAGATCTTTTATTTCAAGAGGGGTTAATTCTTTTAAGTTGGTAAGTTCAATTATTTGAATATTCCTATAGCGCGTTTTAGAATCCTGGTAGCGCCCTCTCTGGAGCGACGAGAAATTTGTTAGCCACACGAATGGGTAAAGTCAAGAAGAAAATATTTTCTTCATGGTATAGTTTATTATTAGTTCAATATCCAAAATAGGTAGACCATAGCATAGGCAGAAATACGTTTCGCTGAACGAACATTGACCGAAATATTTATGCAAAACAGACCCCTAAAACTTCATAAAAACCTTCACAGACTACACGATACGGACATAAAACCCGACGTAATTCTAGTTCACATTATTGACACGTCAGCTAATAGTCGGATAGCGTGTCGGCACAAAGGAATAGGCAAGGATGTCAGAAGACTCGAAACAGCTTTTGTAATGGTCGTTATTTATTACCCGTAGTTAGGCTTAGCTGTGTACCTATTAGGTAGAAGTGGATTAGTCTAATGCTTCACTTTGAAAGAACTTTTTTAGCGTTAAGCGATATTATTCTTGCTCAAAATTAGGGCTAAATGAATAGCGTCTCATTTTTGTGTCAGTTGGGTGGTTTGGTCGTTTCATTTTCCGCTGTCTGAGACATACCCGCAATGAAAATTGAAGGTCGTTGCATTAGGAAGGAAAACTTTCAACCTATTGAAGATGGTAGCAGGTGCGATCTGCCTAAACGCACAAATAAGATGTAACTAAACTTTGTTAAGTACATATTTTCGACCAACCATTAAAAAAAGGCACAGTCTAGAGTTCTTCAATTTCTCAGCTCATGAAAATTGCCAAAAATAGAAGAAGTGTAAACTACCTATTTCTGGTAAACTATTTTTCTATTGAGCGCCTATGAAAAGGGTCTGAAAAATAAACAAAACAGATGAGTTGTTATGTCTACTCCACTGCTCAAAGACAATCGTGTTCATACCTACTCAAAAAACCCAAATGGTTCAAAGAGCATTCCGTAATGATGTTTACGCGTCAACACACAAAAAGCTTTTGCATCTATTTAAACCTTCGAAGCTGCCAGTATCGAGTTGACGTCATTCATTCAAAAAGTAGCGCAATAAGAGCGCAATCCTATTCATACAGACTGAAAAAATGTGTATATTGCAAGTATTTCAAGAGGTGAACTAGCCTATGAAACTGTACCTCCTAGCCCTGTAAAAAATATATGTATTGAAACTTTTGATTGCTTTTGAGCCTCTCTTTGAAATGGTAGAGCCATTGTAATTTTTTTATTTTTCTTTATATAGGTATCTCGAGTAAAATTAAGTATTTTTAACATCTGTATATTCTGTGATTTTACGTCAAAAATCTGACTCCACCACTCTATTTACTTTTACCCATTGATCGTCTGCAATATAAACTGGACTAGACCATTCAAAATCATAACCAGATACAAGGGTGATTCAGCTAAATATAGGAAAACAGGTCTGCGAGATTCTATCCTGGCTACTAACGTAACGAAGCAAATTGTGTGGGAGTTTATGCGCCTTCAAGAAAAACATGCATTCAATAAAAAACGGCCAAGTGAGAGTCTGACTCGTGTACGAAGGGGCCGTACGTAGTCTATACCTTTATCTATAAGATTGGCATAAAAATCAAGTTTGTTGTATGAGAGCCCTTCATTTTTATTTTATTATAATATTTTTAAGTATTTGTTACCTCTCATGAGAAACAGCCATCGAACCATCACAGATAAAATCAAGTAAAAAAAATATTTTTTTATTATTTTTTTAATATCCTTTATTGTAGTGGTAATTAAAATACGATATCTGTGTAAATATCAACTCTTTAACTATTGCGGTTTATGAGATGCAACCTGGTGACAGACAGCGAAGTAATAGGGTTCCGTTTTCACCTTTTTGGTACGGCACCCTAAAAATGAAATTAAATGGAACACACACACCTACAATTATGAAATTGACGTTAGTCTAGTAATGTGTGTATCTGTACGAAACAAAAGGTCAAGATTATCTACAAGATCACTTTGTTGTCTGCGTATCTGTCTGTCTAAAATCATATTATTTTCCAGACAACCAAGGTGTTAATTTTACAGATTCAATGTCGTCTTTCACGGCGCCCTCGGTAAAAACGATACGATGATGCTACACTCAGCTGACAATATGAAACAGCTAGTTACCACAAAGTATTTACCTTCTGTTGGCACTTACAGCACAAACCACTTTAGAATTTAATTGGAGTACCTACGAAATCGTCCAAATACATAAATAGGCAATCTTTATTAATGCGTGGCAATGCCTACGGTCTCGGTAACTCAGTAGCCTAGATAAAAAAGAAAACAAAGAAAAATCCCCTCAGTGTTGTAATACAAGCCGTTAATGGAATAATCTTGTTTTCTACCGCCATTCTGAATTTTAAGAACAGAACTTAGGATCTTTTTAATTAAAGTACAGGGATGCTAATTAGGAAAATAATAAGAAAAAATATATTGAAGCGCGCGTCGAAATTTATGTCATGCTCCTGGGTTTGGTATTATCAAGTTTCATTGTATGGTTAAATTAATAAAATAGTACAGGTACTACCGCACCTAAATAACAGTAACTTTTCAACACCTAAGATCCGAAATCGTACAATCATACTTAATTAAGCTATTATTTCTGCCACCTTTCTAAACAGGACTCGTAAGTCTCCCATGTCTTCTAAATGCCTTTCTCCAGAACTGTCTCTTGGAAACCTGAGAACGAGATTGGTGGCGAGAAAAATGGGAGGCCTTTTCCCAGCACTAGGATATTGAACAGGCAACAGAAAAAATAATGAATCCTTAAAAAAATGCATCTACAGCACCCGGTGCTGCATCGTTAAGGCCACAACGGTGATTCATAATGTAGACAACAAATTCATATGTAGACGACTTTTTCATAAGAAGCTACATATTATGCGCCCCAAAAACACATGGCGGAGAAAACAAAACGAGATGCACTATGTGAATATGCAGGTATACCCCAGGTGAACAATAATGCACCCTGGCCCATCAGGTGTAGTGTGACACTGATGTGACCCAAATAGTGGGACATTGTAGCCAAATGGCCACCGAGCACATTTAGGGCAGCGAGGAGAAATGAAGGCGGCAAGGCTTTACGGGAACGTGAGACAGAAAAAAGAGGTTTATAGAAGGTTTTCTTTTGCTCTTTAAGAAACTATCAATTTAATCTTTAGGGTGGATTCATATTGTGTGTTTGCTGGTACAAAGTCACCGCGTAGAGTATGCGCAGAGCACGCGTACGTCTAAGTCTGCCCTTATGGTTAACTACTACCAAAGAATCTAACAGGCAACAAAATAACCTAAGAATACAAGGGTTTTTATAAGAAGACTGTAATAAAAAGAATTAAAATAAGTACCGAATATAAATTCGTATAAAGTTATTTATATCAAGTCCCATTTCGGTAGGCATAAGAAATAAAACTTTTGCTGCACATGCGAGATTCTATCGTCGTCGTTATAAGTTCAAGCCAGTGGTTCAAGCTAATATAAGTTCCATTCAAAAATAGACCACTACCACTAGATATTTCTAGTGGAATTTTAAGTCGTTATTAAGATAGTAGGTTGATTCTTTGACTTTCTGTTTATAAATGCATACTCTACTAAAAATACTTTTTTATTTCTGGGAAACAATAGTGTTCAGATGAGCAGTTGTGTAGAAGCGCAACTTAAATAACATGTCAATCTACGGGTGCCGTAAAATGGTAATCCCACCAAAAACATTTACTTGTAAAAAGAACCAAGTCTCGCCTCTCAGTTCATCTACTGTAAAAAGTTGTGAGATCCATGTGATGCCAAGTCGGTTATTGATTTATTCAAGGACTACTTCAGGGAACTTTCATCTTAAGCAATTGCGTAATTAGGTAACAGACATCATCTTACAGTAACTATATCGATATTTAAAAACTTTTATATTTACAATAACTAGAATGACTTGGCAATCGCACACTATTTGCTTGTGAGATACGATGGTCTAGTGCGATGGCCGAGTCATTCTAGTTATTGTAAATATAAAAGTTTTTAAATATCGATATAGTTACTGTAAGATGATGTCTGTTACCTAATTACGCAATTGCTTAAGATGAAAGTTCCCTGAAGTAGTCCTTGAATAAATCAATAACCGACTTGGCATCACATGGATCTCACAACTTTTACAGTAGATGAACTGAGACTTGGTTCTTTTACAAGTAAATGTTTTGTGGATCTCATTTCTTTTGAAGATAGTCTTCCTCTTTCTCTTATCTGGAACTACTTCTTGAGCCTCAGCTACAGATTTCCTCAAAGCCCATCCGCAAAGTTAACTTTGTAATCCTATACATTTGTATGGAAATACAAAGTTAGTTATGCGGTTGCAACCGAATTTGCAGAATGTTATAGTTTTCCCTTTATTCATACCCTAAATACAAGGTGTATTCTAAGTTTCAAGCTCCTCAGTCTGCTAGAAGTACCTTAGAATTTTGATGATCGGTCAGTCAGTCAGTCAGTCAGTCAGTCAGTCAGGCAGCAAATTAAGAAACTTTGACTTACTATAACTTCTAAACTACTGGTCCAAATTAAATGAAATTTGAAATGTATCGTGTCCTTGCAGTGCTTGATAAGATATTTTAAAATAAGGGTTCTAAACTTATCGACAAGGGAGTTATGGGGGGGTCAAAAATGGCCTGAACTGGTTCGAGAAAAGGATGGTACGGCCGTGCCGCTTTCAGCTCGACTTGGTGGGGGCACTGCCGTGCCCCCAGATAAATCCATAGAAAAGGCAGCAGCGTTCCATGTAAAAACAAAATCTTTCTTTGAAATCGCCAACCTGTCTGCTACGGTAGTGAGCATGTCAAATAATCCACCTATACGGGAGCCCTATGTCCAACAGTGGCCTTTTGTAGCTCGAATAATGAGCAATTTTTAAATGAATAGGCAGATTTTTTACTTTTTCTTACCTTTGAAACAGAAAATGAAGATCTTTAAACGATCAACTCTTGAATGATTATTTAAATAATTAGAATCAGGATCTGGGAAAGGCTCCAACGATTTTTTCGAAATTTCGTCTGTAAGTACTTAGTTGAATTCAGGGGCGATAAATTGATCTAGGTAGGTATCAATTTTCTAAAAATAGTCACCCCTTTTTTGAGAGTTGTTTTGAAACTATCAACGCCATCTATTGAAAACCGAGCAAGCTCAGTTCCTTAGCTGGTGATTAATAATATGAGAGAATCTTATGATTTTTCTAAACTATCATTCTGAAGAAATACGAAGCAACGAATTGTAGATTTCAACATTTCATTTCAACTGATGTGAAAATAACGACTCATCTCTTCTAGTTTTAGAGACACTTTTCGCTGTAATTAAGACCGTCCTTTTGTTTTCCGTGAAACAAAACGGATTTCAGTTAGTTTTAAAAAGGTTTTAATATCATAGTTTATTACTTAAGAGATTAGAGCAGGGAATGCATGTGTGAATAGCCTGTAAAAATATATTTTGAAATTCTTAAACAAAGAAAAAGATTAGCCATTTTCGCGAAATAAAATAGTTAGTAAAGAAAATTAAGTATTTAATGAACTTTTGGCACACTATCACATAGGTATACCGACTCTTCCTAAATGATCAGTTCATCTATGTAGACTTAAGTATGTTATTATTACGGAACAAACTTTTAAAATGTGGTGCTGGAAAAGGATGCAGAAGATCAGTTGGGTAGAAAGGAAAACAAATGAGGAAGTACCTACTCGAGATGGTAGCATTAAATCGTTGTTTTCTAAAGATAAGTAATTGAAAACCGAAGAGGGAAGATGATTGGCCGCTTGCGACAGCAAGACAAATATATAAAGAACGTTGTTGAAGAGAAGTTCGAAGGAAGAAGAGCACATACTTCACACAAAAAACTCAAGAGGTCAAAAAATTCACAAGAAATAGACATGAACGGAAACTGCTCCCTGACTAGAGCATGATTATGATGATGAACAAACACAGCATACCCAATTTTTTACTATAAGTGTACAAATGCTCTATCTTGGTACGTTCGAACCAAGTTTTTGTCCACAACATAATTAACCCTAAAAGGGCGCGTTATCTTCTGAAGGTATTACCATAATTTGTTATTCATTACACCATGACAAAGGATGCTAGCTATTAGACGGCCCTGTACGCGTGCGATTTAATCGCACGACAAATCGCACAACTTATCGTACTGCCAATCGCTCTACGACTACGGCAGTAGTAGAGTTGCCGCTCGATAGTAGACTATCGATAAACTACCGATAGCATCGATAGTTAAAAATGCAGCAATACTATCAATAGTATTGTTTCTCAAGATTAAGAAACTGTCAGCAATACCGATTCGCTACATAACAATCGATACCGAACTATTTACTATAACAAAATAGTATCGATTGTTTATTAATCGATAATTTCGATAGTTTTGCACTTGACGATAGTATTACTACAGTTTGAACTATCGATACTATCGGTTGTGTATGGGGTCTTTGCATTTTTAAGTCGGCAACACTAGGCCCTAGTACTTTTATGTATTCTGTGCTACGACGCAAAGCCTTTTTACAGCCAGACAGACAATTTGTGGGACATAAAGTTTTTTTACCCTACTAACTTAGAAGGAGAATTATGTTTTCCACTTTACTATCTAGCAGGATTGGATTAATATAGATAAATGGGCATGCAATATTTTTACTTGCATTAAAAACAGAAACTTTGTTTTTTTATCGCACGACCACTGCAGCAGCACATCATTGTACCGTAGCAAAGTCAACGTAAAAACATTTATTTCTTACTAGCAATTTACTAGATTCTCTTTAAGGGCGTTAAATTCTAATTTAATCTAATAATGGTGTAATGATGAATATGTCTTTGAAAAAAAAAAAATTGTAAAGCACAATCAATCTTCTTTTTTCTAATATTTTTTTTCTATTTTAAACGCAGCTCGGGCAAAATAAAAAAATTGGAACTGCCTCGGGGTTGGCCTAGCTAACCACACTGCATGTAACTTTATATCTCAACGGCAAGTGAATTAAATTTTATTCATTCAAGATTTTAAAAAGGTTTTACATGCGTACAATTAACCGCTATACCGCAGCTGTTAAAGGGTTCAACATATGCTGGTTCTTCTCAATGTCTGTATCGAGGACTAGTGTATGTTGAACCATTTAGGTCATCCTAGGTGTACGACAAAATTGTACAGTGTAAAACGCTAGGGCCACAAAATAATCAGGGAAACGGCGCGCGGGCGCCTAAGCAGATGGCTCATTCAGTACTAGCGACGATTTTGACGCTTTCTGACTTTAACTGGAAATAACCGGAATCTCAGGGGAAGTCAAGGTAACTAAAAAGGTGGTTGACACGAACGTCATATTTCTTGGATTTAAAATTGGCTCAGAATCATATGACGTTCTTTATAAGATGTTGCTGTTTTGACATTTTATACTTTGAGATTTTTGACAGTAGCAACCCTGGCCAAGTAACAAGTGCCAATCGCGAAAATCCGAAATAGCGCCGAGTGAACCTTCTGTAAACTCTCTATTTTGCGCTAGGGCTGTGCCACATGACAACGCACGCGAGCAGATATCAGCTCGGCATTTTAACGACAACAGTTATTATGCTGATGACAAGCCCAATTACAAATGGCGTCCTAAACTAAAAATACCTCGAAAATAAACACGTACAGTTGAAATGAGAAAAGCCATTGAGTTTACATTAACAAGAGATGTTCTTCTTCTTCGAGTAGGACACAGTGTCGATGAACGACTCGATGAACCCTGGTGTCAGGGTTTTTAACCGTCTACCACAAGTAGCAGGCCTCTGACCTGGTTGTGTAACGAGCGACTGACGGCTTAACGTGCCCTACGAAACAAAAACTATCTTGATTATCGGGCAATCAGGGAACTAGGGACATATTCACGAAGTAATAAATATCAACTTAGGTATATAGGTAGGCTTTGAAAGTGAGTACCTATGTAACGATATGCCCTCCGAAGCAAGGAATTATCATTCTTATGGAGGTCGTTCAGTCTGCAACGTTCATACCAAAATTGACATAAAAATCAAACCAATAAGATAAGTAAGTATATAAATATACAATTTAATGAAAATGTGAGAAAATGTTCAATTGAGTAATTGCAGCTATTTAAAAAACTATCTCCCTATTAATGGTTAAGGCGATATCACGGTATATTTACTTTCTTAACACCATTTTATGCAGATTTGTATCATAGTGGCATATTCTTATGCGTGGCCCCGTGGTGACCTACATTCAGAGCATAACTTGACAGTTATTAAAATGCACCCTAAGTCATTAGCATAAGCAGTATTTTAAGCAATTCACCGTATTTAATGGCACATATTACGATCCTAAATGACGAGGTGTCGAAAATGGCGGATGGTTTAAGAGCCGGTGGAATAATGAACACTAAAATGTCTTGAAAAAATTAAGTCTAAAGTTTGCATAGCCATGATCAAACCATGAAAATCTAAGATGAAAATAAAGTTTTTTTTTAAATGATTGATCATATACTTTGACAAATTAATAATTTGTGATCTGAATGTTGTTCAATATTTGGTTTGGACAGAACTTGAAAAGATTTCAATGTGTCATCCGCCATAATGGAAACTAAGGAAAGATTAAGAGCAAAAACGTCACGGCTTAATCTGACGCCTCTATGCACCTTTTATATTGCCGAGCTCTTAGACCACAATCCTGGCAGAGCTCCAGTATTATGCTAGCATAATGAAAGTAATATGAAATCGCAATGAAAGATATTGAAAGAAATTGCTGGTTGGTGATAAGCCGGCCGCATAATGAGGACAGGTAACCGTGCGTAAGTCTTATTTATGTGAAATATTTAGGTAGATAGATAGATAGATAAAAAGTTTATTTCTTTGCCACAGTCACACATACATAAACTCTTAAATCAAGATCTAAATTACAATTCATGTAGTAACAATAGATCAAATATACATATTACTTGTGAGGACCTTGATAAGGGCATGCATGTGTGCCGCAGCAATGCAAAAGGCCATAGCTCAGCGTCTATATTTGCTTTGTGGGCAAATCGCTGATTTTCAGCTATCACCTAGAGATAACGCGGTGACGGTAACCGACTAAAACAGTTGACGCGTTATTCAAAATTAAATAGGTATTTAAGAATCTGTCACAATCTAATAATAATTTAGTGCTATTACAATCATGCATGAATGATAGATAAATGATAAATGAAATACATACATAGGTAAAAAAGAATAATATAATAAACATAATTAGTTAATACGTAGTTAGTTACTAGAATAAGTAATAAATAACAATAAATAGGTCGTGTACGCAGAAAACATACAGTGATGTAGTTTGATATGGCTATGCATGACTGTTGCCGCTACCTACGCAAAGCGCTTAGGGATTCCAATAATTTGCTTGTCCAAAAGAAGCTTTTTCATACTTAACTTAAAAGTTACCTTTGACTTAAGAGATCTTATTGGGGGTGGAATATTATTCCAGCACTTAGTTGCGTGGTAGCGGAAACTGCCAGTGAATGCCGCTGTTTTATGTCTGTGAATCTGAAGTGGAGCACGACAAAACCGACGACCATGGTTGCACTTATCATGTGAGGATGTGGGGAATTTCAATTTAGAAAAAAGATAGTCAGGATTCCTGAAATTATAAACATCGAACATTAAAGACGCAAGGTGCAATTGTTGTGTCGTGTAGGTAAGTAGGTACTAGGCAGGTACTTTATCACCAGCATATCGAAATACAAATATTTTTATACTTATCAAATGCATAGATAACTCGAATCAACCTTAAAATAAGGATACTTATATAAAGCTATGTTTTATTTTTATTTCTAATTAATTGATTATTTTTTGATACCTATATATAAAAAGTTATTTTGTAGGTACTCTTGCTACAAAGTTTCATTATTTTGATGAATTAAAATACTGTAATAGCAGTTTATGCGTATTAAACAAGTTTAATTGAATAAGTTAGTACGTATAATGTATTTATAAACCAAAGTTAAAAAAAAAACAATAAAATTAACGATAACAAATATTTGTGTTTAAATTTTCCTTGTTTTAATGCGATTCGTGATAAAAATAAAATAGCATGTAACGTACTTAAATACAAAGTTTTATAGACTTCACTTGTTTACCTAAATATGATAAAAATGATAAAATTTATTATTTCTACCTAGGTTTCTGTAACTCTGTTTATTTTTATTATATTCACCGAAGAAATCAGGTACCTAACTTTTTTTTTGTCTTCTTTACTTCAATATTGGGGGATTATCTTCAACTATTCATTTTTGTAGCTAGTTATTTTATTACAAACTTTATCTTTCTTAAACCCTCCTTAATCTCCCTTGTGGACAGAAATAATATCTACACGAAAAGAAAAGTCTACAAAATGAAAGATTTGTTCAAACAAAAGACATTTGAAATTGTCGGCCATCTTGGAAAATCGTTTCTACTTTTTCTATTTTAGCGGTCACAAACTTTCTTCATCTTGTCTGAACCCTTCCTAATCTCCCTTGCGGCACTGAATATACAAGGTGTTTAAAAAATTGCACAACACTTCCCGTAAATATGTGAGTTCTTAATACAATAGGAAATTGAGCTTTTTATAATGTTTGGAAAATTTCATACGTAATAATCATCGGCTCGGTCGGACCGAGTTGCACGAAAAAGCTAGGTTATTTTCGAAAATCATAAAATACCTGTTATTTTTAATTTTTTTTTAAATTCGTAGACTTAGTGAAGCACGTCAAAGTCTTATTGATCTACTATTATGGAGTTTAAGAATACTGACACGAGATCATCGGTCGTTCATTGATATGATTAGGTAAGTACCTACTTTCTTCTTTCTTCTTTCAGAAACCGACAAAACTTGCGGTGACGTGCGCTTGCCGTCTTGCCGTGCCGTATCCAAACAGAGTTGGGCAAAAATTTATTCGCGAATAAATCGTCTGGCGAATAAAATTTTGAAGAGTAAGTTTTTAATTGATTATGGAGTAAAATGCAAGATTTATTATTTTCGTTATTGCAAGATAATTATGAACTTTTAATTCCGTTTAACAGTTTTTTTATGGGGCATGGCTATTTGTCTATATTTTGTTAGTGAAAAATTTATTCGCAGGACAATTTATTCGCGAATAATTTTTTGCCCAACTCTGTATCCAAACACCTTGTAGGTATAATTTAATACTTCTGCGGACAGAAACACGCCAGTTTTGGAACCACGACTCTTTTATGCCGATCACATCGTTACTGTTTCGACCTTTCGTAAATCTCACCTCGCTCAATCATTTATCAGGATATAGTAGGGTCGCGGGATTTATTCCGCATGTCCTCTGGTTCTTGGGAAAAATGAGAGAAAATCAATAGGAAACGGACACTATTTGGGTTAAGTCCGGACATTTATAGCCGGACGGACCTATTGTTTTTTGTGGCTTATTTGCAAATAAATTTTGCCAGACGTTGTGACGACAATGACCCATTTTTGCTGTCGTTTACGCTTTGCCAACCCTGCTAGGGAAAATGCGTGATTTGTGCTGGTTCTTGGGAAAAAATGAGAGAAAATCAATAGGAAACGGACACTATTTGGGTTAAGTCCGGACATTTATAGCCGGACGGATCTATTGTTTTTCGTGGCTTATTTGCAAGACCCTTAAATATTTTGCCGCATCTAACGACAATGACCAATTTTTATTGTCGTTTACGCTTTGCCTACTCTTCTACGGAAAACGCGTGATTTGTGTGCGTATGCGTAGTTTATAAAGAACTGGTTCCAGGTTTTTTTTTCATTGAGTAACTGTCAAGTGTCATGTAATTGAAAAGAAAATGTAGATGGCGCGCTTCACTTGACTAGCTGGTAGGTACGTCCAATTGATATCCAGCGCGCCAACTATATTTTCTTTTCAATAACGTGACCCTGGACAGTTCCTTGCTATGGTTTCATTCATACACGATTCATTCCTGGCTTGAAGGTTACTTTCACACTTAAAAAAAAAAAAGGAATTTCAAAAAGCGAATATCGTTAGGCAACATATTCCTCGCCCGGTGGGGCGTCAAACATCCTGCCATATTTTTTCCCCTCCTCATTAGGATGAATTCTCTCCCTACATAAATCCCAAGTAAAATACATACTAAGCGATGCTGCGCGCATTAATCAAGATATGCTTATTTATACTAACAAGTTCTTTACATAAGGCTTTTAATCATCGAGATTCGAAGCCGGTTTTCGAAGCCGAACAGTCATGTGCGCATATTAAATTGAAAAATGTTGCCATATTTGTTACTGGGTTATTTGAAAACGGAGTTTCTTTTGTATTGTTAAGGCTGGAGTATAAAATTAACCTCTACGATGACTAGTACTATATGTAATACCACAGAATATGTAATACACTGAGAAAAAAAAACGTTTGAATTCATTAAGAAAATGCTTGCAGCGAACAAGTAAAATGTTTATATACGAGCAAAAGAAGTTTTTTGATTCCAGCAATCAAGCCTTCTTATTTACGAAAACTGTCCTAGTAAAGTACTACATTAAAATAAGTAAATTGTAGGCTTTACCATGCCTGGTTGTGAATGTTATCAACTACCCTTTATGCATGTTGTTAAGACTTGATAATATTAAACAATTTGTGTGATGACTTTTATTTGGTAACTTAATTGCATATGTGAAGTAATGTACGGTGTAAGCGAGTGACTTGTTAGATCTTATTAGGTTTGTGGCAGGTATCAAATGTTTAACTTAATTGGACCTAGTAAATACTAAATTGACTGTACAATTAAAAATTGTATAGGATAACAAGTTATTAGTTTAATCTCATGTTTAGCTTTATTACAGCTAAAAAAATGCGTAATCGCTTGTAATATTGTACTTCATTAACTTCTACTAAGTTATGTATAGTTTAAACAAGTAATGTGATATATTTAATTAGTTTTGTAATAAGAATTGAACGTAAAACATTGTTAAACCTGACAGATACATGATCGATCTTAATTATTATATTTGTTTTGATCTAACAAGTATAGTGTTTGAGTTTAATGTGTAGTGTTTTCAGTGTTATTATTCCAAATATTTAAAATAAATTAAATCTGTTTTAGTGTAATCAAGTGTTCTTATTTGAAACTACCAAAATCATATTATATTCAATTATGTACCTGTTTATTGGGTAAAAGTTTACAGGGTTGCCAGAAATACCATATGAGAATTAGGGCCGCCGCAGACTATACGGACGTTTTTGCGAGGGACACAGCGCGCACTTTTCGCGATCACGATTATTATGAAAAGCGCGCGCAGTGTCCCTTGCAAAATCGTCCGTAGTCTACAGTAGGAACTTTTTTTTACTAAAAAAACACATAAATTTATTCATTGTAAGCATTGTTTATTATTTTAGTATGAATCAAAAGGGAAAAATAAAACAATCAGTCAATGCTCAGTACAGATCAATACTTATAGTATGTCTAATTCTTAGGTGGATTCAGTTCTATCCAATCATATCACACAGTATTGCCGAGCTAGGTTAATCTACACCGCTTAAAATCACAAAACGTATTGCAATGCGTTGCTGCTACATTTATAACTTTCTTTCATTTATAATATACCTAAGTAAGGCTGAATAGTATTTAATTCAAATACCAGTTTTTGGCTAGTGCGAGATGTTCATTTTCTCGCCTCCAACAACCACCAAACAATTTAGGTCTTTTTAAACATGTTTACTTATAAAATAAAGTAACAAAATATACAATGTTAACCAGTGCGCAAATTTTGCAGAGTGATTCTACTCATATTTATGAAACATTGGTACCATAGAAAATTACATACACTAGTCACGTTTCATCTTACAACTTGATTTTAAACATACCTACTTCGGTGTGTCCCCGGTGAGGATGGGGCAAGATGGGACAGGGTGGGTAAGGTGTGGCATGGTTAGATTTTGCTCCACTCTCTGCCAGAACTTGCCCTATACTGTTACACCTTGTCCCAGAGGGTGAGCCAGATCGGGCGGGATGGGGCATGTTCTGGCAGAGGGTGGGGCAAAATCTTACCATGCCACATCTTGCCCCACCTGCTCAACCTTGCCCCAAACTCACCGGGGATATGGTGTATGTATACCTACTCATCATCGTGTACAATATGGATGAATGCTTCCTGCATTCTGCTTTTGTAGGCTTCCACCTTTTGTCCTTGCGTTTCTTGGACTTTGGAGGTTGACTGGCCGGGCAATGCCACCATACTGGGACTAATAAGCTCAGGCAACTTCCTTCGTTCCTGTTTTCTTCGTTTGTATCTAAAATTACAAATTAAATTAGTAGGTACACTAAATTAGAAGAATTCTGCAAAATGCTTTTAGTATAAGTATAGTTCGAATTAAAAATGAGTGTTATAAATCGTAATATGTAGTCTCATTTGTGTAGGTTTATTGTTGGTTTTTTTTTCTTAGAATGAGTAAACCTATTGTGAATTGTATAAATTGTAAATAGTTCCGGAGCTTATTTTGGGTACAATCGATGGTCAAAGAAATAAAATAAGTATGTCTGAATGTTTGTTATACCAACCTTTTGCCAAATCAATGATTTGTGCCAAGAAACCATCGTCTTTCATCGCCTTTTTTTTACTAAACGTTCCAATCAATTTTGAAGAAATTGTTGCAGCCAAAGGGTTTCTTTCGTTTTCAATTTCTAAAGATTTGCTTTTATATCGCAATAAACCCGTTGTTTCTACATTGTTTTGCAGTATTTCAAAAAGATCCTGTAACACAAAAAAATTGTTGCAAAATCACATTACTTAAAAACCTTCACAGTAGATCTCCATCATTAAAAGCAGCTTCATACTTTGGTTTGCAATGCGTAATTAGATAAAAACATGTAGATGTGCTTACGTTATTTTCGACATCACTTATTAAAGAAGAGATTGGTGACGTTCGCTGGTTTTGTGAACGCAGGTACCGCTTGACATTCCACTTCCACTTGACGCTCCGCTTCCATTTGACTGGAGAAAGTCGTCAATAAGCATGGGTATATCCTGCAATACAACATTCATAGAAGTTTAATAAGTAGGTGCGTACTATGTGTCATTTATCACACCTTACCCCACCCTTTCCCACCTTGTTCGACCTTGCACTACCTTACCCCACCCTGCCAAACCTAGCCCCACCCTACCCTAGTTGCCCTGACACACTCAGCGTGCCCACTCTATCAAAACTCCCACTCTAATCCATCTTACCCTATAGGTCCCCACTCTACTTCTTCCTGGCTCACGCTGCCGCAACCAGCCCCACCTTACCCCACCCTACATACACTGCCCCACCCTATCCTTACTTGCCCCACTCTACCCTGCCTTGCCCACCCTACATACCCAGCATATCAAACCTGCAAAACATTGCTCCATCCTTCTTTGCCCCACTCTACTCCCTTAGTCACGCTACCCCACCCAGCCCTACCTTACCTCACCCTACCCACCTTGCATCATCTTACTCCATGCTACCTCACCTTGCCGCAATCTACCTTACTTCCGACCCAAGCCTGTCACCAGAGTAAAGGTGCGTCTCTACTGAAGCTGAGCTGAGCGGGGCATGAACTGAGCAATCATGAAACCTGATATCTGCGGCCCACGTTACTGGAACATGATGATTTGTAAATTTATGCCCCGCTCAGCTTAGCTCAGCTCAGCTCCACTTTAGTGGAGACGCACCCTTACTCTGGAGACAGGCTTCAGTCAGAGTGGGAGTGCACCTAGGGGGGCTGCCGTACGGCATTCCGGGATGGCGGGAGGGATGCCGTATTCCGGGACTCCTACTCTTGAATAGGTCCTTAAAGGCTTTGTAATTATAGGCAGCTAGGTAGGTACTGAGTACTTACTTATGAAAAATGGTGCTAGCTCTGGGAGTCCCCAGGCTCGTAGAAGCTCCAATATCTCATCCATTTGGAAGGCAAACTGCAGTACGTATATTATTATATTATGCACTTTTGAATCACAACACAATATGAATACGAGAATCACTTTTCACTCGCACACAAAATAACGTAAACGCTGGGTGCCGGCCGAAAACAAACTAAAACGTATTTTAACATGATCTGATGCGCTTGGTGCGTGCACACAACAAATAGTTTGAACTGTCAAATTGATCATCTCAATCACTAAAGGGCGCGTTCGTTTAAATGAAGTACAGTAATCGAATAAACTAAAAAACTTTTTACTAATAATGACTGTCTGATTATTGAAACAAAAATGTTGCTAATAATATGCATAAAAGTCAGGTTTAGATCAAATAATTATAATTTTTACTAACATTTAAGCAACTTGATACATATTAATAAGTTATGATTAAAATAGGCTACGTTCTGAAGTTAACGAAGTAAGCTTATTAGAATTAATATAATATATTAATAAGACGTTCTAACATTTAAGCTTATTTGTAATATAGAACTATCAATTGTTGCTCTTAAAATTTTCTTATATGACTCAAATATATTTTTTCCTAATAAGCAAGTTGGTAACTTATTAGGCCACGATTTTTCTCAGTGTAGTACTATACCTATCAATTGTGTTCATTAAGTGTTTGAAAATGTAATGTGTATTTTTTAACTGAAGACTGGAATTCAGTTGGTAATTTAGATAACAGAATCATGAAGAAGTAAATATTCGTTCGTGTCGATACTTTTTGAGAGGTCTGACCTAAGAGTAATTTCATCAAAATCGGATCTTAAGTTTGCAAGATACAGCCTTTGAACTATTTCTCCACCATACAAATGCGTGTTCAAGCACCACGGTTCAAAAAAACATTCTTTAGTTGCCTCTGCGCTGCTATTACGTATCCTTCGATATGCGCATACGCAGTTAAAAAATACGCAGGCACAAGTTAATTCAGCTTAGGATGCTACCAGTGTAATTACTAATAGTTTTTTACTTTTATCAAAGCGATTAGTAGGAGGCAACCTAGCAACTATCGTTGTAATTTGATTTGCTCTGGTTTTATTACCACTCCTGCAAAGTCTATGCAAATTCAATTTGAAAAAGTAATTAGATACCGAAGTAATGAGCACTTTGTATGAAAAGAAAGATAAAGCCCGTATTTCCTGCCCGTATTTATTGAAATTTATAGCCAAGAGTGTAAAGGCATATCAGAATGAAGTAAATAAGTTACTAATTGCGATGTGGATTAGGACGACAAACCAAAAAGACGTCGCGAGACGGTTCAAAAACTCTGAAACAAAAGGAATCATCTATTTGAATACCAAATTTTAAAACACTTTACGTGTTAGGTATATAATGTTTGGAAAACTTACAAAATTTTCCACTGCAGATAAGATTTGAACCTGTGACTTTCGGCATTTGTACTGCCGACGCCACTATCAACTGGGCTACCGCGGTTCTATTCTAGCTCGCAAAGTAAGTACACTGAGAAAAAAAAACGTTTGAATTCATTAAGAAAATGCTTGCAGCGAACAAGTAAAATGTTTATATACGAGCAAAAGAAGTTTTTTGATTCCAGCAATCAAGCCTTCTTATTTACGAAAACTGTCCTAGTAAAGTACTACATTAAAATAAGTAAATTGTAGGCTTTACCATGCCTGGTTGTGAATGTTATCAACTACCCTTTATGCATGTTGTTAAGACTTGATAATATTAAACAATTTGTGTGATGACTTTTATTTGGTAACTTAATTGCATATGTGAAGTAATGTACGGTGTAAGCGAGTGACTTGTTAGATCTTATTAGGTTTGTGGCAGGTATCAAATGTTTAACTTAATTGGACCTAGTAAATACTAAATTGACTGTACAATTAAAATTGTATAGGATAACAAGTTATTAGTTTAATCTCATGTTTAGCTTTATTACAGCTAAAAAATGCGTAATCGCTTGTAATATTGTACTTCATTAACTTCTACTAAGTTATGTATAGTTTAAACAAGTAATGTGATATATTTAATTAGTTTTGTAATAAGAATTGAACGTAAAACATTGTTAAACCTGACAGATACATGATCGATCTTAATTATTATATTTGTTTTGATCTAACAAGTATAGTGTTTGAGTTTAATGTGTAGTGTTTTCAGTGTTATTATTCCAAATATTTAAAATAAATTAAATCTGTTTTAGTGTAATCAAGTGTTCTTATTTGAAACTACCAAAATCATATTATATTCAATTATGTACCTGTTTATTGGGTAAAAGTTTACAGGGTTGCCAGAAATACCATATGAGAATTAGGGCCGCCGCAGACTATACGGACGTGTTTGCGAGGGACACTGCGCGCACTTTTCGCGATCACGATTATTATGAAAAGCGCGCGCAGTGTCCCTTGCAAAATCGTCCGTAGTCTAATAGGAACTTTTTTACTAAAAACACATAAATTTATTCATTGTAAGCATTGTTTATTATTTTAGTATGAATCAAAAGGGAAAAATAAAACAATCAGTCAATGCTCAGTACAGATCAATACTTATAGTATGTCTAATTCTTAGGTGGATTCAGTTCTATCCAATCATATCACACAGTATTGCCGAGCTAGGTTAATCTACACCGCTTAAAATCACAAAACGTATTGCAATGCGTTGCTGCTACATTTATAACTTTCTTTCATTTATAATAATATACCTAAGTAAGGCTGAATAGTATTTAATTCAAATACCAGTTTTTGGCTAGTGCCAGATGTTCATTTTCTCGTCTTCAACAACCACCAAACAATTTAGGTCTTTTTAAACATGTTTACTTATAAAATAAAGTAACAAAAATATACAATGTTAACCAGTGCGCAAATTTTGCAGAGTGATTCTACTCATATTTATGAAACATTGGTACCATAGAAAATTACATACACTAGTCACGTTTCATCTTACAACTTGATTTTAAACATACCTACTTCGGTGTGTCCCCGGTGAGGATGGGGCAAGATGGGACAGGGTGGGTAAGGTGTGGCATGGTTAGATTTTGCTCCACTCTCTGCCAGAACTTGCCCTATACTGTTACACCTTGTCCCAGAGGGTGAGCCAGATCGGGTGGGATGGGGCATGTTCTGGCAGAGGGTGGGGCAAAATCTTACCATGCCACATCTTGCCCCACCTGCTCAACCTTGCCCCAAACTCACCGGGGATATGGTGTATGTATACCTACTCATCATCGTGTACAATATGGATGAATGCCTCCCTGCATTCTGCTTTGTAGGCTTCCACCTTTTGTCCTTGCGTTTCTTGGACTTTGGAGGTTGACTGGCCGGGCAATGCCACCATACTGGGACTAATAAGCTCAGGCAACTTCCTTCGTTCCTGTTTTCTTCGTTTGTATCTAAAATTACAAATTAAATTAGTAGGTACACTAAATTAGAAGAATTCTGCAAAATGCTTTTAGTATAAGTATAGTTCGAATTAAAAATGAGTGTTATAAATCGTAATATGTAGTCTCATTTGTGTAGGTTTATTGTTGGTTTTTTTTTCTTAGAATGAGTAAACCTATTGTGACTTGTATAAATTGTAAATAGTTACGGAGCTTATTTTGGGTACAATCGATGGTCAAAGAAATAAAATAAGTATGTCTGAATGTTTGTTATACCAACCTTTTGCCAAATCAATGATTTGTGCCAAGAAACCATCGTCTTTCATCGCCTTTTTTTTACTAAACGTTCCAATCAATTTTGAAGAAATTGTTGCAGCCAAAGGGTTTCTTTCGTTTTCAATTTCTAAAGATTTGCTTTTATATCGCAATAAACCCGTTGTTTCTACATTGTTTTGCAGTATTTCAAAAAGATCCTGTAACACAAAAAAAATTGTTGCAAAATCACATTACTTAAAAACCTTCACAGTAGATCTCCATCATTAAAAGCAGCTTCATACTTTGGTTTGCAATGCGTAATTAGATAAAAAAACATGTAGATGTGCTTACGTTATTTTCGACATCACTTATTAAAGAAGAGATTGGTGACGTTCGCTGGTTTTTGTGAACGCAGGTACCGCTTGACATTCCACTTCCACTTGACGCTCCGCTTCCATTTGACTGGAGAAAGTCGTCAATAAGCATGGGTATATCCTGCAATACAACATTCATAGAAGTTTAATAAGTAGGTGCGTACTATGTGTCATTTATCACACCTTACCCCACCCTTTCCCACCTTGTTCGACCTTGCACTACCTTACCCCACCCTGCCAAACCTAGCCCCACCCTACCCTAGTTGCCCCGACACACTCAGCGTGCCCACTCTATCAAAACTCCCCACTCTAATCCATCTTACCCTATAGGTCCCCACTCTACTTCTTCCTGGCTCACGCTGCCGCAACCAGCCCCACCTTACCCCACCCTACATACACTGCCCCACCCTATCCTTACTTGCCCCACTTTACCCTGCCTTGCCCACCCTACATACCCAGCATATCAAATCTGCAAAACATTGCTCCATCCTTCTTTGCCCCACTCTACTCCCTTAGTCACGCTACCCCACCCAGCCCTACCTTACCGTTACCTCACCCTACCCACCTTGCATCATCTTACTCCATGCTACCTCACCTTGCCGCAATCTACCTTATTGCGGACCCAAGCCTGTCACCAGAGTAAAGGTGCGTCTCTACTGAAGCTGAGCTGAGCGGGGCATGAACTGAGCAATCATGAAACCTGATATCTGCGGCCCACGTTACTGGAACATGATGATTTGTAAATTTATGCCCCGCTCAGCTTAGCTCAGCTCAGCTCCACTTTAGTGGAGACGCACCCTTACTCTGGAGACAGGCTTGGGTCAGAGATGGAGTGCACCTAGGGGGGCTGCCGTACGGCATTCCGGGATGGCGGGAGGGATGCCGTATTCCGGGACTCCTACTCTTGAATAGGTCCTTAAAGGCTTTGTAATTATAGGCAGCTAGGTAGGTACTGAGTACTTACTTAAAAAATGGTGCTAGCTCTGGGAGTCCCCAGGCTCGTAGAAGCTCCAATATCTCATCCATTTGGAAGGCGAACTGCAGTACGTATATTATTATATTATGCACTTTTGAATCACAACACAATATGAATACGAGAATCACTTTTCACTCGCACACAAAATAACGTAAACGCTGGGTGCCGGCCGAAAACAAACTAAAACGTATTTTAACATGATCTGATGCGCTTGGTGCGTGCACACAACAAATTGTTTGAACTGTCAAATCGATCATCTCAATCACTAAAGGGCGCGTTCGTTTAAATGAAGTACAGTAATCGAATAAACTAAAACACTTTTTACTAATAATGACTGTCTGATTATTTAAACAAAAATGTTGCTAATAATATGCATAAAAGTCAGGTTTAGATCAAATAATTATAATTTTTACTAACATTTAAGCAACTTGATACATATTAATAAGTTATCATTAAAATAGGCTACGTTCTGAAGTTAACGAAGTAAGCTTATTAGAATTAATATAATATATTAATAAGACGTTCTAACATTTAAGCTTATTTGTAATATAGAACTATCAATTGTTGCTCTTAAAATTTTCTTATATGACTCAAATATATTTTTTCCTAATAAGCAAGTTGGTAACTTATTAGGCCACGATTTTTCTCAGTGTAGGTAAGTATATCTTGGCCACTAACTTTACTTTAGCCACTGGCTTTATCTACTTGTCTTCAAATTAGCAATCTTGGCTGAAATAATCTTCTTCGGCACTTATCGCTTCAGCTTAAAAGCTGACTAAGTAAAAAAAACTTGTTTTAGCTTCTTACAAAGTAAATAATTGCGTCACGACTTCTTGTGCATCCGTTTGCGATCTTAATAAAGATTATCCAGTTTATAATAGCATTTATTTATATTCTTACATCTGTTATGCTCCTTGAATGCATTCATTGTACAAGCCAGTTAATGTTCTCATCTTTGAAGGTGACACGCTGCACGTGAGTACCTACTTGGATAACTTTTTGTACCTAAAAATCGGATTTATGTATTGTCGCTTAACCTGTTTGTACCTAAAACTTGGATTTGTAACTAAATCGTTTGCTGTTGGCAAAAATAAAAATAATGTAAAAAATAAACTTAAAATACCAGTTAGAAATTGTATGGAAATCAAGAATGTGTTGATCCTTTGAAGGTATAACTAATAATAATAAGACTATCAAATTATTGATGAGTTGAACAATAAAGACGAGATAATTATCATTCTGAAGTGCACCCAAGCTAACTTAAATATTAATATTTTTAGGAGTTACTCCCAAAAATAAAGACCTAAGTGGGCAGGTAAATACAAAAGGGATTCTATTCCAAAAACCCTTAATTTAGGTTGCCTGACAAATACAATAATAAACAAGAAATAATTAATTATTCTATCTTGATACCTGCTTAAGTGTGTCAATTTAAATTGCTACCTGATGAAGTCAGTCCGTATATTTTTTTGCTACAAAATGTACTTAATGTCTGTTACACGTCTAGTCATATCCTAGACAGAAGCAAGGTCAAGTGTCTTCAAAATGTATTCAAGAACGACACTTGTTAGTTTATTTTTACATTTTCAATTTATGTTTCTATTTTGTATCTTTTTGACTCGTATCTGCTTCTACCTACTTACTACACAAATATGTTTGTCTTGTCAACAAAACAAATATAATGACGTATAAAAATATGTTTTTTATTTTGTTAATCAACATGCAAATATTTTACAGATTAAATCAGCCCATCAACGTTTGGACCCATGTCGAGTAAATTATTTTGTTTTGAGGGATGGAAATATTTATTGCTGATTCTTTTATCCACCCTGTATGGTGGAAAGGGAATTAAGGAAAAAGAATTTGGACCTCACATTACAATTATCTGATTTGTATCACGTTGTATCATTTGAATGGGAGGTCAATACATATTTTTCATACATCGACCTATGTTTCTTGGGGAAAGGTTTCTTTCATAGGCTGGCTCACCATTTTTTGTTTTGCACTTGACATATGTATTTACACCTTATATTACGCACAAAGACGAGAGAGCGTATATGGACCAAATCAAGGAGAAGATAGGCGTCATGTCGCTTTAGGAAGTCAAAGAGAAGGCTCAAAAGAGAGCAGATTGGATATTACTCCACCTACAAGGACGATTTCTTAAGTTGATGATGATGATTACGGACGAACCAATGATAAACAAAACGATCGAACACAATCAATGAAGCACAATGAGTCAGGAAACCGTAAGTAACGTAGAAGTCAATATTTTTGCGATTGATTCAAACACCACTGTCTAAACGATGACAGTTTACAAGCATTTCATTGACAGTTAGGTATATAGGTATTATGAAACTGGTGGGTTTATGTTTATGAAACACGATTACACGACAGCTAAGGAAGATTTAAATAACATCCCATCACAATGGAAAAATTGTGATCCTCAAGGCACGCAGCAAGGACTATTATTGTAGATAATATTCATTTATAGTAACAATGGTTTTATTTTCATAACCATTAATTAATTGAGAGTTATAGTTATTAAAATAACTCAATATTTGCGACAAAGGTTTAAATTTAAATGTGAAGTACTTTTTTAAAAGATTTTTTAAGTTCTAACATAAGTAACGGTAGTCATAACAAATAGAACTGCAAAATGTTTCGATTTTGGTAAAAAAAAAGATAAATTGGTAGCGACTGAATGGTAAAAATTGGAGTACATTGTATTGTAGCGTACTCTGGGGGAAGCCTAGGTTCAGCAGGGCACTACCATAAGCTGATGTGATGTGCGAGTGAAGTGATTACCAACTTATTGATATCTTGAATACAAAAACTTACAGTTAACAGTTTGACAAAGTGACCATTCATTTTTTACGAGCAAAGACACTGCATTAACTATCACACGTGAGCAAAACAACTTTGTGAACAATACTAGGGTAAAGTACGGATAGATGCGCACCTTTTGGAAAATGCTCTATAACTCAATAATTAAGAACTTATTTACAAAATTATCCTTACAGATTAAAGGATTGATCTTTAATCTTTCATTAAAGCCCTAATTCATGAATTTAATTTTTATGGTTTTGTTGTAAATCCAGTTTTATTTGACCTCTTGAAAGAGGGATAGTCGCGCACCCGCACGGATAGTTGCGCAGCTCTAAAAAATCATGGGGGGATACTTGCGCTTTGAAGATTACCTAGGTGACTTACTATGAAATTTGTACTTTATTTAAATCAAACCAGTTTGAAATTAATTTGATTAAATACTTGTTTTAAAAATCGAATAGGCTCCGAACCTTAATATTATTACTATTTCTAAAGTTATTGAGTGCTAAGTCAATTATTTCAGTAAAAAAATTGTATCAACGCGTAGGTAGCATAAAAATGTATGTTGAACAACGTTCATATCTAGACTGTAATTAAGAAGCATTTTATCCATCTGCAACATACTAAAATTAACAAAAATATCAATCTGCACAACTATCCCCCAAAGCGCAACTATCCGTCCAAAAAACTTGCGCAAATATCCTTTTTGGTACGGATAGTTCCGCATTTAATTAAAAAAATAATGAGTTGATATTTTGGAATAATTAATAAATGGGCACATACTTTATAAAGTAGTGCATATGAGGAAATAAAAATGAAAGCGATTCTACAATCGTGAGAAAAGATACCCGAAAAACAAAATGTGCTAAAATAATTTCGACGCCCGGTTTGACCACGCTACCGAAGATTTTTGCTGAAACTGGCGTAAATTGTGCAATTACTCTAATAATTAATGTAGTACTTGGGCTTTCAGGAGGAAGACTACTATGTTTTAATAAGCAATAGTGCTGAAATTCACTAAAACATAGTGTTTTCGAAACCTGCGCAACTATCCCAACGGCGCATCTATCCGTACTTTACCCTATGCTATGCAGTGTTAATCCGGACATGTTAACAAGACTGCGACATTCGCTATTTGCTTAATGTTTTTATCCTTGGCATTGTTGTTTTAACGCTTAATCTCAATTTATTCGATCACGAGACTAGAGATTTGCAAAGTATTTTTTCTAAAGCAGTCTTAATAGACTTCTGTGTAGTTTTCGAGTGAATAAGTTGTCTCTGAGTCATTCTCAAAATTAAAACATCTTTCGAATTTCGAATTGCCCTTTGACAGGCAGCCAATTGTTCCTCAACATAAATCTCGAAACAGAAGCCGTTTCAAAGAGATTTTCGAATTCGGAACCGTAACAATCCAGCGAAGATCTTGGAACAGCTGGCCAGCGCATAAATAAGCACGACTATTTGACATTAGCTACTGGCTGGCAATGACGACGCATTATTTTTATAGGAGTGTTCGAAATTCGAAACAAAAGGTTTGGAAGAATGTCTTTTTATAAAAATAAAGTACGGAAAGGCGTCGTCAGCCAAGTATCTGTCGTGGTCCAGTCGGACGTGGGTTAAAATAGACGCGGTTTCTACGAGTTGTTCGACTCTAGTCAAAGAGGATGGTTCGTTATGCATCAGAATGATTTAGTTCGTTTTGTCACAGACGTATTTTCGTTATTGAGGTTAGGTTTTTTTGTCTAGTTCTGTTCTATTATTGAATTTGTCATGCGCGAAACTTACGTGAACGTGTGTGAGTTTCTTTCTTACAAAACAAAATGTGTTTTGCATTGTGATAATATTTTTACAAGATGATAAAGTCGAGTGAGGTCTTTGGATTATGATACAGGAAACTGAATTCAAATATTTACAAGCATAACTATAATCAAGCCGCAATTCCATACACAAAAATAGATATCTCTTATAAACTACACGTGTTACGACAAGCAGATGTATCCAAAGAAAAATCAATATTGATAACCTAAAAATATTCTTACACTTAGGTAATATTGAGATAAGAATTCAGAATTGGAATGGAGAGAATTCGGAAGTTAAAACAGTTGAAACTGAAACTGGAGCACAATTCAAAGACAAACCCGAACTGAATATTCCAAATCGAATCGCGTTAATCGAATCAATATTTCACTTCTAAATTGAGTTATTTTATTGTTAATTGCGTGCGAAACAATCGCATTCGATGTCGCGATTCGAAGATAGAATACTTGGAACCGACGCAAATATTTGGACGTAGAATAATAGATATTTCTCCGGCGGTGCAAATGCAAGTAATTCATTCGAAATTCGAAAATAGGCGGACGGGGATAATTTGACGTGACCCAAAAGTTTCGGACCCCTGCGAGGACATCGCTACAAATCCTGAACCCAAGAAACGTTAATATTGTATGAGCGTAACTTTGGGCGGCATTGATAAATTTTCGATGCCTGTCTCTACATTTTTTTAAGAAAGACCAATAAAACTTTTTACTTATTTTATAGGGTTGCTACTTACTTGATACAGATGATTTGTTGAAACACCAAAGAAAATAAAAACACAATCCGTAGCTCAGCTACTTTACAATACAGTACAATATAAACACAGGCAGATTTCGGCAAACACCTCGGAGATCAAATCAAATAAACGTCACACATCAACATAACATTTACAATAGAGAGCGGTACAAGGGAATCGTTTTGTCGCCGGAAAAAAGGAAAAACGCCGGGAAATAAAATGGATGGTTGTCGTACGTAAATTTTCGCGGGAAATGCTGATAGTACGAACGCGTGTCACCCACGCGACGGTCGGGGAGCGACTGAAGCGAGCTGCTTCTTTACACCTGCAATGCGTGCGCTGCTCGCTGATGTTGGACAGAGCCACCTATATTCATATCTACGTGCGTGCGAAAGGGACAGGCAGAGACACACGTGCTCACAGCAGAGGGTGAAGCCAAAGGCAAAGCAGTTTTCAGGAAAGGGGCGCGATATTACAAAGCCGAGACTGAATAGGTATGTATTTTGCATTATGAAGCGTCGGACAATGGGTCCCATTTATGTCTTTTGTTGGTGAGGAAATTCGATGCGACATTTCGCTGTTCTAACCTATATTTCTGTAATGAACCTGTCCTTTACAAACTTTCAAGCATTTTTATTTTCGTGGAAATAACGTGTCATGGAAAGAAAATTAATGAAAATAATATAGTTCTTTGTCAAAACATGAAAGGCATTTTCAGTGACTCTACCTACGCTTCGAAATAGGTACGTACAAGGTGAATGTCAGAGGTGAGATCTTTAAATGGATAAGTTACCGTATTTCCCAGAAATATAATATGGCCATAATAATTTTGTATCTACCCTTAACAATTATTTGTCTGTTTGACTCCTTACCCTGAAGATTAATCACATAGTCAAGCGTTAAAAAAGTTAAAAGATTAACCAATTAGTAACCACACATTACGCGGCCTAATATTTAATCAATCAATTTCGCGTTGATAATAAAAAGCAAAATGGCTGACTACAGTAGTAATAAAGATTGCTTTATTGCTATGGGAGTAAAAACAGAAGCCGGCTATGATGTAATACAGTAATCAGTTCTAAGGAACTATTGTATTAGTACTTATGAATGATCTAATGTGGTAAATACGTTGTGGTTAAAAGCAACATTACTGTTTTTTCTGTAATGTTCGTGGAATATGTTAGAGATTGAATATAATGTGATGGGAGGGACTTTTAATACACACTAGGGTAACTAAAAAGTAAAGCTTAGTAGATATCTGTAAAATTATCAAAGCCTGTTTGAACCCTTTCCTTTTGTTTTGTTGCGCTCCTACCCCCTATAGTAGGTATATAGTATGTCAGGAACACCTGTCCAAATTCTCATATGGTGCATTCAAAGCATGAAACTGAACAACTTCTCATAATAAAATGTTTCAAGAGACGTAATTTTTTTGTCAGCAAATCGTGATTGTGTATGGCAGGTCAGAATATATTTAAACGTCTTGTGAAATATTTTCTTATGCGAAGTTGCTGAGTTTCATGTTCTGAAAGCAACCTATCAGTTTTCGGAGAGCTCTCACTTTCATACAGTATTTCTTTCTACGCTATTCTACACCAATTTTTTTTAGGACCTACCTACCCTGATTTTTATATTTATCAACTTATATTTGTAAATTTTAAAAACTGTATATGTAAATGTATATTTTGACCCCTAAAATCTTCAACTAAAAGTGCTTTTAACCTCTGAATAGTGTTTTCGCAGTAGCAAGCATAGCTATCGTAGCATCATCATTAGTAAAGTTAGTTCAACAAAAACATGCCAAGGTTCATACCATTGTTCTACTGGCAAACCGCATGACGTCGCTTTTCCATTAGTTTTGACAAGTCAAGGTTAATATAATTACTCAAAAAGAACCTCTTACATGGTTAACACATCTGCAATGACGAAGGATTTTGCAAGAAATCCATCATATTAAGTAAATTACCAAGAGCGTTATTACATGAACAATTAATATAAATCTTTTAAATGAAAGAAGAAATTGAAAAGATGTCAGCGTGAACCCGGGACCGTGGGGTACCGTCACACTGCTCTGCAAACTGAACTACTAGCGTCTGAACGACTCTTGAAAAATTACTTCTTTTAATATTCCTGGTACAATTAACAATAATCACCCTATGGTCAGGTTCACTTGCCCAGGTTTGTCATAGAATTATTTGTTTGAGTGTCTGAAAATTATTATCTCCGAAAATTCTGGTACATATGTAATTCAAGAGGTCAGTCTGTAACGTCTTATCCAAACTGAGATCAATCTCAAAAAGTGATAAATCGAAAACAGATGTACTTTGTGTATCCCTTTCCAAGAATCGAACCAGGGACCTCCAGTACATGAAAACTGCAACACCATGAAGTACCTAATCATGTTTGTGAAAATTATTTACGTTTTCATCATCCAATCCTATATTTCCCACTCGAGCCACAGCCCCAATAATAAATTCAATGTCGTCAACAAGGGTTCAGTGTTGCCGGATTTGTATGCCATCATTTAGCTTTGGTGTTGCCAGATTTGCGTCCCGTCATTCAGACGTTCAGCGAGTTAATACCTTAAGCCGTTGTCGGACCGGCTTCTAAAGGTCGTATTATGTAATACACTATTCTATGTATAACTTTCAATTCCGCATACGTTGCTGGTTTTCATAAACTGAAATAAGAAAATAGAAAATTTCGTTTGCGTCGGCCGGGACTTGAACCTAGGACCGCGGGGTACCGTCCTATTGCTCTACCAACTGTGCGACCGGCCGCCACCTGGCCGATCCTAATGAATTTGTAAACCTCTTGATGCTTGTCTCGAAGCGGCAGCTACTAGTAGCTGTTAACAAATTTAATTACAATGTTTATAATTTCTCATTTTCATTCATGAGCATAGCATATAGCGCTGTGTGTGCATAAAAATCCTAAAACGTTTCTGGTATTCTTGAGTGCTTTATAAAAAAGACACTAAAAATACTTTAAAGTAACATAAATACTAATAAAGATACATAGGTATGTAAATAAAAATACTTCATATGACATACTTTGAAGTAACTTAGCAATGTATGTTAAATCTGACTTAGTAAACCTAGAGTAGCAAGACGGTTTAGCTGATGTCAGACCGGCTTCTAAATCCGACAAAACATTTTCGTGTTTCTTTCATGTTTGGTGCTAAATATTCAGTGGACAGAAAATGATTCAGATGGAATCCTGCGTACAAAAGCAACATAAACTTTTCTCTATCACGTATTTTTTTTTTCAACGTGCACGAAATAAAAATAACGTTATAATATACCTCTGGGTGCTCTAAAATTCTTATCATAGGCATAAGGTATGACAATACCATTTTTATGCATTTGATTATTAATGAGCGCGTGTTAAAATTTTGACGAATTTTCCATGGTTACACTATGGCTGTCCATAAGATCTCTCTGTTTTCTCTCAGGTCTGATATTAGTAATCCGTCTTTATTTTGCTCTATATTTAGGTATATATGTATAACTACATTTGTTTTGGCTGTTTCAGGTGATCCATTTTGGTTCACGTCCGATTTGGGAATCAGCTTGTCATTGATGTATTGGCGACGACAAAAAATATTAAAAAATAGCCCAGGAGAACAAGTTTTGTGAGGAAAATAGCATTGTTGCTGAGAAATAAAATTTTATGCTCATCAAGAAATCCTAAAAACCTTAAGGCCGCTATAGAGCTTTTCACGAAGCCCATACAATTTTCCCTGCCAGACCTCTCGGAGCGTCATTTTGCGAAAAACATGGGGATGTTTGAATATATTTTACAGTGATATTATGAATAAAAATAAATATATTTTTCTGCAATTAGATTAAGTACATCTTCTTAAATAACATATATTTTTTTAAATCTTTACTACTGTTATTTTTTCATACAGAAGCCGTTATAATGGCGCATTATTTTGCAAAAAATCGTATATAAAAACGTGGTATTATTCTATATTTCTGAATAAAATTGTAAAATGTTCACTGTAGACTTTGTTCTCAAATATATTTTTGTATAATTGATATTTTTTTACAGTGAACCAAAACTCTAAAACTCACGCTTGATTTGAGGTCTTTTCCTGAATTTTGGTTTTGTCGCTTTAGATATCGCTGTTTGTAACAGGTTTAAAACTTAAATTTTTATATTTACATTGTACATTTTTTAGATGAAGATATGCTTGATTAAATGTTCAAGTAACATATTATTTTTACATAACGGTTTTCGAGAAACTCGCATGTTTATTAAGCCAATATTTGCAAATTTGCTAGAAAAAATTGAATGCGCTCTTAAACCTTGCAAAATACTATTAATACATACGTACATACATACGCCTAAATCAATTGTGGGGTAGGCAGAGCGTAAACGGCTGTACAAAACATTACGTACACCCTGTTTTAAAATCGATTAAAAGCATAGGTAGGTTGTAAGTAATTCGATAATTATGTTTTATTTAAAAAGGTTTTCAGCTTTCAGCATTCACACATCGTCGCGGTTGTCCTACGGTCGTTTCAGTGAATGTGTGTAGTGGCACGTTTTTCCAACGTTTTCCACCCCTGCCCTACGCACATTAATATCCCAAAAGTTACGTCATCTCTGACGCTAGGTACGGTGGCAGACGTTGGGTTTGTATACAGTCATTTCTAATTGGGTCAGTAGATGCCTTTAATAAAAAAAATATGGCCTTTGATTTTTTATCAAACTTAATTTTACAATCAAGACACGCGGCAGCGTGTCCAGCCAAGTTCAAGCAAAGAACTGGCGGACCGGGCCGTGTGTATATTTACACGAACCATTTAGAGCCACTTTTTACCCTCTCATAACTCTAAATCTATTAAAGATAGGTTGATATCTTAGAAGAAGTTGATTTGGAAAATGTTCAGCAACGGTATGATAATATTGAAAAGTGCATAAGAGTAGCCAGTAACAAAATAAAGCAGTCTAAAACTAAAAATAAAAAGCTCACAAACCATACCATAAAATTGATTAACAATAGACAAGAACACAAAAACAACGTAACCAGTGAAGAATACAGGAAAATAGACAGAGAAGTTAAAAGAAGTATTAGGAAAGATTTAAGACAGCATAACACTAAATTAGTTCAAGTGGCCTTGGAGACTAACAAATCATTAAAAATTGCTCGACAAGGAATTTCAAGAAGTAAAGCTTGGATCACCGCTCTTAAAGACAGAAAAGGAATGAAGCATAGAAATAGAAGAAAATTAGTCGACATTAGTACTGACTTCTACAAGGAATTATACTCACAACCTTCCATACAGTCTCCCAATTTTGGTGCTTCACTCGAATGCCCCGATAACATCGATCCTATAACCGAGCATGAAATTCATTGCGCTATACGCAAAATGAAATACAATAAAAGTCCCGGACCGGATGGCATTTCGACGGAAACACTTAAAATTGGTGAACCAATCCTTCTTCCGCATATTAAAAACCTATTTAACTCCATATTACAAACCGGGAAAATACCAGAAAGAATGTGTCATTCCGAAATAATCCTCCTTCACAAAAAGGGCGATAGGTCAGATATAGGCAATTACAGACCTATAAGTCTTGTCTCGCACTTATACAAAGCGTTAATTAAGGTTATAGAACGCCGCATATCTGGCCTACTTGACCTAGCCCAACCACCAGAGCAAGCCGGTTTTCGCCCCGGTCTGTCTACAATGGATCACCTTCACGCACTGAACCAAATCATAGAAAAACATCATGAATATCAACTACCCCTATATTTGGCATTTGTCGATTATTCTAAAGCATTCGATAGTTTAACTCATCATTCCATATTTCAGGCTTTAGAAAACCAAAACATTCATTCTTCATACATTAGTTTAATAAAAAATATTTATAAAAGTAGTACAGCAGCAGTAAAGTTACAAAATTCTGGACCAGCATTCACAATTCAGAGAGGCGTAAAACAAGGTGATCCATTGTCGCCAAAACTATTTACATCAACTCTGGAGGAGGTATTTCGGGATTTGAATCCAAAATGGGAAAACAAGGGGATTAGCGTCGGCGAAGCGAAGCTGACAAACCTTCGCTTCGCAGACGATATTGTCTTGTTTTCATCAAACCCTTCTGATCTGCAAGAAATGCTCCAAGATCTGAGCAAGGCAAGCCTTGAGGTTGGACTGAAGATGAATATGTCGAAGACCAAGTTAATGACAAACCGTTCTGAGCTTAATGTGGATGTGGATGGGCAGAGAATTGCATATGTTGATGAGTACATATACTTAAACCAAATAGTCTCTTTCCAGGCGAGGCAAGACAAAGAAGTCGAGAGACGAATCGAAAACGCCTGGAAGAGCTATTGGTCTATGAAGGAGCTTATGAAGGGCAACCTTCCATTGACACTCAAGCGCAAACTCATGGACATGTGCATTCTCCCCATCCTTACCTACGGCGCTCAAACTTGGTCTTTGACTGACATCCAGAAGTCCAAACTCAAGGTCTGCCAACGAAGCATGGAGCGCAGCATACTCGGGGTCAGGTTAATTGACCGAGTCAGAAATACGACGCTGCGCTCCCGCACACAAATAGTCGACGTAGGTCAGAAGGCAGCAAATCTCAAGTGGGATTGGGCTGGACATGTCGCCAGAATGCCTGCTACACTATGGGCAAAAATAACAACTACTTGGGTCCCTCCTAATGCAAAAAGAGCACGTGGTCGTCCACGAAAAAGGTGGAAAGACGAATTACATGTCTACGCACAAAACTGGTTGGAGGCGGCCCAAGATAGGGAAAAGTGGAAGAAGGAGAGGGAGGCCTTTGCCCTGCAGTGGGACATGTCTGGCTCAAAATATAAAATATATAATATACACCAAATTTAGTAAACGTGTTCAGACCTCCGAGATGACCTAGTATACCAAATTTCATAAACATAGGTTGGACGGTTATGAAAATATTGACGATCAAAAACCGGCAATTTTATCATTCACTGACATACATATAGATCAAAAACCTAACCCACTTCTAGATGACCTAGAGACTATATATATACGAGTGGAAACAGAGCCTAAGACTTGCGAATGCGTCAACTAAACAGAGGCCACATACTGTAGAACGACGACCTATTTATTTGCCATTCGTGAAGGGGGTGACCGATAAGATCGGCTTTCTGCTTAGCCGGAAATTCAATATTAGGACTATATTCCGGCCACACACCCAGATCAAGCGTTGGCTAAGGTCGCCTAAAGATAAAGAGCGGTTGAGTGGACCAGGCGTTTATAAAATACCGTGTGAATGTGGGAAGAGCTACATAGGTGAAACCAAACGGCATGTCTCTACTAGAGTCACGGAGCACATACGTAGCGTCAAGAACCGAAACACCTCGCAGTCGGCAATCGCGGAACACTCGTTAGACTCGGACGCGAACCATTACATACGTTTCGATAAGGCAACTGTATTAGCCAGGGAAAAGTTCTTTGTGCCCCGCAAAATACGCGAAGCTATCGAAATAAGCCGCCGCCCGAACTTTAATAGAGACAGTGGGTTCTTACCACAGTCTTGGAAACCTGTGCTAAGAGCAGCATTGCCGACCGGGCTACAAGCAGTAAAAAGTGACGATATAGTGAGTGTCGTGTGTACGGACTGGTTGGTGACCGATAACTCTACAAACCAGCCAACAATACAACAGCCATTGCCTGCGGTTGCGCATGCGCCGCCGATGTCGGCGCGGGCGCAGCGAGCCGAGGCGGGCGCTGGTAACGCGCGCGAGCGACCTGTCGGACTCCCGATGATGGTGCACTTAATGCACCAAAACGTCGAGACTCTATTAGCCTCGACTTAAATTAACAAGGTTAGTCGTTAAAATAATAAATAAAAACATTTACCCAACTTTAAAACGCACCACCCATAGTAAAATTTCAGCCTGTAGGTATACCAAACCTATGTAGGCCACCGCACTCCGTAGCACATGCATGTAGCGAAAAATTGTCGACGTGTCCGAGACAAAACCGTCAGGCTGGCACAGATTAATGGTAATATTATGCTAATACTATCGCCGTGTCGGAAGCCGTTTTAGGGAGAGAATTTTCACCAATGCCATCTATGACCGTTACTTTGAACTACACAATTAATTTAATCATTTTTGTACTGAAAAAAACGTTCAGTGAGCTAAAGGTTCTATTTGTCATGGGTTAATGGCAGATGTCATTATTTTTATTCCAAGTTGTGTATGACTGTAATGCCATTAATTTTCAACTGACTATTTACTAACGACATGGCTCGATAACTGATCTTAATTTTCTTTCTTTCTATCGGAATGGGATTCCATATGGCATCCAAGGCCTATTTTGTATACCAAACCTACGTCGCCCGCCGTACCCCGTAGCACATGCATGTAGCGAAAAATTGTCAACGTGTCCGAGACAAAACCGTCAGGCTGGCACAGATTAATGGTAATATTATGCTAATACTATCGCCGTGTCGGAAGCCGTTTTGTACATTTTCGGTTTTCGAATTTTTGACACTATGAAAACCAATGCCATCTATGACCGTTTGTTTGAACTAAACATAATTTATTAAAATCTTTCCTGTCTGTATGTTAAAATCGGTCAGTGAGCCAAAGGTTCCATTTTACATAATAAAATTTCATTATTTGTATTCCAACGTCGTGTATGACTGTGATGCTATTAATTTTTAACTGACTATTCAGTCACGTCATCTGTAGATAACAGTTTCAACATTGTTTATTTGTATCGGTCTGGAATTCCATGGCATCCAAGGCCTATTTTGTATACCAAACCTACGTCGCCCACCGTACTCCGTAGCACATGCATGTAGCGAAAAATTGTCGACGTGTCCGAGACAAAACCGTCAGGCTGGCACAGATTAATGGTAATATTATGCTAATACTATCGCCGTGTTGGAAGCCGTTTTCGGGGGTGAAATTGCGACGCCGTGTGTAATTAGAAAATGTCAGAGGTTATAATACCATGAGCTAAGGGCTGGTGCTCATCTAGCGCCATTTGAACCGTGGCGTTTTCATACATACATACATAAATCACGCATTTATCCCTTGCGGGGCAGGCATAGCGCCAACGGCCGTACAAATACGATCGTAATCGATAAATATTTGAGGGCCGTTTTAGCTATATTGTCGTGTATAACTATAGTGACAGATTGTCAGCCTTTCACCTTAAATTGCAACACACATGTAACCTTCGAGTCCCCTAGTTACTTCTTATGACACCCACAGGAAAGAAATGGGGTGATGCTATTCTAAGCCTGCATCACACGACGTTTTCAGTAGCTCATTAAAATGGACTGAATAGTCAATGTAACATAATTATAGTTGTATTCAGTTTGGTCGCCATCGGTTTGCGCGAACGCGGTAGTCATTTGCTCATGCTAGCTAATATCAACTTTATTTTCTTCTTCTTTGTAGATACCAAATTAAAACACTTGCTTAATTCGCGGGCTTGGAGTGAGCCCAGTTGGTAGACGCGTTGCCAGTACAGATGGCGAAGGTCGCTGGTTCAAATCCAGCCTACGGTGAAAATTTTCAAGGGTCCCTAAATTCTTCTTTGTGCGTAGAAAGTGGCCGGCGATAACCTTTTCATTGGCATTATACAGGCCCTCCTAAATACCTCTACACTTTGCGACTAAATGCAACGAGCGCCAAATATGCGCTGTCCCTAATATGTGTTAATAATGTTTGCATGAATGTTGGTTATGGCTTGAAATATAATGTGATAATGCGTTGTTCCCTAGGTTACATTTCCTAGGGTTCCGGAGGATAAAAACGGGAACCCCTTGCTGATATTTTGTTGCATGTCTGAACACCTAGGTATATCCGTCTGTCACCAGGCTATATCTCATTCACCGTAACAGGTAATTAGAGAGCAGAAATTTTTGACTGTTGTGACTATTATGTATGGTTATGGTTATGATAGTCATTATAGTAGGCAAGATCGCTTAAGTGAGAGTTCCCGTTTTTTCCCGAGTTTGGCCCCGCCTTGGAAACGAATCTTTAGGCTATTCTTTAGCTATTCCGAGCCGGGGCCTTGCTAGCATACTTACAAAAAAAAAAAATGGCAGCCATTTCAAACTTTTTTTATTGGCCAAAATTTTGTTATTTTGTAATAACTCAAAACTGGTAAGTGCTATAAATGAACATTGTATAGAAGAAATGTTACGCGTAAATTTCTGCACAACCTTGCTCTAATAACTTTTTGATAATCTAATAGTTTGCGAAAAACGCTTTAATACATGGCAGTTTTTCTAAAACTCACCAAATCTAAAATATGAATTAAGTAGTGAAGTTGGGGATTAAGAATTACTTACTGTGTGGGTAGACCTTGCTACGGTATCCTGACTGATACTTAGTAACAAGCTTTCTGCCCAGAGGTTTTACCCGCTAATATATTTTCAAATAAACAAGCAAATTTTTTGCCAATTTTCACCCTGAGTTTTACCACCTTACGAGATGATTTTCTTAAATTCCTTTCCTGGTGTTAATTCACCCAACCAAAATAACCTCTGCGCAAAATTTCAAGAATCTAGGTCCAGTGGTATTGCCTGTGCATAGATTTACAATTTGTAAAAAAAATATTAAATTTGTTCGTAGTTGCCACATTTTTATTTTTTTGCAATCCCTTGAGGCTGTTCTTTAATAGTTCTGACCCAAGGTCCTGTTAGGATAGCAAAAAAGAACAAAATGTTGCAACAACGAACAAACTCTACTTTTTTCATACAAATTGTATACCACGCACAGGCAATACTACTGGACCTAGGACCCTGAAATTTTGCACAGAGGTTATTTGAATAATCTTAATTAATATCAAGAAAGGATTCCAAAAAATTCATCACCTAAGGTGGTAAAACAGAGGACGAAAATTTGTATAAAATTAACTTGTTTACTTCAAAATATATCAGCGGGTAAAACCGCTGGGCGGAAAGCTTGTTACTAAATATCAGGCAGGATATTGTAGCATGGTCTACCCACACAGCGAGTGACTCTTAATCCCCAACTTCACTACTTACTTTATACTTTCTAATTTGTGAGTTTTCAGCAAAAACTACCATGTTGTGCTACGTTTTTCTCGCAAACTATTGGATTATGAAAAAGTTATTGATAACATTCATATGCAGAAATTTACGCTTAACATATCTTCCATACAATAGATATTTGTAGCTCTTACCATTTTTGAATTATTACAAAATAACAAAATTTTGCCCAGTGAAAAAATTTTTAAACGGTTGCCATTTTCTTTTTGTAAGTAGACCAGCAAATCCCCGGTTCGGCATAGGTAAAGAATAGCCTAAAGATTAGTTTCCAAAGCGGAACCGACCTGGAACACGCACGGGAACTCCCAAAATTTTTTTGTATAGAAATTCTAACCTACTATTATATATGGATACATGATTTTTCTAAAATATTTATTTTATAAATAATTAAGCTCTACATATTTGACAGACGTGGCACAGACTGTTTTACGACCGTTTACGCTCTGCCTACCCTGCAAGGGGTCTCGGCGTGGTTGGTGTATGTATGTAGCAATACACAAACAACATCTTCCATCCAAACGATGCAATAAAAGAGTTATCGTACTATCGCTAGCAATTCCACCTACCCAACATTAGGGTGAAATTTTACTAGTGAGCGATAGCGAAAACTCCGAACTGGCTAGTGATGAGGAACAACTTTCCCCAAAGAACAAAGGTCGAAATATGAAAGCAAGAAATTGGACCTAATTAGAGCTAATTTATGGGAATATTAGCTCTAATTAGCTGATCTGATCGGCATTTTGTACGAGAGGCTTAATTTTTTTTTCATGTTTCGACCAATGTTCTTTGCGAAATTTGTTCCTTAGCCGGTTCTGAGTTTTTGCTATCGGTCACTAGTAGGTATAATTTCACCAAAAACACTGGATGAAAAATCTTAATATTAAATAAAGGGATAGCATAAGAATAAATAATAACACTGATAAGTGTATTTGCTGCCAATAGTACATGATTATAAATAACCACATGTTATGTTTGTCATTTCCTCCAAAAACTACAAATTGTATGTTTGGATAATAAGCGTCTTTATAGTTCTTTAAGGCCGACATACAAGGTTGAATGAGTTGCGTAGTTCCTTTTTTACAACAAATCATGAGTAGGTATTATCTTATGATGTAAAGGAAATTAGCCTCAGCGAATAAGAAGTCGCCTTGCTTGCTTAGATAAGTAAATATATTTCAAGTCAGTAAGTAAATAATATCTATTTTTATAAATGTAAAAAAATAACTACGAAAATTTATGGCTGATACTGTTCATGAAACTAAACAAACTTTTTCAAAGAACATAGGTCGAAATATGGAATTAATTTTTGTCCTGTGCAAAATATAACAGCCAACCGAGATAAGGTTTTTTTCAGATCCACGTGGAAAATTATTCAGATTCGTCGAAATATAACTAATTTCCTCTATCTTGGGCCATAAATTGTATATTTAGAAATTCATCAACTTCCAAGCTAAGGGTCTGAATCTAAATTACAGAATACCTACGCTCTGCCTACCCCGCACGCATGATGTAGGTTTCATTTTTTAATTTTATTTGTTTTTTTTTTTTAGTTAGTTATAAAAAAACTTATTTAAAATAAAATGGATCTATGGCGGCATCTCCTTATTTTGATTATTCAATAAGCCAGGTCTTAAAAAATATCAAAGTAGTATTTACAAGAACAAAGACTGTTTAAATGAAGTTATATTCATCATCACAAGGTAATTATAATTAGTTATCTTTTTCTCAGATCTCTCATAAAACTGATCGCTGTAAAAGCAACAATGAGTTATACAATTATACTTTTAACTGCTTCCTTTTAACTACGTTTAAGATGGCTTCACAAGAATAAAAAAAAAACTAAAGGTATACTATATGGGAAGGTAAAGATATTAATGAGAAAAATCTTTAGTATGTAAAAGTACTAAAATACGCCACGCAAAACTGCGTAAGTGGTAAAATGCAGCTCTACCATCTATTCTCTCACCTTTAACTGCCTTGTTGATTGCTTTCGGCATTACTTTGATCTATTTGATAGTCAAAAGACACGCTGAAAGGTCTTTGCCCGCATATGCTACAACAGCACTAAATAATTACAACAGCACTAAACAATTAAATAATTACTGAGTAGTAGTACTGTTCTAGGTATCCTACTGATTCATCATCATCAACAGCCCACAACAGCCCACTGCTGGGCATAGGCCTATTCTTTCTTACGTCAGTTTTTACAATCTTGTGCCTCCCTCATCCAGTACTGTTCCCCTAGGTATGGTGACGATGTTTTTCGACCATCTGGCTGGTTTGACCATCCGTCACCGTTCTTGTACCGCTCTAGTCCTACTGATTGGCCTCGTCGAAAATCGATATGATTTCAACCAGCTGGTTATTTCAGTACCTTCCTTGAGGAGCAAGAAATCCTTGGAAGACGATTCAAGTCACACTCCAGGATGAACCACTTTCCACATAACTTGCATTGTATTTGTGTGCACTCGCCTTAAATGGAAACTAGCTTTTTACATTGAATCAGATCTTGTGCGTTACTAACAATGCAAGGTCGGTACACAGCCTTAAGTGCTTAAGGCACCGCAATTACTGTTAAAGAACAATGATGTACCGATATCGGGTTCAGACAGTCCCTGGTGTTAACTAGCTGCTAAATAAAGAACCACGCAAACTACACATACACACACGCACAGACTTATGTCACAACGCGCCGTTTCCCTAATTTGTGCTTACCTATGTACTTTATGGTCCGTTCAGACAGTCTTCAAAGCCAACTGGCGAAAACTGACTATTACTTGTCTTATGAATCATACGCAAGATACGTGCAGTCGTGGCATTTTCGAAAATCAATCGTTCATAACTTTATAATTTAAATATTTAAAAACACGCCTGCATTTGTGGAAAAACAATTTTTCTATGGAAAACATAGCGTATGACAATCGGGATGATGCAAGTATTCATCTCATACAATTCCCGATCGAATCTGTTCAGTGGTTAAAGAGTTACAGTGGTTTAAAGAAACGCATATACACACATACATGAACCCTAAAAACATTACACTCCTTTTTTTGTGGGCAGTCGTGTAAAAATAAATTTTTCGACAAAATCGAAGTTGCTATCTGTATTAATTTCCTAATATCGTGTTCCGTATTGAATTATTTTAAGATAAATTGAAAGGTAAAGGTAAAGGTAAAAAAATTGAATAATTAGTAACTCTATCAGATAAATATTTAGAACTTATGTCCATACCTGCAATAACTCCAGTCCATTCAAGATACTAAGGCGCCACTCATCATAAGGTATTATGATTTGAGGAACAATATAAATGAATGGTGAACAAAAAATTGTAAACTGAGGAACAAAATAGTAGCGATTTAATATTAATTTCCAGCTCTAGAGGTCAGTTGATGATGATGAGGTCAGATAAAAATAACTACTAATGAAATAAGGTTTCGTTAGCTAATCTTCAGATGTTCCAGCAAACGTAATACGACGTTTATTTCCAAGTACTTATGTATTTTAAATGGAGGGTTATGTTTTTAAAGAGTATGTATGTTGTATTTGGACAAGCAATTCTTTTTCACGCGCTGCGCGGATCTTAACATAATACTTAATATGAAGATTCGTCTCAGCAGCGCGAGTGACACTGGCTTAGAATTTCATAAGGTCAAGATGGCGGATTTTAATCGCAAAATACAACTTTAAAATTAGGTACCGCAGTCAGGTTTTTGTTTTATAATGTATCTGCTTGTTTATTATTTTTTCAATCAATTTCAATGATTTTATTTCGATTGCCAGTTATTTTTTTACTTCTGGTATTAATAGTAAATGCTGACTGCTGATTGTGATTTTCATTGGGAAGTCGACTTTTACTGAAAAAAAAAACTAGGTACACTCATAAAATTATATTTATATTTTCCGTTTCTAAAACGCAGTTTGTTCTATTTTTGCATTTTTTGTTCTTTATCTAGGTGGTTATCGAAATTAATCTCGAAAAGTTGCCATAAAAACCTTATCATAGTTTATAACTGCAATTGTATGCAATAAAATACCTCGTATCGGTAAACAGTATAATAAATTTTATTATTACCTGCCATGTCATTACTAGAGATTTCCGGGACGATAAAATATTTTTTTATAATTGTGATTTATTTATAGTATTTTTACGTAGTCTGTTCAGTGTCTCACTACAGGGCAAAGGCCTCCCCTTTCTTGCGCCGCCCCCCAAAGAGTATTTGATAAAACTGCCGCCCCCCTTTTTTAAAACTAATACATCATCGACATCTTACTGCCCTTACCAAATCAGTCGGCGCAACATGAATTGTTAGAACAAAAGACATAATCACAAAATCAGAATCGTAAAAGAATTTGGCTATATTTTACGACCAGCCGCTTGCCTGACGTCAACCTTCTTTGAGAGTGCTACTATAGGTGGTATCTATCACCACCACCATGCGACCATTGACCATAGTTGTCAGATATTCAGCCAAGGTCAAAAACTCTACGTCGCTTTTTACGAAACACCTTCAGTGGACTAGGGGTGGCAGTATTCTCAGTCGCTATCTCACGGTAATATTTCCGTGCAATGCCAATCAGAGGAAATGATTTGGCATGGAAATTCAAAACTATTTCTTATCTTCTATAACGCTAAGCATTCTAAATAAGAAACTTCTTTCTCATATAATTGCCAATAATTCACGTCATCTACATCTACACTTCTACACTAATATAATAAAGAGGAAAACTTTGTTTGTTTGTTTGTTTTTTTGTATGTATGTAATCGATAAACTCCGAAACTACTGGGCCGATTTCGAAAATTCTTTCACCATTAGAAAGCTACAACATTCCTGAGTAACATAGGCTACTTTTTACCACGGGAAAATTCCTCATTTCCACGGGAAAACGGTAAGCAGCAGGAAAAGCGGGAAATACAGCGGATATTACCCAAATAAGCCCGACCGCTTTACCGATCTTCGCGAAATTTGGCACTGATATTACTAGCATAGTAAAGAAGGACATGGATTACTTTTTGTCAGCCCTCGAGGATCTGGAGTACCTGATGAGGACCACCAGCATCCCATCTAAACTATAAAAGATACGATCATGGCTTCATAGAAAAAGTTGTTCACCATGACGGGCCGCTTCTACTGGCACATGGTCATCGAGGATCTGGAGTACCTGATGAAGACCACCAGCATCCCATCTAAACTATAAGAGATACAGCCATGGCTTCATAGAAAAAGTTGTGCATCATGACGGGCCACTTCTGCTGGCACATGGGCATCGAGGATCTGGAGTAGGTACCTGATAAAGATCACCAGCATCCCATCTAAACTATAAAAGATACGGTAATGGTTTTTAAGTAAAAGTTACTCAGCATGGCAGGCTGCTTCTGCTGGCACATGGTCATCGAGGATCTGGTTTTAGTACCCGATGTAGACCACCAGTACCCCATATAAACTATATACATAATAAGAGATACGGTAATGGCTTCAAAGTAAAAGTTATTCAGCATGACGGGCCGCTTCTGCTGGCAAATGGTCACGAGGGTCTGGAGTACCTGATGTAGACCACCAGCATCCCATATAAACTATAAGAGATACGGCAATGGCTTCATAAACAAAGTTGTTCACCATGACGGGCCGCTTTTGCTGACACATGATCATCGAGGATCTGGAGCACCTGATGAAGACCACCAGCATCCCAGTTGTTCACTATGACGGGCCGCTTCTTCTGGCACATGGTCATCGAGGATCTGGAGTACCTGATGAAGACCACCAGCATCCCATCTAAACTATAAGAGATACGGCCATGGCTTCAAAGTAAAAGTTATTCAGCATGACTGGCCGCTTCTGCTCGCACATTTACCTCTGCTGGATCGGAGTAATGGACTTTTTACTACGGGCAAAGATCCAATTTCTACGGGAAAACAGGTAAGTAGCAGCGGGTGAAACCGCTGGGCGGGCTGCTAGTAGTAATATAATTCTTAACTAATAACAAACTCACTTGAACCCAGAAGAAGCATAGTAGGCAACTAGGCATAGTGTGGCTTTCTATGGTGTATTACTTACCTGAAAAAGTGAAAAGAGAATAATTTTAATGTCATCATCACATCACAAAATTGAGAGATTACAGAGGGATCACTCGACCCTATTTAGCATTTTCGCGGTTGTTACTTGTTAGTTACATTGCCGTTGCTAGATTCAATACGAGGACGAAATACAGCTAAACTATAGTCCGACAAGTTCGTGCGCGACCTTCCTGCGGGGTACAGACGGTTGGGGGGCGAGGAAGCACGTCATTTTAATATGACGTGCGGCGCAGATGCGCGCGTCTCCCTTCCCCGCTACACCTCCCGCTACCCGCTGACATCACTCCCCCCAACGTCTGTCACCCCTAAGGAAGGTCGCGCACGAACTTGCCGGACTATAGCTGATTCTGAGCAGGTCCATCTTATCTATTGGGCACAATGGGCACTTGCCCAGGGCCCCGACCGATTGGGGCCCCTATCTGTAGCATGTCAGTAACAAGCTGTTGCTGTTTCACTTCTGTGTTCTTTGCTCGTTCTCAGTATTACATGTAGAGCTCTCTTTTCACACATTAAATTTTAAAGATTCGCGCTCGCTACGGTCGCAGTATTTTTTGCGCTCTACAGTTGTTTTTACGTACATTATTGACTTTGTAGATAGAAGATTCGCTTCGTTTAAGTACACTTCAACACGTAACTGCATTGAAAGAGACATGAATTAATAAGTATGTTTTTCTTCTTCGAGTGCGACACCAAATCGTCCAACGACCCGATGAACCCTGGTGTCAGAGATTTGCAACCGCCTACTACAAGTAAAGTCTATTTGTGGCAAATGTGTAAACCCACCACTACTGTCACAGGGGCCCTATTATCTTAATGTCCCCAGGGCCCCTTATAGGTTAAAGACGGCCCTGATTCTGAGCTGATTTCAATGCAAGAAATATTATATTCGTGGCACCCATCTTTATAGTTATCCTGAGTTCCTCTGAGATTCCAGTAAACGCCAGTAAGCATCAAAATCGTCGCTAGTGCTGAGTGCGCCATCTGCAAAGGCGCCCCGAGCGCCGTTTCTAAATTTGTGATCAAATCATAAATGAGGAATATAAAAGTTAGTGTCATAGTTATAGTAACGAAAGAATCTTTTGAGTCACTACTTTAGGAATTGTTTTGTAGATTCTGTCGCGTACAGTCTTCCCAATTTATTTATGCTTTTGGTAAAAAGCATGCGATGGAAAAACGTAAGCAAGCTTAAAAATGTTTCTGAAAAGCTATTATTTACTCGAAAATCTTGAGTGACGGTAGCTGTCAGTGGAATAATGTAAAAACCTCCAAAATGGGGCGAAACAAGACGAGGCGTCACGATCGGAATAAAATTAGCATAGCATTAACATTAAAATAACAAATCGGCTGAGAATAAAATGAAATCAACAATGAAAAGGCATTTTAGATTTAGGCGTTACTATAAGGGTACGTTGAGAGTTAGGGAAAAAGAAAACATAAAAAATTACAAGTGACCAGTCCCACGGTCACCCGCAGCTGCTAACTGTTTTCCCGTGGGAATATGACTTTTCCCGGCGCGCAAAACAGGTACATTATAAACCTACCTACCTACTTCTCGCTTTTTCTTTCTTTTCGAAAACGAATTTTTAAATCCGTAAAGACCTAAGCATACCTACATAAAAACAAAAAACAGTGGGAAGTGAAGTTTTTTTTTATCATTACGTGGCTATCATTACATTTCGTACCTGTCCAATTTACCTGAATCTAAGATGGAATACACACAGGTGCATAACATAAGATACCGACATACCTACGTTATGTGGTTCTTTTATGTAAGTTAGTATGTGAAACTGTATGCCATCTAAGATTCCATTATTACCTACTAACTTACTGCTTGGCATCAGCTTACGTGTGATTAATTAAAATCAATATGAAAAGAAAGTACTTTGGCATAATCTGTTCACACTTTTTTTTATAAACCAAGCAGAAATATTTATATATTTATCTGTTCAGCATTATCTTTTGCTACTTATTCAAAATTATCTAAGGATAATAAAATAGAGCGTAGCCGGGCGAAAAAAAATACTAAGAAAAAGAAACTTATCAAAGTACCAGCAAACATCTCATTCATGTAATGGACTAAACACAAAAAAAACAAACAATAAACTGCCTCTACCTGCAAGTGTAGAAGGGACGTAGAAGGGAATATCGGGACTTCCCCGCTGCTTGGACCAATAGCAATCCGAGTCCTAAAACGCGGTATTGAAGTTTTTTCGGTGCTAGCTATATAAGCAATGGTCGATGTCAACCAGGTGGACCTCCTATGGTGAGTCTCCACTGACCGAACCGTTTGGTTGCAAACTGCCAATCGACCCCGGTCCGGGCAATCTGCGGGAGCCCTGAAGGTACTTTCTAGTACCCTAATCCCCTTCCTAGGTGACAGTTCTGCGCCCGCGGACTGTCCTGGACTACGGACCTCGGTTGGTGGTTCGGAATCTTACGCTATACGCAATATGCGGTAGAAACGAAGTCTGATGAAACGATTATGCGGTGTCATGTCAAGTTGATCTATCAGATCCTTGATTTGGATTATGGCATTGCGCTCAGTTGAATGGAGACTTTGATTTCTAATTGGAAAGTGTGAGACGCCATGGGAGGAACCACGCACTACCCTGAGGGTGTGCACCCCGTACCTTTTGTTTCAGTATATAAGGTTAAGTACATTTAATTTAGTACAAATGTTTAAGGGCGTGTTCTACTCATTCCTCTCTTTATTGCAATAAATATACAAAAAAAGTATTTTGCAATAAAAATAAAAAAAAAGTATTTAACTAAATTGGTCGCACGCTAGTGCGAGATTAAATCTCTTTTAACCCTTCAAAGAATTAGGACCTCCCATACAAACATGTTGAAAAAGTTCGGGATAAGGGAGGTCCAATTTGTTTTATCATATTTCGAAGAGAAGTTTTTAATAAAATAATGTGAACAGAAGACGCCCTTAAAATATTTGTATGTACCTACTTAATTATTTATAACAAATTATTGTGTTTATGATCTATTCTTTATTCACGAAAGATTGCTTTTACTAACATTAAACTAAAAAATCAAAACAAGGAATTTAGAACTTAAGTAGGTAGGTGTATTTGATAATAACAATGAAACTACAAACCTAAGCGTACAATAATGTCCACAGTATGAACGCTTTGTATTCTCTTATCTCAAGTGGGGCCCAAATTACGCCGAACTAATTATCAAATGTCATTAACGCTGTAAAGGAGACTGCACAATAGAAAGTGTTTGTTCGGTTTTTCACTTTTTGATATTTTTAATCGGTGTACTAAGGCTTTTTATCAGTACTTTGCAATAAAAACAAAAACTGTTGACGAAGAAACAGCGTAACGTTAATAAAGTGCATCAAGCATGTAAATAACAGAACAGGCAATAGATACAGCAGTCATCTGTAAAGTCCCGCTAGTGTAAAGGATCCCTTACACCGATCGAATGACGAGACTTCCTGGACAACCGAGCTTTTTGACCAATCGCAACGCGAGTTCTAAAACGCGGTATCAAAGTTTTTTTTGCCGTCAGTATATATGTAGATGACGGTCTAATTCTGCTGGACCTCTCTTGGGAGACTCCACCGTCCGACCGTCTGGTTGCTGACTGCCGACCGGTCCCGGTCATGGCTTTCTGCGGGGACCACTTACACCCTGGATACTAACTTACCCTATCCCCTCCCTGGGTGACAGTTTGGCCCCCACGGACTGTCCTCGACTGGATCGCCGATTGGTGGTTCGGAATCACATGCAATAAGCGGAGGGGCCAAAGCTGGAGTCCAAGACGATGTAGTGTCATGGGATATTGAGTCAAAAAACCCTTGACTCAAGTTCTGCTGGCATTGCGTGACGTCAAGGATGAAGTCTTTGGTTCCCGCTTGGAAGGTGTGAGGAACCCAAGGGAGGAGCCACTAGAATAATGAGCCAAACGCACCATTATATTTCATTCCACGCCCCCCTTAACTAACAAGCCTCGATTCGACTCGATCGGTCGAATCAACATTTTTGTTCATATCAATGGCTTCTCAAAATTACGCATTGCAAGATATTTTCAAGGGAGAATTTACCGCGAAAAGAAAAACTAACGTAAAGGAAAAAAATACAATAAAAAAATTGGTGGCCTTTGCTCACACTGTTCATATAAGTACAATTTTAGTGAAGGGGAATAGTTATATGAAGGGTTTTTAAAATACACTCAGAGCAACTATTGTCTACGATAACGTCAGAAGATATTTTTTTGTCTCATATTCCAACAGGAAAGTGTTGCTTCTCTGCATCCCCTAAAAATATCTCGACCATTTTTTCATTCACAAAAAAGAGAACGTTCGTAACGACCAGAAAAATTCATCTCCCCATACAGTTTTATCTTCAGCAAAAAATGTCCATGGCGAACACTAATGGGCACAGAAAAAGGGGCTGAAAAACCGCAGTGCGGGCGTCAGTTCTGTTATCACTGTGACGTAATGAAATGACTCTTCATTCACCTCTACCTTGCCTCTACCCGTTAGGTGAATATTATAACTACTTACCTAACTATACCTACCTAGGTCAATTAAAAACTTTTTCTCCAATTTGCTCGGAAATAGCTTCATTACTTTAAAAAAAGAATACGTCAATGGGCTCATTTATGTTGTCAAGGCGCAGAGGACTGTAATAGAAATTGCCGGACTAGGCCGGTAATAAAAGGGTTCTTAAACTTCACACTTTCGTGATTAGGTGTTTTATGGAACACAATTTGTTTGAAGTTTGAAGGCTGAATGTGAATTTCCCGCGCATTCTTTATGAAACGGAACGTAAGCAAAACCAGCGCCAACGCTATGCGAACTTTAAAAGTTACAAAGTGTCAATTTTATCACGATTTAAATATTTGTTTCCTTGCAAATTGGAGAAAAGCACTATACAAACCTCGGCCGAAATAACAATTTCTGGTCTCGTTTACGTTAGAAGGCCTCGACTTCGTCGCGGCCTTCCAATGCCACTCGACCAGAAATTGCTATATACTCGGCCTGTGACGTAATGTACTATTAAACAGCACTTTTTAAAAATCAAAACAATCGTATTATACACAATTTGTCGGTAATAGTCGGTATTACTAAAAATACCATGTCGCAGTTGAAGCCTTGAAATGCCCTGCCTGAAGATGGTGTAACGAAACAGGTCACATTATAATTTAAATAAATAATATATTAGTGGAACTAGTGTAAAAAGTTTTTAATTTACCTAAAATATGGAGTTCCATCAAGAAATCGCAACACGAAGTGTAAAAAAATATATATATACCTACCAAGATTCACATTTAGACAAGGCTTCCATGATCTTCTTGGTCAGGGTTAGTTTTAAGGGCACAGCAGACTTCACTTATCAACCTATCCCTAAAGTTGACATTATTGGTATTTTTATCACTTTGTCATATTATTTCCAGTTCAGTTGGGATATTGAGATGTGAATCATCTGATTAATTTGTGCTTCAGAGGGCACGTCAAGGATGAAAATCCCCGCACTGCTGACATCCACTTTGTAATCACACTGACGTAATGACTATCCATTCACCTCTACCCCGTTTGTGTTTGAATTTGAGCCAAAAGCAAATTAAGGAGCTCCTATACAAACTGTAGGTAGGTACATACTACCTGAACAGTAATGGTACCTACTTTGTGTGAGGGCTTTTGCTTAAGTCTTGAATGAAATTATTAAGACAGGATAGATTTAATTTTGTTTTTACTAGTGGGTTGTAAGCGGTTTCACCCACTGCAACCCACTTTCCCCTAGGAATTAGACGTTTTCCTAACATATTGTAATATACATACAAATCTTCCAATTAGCATAGGCCGAAAATAAAAGAAAATAGGTACTTTACTTACAATCTGACCCGGCCGGTCAACACATTTTGTATGGTCTGATATAAAATTTCAAAATTTTTCATTTTTCATGTTACTTGGGTCGGAAAAGTTGTTCAGTTTCTCAGACTGGTTTACCCCTTAAAATATTAGCAGTTTTTATTTTTACACCTTATGTTTATCATATTTTGTAATCGTATTTCAACATTAATGTTATGCGTATCTTTCATAGTTTAAACTATACGGTTAATCAGACAGACAGTTATAATTAAATAACTTTGAATATAAGGTCCTATTATATTCACTGCAAATATTTTAGGGGCAGATTAAATAAAATATAAGCATGTACTAGGCAAATTTTTAAAGAAATCTACACGCTAGTTTTCGAGAAAATTGCATTTAACTAAAAAAACACAAAACGAAAAAAGTGCACCCTGTTTGTCCTAGAAACTCACACATCGATGAATTTAAATTACGCGCCAAAAAAAGGTGCTGTGATTGGTTGGTTGTCAGTGTGCGTGCCGTGTAAGTGAATCCTGTCTACGTGACGGAACGTCAGTCGGGTCAGTCAAAGGATGTTCACATAATTAATTAAAAAGTTTGTTTGAAAATGAAAAAAAAAAATCTAGCGTGTAGATTTTTTTAAAGATGCCTTAGACGTTTTTCCTATACATATTTACGCATGCCCTTAAAATATTTGCAGTGAATTTAATAGGACCTTATATAAACGCGGAAGGAACTCTATTCAATTAAAACTTCACGGTTCATAGTTTTGTTTTGTTTGAAATTAAAAGTATAGGGCGAAAGATAATTCAATACAAACCTTGGAGGAGGTAACAGGGGAGGAAATTTTCAACATATTCTACCTTAAAATAATAGTTATTTGTTCAACAAGAAAGCAAAGTTGATTTTTGTTGCGAGTGCTAATTTTGAAACCCGAGGTAGCGAAGGATACTAAAATTGAATCACGAGCGTAGCGAGTGATTCAAAAGTAGTATCCTGAGCTCAATGAGGGATTCAAAAGCACGAGTTGTAAATGTGTTTGCTTTCGTGTGGTACACACAACTTTTCACCTCTACCAGTAAGAAAATTATGTTTTTTATGTTTTTGTTCTTTATGACTAGGCGAAGGGTGTGACTATACTGCCTAGAATTTAGTCTATAAATAATCCCGCCAAACAAATTTTCAAAGATGCGTTCAAAAATTTTACAAAATGTCAATATTTAGAAGTATTCGTTCTGAAATCGCCGCCTTTATTACGACTAGTTTTTCAAATCTTTAGTGTTAAATTAGATGTTCGAAATTCAAATTACTTTTCTCCACTACTTTTCTCAACAAGTTGAGAAATGTGATTTGAATTTCGAACGATGGTTAAAGACGACCTTTGCCGACTAAATTTTCGCAGCCAAATAGTTATTTTCAAGCTGGTGAGGTGAAAAAATGATTTCCGACCAATTTCCGACCCTTAGTTCAGTGGAAGAATATATTGGAAATGGCTTCTCCTTATACCCAGAGAAAGAAATTTCTTTTCAGATAATGCCTAGCATAGTCAAACTAAACAAATATAGCATAGTCAAACTAAGAAAGTCAAACCGTGTGGTAGCGGCTAAGAATACTGCCACCCCTAATCCACTCAGGGTGTTTCGTAAAAAGCGACGTAGAGTTTCGACCTCGACTGAACATCTGTTCAAACAAAACGTGTTGCGCCGACCCCAATTAATTGGGATAAGAAAGGAATTGGCAGGAAGATGATTAGTCAAACTAAACAACTTGTTGCAAGAGCCGTGGCCTAAATCAAGAAATACTCTCCCACAGAAACAGTATCCCCTTTCCGCCGATTGATGTCGTAAAATGCGACTTATCTATGAATTACCTAGATAATTACACTCGCCAGCCCGCCTGCCAATCGCGGTGAGTATGGTGGATGCAGGCAAAAGCCCATGGCCAGCAGTGGGCTGTTTCTGTTGCTATTGATAGAAACTGTTCGGCTAGCCTATCAAAGTTGCTCCTATGCGGTATCTATCTCCAATCGTCAGACGGGAGACAGCGCGAGACTGGCGAGACGCTCGAAATTGCTTTAATATAAAATGTATAAAACAAAAGAGACGCCATGTACACCGTACACTGTCGGGGTGACAGCTGTCATCTTACGTTTCACGTCTTATGTGACTATCTAGTTAGCGCCTTATGGACACAAGGCTAAAAATACGCCTTTAAATCACAAACAATTAATTCTCGTATTATAGAGGCGAACACACAAATCACAGCATTTTATAATCATAATACTGATATTAACCTTCTTAAAGCGACCTGATTTAAACGTTAAATATCAATTCGGCATCGCCCGCTTGGCATGCGCAGGCGCACGAGTGTTCCCTATAAATACCTTTGTAATTACTTTTGTCTACACGTGTGCCAATTTTATTGTGTCTATTCTATTGTCTACGATTGAGATGTTATAAAAAAACTTTATCTAAATTAATCGGCTAGTCTAACAATTTGTTTTAATTTCTTGAAATTTAGAGATGGCATGGCAGTAAGTAAATCAAATACTTAAGCCGTAGCGAAGACTAAATTGTAATAGCCTGACGCGTGAGGCCGGCTTAGAATAGCATCACCCCATTTATACCTGTGGGTGACGTACAAGGCGACTAAGGGATGGATCCAGGGAATGAGCAGCAGTGTACTCTGCGAGCACATCTTACACTGCGCTCGCCAATCCGCCTGCCAAGCGTGGTAAGTATGGCAATACCTCCCAATTGTGGAAGGCCCATGTCCAACAGTGGACTGTTGTGGCAGTAGTAGTAGTTATGAATTGCCTCAGCTAGATGAATCCTTACAGCCATCCCTACGTTATGTTATGTATGACACAAGAAAGCGCAATACATGCAAGAAAATCTCATCCTAGAGTCATTGAAACTAACGACCGCCGGCCGTCTAACTTTAAATCTAGACAGCAAACAATCTGACTTACAATTCGATGCACTAAACCAACTTTCTTACTGATAATCAGGTGGCTTATTGATAAAATTGACTACCTACATCTAGACACACGGCAGTGCCATTTCGGGCCATTTCGACACGAACCATTTCGGGCCAAGTTCGACCTACCTATAACTTGAAATCTATTTTATCTACGCATATGAAATTTCTAGTATCTGTCGAGATCTACTTACTTATCTAAAATACAAAATTTCATTAATGTACCTATTGTAGGTCTTGAGATATTGACGTCAGAAAATCGCTATTTTTACTATACACTCACTGACTCACTCACTCACTCATCAAAAACCTAGACCACTTGCAATGGTCGTATTGACTTGAAATTTGGCATGGAGGTAGGTCTTTAGGTCAAGGTAAAGGAAAAAATCTGAAAATGGCCAAGTGTGAGTCGGTTTTAAAAATAATGAAGGTGTAAATTCGTACCCCTAAGGAACTAAAACAAAAAAATTATCTATATCTTCCAATGGTCGTACCGACCTAAAATTCGTTACGAAGGTTTGTAATTTAGTCAAAGTAAAGTAAAAATTGCTGTAATTGCTATGCCGTGTAATGCCGGCTTAGAATAGCATCACCCCAATTCTACCCGTGGGTGTCGTAAAAAGCGACTAAGGGATACTCATCCAGGGAATCCTCGCCAATCCGCCTGCCAAGCGTGGTGAGTATGGCAATACCCCCCGATAGGGGGAGGCCCATGTCCAGCAGTGGACTTTTGTAGCTGTTGTAAAAATTGAATATATCCGGCTACGTACATTATACCGCCCTGACTTGGCAAGCTTATCAGTAAATAGAAAACGTGTAAAAAAATCCAAGATATTGAATGGGCAATGCGCTCTAGCGTGTCAGTCGTACAAGACAGCATACAAAATGACAAAACAAAAAAGGTTCCTTTGCCACGCAAACGTAGAAAAATTTAATAAAAGAAACTAGTCCATTTCTTTGTAAGAAGCATAGTCAATATAGTCCATATTCAAAAATCTGAAAATTAGTATAATTGAGACATTCCCTTAACTAACTTAATCATAAGAAAAAAAGAAAATAAACCTTACAAAAATAAATGAAATCCCACCCAAAACTTAAATAACGTATATAATTTTCTATTAAAACTTGTCAAGTTATATCATTACAAAGAACAGAAAATAAAAAATAAAAAATGTCTTAAGGAAACTGCTGAAAAAACAGGTTTGCGTTTTTGTAAGTATTAGAATTTTAGGTATTTAATATGATATTTATTCAGAATCTACTTTCCAAACTGCGGAAAATCAAGTGTGCATTCCTGTAACTATTTTTAACTGAGGTCCGTGTATGGAACTTGGTACTTATTTAGATCTTACTTCTTTTATAGGCGAAGCATTCCAATATTATCGAACTTGGCAGCCTTTCACATTTATGTTTTGGGTGGGATAATAATCAAAATGTGACGTAATAATTTCAACGCTACTTAACATTTCACCAGCTTTAGTCCATATATCAATCAGTACTGGAATACATGTGAATGTCACGTGTGTGTGTCACGAATATAGCAAGTACGGACACTGTAGCATCTGTAGGGCAGGAAATATGTCTGTAAAAACTGGCATTTACACCACTTCTAACATAAGTTTGAGAGTCATTCAGAAGACGTATCGCCATACTGACATCTTGACGCCTAAAATTGCAATACACATCGACTTTCAACACCCTTAATCGCTTCTTACGATACCCACAGACAGACATGGGGTGATGCTATTCTAAGCTGGCACCACTTTTTTCGGTTACATTCCAAATATCAGTCAGCCTTGGAATACACGTGCCAGTTACAGTTACAGCACGTGCGAGTGTCACGATTGTCACGGATATAGCACGCGCGGACACCGGGCAGCGTCTGTTGGGAGGGAAAAATGTTTTAAAATGCAATAAATCACGGCCGCCATCGCGGCGTGACGTCATACAGTCACCATTGACTGGCGCCGCTCCGTCACGAAAAGCTTTCTCGTTTGTATTTACATACATCGAAAGATACATATATCACGCCTATATCCCTTGCGGGGTAGGCAGAGCGTAAATGGCTGTAAGTGGCTATAAAAGCAGCTATTTACACCACATCTGAAAAAAAAATTACAGTGACTGACTATGTCGCCTAAAATTGCAATACACATCGACTGTCAACTCCCTTAGTCGCTTCTTACGGCACCCACGGGAAAGATATTTGAGTGATGCTATTCTATGCCGACGTCACACGGCATCTAAACCGAAATCACACGGCATAATGGTGGTTATGTTGGTATTTATGCTAAAATTTGAATAGTGACCACTGGCGGTGGTATTCACACGTGCTGCACCGCATGGTGTTGCGGTATTATGCCAAAAAATATAGACTTTACAAAAGTATCACTCGACCCTATTTACGATTTTTACGATTGTCACCTGTTACATAGCCAGGGTTCCTAGATTCAATAGGTACAAGGACGAAATACAGTACTAAATCTTATACAAGAATGTAATGTGATGCTGAGCCGATTTGAATGCAAGAAATATGACGTTCGTGGCAACCATGGTAGATAACCATCTTCCTTCGTAGCTACCTTGAGTTCCTCTGAGATTCCAGTAAAAGTCAGTAAGCATCAAAATCGTCACTAGGAACGAAATGAGTGAGCCATCTGTAAAAGCGCCCTTGCACCGTCTCCCAAATATGCGATTATTCTATATGTCTGAGTGCTATGCTAATTATGAAACGCACTTTATTCATCTAAAGAACTCATGATTTAAAGGAATGCAGTACTTATTCTAACAACCTGTATAATGGCATAACTTGATAACGAAGTTTTTTATTGGTTTAGTATTTTCTACTCAAATGCCAGATATTTCATTTAATTTGATTCAGTACTTTTCAAGGGACAGATTACAGGCAGAGCGCAAGCGGAGCCATTTTCTTGCTGTGATACAGGCTCAATATTTTACCTCGATCTTATTTTTGCTAAATTACGAGTTTGTTCGAGTATAGAGATAAATATCGAGTGAAATATGTTTCTAAAATTTACAGGAATTCAGAATACCTTAGCATTAACATTTCACACCAGCATTGTGTAATAAATGCATAGTAAACGTCACAAACGGAATAACAATAAAACGTATTCCAATATCAAGTACTATCGCTGATATTAAACTTGATTTGCATAGAGCTTAAGAAGACATTTTGATTCCGTTTATTTTAGTGTTATTGTGTGTTTATAGGTTATTACGCAGTGATACGTCCGGCTGTGAGGTGTCGACTTAGAATAGCATCAAATTATTGCTAGTTTGATTGTAGCAGCAGAAATATTTACTGGGCGTGCACACTGAGGCGACTTTTGCCAGCTACTACTTTTGCAACCACTATGGCAAGTCCCTTTTACACACGTGGAAAAGAACGAGAGATTAGTGAGTCGCCGAGCAACAAAGTCGTCTCTATAACCGGGGTCTTAGTCCAGAAGAAATTAATTAAATTCTTCGGGATCTCTCGAGTTAGTTAGTTAATTGACAATTTATCACCGAACTACCTGATTGTTGATAAGAAATATGGTTTGTGCTTAGAGAGCACATAAAGTCGTATGTCGACTCTATGTCCCACACGACAAGAAGATGAATGAGTCGGAAACAGGGTAATTCGAATACCTAGATCACAAGTAAAGGCGCCCCGCGCGCCGTCTCTCTAATTTATGTCACAAGTCCAAAACAGATATGTGACTATTTCAATTTCTTCAAGGAAATAAGAAGTTAGAATGCTATTCATGATAAATTTTGAAAAATAGATATTCCAATGGTTAAAAAGATTGCTGGCCGAGGTCTGATACACTGCAAATGCTATATTATTATGCTCCCCATTTTTATCTAGATTTCACATAAAAAGAGCTTTATTTCACCTCATTATTATTAAGTGCACGTGCACTGAAAAAGAGTTGGAGACACAAGTCATAAAGCTGTTTATTTGAAAAGGGTCCCAGTGCGGTTGTAAAGGGAATCCCAGGCTTAATATCTTAAAAGGGATGACGGGACCTTAAACAAGCACGAAATTGCGTTACGGATATTTTTTCTACTTAGATGCCTTAAGTAATTACTGGGTTCAGAACGATTTGTCTATGTAAATATATCACCGTGTAGTGCCGGTTTAGAATAGCATCAACCCATATCCTTCAGTGGGTGTCGTAAGAAGCGACTAAGGGATTTGACAGTTGATGTGTGTTGCATTTTAGGCGACAGGCTAACAACCTGTCATTATGGTGATACACCATTTTCTGAATGACTCTCAAACTTTTGTCAAAAGTGGTGTTAGTGGCCGTGTTCACACCTATTTACGCTCTGCCTTTCCTGCAAGGGATATAGGCGTGACATATGTTCAGAAAAATTATGGATAAATGTGAGGACGCCATTTTACATAATATTTTGCAACCATGTCTTGGCTTTTACACAGTTTAGGGAAAAACAACAGAGTCATCTCCTGGTTCTCACACAGTTCAGGGTTTACGTGTTCATTTAAGGAAGGAACCACCTCTTTTTCTGCTGTCGGTTAAAACAGATAGAAAGCGAGAATTTGTCCCAGGCGTTCAATATTTCAGAGCAATACTACGTTTCCTGGAACACTCTAAAGTACGGCCGGTCGAATAGGCCATATTTGACAGCTGTCAATCCCATACTAGAAGACATGTCAACAAAGAAAAATAGACCTGATGCCATAGCATTAACTTAATTTTGGCAGCTGTCAAATATGGCCTATTCGGGCGGCCGTACTGTAGCGAGATTTAATACCAAGCGGCAATCTGAAAGGTTCTCTATTGTAAAGCTCGGGATTAACACAGTTTAAAAGGGGGGATTTGCCAGCTAGCAACGACCTATATTCGGCGGATGGTGGGGATTGGGATTTCAGACGATGCCTCTAAAGCGATCCGTCATCTTTTTATGATTGAAACCGTTTTGAATGACGGAGTGAAAGAGAGTAAGGAAAAGGGAAAAGATTACCATTTGATTCCGAACTCTTACTGTCCTAACAATTTTGAATCAGATGAAGCCACGAGGTATTGGCATTATGATACACTCCTACTATCTTATACGAGTATACGTACAAGAAGAAAAAAAAATGAACAGGACGTAAAGCTACGACCTGGGATTTCCGACGATGCCTCTAAAGCGATCCGTCATCTTTTTATGATTGAAACCGTTTTGAATGACGGAGTACCTAAGGAAAAGGGAAAGGTTTTTCATTTGACTCTTACTATTCTGAAATAGTATTTAGTCGCTGCGATTAAGTTCTGATCTAATTTAACAAAATGGCACCACAACGCGCTTTTGGCATTATTTATGTGCGAATTCCAATTATTCTATTCATCTAAATTTTGTCCAATTCAATTATCTAAATTTTGTCCTCGGAAAAATTGTTCAGTTAAGGTGAAAACACCACAGAGGAGACGTGAGACGTGAAACATAATATGACAGCTGTCAGACAAATGATCATGACGTGTCATCGATGCTACGCGCGTCTCACGTGTGTAGCTAGCGTCTCTTCTGTGTCATAAATTTTATATGGAAACTATTTCAAGCTTCGCGATGTCGCACGTCTCATGTCTCTGTCTCATGTCTTACATCTCGCCTGTGGAGCTTTGGGCATTATCATTTTCGGGAAAGCTGGCAGTCGGTATTTAGGTCGGTATCTTCCTGTGTGTAAAGCGTGATGGATGATTTAAGTATGAGAGAAACTGTCATTTGGTATTCAAAGCAGTTTCTTCAAAAATTCTTTCGTCAAAAAACCGGATCCGGCAAAACACCGTGTGAGTAGCAAACGTTGACCAATCTTTATGAAATCCTAGAAAACATTTCGTTAGCGCGTTTCAAAAATCTGGTGGCGCCATCTACCGAAAAAAATATCTTACTTCATTCATTTACGAGAATTTGGGGAATATTAATGAACCAGCAACAACTTATATAATTAGGTGCAAATTATTAAAATGGTGAACTAGCCCTTGAACTGGACAACTTTCCCTAAAGAAAGTCAAAATCGAAATACCTTAAAAAATTTAATTGGTCATCCCATACAAATTGACCGGGGCCATTGTAAGGTATAAAGAAAGGGGGGGCTGGTTGACACATTTTGAATAAGTAAGAGGACTAAAAATGTTTTTCATGTTTCAGCTTATGTTTATTTTAAAAAGTTGTTCAATTTCATCTAAGAGGGTCATGTACTGGTTTAATAATAATAATAATAATAATATAATTCTTTATTGCACATATAAAAAAAAAACACAAAACAGGACAATATTTTCAGTGAAACAAATAAAAGTACAACAAGGCGGCCTTATTGCTATAGTAGCAATCTCTACCAGGCAACCTTTGGGTGATAAAACAGTGCGTTATAGTAAGCGGGATAGTGCATTTAAATATACCTACATAAACTACTTATACTATTGTACGTACTAATACATTGATAGATAATATAATAGACTAATATATATAACGTGATAGACTAATACATATTCATAAATAATAAACTATGGCACATAGGAAAGATAGATATATTCATTCTACACTATAAGGATAAATTAATAAATATTCAAAATAGAGAAATAAAGATAATCACAGTTTGGGATGGTTACCTACTTACTTATCAGTTACTTCAGACAAAAACAATTTTTTGACACGAGCTTTAAAGGAAGCTATGGATGGAGCCCTCCGAATATCTTCTGGCAAAGAATTCCACAGCTTGATTGCTCTCACTGTGAAAGACTTAGCGTAGAAGTCGGTTTTGTGAGGAGGAAGGTTCAGCTTCAAACAACTACTGGCACGCAAATTGCGAGTCAGGGTTGCTGAGTGAAATATAAACCGCTCTTTAAGGTAGGGAGGAGTGTTAGGATTGGAAAGGACGGAGTAAAGGAGGGAAAGGATGTGACAGTCCCTTCTACGAGATATGGGCAACCACTGAAGTTTGGATCGATATTGGGAGACGTGGTCATACTTGCGCAAACTGAAGATAAACCGAATACAGAGATTCTGCAGACGTTCGAGCTTGTTCAGTAGATCAACAGACAAATCAGGATAGCAAACGTCTGCATAATCCAGTATCGGCAGAAGAAGGGAATGCGCAAGTGAGATTTTAGTTATAGTCGGTAGAAGATTCTTAAGACGTTTAAGCGACCTGTATGCACAAAACACCTTCCTGCTGATTTCCAATACGTGAGGCTCCCACGAAAACCGTTCGTCAAAAATGACACCTAGGTTTTTGACCTTGCGGCTGAAAGGTATTGGAATACCGTCAAAGGTGATCTGCGGTAACGTATTATAGTCAATTCGGGACACGTACCACGAGCTGCCAACTATTATCGTCTGGGTCTTGGTTGGATTAACTTTCAACCCATACGAGCGACTCCAGTCGGCAATGCTCCTAAGGTCTCTGTTTGTTATTTCGATAGCGCCTGGAAGGCCAGAGTGGAGCTTGCGTATAAATTTGGAGGTCATCTGCATACAAATGATAGGAAGAAGTAAGCGGAAGTGTGATAGAATTAATAAATATGGAAAATAAAAGAGGTGACAGGACGCCACCCTGCGGGACGCCGGCAGTTGTGTCACACCATGCAGAGAAGTTATCTTCAATGCGTATGCGCTGTCGACGCCCGTGCAAGTAACTATGAAACCAGTCAATCACCGCTGGTGAGAGGTTATGAGAACGCAAAGTGGAGAGAAGAATGTCAAAATCCACTGTATTAAAAGCGTTGCTAAAATCTAGCAACGTTAACACAGTTAGATTCTGTTGCTCCATTCCTAATCGAATGTCGTCAGAGATATTGACTAAAGCAGTAGTCGTGCTATGACCGGGGCGGAAACCAGATTGAAAGGGGTTCAACAAGTTGTTTGTGGTTAGGAAAGAAGCGAGCTGTTGATGAACCAACCTTTCAAGGACCTTGGAGAGGAAGGGCAGGATAGAGATAGGACGGTAGTCGGACGGAGAAGTAGGTTTAGGTTTTTTAGGTAAAGGAACTAGTTGTGCTTCCTTCCAAGCGGTTGGAAACACACCAGAGGATAAGGATTTATTTAGGATATTGGCAATGACTGGAGAAAGGATATCAAGGATAGGAACAATCATAGCACGGCTAATGCAGTCACTTCCAACAGCATTCGACGAAATGGCTTGAACGTTCTTCATAACATCATCAGCGGTGATTGCGTGAAAAACAAAAGATGGAAAGGTAGGAGTTGGCAGACTAGAAAGATGATTTAGAGTACTAAGTTTAGTGGCGCTGTCAATTTCAGAGGAAGAAGAGAAGTGTTTATTAAGAGAATCAAGATCTATATTAGTTTACCCAACATTCACCCCTTAAAATAAGTATTTGCAGTTATTCGTAGGTATATCTTTTTTCTGTTGTTTATTCAAAACCGGTATCACATTTGTTTGATTCCGAAGCTGATCTTAGCGCAGTGGAAGCAAATTAAAGTTATCTTAAAATCTAAAACTAAATGGTCGATCAGCCTCGGAACAACATTTGACTACGATTCGTAGTGCTCTTTACTATAGCTAAATAAAATAAATTTAATGAGAGAATTTTGTTCCGGAAAGTTTCCGGCCGAGAAATTCTTGTTTCCAAAATCTACTTAAACAGGGCCCAGCAACGAATTGCTTACCGAGCAAACGATGATGCCGTTTCTTTGTGAGTTTAAGTATGACAGGAATCAGGTATTCAGGATATTTTAGGAGCGCAGGAATAGGGAATAACCTAAACTCACAGCGCTGGAACATCCGCTCGTTCTAGAACTCCTTTCCTCCAATTTGCACTACAGTTCACAGTTCGACATCAAATAATGTTTTTTAACACAAAATAACTAAAAGATTTCTCTCCGAATGAGAAATCGGCCCCGTTGGCCTCCAATCATTTATAATTAAAATACGTAGCTATCGGCAGCCACGACGACGAGCGACGACTCAAAGTGAGGTTATGTTACCGGCGACCACGTTGGCCTCAATCAAAAAGCCGGAACCAAAATTCACTTGGTTCACTTCCCACCGCACAGGAAGCCATGGCTTGTGGCAAATAGCACACGAGAAAACCGCCAAAACACCTTAATTTTACACCACTTAAAACTAAAATTCGCTTCAACAACGCTAGCGTAAAGATGACAGACGGGGCGGACCGAAAAGTGTTGCCAGCACCGTCCGCTCAAAAAGGTACGAAACCGTTTTTGATACGAAACTAAACATTCACCCGCCCCGGACCGACACATCGGTCCGCTCTATGCATGGCAGGCGTGATAATGTAGCTACTGCTCGCTTAAGGACTGAATCCCCCACCTGAACTTCTGCAACTCGAGGAGTGCCATCACTACCCGGAAACAGGTTGGGAATGCGCCCCGGCGCCAACGCAGTGGCGGTAGGTTGGCATCCTTAACCAGAACGAGATCCCCAATGCAGGGGTTCAGTCCTGTCCGTCCACTTAAGGCGTTGCTGCAGAATGTGCAAGTACTCAAGCGACCAACGCTTCCAAAAGTTTTGAGTCATTTGCTGCAACAACTGATAACGCGACAAACGATTGCTATTCACCTCCGTATAGGGATATTCCGGCAAGGCGTTAAGTGGGCGGCCAATTAAGAAATGCCCTGGCGTCAGGGCCTCTAAATCATTTGGGTCTGAGCTGAGCGGACACAAAGGACGCGAATTGAGTACAGCCTCAATTTTACAAAACACGGTCGCCAGCTCCTCGAAAGTCAAAATTGTTAACCCTACAACGCGCAACAAATGCGTCTTAGCGGACTTTACAACCGCTTCAAAAATACCACCCCAGTGAGGGCACGCTGGTGGATCGAACACCCAGGTAATGCCCTGACGGGAGAGGCCCGTGCTGATGGCTTCTTCGTTCTCCCGTAAGAACGTTACAATTTCTTTCATACACCGATCAGCACCCTTAAAGTTGGTACCACAATCCGACCTGATCAGCGCTGGTCGCCCTCGTCGCGACGTAAATCTCTCCAGCGCTGCCAAAAAGGCCTCCGTAGATAGGTCGGCCACGAGCTCCAAGTGGACGGCCTTGGTGGCTAGGCACACGAACACGCACAAGTACGCCTTGATAGACTTTGCGTTCCGTAGGCGTGATGCCTTTACCATGAAAGGGCCTGCAAAATCCGTTCCCACACCTGCAAACGTCCAGGCCTCCGTCACCCGGTCCGGTGGGAGATCTCCCATCTGTGGCTGCATTGTGGCTGCCTTCAAGCGGTAACAAGGCAAGCACCTAAACACAACGCTACGTACCGTTCGTCGTCCCGATAAGATCCAGAACTCGCGCTGTAGGATGGCCAATAGCGCATTACAGCCCGCGTGCGAGTTTTTCTCATGACGATCCCTGACTAAGAGCTCAACTAAGGGTCCCCTTTTGGAAGTAACAGTGGATGCCGAGCCGAAAAGGGCAGGCTAGCGTTCCGAAGTCTGCCTCCAACCCTGAGCATACCTTGCTCATCCAGGAATGGGTTGAGGCGCACAAGTCCTCCCTTCAGCTTTCCACGTCCATCCCTGAGCAGCCTGACCTCCTCTTCAAAATGTTCCGCCTGGACGACTCTAACCAATGAGCATAGAGCCGCATTCCGCTCCGCAGGCGAGAGGACAGGTGTAAAGTTCCGTTCTGCTTGAGGCTTCCTGCAGTTGTTCACGAACCGCTTGATCCAACCTGTCACCCCAAGAAGTTTGTCGAGGAGCTATACCGTTCCAGCAAGAAAGCTGGGTTAGGCTTCGGTACGAGTTGCCCCACGTTCACTCGCAAACCTCGATCAGGTGGCCCAAGCGGCGCCCTGCACTCGTTGAATGGCCATTCCTGCGGCGACTCAGTCAGCCATTGAGGTCCCCACCACAGTGGGTGACTCACCAAATCAGGTGCCCTGCACCCGCGCGAAGCGCAGTCCGCTGGGTTCCATTCTCCCGGTACGTGCCTCCACACTAACGGAGTTTCCGACCCCGTAATCTGTGACACCCGATTTGCCACGAAAACCTCAAGTGTATGTACCGACGTCTGCAACCAGCACAGAACTATCCGACTGTCAGTCCACGCGTACACCGTTTCATCCAAGTTGATGGTACCACGCAGATTGCAGGTTACATGATTTAGCAAGCGCGCTAGAAGAGCTGCCCCTGCCAATTCCAATTTGGGGATGGTCCATCTAGTTCTGACTGGTGCCACCTTACTTTTGGCCATAACCAGACGCACGTGCACAGTTCCCGTTGAACTTGCTGTCCGAAGGTATACAGCTGCCGCGTACCCTCGCTCCGAGGCGTCACAAAACCCATGTAGGGTAGCCTTACATCCCACCGATGGGACTAACTTGCGGGGTATCGCGATGTGCACAATCCCTGGTAAGGTGGTCACAAACTTGAGCCAATCCTTCAACAACTCTCCGGAGAGTTGGTCGTCCCATCCTAAGTTGGCTAGCCACAACCTTTGTAAAAGCACTTCGCCATGAACGTAACCGGGGCGATCCATCCGTTAGGATCGAACGTTCTAGCGATTGTCGACAGTACCGACCGCTTAGTCCAAGTTTTCTCAAAAGGTCGGGCTCAATCTTGTACGTGAATACGTCATGCGTTGGCCTATATTGCACCCCGAGGATGCCCAACGTATTTGGATTGTCCGGGTTCTCAAAGAGGTGCGGGTCCTGATGGAACTCGCCTGGCAAACCGGCCAGGAGCTCTGGGCAACTGGACAACCATTTCCGCAACTCGTAACCTCCTGAACCCATGATCGCGATCAACTCGTCTCGTAGAATTAGCGCCTGCTCCACGCTATCAGCACCCGTGCAGATATCGTCCACGTAGACGTCGCGATCCAGTACTGCTGCGGCTCGAGGATATCTTACCCTTTCCTGTGCGGCCAACTCGCAGCGTACGTACTGCCAAATACGGACTTGGCTTAAGTCCATACGTCACCGTGTTAAGTTCGTATGTGACCATCGGCTCATCTGGGCTCTCACGCCACAAAATCAGCTGATACCGACGGTCATCCGGATGTATCATGGTTTGGCGAAACATCATTTTGACGTCTGCGACGAACGCTACCTGGTGTAACCGAAAGTCTGTGAGAATGTCCACAATGTCCCGGTTCAATTTAGGACCCGCGTGCAAACATTGGTTCACAGACACACCATTCGAGGTAGGAGCAGAACCGTCAAACACCACCCGTATTTTCGCCTCAGGTGACTTCAAGACAGCCAGGTGTGGAATGTAATAATGCTCGACACACCTCCAATCCAGGCTGGACACCGACATGTGGCCCAATTGAATATATTCCCGCATGAATTTATATACTTCTGCCGAAGTGCTGGGTCTCGCCTCATCTTCCGCTCCATTCCGAGTAGTCTCCGTTCCGCGAGCTGTCGCGAACTACCTAAAGCGGGGCGGTTTGGGAGAAAAGGTAGCCTGGTCACGAATCTGCCTGACGGGCATCTCGCAGTGTTGTATTGATAGAACAACTCGCACTCGTCATCCTCTGGCTTCCGTCTGTCCGCCGTGGGCGGCTCTTCAGACTCCCAAAACCTCTGCAGCACCTCTGACAGCACACTACCATAGAGGACCGGATCCCCTTCTGGTAGGTCCTGAGGTCTCCAAACTGGGCCGAAAACAACAGGGGGGTACCCTGTGGTATCTACGGCCACCAAACCAGTTTCCTGGAGTACCTTCTTCCTACCGCACCATAATCTCCCGAGGACGTCTGACCCGAGAAGTACGTCCACCGTACCAGGAGTATCAAAATCAGGATCAGCTAACTCCAACCCTGTGGTTAACCCTCGTACCGTTGGTGGTAACCTAACCTGAGGGAGTTTCCCAACCACTTCATCCAGCACCACGGCTGAGACTTGATAGCTGACCCTGTACATGTGCTACCTAATGCGAACTCAAAGTTCGTCTGACCCCGAATGTCAGGCACATTTAGGCCCCCGATGCCTACAGCTTCATCCTCACTTGGCCGTACATTTAGGCCTAGCCTACTCACCAGCTTACTCGATACAATACATCCCTGAGCCCCTGTATCCAGTAGGGCTCTTACTTGAATGGTCCGGCCACCGTATCCCCATACCCAAATCTTAGCCGTTGGCAAAAGTACCGTGATTGGACGGGGCCGAAGCTGATGAGTAGGCGGCGATTACCTAGCGGGAATCTAAACGCGGTGAGGCCGCGTCCCGCGGGGTATCCTCACTACCCAAACCTGTGTATGGGTCCCACTCCTGCTGGTAGGGAGGTCTGCCCATAAAGGCCATGGCTGGAGTTCTATAGTACCCCGACGGCAAACGTCCGTACCGAGGTTGCGCCTGTAGCCGCGGGTACTCAGGCATAGGCGGAGGCATGCGTGGGTCTTGAGACCCAACCAGGTGGCTCAAGCCCGCAGAATACTGCATGTACCCTGGTGGCTGCCTAGTGCTCCCCTGACACCCGCCCGTTGAATCCCGTACCTGGGATGGGTGTCCTTGCCACGTTCCTGTGCCGCTCTTCCCCAATCCGGCACCTGCTGCCGTGTGGAGATCGTCCCCACGTCCTTGGGTAAGTGGGCTCCGTCTGTTGACGTTCCCTGCCTGTCCCTGTGACCGATGCGGAGGTGGGCTCCTCCTTGGAGGGGTGGGAGCGTTGCTCCCTCCCTTGGTGGGCAGGCTCCTTCGCTGATCCGATCCAGCGCTGCCCCGGCGCCTCCGGAGCGATTCATGCAGAGCAGCGGATGGTGTGCACCCTGGCAGTACCTACAGTTGGTGCTTGAAGGGCACTCGCACCTGATGCGGCCCCAGGCACCGAAAACACCAACGCCTCTGCTGTGCCACACCCCGTCTCCTCTGAACCCGCTGCGCAGCAAACTCCTGACACGCTGCCACCCCGTGGCCTGTCTCCCTGCAGTAGGCACACCCTGATTCCAATGCGGTGTTGTACCGCCTGGGTTGCCTACTGTTGCCTCGCGCCGGTGCACCCGGCCGTTCCGGGTGGCGAGGGGCAGAGGTCTCCTTGCGTGGGGCTTCACCAGCCTGGACGTCCACTCGCCTGCTTTCGGCCTCGAGGAACGACTTCAGATCCTCGTAGGTCGGGAGGTGGTCCGAGGACTTGCCCCATGGAGCTGCTCGAATCGAGCGACCATTTCGCTCGGCAGGCGGCGAAGCACTGTGTGGACCAAGATATAACCGTAGCCCGCCACTGGCAAACCCTGTCGCTCTAGTGCGCTGACCGCGACACTGACTGGGTGGAAGATTTTCTCGCGGAGGTCCGTACCTCGCGTTATGGTTGGTATTGACAGCCACTGGTCTAACAGCCTGTCTACAATCAGGCGCTTGTTTCGATACCGGTCGGTAAGGATCTTCCACGCCACCTCATAATTGCTATCCGAGACAGCCAAATGCGTCAGCAATTCATGAGGCTCTCCATGTAGCCTGGACATCAGCTGAGCCATCTTGTACGCCGGCGTTATGTCCGTCCGTGTGTGGACCACACTGCTATACAGGTCCTCAAACGCCGGCCAGTCGGCGTAATCGCCTGCAAAGACTGGAACCGTAACAGGCGGAAGAGGCACCTGTAATCCTTGTCCCACTTTACCACGGAATGGCTTTTCCTTTCCGTCACGTCGCCTAGATATGTCCGCAGCTGCCTGCGCAATGTCCTGTGCCAGCTCCAAGCACTGGCTTACATCGCCCTCAACCAGCTCCTTATCTTCAGGGTTAGGAGCTTCCTCAAGGAGCATGAGGCACTCTGTGAGGTGTTCCGACACAACCCGAACCCGTTCATCTGCCTGTAGTGCACTTTTCAAGAGCGCGTCCTCCCGGTCCTCGCGGCCGATCATTGCCGCTGTGGTAGTAAACCACCTTAATTCTGTCTTTATAGCAGCCTTATACCTGGCGATCGAGGGAGCCATGGTACCAACTTTTACACACTCGACTTAATAAAACGAAAAACCAATAAACAAATACCACAAAATAAATGTTAGTTGACTGGCCTAGACCTTACCGATAAGGTACCGTTCACTAGGCAAACAATACAGTCACAAAAAAACCGAAACAATATTTTCCAAAATTAATAAAATATGTGGGTAATATAAAAACACGCTTAATACTAAATTACGGCTAACTATGTTGCAATAAAGCAACCACGCTCTGCTACCAAAAATGTTTGATTCCGAAGCTGATCTTAGCGCAGTGGAAGCAAATTAAAGTTATCTTAAAATCTAAAACTAAATGGTCGATCAGCCTCGAACAACATTTGACTACGATTCGTAGTGCTCTTTACTATAGCTAAATAAAATAAATTTAATGAGAGAATTTTGTTCCGGAAAGTTTCCGGCCGAGAAATTCTTGTTTCCAAAATCTACTTAAACAGGGCCCAGCAACGAATTGCTTACCGAGCAAACGATGATGCCGTTTCTTTGTGAGTTTAAGTATGACAGGAATCAGGTATTCAGGATATTTTAGGAGCGCAGGAATAGGGAATAACCTAAACTCACAGCGCTGGAACATCCGCTCGTTCTAGAACTCCTTTCCTCCAATTTGCACTACAGTTCACAGTTCGACATCAAATAATGTTTTTTAACACAAAATAACTAAAAGATTTCTCTCCGAATGAGAAATCGGCCCCGTTGGCCTCCAATCATTTATAATTAAAATACGTAGCTATCGGCAGCCACGACGACGAGCGACGACTCAAAGTGAGGTTATGTTACCGGCGACCACGTTGGCCTCAATCAAAAAGCCGAAACCAAAATTCACTTGGTTCACTTCCCCACCGCACAGGGAAGCCATGGCTTGTGGCAAATAGCACACGAGAAAACCGCCAAAACACCTTAATTTTACACCACTTAAAACTAAAATTCGCTTCAACAACGCTAGCGTAAAGATGACAGACGGGGCGGACCGAAAAGTGTTGCCAGCACCGTCCGCTCAAAAAGGTACGAAACCGTTTTTGATACGAAACTAAACAACATTCCTATCTAATAACGTTGAAGAATTTTCTTTTCGGGTCTTTAGTACAAAATGACTCTATGACATATTGTGTATGAGACCTCACAAAATATTTTTCGTAAAAAGTGCGATTAGGCTGTATAGCCGCTTAAATAAAAATTGTCGAAACCTAACTTGTAGTACGTACGACGCTACATGTTTCTTTTTTCATTTACGTCACATTTTTATTATGGACCGATATGAAAAAAAAACTCTGATGCAGGGTAATGACGCCTAAAATTCTATTTGCCGAACTCGGCACATAAAAACCCCCGTAGACCCGTTTGATCCGGTATTTGCTTAATTTCACGTACCGACTTTGATCTGTGTTCACAAATTTTCCGACGATATTGACTTGATTAGATTCGATTTTTTTCCAAACAAAGGAAACCTTTCGTTGGTTGATGCGATCATTGATGTTTGTTTTCATATATGTTGTAGTATAGGTTATAGAATATTCGTATGGCTTTTGATTATCATTACAGGGTTTTTAATAACATTACCTGTTGCCACTGATCAATCTAGGAATAATTTTGAAAACAAAGCAACTGTGTTTTCTTGACTTATGTTTATTACGTAAAATGGCGCGAATATCACTCTTTCTTTACCCTAGAGCGCGTCTAGAATACGGGCAAAAAATGCTTTTACTTTTTTATTAATGATCGGTTCGTCCTTACCTCCAGACTAGGCAAGGTCTTGAGGCCAGATAAAGCTGAAACTTAGCTTTCTGTGTCCCAAATCTAAATACTTAGGTTAACAAAGATATGTTTCAACCCGATAAACTAAAACAATTGCTACGCAACAGGTACGAAATGCGGTGAACCGGCGCACTCCGCACGTACAGCCGGAGCCGCAGATGCACTGCAAATGTGGTGCAAATGCAGTGCATGCCAAGTTATTATCACCCGACTGTGGCATAAACGAAGGGGTACCAACAGCTTGTGTGTGGTTTCAAGCTTGACAAGGAAACAAGACTAAAGGCATGACTAACCCTATAAACTGCAGCATTTGCTACGCAACAGGTACGAAATGCGGTGAACCAGCGCGCTCCGCACGAGTAGTCGAAACCGCAGATGCGCTGCAAATGTGGTGCAAATTCAGTGCATGCCAAGTATTGCCAAGTTATTATCAATCGACTGTAGCATACTGTAGCAAAGCACACTGTAGCAAAAGAAGGGTTACATATTGTGTGTGCATGTTGGTAAGTAGTTACAAAGAATCGAGACTTCTTCGTCTTTTTGAATTGGTCAAGACTAGACATGTTCAAGCCGATAGCCTGCAATTTGCCAATGCCATGCAACGGGTACGAAATGCGGTGAACCGGCGCGCTCCGCACGAACATTCGGAGCCGCAGATGCACTGCAAATGTGGTGCAAATGCAGTGCATGCCAAGTTATCGTCACCCGACTGTGGCATAAATAAAGGAATTGTGAGTAGTTACACAGATTGGTGTCTCAGATTGTGTGTGGCTACAAGCTTGGGTTACAAGGAATCGAGACTAAAGGCATGTCTAACCCCATAAACTACAGCAATTGCTACGCAACAGGTACGAAATGCGGTGAACCGGCGCGCTTCGCACGAGTAGCCGGAGCCGCAGATGCACTGCAAATGTGGTGCAAATACAGTGCATGCCAAGCTATTGCCACTCGACTGTGGCATAAATGAAGGGTTACCAACAGATTGTGTGTGGTTACAAGCTCGGGTTACAAGGAATCGAGACTAAAGGCAAGTTTAACCCGGTAAACTGCAGCAATTGCTACGCAACAGGTACGAAATGCAATGAACCAGCGCGCTCCGCACGGACAGCGGCAGACGCAGATGCACTTCAAATGTGGTGCAAATGATGTGTCAAGTTCTTATCACCCGACTGTGGCATAAATGAAGGATTACTAAAAGATTGTGTTTACAAGCTTGGGTTACAAGGAATCGAGACTAAAGGCATGTTTAACCCGATAAACTGCAGCAATTTCTTCGCAACAATTGCAGATGTGGTGCAAATGCAGTGCAAATTCAGTGCATGCCAAGTTATTGTCACCCGACTGTGGCATAGATAAAGGTTACCAACAGATTGTGTGTGGTTACAAGCTTGCGTTACAAGGAATCGAGACTAAAGGCATATCTAACCGGATAAACTACAGCAATTCCTAAGCAACAGGTACGAAATGCGGTGAACCGGCGCGCTCCGCACGAGTAGCCGGAGCCGCAGATGCACTGCAAATGTGGTGCAAATGCAGTGCATGCCAAGTTATTGTCACCCACCCAACTGTGGCATAAATGAAGGGTTACTAAAAGATTGTGTGTAGTTACAATCTTGAGTTACAAGAAATCGAAACTAAAAGCATGTCTAACCCGATAAACTGCAGAAATTGTTACGCAACAGGTAAGAAATGCGGCGAACCGGCGCGCTCCGCACGTACAGCCGGAGCCGCAGATGCACTGCAAATGTGGTGCAAATGCAGTGCATGCCAAGTTATCCGACTAAGGCATAAATGAGAGGTTACCAACCGATTGTGTGTGGTTACAAGCTTGGCTTACAAGGAATTGAGAATAAAGGCAAGTCTAACCCGATAAACTGCAGCAATTGCTACGCAACAGGTAAGAAATGCGGTGAACCAGCGCACTCCGCACGTACAGCCGGAGCCGCAGATGCACTGCAAATGTGGTGCAAATGCAGTGCATGCCAAGTTATTGTCACCCGTCTATGGCATAAGCGAAGGGTTACCAACAGATTGTGTATGGTTACAAGCTTGGTTTACAAGGAATCGAGACTAAAGGCATGTTTATCCCGATAAACTGCAACAATTTCTTCGCAACAATTGCAGATGTGGTGCAAATGTTGTGCAAATGCAGTGTATGCCAAGTTATCATCACCCGACTGTGGCATAAATGAAGGGTTACTAACTGATTGTATGTTGTTACAAACTCGGGTTACAAGGAATCGAGTGAGACTAAAGGCATGTCTAACCCGATAATCTGTAGCAATTGCTACGCAACAGGTACAAACTGCGGAGAACCGGAGTACTCCACACGGACAGCGGCAGACGCAGATGCACTGCAAATGTGGTGGAATGGAAATGCAGTGCATGCCAAGTTATCGTCACCCGACTTTGGCCTAAATGAAGGGATACCAGCAGATTGTGTGTGGTAACAAGCTTGGGTTACAAGGTATCGAGATAAAGGCATGTCTACCCCGATAAATTACGGCAGTTGCTATGCTATGCACGATGCGCAGATGCTGCAGATGCACTGCAAATGTGGTGCAAATGTAGTACAAATTCAGTACATGCCAGGTTATCTGCACTCGACTGTGGCATAATCGAATGGTTATCTAGTATTTCAGCTCACTGTTTATGTACTGAATGGTCACGAAAGTTCATGACTTCAAGGGTTTTAACAATTTTATGATTAACTGACAGTGTCGAACTATATGAAAATGATCACGAAGTACATAACATACCTTTTCAGGAGAATATGCTACGATTTGGAAGATTTGCCCATTTGCAGATGTAGCCTGTGCTACCCTGTACATTGTCAGTCTGTGATATTATTTAGCGCAAACGGTTTCTATTTTCAAACTTTTCTGTGCTTGTTAGTATTTGGTATCTATGCAAAATTTATATTTCAACCACATAGGTACCTACCCATTATTTTCTGAACTGATCTTGGGTGATCTTGTAAGTACCTAGTTCTAATTCCAACATAATGGTGTAGATTGCGGTCGGTCCTACGGCCGTTGACGCTTCGCCTACCTCGCGAGGAATAAAGGCGTTCAAACACTGGAGACAAACAAGAACTACCTGGTACCTACACATTTTAACCTGAATCTGTTTGGAAGTGTTTACAAAAACATGTGCATTTAACAGACCGTTTAGCAAAACTTACCTAGCTTGAAGCCAAAAATGTTTAACTTGGTAGTATTGAGTCAAAACTTCGACCATAATTCAAGTCTGGAAAGTTTGTTGTCATGAGTATAAAATGTGGTTTTAACGATCGCAAGTCTATAAATTTCTGTCCCAAAACCTCAATGGCAGTTATACAGTTTTGTCGATTTGATTTCAAGACTTTTATCCTTAAAAATCTTCGATTTTGGTTTGGTATTTCAAAATCAGTCCTGTGCCGTGAAATTATACCTGTCATGAGGTACCGAATCTTACCTTTACAGCCACAACAGTCCAACAGTACTCACCACGCTTGGCAGGCGGATAGGCGAGCGCAGTGCAAGATGTTTAATTCACAGGGAACGCTGCTACCCATTCCCTGGATAATTATCCCTAAGTCGCTTTTTACGACACCCGCGGGTAGAATTGGGGTGATGCTATTCTAAGCCGGCATCACACGGAGGTACCTAAGGGCCTATTCAAACCTGAGTGGTATGCTCATGGTACGTGGGTGCGCAGTATTCTGATTGATAAAAATTAGTAACAGATGGAGTTCCGCGCGTCCCCTGTACCGCATGGGTTCTTCTTACTACAGTCTGTAGTTTAAATAGGGTTCAGATGTTACTTAACAGTACAGAGCGTGCTAGCAAAAATCGTGTCTTTGCTCAACTGAAGGAAATGAAACTGTTCCTAAGTAGTTACCTATACTAATCAAAATCACTATTCTGTTGCGCGAAATAGCTGGGGGCAGCACGAACGATGTCTAATTTCGATGACGCAATGCTTGTAAACGTGACAATCTTTGTTAATTTTATTGATCATGCTTTTGCATGGAAATCTGTAAGCTGTAGAATGATTAGTAACTAAAGTAGTCTTGTATTAAAACAGCACTGCTATAACCCGAAAGAAATAAGCAACGTACATAAGGAAATGGATTGAATGGAACACGTTGCATCACAATGACCAATTTTCACTAAGCTGCAATGCTGGAAAACGAAAAATTATTTTCGACCTCCCATACAAATTTCACAGACTGACTTCCTATGGGATGTCGAACATTTTTCCGCAAAAAAAGGGCAATGGTTCCACAGTGAAAATTGTTCAGTAAGATACCCTAAAAACGTATCCAATTTAATACATTGTCTCCGAAACACGGTAAATGCACCTGTAGCAGTAGTTTTGAAACCTGCGCATTCTTAGAGAAATTGAGACAAGCTCAAGTTACGGTTGAAGCTAAGTTAAAAATGCTCAACAACGAACAGAAGCTGATCCACATCCCTCAGAATATAATCTTGCAACCGAAGATTTATTTTGGAATTCTGCAACTCTCAGTTTCAGAGACACTTCGCAAAGAGTGGTTCGATTCGAGTCGGAAACCGGAATTTAATTGAAATAGTTTATCGAACAGAACCCAGACGTGTATTTGTTGCAAGGGATCAAGTGGAAATCTCAGAGCTAGAAATGTAAAGGTAACTTTTCAACGAACAAAGCGACTCCAAGATAGTATTTTAATCATACAACAGCTGTGCTCGGCTAAAGGAAGAGCTTACTAGTTATTTTTGGATAAACAAAAGTTTTTATGATAATCAACTCCATCGTCGAAAACTTGCTTAATTTTACAACTAGTACGTAGTACACACAGGTCACGGGGGGGCCAAATGGGCCTTTAAAGTCTTATTCGCCTTTTACGACGTCCACGGGCAAAAAAGGTGTGTTGATGTAATACAAAATTACGAAAGTCACTCGGCAGCAAATTTATATATATCTGTATGCGTGCGTGTATTATCCTATCGACCTATTATTAAAGAATGCAGTTTAGTTATTTAGGCTTCACTTTGTTCGCAGACTCCGTCTTCATTGTTTTTTCCACTAAAGCCAAGGTCGGAAGAGTTTTTAACTTGATTTCAGTTCAATAATTGTTCTTGGTGCTAAGTCGGAGGGCGGGTAAATCTCGTTCGTAAGTTTTTTAATTACGTTTCTGTTTGTGTCAATTTAGCTGTTATTCCAGGGCTTACTGGCAAATGCGCTTGATTTGATTATTCTTGCCGAGCTTCTAAGACAAAATGTGGTTTTATTCTTGGCTTTATGTCTCATACACGTTATTCATATTTCGTCGTGGCTTTTACAAAGCTTTCAGCAGGTTTCAGATAGACAGCGTTTTTTTATTGTGTGTTGTATCACAAAAGAATACTTAATATAGCTAGTTTAGCACCTAACTCCAGGCAAGGATCAGGATCAAAGAAAAACCACTGCGATAAGCTTGATGAGATTTGTATTCCAATTAGAAAAGTATTGTGTACACAGACAACGTTACTCCGGCAAAATCACATCTCCAAGAATACCATAGACTATAGCGCAATATCATAGATAACCTAGCTCCGATTACAATTACTTATAATTAATGACAATGGATACTAGCCTATTTGATCTGATAAATAATATGATGAGATCAGGTGGCTGCCGCCACATCACCCCCCCACGGAGAAAAAAGAGGTATTACAAATCAAGAACCTGTCTGAATCTTACTTTGCGGCCTGCCCGAGTAGTAATAGGTGGCAAGGTCGATGCTGGTGGGGGTGCGGTTACCAAACCAGGGAGTTGATCCCTGGAAGATGGCATGGGTGCATTTGGTGTAATGATGGTAGGTGCAAAAGATGGAGCAGGGTTATCAGCCATGTTTGCCGTCTCGCCTGATTCTAGTTCCAGGTGAGCAGGTTTAATGCGGTCAATGCTCACTTCATGTTTTTTACCACCTATCTCTAAGGTGAGGGTCTTGGGTGAACGTCCAAGTATTTTATATGGCCCAGTGTATGGTGGTTGGAGCGACCGTCGGACCGTATCGTCCCGGAGAAAAACGTGAGTTGCGGATGCCAGGTCTTTAAAAATAAATGTCGACTGCTGCGAGTGTCGCGAAGCAGGAGTGGGTCGAAGAGCGGCCATTTTTGTTTTGAGTTGAGCCACAAAATCACTTGGGCTGTTGTCATGTTCAGGTATGGCAGAATTGAGTACCAGTTCTCCTGGTAGTCTCAATGGCTCGCCGTATAGTAATTCGGCTGTCGAGCATCCAAGGTCCTCTTTTAGCGCAGTTCGAATTCCGAGAAGTACAGTGATAGTAATAAGTGGATATAGGCACGCTGAAGATATGCACTTTTATAATCGTTTACACGTTGTGTTTACATCTTATACACACACATGCAAAACAATGCGCGCTCCTCGATACTCAGTCTTAATACAACCGCTTTAAATTCAAAACCACAGAACAATTGCTACAATAACCGGTGAAGTTAATGCTATATGTCGCAGCGATGTTAATCAAACCAGGTTTTTGACCAAAAACCAAAGACCAGTAGATAACAAAGGTAAAATTCAATTTTATCATAAAAATTAAATTGTTTTAGGATTTTGATCGAAAATCTATAACAATATAGGTTTCCGATCATGAACCTGAAGTAGTTTAGGATTAAATATGGTAAAGTTATTGCCAAAAACATGAATATAATGTAGTCTTTGATTAAGAACTTGATTTGGTTTAGGATTATGATAAAAAATTTGGCAAAACTTACGTTAAATTTTTTTTATCTCAAGCGCCTAGCTTTTTGGACAAAAACCTAGTTTTATCAAAAACTACGACATAGAATGACGCTGAACGCTGCACAATGCTGCCCATTCCCTGGATTGGGCAATCCAGGGAATGGGCAGCATTGTGCAGCGTTCAGCGCCTTGGATACCCTCGGGTAGAAATAGAGTGATGCTATTTTAAGCCGTGAAAGTAACATTATTTCAAAATTAAAAATAAAAATACTTAAAATGTTTAAAGGAAGCTTAAAAATCCTCAGAGTTCAATAATTATTTTATATAGTGAAAGGTCAAGGTGGAAAATTTCACATAACACGTGTCTTTATTTTAATTACGATAAAAATACTTATAGAAAAAAAGTTCAAATAAAAATGAATCGACCCATGAGGATACGAACCATGACATCCCTGATTGGTAGGCCACTGTCTTTACCAATGCGCCATCCCAATATTTTACACGGAGTGCGAAATTTTGTTACCCATTTCACTATTAGTCATTATTGGAACGTGCTTGATTAGTCATCTTATTCTTTTGCTACAATCGGTTTACTACGCGCTTCTTTGTATGTGTGAGTGGAGTTTGGCTTCAAACGACTTTAGAATTAAAGCTCATGTGCATGTCTCTGTAAAGTCTATATGGAATTTTGTAAATGTCTGTACCAATGGTAGTGCCTTGTACCAGGTATCATAAGAATAAATAATAACACTACCGTGTAGAAATGAAACTCCTTTGTCTGGGCCCGAAAAGCCGCGCTTTAAATACCTACTTCCCCCCTCAGCCCGTAACGCCCCGCGCGCTTCCGCACATTAAGCCAGGGCCATCACGTGCTAATAGTTTTATTCCAAACTAGCGGCTCGCCAAGCACTTGCATGACTTTCGGTGTAGTATTTTTACACACCTACGCGCCATAGCTTGAAAAATAGTGCAAATGCAATTTTTTTTTTTTTTTTTTTATGTAGCCTGTTCTATGTCCCACTGCAGGGCAATGGGCAAATGCAATTATTTAAAAAAAAATGCGATGGATACGAATTTGTTTTTTACCATAATCAGCTAACAATAACTTAACTTAGACAACTTTAGAAAACTGAAACTATGTACCTATAAGGTACCGACGTAAGTAAAAATAGGCGAACACAAAACCAATACGTACGCACCTATTAAAAATGGTAGGTAGCTATTTACTGTACCTAGAACCTTTGCTCATCTTTAGGCAAATTAAAAAAATAAGATGGAGAGTCATCCTCGCATCACTTTTACAGCCATAAGCACCATAGTAATTCGAAAAGGCTAAACATTTCCGAAAAAACAAAATTTGACCCGCTCGACGAACGCTTACGCGGGGAAGCGCACTCCCGACCGAATTGCTCGCACTGCGAGCGCCAGACGGTAGGCAAATATAATGACCTTGAGCGCGTCTGGAGCGCGAGTGTCGCCTCTAGGTGTGTTTACTCTTATGCAGGTATCAGCATGGCACATAAGAGCTGCCTTCAATTGTCTGTGTAGGCGCTCGACCATCCCATTAGCTTGTGGATGGTAACTTGTGGTTCTGATTCTTTGAGTGGCACATACGTCCATGAGGCCTTGAAAGAGCGACGATTCAAACTGGCGACCTTGGTCTGAGGTTACATTACTTGGTACTCCATAGCGAGAGATCCAACCGTACAAAATTTTGTCAGCTACTTCCTCAGCAGTAATGGTGGCCATCGGCCAGGCTTCTGGCCAGCGCGAGAACCTGTCGACGGCCGTTAAGCAATAACTAAATCCGTTGGACATAGGCAGTGGACCAATTATATCCAGATGTACGTGCCGAAATCGTCCGGAAGGCTCAGGGAAATTGCCCAAAGGCGTCGATATATGCCGTGACACCTTGGTGCGCTGGCAAGAAATACAGCAGCGAGCCCATCTGCTACAGTCTTTTCTAATTCCAGGCCAAACGTAGCGATCGGCCACTAGGCGAGCGCTTGCGCGTGCGCCGGGATGACTGAGGTCGTGGAGTTTCCGGAATGCTTTTTGGCGGAATTTCGGTGGAAGGTAAGGTCGAGGTTTGCCTGTCGAAACGTCACAGAGGATAGTGTTTTCTGTTCCAGGAAACAAAATTGGCTTAATTTGCAGGGAGGACTTCACACGAAGTTTCCTGAGTTCGTCATCGGCTTCTTGCGCCAAGGCAAGGTCTTTGAAATCCTCTTGCAACAGTATTGATTCAACGCGAGACATTGCGTCCGCGACAACGTTGTCAGCTCCCTTAATATGTTGAATATCTGTCGTAAATTGACTTATAAAGGATAATTGGTTCAACTGGGGAGGAGGCAATTTGTCGCGTCGTTGTGTGAAAGCATAGAGTAGCGGTTTATGGTCGGTAAAGATAGTGGTGTGTTGTACCTCCAAAAAGTGACGAAAATGTTGCACACTCTTGTACACGGCGAGAAGTTCCCGATAATATGCTGGCAGGACAGCCTGTTTAGCAGTCAATTTTTTGCTAAAAAAGGCTAAGGGTTGCCAGTGGCCATCAACTTGTTGTTGGAGGCAGGCACCTATGTGAGTGTTGGAGGCATCGGTAAACAATCCAAGACGGCCCGTCCCTACAGGATGGGCGAGAAGCGCGGCTGAACAAAGGCTGGACTTGCAGTTATTGAACTTTTCGAGTAGCTCAGGCGTCCATGAAAATGGCTTTGCGCCTTTACCATCAATTGCTGTGAGAGCATCTATTAATGGGGCTTGGTGTAAAGCAGCATTTGGTAGGAAACGGCGGTAATAATTGATCATGCCTAAGAACCGTCACATGCCCTGCACAGTTTTAGGAGGAGGAAAGTCTTGTAAGTCTCGGATACGCTCGGTAGGTGGTTGCGTACCATTAGCGTTAATCAGATATCCGAGGAAAGTAACTTCCTTTAGTCCTAGCTTACACTTTGCTGGATTGACTACCACTCCATATTGCCGCAACCTATTGAATAGAATTTGTAAATGCTTCAGATGCTCAGCAGGTGTTTTTGAAAAGACAAGTATGTCATCAATGTAAGCCCAGCAAAAGTTGAGTCCCCGAACAACCTCGTCTACAAAACGCTGAAATGTTTGTCCAGCGTTTCGCAGGCCGAAGGTCATATAGGGGAACTCAAAAAGCCCAAATGGTGTGGTGATAGCTGTCTTGCAGATATCGTCAGAGTGAACAGGTATCTGCTGATATGCTTTTACTAAATCGATGGTGCTGAATATAGTAGATCCTGCTAGATTATGACTGAAATCTCCAATGTGCCGGACCGGGTATCTATCAGGAATGGTGCGGGCGTTTAGGGCACGGTAGTCACCGCATGGTCGCCAAGTGGAGTCTTTTTTAAGTGCCATATGGAGTGGTGACGACCATGGGCTCATGGAGGGTCTTGCAGTACCAGACTGAATCATATCCGCGAATTCTTTCTGCGCAGCTCGTAGTTTCTCAGGGGCTAGCCGTCGTGGTCTGGATGCTACCGGTGGACCCTCGGTTGTCTTAATAAAGTGTACTGTATCATGTTTGATTTCCCGCTGGAGTCCTGGTGGTTTCGTAATGTCGGCAAATTCTACAAGGAGCTCATAGTATGGAGAAGCTGCTGCATTTACTACTTTGATACTTGCTTGATTATGGGCCATTGCAGAGCATTTTGCTGCCAATCCTGTGGTTTTATCCAATAAGCATTTGTCAGCACAGTCTGGCAGCAGTTGATAATGGGCAAGAAAATCCGACCCAATGATTGGAGTGTCTACATCAGCCACCACAAAATTCCACTGGAAATCACGACGCAGCCCTATGTTCAAGGTAAGTGAGATGATACCATAAGTATTTATTCGAGTACCATTTGCGGCACTGACTTGGTAACTAGTTGGACGGGAGGCGCGAATGAATGCCTTTGGAAAACAGCACAGATCTGATCCGGTATCTAAAAGAAATCGTCGATTTGATTTCTTGTCTGTGATAAAGAGGCGGCGACTAGTGGGAACGTTTTGGCAATCGGTTGTCGCCCTACTGATTGCCCAGGGGTTTTCCCGTGTCTTTGCGCCAGCTACAGGGTTCCTGACACTCTCTTGCTCGTTTTCCAAAGCGTGCATGGTACCAGCATAAAGATTGAGCCTGCTGATTACGATAACGCGGACGAGATCTGCTTCGAGACCGCCTGTAGTTAGAGTTGGTAGAAGAGGCTAAGCTAGCAACGGTAAGGGTTAGTTCTTCTAATTGTTTTTAATGGTATCCAACTCAGTGCTGCTGCTGTACTACCCGTTGTATTACTGGTAGCAACAGCATGTATATGGGAAATGTTAGCTACTTCATAAAGTTGGTCTGCTAATTCGGCACGATCATCTAGAGCTTTTTTACTGGACCCTATGAGGATGCTTTGAACCTGACTTGTCAGCCTGCTCATCCATATGGTTTGTAACAATGGCTCTGGTACAGCTCCATCAGCTAAAGATTTTAGGTGACGAAGGAAGGCAGAGGGTTTCCTGTCTCCAATGTCTTCTTTTTCAAGAAGGCGTCTGATTTTTTCCTCTCTGGACTCTGAGAATCGACTGATGAGAGCTTCTTTCAGTTTACTATAAGGGTTGTCAGCAGGCGGCCTAATTATAATTTCTTCAGCTTCGGCAGCACTTCTGTTATCAAGCTGAGAAATGGCGTAATAGAATTTGGTTTGCTCCTGTGTTATTTGGTTAATGTGGAACTGAGCTTCTAAGCTTGCGAACCATAACCCTGGGCGGTCAGGCCAGAAGGGTGGGACCTTGATAGAAACTTTTGAGACATTTTCAGAATTTCCTGTTCCACCATTTGCACCACCATTTGTACCACCATTTGTACCACCACCTGTTCCATTAGAGTCAGTCTTCTCATCATCATTAGCCATAGTAAGTTTTTGCTAATTTAGTGATACTAAACAAAAAACAGAGGCTAATATGTACCTAACACAAATGAGAATGAATGTTGGTAGTAATTTAATATAGTATGTTATTTTATGAATTGAATATATGGCTGACAAAACATAAACAAAGTAAGGAAGCAAAATAGTTAAATTAAATTATCTTAAATTTAACAGAAATTGATGCGTCGGTACGATAAATTTAAATGTAGGTAGGTAGTAGCATAGCATAAAGTGTTATTGTTGAAACAGAATACCAATTGTCCAATATAGTCCACTTTGTAGGTGTATTTTAATATAAGAGTCCGGAGAATAAAATTAATGGATACAATACTTGCGTGTCGGCGTACTCGAAGAAATCAGCTGGTTAAGGCGTTCCGTTTTCCATACAAAAATTCAATGGAGTTATGTATGTAAAGGAGACAAGAGTCGGTTTAAAAAACTTGATGGGGAGTCCCGTGGGTATATAAGATTGTCGCAAAACACTAAAAAGAATTTTTAAATCATCAGATTTCCCCGTAAAAAGCGAGTCGCCACTTTACGAAAATAGATGGAGCTACTTCTGCAATAAATACGTTTAATTTTATTGTGCAGAAAATACTGATTATCTTTTAACTATAAGTAGTTTTGCGACAAATTTACGTGTGACTTCATCATTCAGAATAAAGTTTCTTTAAAAAGAAACTCTCGTCAAAATAACAGTGCACCAGTGCTAAACTAGTGATATAAAAGTGGATTAGTGTACATGGAACCTGTGTGGATATAAATCACGTCGGGAAACTACAGTATTCCGATTTTGTGAACAAAAACCGCCAGCAACTCCTCCGTGTTTATTTATCTACCCACAACTTCTCAACACAAATCTTGTCAAAATATTTTTGGACTACCCTCTTTTTTACGCAGTAATGTTGCCATCCTAGAAAAATTTCTACTACTTCAGAAGGAACCGAGGGGGTGGTAAACCAGGCCCCCGAAAATGAAAATGCTACTGGAGAGAATACTACGCCAAAAAACAAGCCCAAGAAAATGACCCAGCAAGTCTTTCACCCGGGACTTTTCTTTGGGAAACAACAACCTGACTACCAACAAGCACCTGTTTTACAAGACAGAAAGAAAAGAAGGCTTGGCTCCAATTCGCCAACCCAAACAACATCAACCCAAGAAAATGGCAATCGGTTTTCAATTTTACCAATTGACACCGATGGTGATAGTGACATACCTAAAAAACAAAGCAAACCTCCACCGCTAATACTTTATGGTATTATTGATATCGGCAAACTCACTGAAACAATTGAAACCGTCTTAGAACCAAAAGACTATACCTTCAAAATAGTAACAAAAACACAACTAAGAGTCAACTGCACCAACGCAGAGTCCTACAAAAAACTTATGCAACTCGTCCGCGAACAAGGACTGATAGGGCATACATTCACAAGGAAAGAAGATAAATGCTGCAGAATAGTAATTAAAAATCTGCATCACAGCACACCTCATGACGCTATAATTGAAGCAATCGAAAAAACTGGCAATACAGTTAAAGGAGAAATTATCAATGCACGAATTGGCCCTGAGAAAAAACCATCATCGACTTTCTTTGTTAATATAGAACCTAGCCCTAATAACAAGGAGTTAAAGAGCATTCGGTACATTTACCATACTGCTGTGGTTATAGAAGACCCAAAGAAACGGAACACCATCGTCCAGTTTACCCGGTGCCAGCAATATGGTCACACAAAGAATAACTGCCTACGGCCATACCGTTGTGTTAAATGTGCAGAATCTCATAAGACCTCGGAATGCCCGAAGAAAGAACGACAAACTCCTGCTAAATGTGCCCTATGCCTGGGCAGCCATCCAGCAAATTACAAGGGATGTGAAGTCTACAAAGAAATCTTAAGCAGAAAGAAGAATAGAACCTCCAATATAAACATGAAAAAACCAACATTAAATACAGAGAATACTACAAAAGAACGCAATGACTACGATAGTAATGCGTACCCCCGTCTACCAAAATCAGACGAAAACTACGTGGACCCAATCTACCCCAACCCAAGAGCATACTTAGAAGCTGTCAACGCAAGAGCATACGCAGAGGGCCTGAAACTGCGAAATCGGACGAATAATGTTAATGCTGAGCCAACACAAGTCATACAAGACTTACTTATAAAACAATCTGAAAAGATGGATACCCTAATACAACAAATAAGCACGCTGGTAGGCCTGCTTACAGCTCTTGTCCAAAAGATGTCAAAATGACTGCACTTAAAATAGCTACGTGGAACATAGATGGTCTAGCACCAAAGAAACTAGAAGCAGAAATGCTAATAAAAATGCACCAACTAGATATTCTCTTAATATCAGAAGCCCACTTAACTAACAGAAGCCAGATTAAAATAAAAAACTACAACACTTACCATACAACCCATCCAGATGGAACTGCGCATGGTGGGACAGCAGTTATTGTCAAATCCACAATCAAGCATCACGAACTGCCTGCATATCAAACAGAACACATCCAGGCCACTACAATCTGCATAGAAGACAAAAATGGAAATATTAATATCTCATCAGCATACTGCCCTCCAAAACACAATTTTAGTGAAGAAATGTTTAGTAGCTACTTCCATACCTTGGGCAGTAGCTTCATAGCAGGTGGTGATTGGAATGCTAAGCATACTCACTGGGGATCTCGTTTAATAACTACTAGAGGAAGAAAACTAAAACTTAGTATTGACAAGAACCACTTAACAGCACTTTCCACATCCGAGCCCACACACTGGCCCAGCGACAAAAAAAAGCTTCCAGATCTTATAGACTTTTATATATCAAAGGGACTTAGTCGCCTGTTTTTTCTAATAGAACCATGCCTAGATTGCTCGACAAACCACACACCTGTAATCTTAACAGTCAGCACATCTGTAATAAAGCACGAGAAATCTAAATCACTGTATAATGCCAAAACAGACTGGAATTGCTTCAGGGATGTAATAGAAGAGAAGCTTCAACTGAAAATAGCGCTCAAAACATGTGAAGATATAGATAATGCTACAAAAGAATTCACAAACACGCTTCAGATAGCATGCTGGCTTAGCACTCCTGAACTGCAAGACTGCAAAAGGAAACAAAATATACCACAAGAAATCAAACAAGAAATCCTAGAAAAAAGACACCTTAGACGTGTATGGCACCTAAGTAGACATCCTTCAGACAAAACAATACTTAATAATGCAAGCAAAAGACTAAAAACGCTTATAGAAGATGCTACAAATGATACATTGCAATCCAAACTCGAAACACTTACAGCCACTAAAGCCTCGAACTACTCCTTATGGAAAATGACAAAAGAATATGACCAACCACAAAAAATGAAACCTCCTATCAAAATTGCACACAACAAATGGGCTCGTACACCCCAAGAAAGAGTAGACGCTTTGCGCAGCACCTGGAATCTGTCTTTGCACCAAACGACGCCGACCCAGAAGTCAACGAATCTGACACTATCGAACCTACACTCGAACAAGACTTTCAACTAGAACTACCTCTCAAACCCACCAACCCTAGAGAGCTAATAAGACTTATCGCCAGAATGGAAGATCGTAAGGCACCTGGATTTGACCAGATTACCAAGAAAGTTCTGCAAGAACTACCAAAAAAAGGCCTCGCATTTCTAACGATGCTATTTAATGGCATACTGAGAGTGGGGTACTACCCAGCCCTATGGAAAGTGTCACAAATCATAATGATACATAAGCAAGGGAAACCAATCAATGAAATAACATCCTACAGGCCAATATCTCTGCTGCCAATTGTATCAAAGCTTTTCGAGAAACTACTGCTCACCAGAATGTCTAAAGTACTAGCTGAAAGAAAAGTGATACCAAACCACCAATTTGGATTTCGCCAGCAACATGCAACAATAGAGCAAGTACATAGAGTATGTGACACAATTCGAAAAGCATTTGAGGAGAAAGAATACTGCTCTTCGGCTTTCCTTGACGTGCAACAAGCCTTCGATCGTGTTTGGCACAAAGGCCTACTCTACAAAATAAAATCTATGCTTCCCACTCATTTTACCCTATCCTGAAATCATATTTGGAAAAGAGGATATTCCAAGTAAAAGATGACGAATATACTTCCGGATTCCACAATATTAATGCAGGCGTACCACAAGGGTCAGTTCTAGGTCCGTACTGTACACTATATTTACCTCAGACTTACCTAACACTGATGGTATAATGACAGCAACCTTCGCAGACGACACAGCCTTATTGGCGTGCAACAAAAATCCTGTCGAAGCATCAAAGACGCTGCAGCGTGGTCTGGATGAGGTAAACATTTGGCTTCGAAATGGAGAATCAAGGCGAGTGCTTCCAATCGGTCCATGTGACTTTCTCACTCCGCAAAGAGAACTGCCCAGCAGTCAAACTTGGAAGCAGCACCTTACCACACAGTGACTCTGTCAGATATCTGGGGATGCACCTTGACAGAAAATTAACATGGAAGAAACACATCAAAGCTAAACAAGAGGAACTTAACCTAAAATACAAAGGATTGTACTGGTTGTTGGGAGAAACTCAAAACTTTCTACCGACAACAAGCTGCTGATCTACTGCACAGTTCTTAAACCAATATGGACATATGGCCTGCAGTTATGGGGATCTGCATGCAACTCCAATATTCTTATAATGCAAAGATCGCAAAATAAAATTCTAAAAGCAATATCAAGTGCACCATGGTTTATAACTATCACTGAACTACACAACGAACTCAAAGTTAAAACTGTCAAAGAAGAAATAGAAACCTATGCTAAGAGATATAAAACTCGTCTTACAAATCACCCAAATGAGCTGGCAACAAAACTAACAGCTAGAAACTACACCAGTCGTCTGAAAAGGCGCAACATTATGGACCTGTCTGGACAATAGGACAGTAAAATGGAATAGGCACGCTCGCTGGGGTGTGCTCTATGCAAGCCAATTCTCCATACAAAACACCTGTTCATAGTCATTGTAGACTGATCGCAGATAATAAAATACAAAAAAAAAAAAAAAAAAAAAAACTCTACAGCTTATGTGTAACCCGACTGAAGTGCAGTTTTTCGTTTGTATGACGTAACGAACCACCTTAACAGTGGTCCATATCACTGTTAGAATAAGTTGTTTGTTATCAGTAACTTCGCGTACACAATCACGTAAACAAGGTTATCACTTGTCACGCTGACAGCTGCTGTCAATTGTTTTTCGCGCGATTAATAGTTCCTTCAGATCCCGCTGTGTAGGAGGTGGCGCCACCGTCAATGCAATTCGTTCGGTCCGTAAAAAGTTAAAATGGCGTTTTGGAAAGTTTGCAACAAGGGGGCAAAACTTATGAAAATGAATGCCTCGTACAAAATACGTATGTTACGCACTAGCACTACTGCCGCACTCATGCACTATGACGAAAAACACACGAAACGCGTACTTTTGCACCGATTTTTAGACCGATTTCCTCCGTGGAATGCCGGTTCTGGGCTGCTCCTGCCCGCTGTAGTTGCCGTTTGATCCTTGATGGGACGTCTCTGCGACACGTCCCTCGCTAAGCTGCTGTGGCGGAGTCCGATTTCCGCGCCTCGGGAGGCGCTTGGGGCTGGCTGGAGAAAAGTTGTCCACGCGCCGCGGTGCATGCGCCGCCGGCGGCGTGCGCAACTCGAAGTAGCGGGCTTCTTTCACGTTGATAAGGTCACCATTTTAGCACCTAACTCCAGGCGAGGATCAGGATCGAAGAAAAACCACTGCGATAAGCTTGATGAGATTTGTATTCCAATTAGAAAAGTATTGTGTACACAGACAACGTTACTCCGGCAAAATCACATCTCCAAGAATACCATAGACTATAGCGCAATATCATAGATAACCTAGCTCCGATTACAATTACTTATAATTAATGACAATGGATACTAGCCTATTTGATCTGATAAATAATATGATGAGATCAGGTGGCTGCCGCCACACTAGTACTAGTACCTATCACCGTTCTACAAAAATATTTTAAAAGGAAACTTAATTAGTATTCAAAATAATTTAGTAGAGTCGTGACACTCCTCACCGTTTCTTTTTATCGCTGGCGATCTAAAGCATCCTGAAAGCAGTCACGTCAATTTGTAAAAACAACCAATTTGTTTGTCACAATATCTACTAAAGTTTCGCCTTACAGTTTTCACACACGCTGCTACAGGCTTTTCTGTAGAGTTAGTGTGGCTTGCAACCACCTTCTCATTGCTGTCAGCCAGCAACAAACAGCTTGCTGAATTACATCGCTATGTGAGAATAACAGTGTATTTAACCCTAGATTAGTCGCGCCAAAAAAACTACGCGATCGGTCGCGTGGGGTCTTTGTGAACCCCAAAGTTTAGGTGTCATTAAATGATAAAATTTGATTAATTATTTGTGTTTTACTAACACTAAATATGATCTGAACAGATAAACTAATAATTGGCAAGAAAGACAATGCATATTTTTTAAGAAAATTATCAAATTTAACGGATGATAGATCATAAACGTAATTTGAAGCCTAAATTGAAAAATTGCGTGAATATTTTTATTTATTAACTTTAAAAATATTTTTGTTTTTGTTTACTTTTTTTCACGAATTAATCTAAAGAAAAATAAAATTTTGTAAAAATATGTATGAAAAGTTTATAAAAACTTCCAGTCGCGTGGGGTCTTTAAAAGCCTTTTTACGAAAACGACGCCCATATGTCGTAAACGCGTGAATGGATATTGATGAAATATAATTTCATACTAATCTACATGCTATTTAGGAAGGTACACAAAGTTTCAAGCTACTCACATAATCTGTTATTAGGAAAATACGCATTTTTCTATTCGAAGGGCTTTCAAAGACCCCACGCGACCAATCTAGGGTTAAGGTCATTAGTGTGGCTTGCAACCACCTTCTCTTCGCTGTCAGACAGCAACAAACAGCTTGGTGAATTACATCGCTATGTGAGAATAACAGTGTATTTAAGGTCATTAGTGTGGCTTGCAACCACCTTCTCTTCGCTGTCAGACAGCAACAAACAGCTTGGTGAATTACATCGCTATGTGAGAATAACAGTGTATTTAAGGTCATTAGTGTGGGTTGTCACCACCTTCTCTTCGCTGTCAGACAGCAACAAACAGCTTGGTGAATTACATCGCTATGTGAGAATAACAGTGTATTTAAGGTCATTAGTGTGGGTTGTCACCACCTTCTCTTCGCTGTCAGACAGCAACAAACAGCTTGGTGAATTACATCGCTATGTGAGAATAACAGTGTATTTAAGGTCATTAGTGTGGGTTGTCACCACCTTCTCTTCGCTGTCAGACAGCAACAAACAGCTTGGTGAATTACATCGCTATGTGAGAATAACAGTGTATTTAAGGTCATTAGTGTGGGTTGTCACCACCTTCTCTTCGCTGTCAGACAGCAACAAACAGCTTGGTGAATTACATCGCTATGTGAGAATAACAGTGTATTTAAGGTCATTAGTGTGGGTTGTCACCACCTTCTCTTCGCTGTCAGACAGCAACAAACAGCTTGGTGAATTACATCGCTATGTGAGAATAACAGTGTATTTAAGGTCATTTGCGTGAGTTCCCTCTTCGAACCTGTCTGCCTCAACTTTATTTGGTCCCTGACCTGACCCAGTCAGTCTAAAGTAGAGAGCAAAAAGTTTCTGTACAAAATGTGCATTGTTGAACCAAAAACACATTGCTTTACTGTGTAGTCAACGGTTTGTCTGCAGAAGAGGCCGTTCCTATTGATTCTGTAACCCCTTCTCGCAAGAGCATACTTTCGTGAGAAAGAAAATATATCTTTATCCTAATGTTATAATTTTAGCACAACACCTAGAACATGTGATTAATTAAGTAATATATGTAATTTTAATATTCGAATCTAGAATAAATAGGCCCTTGAAAATATATCGTAACAATTTCCTTTTGAAGTCCTGCCATGAAAATTCAGTACCACATGATACAACCGGAACAAAGCATATCTTCCAGTGTAATCTCCTGAGAAATTGCTGTGTAGCAACTCGCCTGTGTACAAATTTTTCTTCCTATCTTTATTTATTCCTTGTACACGCTCCTTCCAGAATCCGCAATAAATCACATTTTATTGTATCGTATCCTACCCTACCATTCTCTTCCTACAAAGTAACTCATCTTAACCGAGCGACAGCGTTGAGATATTAAAATGTAAGAGTAGGTATCGGTTTAGATTTCTTAACATTTTATGATGGAAAGCACAGTCAAGGTATTTATTGTAACATTTATCGAATCAATACAATATAATTTATCCCACGCGTAGATGTTGAAAACAATATAAAATTCTACCTGTATTTACGTGTCTGATTTCTTTATATTACCTCTGTTCTGATGTTAGGGTTCTGTCTATGATTGATTGCTTCGATGGCGGTCGTACGTAACCACAACCACGTCAAAGTACCTACTTCTAGTAAAAACCCTGACGCTAAGCTTCATCGGGTTTTCCGTCAGGATGATAACGACTAAGACTACAAGCTACTGGTACAAAACGAGCAATTTACTTATATCTTACGTAATAAAAAGGTACCGAAAATTATTTCGCTCTTACAAATTATAACGCCGCTCATCTCAAAATGTTTCGTTCTTTCATCCAGTATTTCTTTATCATTTTTTGAATTGTAATCATTTCCTTTGTAGATGCCTTCCCCTAATATTGTTGTTGGGGTTTTGCAACCATTATTATTCTGGTACCGAACAGATCATCTTTTTGATAAATAATAAAAATGGTCAGCAGAAAAATACTCCGGTTGCTCACTTTATCTTGTCATATCGTTGGGGTTAATGCAGTTTTGCCTTGCCGAAACTAACATCATAGTTTTGAAGGTCAAGAATTTCTTTTATGTGATAGATAGGTACCTAAAATTACCTCAAATAAATTTTTCAAAACACCCCAACCAAAACCGATCTAAGATTTTCGCTGTTTTCCTTGGGTAATCTTGTAAAAACACCTAAAGTCTAGATCCAGATTAGACAATCTGGCTCACTAACAGATTTATAAAGATCGTAACTTGGCAGAGAGGGCGGATATTGAACGAGCATCGTGCACTGCTAGTGGTACTCGTAGTGATGTTAAATATACTATAGACTGTCGATAGTTTCAGGCGAGGTGATGCCAGCTTGCAGTTTGTTGCAGGGTAAGAACAGCATAACCCTTATTCTAAAATAATAAATAAAATAAATAAATATCCCTGGACGAGACATACAGCGCCATCTAGCCCCAAACTAAGCAAAGCTTGTACTATGGGAACTAGACAGCTGATATAATACTTACATACTATTTTTGTAAATAAATACATATTATACATAGAAAACACCCAGACTAAACACAAATATTTGAAAATTGACTTTACAAATATTTGTGTCGGTGGGAATCGAACCCTTGGCGTAGAATGCAGGGGTACTTTCCACTACGCCAACGGGACAGTCGAAATCAATTCTAACCGTAGGTGAAGTGAAAGTGACTACGGAATAAACTTATCCATTCAATAGGCAGCAGCATTGTTGTTAATGAAAATGTTGCACAGTCCGAATGCCAGGCGTTTGGTGCATTTGTGTTGATGGATGTTGGTAGCGGCTACGAATACCATAGGGCGCTTCGTAAAAGCTAAACCAAACCTAACCGATTTGGGATAAGTGTAGGCAGATGATGATGGATGTTGTAAGAAGCGTCGAATAGGCTTAAGGGATTCATGTGATCCTGAAATATTTGCATCACTTACAATTAATGGCACGTTGGTTGCAGTAAATGACACTCAAAAAAGGTTAATTGCAGTGTTACTCGTACTCTAACTTTAAAGTTTTTGTTTACTGTTTTCAGTTCAAACAGTCTCTCGACATGGATTATCGACATATCGACATATATGAGTGTTCAGGTCACAGCACTATGCAGTGCAACGTCGATAAACAAGTCAGGTAGCCAGTTCATCATTTAAGTATACGCTTTCAGCACTTCGGGTGTGTATTTCGTGGATAGGGTTGATGAACTTCGGCCCTAAGTTTGTGAATTGATTAGACCCAAACCTATTCTGAGCAGGTTTCGTCCTCGCTGAATATTGATTTACATTTGACATTGACTTTCTAGCATTTATTTTTTGCATTTACACGACCAGTGTAAAGTGTAAACATATCAGCAGTTGATAAATAGTCAAAACGGAATAAAAGGGCTATGCTAGGGATCTCGCTAATGAATAAGGTCCGGAACGAGATTATCCGCCAAAATACCAAAGTAACGGACATAAATGTAGCAATCTGAAGTGGTAGTGGGCTGGTCACATCTGTCGTAGAACCGATGGACAGTGGGGTAAGCGGGTTTTCGATTTGAGGCCACGGCTCGGCAAGCGTAGCATTGGTCGTCTTCCGTCCAGATGGACGTGACTGGATGGCGAAAACGGGAGATCGTACAATGGGCGAGGCCAATATCCAGGAGTGAAATGCTGTGGGCTGATGTGATGATGATTATTATCATAAAAAGGATTTAAACAATACAAGAACAAAAATGATTTTTTTTTACCAAGATAAGAAATTCTCATACACAACAATACAATTGAAAAGACAAAGTAGGTACAACAAATACCTACGGCCGTATTGTTAGGGTGACAATAAGGCATAACCTGAACGGACACCTGCAGGAAATAATTGTTATCGATATCAAAACATGTAATATCGCCAGCAAAACCACGTACCCATTTAAGGGACCAACTTTACCAACTTATACTGGTTTTTCATACAAATACTAAGGAAAACCAGTATGAGTTGGACATTATATAGATAGATGGATTTTGTGGCGATAGTACGCCGCAATGTAATTTCTTTCTGAATCAGGAAGGACATGGATAAAAGTCATAAGGTAATCGAGATGATAAAATGAGCTTCACAGATGACAGTAAGAAATTCCCTTGTGATTATGATCAGAAAAAGATCTTTTTGCAAGAACTGTAATCACTAGGACCGTTAGGATAATAAAGAGACTGACAGATTACTTCCGAGCTTACTATTCGGAAAATCGCTGAGACAGTAAAAAATGTCCGAATATTAGAGCCTCACAAAAAGTTATATGATGAAAATATTTGAACAAGTATTGTAGGTATCAATATGTTATGCCGTGTGTAGGTACATACACGTACAGAAATCCAATATCGAATTGATCCAGATAACTGCGTTAAAATCGTGCCGACTTAGAATAGCATCACCCTCTTTCTACCCGTGGGTGTTGTAAAAGGAAAATAAAGAATCCGAAGAACGGTCTTCAGCGTTCCCTGTGAAAACCTAGAACACCTAGTTTCACTGCGCTCGCCAATCAACCTGCCTGTAATAAGCATGGCAATACCCTCCAATCGGGGGAGGCCCATGTCCATGCAGCAGTGGACTGTTGAGTAGCTGTAATAGTAACTATGTTTCTATTAACAATAGGTACAGATTTTACTATTGCACCAGGCTTATTCTAATTGGCGCTAAGTTTGTGCAATAATTTTCATAATAAATGCAGGCGGAAGCTTGGTAAAGCTTAAAACTTGTTTCAATTGCACCAGATTTAAAGATAAGTAAGGATTCGCTGTAGAATAATGTTTTGTTGTATTGCAGCGAGTGAAACCGCAGCCCTTTAGTGGAGTTTTGTTTTAATTACTTATACATGCATACATCACGCCTCTTTCCCGGAGGGGTAGGCAGATATAAAATAATATTGATAATAAACAAAATAGTTAAGTCATCATCTTCCTGCCTTTATCCCAAATCAGTTAAGGTCGGCGCAACATGATTTGTTAGAACACAAAATCATGTAGCAAAACGATGACCGACCGTCTGCCTGGCGTCAACCATCTTTGGGAATGCTATTGTAGGTGGTATCACCGCCATCATGCTTGATTATTTGGTTGGCTAAAGTTGACAGATATTTAGCGAAGGTTGGCGAAGGTCAAAAACTCTAACGTTGCCTTTTACGAAACATTTTGAGTGGACTGAGGGTGGCCATCGCTACCACACGGTAACATACGTACTCATAATTAATACCTATTTATCTAATAAAAATCCACAAAACAATAAGTCATTTGGATAGAGATATTTTAACTGAGCAAAGCTTATTAAAATTCAGACTTTGAAGGTTGTCTCAAAACTTTAGACTAAACTTTTACTAAGTAGACTTTAGTCTCCGTTTGTTAATAGATGATTTAATTTGTTACGTTATGTGAAAACAAAAGCCTTTATAACAAAAACATATCTCTTTCTAACTCATCAAAATATTATTCGAAAAAAAAGACCTGAGAATATTACGGATCGTACTTCTTTTTTAGTTGGTTTAATACTGTATGAGGGGAACGAAACTGAGTATTAAAACTAGCAACTATCAACCTCCCACTTTTGAGAGACACAAGTTATAAGAAGCGATCAAACTACCCAATTCATAGTAGCCGATTTGGTGTACATTGCTGGTATAACAAATTTATTATTGCACGGAGCCATAGAATGTTCTATGTTAGGCATTAAACTACTCGATCGCATACGCAATGCAGTAATAATTGATAAGTTGTCTGTGCTGCATCAGGGTTTGCGTTCTCACCGCCAGACTAAGGTGGAAGAAGTAAGCTATCGTGGGGATGGGTAGGACACTTGGCTAGAGGAGATGACTTCCGCTGGACAAGAGCGATGCCGGAATGGCGTCCTAAATGCGTGAAAAGTTTAGTTGGCAGACTACCTGTCGTAGTGTAGACAAACATCGTCGCCGTAGTAGTACAGTAGATACTAAATGGAGGAGGCACAAGACTTTAAAAACTGGCATAGAAAGAAGAGGCCTAAGCTAAGCAGTCGGCTGTTATGGGCTGTTAACGATGATGATGATGATTACAATAAAATCAAGATAACCAGCAATGTACACCAAATTGTGCACCATGAACCGTGTCTTCACATTTGTCTGCTATCCTCACCTGTCGGTGTGATGATGCAGATGATGTTGGAACATGCCTGCCTAGGAAGTGCCTATTCACTCTTGCGTTGACAAGGCTCAAGTTAAAGTTTTCCGTATCAAGAATATATAATAGTCACAAAGTCTTAAGAATACCATCGTTTCCAACTCAAAGGAGTTTGGCTGGTGAACTCAAGTGGGCTTGAAGCTTAATAAATACTCCAAAATAATTACGAAACCCTTATTCCGGTAGCAACGTTGTAAAAAAGAGTGAAGTTCAGGGTCAACTGAACAAAAAATGGTCTAAAGCTTGATTAATGATTAAAGGGTTCTGTTTTCAGCATTTGAGGGTGATGGTCATGGATCACTTCTAATTTTGATTATTTTTCCTGTTTTTAAGAATGTTAAAGCGTAATAAGTAATTAGTATTAATTGAATGCTTGCGGAAGTTTAATTAGTCAGAGAATTTGTAGTAATAATAATAAAACTATCAATATCGGATTCCGGAAATCGTTGCATGTACCACACGTTCATAGTTATTTCGTTATGAAACGTTAGTGAACGTTGAGTATTCACAAGACCTACCTAGTATTTTGAGATTAGTGATATGTGATTGATTACAATGGACGTGAGGAACATTCAAAATAAATATCACAGCATTATAATTACTTCAGTTTTTATTTCATCAAAATCAGTTCATTATTTCCATAGATAAAGCGTTGTAAAATCAACTAAGCTTTTTTAAATATTTCTGTGCCGACAATATTAGTGTATTAAATGTGAAACCTTTGAAAAAATTAACAAATGGAATCTTTGAAAAATTAAATGAAAAATCTGCCTATGCAATACCGGGATGGTGACGTAACGAGGCACAATTCCTTCTAAAGACGATACAGAAAGTTTGTAAATGCGTCCAAAGTTTGTAAATTTTACTACGCTATATCTCTGGAAATACTGGACCGATTTTGATGAAATAAAAACTATAGTAATAAAAAAAAAAAACCCTGAAGATTAGCTTGTGATTCGTGAAAGTGCCGTATATTTTGTCCATTAGATTTTAAACATTCTATAAACACATGAAAACTCTTACTTATTTAACTGGATAAATAGCCTAGAGATGGAGTTCAATACAATAATCGTTTGCGCTATCTACACACAATAAGACGTGAGACGTAAGATGAAAGAAAACTGTGACGCTGACCGTCGTCGGCGATGAAACGCGCGTAGACGGCGTCTTTTGTTTTATACGTCTCACTTAAGTCTTACGACTCACGTGTACAGATAGCGCCTTGGAGAAATTACAATACGACATACAGGACGAAGATTATTGAAATTCATTAAAAATTAGGGCTTCCAACAACCTCCATTAGACCGGCTATACACTCGAAAAACAATCAACAATCAAGCGATAATAAGTACCCGGCGGGCGCTACTACCGAGCGCAAGCGATCTGTCGGACTCCCGATGATGGTGCACTTCTTGCATCGAAACGTTGAGACTCTATAAGCCTTAGAGGACCATTAAATTAACAAGGTCATTCGTTTTACTACGTAAAATATGAGTTATCCTTGTTCAATAATCAAGCGATACTCGTATTTTCATTTTAGATATTGTGAGCTTATCCAGTCTAGTGAGCAGTTTTTCTTTATTTCTTCACAGTTTGTTGGCAAGGCTCCATTACTTCACTTACTCTGACAATGCTGAGTGTTTCGTGTTGACTTGTTTATAAAATTTTACAGTAGTAATTACCCTGCCACTTTCAGTCTGTGTCTCTGGACGTGAAAAATTGGGTCATATGTTTCGTTTTCAATTCTTTTCCCAAAAATTGAAAAATTCGTTAGCGTCGGCCGGGACTTAAACCCGGGACAGAGGGAAACCTTTCCAGTGCCCTAAATGAAATTGGGGAAAGTAGCTCTAGTACTTGCTGCAAGTACGATAGTACTTAAAATATAGCTTGAGCTCTATGACAGTCAGTCAGATCCATACTAAAACAGAAGTAAACAAAAGAAATTGCTTTCACAGGTATCAAGCTAGATTTTACGGAGTACAGTGTAGGTGGCTATTGTAGTCAATTTTGGCAGTAAACTCCCGTGCACAATGTTGGCACGTTAGTTTGCCATTGGTATAATGCTACTTAGTTAATCGCGACGGGAGGACGGGCCTTCAATTTATCGCGTTTAGCGTATCAACACTATTACACTTAGGTACAGTACCTATTCAGGTTTAATTCTGAAAGTTTTCGAATGTCATGACATGAAAGAAAAGAAAATAGGCAAACAATATTGCAGAATTCTTATAAAAGCCTCAATTTTCCTACGCATTTGATCCCACCAACAGCGTTTTTATTTCCTAGCGACCTTGACCTTTGCTGTATAGTTGCTGTATAGGGCAGTAGTCTTCCCATTTCCTCATAAACGTGTTGCCACCCCAACATAATGAGTATTGGCCTTATTATTTCCGCTTGTTTCTGTGATCAAGTGGTGTGTACCTCGGGCTCTTGTTATTAATATCTTGAGTTTGATTCAAACTGGTATCTCACAGTGACAATAAGTGAAATCTAGTAAACAGTTGATTCTTCAAAGAGTAAAATGAAATTGACTTTCAAGGCTTTCGTATTTGAATAGTCTAACTTTGACTGTCTAAAAATACTGAAATAAAATCTGACGGTGAGTTCGAAAGAAGGAGGAAGGTGTTCAAGGTAGGCAGACCGTCGACTGCTGTAAAAAGCGGCCATTTACACCACGTTTGCCAAAAGTTTGAAAGTCATTCAGAAGATTGTATATCACCATAGTCACAGGTTGTCAGCCTGTCGCGAAAAATTGTAAAACGCATCAACTTCCAAATCTTTTAGTAACTTCTTACGACACACACAGGAAAGGGGTGATGATCCAAGCTGGCACAAAAACGACACGGCACATGTACCTAAATGAATCAGAACCTTTACAATATTTGCATCATTTTTTCTTTGTTATATCAGGACGTTTAGTTGATTCAAAACTTTGCCAGAAGGGTCTAACGGGTTGTTTAGCGATGCGACACCCAAACAAAGGAGTAATATTATTTCTGCATGAGCACTGGAGCGTTCACAAGTATCCAGAAGTTAGCAAACCTAAAATAATAATTTCGGTAGGTAGATTGTCAGTCGAAAAATCGGTAGAATTCGGTAGATTTTGAAAATGAGCAAAATGAAGTCTTTTTTGCAACTCGCGAACAAATACAATTTAAAAATGAACCGAAATTGCACTGTTAACGCGCGCGACGGTGATGGCAAATAAAATGCGTGCGCCGCGTCGCGCGAAATCGCAAGTAATTCACTCGCTTCGAATCTGAATCGCTTAAAGAAAACTGAACTTTACGCACGGATCGTCCACATTTGGATAAAATTCATGAAAACCGAAGTGTGCGGCGGTCATTGCTAAGCAAAAACCCGAAAAACTGTAAAATCGGTAGATATTTGCCTCGATTCGGTAGATCGGTAGACTATTTCCCAATTCGGTAGATCTACCGAAAAATCGGTAGGTTTGGGAACACTGTTCACAAGTATCCAGAAGTTAGCAAAACGGCATCCAGCTACAATAACTTGTTACGCCAGCTCAAAACTTGCCCAACTGTTGTTCGGGATGGTAACTCCGGAAAAGATTTTCGCTTACAATTGAAATTGTTTTGGTTATTTTAATATTTACAAACAAACCAGATAAGCATGACTCTAATGCACTCACAGTGCAATATTATTCTTACAAGTAAAATTAAGAAATAGAAAAATAATCCGCGCATCGACTGGGGATCGAATCCGAATCGAAGATAAGAATGGCCAGAAAAAATTAAGATCTCAAAATGTGATGTGATTGATGAGTGACAAAATTCAATTGGATGGGTGAAAAGAAAGTTTATTGCCATATCATTTTAGTAGGGTCACAGAATATACCTACCTATAATTTGCCTATAATTAATTGTACTAGGTTACGTACAGAGTCGCTTTTTACTAAAGGAAAATAACTTATTTTAGCGATATCTAAGGCCGCCCTTGAGTACTTCAGTTTAAGTTTTTCTTGTTACTTGCTCTATACATATAATATTTTTGTGCATTAAAGAGTTTTACATACTTACTTACTTATTTCTACCAATACAGGATAGTAGGTAAGTACCGGGTGAAACCACGCAAATAGAAAAGATATCCCGTAATAAAAATAATTCAAACTGTGAAAAAGAAAATCAACATTTACCATAAAACTAAATAGATACAGCAAAAAGGAGGAGCACAGTCGTGTGGGTAAACAAGAGTCCAGTGATGTGATAGCAATTGCAGGACATGCGACAACAGCCTCGATTCTGTTGGTCATTTTACAGAGACACTTCTTGGCTACTACTGTCAGTATCTGTGACAAAGAGAAGAAAAGAAACAGGACGTTTCATGATATTAAAATTTAAAAACAATGGTTTTCTTCACATAATAATGACTTAAACGGGTCTTATCGCGATAGTTTTTTAGGTATATAAGCGATTTCGGCTGAGTATCAGTCATGGTCGCGAATTTCTTATTTTAAAACAAATTTTACAGAGCTCAAAAATGCAGTCTTTGCAATCAAAAATAAACATAAATAAAAATTCACACATTGTCACAAATAGAATAACCACATTAAACCCACCGAATCAGAACACACAAATAGCTCAATGGTTGGAGCGCCCAAAAGATACTCGAGTAGTAGCTTCGTATACCGCTCGTGCATTTTTTTAAATATAACATGAAGAATACATAGGTATAATTTAAATGAATAGAATACAAGAATACTTTTCTGCAGAGCCCCAAATTCTGCTGTTCAGGAGAAAAAAATAAATTATAAGTAAAAAACATTTTTAAAACAAGCTTTTATTTGGGTGCGCTAAAAAGTATAAAATAATCTATTTACTAAAACTTTAACTTGTAACTTTTAATGGCATTAAATCTACGTCTTCACAATTTATACGATATAAAAGTTTGTCGCGAGATTTAAGTAGGTACTCGTGTGGTGTGACTTAGTTTAAAAGTTTATTTAAGATCATTTACACTGGTTTTCTAATTTATTTATTGATTTAGACACAGGTCAAATCTCGCGACAAGCTTTTATATTGTATAAATTGTGAAGACGTAGATTTAATGCCATTAAAAGTTACAAGTTAAAGTTTTAGTAAATAGATTATTTTATACTTTTAGCGCACCCAAATAAAAGCTTGTTTTAAAATGTTTTTACTTATAATTTATTTTTGCTTTTAGTAACCTCTGGAAAAAATTACAACATTCTTCATTGACTTTGAAACTGCGTCCATACGGACTACTAGTGCGAATCTGCGAGGCATCGGTCTCATGACTGTCTTACGACAACTCGGTATGAGTTTCGTCCTCTACGATAAGCTTCTTGTACCCAAGCGGGCAATCGCTGAACTTTATGTTGCTTCTTCATTGACAGTGCCATGAACAGAAGACTAAAACCCCAACACAACAACCATTCAACCCCTAAAAATCTGTGCAAAGCGACGTCATTTACCTCACACTAGTATTTATCTTTCATTTGTCTATGTTTTTCACCCATTTAGTAAGAAAACATAACAAACTTAATACGCCATCTAACCTTTAGTCTGTCATATCTGGTTTTATTTTGAGTGACGTAAACGTCACTTTATTTTTCGAGTTATTCTGAAAAATTCCTTTCATTTGATATTCTTATTGTAAAAAAGCATGAAAATTTTATTCTGCCATCTTAAGAAGTCCACCATAGTTACCACCATAGTTAGAATGACGTCAACTTGTAATTCGAATAGGTAATTCTCAGCAAGCCCTTTCATCTGACACTCATATTGTAAATTATCATAGGTGGCCATCTTTAGATGTCCGCCATATTATTTTCTAAATTGTACTCAGCAAGCCCTTTCATTTGACACCCATATTGTAGGAGTGCGTCAAAGATTACTTGTCGGCCATCTTGGATATTCCGCCATATTGGATTTAGAATAACCACACACAATCTAACATGCATTGTCATCTGAGTTAAACGTGTTTACAAAATTTCAGCTCAATCGGTTGAGAATATCTGCTTCAAAATTGAGTTGCAAGATTTGACCCGAACAAACATACATACTTACATACACTGCAAGTTAAATAAAAGCTTTTAAAAAAAAACACTCCTCTTGAGAACAGGTAGATGGATTACATGGTCATACTACGTGTAGTTCTCTCTTCACACTTATTTGCACTTAAATGAAAAGCCCAGTTCCGGCACCATACATGTTGCGCTAACTTAAAATACATTGCGAAGAGGACAGGTATATAATGACGAATGTTGACTAACTGAAATAGCTAAGAAAAGCGTCGCGAGAATCGCGGATAAGTGGCAAGACAAGCGACATAACACTTTTCGAGATCCCCGCGACAGATGCAATAAACACAAACCCACCTAACCAGAAACATAAACGTTATCAAACACATGATACGACACCAAGTACATTATTTAGATACGGTTGTTCTACTATGCTCTATGATTAGTGTTCTCAAAAATCTATTATTCACTGTCTCACTGGTTCATAAGTTGAAAAAAATTGTAAATTGGTAGTGACACTGTTGTTAAGGTAAGTCAGGTTTCGACGATAATGTTGCTGTAGCAGATCAAAACTACTATACTGTACAGTAAGACAAAAACAAAATGTTTTTTCACAAAAGATTGTATCACTGAAGTTCAATAATTATGTTGAATTCTTTGATTTCTTATCACATTATAGCGGTACATATTGATGAGTGTGGGATTTTTTTTACATCGACATCGACGAAATACTTTTTTGCCTCATGAAGTGATAGTTTCGGAATTGCACCGCCAATATTGAGCTCTACACCCTTTGTGGCGCAGTTTTATTTTGGACAGTAAAAATGCGAATAGTTCCAACAAAATCGAATCGGAACACATTTTAGAGCATGGCAGAACCACCCTTTAGTCGCAAAGGCTTGTCACATCGATTGAAGTAGTTGCACGCCTCCGGTCGTAACGTTTTACTCAAATTCAAACATGAACGAGGTCAGACGAGGTGAAACACATTTTAGAACATAGTAGAACCACCCTTTAGTCTCAAAGGCTTTTCGGTCCTAATATTTATGACTTAAATTCATAATAGGTATATGAAAGAGGTATATACTACGAGGTGGAACACATTTTAGAACATAGTAGAACCACCCTTTAGTCGCAAAGGCTTGTCACATCGATTGAAGTAGTTGCACGCCTCCGGTCGTAACGTTTTTACGAGCCCAGAAGGCTCTTAATCCACAATAACGCAGCTAGCGATGTCAATGAGCCCAGTTTTATGTCCCAGACACAGCTGATAAATTAATATTAGCTGTCCTGGGCTCGGTTTCGACGGGAAATCATTTTGTTCGATATTACAGGGATTTAAACGCAATCTATGTCGTGTCTTTGTTGAAGAAAGTTTGCTGTAGAAATACTGTTCTCTGCAGTAAAATTGGTATCTACTAGCGGAAAGCCTAGCTGTTTCATCTACTGTTATCTTTTTTCCCGTGTAAATAATTTGTTTCCTTGCTATGAATTATACCTATGATATAGTTTCTTACGGTGAAGAATTTCTTGAGATTGGCCTCGTCCTACTTATTTGAGTGGTGCCGGCTGAGAACAGCATCATCCCATATCTTTCCCGTGGGTGTCGTAAGAACATACATATATCACGCCTAAGTATATCCAGGTCTTAACGACAGGTTGTTGGCCTGTCGCCTAAAATTGCAATACACATCAACTCTCAAAACCCATAGTCCCTTTATACGACACCCACGGGAAATACATAATAATGGGGTGATGCTATTCTAAGTCGGCACCACACGGCCAACCATTGCTAATACTAGCTTTTAATCCGTTCAGTTCAATAAATCTAATTTCTCGCTACTTTGTGGCTTAGGCAACTAGCTTTACACTTTTCACAGGATTTGTGCAAACTATCCACACTTTCTAACAAAAGTTTCTATCGGACGCCCTCTGAAACGAATTCCTGCAGTGATTTCGTGCGAATAGCTACGAATTGTTGCCTCAGTGTACTAGGGTGACTACACGTTATAATTAATGTAGAGTTCTTAAAAACACTCAAAAATATAACACGATAAACGATAACACCTTCAAATTAATTTAAAAATAAATACTTTTTAAATTCTGTTACGTAAGAATAAAATCAATTAAAAGTCATTTGAAATAAATTACCCAACTTTTGTACGTTACTTGTCTATTAAAGCTGAAATCCCACGTTCAGTCTGCAGAGTTTTCTCACCTACCTCATATTATAACTAAATTCTACCCTTTCCCTCCCTCTCTAGGGTTCGCGACCCTTAATTGAAAAACAATGCAAGCTAAGTGCAAAACCCTGCTGGGATCGTAGCAGCTTTAGTAAGCGCAGAGTGGTAAAATGACCCCCTGTTGATAACTCACTGTGCACTACGCAGGCGACGCCTTTTGGAAATGCTGGTTTTTCGGTAGAAATAGAAAAATGAAATTTTGTTCATAAGAATGCGTGTTCTCATTACTGTGAAGTCCCTCATTCTCACTAAAGTAAAAGAAGACTGTTGCGGATTTGTTTTTAATTAAATAGTATTTTATCAAATTTGCGTTACTATTCTAACACGGGTAACTCAAATCTATAGTCTTTTAATATCCCGCTGTAAAATTAAATTATGGTAACTCTACATTGAATAACTGCACCGTACCGTACAATACAATAGACGCTCTCAGGATTCTATCGCTGGTCCTAACGGTTCCGGTTCGAGGGGTTACACTACTACACCTTTAGATTTATCTTTACTTTACTAAAATAAAACAAATTCGGCTATATATTGCGGATACGATCCAGTGTTCTTTAGTTGCCTAATAAAACGTAAGAAAGTACTTATATTGGTCAATTAAAACTTAGTTATGTGTGTTATTAAATCAGTTCAAGTAATTAAATAGTTAAAACTAGCGGTCCGTCCACAGTTTCACCCGTTGCAACTTATTTTCCCGGCTGTTTTACATATAAACCTTCCTCTAAATTCATACAAAAAACCACAACAAAATCAAGTGTAGTATTTAGTATGAGTTAGCAAATTTCACGACAGCCGGAGATAAAAAGCGACTTCATTGTATACTATGTATTGAAACTAGACTAGATATTGGTCAATGAGTGATTGCAGTTTAGTCTACTGGCAGTTTAGCCACAAATGATGTGGTTTAGTCCTAAAGCTACTAAGGACTTTTAAGTCTCTGGTTATTTTGACATAAGATACAATATCGATATTGAGTCGTAGGTAAGGTAACCACATGATCATAATAGGTAGATTATGACTCCACTTTACAGCCGATGTGGCGCAGTTAGTACGACTGCCTGCGACGCAGAAGGTTCCGGGTTCAATTCCCGGTGGGGTCACTCACAAAGTTGATATTTATCACTTTGTGATTCGTTTCCAGTCTGGTTAGGACATTGCAGGCTGAACCACCTGATTGTCCGAGAAGCAAGATGGTTCCGTGCTTCGGATGGGCACGTTAAGCCGTCGGTCCCGCCCGGTTGCTGTCTATGATGGCGGTCGTTACAGAACCATGTCAGAGGCCTGCTACATGCAGTAGGCGGTTGAGAAACTCTGACACCAGGGTTCATCGGGTCGTAGAACGACTCGGTGTCCCACACGAAGAGAGAGAGAGAGAGAAACCTCAGCCTGTAACTAAGTACAATTTTCAGTTGTGAGCAGTAGCTAGATAAATTTGTGATCTCAAACAATAGAGAGCATCTACAAACCTATCTATCTATCTATCTATCTATAAGGAGTTCCAAATGGTACCTATTTCGCGAGATACATTGTTAAATTTATCTTTACCCGCTCGTATTCATACGAAACACGTCGCTTTGTGGGTCCATTGTTTACTGGAGTAAATAAATGGGGATGTTCTTGGGAAGACTCAAATAAATAAGTTACATATTATTTACTAGAGGCCATCCCAGCGGTTTCATCCGCTGCTTACCGTTTTCCCGTGGGAATACGTTATTTTCCCTTGGTCAAAAGTAGCCTATCTTACTCAGGAATATTGTATTTTTTATCATAAAAGAATTTTTTTAACTGCTCTAGTACGTTCGGAGTTTATGGATTGCACCCAAACACACAAACAAAAAAACAAAATCTTTCCTCTATATGATATTAGTGTAGATAACCTTCAAAACACAGAACTCAGCTGTGTATAAAGCTACATAATCTTTATATTCAGTAGCGTTAGACGTCCTCCGTCTTGAAAGACCAATGATTAAACCACCAAATAAGACCAGCTGGTACCGACTGGATGCCGAAAACGAGGGATCGTGCCTTATGCTGTACACTAGGTAGTGTCCAGCAGTGGACTGCAATAGGCCGTTCTGATGTGAGTATAGTACGGCCATTCGACTACTCTATATTTGACAGCTGTCAAACCAATACTAAAAGACATGTTAACAAAGAAAAATCGACCTTATGTCATAGCATTAACATGATTTTGACAGCTGCCAAATATGGCCTATTCGAACGGTTGTACTGTAGATAGGATAAAAATGTCAGTACAAAATAAATTATTGTTCACATTTTACGAATGCCACAAAGTTATTTCATTTAGTCCCAAAGTTTGAGAACCTCAGCCGTTCCCGACCAGTCGAAGTCGAACCCACTCAAGAGATTCTGTTGGTTATTGTTTCGATTTACGCAGATAATTCACGTAAATCGTTCCTATAATTCGGTCCATTCATTCAGAACGAATAGTCCAGGGGCCCAACTAGGCAGTTACCTACGTCAAGTGACATCAAGTTGAGATGCATGGCGTTGGTGGCATTAATAGGAAAGGTTGTGCTAAGTAAGAATCAGAAGAATTACAACACGATATTGAAAAAATAAACATAAATCTGCGTGTCCTAAACCTATTTATTTTCCAATAGAGCTCTAAATGCTGCCATAAGTTAAGTAACGATATAATCTGACGTTCCTCAAAATTGGTAACGATAGCCACGGATTTTCCGACTTCCAGCCAATTCTGGGTTCTAAATGTTGTCATTCTTGCTTACACAACCTTTCCGACCTGCTGCCATGCGTCTCAACTTGATGTCATTTGCCGTAGGTAGCTGCCTAGGTGGGTCCCTGGACTACACTCAATGAATAAATGACTGAGGGTATTCAGATAATCACCGTCTGGGATCTAAGCAGTGATTAATTGTCTCCAGATGGATCGTTATTGATGAAAATGCCAGTGAAAGCCGTAGATACCTATTCAAACATGTTTTTGTCCCGATTGAAAGGTTTTTCTAATGAGAAAAGTATGTTGTGTAATAATTACTTTTTTAATGAAAACCGAGGAATATTTTTAAAAAGTAAATCAAAGTGAAATTCATCATTAAATCTATCTAAGATTATGATGAAAATCATGAACCAGTTTAGCCCAAAAAAACGAAAAACCTGATTTTACCTTATTATACTTAAACCTAAGTCGGCCCGATCAGTTTTTTGTTCAATATTTTCCATATCCTGCAACATACGATAATAGTTTTCATAAGAGTACTAGTACAGCATTTTAAAACGCTGACCAAGTTTTACAGTGGGCGGTGGTTTTAAAGCTGAGACGCTTGGAGCCGAGTGAGTGGTCCATACCAATCTTTGCTACTAAGAAGCTTGCCTCTATCGTACTAGCTTCGTTATAAACCGTGAAATTGTATTGCCTTTGTAGAAACTGGTACACGACCAGTATGCCAAGCAAGACATTTTATAGTATCAAATCTTATTTGGGAACTTAAGCAAGGTTTTACTGAATATGCCAAAGAGGTAGATTCTACATTCATAATCATAACTATCTATTCCTGATTATTAACTTATAAAATAATGAGAAATTATTCATCTGTGATAATATTTACTCTACAGAGATTAAGACTACAAATACCTTCACTAATATTACTTTAGATATTACACTTCGAGCAAACTACGCGTATTTCGAATTTCAATATCTCGGAATCCGGGCTGGCTTATTAAGACGAGCCTAAGAATAGATTTCTGCTTACCATAGTAAAGCCGCGGATATAATAGCAAACATTAAATTCGCAAAATCAACATCTTTGAACTACTACGCGGCTCCAAAGATAATATCTTCATCGGTGTTTCCCAAAGTGTAAATCGAGAGCAGGAAAACTGAACACATTTCTTAAACGCGTCGTAAAAATGCGTTCTAGATGAGAGAAAGTTTGAAGATCTTCTGGTAACGTAAGGAATTTCACAGTAAAAGAACCAGCGTCTGGAAGTAGTAATCTGAAGTTAGCAGTAGGCTAGCCGATTGTGTCATAGAACCGATGACTGGTGGATGGAGCGGATTCTTGAGTGAAGGCCATACCCGATGAATACCCCCCAGCCCGATGGTCCGACGACTTTAAGAGAGTGAGTGGTTACGGCTGGATGCTGAAAACGTGAAATCGTGCCTTATGGCGTACCTTGGGGGAAGCCTACGTCCACAGTGGCATTGCAATTGGCTCATGTGCAATATTGTTTGCCGGTCTTTGATTGAAGTAAAGAAAAAGTGTGTAGGTATCTGTAAAAATGAGGTGTCACGTTTCAGACAACTTTGGGAAGCACTGTTCTAAAACAAGTGTTACACAAGTTATACGCTATTATGAATAATAATGCGTGTGATGTGAATATATGTTGAGGATATGTTATGCATACCAAAACTCTTATCATATGCATGAATACGTATTTTGGGGTCGTGTTCTACTTAACATTTGAATATGGAGTAGTTGCTAGTTAGGGGATGGTTGATTAGGTTCTATTTGTGTATGAGTATTCTAATTATGAGAAGGTACCTTGGGGTAGCGAGCGAGACACATCTAATTAACAGGGTTTTGTGGGATCTTTGCCGTGTGGTGCCGGCGTAGAATAACATCACCCCATATATTTCTCGTGGGTGTGCGGGTGGGGTAAAAAGCGACTGAGGGATTTGAGAGATGTTGTCGTGAATTTTGTGTCTATTGCAATTTTAGGCGACAGGCTCACAACCTGTCACTATAGTGATACACAGTCTTCTGAATGACTCTCAAACTTTTGTCAGACGTGATTTAAATAACCTTTTTAAAGTCTTTGACGCTATGCCTATCCCGCAAGGGATATAGTCGTGATATATGTATGTTTAGGGATGGTGCACGCTATTTTCAGTACAAAATTGTACAATAACTGAAACAAAATTCTTATCGGTCTAAAACGTCGCCCTCGAAAGTGTTGTAGTCTTTTGTAAGTCAGCTAGGCCAGCTAACTTACAATAAAAATTTTTAAATTTTTTGCCTCCTTCTTCTTCAGTCATTAAATGAGCAAACACCACTTACTCGACCGATTGTAGTTAAATATCTCACTGACATCTTTAAGCATTTGAATCATTGCACGTCCATCAAATAAAACTGAATCACGCTTACAGACATTTTTATCATAAAACGGCAATTTTCAACGTCGTCAAACTACAAATTGGCTGAATGTTAGAACATTGTAACTCTGGAAGATATTCGAGTCAGCGACGTGTGAAAATGAAACGTAGTTCAGATAGACCGACCGGTGTAACCTGGTGTAACTTAGTAACTTTATGAAAAACTAAGACACAAAAAAGAATTCGAACGAAAGAAATACAGATTGAATTTAATATAAGGGTTGAAAATCTACTCGTTATTTAACATCATATATTTTTTCAACATACATCCTCCAAAAGAATGGCTCTTAATTGATATTGGCATCATATCATCGGCCAGCCCTTATCCCAAATCAGTTAAGGTCGGCGCAACATGTTTTGTTAGAGCACAAAATCATGCAGCAAAAGGATTTGCCAATTTATGATCGCCCGCCTACCTGACGTCAAATCTCTTTGAGAATGCTATTGTAGGTGGTATCACCGCCACCATGCGGTTGACTGTAGACGAAAGATAATTCGGCTGAGGTCAAAAACTTGAATGAACTAGGGCTGGCAGTACTCCGAGCCGATTCTACACGGAGATGTATCATTGAACTAAAATATAACAGAAAATCCAGAACATAATTTTATAGTAAAAACTGAGCAAAGAAGATGCCTTCAGGAAAATATTTTCAGTTTTCAGAACTTCCTTTGAGTAGCAAATTGAACATCGACTCACTTTGATCTCCTTACGGTCAATTCTGAAGCTTATCGGTTAAACGTACCTGGAACAAAATAGACAACATTTTAGCAAGAAATTTTACTCAAAGGCGAAGTATCCGTATTCGGTATGGTGCACCTACAACTAAGTTTTATATCCAGAACTTTGTCTGACGGGCACTACACAGAAGTGGTCTATTTTTTTATCAAAATCTCATTGTAGCGACCATAGATTGACTATTTTATAGTAGGTATATGGTTTTAATTTCAACTCGATATCTTTACGCGTTCCTAAGAAAAAGGGTCTTGACAGACCGACAGACAGACAGATAGACGGACAACAAAGTGATCCTGGGTTCCGTTTTTTTTACCTTTTACCTTTTGAGGTACGAAACCCCAAAAAGAACAAATAAATGTAGGCTTTTTCTGACACTTTATTTCAACCGGACATCCAAAGATGTAGCTCTAAAAATCCCGATTTCACAAATTTGCAAATATCTCTGAAACCAAATACCAACACTTGGACCCTTTACGCCCGAAAGCCCAGAAATTAAACTGACGTAGCAAATTTTCAGTTGATAGATAAACGCATATATCCTAACCTCCTGACTATGATACTAGAATCTTCACAGGATTAGGACGCAAGCGTTATCATTATCGTCTCTTACGAAGTAAAAAAATCTCAATCACAAAAATCTCGAAAAATCAAAATCTCCTACATATTGAGACATGGTACCTATTTCTACGACAAAATTAGTTCTAACAAAAAGAAGCAAGAACACCAGAAGAATACTAATTTTGAAGAATACTTAATTTAGTGAAATTTCTGATAATTATGAAAGAAAATTAATAACGTAGCCATTTTAAACATTTATCTAACTTTAATGCATACAGCTCAAGAACCTACTTTCTTATCTAGAAATACGACAATTTTCTGCTTCTAGGAAGTCTTGAAAGCCGGTCTTCTCTGAAATCGCGTTGAAACCTAATTTTGCCAGGAAAATGAGAAATCATATAGCCTAAGGCATATTTTGTTCCGTTCATAGTCTTGTTCTTTATTTATTATTAACACCTTTCTGTATTTTCCATATAAATAACTTTTCGCAATACCTAAAACATATGAAAAATGTTTCGAACTCCCATGCATTACCAATAGTTGCTCAATTTATTATCTTCTTCTTCTTCGACGAGTTGCTTGCTTGACATAGAAAGTCCATCTTTTGTTTATTCATACTCAAGTTTTTTGCGAAAAAGTTGTTCCTAATCGTGAGGAAATAGTACTTACTTACCGTATCTTATAAAATTGGTTTTCATCAAAAATGAGCGGTACCGGCCCGGTAGGTACTTACGTGGTTTTTTGATTGGCACAAATTGTCAAGCGAATGAGTTCCTTTACTACATACCGATACCCGGATACTGCTGTAGTTTGAATAGGGCTTTATTGCACCTTTGCAAGTACACCTCGCATAGTATGATAAAACTGAGTCCATTTTATGCTTCACAGCTGGCATTAAAGCGACTGTTATTAAATTTGTTTTAAAACTTTGTTCTCAGCTCATATCAGATGAAATGTTTGCGATCCCTATTTCAACTGAAAGTTTCAGCTTTATTAGCCACCGTCTGGTTGTACACCTTTTCTTTACATGAGCAGTATAAACGATGTTTGTTTGTATTCCGTATTCCGTAATATTCCGTTTCGAACACATTAAGTGTATGCAATTTTTTTCCTAACCAAGGTATAGGTCCATGGTATCGATGTATTTTTAACAATGCTCTGTTAATCATCTTTATTTGAAGATATCGTTGGACCATCGAACACCACATTCTTTAAAAGATTCCTTCCATTCCATTTTATAAAACATAATTGTTTACTATTCATTTGGGTAAGAATATTTCAATACGTATTTCAATACTCCTGAGAAGCGTATTGCTAGTTAGACCTAGGTATTCACATACCGCGTTTTCGGTTTACATCAGTGCGAATTCAAAGGCGGCCGGTCAACTAATAATAAATCATCGTATATATACCAACCTATCTACATACATACCTACGTAAGTTGTCGTATTTCAACGGGTGTTTAGTTTCAGCACAGAAATTAGTTTTTTAGAACTGGCGTGCTTCTCTGAATACTGTTAAGACAAACTTAGCCGTGTTAGGTGTATTTTAACAATGAGGAGGAAAAATCTGAAAAAGCAGATGGAAGCAGGCGCGATTGTGTATCAATAGATATAGCTGAACTTTGCCATTGATATAGAGGTAATGTCGACCATCGAGTGGTGCCATAATTTATCCAGTTTGTTACCTGATTATTACCTATTTCGCCGCTGGCGAGAGTATCACCACGGTGGTGTGGTCTAGGCTAGAGACAAGGATATCGCCAGTACTGAGGACGAAGGTTTCTTAATGGATTCCTTCTGTCACAATGAACTGTATGTTTTCGTAACAAAGTCATATTTTTTTTTAAATGAAAATTAGTGTACATAAAAAATAAAAACCCAAAATTACCCTCCACCTGCGATCTCAGAGCATTCAAAAGCGAAGACAATAGGTATAATGACATGTGGGTGAACTCACAAGTTACTGGTCACTGGTCCAAGTAGTATAAAGAAGAGCTAGTTCTAGCTGTGGTTCTAGGTTTATTAAAGTTAGCTGCGATAGGTAGTAAGAATAAGTATTCATGCCTATGCTATGGCACTTCTGATGTTGTTAACTTCTGTTTCTAATCTTCATGTTGGACTTGACGTCTTATCCGTGCCTTTCGAAACAGGAATGTGAAAGGATCTGTATGGGATATTTATAAACGTCGCCTTTCAGTGGCTACTATTCATATGATGACGTATGGAGAAATTTGACATGGCTGGGATCGGGAGGTATACAATTTTATTTATTGTACGTAACGTAAGATGTAGTCCGAAACACATAAATAAAATTTCGTTCTGGGCCTCTATTTAATTATTTGTTGTACCTACCTTAACAGCCACAACAGTCAACTGCTGGACTTGGGCCTCCCTCTATCGGGGGGGGAGTATCTATACTTTGTCTTAACTTCTCAGGGGACGCTGCCGCCAAATATCTGGCTGATTAGTACTTAGGTAGTGGTTTTTTAACGTCACCTACGGGTAGAATCGGGGTGATGCTATTCTGAACCGACACCACACGGCAGTTGTTTATAACGTGTAGGTATTGTCGGCTTTAGATGAAAACTTAGGTACGGAGGACCATACAAAACGTACCTACCTATTTCCATAATAAAGGGCAATTTAACGCAGGGCAATTTAATAGATGAGTCATTGTTTGAGGAAAGGCACCGCCATAGATAGTACTTACCTAAATTCAGAGGCCAGTCGCTTTTAAACTGTATCCTTTATTAACTACCTACTTGCAAGATATGGCAGATTATTTCAGTTATATACTCCTCATAAAAAATCGAGATACCTTCCAATTTATGTTTTGTACAAATCACATTACCTATCAGAGAAATTTGTTTATTTAGGTATAATCTGATGATGTGATTTAATAGGGAATATTATCAGATTTACAAATCCTAAAGTAAATATTCCAAATTCAAATTGCATTCTCATACATTTCGTGTTCTGTTTAAAAATAAAAACGAAAGTATCTCGGTTTTTCTGATGAGAACATTTCATTTTCTACGGGTAAAAATATGGAAATAAACGCTTTTGCACACTGATTGACAATATTTCTATTGCATTTCGCAAACTATCTATAGAGACATAACTAGACAATCTATTGACTTATTCTAAGCCCTAAGTCCTTGTGAGTTTCTCAATGAAAGCAAAGGGCTATCTATTCGTAACAAAAACCATTATTTGTAAGCCGTGCTGCAATGATCATAAAAACAGAAAGTGTCTGTCAGTCAGTCTGTAGCCTCATCACATCACCATGAAGAATGAACCATACTGTCATATGAATGAATAAGAAGATATATAGATCATTTTCTCTCCTTAATGATAGACATGGCATCATGATGGGTTTATGTTGTTGCGACGTGATGTATTTAGTTAATGCGTAACTCGGGGATGACTCGGGGAAAGTTTATTGACCCCTCATATAAATGAACCTGTTAGGTACGTCAATAATTTGCCTCAGTTTGTGTGGTTTGTACAGTCAGGAGTCAATGCACTTTCATCCATGTTTAAAACGCACGACCAATAGGTATATAGCCGCTTACGTGTGAAAAGAGCTTTAAGTAACTTAGTATTAGGTCTGCAAGTAGGTGTATTCTAAGAAGTTCAGAACTGAGAAGAAAGGCTCATAAATACGTGTACAAATACTGTACTTAAGTGATTGTTGAACTCACTATTGTAAGTTCAACACTAAGTATTCACAACTCGCAAAAAGTTTACACACTTACATACATTGTTTTACATACCGAGCTGCCAGTTTAAGGGTTTCGTAGTCAACTACAAACCTGAACATTAAGTATGTTCTACATAGTAAATAATATAGGGAAATATCATTATAACTGAATAACGTTAGGTTTCAGACACAACAAATTCTGGCACAAGATATAGTTCAAGTCTATCAAGAGCATTAACCTGGGACATTAGCGTCGATTCTATCAGCACATTTCTTTATATTATTTATTATGTTTCATTTTACATAAAGTTATTTTCATCACTTTTTTAAGTGTCCAGAAATAAAGAGACCGAAAATCTACCTCGCATGAATTTTTTCGTACTTTTACAGATAGCCTCTAATTTTGCCTTTCTGTCTTAGAAATGTTACGTTAAGTCAGCTTATGTTTATTTAGAATGAATTAATAGGTATGACACTGCAGGAATAAATTGGTTAAGGAACTGTGCTGTCAGAATCGAGACAAATTTCAACGCAGTCATGTCATAAATTCATCAAAATATTAAGAGATGAAACTAAATATCAGGTAATAGCCGGAGTAATTACTACCGCATCCGAAATAGCTGTCAGTGGTGTTGATTCAGACGTGAACATTCCTTCCCACATTGTAATAGAAACAGTAAGTAAACAAACACATTGTAATAGTAACAGTAATAGCAATTCAAATTAACCAAAAAAGAAACAGTTTCACAAATATTAAAATTGACAGGTGTCAACTTTGTGCCCCTGAGAGCAACCTCAGACAGACCGCAACACCACCGGCTAAATAGCTACAGACAGACATAGTTCGCCAATAAACAGCTAACTGCTACTTAACAAGCTAGTTATATATGCTGGCTGTCAATAAAATTGATTTATTGTTACCTTTAATCCCACTCTTTTATAAAGATGAGACGAGTCGGCTAACTTCAAACGTCTATTCGGTACTATATTTATTTTCGTCCGTTTTTTGACCTTTTAGGAAAGCGTACGCGAGAATCGCCACCAGTAACCGCATAACTAGATGTTTCACGGAAAATCAATCCGCTCGGACGTTTTAGCTTTAGCGAACATGTGGCGAAACTAAAATCCTAAGCTAAAATCTAAATTCTTGTTCCGAAGTCATGCATTTACCAGCTAAATATTTTAATAACGCTAACAGCTTTCGTGGCATTTTCCGGATTTCCTCACAAATCACGTCTGGCAGCCGAGTTGGCGAGTGCAGCGCAAGGTGTTGTGTTTCATAGGGAAATGTGCTGTCTATTTCTAAGATTTATCTCTTTTGCGAACCCATGGGTAAAAAGAAACTCGATATTTAGAAAATTCTCATATTAAACACTCGTGCTTACGAGGTTTCCTTAGGTAGCTGAGATGCCAGAACATCAAAATATAGGGTTACATTTAATTAATTATAAATATTTTCAGGGTGTGTATTTTTGTTTTACTTACAAAACTCAAAAACTTTAGTAGAAGATATTTTTTTCGAAATATGAAAAAGAAAGTGGAACTACTGAAAAAGAAAGTGGACCTGAACGAAAGCGTTGAAAAATGGCTTACTTTGTATGATAAGTCGAATTTTATTATATTTGGCATAAATGTTTCTAACAAACGTTGTTCAGTCTTGTGACACTCGTGAGTAGAACACACCATAAAATATTGTACCTACTCATTTGTAGCTAATAAAACCTTGTATATTCTTATTTTTCTTATATTTGTGTTGACCAGTATTTGGCAACTGCAATAACCTGGGACTCGCGTCTAGTAGGTCCTGAAGCGCTTTTTTTGGGCAATCGGGACAAACCAGTAGATAGTCCATTATCAGGCCGTATATTGTAAACCTATCCCTGTTCCAATATACGGGTCAACAAGACACCCTCCTTTTTTTCAAGTCTCTTCAAACTATTTCATCAAAAGCAGCAAAAACTTGAATGACATCAAAAACGAGCCTCATTTCGGTCGTCCAGTATTCCACCCTGTTATTATAGAGGGTGCGCCACATTGAAATGGATCGTTATATCATGTAACGTGCCGGGAATACCACCCGATGAATAATGTGTCAAAAGTTCACTCGTCATGTGACACTGTGATACCCTTTTGGGAATACTGAGAGTAGAGAATGTAGTTAAAAGAGCGCACCAGTGAAGGGACATCTGAAATTTTTTGGGTTATGAACTCTCAGACACTCACACAAATCGACAAAACGAACATACCACTTCTACTTCCGGTGCTTCTGGCTTAAGGAATCGAAGAATGACCCATTGTGTCTGAGTTCTCGCTTTTAAGATTTTTTTAAAACTACTCAAGCAGGCGAAATGGCTAGTGCAATGAAATAGAATGACGTTCTTTTTCATAGGGTTGTTCATTGCCTCTTTTGTACATAGGACTCTTTCTAAGAATATTCATAACTCAGATTGAAAATATCGTATCTATTTCTGATGAATGTCTGATTTTGTTGACGACTGAATGGTCACGACATCTCCTAAAGGATAAATACATCTCCCTCTACGTAGAGGAAACATTTAAGTAACGTTTTAATATGAAGTCATCCAGGTAAGTATATGCGGCAGAAGCTCAGTTATATTGAATCACCGTAAATAGGTATACAACAACTATGTAGTTCGTGCAAGTCAAAAATATCTAATACAGAAGCTAGTTTTTCATGGCTTGTTTTGGTATTTACGAAATTGCTCATACTAATACCACCTCGACTGTTGAACAGCTTGATGAAACAAACAACGTATCTAAGCCTGTATGTATATAAGATGAAAATTTCACCCTATAGTGTATGGGTGCTACAATTTTTTCCATATTTCGACTTGTGTTCCTTAAGGAAAATTGTTCCTTATCACAACACCAGCCGGTCCTAGTTTTCGTTATCGGTCACTAGTAAAATTCCACCCAGTATAATACCTTGGAGTAAAAAATATAATTGAAAGGAAAAGTTATCTAGAACTAAGGCTGCCAATTTATGCAGTACAAATTGTTATTCCATCGAAAATACTTATTTCTTAGCCAGTGAAGCCTCACATCGAAAACCTATTATAATCCACTGCCTAGGAGGGTTATTCCATTAATATTATACTAGCTACCTCAACCTATTTAATAAAGATTTCATCCTAGTCACTAAAGTAGTTCTGGGATATTTCCCAAGTTCAGCATCAGCACTTCCAAGCTTGGACCTTACTTATCTGTTTTAAGCTTATGTTATGTATCTTGGTGCTTTACGGTGTGGCCACTAATACTGCGATGAAAAGCTCAATTGAAACCAAAACTAAGTTTAAGATCAGGTTTTCCAAAGCTTGGTATGCGTATTCAAAGCATGGTAAAGAGTGGAAGGCAAGACCATCGTGAAGAGGTGTCAAATCATACGTAAGGAAATCTGTGATTTTTTACGCCTGTTTCATGTGATGCATGTGCTGTAGATAGGTACCATATTTCAGCGCCAAAATCTACTAAGGTAAGCGACTAAAAATATTAATGTTTTGGCTTCAAGACGTGGTTATAGACCACGCATTGGTACTGACCATGTACTGGTGACTTTGACTTTGACTTTGTATCCCTTGCGGGGAAGGCAGAGCGTAAACGGCTGTAAAATGACCAATTACACCAAGTCTGAAAAAGGTTTGAGAGTCATTCTTAGATTATCATCCTGTCGCCTAAAATCGCGATACACCTCAACTCTCTCATCCCTTAGCTACTACTTACGACACCCACGGGAAAAAGCATTAGAAAAGCATCACCACATATCTTTATGGGGTGATGCTTTTCTAAGCCGGCACCACACGTCATCTAGTCGCATCAAATTTCGCTCGTGGCCCAGCCCTTAAGCTTATGTTACGTATACTTGGTGCTTTCAGAGACTGCTGAGAATGGGATAACGGTTTTAGTGGGATAGCGTTAAGCCGTAAACCAAGTGACAGTGAAGAGATTAAGTGCGATTTCAGTTCTTGACACGTACAGTTCTGGTGTAGCCAAGAGAATGCAATTGTATTCAGATTACAGTTCAGCGTATTGTACTGTAATTTTTTCCACTTTATAAAAGTAAGGGTAAAGTAATTTAAAAAATGCAGATGTACGAAAATACAAAAAACCGACTGCGGTAAATTCACGGTTGTGTTTTTATATTATGAATGAAATGAAATGAAAAATCCGCCATTTTGATATTATGAATTTTAAATAAAAGCCAGTGTCACTTGCGCTGCTGAGACAAATCTAACGACACCTCAATTGTCAAGATCTGCCCTGCCGTTTAGGCTGTAGCCATTGAAAAAGAATTTTATGTCTAGGCGCATGTATACAAGAACATGAACTCACACGGACATCTTTGTCACAGATCCATTACCTAAATAATGAATTTCCATAATAAACAATTTTCTCTCATCCATTTTGTTTTCGCACCATAATATTTTCTCATTGCCATAAACCTACAGCAAATATTCATCATCCCGTATACCTACTAAGTGAAACGTACGATGGGAGGATTTGTATGTTATGAGCAAATATATTCGCGAACGGCGGCAGAGCAAATTTTGGATTTCTACCTGATATGGCACTTGATACGACACGCTAATTTCTTGAAAAATATTGTGGATGGAAAAGTACGAACGAAAGGCGGATGGGTCGACCAAGACAAAATTACTTTGACCAAATAAAAGAAGAAGTTTATGTCGTGTCGTATCGGGAGGTCAAATCACTGGCAGAGAGACGACAAGAATGGTGATTACTCCACCAACAAGAGCTGAACTCTTAAATATAAGAAGACCTGATAGGGAAGGCGATAATTTAAATAAGGAATGAGTATATTAGAGGAAGTTTAAAAGTTGCACCTGTGACAGAAAAGATGAGAGCTAGTCGTTTATCGTAGTATGGGCATGTTATGAGGAGGGATGGAAATCATGTGACGAAAGAAATGAATATGAATGTGGATGGACGCAGAAGGAGAGGAAGGCCTAAAAAGTATGGATGAATTGTGTAAAAGATGATATGAATCAAAAGGATGTGAACGAAGATTTGACGGCTGATAGAGATGAATGGAAGAGAAAGACATGTTGCGCCGACCCCAAATAAATTGGGATAAGGGCAGGCAGACGATTAAAATACTAATAACAATATTCTGTTCAGCAGCAGTGATAATTAGTTCGACAGCGTAGCTTACGTTACGGCCTTTCCGTATATCCTTCGTTGGCAATCTTCTGGAAGGTTCGGTCACACACAAGACCCAAAGGCCAAATTAGTGACTCGTTCACCTATCAGGCTGTACACAAGTTTACGACGACACGTCAGTTACGGTATAGGGTTTACGGTTACGATCGCAAACCGGTTAAAACAACCATTACCGGGGTTACGATGCACCTCCGCCCAACGACTCACGTGCCCAAGTGATTTTGTTAAATTGTTTCTATGGAAAAACTGGGCGCAAAATAAATGAATCGTCTTTATTATATGCTAGCAATGAGAGGAGACCTCATGATTCTACATCATCATCAACTACAGCAGGACATGGCCTCCCCCATATGCCTCGTATGACCGCACCAACGGCTGCCAAGGTCGTCTGTCCACCTGTGGGGCTAGCATATGCACTGTAGAGAGACTTATCTCGCGCGCGAGAAGATTTCAGACTGCAAATGTGTGTAGAGAAAATCTTTCTCAAGGGTCGCATACTAGCAATGCAGGTAGAAGGAAGCTGTCCCACGCTGTACTTTCTCTCTCATACATGGTAGCCACAAAATTTTCCGCGATTCCAATGATCTTCAGTTCTACAAAATCAGTTTGCTTATCTTAAGATAGTCATAATTTTTGTCTTGAAAAGATCCTTACCTTTCTCTCCAAAAAGTATTTACCCGCCTCGCTCGCATTGCATTGTCTGCAATGTCAGTAAAACTCACTACACTACCATGGAACAAACATATCTTATTTGGTTGCAACAAGCTTTTATTTGAAACAAAGCAAACTGGTAAAAAGTAAACATCCTTTTGAAGTCGTTATACTCCTACTCACAGCATTGACTTAAATACACAACAGAAAGTTTGATTTCTGATTATGAAGACAGCCACTAAAGGAGTCTCGCATTTTATGCTTGGGAAGTACATGCTTACTACGAAAAATAGTGCATTTTAACAATTCTAATAATTTAAGACATGGAGGCCAACAACGTGTCACTTTGGTGATACGCAGTCTTCTAAATGACTCTTAAACTTTTGTCAAATAAGGTGTTATTAAATGACCGTTTTTTATAGCCGTTTACGCTCTGCCTACTCCGCAAGGGATTAAGGCGTGATATATGTATGTAGTAGTACATAGAGATATGGAATTAGAACTCAGCAAACTATTCGATTTTACGTTGCAACTACATACACCAGCAAGAGATTCCTACCCACAGCGTCTATTTCAGTAAAGCTTGTTTCACACAGAACCTCAAACGTAGTTCATATGTCGTCTAGATAGCCATTAAGCACGATTGCATTAGTCTGAGCAGCCGCGTAATCATACGGCGAGACGCGCTCGTCTGCACACCCCTTAATTTGCAAACGAAAAGGAGTAGTGTCGTACCTACATGATCTTATACTCAAAGACATGATCTTTGATGTTCCGGAAAGATTTTCCAACTATTTTTATTGAATTGAATTGAATTTATTTATTATTAGAAGTACAATAATTCTTAAATCTAGTACATAGCCCCACAAAACCACTTTAGGGGTTTATCTGTGGGATCGCCGAGTCTCACAAAAGTTATAAGATAAACAAATACAAAAGAAACTTAGTATCAAAACTTATTTGAGTTAGGTACAAGTACAAAGATGCATTTGCTCTGATGTCCGAGTTTTCTTCGGCCCTGGATGACCGAACTCAGAAAGATTAACAAAATTCGGCGCTTTGGACGCTCGCGATCCTAAATGAATTTTGCCGTAGAGTGCTTCTGACGAATTGGCAGGCGGATTACTTAGTGCGACGTGTTGTGTTCACAGAAAATCACAATTCACAGGATTTTTACGACACCCAATGGTAAAAATGGACTGGTGCTATTCTAAGTAACCACCACTGCCTGGCATTCACTGCTTCTTCCTCTTTTCGAATGGGTCACTGAGATGGCCCACGACGTACCATTGAGTCACTGCTAAACCTAAGCGACTTATGAATTTTAAATTCCATACTTAGGTGTGTCTCGTCTCTATAAAATTGCGTAGGCAAGTTAAGTAACCTACAACAAAAACTGCAGTAGATATAGTTATTCCAAAGTTTCGTAAAACCTGCTTCATTTCAGCACTAGAAGGTTGGTACAGCGTTCAGATTGAATGGATACAGCTCTTTTTATGAACACCACAAGCTTTGATGTTACAAAATTTAACGCCTTTGGCAGTTTTCACACCTACCGCATGTTTTACCGGTCTTGGTCAGTTTCCATACAAAACACTATGCAAACCTGGACCCGAAGTCTGCTAGATAAAAATCGTTTCAAGTTTCTGTTGGGTGTCGATGACATGTCAGTTGGATTTTGGTAGTTTCGTATTCTACTAACAGTTTTTAGTATAAAAAATTACAGTGCTAATAGAATGACAGTTGAGTGTCGCTGGCATTACAATGGCAAAAAATTAGCATACTTGGGGTCCTAAGCGGAAACGCCGCGGCGGTATTCTGATTGGCGCAAATTGTCAAGAGATTGTATTCTGCATTTGCATATTTCTGAAAAAAAATAACTATGTTCAAATTGGACAATATAATTGCGGCTGTCACAGCATGTCATTTGTATTGTGACTGTCACAATCCGCAAAATTTTAGGATAAGTGTGGGAGTCGCGTCTGAAACGCTGCCTGTTTTGGTGAGCAGTTTTTTTTATTTTCACGAGCCCGTCTTATATTTTGTTGGGTGAAGGGTTAAGGGCTGTTGCCTCGCTGAGTTGAAGCATAAGGGATTTGGGATAAACAGGATATTTGCCTGAGTGGGGTGTTTTCGAGCCTGATTTTGCCCTTAGGTATTTTAAAGGGACCCAAGAACTTTGGACAGTTTATCGTCAACTTTACGCAAGCTGCCTTGTTGAATTAAATGTGATCAATGTTTTGCTTTAAATTTTATTTGTTCATAAGAGGAGCTACTCCTCTTATTTGAAGTCCAAAAAATAGTCGTGAGTATGAATTTGGTTACCACACAAACACCTAAACAGCTTGAGTTATAAGCTGGGCAGGGTGTTGCGCTGGCGATACTACAAAGAAAATGCATTATTAAAAATAGTTCACCAGCTGTTCGGCGGCTTGGTGTACAACACGACAAGTACAAGATTAAATAGGGCCATTGTAATTTAATGCACTCACATTAAGTACAGAGAAATCCCGATAGATTGATTCATCATATGATTTGAATCACAAATGTAATGTGGACTAAAGTTAATAAGGATAAGGACCCAGGTAATAAAGTTGTAAATACTTTCTACAGATGTCGCTAGATCGCCGCTTGGACACGAGCAACAAGAGATTGAAATTTTTCAAGCATCGATCGGTGCATGGCTAGCTCAGTGGCAGAGCGGTGGGACGTTTACCTATGCGGCCCGGGTTCGAGCCTCAGTCGAAGCATGACATACATAAATATGGCCGTTAGGCATACTAAGTTACTAAACTAGGTTTTACTTAGGTAGGTACATGAACATTGAACTTGCAGTAACATTTACTACCGACCTACACAAAAGTAATTTCACTAAAACAAACACATGTTACGATACAAAGACGTATAAGATAAAATGTATTTTGTAATAAAGCAAAAGAAATACGGCGAATCATGTCATGTAATGGTTACTTTTAAAACTCATTCCGACTTTTACGTTTCTGTACGACGCGACGTTAAAAATAAGGTGATGACTCTGCAAACATTACCCAACTTTTTAACTATAGCCATATGAAAAATCCTGCAGGTACTTACAATGTCTCCTAACTTTTTAAGTCCTTCATACTATGTCTTTTTTTGCCAAAAAATGGAAAATAAAGCTCATATACGCATAATGTATCTCAAATGTGGGCTTCCGCACTAAGAGACTATTAGTGGGGGATCAGTTTCGGAAACTACAAAAGTCCCTCTATCATACTGAACTAACTATTAAAACCGACATATTTCCTGAATTTATCATTTTTTTTTTGTAATGGACATCCGAAGATAAAGAACTCTGAAATTCCTATTTTCACATAGTATGCAAATATCTCGGAAACCAAATGCCGACACTTGGAACCTTTATGCGCGGAACCCTACAAATTACCTACCGGTATTAAATAGTCGTCTTTGTGTTCTTTTTTTTATTTATTTATTTATGATGGGCTTACTCTTGACCCCAATCTTACCCTAGAGCAGAGATGGGATCTACGGTGGAGCGAGCTTGCCCAGAAGATGCCTATTCACTCTAGACTTAAAGAGATTCAGGTTATATGCACTCGGAAATACAGACGCAGGCAGGGAATTCCATTCTTTAGCCGTGCGCATAATGAAAGATGATTTGAAGCGCTTAGTGCGTAATGTGGGTATATCAACTAAGAACGGATGGTAGCCGGCCGTGCGTCTGTATGTCCGATGGAAGAAAGGAGACGGTGGTATGAGCTCATGCAGCTCACGCGCACACTCTCCGAAGTACAATCTGTAGAAGACCGATAGGCAAGCTACCTTGCGGCGGTGAGCCAGGCTGTGAAGCTTGGTCGCCACCAGTTTTTTTATCGCCTATTAATCTCTTGGCTCTGCGTTCCACCGAATCCAGTGCAGCAAGTTGGTATTTAGCCGAGCCATCCCAAAGGTGACAGCAGTACTCCATGCAAGATCGGACTTGAGCTTTATAAAGAGTTAGAAGCTGTTCAGGCGTGAAGTACCGCTTGACTTTATTCAGGACGCCCAACTTTCTAGTTGCAATTTGAGCCTTGGACTCGATGGTGGTGCCGAAGTTGAGGTCAGAGGACAACTCCATGCCAAGGAGTTGAAGAGTGTTGGTCACTGGAACAGATGTACCCCGAAAAGTAGGAGAAAAGGTGAAAGGACTCCTTTGCGGAGAAAAGACACGCCTGCGTTTTTGAAGCATTGAAGCTGACGAGATTGTCTTCGCCCCACTGGGAGACGTTACTTAACGTCAGGCTCGTACGCTCAATCATAGCCTTTCTCAATCTTTGGATTTCATCACCACTGGCTCCTGCGCCGGACATATATTTCTCGGTGACAGTACTGTCATCTGCGTACCCAACAATTCCTGAAGATAGAAGGTCATTGATGTGCAGCAGGAAAAGCGTCGCGGAGTACAGACCCCTGAGGAACTCCGGCGTCAATAGCCTTGAGGTCAGAGGAGCAGCCGTCTATGACCACTCGGATCGACCGTTCACTCAGGAAGTCAGCCACCCAGCTACAGAAGCCAGTGGGTATGCCGTACGCTGGAAGCTTGCTCAACAGACTCGCATGCCACACCCTATCGAAGGCCTTTGAAATGTCCAGCGACACTGCTATTGCTTCGCCGTGGTTTTCAATGGCCTCGCCCCAGCAATGCGTTACGTACACTAGAAGATCTCCGTGGAACGCCCTCGGCGGAAGCCATATTGACAATCACTGAGAAGATCATTGTCTTCGAGGTACGAAAGCAGTTTGCAGTTCAGAACTCTTTCCATAACCTTACAGAGTATGGAAGTGATGGCGATCGGTCGATAGTTGCTAGGGTCGGCACGGCTACCCTTCTTGGGCACAGGTTGCACATTGGCAAGCTTCAAGATTTTGGTACAATTTTGACACGAGAGAGGCGGTACAAGCGTGTCAGTACAGGAGACAACTCAGGCGCACAATACCTCAACAATCTTGCTGGTATGCCATCAGGACCACTGGCCTTGTTCACGTCCAGACTGCGAAGGGCTCTACGGACCTCTTTATTGTGCACTGTGATCTCAGACATCAAAGAATCACAGTGAGGTAAGGTGGGTGGATATTTCGAGCCAGCGTCTATACGAGAGTTGCTCGCAAACAGATCGGCAAATAAATTTGCTTTCTCTGCCGCGGTGTGGGCAAGCGACCCATCAGGTTTCTGCATTGGAGGTAGTGAGGGACGGCAGAAGTTGGATTCGACTGATTTCGAAAGGGACCAGAACTGCTTACTACCCGGTGGGTGTGATGCAAGCTTTGCCCCAATACGGCTAATATGGTCGAACCTAGCTTTTCGTAGCACCCGTTTGCAATACCTGGCGGCGGCATTATATGCTCTCTTCTTTGCTCGCACTCTTCTCGCTCGCACTTTTCGATCACGAGCTTTTACCCAAGCTTGGTAAGCGGACTGTTTACGAGCCTCAGCTCCCATACCAGCCCATACAGCCACTCTTTATGGTGAGCATTGAAGTCCCCCAGAAAAACAAGCTCTGCTGTTGGATATCGCTGAATTGCTGTATCTGCCGTCTCAGAGAGGTACTCCATGAGTCTAGTCGTCTCCTGATCTCCGCTGTGCGAACGATAAACACTGGCGTAGAGAGTTTTCTCTACTCCAGTGTCAACCAAAAGCCACAGCACGGGAAACCCTGAATTCTCAAAGCCACGGAGACGCTTACAGCAAACGTCATCGCGAACATACACACAGACCCCTGCACGCTTCTTAAACTTGTGCTCAAGAGTGTAACCAGGGTAGTTGAGGTATGCCACGTCCAACGGTGTTGCTATCTGCGTCTCCGTTAAGAAGAATAAGTGCGGCTTCTCGGTCTCCAGGTGGTGATGGACCGGGTCTAGGTTTGTGTGTAGACCTCGGATGTTCGTGAGGTGCACTTTGAGTGGGAGGAAGTGTTGCCGTTGGTCAAACTTTTTCTTCTTTTTTAGCTTTTTCATGTTTTTAAAAGAGTTTTGTGGGGAAAGAAAAGATAGTCGAGGCGCTGCTTAGAAACCCTACTCGTACCTTTCGGTTCAACTGATCAGAGAGGAACTCGCTTGGAGACTGCGGGGACGCCCGAGCCCCCCCGATAACACTCCACCGGGTCCTCCCATCCAGCCGCCAACTGGCACGGTGGAGTATACCGGGATTTATCACAGTTGGCGGGGCAGCCTTTGCGCGTGGCTAGCGCGCAAGTCGGGCCCCCTACTGACTGCGGTCGGCCAACGGCTGAGACCGTGCCTCGGATCCCGCTACCCTCCAAAACGAGTTACCGGATACAGCATCACCTAAAGACAAAGACCGGTTCCGGCAACGCAACTGACTACATTGCTACCCCCCAATGGCACTGGCAGTCCCGCACACCGACGGAACACAGCAAGGCTGTTTGGCGCCGGACTCCGGCGGGATGGTGGTCGCGAGCCAGGCGGCCCCTTTCATGGCCTACCACCGCTTTTGGGATCTTCAGCCGTCAACACATATTGTGAGGACGTTGCCCGGGGTGGACCGCTAGGAGGTAGACCCCACCCACCCCAATGCTGTTCTGCTAATAGTACAAAAAATTAAATTCGTAGAACCAACTTAATTTAACGCTATTTACATTAAAACGTTCGGTGGAAATGAGTGAATGTTTATCTTTGACCGAAAAACGGTTCCGAAATTAATACGTATGTAATGATCCAATATTATGTCATTCGTTCGTACGTTATCCGTTTAATTAAATTCTATAAGCTTATTAAAGTTCCTACTAATTTATAGGTACGTATGGACGTATATCAGTCTCATAATGGTATTGGCTGGTGATTGTAATTATTACCTACTGGTAGGTATTTGCACTATCCCGCCCGCATCCCTTGTTCCGCACTTTCCTTTTCACCCAAAGGTTGCCTGGTAAAAAATGGTACCAAGCATTAAGGCCGCCTTGTTCTACTGTTTCTTTTGTTTGTGTTTTTCTGCTGTTGTATTATTTCCTGTATTTGGTGCAATAAAGAATTTTGTTATGTTATTTAATGGCAAAACCGTGACTATAAAACAATATGAAATTAAATAAGAAAATTAAAAAAAATTACTAGCGTCAGCTGGGGCTCGAACCCGGGACGCATGGTGTACCGTCCCACTGAGCTACCGACCGCACCGACGACGAACAACCGACCCTTGCCAAATTTTCATTTTCATTTTCATTAGAGCTACATCTAGAGACTATTTGCATTTCAACTTAACACCAAGTTATGAAAGTAACACAATACTTCTTCTTGATGTTCAACGTCATCCACTCCTGGACATGAGCCTCCCCCTATCAGAGGGTATTGCCATACTTATCACTCTTGGCGGGCGGATTGAAGAGCGCAACGCAATGCAAGATGTTGCATTCACAAGGAACGCTGCTGCCCATTCCTTGGATGATTACCTCTTAATCGCTTATACGACACCTACAGGTAGAGTTGAGGTAGTGCTATTCATGGCATCAGCACCTGCTGCCCAATTCCTGGACTATTATCTTTTAGGCACTTTTTACGACACCCACAGGTAGAGTTGGGGTAATGCTATTCTAAGCCGGCATCACTACCTAAGTAAAGTCAGACAACAGATTGTTTAATCATTTTAGTAACAAGTAACACTAATCGTCGTGTTGAGTTATGTCTTAAAACATAACTGACGAAGTTACAACCTAACATCCCGTTGCAGTTAAAGTTTGCGATGAAAACTGAATTGAAATATTACCTACCATCTGGTTGTACTACCACTAGTTAACAACGACACAGTAAAGGAAAGGAAAAAAAAACAGTAAGCAAACAGGCCCGACCTACCGATCGTAGGTACTTCGGAGTGCACGTTAAGACGTCGGTCCTGATTGCTGTCTATGATTACTTAGACGGCGGTTGTTATCCGACCTGTCAGAGACCTACTACAAGTAGCAAGCGATTGAAAAACTGTCACCAGTGCTCATCGGATCGTTAGACGACTCTGTGTCCCACTCCAAAAGAAAATGGCAGGATCTCATTCCGAGCTTGACAGCCGATGTGGCGCAGTGGTTAGTATGCCTGCCTGCCACGCAAAGGTTCCGGGTTCAATTCCCGGTGGGGTCAGTCACAAAGTTGATATTTATCACTTTGTGAATTTGTTCTCAGTCTGGTTAGGACATAGCAGGCTGAACCACCTGATTGTCCGCAAGTAAGATGGTTCCGTGCTTCGGATGGGCACGTTAAGCCGTCGGTCCCGGTTGCTGTCTATGATGGCAGTCGTTACACAACCATGTCAGAGGCCTGCTACTTGCAGTAGGCGGTTGAAAAACTCTGACACCAGGGTTCATCGGGTCGTTGAACGACTCGGTGTCCCACACGAAAAGAAGAAGATTCCGAGCTTACCCAAGCTAAAGTGTACCGCCTTCATATAATAGCTTAAACCGATTCTTTGACGAGTAGGTACATGAAATTAAAAAGTTGCAGCAGAAAACATATTTCTCACAGACCCAGCAAAGGAAAGAGCAAACACGATCAGCATAGCGTTGCCACGCACGTATCTATAATTAGCATTCTTTGACACCACACAACACAGTGGTGATTAGACAAATTGACAACATGGCGTGGAAAGTTTCGACTCTCGTTAGCCTTTGGTTCATTTTGACTGAAGCAACAAAAAGTATGAGAATATTGAATTGAATTTTGGAGTTGTAGCCGCTTTGGCTTCACTCAAACGCAAGCTCTACGCATCAAAAGTTATCCACGAAGCACAACTCTCGTAAAGTCCGCCTACTACGTCAGAAGCCGCTCTTACCGGTCTATGAAGACTTTCTTGTACCTACTGACTCTATTCTCTACTACAGTACAGTTATTTGCATGTCTAGCCCGTCCAAACTAGTAATTACAGCTGTTCATTAAAATACGAAACATAAAACGAATGGGTTCTCGAAAATGTTTGACGGCTCAGTTTCTGAATGAACTATTGTGCAGTTACCAGAAATGTAGGCAAGAAATGTTGAAAACTTACCAAGGACGTGTATAAAATATTATATTCTCTATTACATACATGTCGTCGATAGATGGGTTTGGAAAGTTCTGAAGTGGCAACGACGCATCGAAAATTCTACGTGACGTAGGCCGTTCGTTAAAATTGCATTAGCAGGCCCTGGCGGCCAAGACGGCTACATATCAATGTGGCCCTTTCATACAGTTTCCCCAAAATCCCGGTCTTGGGAAAGCACATGTCCAGCAGTGGACAACCTATGATGATGATATAAATCAAGAAAAAGGTTTCACAAAGTTGTACTGTAGTGACTCATTGCTCCTTAATATTAGTATGTAAACTATGTATATGAGACAGTCAAAAATATACACCTACGTTTCGACACACGTCTTCCCAACAGCCAACATCGCAAAGTATTTAACTTTCCTTTCCTGCACATTTTACTTGGTACGGTAACTTACACTAAGTATTCCAATTTACCAGGAAAAACAAGCAAAGTGTGGTAGATACTTTATTTTCCTGAATCAACTCTTTTACGTTTGGTCAATAATAGCTTTAGCATCCCTAGTTCAAGTCTAGAAGTTTCGATAGGTTTTAAACATTTTCAGCCTCTGTGGTTTAGGGATCTGGACTCAAAATCGTAAGTTAAATTTCTAAAATACATCACATACCTATATTGTATAAAATACTCTACAGAGGAGACCGTAAGATGACATCAGTCAGCACTGTCTATTAGACAAGTGATCGAGCAGTGAACGCGATGCGACGCGCGTCTCACATTTGTAGCGAAGAAAAGACAAATCTCTTCTGTTTCATACATTTTATATGGAATTGGTTTTAAGCGTCGCTATATCGGACGTCTCACGTTTCCTTTGAGGAGCTTGCACCTAAAAATGCAATGACGAGTTTTTGTCCTAGTTAAAATATCTTTTAGCAATTTACGTGACAATTCTTAACTAAGATAATTACTATCTTTCCTTCTCCGTTTCCTTCTTTTATTTTGGCACAGAATAAGCTTACAGAAAAATTTCATCGTTAGATAAATATACATAAAGTACTTAACAGTATCCGTCATGTTTTAAATACCTAAAAATCATACCTTTAATACTAAAACTAAGCATTTAGGAGGTAACAAGCCCAACTTGTCAAATGCCTGATCCGTCCAAGTACTATTCTTGGTTATGTGTTACAGTACAACGTGTTACAAAACAACCTTACGTATTGGTCTTGTCTTCCATACAAAGTGAGTACATTTGGTATGGGAAGTCCAATTTTTTTTCGTATTTCGTCCCATGTTCCATGGGGAAAGTTGTTCAGCTTCATGAGTAACTTGACCTCCTTTATAATTATGCCATTCATGACATGACATGACACGGATTCAACATGTTAGCTGCTGACTGAATAAACTTTAACTGCTGATAAACCGCCAAAAAAAAGGTTCTCAATTCGTCAAGAAATATTAGCGATGGCATTTGCAACAAGTGCTCTGAAAACCGTTATAATATAAGTAAAGCAATTTTAGGTAATGATTATAATGTAAGGAATTATTTGAAAAAGCTTCTTTACATAGACAATTAGTCATGCAATTTTCGTCTTTGAGAACATAAAATTAGAGCCATGTTCAGGTTGTTTCGCCAAAATTAATGAATCGCATTTCGCTCCGAAATGGTTTGACTCTAACGCCCTTTTCCTTACATTAGTGCGGCGCCGCTCCGGCCTACTTTTTGCACTTAGATCAAAAAGAAAGCTGGAAAGAACAGTGAGGAAAATGAAGTTGGAAAAACTAGGATCCTTCAAGGAATTAACGCGCTCTCAAACTCAAATTAATAAAGTAAGTCTATCTCCGTGTCATATGGATTTAGTATATCAATCCTATCTATCTATCCATGGTTGATACCGGTCGATACTGGTGACTAAAAGAAGTGGAGAAATAGGAACAACAACTTGCACTTCGTCCGCCAATGGTGGTGAGGTATGACTGATAATTGGTAGTGTACCGTTGTGCTGGCGATGATGACTCCTAGCTTATTTTCGCTCAGACATTTAAGCCTTTCTTTTCTCTGAAACGCTCTACTACTACTACAGCCACAACAAATCACTGCTAGACACGGGCTTCCTCCAATTGCCATACTCATCATAGTTGTCCAGCACATTGGCGACAGTGCAAGGTATTGCAGATATTCACAGGAAACACTGTTGCCCGCCTATTCCTGGATTCCTTAGTTGCCTCTCACTACGGGTATAAATGGGGTGATGCTACTCTAATCCGGTATCACTACACGATAGAACGCATGATCCAATACTCTGTATACTTTATATTTCCGTCTAAGACATTTCCCTTGCTCCTTTCAAGCCCCCTTGCAAAGCCAGGGTTAATGAGCACGTAGCTCCATTCCTGCCAGTTTTTTCCTACCTTCGAACAAAACATTTACATTTCAAGCGAAATGCCTAGCATGTGGGCTATGCTGTAATTTGTATGCTGCAAATGGATATGTCATTTGGAAAGAGTGAAACTAGGTTTCAGTTTTCGAATTCAGCAGCAAATGGCAGTTCTGTGCTATTTTAGTATTGATCAATACTGTAAAATGAAGACGGGCTAGTGATAAGGAACCACTTCAATTTGGTCTACGTGGATATCTATCAGCAACGAAAACAGTACAATGCTGAATATAGGTCTCCCCTTATTCCGGGGTATTCGTCTTACTGGCCACGCTTGGTTGACGGATTGGCTAGCTCAATGCAAAAGGAAAGAAAAACAGAGGAAAGAAAAATTTCAATCCTACGTTTATTTTACCAAAGTGCTCAAACATCGAGGATCAAACAAATAAGCATACCGTCAAAGGTATCTGTAGAAGTAGTTTTGTAAATATACGATCGCGAATTCCATACAACCCCCCATCAACAGCAGAAGTTTGTAGTTCGTACTAGTTCATACCAGTTCAGACCTGTTTGTTCTGGATTGTTTTGTGCGAATGCATTTAATTGGAAATGTGAAACTGCTATGCAGATGCAATGTTTTATTCTGAACTGAAAGTTTGAGTTTGTTTGTATGAGTGAAGTTTCAAAAGTATTGTGCATTGTTACGGACGGCGCATCACTAGCCGTGACCGAACACGGTGCAGCGCTAGTCGCGAGCGTAAACGAAACATCGAAACGGAGCGCGAACATTCTAGATCGCGCAAACGTCATCCGCGGGAAAGAGACGGCGCGAGAGTAACAGAGAGGGAATCATCAACGGAACAATCGCACCAACGCTCGAACTTTCTAGATTGTGCTATACGTCATTAGTGAGAAAGAGAGAGAACTACGAGTGAAAGAGAAGGAACGTGAGCAAATCATATATAAGCGGAGCATATCGGCGAAAAATTGGAAGTTTTCTGAAGTGATCAGATAAGTGAACTCAAGTGGAAAGCGAGAAGTGAAAAGTGAAAAATAAGTAAAAGTGTTGTAAAAGTGTTGTGAAAAAGCAATAAATCCAGAACTTTTAAGTGGTGTTTTCTTCCCCGAACCTTCCTCTTTAGCCCCGCCCACTTTCCCTTTAGCCCCGGCCACTTTCCCTGTAGCCCCGCCTACTCCCCCTCAAGCCCCGCCTACTTCCCCTCTAAGCCCCGCCCGCTTGTCCCAAGCCACGCCCATTTGTACCTAAGCCCCGCCCACTTGTCCCTAAGCCCCGCCCACTTGCCAATTGACCACGCCCCCTTGGACACGCCCCTTTTATTCGAGCCTTTGGAGCTTCTTTTTCATAGTCCCTTTTGCCCCGCCCCCTTACCCTTGATTCCTTCCTGAACCCGACCCCGATCCCGAACCAACACGTCTATCCCGATCCAGATCCGTTACAATCTTTGGTCCTTCGAGCCGAATCTTGGAACGAACCAGCACCATGGAAACCAGACCTAAGACCCGCAGCCAAACCCTCGGCAACCGACGAGAAGGCGTCACCTTCATGCAATATGAAGATCTACCAGCTGCTGCTGCCGCAAGACAAGCCGCCTTAGATGGAGCCGCGCACGCCTTAGACCGAGCTGCTAGCTTCGTCCCGGACCCTCAGACATCAGTTCCGCCGAGTGAATACTTTCAATTGCCACCAGACCCAACCGAACACCAACTGAACATCAGTACAGCGACGAATCGCACCGCTGCTGTTTCCGATCGACACAAATCTCAGGATCTCTTGCTCTTCGAAACACCGACGACTCTTAATGCTGCAGACCGCACCGCCATTGAACGAAGCAGAATCCATGGTGGAGGATCCTTGCACTCAGCATCAACAAACGCTAGTGTTCGAGCCCGAATTTTGCGCGCGGAGTACGAAGCTGCACAGAAACTCGCCGCAATTGAAGCAAGAATAATCCAAAAGAAATTGAATGCAGAGATCGCCGAAATCGAGGAAGAAGCATTTGAAGAAAATCGAGCAAGAACAGGAGCCGACCTAGCCCGTGTTAAGGACTGGGTTATAAACACCAACCAGAACACTCTCGCTTTTCCATCAACTGAACCACGGGGGGAGTTAGCCAGCGGCATCGTCACCGAACAGAACCCGAAGTTACAGCATGCAGCAGCCCCACTCCGATCCCCGACGCCGCCGCGCCGTCAACGAACCCGATCTCCGACGCCGCCGCGCCGTCAACGAACCAGAACTCCGACGCCACCGCGCCGTCAACGAACCCGATCCCCGACGCCGCCGCCGCGTCAAAGAACCCGATCCCCGACGCCGCCGCCTCGTCAACGAACCAGAACCCCGACGTCGCCGCGCCGTCAACGAACCAGAACCCCGACGCCGCCGCGCCGTCAACGAACCAGAACCCCGACACCGCCGCGCCGTCAACAATCTAGAACGCCGACTCCGCCGCGCCGTCAACGATCTCGAAGCCCAACACCGCCGCGTCGCAACAGATCCCGAACACCGGGTCGTGAGCGAGCTATTGACCGTCTCGCTGAGACGTTAGGAAGCTTGGCGACTGCTCAACCCAGATCACGTCAAGCCCAGGAACTACCAATCTTCAGTGGAGCACCGACCGAATGGCTGCCATTCAAGGCTGCTATGCGTGAAACCACGGCACTCTACAAAATTCCACCAGCAGAAAACATTGCCCGTCTTCGAACCTGCTTACGGGGGGAGGCTAAGGAAGCGGTTGCGCCTCTCCTCTATACTGCGACGGATCCCAACCAGATAATGAAGACGCTAGAGCAATGCTTTGGCCATCCAGAGATTATGGTAGACCGTGCACTTGCTGATCTAAAGAAGTTACCACAGCTGGGCAACACTGCGCTGGAACTCAATCGGTTTGCTATAAAGCTCCAGAACATCGTGTGCGTCCTAGAACACATCGACGACCGAAATTTGATCAATCCAATGCTGACGCGGGAAGTAACTTCTAAGTTAAGCTCACACCTGAACTCAAAATGGTGTGACTATGCAGATGAGCACGCCAGCAGGAACGAACCTCAGCTTAAGACCCTCTCACAATTCCTCTTGAGGGAAGCAAACAGGGCCTTGCGCTTCAATTTTAACAACAGTGCCGCAGCAAAGCCTCAGACAAGGAGGGGCGATCCGTCAGCAATAGAACCTCAAAGTCGTCACGGAATGCTGCCCAGATCTACACCGCTGCCGTTGAACCCGATTTAAAACAACCATGTCTGTGTTGTGGTGGAGACCATGAGCCCACGAAATGTAAGAAGCTTAGGAACATGTCAGTCTCGGATCGCTGGGAATGGGCAAAGAAGGAACGTCTTTGCTTTCGGTGTCTGAAGAACAAGCATCAGCGAGCATCTTGTACAGCCCCGAAGTGTAACAAGGAAAATTGCCCACACTCACATCATCCATTGCTTCACAGTGATCCTAAGCAACCGACAGGTAAAGAAGAAAAACGACATAACGAAGAGACTGTTGCTTCGACGTCCATCTTCGACACCACGAACAAAAGAAAGATCCTGCTGAAGATCTGTCCAGTTACAATTGAGGACCAGATGGAAAAACCGAAGACACCTTTGCCCTGCTTGACGAAGGGTCTACTACGACAATAATCGACGAGGAACTAGCACGTCGAGTGAACGCAAAGGGCCGAACACAACCCTTACATATACACGCTGTGTCCTCAACCCAGCTTGAACCAACAAGCAAACGTGTACACCTTAAAATCCGCGCACGAGGATCAAACCAGGCACACGAGATTAATGCTAGAACGATGCGGCACCTGACCATCCGTGGACAAAGCGTCGAACCTTTTGAACTGAAGAAATACAAACATTTGGCAAAACTGAACCCAAGCGAACTATGCTATGAGACGGCACGACCTCGAATCCTAATCGGCGCTGACCATTGGCACCTGATCGTCACTCGTGAGCTACTAGAGGGACGCTCAGAAGAACCAGCGGCTTCACGCACCACCCTAGGATGGGTGTTGCACGGAGGATCCCAGAACCCAATCCCCAAAGCTGAAGAAGAACAAGTCCTACACATCAGCGTGGCCCCTGAACTCGTCACACTAGAGAAGGCAGTACTAGATCACTTCGCCCTTGACTCATTAGGGATAAAAAACGAACCTCATACGAACCCTGAAGAGGACCGCGCCGTCGAGATATTCAACCGTACAGCAAGAAGAACGAATGGTCGCTTCGAAGTTGGATTACCATGGAAGATCGACAACCCGAAGCTACCTCCGAACTACCAAGCTGCGCTAAGCCGGCTACGAAGCATTGAACGAAAGCTTGATGCCGACCCTGTTCTGTATAAAGAATATGCAAAACAGATCCAGAACCTAATCGACAAAGGATACGCCGAAGAATGTTCCGGCAACGAACATGAGAGCCCCAAATGCTGGTACTTACCACACTTCGCAGTACGAAACCCAAACAAACCGAACAAGCCGCCACGTCTGGTCTTTGATGCAGCTGCAATATGCAATGGATCAAGCCTAAACGATCACTTGCTGGAAGGACCCGACTTACTCCAGTCACTGATGGGCATACTATTCCGTTTCCGCGAACGTCCAGTAGCCGTTACTGCCGACATTGAAGAGATGTTTCTTCGTGTTAAGATCAGACCTGAAGATCAACCTGCACAGCTATTTCTTTGGAGAGGAAAAGACCGAATTAATCCACCACGAACCTACAAGCTGACCTCGATGTTCTTGGGCGCAAAGAGCTCACCATTCCTAGCACACAGTGTCAGGAACAAGAACGCTGATGACCATGCCGCCACATACCCAGAAGCAGCGCATGCGATAAAAAACAGTCATTACATGGATGACTACGTAGACAGTTTAGCCACTTCCCAAGATGGCATCAAGATCGCACGTGAAGTAGCCCTGGTACACTCGAAAGCTGGATTCCGGATCCGCGGCTGGAACTCAAACGACCCTCAAGTGTTAGAAGCCTTTCTACCAAAAGATCGTGCTACACAAGATACACATCTGGGACCTACACCAACTGACAGTCGAACCCTTGGCCTCATGTGGATGGCAAAAGAAGACCAACTTAGCTTCAACACTGCTTTAAACCGAGTGCCAGTTGCTGTCAGAGAACTATCACGAGCACCGACTAAGCGTGAAGCTCTGAGTGCTGTCATGTCTGTTTTCGATCCACTGGGACTAATAAGCAAGTACACAATCACAGCAAAAATACTTCTACAAGAACTATGGCGGCACAAGCTTGGTTGGGATGAACCCATTCCTACCGAAGCAGCAGAAAACTTCCAAAGATGGTTACAGAACATAAGAAGCGTAGCTGATCTGCGCCTGAACCGACAGTACGATTATTGCAGTGAAACCAGTGAGCTTCATATCTTCTGTGACGCCAGTGAACAAGCATACGCCACTACCGCTTACTGGAGGACAAGAAAACCAGACGGAAGCGTGGCAGTTACACTTATAACAGCTAAAGCTAAAGTAGCCCCTTTAAAGACTCAGACTATTCCCCGACTGGAACTCCAAGCTGCATTGATCGGAGCACGCCTGGCCAGAACCATAGTCACCGAGCACCGACTGCAACCCGTCAGAACCATACTTTGGACGGACTCAAGAACAGTGCTACATTGGATACAAAATGACCGGAAACGATACACAGCCTACGTTGCTCATCGTTTGGGCGAAATCAGCGAACTCAGTGACGCAACCCAATGGAGATGGCTACCCACAGAAATGAACGTGGCAGACGACGCCACCAGAGCCAACTACGAACCCGTGCTAGTTACGGACCGGTTCTTCCAGGGTCCTAGCTTCCTAAAAGAACCTGAAGAGACCTGGCCCACTTTAGAAGAACCCGAAGAGCCATCATTACACGAAGTGGTCACACATACATCAGTTCGAGAATGGAGCCTACCAGATATCGAAAGGTTCTCTTCCCACGAGAGACTAATCAGAACTACAGCCAGGGTACTGTGCTTTATAGATCTGTGTCGAAAACGAGCAACTGAGCTAGAACTACGACATATTGACGCAGCAGAACACTTGTGGTTGAAACGAGCACAAGAAGAAAGCTATCCAGAAGAAGTAGATGCCCTAAAAGCCGGAAAGAACATCACTCGAGGAAGCCGGCTCTTTAAGCTTGATCCAAAGTTGGACGAAAATGGGCTGATGCGAGCTCGAGGACGCATTGACGCCGCTGAAGTCTCAGATCATGTGAAACGTCCGATTCTGCTGGATGGCCGCCACCCGTATACACGTCTTTTGGTACAACATGAACACAAGAGGGCTGGCCACGCGAACAACGAACGCGTTGTCAATGATCTACGACAACGATATTGGATCCAGAACCTACGACCCACTGTACGAACGATAGCACTTCGCTGCCAACTTTGCCGAGTGCGTAAAACAAACCCAATTATCCCATCTACAGGAAATCTGCCTGGAGCTAGACTGGAGCCCTATGCACGCCCATTCACCAATTGCGGGGTTGACTACTTTGGGCCCATGCAGATAAAGATTGGTCGAAGAAGAGAGAAAAGATGGGGAGCCCTGTTTACTTGCCTATCCACGCGAGCAGTACATCTGGAGGTAGTACCAACTCTGACCTCTGATTCCGCTATAATGGCGCTCCGACGGATGGCAGCGAGACGCGGCTGGCCAAGAAGAATATTCAGCGATAATGGAACTAACTTTCGAGGAGCTGACGTGGAACTTCGCAATGCCTTCGCCGAGTGGGCACCAGAACTAAAAGAGTTTGCCTTAACGCAGCGTATTGAATGGAATTTTATTCCTCCTGGAGCACCTAACCAAGGCGGTGCATGGGAACGCTTAGTTCGATCAGTCAAAACCGCACTAAAAGCTTCCCTAAAAGAACAAGTTAGTACGGAAGAAGTTCTACACACACTACTACTAGAAGCAGAACATGCCATCAATGGACGACCTCTCACCCATGTGCCTGTAGACCCTAATGATCCTGAGGCACTGACCCCCAACCACTTCTTAATCGGCAGTTCTAGTGGTCTACCTGTCACTGGATCTTGTAAACTCGCAGACCGTCGAGCATGGCGAAGAACTCAAGCGCTCGCTGACACTTTCTGGAAGCGTTGGATAAAAGAATACCTGCCAACTTTAATACCACGCGGAGATGTCACCACGGCCAACGCAATCAAGGAAGGAGATTACGTTGTAATCGTCGACCCAACCTCGCCAAGGAACTTGTGGCCGCGCGGTATCGTGACCCAAACTTACACCGGACCCGATGGTGTTATACGAAGCATCGAAGTACAGACCCGTGGAAAATTTCTTCACAGACCTGTTAGAAAGATCGCCGTCCTACCGGTTGAATCAAAGGCTGCGAGCACTCGCCGGGGGGAGGATGTTACGGACGGCGCATCACTAGCCGTGACCGAACACGGTGCAGCACTAGTCGCGAGCGTAAACGAAACATCGAAACGGAGCGCGAACATTCTAGATCGCGCAAACGTCATCCGCGGGAAAGAGACGGCGCGAGAGTAACAGAGAGGGAATCATCAACGGAACAATCGCACCAACGCTCGAACTTTCTAGATTGTGCTATACGTCATTAGTGAGAAAGAGAGAGAACTACGAGTGAAAGAGAAGGAACGTGAGCAAATCATATATAAGCGGAGCATTTCGGCGAAAAATTGGAAGTTTTCTGAAGTGATCAGATAAGTGAACTCAAGTGGAAAGCGAGAAGTGAAAAGTGAAAAATAAGTAAAAGTGTTGTAAAAGTGTTGTGAAAAAGCAATAAATCCAGAACTTTTAAGTGGTGTTTTCTTCCCCGAACCTTCCTCTTTAGCCCCGCCCACTTTCCCTTTAGCCCCGCCCACTTTCCCTTTAGCCCCGCCTACTCCCCCTCAAGCCCCGCCTACTTCCCCTCTAAGCCCCGCCCACTTGTCACAAGCCACGCCCATTTGTACCTAAGCCCCGCCCACTTGTCCCTAAGCCCCGCCCACCTGTCCCTAAGCCCCGCCTACTTTGCCCGTAAGCCCCGCCCACTTGCCAATTGACCACGCCCCTTTTATTCGAGCCTTTGGAGCTTCTTTTTCATAGTCCCTTTTGCCCCGCCCCCTTACCCTTGATTCCTTCCTGAACCCGACCCCAATCCCGAACCAACCCGTCTATCCCGATCCAGATCCGTTACATGCATAGTTGTATCTGTTTGATGATCTGGAATTTCATGTTGGCGTGCATTCTGGCGTAAGCAGTTTTCAGTAGGAAGATCGTAATTAACTCTACTAAAATGAATTAAATACCGGCTATTGTAAGCAAACAACTCCATAATTCAGTCTTCAGTAAAAGTTCAATCAGATTTCGTAAACGGTCAACTTCCAAAGCTTTTGAAAAGAACATTGTAACCAAAGATATAAGGTAAAGTAATTTATAAGGTCCAAACCACATACACCCATTATTTTTCTAAAACTACACGCAAACATTATTCACAAAAACGAAACCGCAACAATCAAAACATTACCAACATTACTACACCCCCAAATAGCCAAAAACATTACCCAAACGGGCAAACATCCGTGGAGCTATCAAAGATCCGAAAATAAGGCAAGAGGGGTACCTTTGAGGAAATTATTTGAGTGATGTAGGTAAGCCCATTTTGCCACAGTACTGGTCCGTCACTAAAAAAAAACATGTACTGATCCGTCGCACATAGAGCTATTAATTTCAAAGAAGTTACTCCCGGTTCGCCATAATCTATCTAAGGTTTCCTTAACTTTCCTTTAAAGTACATTCACATAAATCTGTAAGCAAAAATTTTAGCTTTAAAGATCTGAGACTTCAATATTAAATTATCTGCGAAAACAGCGGCACGATCAAGTCAAATTTTTATGACGATTTACGAGTAGTATAACATGGATCTCACAACTTATTTCGGTAAAAAACTGAGTAGTAAGACTTCCCGACTTAATAGGTTAGATTTTTATAACTAGGATAAATTGCAACTGTAATCGGGTGTGGCGAACCGCAACTCAGGAATGAGTCCAAGAAGGGTTCTGCCAAGGATGTGGCGAAACAGGAATGAGTCCAAGAAGGGTTCCGCCAAGGATATTATGTGAGTGATGTAGGAAAGAAAATCAGGCTCGTTAGCTGTAAGCGCTGGAGCGTTAGAAACGTCCGCCCAACGACCTCTTGTAGTGCGATAAGGGTTCAAGTCAAAGGAGGACCTAGTGGGAAATAGAGAAACTGAAAGACTTTGATATAAATGGCAGCGCAGGTGAGTGGAAATTATAAGTGGCAGCAAAAGCAAGCAAAGGCGAGAAAAATAATTAAAAAAAGAAATTAGGCTTTGACTGTAAAAATACCTACATTCATCTGAGTGAAATTGAGAACTATAGTGGAAATTTTAAAATAAATAGCAGCAAAAGCCAGCAAAAAAGGTGAGAAAAATACTGGTTTATAATGACTTACTTTCGCCCTTAAAATATTTGCAGTTGAATTTGTTACATCCTAGGTAATACCTAATTTATATAGGGAGAAATTTTACTAGTGACCAATAGCGAAAACTCTGAACCGACTAAGTGATAAATAAGGAATATTAGGTCGAACATGAAAAAAAATTAGGTCCATTTTCAAACTTCCCATAGTAACTCAAATCAGCTGATCGGAAATTTGTATGGGACGTTTAAATTTTTTTCTTATATTTCGACCTATGTTCCTTGGGAAACGTTGATCCTTATCACCAGCCAATTCTAAGTTTTCGCTCTCGATCACTAGTATAATTTCACCCAGTTAATGTTGTAGTCACTTACATTATACACCTAGGTTTATTTCTATACCTACCTCGAGCCATTCGTGCCAAATCACCCCTTTTCTATTTCCCTTCTATCATGTGTCTGCTGCATATCCGGCTGTTGCGCATTCTATAGCCCGGTTGAAGCATTTTATTTCCTTTACTAAGGTTATTTAAATATTATTCAATAGTCTATTTATACCGGCGGTGGCGGATAAATATACCGCCACGACCTTTCGAGGTGTCTCGCGAAAGGTGATGTGAAGTTAAGGTAATTCATAAAAGGTAAGGTTTTTGACATCGAGGATATAACTAAAACTACCGATTTAAGAGACCGCACCATCAACATAAGATAGCAACAACGGAACTGAAAACTAAGATTTTGAGTCGGAAAGGAATTGTTACATCTTGCATTGCTGCAAGTTTTTTTTTGACATTGGCTAAAGTCTGATGAGTGATGACTGTGGTGGTAAGGTATAACTACAAGATCCCAAAATCGATAAAAAAATAAGCCAAAATCTATCACAACATTATTATTAGTATATCTTAGGTATGCTGCACTGACTAATAACCCAAATATATTGGGATTAGTCCGAAGGTTCTTTTAAACCCGTAGATTAAAATTGCTTTGTCAAAGTAGATTCTAACATTAACCTTTTCTTTGAACGATAATACCCACCAACTGAAACGCTACATCAGTAAGGGATATTATAAATTGCATATCAAATAAATAATCGCCTATCAATACATATTCATCATTTATATTTTTTTTTACATCAAATATCTTACTTCACTACAAATAAACTAAATGTTTAACAAAACATAAACTGCAGATAATTCGAAATTTTACATCAATATGACATAACTTTTTTCCTCATAATGCAATACAGATAAATTTATTTTTGTACAAAAATACTACATACATAGCATGAATACTGACTGCACAGCAAATTATCCATATTTCATAGCAAAATAACTATCCCAGTCGCATATTAACCAGTAAACATACGTAAGTAAACATAAGTTTATAGGTCCGTTAGGTATAGCCTAACCGAACCTGGCGCGGAAAGCGCCAGGTTAGGTTAGGTTAGGTTAGAACGACCACAACGCACGAGCCGAGCGAGCGGAGCGAGCGTGCCGCGGCAGCGGCCGGCGATGTGCCAGAAACGACACGCTATGCGCGTCATCAATTTAAAATATGATTATCGATGTGTATGATTAACGATGATGGTTCATCTCTAATAAAAACTGCTGTAAATAATATAAAAATAGAAGCTATATTTAAAAGAAAAAGAGTTAACAGGTATAATGTGCATTAAGATTATTAGCTGTGCATTGATGAAAAAGCTTTTACTTTAGGAAAAATCGCTGTACGCTGCGAAAATAAATTGTAGTGTGTTTAGTGATATTTTGAGTTGAATATTATGCTGTGCAGTCAGTAATTTTGATGGGCATTTGGAATCTTATTGCATAGAAAAAGGATATTTTTTGATTTGCGTTTAAATACTACCCCATCAGTAATCCTTATACTTTACAAACTTACTACTTCACCTTATAGAAAATGCAACTTCCCACATATTTATAGTCAATAGAGAGATGGGCAGTAACCATACGGGTTTACGGCTAAGAAGACTCGAATCAGACCGAAGATATTGATTTTATTCATATACGCTTGGCCCGCGGATTCCAATAGGAAAATAAAGAATTCGTGAAACTTGTATCGGAAGATAACACTGGTACCATCGCCAGCACATCAACCTACCTATTTAACGAATCAAGTTACATATTATTTTCATTGGATTTGTATGAAAAACGAGTATAAGTTGGTACCTTAAATGGGTAAGTCGACGTTCTCTTCAAGACCAAGAGAGCATGTTAGTATATGGAGGTAGAGCGGCTTACGCGAGTATGATATCTGTGTTCTTTGATGTTAGCATATAGCGCTGTAGATGGTGCTTTTAGGTAGGCAAACCACTTGAAACCCCTATTACAACCATATTTTATGTCCGATTCAACATTTTGATGCATATTTTTTACAGCTAATAGAGAAAACAGTTAATAAGGTTTATATTCTAAAATATTGAACAATTTGAACATTTGACCATGTTGAATCTCTAAGGGTTACAGACTTTAAGTATCTAAAAGTCCATCCGGACTTTTTCTGATTTCAGCATTAGATGTACATAATATTATAAAAGCTAAAATACTTATCTGTAGACTTTAACAGCTTTGCAACGCTGCATGCTGTAAAATAACATGTGAAAATATCCCAGTATTTTTACCGTTCGGGAGTAGCAGAAAATTTCAATGTTATTGAAAGCTGAATACTACCGAATACATTTCTCTTTATTTTAAAATATCAAATATGAAAGGCTAGTATACGGGGTGCAAGGGAGAAATCTACGAATACTGATAGGGATTATTCAGACCATACAAATGAACAACTTCCCATAAGAAAACATTTCAGGAGACGTAAAAACATTTTTGATCTCCCATACAATATCACGATCATCTGACTTCATTTAGTACTATGGGAATTTCAAAAATGTTATCTAGAGAGCTGTCCCTTACACCCTGTATAGATAGATACACCGGGAATATGATGAAAATATTCTTTTCTTTGTTCGCGATTTACAAGAAACCAGATAAATATGCAAATGGAAACTTTGCAAATGAATTTCAGAGTTCAAATTATTTGAACTTAAGTTCTGCGAATCGTAAAAGCTCTCTATATTATTACGAATTCTTAGAAATTCAGTAAGTTGACTGTGTATTAACGAGTTTTCGCTAAACCAAGTTAAAATATCAGTTGTGACCAATTAAGTTAAAAAGGTTGACAGAATTCTACGTAGCTAAGTAGCTGTAAGATTTTCAACTATTTAACATCCCGTCAATGTTTTTCTGTTAGTATACCAGGGATACTGGAGATACAACGTTTTCACAACAATGTTTTTCTGTTGGAATACTAGGGATACTGTTGATACGACGTTTACAAAAAAATATATTTTCGTGTTAAATAAGTATTTTGCGAATTCTTGTACAGGCTAGAATCAGGTTTTGAAAACGCAGTATAGCATTAGTCATTTTCAATAATTGAGTTTTTATCGCGTGAGACCTTTGTGTGAGACACAGTATCAGTGTCTCAATTCCAGAATTCTCATACAGTTAGTAAAGAGAGAGCCAATTATCAAAAGTTTAGCTGTGATAACGGCTGGAAGAAAATATAAATTTGGACATGGCAAACATGAAAAGTTGCTGTTCAAAGAGTATTAAAAATAAAAACCACAGTGTAATCAAACCTCCCCGAAACACAATTCTTCATATTTCAAAGCAGCGGCGAAGTGGCACACGCAACACCACCTTTTGTCACCGAATTTAATTTTACACTCGAGTAAATCGAAATATGCGGGCCCGAGAGGATCCAGGTTTTTATACTACAAAGATTTTTTTGAATTTCGAAGCCAGAACAGCCTTTGTGCTCCGCCATTGTGAATTTTATTGTGAAAAGCCGGACCAATTAAGAAAAATGTGCACTTCAGAAGTTAAAAGTTTTTATAAAGACAACGACGATTGTGGGAGTAAGTATTTTTTTATGGTTCTAACAATTCTTACATAGTCAGTTCTTTTTGAGACTGTGTGGTTTTCATAATGGTATTCAGGAAGCCATTCTTAACAAATGTCAAACGCGAACTAATTTTCTCTTAGGTACCTACCATATATTAAAGTACTCTGTGGTACCTACGTTACCTTAACAGCCACAACAGTCCACTGCTGGACATGGGTCTCCTTTATCGGAAATATTACTATATTCACCAAACTTAGGGGGCGGACTGGTAAGCGCAGTGCAAGACGTTTAATTCACAGGAAACGCTGCTACCCATTTTCTGGATAATTATCCCATAGTTGGTTTTTACGACACTATAGGGCTATAGGGGTGATAGGCCGGCTTAAGGGCAGGTTAGTCCAATCGATCTATTTTCAGTTGAGTTATATGGCATGAAATGATCATTTTTCTGACCCAGAAAAAATATATGTTGTTGTTCATGAACTATTCTAGATTAATTAATGGTTCAAAACACGATATTCATTACTTAGCTCGATCATAAAAAATTCAAAAGATAGGTAATTTTAGCTTATTTTATGACATTTTTTCAGTTTTATATAAAGAATTATTAATGCTTTGTTTAATAAAAGTATATCAAGAAATAGAAAATCACATGATCTAAATAATTTAATGAATAGTTTTTTGAAATGATGTGCTATATTGACAAGATGAAGGAAAAAGGAGAAAAATGGCCAAAAGTGAGGTTATTAGCGTATCTATTCACACGTATCTAAAATGACAGAGACGGCGTACTGTGGAATAACCGGCTCTTAAGTGTCCATGAGTAACAAAGACAATTTTCTTTTCGTAAAAACGCCTTATTACCACGGAAAACGGTGAAATGCTGAGCAGGCTTGTAGTTTGACTACAGGTAAACTAAATATTTTCTTTAAATTAATTGGTACTGAATTTATAATTATTGCAATGAAATCATGTAAAGTAAACAGCCACAAGCCGGGATACAAGATCAAGAGAGTTAGGTTAATGTAAACACGTAGCTTCCTGCAATCTAAAACTAAATTACTACGATACGAGTAGGTACTTAGTTTACCTACCGCCCAAGATCTAGATGGCTGGAATAATCTCTCGAAGGACAAAAGTTCAAGGCAAAAAAAGAAATTGGACCTCCCATCGAAAATTGGTTGGACAAAAGTTGGAAGTAAATTTTTTTTAGGCTTTAAAGTTTTGTCCTTAGGAAAAAATTTACAGTTTGACATGTTGAGATTAGTGTTGTCAGGAAAATGGGTCTTTCGGTACCATCCTGTATACATAGATATAGTACATACCTATAATACAAATTGATCCGTCTATCTTTGAGCCAGCGTCGATGTTCGGTTGAATCGGTACAAGACAAGCCCTTGTTTTCCTCTACTATGTTACATGGATATCGGCTTGTCGCACATACCTACTCACACAAACATACATAGATGAGTAGTGCAAAACTATTCATCATCTGTCTACTTTATCCCAAATCAGTTGGGGTTGGCGCAACATATTTTGTTAGATCACAAAATCACGTAAAAAAAGTATTTAGCAAAGTTAATGACCGGCCGTCTGCCTGACGTCAACCCCTTTTGGGAATGCTATTCTAGGTGATATCACCGCTACCATGCGGGTCAACAAGAGTTGACAGGTATACGCCAAGGCCAAAAACTCTACGTCACCTTTTACTTGGGGTGGCAAAAGTTCCTGGCAGCTACCACATTGTTTAAAGGGTGAGTACCTAGTGCAAAACTATTTTAATCAGTAAATGAGGTAGGTCTTGTTTTTACATTGACCGGGTGTTGAAACCGTGGTATGGTGCCGGCTTCAAATACGTTCACTTCATTATGTAGGTTTTTATTTGGTAGAGTTTCGCCCTTTACGTTTCGGCTGGCTACGACAGCTATCATCCGTAGGTCGACGGATCTAAAATGGCCGCTCATCAGCTGCAATTGTCGAACGTAACGTTGTCGTCATTATCAGGATCCGGCCGGCCAAATTTTCTAGGGAGATCCAAACATATATTTTTCATAATTATTTCCTCCTAAGTTACTTGGTGAAGTATTTACTATCAGGATGTAGGTATACCCTTGAATACTTTTGCAGCTTACAGTATATTTTGTCACATCTAGCTCACAAACTATTTAATTCTTGCAGCAGAAGCAAGCAGAAGTGAGGCCAAGTTGAATCGAGGCGAAACGGCGGGCGACGGGATTAATTCCAAGTTACGTGCATCTCTTCCTGCAGTAGTACCTACACGCTCCTGCAAGTTGCATGTATTGTGTACAGGCAAACTCACGACCAGTAATCGTGCAAGTTCGTCGGGTGCCAAGTCATGCCACTGACGAGAGCGATGCGGCTATAACCTAGAAGAAAGGGACCCGAAATAGCAACGTTATTGTTTGCGTTTCTTTTTTCATATTACATGACATTTGAGCAAGATGATAATAATAACGTTGCCTTCTTCTATGAATCAGGTAGTGCAGTCTTAGTATGAAAGTGTACGCGAGTTGGCGCTGCTTTCGAGAGGTGCGGCGGACGCTTTCGGTCGTGCCTCGACTATAGCCGTCAGTCGCAACAGCGATTGCTAGGTACGTTTGACGAACTTACCGCACATAAGTATTATGCGCATTGCACACGGCGGCATTAGAAATGTCTAAACTTCAAGCTGTCCAATCCAACCCAGCCTGAAGGCAGATACAGACGTACGCGACAGCATTCACGAAGCCTATGCGCTCGTCAAGCACTGCCACCGCAATCAGCACTCGCTCAACACTATTATTGGTCTAAATCCACCCTGAGCTTGACAGTGGCTGTACAAAAAGCCGCGATTCCATCATGCAAGTCTTGCATGCAAGTATGACGTCAAGCGTTAGAGTTACATACAAGTTATTGTTTCGGTCAAAACTACTCGCATCCAACTTTTTCATGCAAGTTTATCTTTCCATTAGTCAAGTGGCATGCAACTTGCACCCTGCATACAAGCTACTTGCATAATGGCATTGCGCCTTTAGATTATGTTCATGCAAGTTGCTTGCATTGTGCTAACTTTGTGGGCGTTGCAAATCTATTGTGTATTGAAGACAGCCTAGAACTCAAGGACGTGGAATCTTGACTATTGTGACTGACTAGGTAGTCAATCACTCAAGTGGAAACATAGGAACTGAGGAGATTAGATAAACCATTTCAATCATCCCTATAAACCCCAATCACATTGTTAAATGAAATTATTCATTTGATTGATATTAGGAACTTAAAATGTTTTATTGGTTACAGTATATTTGATTTTGCACCTGCCTGTACATTTCCACAATTTCCACATGTTCTAAGGTAGACTGGTAGATAATGCCTTTGGCATTAAGTCCGCCATTGTAAACCTTTTTTCGTGCATAAAGTTTAATAAATAAAAATAAATAAATTGAGAATTTAACAACGGCAGTTGTTCATTGGTAGAATTTTTTCATTCTGTCTACTCACTGCTTTTTCGTACCGCATTGTTTTTCTTGCGGGTTCTAAATAAATGAAAAATGTTGTGTCCAAAATGCAGAATTTATGCAAGTTGTTTATCAAAAGATATTTTTAACATAAAATCTGTTCGTCTAGTTAACTAACAACATCAATCTACCTCCACCAAAACTTGATCTAAAATTAACACCAGAGAAAACTGCATTAGGGTCCCAAAATTGCATACCCACAAGCTATAAATATCTAAGATAAGTCCCCGAAACTTTCGTGGCTACATCTCAATTTAACTTCGCCCCATACTATTAATACTAAGCACAGTATGTACCTATCTGGGTATTTATAGAACTGAGAGTAAATAAATTAGAGTAGAGGGACCTTTTTAAACAAGTTGTAGCCGAAAAATCTCCTCAAGTCATATTTGCGCCGACAAAATATAGGTAAAAGTTGGTCCGAGGGTAAAATTATCTGCTATTATTATGTTGTGTGATAACGGAAGGTACTACCCGCTTTACAAAAGAAGGTGACCCGAAATGGCAACATTCTTGTGACATCTTGCTCAAATGTCATGCATGCAATACGAAAAAGACGCAAACAATAAAGTTGCCATTCCGGCTCTCCCTTTTGTGAACCGAGTAGTGTGAAACTAGTAGCAGTATTATAGTGTAAAAATTAAAAAAACCAAACGGTTTGCAATTTGAACACAGGAGTTATGTGACATTATACCTAACGATGGAACGCTAAAAAAACCTGTAAATTCTGGCTTCATTCTGCCTTCTCTAACATATTCATCATTCTATGTAGGTACCTTGTAGAACTGATTAGTTACACGACTGCAGTTCGTGTATTAATTTTGGAACTTCTGAAAGCTTTTGGGATACAGTTATTAGAAGTGCCCCTTTCGGTGAAATATCTTTTTAAGAAGTAAGATGTTTCGGCAGGTACGAGTATAACTTACATCCATAGCTACTTATTTATTCAGGCTTCAGCTAAAATAGAAAACGCGTCGTTTTATTCTCAAATATATTTTTCGGTTAATTTTATTTGTATCAAAATGTCGTCATTGAGTCCTTTTGTCCCAAAGCAACGTATCATACAAAAGATGGAGGCAACCCCCTTTGGAAAATGTCACAAAATAATAACATTTCTGTTCTAAAATTACAGTTGAATTGTCACTTTTGTCTCTTCTTGATGAGGTGATATGAATAGGCTTTTCCTGAACCCTTCGCCATATTTCTTATCTAACATGACGTTTTCATTGATAAGACAACCCTGGATGTTTTCAGAGGGTTATTTTTAACAGTTTATCAACCTACGTTTTAAAGAGATCACAGGAGAATGGTTGTTCATAAGAGCCTTATGCAAAACCACTATACATTGAAACCTGTAATGCGTGATTCGAGGTAAAGCTGTGTCAAAAGCTCATCCACATACCAAGGGATCTGCTTAATCTGGTTTCTCAAGTAGTTTACAAGAAAAACCAATGTAAGATGATCCCTTGAATGTTCACGATTAGCTGATAGTACTATACAGATGTAGAGCCAACAGCAACGTAGCAAAAACGCTTTGAAACGTTTGAGCGTTCGTCGATCGCAGAATGTTTGAAGTAAATGAGCAAATACCAGCTCTAGTAAACAATACCGAGTGTAATAAAGGGGCTTTGATAGACGAGCATTCTACTGATAGAGCGGCTCTTTAAAGGATCTGCATATATTGGTTCTCTAAACAGATATTAAGAATCACCAGATAACGTTGATCCCTTTGATGTTTTCAGAGGGATATTTTCAACCTACTTTTGAAAGAGACCAAAGGATACTCATAGCATATTTAAGCAGATCCACTATACATTAATCTCTTAAATGCATGACTCGAGGTAAAGCTGTGTCAGGAACACATCTACATACCAAGGGATCAACCTAATCTAGTTTCCTAAGCAGTTTATAGGAAAAACCAATGTAAGCTGATTCGTTGAATAGTAAAGTTCAGCTGATAGTAAGTACTATATAGAGATGTAGAGCCAACAGCAACGTAGCAAAAACGCTTTGAAACGTTTGAGCGTTCGTCGATCGCAGAATGTTTGAAGTAAATGAGCAAATACCAGCCCTGCTTAACAATACCGGTTATAAAGGGGGCTTTGATAGAGGAGCACTCTACTGATAGACGGGTTTAAAGGATCTGCATATATTGGTTCTCTAAACAGATATTAAGAATCACCAGATTATGTTGATCCCTTTGATGTTTTCAGAGGGATATTTTCAACCTACTTTGAAAGAGGCCAAAGGATAATGTCTACTCATAGCCACTTTAAGCAGAGCCACTATACTTTGATCTCTTAAATGCGTGACTCGAGGTAAAACATTGTCAAAAGCATATGCACATACCAAGGGATCAACTTAATCTAGTTTCTCAAGCAGTTTATAAGAAAAACCAATGTAAGCTGATCCATTGAATGGTAAAGTTCATCTCATAGTACTATACAGATGTAGAGCCAACAGCAACGTAGCAAAAACGCTTTGAAACGTTTGAGCGTTCGTCGATCGCAGAATGTTTGAAGTAAATGAGCAAATACCAGCCCTGCTAAACAATACCGTGTGTTATAGAGGGGCTTTGATAGGGAGCATTCTACTGATAGAGGGGCTCTATAAAGGATCTACATTTATATTGGTTCTCTAAACAGATAATTAAGAATCACCAAATGATGTCGATCCCTTTGATGTTTTCAGAGGGATATTTTCAACCTACTTTTGAAAGAGACCAAAGGATAATGTCTACTCATAGCATATTTAAGCAGATCCACTATACATTGATCTCTTAAATGCATGACTCGAGGTAAAGCTGTGTCAGGAACACATCTGCATACCAAGGGATTAACTTAATCTGGTTTCTCAAGTAGTTTATAAGAAAAACCAATGTAAGCTGATCCGATGATAAGTAAAGTTCAGCTGATAGTACTATACAGATGTAGAGCCAACAGCAACATAGCAAAAACGCTTTGAAACGTTTGAGCGCTCGTCGATCGCAGAATGTTTGAAGTAAATGCGCAAATACCAGCCCTAGTAAACAATACTGTGTGTTATAAAGGGGCTTTGATAGAGGAGCATTCTACTGATAGACGGGTTTAAAGGATCTGCATATATTGGTTCTCAAAACTGATATTAAGAATCACCACAATATGTAGATCTCATTAATGGATAAAACGAATATGCCGCCTATCGTGTAACTATATCTTTTATTTTGCATTCAATGCTGAATATTGCTGCAATAATACTGTACAGACCTACATCTTTTGATACTACGAAAACTATACATTGATCTATTAAATGCCAGACTCGAGGTAAAGCTGTGTAAGAAACACATCCACCTACCAAGGATCAACTTAAACTGGTTCTTCAAGCAGTTTATAGGAAAAACCAATGTAAGATGATCCTTTGAATGGTAAAGTTCAGCTAATAGCACTATACAGATGTAGAGCCAACAGCAACGTAGCAAAAACGCTTTGAAACGTTTGAGCGTTCGTCGATCGCAGAATGTTTGAAGTAAATGAGCAAATACCAGCTCTGGTAAACAATACCGTGTGTTATAAAGGGGCTTTGATAGAGGAGCATTCTACTGATAGAGCGGCTCTTTAAAGGATCTGCATATATTGGTTCTCTAAACATATATTAAGAATCACCACAATATGCCGCCCATCGTGTAAATATATTTTTGATTTTGCATTCAATGCTGTATATTACTGCAATAATTATGTTCATCTTTTATTAGAGATGTTGATACTACGAAAATATTGAGGTTTTCCGAGAAAAATCCATCAACTGAAACCCTTGCCGCTTGTATTTTTTTTAAAGATATGTGTCCCGGCCCGCATTTGTCTGCTATCTCACCTGTTGGTAAGTGATGATGCAGACGATGTTGGAACATGCTTGGTGGCGTCTATTCACTCTTGCCTTGAAAAGGCCCAAGTTATTATGTTCCGGAAAAAGATCTGCCGGCAGGGAATTCCACTCCTTAAAGTTTCGCATGATGATGTAGGTAAATAGTTTTTTACAGTTTCTTTCTGCTTGTGTAAGTTTCCAACTAACAATTTCCTTTTTCCTTTGCAATAGCAATATTTGAAAAATAATACAAAGTAGAGACTCAATCAATATCAGATTTTTGCACTTGAATGCGACGCCAACGCCACCTACACGTCCGAATGTAGGTCTGAATACGCTCCATGCAGAATGGAATTAATCCCAGCTTTGTTTAGACACCGTCTGCGTATTATACGCGGTTCTGATTGTGCACTTTTGTCTGCCATTGGCTTTTGAATTGTTTCAATAATGCGATGATTTTTTTATTCGTTTGTTTTCATTATCAGTTTTCTGAGTAGCGGCTTTCTGCCGCTATACGTTTTCACATGGCAAAATTTATATTACCTAAAGTTACGCGAACTCAATTTAGCTTTTGAACAATAAAACATTTAGAACGCGTGCCTTGTGGTAAGGCCCTTACTGTCTTTAACTATCCAATTTTTCTGATACATGCGTCCCGCCCAGCGATTGCACCCATTTTCCGTGACAGCATGAGGATTTTCCTGACATGTACTGTTCCTACAACCTTCTTCTTAAATCACTCTATTTATTTTATTTAAAGAACCGCACCGCATCAAGTTTAGATAAAGTTAGCCACATTACAGATAGACAGCTAGAAAAACACAAAAAGCGATTGAAATCATAAAAAATAAAGATATTTACCCTTTTCCTATTCTGATTTCACATTGATAGATTGAACATGTTTTCAAAGCAATATTTTGTATTTATATTAAGAGCTATTCTCATCATGAATAATATTATACCTACCTACTTCTTGTTTAGTTTCTAACCCAAAACAGTTACCAAGCTGAACAACGTGGAAACTCATCGATACCAACACAAATAGACATAAACCAGATCAATATTCAAAACAATTAAATATAATACGAAATAGATGGTTAATAATACCGTCTGTTCAAACATACATGCATACGCGTATCACGCCTACCTATATCCCTTGCGGGGTAGGCAGAGCATTAAGGTCTGCAAAAAATAGTTCGACAAATACTTGAAGGCTGTTTAAAAAAAATCGTTTATTACTATACGGTACCTATTTAAGGGCTGTTTAAAAAAAATCTGTATCACTATACAGATCGATTGTCAGCCTGTCACCTAAGGCGCAAACTCCACCGAAGAGACGAAGAGCATAGGACGTAAGAACGTCAGTTGACAGACAAGTAATCGTCAAACATTTTTCTTAATTTTTGACGCTAGCTGTCATAGATGCGACGCTTGTGTGTGCTTTGGCGACGCTTGTGTGTGCCTTTGTCAATACGTTTTCATACATTTTAAATGGAAACCGTTTCAAGCGTCGCCAAAGCGTCGCGATATCAAACGTCAAGCGTCGTAGGGTATGTCCTATGTCCTCTCTGTGGAGCTTGGGGCTAAGATTACAATACACATGAGCACTAGCCGCCTTTTACGACACCCGCGGAAAAGAAATGGGGTGATGCTATTCTAAGACAGCGCCACACGAATAATATTTGAGACAAGTAAATATAATACTCGTAAACGGTTAATAATACCGCCTGTTCATCACTGTTCGATGTAACAACTATTTACAACCAGAATGGCAAAGCGCCAACTGATCTGCACTTTCAATATGCATTTTACTATGAACGTTAAATTTAAATCAAATAGGAACACAAGTAGGTAGATGCTTCCATTTGGCGATCAACGTATACAGGGTGTTAATTTAAATGCTTACCATACCTTAAGGGTAGATATCAATAAAGGAACAAGTAAAAATAATTTAAAAAAAATACCAAGTAGTTTTTTTTTTCGGTTATCTGTTGCCACCGACCGATCGAGTAGCCTCTCTCGCACACCGCCTCGCTTCACTTTCTCTTGTAAGATTATATAAAAGGTCATATAAAATTCACTGCAAATACTTTCAGGGTATGTCCTACTCGTGAACCTAAGCAACTTTTCTTAGTAAAAAAATATTGGACCTCCCATACAAACTGACACATGCTTTGGATATTTTTGTATGGGGCCCAAAATATTTTTTCATATTTCGGTAAAATGTTACTAAGAAAAGATGTCCAGTTTCACCTCAGTCCAGTAGAATATATCCTAAAAATATTTGTAGTGAATTTAATAGGACCTTTTACAGTTTTTGAACATTATAATAGGTATAGTTTTGTGAAAAGCTTCCGTCTTTTAGTTTGCCTTATTTACAAAATCGCAAACATAAATAGGTATTTAAATTTAATAAAATTGCTAAGAAATAGTTCCGTCAGAATCGAGAGCAATTCAATTCAATTCAATTCAATAAATCCTTTATTGCGACTAAGTGTACAAAATGATCTTAAATAAACAATGTAGGTATAGCTCTTAAAAACTTAGCATCACATAATACTAAATTTTATGTAAGTATCCCAAAACGATACTGTCTGATATCTTTAGAAACAATAAACATTTAACAGTCGATCATTGGTCAATAAAATGTCTCTAAAATACTGACTCTACGACAATGCACTAAGATCGCAATAAAGTTCAAAGAGGGTTTAAAATAGGGACACGTCTGTTGACGTTTAAAATAATAAGCCCCGTCAGTTGGTTAAACCTATTTGATAGTGTAGGTAAGTACGATCCCGACCTATATAGATATTTCTTATAGTAGGTACGATAATAAAATGCACTAACTTATGAGTGCGTTCGCTCATACGCAACGCAGACCTGTAGATATACCGCGCGACCGTGCGGTTAAATCGCCGCATCAGCGCGGCTGTTTACCAACACATGGACACACACACACACATAAGCACACAAGTGCGCACACATATCACGGTTTTAGCCCTTGAGGGTAGGCAGGCCATGAATGACCGCATAGATACTGTCGTAGTCACTACGTCTAATAAATTCTCAATTATCAATTAATGTTTTAGGCTAGTTTCGCGAAATATCACGTATCATCACAATGACAGGTTGTCAGCCTGTAATACAAGCTTGAGTTTTACGACAAACAAACATACTAAAACTATAAGACATTATAACGGGTTTTAACTCACGGTAGGGGTATATCGTTATAATGTCTTATAGTTTTAGTGATAATAACCACGGAACCTTAAAATCAAGTGAAACAAACATACATTTGCATTTATTAAAACTGTCTGGTAATTTTAGGCCTCTAGATTAACAAAACGGAAAACGATGAACAGCTGTTTTTTTTCGTGATTCCGCAGATGGCCTCATAGTAGTATGTTTAGAAGCCTAAAATCACCAGTTTGAGTGAATGGCCGCTTGCCGGCAACACACGGTATAAATTATGTCAACATTGGTTCGAGTCCGAGTTCTTAATACGAGTTGACAGTGGCACTCGACGTCGGGCCGGAAATCTAGGCAAATATGCGGCTGACATATTCCGTGTGTCTGTCTAGTCTAGATGGTCCAGTTATTTGAGCCGTATGCTCTTAAATCCGAGAGACTCACAAACTCAATATAAGTGGGATGGCTTTCATTTTCAACGGGGAGCAAAACCAAAGCAAAACTCAAAGCTTATAGCAAATGATAGCAGGCGCAATTGTGTCTAAATGACGTAAGGACATTAAGAAGTAACTAAACTACGAAATTGACTCATTTTTGACCAATCACAGAAAAGGAAAGTCAAGCGAGAGAAGCGTAGAGAGCGCCATTGGTTCTCCAGTTTGCTACCTCTTTGGACATTTGTTTCAAAATATATCAATGCGCTTTTTCGACCTTTCTTTAAACTCTGGCTCCAGAGTTCATCGGGTCTGAACTACAAAATCAGTATCTATTACTCTCTTTCTGAATGTAAGACAGAAGAGGGCTCAGACGAATTAGCAGCAGATTTTCCTGTTAATCCGCTTTGTAATCCTCTTTCCTCTTTCAGAGGAGTATGACAAATACCCACCCCTAAATTGGGGAGGATCTCGTCAATCCTGCAGTGGTTTTTTCAGCTACTGTAATTATGTAGCTGAAAATACCACTACAGGATTATGATCACAATCTGAAATAACACTCCACATTTTTCTTAAGACGTACCGAAATTAACCATTTTCAAAACAGTCGACCCTCTGCCTACATTGGAATAAATTCGACTTTATTCATGTACATGAAGTGTCTGATGATGATAAATTATTGTGACGACGATAAAAAAGATTGTGATTACAATTTTTGTTTTGCTTCACATGCAGGATGTAAAAAAATCAAATGCAAAATATTTTCAGGGGTGAACTAGCCCCTAAAAGTGATCAATTTTCCCGAGGAAAATATGTCGAAAATTGATAAAGAAGTGGCTCCCATACAAATGATCCATGCCTGATGGATCAACTTAAACTGGTTCTTCAAGCAGTTTATAGGAAAAACCAATGTAAGATGATCCTTTGAATGGTAAAGTTCAGCTAATAGCACTATACAGATGTAGAGCCAACAGCAACGTAGCAAAAACGCTTTGAAACGTTTGAGCGTTCGTCGATCGCAGAATGTTTGAAGTAAATGAGCAAATACCAGCTCTGGTAAACAATACCGTGTGTTATAAAGGGGCTTTGATAGAGGAGCATTCTACTGATAGAGCGGCTCTTTAAAGGATCTGCATATATTGGTTCTCTAAACATATATTAAGAATCACCACAATATGCCGCCCATCGTGTAAATATATTTTTGATTTTGCATTCAATGCTGTATATTACTGCAATAATTATGTTCATCTTTTATTAGAGATGTTGATACTACGAAAATATTGAGGTTTTCCGAGAAAAATCCATCAACTGAAACCCTTGCCGCTTGTATTTTTTTTAAAGATATGTGTCCCGGCCCGCATTTGTCTGCTATCTCACCTGTTGGTAAGTGATGATGCAGACGATGTTGGAACATGCTTGGTGGCGTCTATTCACTCTTGCCTTGAAAAGGCCCAAGTTATTATGTTCCGGAAAAAGATCTGCCGGCAGGGAATTCCACTCCTTAAAGTTTCGCATGATGATGTAGGTAAATAGTTTTTTACAGTTTCTTTCTGCTTGTGTAAGTTTCCAACTAACAATTTCCTTTTTCCTTTGCAATAGCAATATTTGAAAAATAATACAAAGTAGAGACTCAATCAATATCAGATTTTTGCACTTGAATGCGACGCCAACGCCACCTACACGTCCGAATGTAGGTCTGAATACGCTCCATGCAGAATGGAATTAATCCCAGCTTTGTTTAGACACCGTCTGCGTATTATACGCGGTTCTGATTGTGCACTTTTGTCTGCCATTGGCTTTGAATTGTTTCAATAATGCGATGATTTTTTATTCGTTTGTTTTCATTATCAGTTTTCTGAGTAGCGGCTTTCTGCCGCTATACGTTTCACATGGCAAAATTTATATTACCTAAAGTTACGCGAACTCAATGTAGCTTTTAAACAATAAAACATTTAGTACGCGTGCCTTGTGGTAAGGCCCTTACTGTCTTTAACTATCAATTTTTCTGATACATGCGTCCCGCCCAGCGATTGCACCCATTTTCCGTGACAGCATGAGGATTTTCCTGACATGTACTGTTCCTACAACCTTCTTCTTAAATCACTCTATTTATTTTATTTAAAGAACCGCATCCGCATCAAGTTTAGATGGAGTTAGCCACATTACAGACAGACAGGTATAGAGAAACACAAAAAGCGATTGAAATCATAAAAAATAAAGATATTAAACCTCTTCCTATTCTGATTTCACATTGATTGATTGAACATGTTTTCAAAGCAATATTTTGTATTTATATTAAGAGCTATTCTCATCATGAATAATATTATACCTACCTACTTCTTGTTTAGTTTCTAACCCAAAACAGTTACCAAGCTGAACAACGTGGAAACTCATCGATACCAACACAAATAGACATAAACCAGATCAATATTCAAAACAATTAAATATAATACGAAATAGATGGTTAATAATACCGTCTGTTCAAACATACATGCATACGCGTATCACGCCTACCTATATCCCTTGCGGGGTAGGCAGAGCATTAAGGTCTGCAAAAAATAGTTCGACAAATACTTGAAGGCTGTTTAAAAAAAATCGTTTATTACTATACGGTACCTATTTAAGGGCTGTTTAAAAAAAATCTGTATCACTATACAGATCGATTGTCAGCCTGTCACCTAAGGCGCAAACTCCACCGAAGAGACGAAGAGCATAGGACGTAAGAACGTCAGTTGACAGACAAGTAATCGTCAAACATTTTCTTAATTTTTGACGCTAGCTGTCATAGATGCGACGCTTGTGTGTGCTTTGGCGACGCTTGTGTGCCTTTGTCAATACGTTTTCATACATTTTAAATGGAAACCGTTTCAAGCGTCGCCAAAGCGTCGCGATATCAAACGTCAAGCGTCGTAGGGTATGTCCTATGTCCTCTCTGTGGAGCTTGGGGCTAAGATTACAATACACATGAGCACTAGCCGCCTTTACGATACCCGCGGTTAAGAAACGGGGTGATGCTATTCTAAGACGGCACCACACCAATAATATTTGAGACAAGTAAATATAATACTCGTAGACGGTTAATAATACCGTGTGTTCATCACTGTTCGATGTAACAACTATTTACAACCTGAATGGCAAAACGCCAACTGATCTGCACTTTCAATATGCATTTTACTATGAACGTTAAATTCAAATCAAATAGGAACACAAGTAGGTAGGTGCTTCCATTTATCGATCAACGTTTACAGGGTGTCAATCTAAATGCGTGCCGTACCTTATGGGTAGGTATCGATAAAGGAACAAGTAAAAATATTGAAAAAGTTATCAGTTGCGACTTGCGACCGACCGACCGAGTAGCCTCTCCCACATACCGCCTCGCTTCACTTTCTCTTGTAAGATTATATAAAAGGTCATATAAAATTCACTGCAAATACTTTCAGGGTATGTCCTACTCGTGAACCTAAGCAACTTTTCTTAGTAAAAAAATATTGGACCTCCCATACAAACTGACACATGCTTTGGATATTTTTGTATGGGGCCCAAAATATTTTTTCATATTTCGGTAAAATGTTACTAAGAAAAGATGTCCAGTTTCACCTCAGTCCAGTAGAATATATCCTAAAAATATTTGTAGTGAATTTAATAGGACCTTTTACAGTTTTTGAAAATTAAATTAGGTACATAGTTTTGTGAAAAGCTTCTGTCTTTTAATTGGCCTTATTTACAAAAGCGACAACATAAACTAAACAGGGTATATAAAATTGCTAAGAAATAGTTCCGTCAGAATCGAGAGCAATTCAATTCAATTCAATTCAATAAATCCTTTATTGCGACTAAGTGTACAAAATGATCTTAAATAAACAATGTAGGTATAGCTCTTAAAAACTTAGCATCACATAATACTCAATTTTATGTAAGTAGGTATCCCAAAACGACTGTCTGATATCTTTAGAAACAATAAACATTTAACAGTCGATCATTGGTCAATAAAATGTCTCTAAAATACAGACTCTATGACAATGCACTAGGATCGCAATAAAGTTCAAAGAGGGTTTAAAATCGGAACACTTCTGCTGATGTTTAAAATAATAAGCTCCTTGGTCAAACCTATTTGTTTGTGAAGGTAAGTACGATATCAACCTAAATAGATGTTTCTTATAGTAGGTACGATAATAAAATGCACTAACTTATGAGTGCGTTCGCTCATACGCAACGCAGACCTGTAGATATACCGCGCGACCGTGCGGTTAAATCGCCGCATCAGCGCGGCTGTTTACCAACACATGGACACACACACACACATAAGCACACAAGTGCGCACACACATATCACGGTTTTAGCCCTTGAGGGGTAGGCAGGCCATGAATGACCGCATAGATACTGTCGTAGTCACTACGTCTAATAAATTCTCAATTATCAATTAATGTTTTAGGCTAGTTTCGCGAAATATCACGTATCATCACAATGACAGGTTGTCAGCCTGTAATACAAGCTTGAGTTTTACGACAAACAAACATACTAAAACTATAAGACATTATAACGGGTTTTAACTCACGGTAGGGGTATATCGTTATAATGTCTTATAGTTTTAGTGATAATAACCACGGAACCTTAAAATCAAGTGAAACAAACATACATTTGCATTTATTAAAACTGTCTGGTAATTTTAGGCCTCTAGATTAACAAAAACGGAAAACGATGAACAGCTGTTTTTTTTCGTGATTCCGCAGATGGCCTCATAGTAGTATGTTTAGAAGCCTAAAATCACCAGTTTGAGTGAATGGCCGCTTGCCGGCAACACACTATATAAATTATGTCAACATTGGTTCGAGACCGAGTTCTTAATACTAGTTGACAGTGGCACTCGACGTCAGGTCGGAAATCTAGGCAAATATGCGGCTGACATATTCCGTGTGTCTGTCTAGTCTAGATGGTCCAGTGATTCGAGCCGTATGCTCTCAAATCCGAGAGACTCACAAAGTCAATATAAGTGGGATGGTTTTCATTTTCAACGGGGAGCAAAACCAAAGCAAAACTCAAAGCTTATAGCAGATGACAGCAGGCGCAATTGTATCTAAATGACGTAAGGACATTAAGATGTAACTAAATTACGAAAAGGAAAGGAAAGTCGTGCGAGAGAAGGGTAGAGAGCGCCATTGGTTCTCCAGTTTGCTACCTCTTTGGACATTCGTTTCAAAATATTTCAATGCGCTTTTTCGACCACACAGTCCTTTAAACTCTGGCTCCAAAGTTTATCGGGCCTGAATTACAAAATCAGTACCTATTACTCCCTTCTTGAATGTGAGACAGAAGAGGGCTCAGACGAATTAGCAGCAGATTTCTTGTAATCCTCTTTCAGAAGAGTATGACAAATACCCACCCCTAAATTGGGGAGGATCTTATCAATCCTGCAGTGGTTTTTTCAGCTACTGTAATTATGTAGCTGAAAATACCACTACAGATATGATCTAATCTGAAATAACACTCCACATTTTTCTTAAAACGTACCGAAATCAACCATTTTCAAAACAGTCGACGCTCTGCCTACATTGGAATAAATTCGACTTTATTCATGTACATGAAGTGTCTGATGATGATAAATTATTGTGACGACGATAAAAAAGATTGTGATTACAATTTTTGTTTTGCTTCACATGCAGGATGTAAAAAAATCAAATGCAAAATATTTTCAGGGGTGAACTAGCCCCTAAAAGTGATCAATTTTCCCGAGGAAAATATGTCGAAAATTGATAAAGAAGTGGCTCCCATACAAATGATGCCAAGCGAGTCAGTTTGTATGGGAGGCCCAATTTTTTATATTTCGACCCATGTTGCTTGAGGAAAGTTGTACAGTTTCATGAGCTGGTTCACCCCTTAAAATATTTGCAGTTGATTTTTCTACATCCTGTATAAGCGATCAAAGACAATGTTCCCACTACAGTCTTGTTATCACAACAACTTCGGTTTGTAACTTCAGATTTCCGCATTGAAACAGGCCCAAAGTTACAATGACTTGTTGTAAATTGTACACTGCGATTCAGTGTTCGTTTGTAAACAATTTGCTTGTCCATTTCAAACATTCCTACTTCGAATACTACTACAGCTATTCACAGTTCTGTTGGCAGATATAAACTGAAGATGGGAGTTCCGGTTTACTGAAAGTAAGGACGTACTAGTAGGTATGTCACAGAAATAGACAGATGCGTTTCTAGTAGTTTTTAGATCAAATCGTATTGTAATGTTATATTTCGTGGATTTACCAGAATTTGTTCTTTTATTAGTGGTAAAATGGTATTTGCAGTAAAATTGTTTTGAAATTGCAAAAAGGGACGGTTTCGAACTACTTGGACCGATGAACTTTTAAAAGTTCTGGCTGCCTTTGTAGTAAGCCTAAAATAGCGATTAAAATGGAAGCGCGCGAATGATGCCTATGTACAACTGAACTTAGGATGGGGAACTTGCAAAAAGTCATCCATGCAAAATATATCTTCGTTTTTAAACATCCATAACTTCAGCGTAAAGCTGAATACGCAAAGTAAGAAAACTATTCAATTCTCTTGACGCAACAGATCGACACAGCCGCGCACTCAAGCATGACGCCGGTCGCTCACTAGCACACCACAGATGTGAAACGTTTCCATTTCTTAACTTTCTAGTTGGCAATATGCCCAATAATCGATCCACTCTGGCAACAAGCCAGGCCATCTGTCGGCCCAACAAAAAAGGGAAACACAAAACTATTTTGTTTCCACGTCATATGACATCGCTCATGGACGGCCGTGACGTCATAGCATCTGATTCCAATTTTTTCCTTCAGGAAGTTCGCAAAGTTTCAAGGTTGCTGTTTAGTTTTCGTATAAAATGGGCGCGTGGTGCTGGCAACACTGCTCTGTCATTGTCACGTCCTCTGCCGTCGCCCGCATCGTGGATGCGAAGTTTAATTATAAATAAGTAATTTAGTGTGCTTTCGGTTTTCTCGTGTGGTTTTCCCTGTTCGGTGGGGAAGTGAACCAAGTGATTTTTGGTTCCGGCGCTTTGATTGAGAGTCACGCGACCGCCGGCAAAATATAACCTCACTTTTCGTTGGCTCGCGTCGTGGCTGCCGATAGCTACGTATTTTAATTATAAATGATTGGAGGCCAACGGGGCCGATTTCTCATTCGGAGAGAAATCTTTTAGTTATTTTGTGTTAAAAAACATTATGTGATGTCGAACTGTGAACTATAGTGCAGATTGGAGGAAAGGAGTTCGAGAACGAGCGGATGTTCCAGTGCCGTGAGTTTAGGTTATTCCCTATTCCTGTGCTCCTCACAATATCCTGAATACCTGATTCCTGTCATACTTAAACTCACAAAGAAACGGCGTCATCGTTCGCTCGGTAAGCAATTCGTTGCTGGGCCCTGTTTAAGTAGATTTTGGAAACAAGAATTTCTCGGCCAGAAACTTTCCGGAGCAAATTCTCTCATTAAATTTATTTTATTTAGCTATAGTAAAGAGCACTACGAATCGTAGTCAAATGTTGTTCGAGGCTGATCGACCATTTAGTTTTAGATTTTAAGATAACTTTAATTTGCTTCCACTGCGCTAAGATCAGCTTCGGAATCAAACATTTTTTGGTAGCAGAGCGTGGTTGCTTTATTGCAACATAGTTAGCCGTAATTTAGTATTAAGCGTGTTTTTATATTACCCACATATTTTATTAATTTTGGAAAATATTGTTTCGGTTTTTGTGACTGTATTGTTTGCCTAGTGAACGGTACCTTATCGGTAAGGTCTAGGCCAGTCAACTAACATTTATTTTGTGGTATTTGTTTATTGGTTTTCGTTTTTATTAAGTCGAGTGTGTAAAAGTTGGTACCATGGCTCCCTCGATCGCCAGGTATAAGGCTGCTATAAAGACAGAATTAAGGTGGTTTACTACCACAGCGGCAATGATCGGCCGCGAGGACCGAGAGGACGCGCTCTTGAAAAGTGCACTACAGGCAGATGAACGGGTTCGGGTTGTGTCGGAACACCTCACAGAGTGCCTCATGCTCCTTGAGGAAGCTCCTAACCCTGAAGATAAGGAGCTGGTTGAGGGCGATGTAAGCCAGTGCTTGGAGCTGGCACAGGACATTGCGCAGGCAGCTGCGGACATATCTAGGCGACGTGACGGAAAGGAAAAGCCATTCCGTGGTAAAGTGGGACAAGGATTACAGGTGCCTCTTCCGCCTGTTACGGTTCCAGTCTTTGCAGGCGATTACGCCGACTGGCCGGCGTTTGAGGACCTGTATAGCAGTGTGGTCCACACACGGACGGACATAACGCCGGCGTACAAGATGGCTCAGCTGATGTCCAGGCTACATGGAGAGCCTCATGAATTGCTGACGCATTTGGCTGTCTCGGATAGCAATTATGAGGTGGCGTGGAAGATCCTTACCGACCGGTATCGAAACAAGCGCCTGATTGTAGACAGGCTGTTAGACCAGTGGCTGTCAATACCAACCATAACGCGAGGTACGGACCTCCGCGAGAAAATCTTCCACCCAGTCAGTGTCGCGGTCAGCGCACTAGAGCGACAGGGTTTGCCAGTGGCGGGCTACGGTTATATCTTGGTCCACACAGTGCTTCGCCGCCTGCCGAGCGAAATGGTCGCTCGATTCGAGCAGCTACATGGGGCAAGTCCTCGGACCACCTCCCGACCTACGAGGATCTGAAGTCGTTCCTCGAGGCCGAAAGCAGGCGAGTGGACGTCCAGGCTGGTGAAGCCCCTCGCAAGGAGACCTCTGCCCCTCGCCACCCGGAACGGCCGGGTGCACCGGCGCGAGGAGGCAACAGTGGGCAACCCAGGCGGTACAACACCGCATTGGAATCAGGGTGTGCCTACTGCAGGAGACAGGCCACGGGGTGGCAGCGTGTCAGGAGTTTGCTGCGCAGCGGGTTCAGAGGAGACGGGGTGTGGCACAGCAGAGGCGTTGGTGTTTTCGGTGCCTGGGGCCGCATCAGGTGCGAGTGCCCTTCAAGCACCAACTGTAGGTACTGCCAGGGTGCACACCATCCGCTGCTCTGCATGAATCGCTCCGGAGGCGCCGGGGCAGCGCTGGATCGGATCAGCGAAGGAGCCTGCCCACCAAGGAGGGAGCAACGCTCCCACCCCTCAAGGAGGAGCCCACCTCCGCATCGGTCACAGGGACAGGCAGGGGACGTCAACAGACGGAGCCCACTTACCCAGGACGTGGGGACGATCCCCACCACGGCAGCAGGTGCCGGATTGGGGAAGAGCGGCACAGGAACGTGGCCAAGGACACCCATCCCAGGTACGGGATTCAACGGGCGGGTGTCAGGGAGCACTAGGCAGCCACCAGGGTACATGCAGTATTCTGCGGGCTTGAGCCACCTGGTTGGGTCTCAAGACCCACGCATGCCCCCGCCTATGCCTGAGTACCCGCGGCTACAGGCGCAACCTCGGTACGGACGTTTGCCGTCGGGGTACTATAGAACTCCAGCCATGGCCTTTATGGGCAGACCTCCAAACAACAGGAGGGGGACCCATACACAGGTTTGGGTAGTGAGGATACCCCGCGGGACGCGGCCTCACCGCGTTTAGATTCCCGCTAGGTAATCGCCGCCTACTCATCAGCTTCGGCTCCCCGTCCAATCACGGTACTTTTGCCAACGGCTAAGATTTGGGTATGGGGATACGGTGGCCGGACCATTCAAGTAAGAGCCCTACTGGATACAGGGGCTCAGGGATGTATTGTATCGAGTAAGCTGGTGAGTAGGCTAGGCCTAAATGTACGGCCAAGTGAGGATGAAGCTGTAGGCATCGGGGCCTAAATGTGCCTGACATTCGGGGTCAGACGAACTTTGAGTTCGCATTAGGTAGCACATGTACAGGGTCAGCTATCAAGTCTCAGCCGTGGTGCTGGATGAAGTGGTTGGGAAACTCCCTCAGGTTAGGTTACCACCAACGGTACGAGGGTTAACCACAGGGTTGGAGTTAGCTGATCCTGATTTTGATACTCCTGGTACGGTGGACGTACTTCTCGGGTCAGACGTCCTCGGGAGATTATGGTGCGGTAGGAAGAAGGTACTCCAGGAAACTGGTTTGGTGGCCGTAGATACCACAGGGGGGTATGTTGTTTTCGGCCCAGTTTGGAGACCTCAGGACCTACCAGAAGGGGATCCGGTCCTCTATGGTAGTGTGCTGTCAGAGGTGCTGCAGAGGTTTTGGGAGTCTGAAGAGCCGCCCACGGCGGACAGACGGAAGCCAGAGGATGACGAGTGCGAGTTGTTCTATCAATACAACACTGCGAGATGCCCGTCAGGCAGATTCGTGACCAGGCTACCTTTTCTCCCAAACCGCCCCGCTTTAGGTAGTTCGCGACAGCTCGCGGAACGGAGACTACTCGGAATGGAGCGGAAGATGAGGCGAGACCCAGCACTTCGGCAGAAGTATATAGAATTCATGCGGGAATATATTCAATTGGGCCACATGTCGGTGTCCAGCCTGGATTGGAGGTGTGTCGAGCATTATTACATTCCACACCTGGCTGTCTTGAAGTCACCTGAGGCGAAAATACGGGTGGTGTTTGACGGTTCTGCTCCTACCTCGAATGGTGTGTCTGTGAACCAATGTTTGCACGCGGGTCCTAAATTGAACCGGGACATTGTGGACATTCTCACAGACTTTCGGTTACACCAGGTAGCGTTCGTCGCAGACGTCAAAATGATGTTTCGCCAAACCATGATACATCCGGATGACCGTCGGTATCAGCTGATTTTGTGGCGTGAGAGCCCAGATGAGCCGATGGTCACATACGAACTTAACACGGTGACGTATGGACTTAAGCCAAGTCCGTATTTGGCAGTACGTACGCTGCGAGAGTTGGCCGCACAGGAAAGGGTAAGATATCCTCGAGCCGCAGCAGTGCTGGATCGCGACGTCTACGTGGACGATATCTGCACGGGTGCTGATAGCGTGGAGCAGGCGCTAATTCTACGAGACGAGTTGATCGCGATCATGGGTTCAGGAGGTTACGAGTTGCGGAAATGGTTGTCCAGTTGCCCAGAGCTCCTGGCCGGTTTGCCAGGCGAGTTCCATCAGGACCCGCACCTCTTTGAGAACCCGGACAATCCAAACACGTTGGGCATCCTCGGGGTGCAATATAGGCCAACGCATGACGTATTCACGTACAAGATCGAGCCCGACCTTTTGGAAAACTTGGACTAAGCGGTCGGTACTGTCGACAATCGCTAGAACGTTCGATCCTAGCGGATGGATCGCCCCGGTTACGTTCATGGCGAAGTGCTTTTTACAAAGGTTGTGGCTAGCCAACTTAGGATGGGACGACCAACTCTCCGGAGAGTTGTTGAAGGATTGGCTCAAGTTTGTGACCACCTTACCAGGGATTGTGCACATCGCGATACCCCGCAAGTTAGTCCCATCGGTGGGATGTAAGGCTACCCTACATGGGTTTTGTGACGCCTCGGAGCGAGGGTACGCGGCAGCTGTATACCTTCGGACAGCAAGTTCAACGGGAACTGTGCACGTGCGTCTGGTTATGGCCAAAAGTAAGGTGGCACCAGTCAGAACTAGATGGCAGGGGCAGCTCTTCTAGCGCGCTTGCTAAATCATGTAACCTGCAATCTGCGTGGTACCATCAACTTGGATGAAACGGTGTACGCGTGGACTGACAGTCGGATAGTTCTGTGCTGGTTGCAGACGTCGGTACATACACTTGAGGTTTTCGTGGCAAATCGGGTGTCACAGATTACGGGGTCGGAAACTCCGTTAGTGTGGAGGCACGTACCGGGAGAATGGAACCCAGCGGACTGCGCTTCGCGCGGGTGCAGGGCACCTGATTTGGTGAGTCACCCACTGTGGTGGGGACCTCAATGGCTGACTGAGTCGCCGCAGGAATGGCCATTCAACGAGTGCAGGGCGCCGCTTGGGCCACCTGATCGAGGTTTGCGAGTGAACGTGGGGCAACTCGTACCGAAGCCTAACCCAGCTTTCTTGCTGGAACGGTATAGCTCCTCGACAAACTTCTTGGGGTGACAGGTTGGATCAAACGGTTCGTGAACAACTGCAGGAAGCCTCAAGCAGAACGGAACTTTACACCTGTCCTCTCGCCTGCGGAACGGAATGCGGCTCTATGCTCATTGGTTAGAGTCGTCCAGGCGGAACATTTTGAAGAGGAGGTCAGGCTGCTCAGGGATGGACGTGGAAAGCTGAAGGGAGGAATTGTGCGCCTCAACCCATTCCTGGATGAGCAAGGTATGCTCAGGGTTGGAGGCAGACTTCGGAACGCTAGCCTGCCCTTTTCGGCTCGGCATCCACTGTTACTTCCCAAAAGGGGACCCTTAGTTGAGCTCTTAGTCAGGGATCGTCATGAGAAAAACTCGCACGCGGGCTGTAATGCGCTATTGGCCATCCTACAGCGCGAGTTCTGGATCTTATCGGGACGACGAACGGTACGTAGCGTTGTGTTTAGGTGCTTGCCTTGTTACCGCTTGAAGGCAGCCACAATGCAGCCACAGATGGGAGATCTCCCACCGGACCGGGTGACGGAGGCCTGGACGTTTGCAGGTGTGGGAACGGATTTTGCAGGCCCTTTCATGGTAAAGGCATCACGCCTACGGAACGCAAAGTCTATCAAGGCGTACTTGTGCGTGTTCGTGTGCCTAGCCACCAAGGCCGTCCACTTGGAGCTCGTGGCCGACCTATCTACGGAGGCCTTTTGGCAGCGCTGGAGAGATTTACGTCGCGACGAGGGCGACCAGCGCTGATCAGGTCGGATTGTGGTACCAACTTTAAGGGTGCTGATCGGTGTATGAAGGAAATTGTAACGTTCTTAAGGGAGAACGAAGAAGCCATCAGCACGGGCCTCTCCGTCAGGGCATTACCTGGGTGTTCGATCCACCAGCGTGCCCTCACTGGGGTGGTATTTTTGAAGCGGTTGTAAAGTCCGCTAAGACGCATTTGTTGCGCGTTGTAGGGTTAACAATTTTGACTTTCGAGGAGCTGGCGACCGTGTTTTGTAAAATTGAGGCTGTACTCAATTCGCGTCCTTTGTGTCCGCTCAGCTCAGACCCAAATGATTTAGAGGCCCTGACGCCAGGGCATTTCTTAATTGGCCGCCCACTTAACGCCTTGCCGGAATATCCCTATACGGAGGTGAATAGCAATCGTTTGTCGCGTTATCAGTTGTTGCAGCAAATGACTCAAAACTTTTGGAAGCGTTGGTCGCTTGAGTACTTGCACATTCTGCAGCAACGCCTTAAGTGGACGGACAGGACTGAACCCCCCTGCATTGGGGATCTCGTTCTGGTTAAGGATGCCAACCTACCGCCACTGCGTTGGCGCCGGGGGCGCATTCTCAACCTGTTTCCGGGTAGTGATGGCACTCCTCGAGTTGCAGAAGTTCAGGTGGGGGATTCAGTCCTTAAGCGAGCAGTAGCTACATTATCACGCCTGCCATGCATAGAGCGGACCGATGGGTCGGTCCGGGGCGGGTGAATGTTTAGTTTTCGTATAAAATGGGCGCGTGGTGCTGGCAACACTGCTCTGTCATTGTCACGTCCTCTGCCGTCGCCCGCATCGTGGATGCGAAGTTTAATTATAAATAAGTAATTTAGTGTGCTTTCGGTTTTCTCGTGTGGTTTTCGGTGGGGAAGTGAACCAAGTGATTTTTGGTTCCGGCGCTTTGATTGAGAGTCACGCGACCGCCGGCAAAATATAACCTCACTTTTCGTTGGCTCGCGTCGTGGCTGCCGATAGCTACGTATTTTAATTATAAATGATTGGAGGCCAACGGGGCCGATTTCTCATTCGGAGAGAAATCTTTTAGTTATTTTGTGTTAAAAAACATTATGTGATGTCGAACTGTGAACTATAGTGCAGATTGGAGGAAAGGAGTTCGAGAACGAGCGGATGTTCCAGTGCCGTGAGTTTAGGTTATTCCCTATTCCTGTGCTCCTCACAATATCCTGAATACCTGATTCCTGTCATACTTAAACTCACAAAGAAACGGCGTCATCGTTCGCTCGGTAAGCAATTCGTTGCTGGGCCCTGTTTAAGTAGATTTTGGAAACAAGAATTTCTCGGCCAGAAACTTTCCGGAGCAGAATTCTCTCATTAAATTTATTTTATTTAGCTATAGTAAAGAGCACTACGAATCGTAGTCAAATGTTGTTCCGAGGCTGATCGACCATTTAGTTTTAGATTTTAAGATAACTTTAATTTGCTTCCACTGCGCTAAGATCAGCTTCGGAATCAAACAGTTGCGATGAGCGAAACTCAAATTTCCGATGAATTTGACGTAGTAATTCAAGATACTAATGTCGTAGGCGGGCGATGAAAGATTAAAATGATGTAATACGTTAGGTCGTTGCACTTTCTTGGCAACATCAAGAACGGGGAAACTCATAAGTCGTTCATCACCAGGGATTATAGTGATATCGTGGACACCAATGAACATTTTAAAATTCTTCTGTCTTGTAATCGTATCGAAAAATTACCGATTAACGCTAGGATGGCGAGTTTACGTAACGCATTGATTTATGGGAATTCAAAAAATAGACCAGACAGTTTTACCCGCAAATAGAACTTTATGGTATTAATTATTTCTGAGGCGCAACTACATAAGTACTGCTTTAAGAAAAGGTCAAACGGTGAGTCAATTGACATGATTGACGATAATTTCCAATCTTACCATTTGTGTGTTCCGGAGTCGAATACAAGATCTCCAGATCAAGACTGAAAGGCCAAAACACAAGAGATTACAGACTTTTGAATAAAAATTATAGTTTCCCCAACAGCTGCAAGAATTTCTGCCAGTTTGAAACTCGCCGGGCCCACTTCCAACTAAGCTGTTACAACACTTTTGTGCAAAACTTTTCTTGCGAAAATTGTTTTCAGTTTTGAAGCCTGTCCCTTAGGCGGTTTCAACAGTGCTAATAATCGCCCATTTATTTAAACGCCTTCCTCGTAAAGTTTGAAATTACGATGCTGTGATGGCCTGAAGTTGTCAAAAGCACACTGTGGCTTTCATACGCTGTGGAAATTATGAAATTGAGGCTGTAAAATTTGAATACCTACGCAATGTTGGGTGTCAAATCTATAATGTGTTGAAATTTACATTAGGTAACCTATTGTGTGTTATTTTAGTGGGGCTGGTGTCGTGTGGGGCATTCATTGTCGATCATAAAACAGTAAACAATTCATAGGTCTTTGGCTGGCGGCCAAGTCCGGTCAGTCACTAATTGGATCCACTGCCCGTTAGACCCAGTGGGCCTTACCACGAAAAAGTTAGACGGCGTTGAACGCGTGTTTATGTAATATCGCTATCCATACCAAAAATAGCCTTAGACACACCTTCAACGCGAGTCTAATTTTATTGTGGTAAGGCCCAGTGCCGGTTTATCTGGTGACTTGTATTTTATTTACCTACTGTACTGAATCTGTCACTAATAAGACCAACTATTGGTAAACAAATTGATTAACGGCTTAGTTTTTTTCGTGATGTTTTTAAAAACATTTATTTCTTTGTTTACACCGTTCAGATGCGGTATGCACTTCGAACCAAACTTCATTTGCTTCTTGAGTGACAGGTTCAATAATAAAATGCGATGTCCAATAAATTCTACCATTGGGTCCTATTTTAAGTGGGCCTAATAAATGGACGACTGGCCAAGACTGGTTCGACTGTCAATTAGCTACTAGATTTGTTTAGTTTAATGGCAGAAATAAATAGATCGCATGACTTTGCTTCCTGCTTGGTAGAATAACAGTGTCACGCTTATTTACGCTTATTGGCTAGATTTACCTGTAAAATACAACAAGCCAAATGGTGCCTGCTAAATTACACGTATCTACCAAATGATAATTACCTACAGTGCGTATATTGGTTCGAGGGAGGCGTATTTTCGAATATGAACAAATCTGATTTGATCTGATTTCACAGTATGTTAGGCTTGATGGTAGCCGATTGGGTCAGGAATACTAGGTATACTGCGTTTTAGGACGAACACTTCTGATCTGCTGCCCGTACTGCAGCTAAGCTAAAATTTGATTGCGCCGGTCAAGTTTGTTGTATGCCAGAAGATCTGTGGGTAAAAAGAATAATTTTGACATATATACGTAATAACGAGATGTCGACGTGGAAACACATTAGGTTCAGCAAAGACTGGCACTTGGAGGCAAGGAAAGAGAAAAAGGACGCCTTTTCTAAACAGTAGGACGATACAGTCTAATTTAGATAAGATAAATCTGATTTCGCATGCGCAACTCTTAGTACGTGTGCGCGTGAGCTGCATGAGCTCATACCACCGTCTCCTTTCTTCCATCGGACATCCAGACGCACGGCCGGCTACCATCCGTTCTTAGTTGATATACCCACATTACGCACTAAGCGCTTCAAATCATCTTTCATTATGCGCACGGCTAAAGAATGGAATTCCCTGCCTGCGTCTGTATTTCCGAGTGCATATAACCTGAATCTCTTTAAGTCTAGAGTGAATAGGCATCTACTGGGCAAGCTCGCTCCACCGTAGATCCCATCTCTGCTCTAGGGTGAGATTGGGGTCAAGAGTAAGCCCATCATAAATAAAAAAAAAAAAAAAAAACGTATGAATACCGATACAAAAAAAAATGTGAGTTACTGCCTGTTCCAGCCTGGCCCCGCTTTGATAAATAATCTTTAGGCTATTCTTTAACAATGCCGACCGGGGCCTAGTCGGCCGACTTAAAAAAAAACGGCCGCCATTTCAAACTTTTTTATTGGCCGTAATTTAGTATTTTTGTTATAACTCTGTATATGCCACAAAATCGTCACTTTGACTATTCATGCCTACTATCTGTGTATAATTCAATCAAAACCATCATACGTAAGTTCAAAAAGTTTTTAACTCACTCCCAGTTTCTATTTAAAAGTATGATCGTAAATAAAAATGCCAGCGTCGCGGAGGTCCTCAAGATCATCTTAGCAACTGACTTGTCCTAATTTATTGTAGCAAAAAACGTCTTTTGATCTGGACTAATGAGCAATTTTTTTGTTTCTTTGTAGAGCTAGAATAAGACAAGTTTTCATAAGTGACACAATTCAGCGACACATTGATTTAGCTTGGTTTTAAATTGATGTTTCTTTAAAGAAAGGAATTGTATTTGCAATGTAAAGAATAGTCAAGACTAATTTAAATCCTGAAAAGCAACTAATTTCTTTTCTGTTTTCATCATAACAATCTTAGCCGTGAGTGAGAACGTAGTTCTTGTAGATGTTCGATATTAGTAGAAAAATATTCACACCGACACATTTAGGTCTACCAAAAACTTTCGCTGTAATTTTTATCTTTTATGAGAAAAGCTCTGTTTGAAATCTCTTACTTCGAAAAGAGTCAGTGTTCAAATTAAACTTCCTATAGTCAAGAAGTACAGGCTACATAAAGTAAAAGTCAAGAAGACCACTCGCTGCGGTATGGTGTATGGAACCCGTGGTTGTATGGCGATTCCTTTCTCACTAGAGTTTACCACCAAATGGAAAAGGTAGCGCCATATGCCCGCCATACGGCAGCGACTGTAGCGAGTGATCTTCTCAACCTATAGTTAATTTGTCAATTCCAGTGTATGGGTCGTTGAGCCACCGTAGTAAGTAAGTAAGTAAGTAAGTGTATGGAAAAGGGTGCCGTCGCAACAGTTGGTACACGAACTCTATACTGCAAAGATTTTATCGCACGAAAATAGTATCTAAAGAAATCTTCTGTCGAGTGGAATACATAGTTGACGAAGGACCCGTTGATCTCCGAAGTCAGAGTTTTAAAACAACTTACTACTACTAACCAGCATCTAATATGGTTGTGTAACGACCGCTTTTTAGTAATTAATCCATTATTCATCATAGACAGCAACAAGAACAGATAACTAAACATGCACTGCGAAACACAAAACCATCTTTTTTTTTCAGTTATCAGGGGGTTCAGATTGCAATAACCTAACTAAACTGGGATTAAATTCACAAAGTTACAACTAATGTCAACTTTATCGGAATCAAATCTGAGTCTTTCGTAACCTGTCGCTACTAGACCACTAAACCATGGACGCCGATTTTATCGCAAGAAAATAGTTTCCAAAGTGTATTCTACGAAAGCGAGCCGATTTAACGGCTAGTTCAACAGAGATTTTATTGTCTGGTGAAATTGGGTCGCGAACAGCTGACGGCAATAACTTTCAGGCAACTGACAGTGCTTACTTATCAAGAATCTTGTTTGAAACGTTTCATTAACAATGAATTAGTTTATAATGGGTCTCATTTGGACTTTGAACTGAAGAACTAAAAGCATTCATTGTTCGTTGTAACTTGGCTGTGTCACATGCGGAATAAAATAGAAAACTTCTGTTGTGATTTTAATCTTTTTCAGATATTTTTGATGTAATTATGTAAACTAACACCAAGAACAATTTATCTACAACCAAAAACATAAAGAATCTATAAAAATAACTTTTTACGAAACCTTTTGCATTTTGACTGGCATTTTTGTAGCTTTCGTAGACAGCTACGGCGTAGCAACTCGTAGCGAGGTCTACTACGAAATTAAGTAATATTATACAACAAGTTAAGACCTTTCAGCCTACCGCATTATGGGATCTACGTAAGCTGGTTTTTCATACAGTTAATCAGAAAAAATCAGCGTAGCTTGATCTCTTGAAGAGGTAGGTTAATGTGCTGCTGATAATACCCAATATCTATCATCACATTAGGCATAACTTTTTTTCATAGAACATAGTTCTTTATGTCATTTCTTTTTCTGTTTTATTTTCGTCGTTCTCATAAGCTTTTCTTTCAAGTGTTCAGTAACATTTATTACTTCACCGTTTCGGGAGCAGGCCCTCGACCCGGAAGCGTCGGCTTACCTGCGGAAGAAAATATGGATCGTGAAAATATTGTAAGAGGAAAACATTATGAGGAAGCACGAGAATAAATAAAAAGGGGAGATGAATTGGCGCGGTTTTGATGAGAAAGGCGTGTAACGCCGGTTTAGAATAGAATCATCCACCTCATATCTTTCCCGTGTGTGTTAAGAAGCGATTATAAGTGATTTGAGAGTTGATTTTTGCAATTTCTTGGCGACAGACTGGCAATCTGTCACTATGGTGATACACGGTCTTCTGAATGACTCTCAAACTTTTGTCAACGCTGTGTAAATGGCCCTTTTTCAGCTTTTTTCGATCCGCATACCCCGTAAAGGATATCTGTTTAATAGAAACTATTTATAGTAGACCTTTACCGTGTGATGCCGGCTTCGAACAGCATCACCCCAATTCTACACGTGGGTGTCCAATAAAGCAACTAAGGGACAATTCAGCATTGTTTCCTTTGAATTAAACATCTTGCCCTCGCCAATCTACCTGCCAAGCTTGGTGAGTATGGCAATCTACCTGCCAAGCGTGGTGAGTATGGCAATCTACCTGCCAGGCGTGGTGAGTATGGCAATCTACCTGCCAAGCGTGGTGAGTATGGCAATCTACCTGTCGTGTGTGGTGAATTTGACATGTAACAATGGTTATCAATAAAGAATCTGTATCTGCATCTGTACCCCCGATACAAAAATGGCCCATGTCCAGCCATGGAGTGTTGTGGCTGTAAAGGTAAGGCCCTTTAAAGAATTCATGACTTGGCAATGAATTCGTTCGACTAAGTAAATAACAGGATAACACGTCAAATATTTAAAGACAAACGTAAGATGGTTCAGCACAATGTGCTCGTTAGGAATAGATTTAGGTAAGGTAACTTAGACACAATTTATCACTAGTAAGTCTACATACAGAAACTCAAATACGAAGCTTAAACGTAGGTAAACACTGAATTTTAAACTTTCGCGGTTGTTTACACTATTCATAGTCATAATTTTAACCAAGTTTTGTCGTCGATTTTTGATTTATTTCGAGTTTCCGATATTTAAACCTGGTTACAACGCCATACGGCTGTTACAGCCAGGGCCAACCGTATGGTAGCAACACAAAAGCATTCCCAATGAGGTTTTATGTCTGGTAGGCGGCCGGTCATAAAATTCAGCTAAATACTTTTGCAACACGATTTTGTAATCAACGAAACGTGTTGCGCCGACCCCAAGTGATTGGGATAAGGGCAAGAAGATGATGATGACAACGCCATACGGGTACCTGTGATAATGACACTTGTAACAGCGTCTAAATATCGGAAACATAGACGTAAAATTTCCTAAAGCCACTACCGACTTCACTACAAACTACGCTGTTCCGAAAATCGCAATAATAATAGATCAGATCAGACAAACAGTAAGTATCGGTCACATACCTCAGTCTGGGTCTTAGACAACCGCCTGGACTACAGCCAATACAGTTGCCTAGCCACTAGGGATGTGTATAAATAATCGATTTTCACAATAACCAATGATTCTTTCCGAAAAACTAAAAAATAAATAAATAAATGTACAAAGCGTGTGTTTGATGGGCGTAGAGCTCAAGGTGATGCCTGGTTCACTGGTCTCGGAAACAAAAGGCAAAAACGATATCTAAACCAGTCTCCAATTCCACCTTCATTTGTAGAGCATGCGGAAAGTCATGCCGCTCCCGTACCGGCTTTATAGAGCCATGAAAAATCTTGCCTCAGACACTGAATAAATCGTCTGTCACAAACGTATGAGGCCAATGATGAAATGAACAATAGTTTCTTAAACTTTACATATTATTGTACATAATTTGTTTTCATGCACCGAATGGTATTTGCATCAACGAAATATTTTGGATTTTATGTCCCTAGTTATAATTTGTTTCGGCAGTATATATAGTCTTTATTTTAGGATTAAAAACTTTTGTTGTAGAAAATCAAGTAAACCAATTTTGTAAATAAGAAATTTCTACCTAGAAATAAGCTGTACCTGTTGTGTCTTTTATCTTTATTTCTTGTATTTTGTATAATATTCTTGTGTGCAATAAATAAAAGAAAAAACTTTATTATTTGAAAATGTATGTTGTTTTGGACTTTATCTACTTATGTTTAATCGATTTCCCCCTGACTAGAAAATAATCAATTATTAACAAATCGATTTTTGTGACTAAAGTCGCATCACTCAACTCGCCAAACTGCAAAGGGCGGGCTGAACGGCACATTTTCAAGGGGCGAAACGTCTGGCTTGCTAATCATTGGCAGATAAAGGGTTTTAAGGGTAAGGAGCTTTCGAGGTTTAGTTAAATCAAGTAAAATATTTGATAAGGATATTTTTAATTAATTGATTTATTCGTTTCTATTGTCGCATCACTCAACTCGCCAAACTGCAGTAGGCGGGCTGTACGGCACATTTTGCAAGGGGCGGAACGCTCGGCTTGCCAATCATTGGCAGATAAAGAGTGATAAGGGTAATTGCCTTTGTGGTTGCGTTAAATCAAGTAAAACATTTAAAAAAGGCCGATTTATCTAAGAAATTAGATTCTTTTTTTACGGACTAGAATTGATCGATATTACAAAAATCGATTATTTGTTCCTAAAGTCGCATCCCTCAACTCGCCAAACTGCAGTAGGCGGGCTGAACGGCACATTTTCTATAGGGCGGAACGTATGGCTTGCTAATCATTGGCAGATAAAGAATTTTAAGGGTAAGGAGCTTTTGTAGTTTAGTTAAATCAAATAAAACATGTGATAAAGATCTTTTTAAGTGATTTTCACGGACTACAATCGGTCGATATTACAAAAAATCGATTATTTGTTCCTACAGTCGCATCACTCAACTCGCCAAACTGCAGTAGGCGGGCTGAACGGCACATTTTCCAAGGGGCGGAACGCTTGGTTTGCCAATCATTGGCAGATAATTAGTTCCAAGAGTCATTTATTGCCTTTGTGGTTGCGTTAAATAATAATAATAAAAAAAAATTAAAAAAAGGCCGATTTAAAAAAAAATAGAAGGTCTATTTTTCGGACTACAATTGATCGATATTAGAAAAAATCGATTATTTGTCACTAAAATCGCATCACTCAACTCGCCAAACTGCAGTAGGCGGGCTGAACGGCACATTTTCCAAGGGGCGGAACGCTGGGCTTGCCAATCATTGGCAGATAATTAGTTCTAAGAGTCATTTATTGCCTTTGTGGTTGCGTTAAATCAAGTAAAACATTTGAAATTGGCAGATAAAGAGTTTTAAGAGTAGGTAATGCCTTTGTTGTTGCGTAAATCAAGTAAAACATTTGAAAAGGCTAATATTAAATAAATTTTCCCGGACTAGAAATGATCGATATTACGAAAATCGATTATTTGTCACTAAAGTCGCATCACTCAACTCGCCAAACTGCAGTAGGCGGGCTGAACGGCACATTTTGCAAGGGGCGGAACGTCTGGCTTGCTAATCATTGGCAGATAATTAGTTCTAAGAGTGATTGTCTTAATGCCATACAGTATCATAATTTTCTATTGTTTATTGTCGGAATGACATGTATAATTAAAGTGTATCGTAATTTAAATTTAAAGTGTGACATAAGTGCAACTAACGCCGTTCAGTAGAATATTTTGTCTGAAACACAATTACACAAAGTTGTAGATAGGCAGCTATAACCTGTTATTAAAGTCACTAAGATGCAATAAAACCTTGTTTGAATTGTATACTTTAGTTATGTAAGCAAACATAATAATTAGTCATATTTTTTCTATCTTTATCGTCTTTCTGTTTTTTTATGTCTCCAATCCATAACTAGATTTACAAAAAGTAGGTACCCAGTTACCAGCCATGAATATTATTCCGTTTGAGGGCGCCACTAGTCTGACATATACATAAGCCGAAATATATTGTGGTGCAAATCGGTTCAAACATTATTAATGCAAATTTTGATGTGATTTGATGATAAACTACTAAAATTACTCGTACCTCATTAGGAATACTTAGCATAACATCATTGGCATTTCCAAATATCTATTCTGTGGATCAACATAGATTGAGCACCTAAGTTATTGTATGTTGTAAAAAAATATGAGACCGCGGTGTTTTTAAACCTATTATGTTTGAAAGTTTGACATCTAGGTTATTTTTTTTGCTCATTTCGAAACCTACAGTACGGCCGTTCAAAATCATGTTATTGTAAATTAAATTAAATTAATTATTTAAAAGTACGTTTCTACACAAATAATTAAATTCATTTATGTAAAAACATATGGTATTTTTTATTTCTTGACGTGTCTTCTAGTATGGGTTTGACAACTGTCAAATTTGGCCTATTTAAACGGCCGTATACAAGCAAAGTCACTGCAAACCCGCATCATCATACCGTTAACGCAGTGGCTACCCCGCAAGAAAGATCAAGCGTAATTTTCTCCATTTTCTTCTTATCTATTGACGCACAAGACACGTACTAAAAGTTTACGTTCAGTAGTTGTAAAGTGCCGTCTTGGTACTTGTTAATCGCTTCTTTACTGCTCATGTTTACTTGGTTGGTTGGTGAACACCCGCAGAGAATAAATGATTCAGAAGCAACCCTAACAGACACGAGAGAAGCCATGTAAAACTCATCTAGATACACTAAAAACACTAGAGAAATAAACAGAAATCTTAATTCAACCAAAATGAGCAAGTCAACCATGTAATTAAATCGAAGTTTTAGTTTTAAATCACGGTTTTAATTTCGGGAGCTTTTGGAATCGAGCCTCGATAGATTCAGAGTGAAGCCATAGGTATAAAAAGTCTTCTCAAATACTTCTTTGTAGAATATTCAAAATGCTCTTCTTCACTTAGTACGACAGTGCACTTTTGCGACCTCAAATCTGATTGAGAATAGTTTTGCATATCTTCACTGTGGTTATTCCAAAAGCTCTCTCATGAACATTCCTTTACTCTGAGGGTTAAGATAAAGAGCTCCTTCAAGTGCTAACCAAACGATGAGGTTATTTGTCTGCCGTCTGCTGGAGTATTTTCGTTTTGTACGTTTGTTTGTGCCTACGGAATAGGATGTTGTTTATGGCACCTAATTTTGCACTTAACGTCTGTTGTATTATTTGTAGCCGATGCGTGTTTCGTACAATGTTTTTGATGTGTGTAAGTAAAATTCATTGATGTCGCTAGTGTCGAATTACAACGTTGGTATAGATAGACACAAATTAGGAAAACGGCGCGCGAGCGGTATAGATGTGTTTACGTTCAAGTAGATAGATGAAAAGAAAGAAATTAGATGTCCTGGTATGCGATACGTGCAATATACGGCGCTAAAATTTATTTCCCTTCCTATACAAGCTAGGTACTCTATGCGGGACTACTAAGAACTCGTAGGTGGAACCCTATAATCGGATAACTGGAAATAAATAATAATAGGGTTGATACTGAGCGACGTTGCTATACCCACACTAAGTAGCACCTACTCGTGCCTGTTACTACTACCCACACGTAGAAACGTGGTTTATTTGATCTGTATACCAAAAGGATGACATTTTGATAGCACTTAGCATTTGATATTGATGCGTAACTTCAAATTGGGATACCTATTCGATATGTTGTCAAATTAATATTTATACGTTGGAAGAGCTGTAACAATTATGGCTCAAAAACGCCGTTTTTTTCTTTTAAAAGCAACTATGTCGGGATAGAAACAACTCAATATAAGGTAGCAGTAGGTATAAGAACCTAAATCATTTTCGGATTTATTTTTCTGTAATCCTTACCTATCAGCCGTTTTTTCCCGAAATTTTACTGTCGAAAACATTGAGAAACCTGATACTATTTCCACTCCGCGCCGGTTCACCCACAAACCTGGATTCACCAGTCCACTTAGACATTACAAGATTTCCTGATAGCGGGTACCGGGTTCATATCCCGGCGAATAAGGGTCTTATCATACTAGTGACTTGGGGGCGGCTGCGCGGCGAATGCGTTGCGAATACGCCGCAGCTGCGCACTAAAAGCGTCGCGTATTTGTACAGTCTCTGCTCACTCATGAATAATCCAAAATTAATTACTTAACTTATTTTATTCAATTTTGTCTAATGTTTAAGTTTTGTTACATTTTACGGCAATAATTTGTCGATTTTCTAGATACAGGAACATTTACTGAATCGTACAACATAGTCTTTGTCCGGCTTGTCGGTATTAATCACAAGGAAATCTAAACTTTAAGAACGATTTTCAATAGCGATTAATCAATAGATATGTTCAATAGCGTGAGACCCTGTACCTTGGAAAATATTAGACAATACGCGATGAAAAAGTTGCGTATGCTACGCGACCGCGAAGTATTCGCTGCGCAGCCACGGAGTGTTCGCAACGCATCCTCGCCGCGCGCCCCTCCGCTCCGCAGCCGCTACTTTACCGCTAGTATGATAAGGCTCTAAGATCATTGCAACAGGTGAGCTGTTGGACTGTCGCCAGCAGTCAAGTACCTGGGTTAGGAAAAGGGCAACGGTGACTTTCAATTTGTTAAGAGCTTTGTTTGAAATTGTTACCGTTTTAACCAACTAGAAAAATGGAGGTTGACGTTTCGAGCCGAGTGTAACATTCTTAGAACTCGTATAAATTTATATCTATAGTTTTTATACCTAGTCTGTTACCAATATCTACAATTATTTTTCAAACTTTTAAGATATTTTTATAAGTCAGACGCTTCGATCGTTACATGGAAAATTGAGTTAGAAAAGTATGTAATTGATATTTAGGTTTACCTACCTATTGATAACTTCCACGAAAATTTGTGTCGATACTGTCGATACGAAGAAATTAAATTTGGATAGAATCCTTAGAGAATAATATAAGTTTATTTTAGTATCTTTTTCCCGAATGCCTCTGGAATTATGTGTGTATCGGGTTTCTGCCTTTTAACACATCTGCTTGTTTATAGTTTTTTTTTTTTTTTAGCTTTCTTACTTTCTTAGAAACACGCTCTTTAGGGTAAGTCCGGGATATATGCCCAACCTTTTTTATTTTTTTCATATATTTTTGTTTAAAAATAATAAGCACATGATTTTCATAAATATCCAAACTTTGGACCATTACTTATTGATTTTGAATGGTTTTTTGAAAATAATTCTATTACTGAACTGTATATTCCAAGTTAAAAATAAAACTGCAAACCGGGATAGATGCCTCACATGCCGTATATTTGCCCCAGAGCGATTTATTTGATGGGGATATATGCCTTTGGTGGGGATATATGCCCTTGGCAAGAAAACAGATATTTTGAACATATAAACATACATTTATACATATTTATTATTTTAGCAAACAAACAACAACAAAACTGCGTTGTCGCCTTGACTGGCTGCATCGTCTCTGGTTGGTCACGTTGTCTCCTTGGCTGGCTGCTTTGTATCTGGTTGGCAGTATTGTCTCCTTGGCTGGCTGCATTGTCTCTGGTTGGCCGCGTTGTCTCCTTGGCTGGCTGCTTTGTGTCTGGTTAGCTGTATTGTCTCCTTGGCTGACTGCTTTGTCTCTGGTAGGCTGCGTTGTCTCCTTAGCTGGCTGCTTTGTCTCTGGTTGGCTACGTTGTCTCCTTGGCTGGCTGCGTTGTCTTTGGTTAGCTGCGTTGTCGCCTTGGCTGACTCGTCGTCTCTGGTTGGCTGCGTCATCTCTGGTTGGCTGCGTTGTCTCTTTAGATGGCTGCTTCGTCTCTAGTTGGCTGCATTATCTCCTTGGCTGGCTGCTTCGTCTTTGACTGTTCAAATATAGACGAATAGAGTTATTACAAATGTCTCTGGTTGGCTATGTTGTCTCATTGGCTGACAGCTGCATCACTGGTTGCCTGCATTATCTCCTTGGCTGACTGTGGCGTCACTAGTTGGCGTCACTAGTTGGCTGCGTTGTCTCCTTGGTTATCTACGTTTTCTTTGGTTGGCTGCTTGGTCTCCTTAGCCTTTTTTTTTTCGTGTGGGTCACCGAGTCGTTCAACAGCCTACTGCAAGTAGCATGACATGTTGTGTAACGACCGCCATCATAGACAGCAACCGGGATCGACGGCTTAACGTGCCCATACGAAACACGGAACTGTAATGTCTTAACCAGACTGTGTCTTAACCAAATATCAACTTTGTGAGTGGCCCCACCGGAAATTTAACCAGGAACCTTCTGCGCGGCAGGCAGTCATACTAACCATTGCATCACATCGGCTGTCTCCTTGGGTGACTGCGTCGATTCTCTGGTTGGCTGCATCGATTCGCTGGTTGACTGCGTTGTATTCTTAGTTGGCTGCGTCGTCTCTTTAGCTGGCTGCGTTGTGTCTTTTGGCTGTTGGCTGCTTTGATTTTCTGATTAACTGCGTTGTCTCTTTGGCTAGCTGCGTCACCTGTTTACCTGGCTGCGTCGTCTCTTTTGCTGGCTGCACCGTCGCTCAGGCTGGTTGCATCCTCGGTCCAAGCAATAATTCGCGGTTGCATGTCAGTTTTACGCTTATATTTGCTGGGCATTTCCAATCTGAAATATAAGACAAACATTAAAGGTAGGCCAAGGATATGTGCCCTTAGGGCAAGGGATATGTGCCCTTAGGGCCATATATCCCAAAAAATATCGGGGCACATATCCTTTTTCACGGGGATATTTGCCCTTATCAGAAATAAATATAAATACTAATATTTTATTTTAAAAAATGCCTTATTAACAAACTACATACCCTAGTCCTTATTTGTACGTAAAAAGAAAGTGCACTTACCTGGTAAATCCAAAGTTATTGAAGGCCAAAATTCGTCCATAAAGTAAAATTCCGAATGTTTGTCACGTCGCCGTCTAAAACACCCCTACGCATATCAACACGCGCCAAAGCTTTGTGGCAGACTGAAGAGGGGAGGGTGTGCAATTGTATAATAAAGTCATTTTTCGTGTGTGTGCTTTACTTTTCACACAACTGTACTGAGGCACATATCCCGCTTGGGCATATATCCCGGACTTACCCTACAGCAAAAGAACTTTCCCGTGAATTCTAAGATCAACAGGTTAAACTGAACGACTTTCCCTAAGGCCCAAAATTTATTGCGAAAAGCTAGACCTCCCTTAAAAAATTGCTAGAAGAGGTTCAATTTCTTTTCAAACTTTGATCTTTGGTCCCTAGGGAAAGTTGTTCAGTATGTCCGTTAAGCTTAGCATTTTTGGGAAAGTGGGTCGTTCGGTAAGTATCTCTCTGTTTACCTACTTACGACATAGCGAACTTTATTTTTTCATATTTCGACCGATGTCCCTTTAAGTAACTTGTTTAGTTTCATGGACTAGTATAATTTATTAGCAGTATTTTTTTACATAGGGTAAAGTACGGATAGTTGCGCACCTTTTGGAAAATGCTTTATAACTCAATAATTAAGAACTTATTTACAAAATTATCTTTACAGATTAGAGGATTGATCTTTGAAGCCCTAATTCATGAATTAAATTTTTATTGTTTTGTTGTAAATCCAGTTTTATTTGACCTCTTGAAAAAGGGATAGTCGCGCACCCGCACGGATAGTTGCGCAGCTCTAAAAAGTCATGGGGGGATACTTGCGCTTTGAAGATTACCTAGGTGACTTACTATGAAATTTGTACTTTATTTAAATCAAACCAATTTGAAATTAATTTGATTAAATACTTATTTTAAAAATCGAATAGGCCTCCGGACCTTAATATTTATGCTATTTCTAAAGTTATTGAGTGCTAAGTCTATATTTCAGTAAAAAAAATGTATCAACGCGTAGGTAGCATAAAAATTTATTTTGAACAACGTCCATATCTAGACTGTAATTTAGAAGCATTTTATCCATCTGCAACATACTAAAATAAACAAAAATATCAATCTGCGCAACTATCCCCCAAAGCGCAACTATCCGTCCAAAAAACCTGCGCAAATATCCTTTTTGGTACGGATAGTTGCGCATTCAATTAAAAAAATAATGATTTGATATTTTGGAATAATTAATAAATGGGCACATACTTTATAAAGTAGTGCATATGATGAAATAATAATGTATGCGATTCTACAATCGTGAGAAAAGATACCTAAAAAACAAAATGTGCTAAAATAATTTCGACGCCCGGTTTGACCACGCTACCGAAGATTTTTGCTTAAACTGGCGTAAATTGTGCAATTACTCCAATAATTAACTTGGTACTTGGGCTTTCAGGAGGAAGACTACTATGTTTTAATAAGCAATAGTGCTGAAATTCACTAGAACATAGTGTTTTCGAAACCTGCGCAACTATCCCAACGGCGCATCTATCCGTACTTTACCCTACTGTACAAGAAGGTAAATACCAACAGTACAATTTATTTACCGATCGTGGAATTTTATTAAATTAATGTGCGTCCTAAGCCGAAATAAAGCTTAATTAATTTCAAAGCGCCTACTTATGATAATCTATTTTGTAATTTACTTTGTGACGCGCCCTTTGGGAAATACCTACGTTTTTGGTTCATTACGGCCTTTATATTTATTTATTGATTTATATAACCGTTTACTGTACACAGTAAAAGACAAAACGTGCGGTGTGGTGCCGGCTTAGAATAGCATCGCCCCATATCTTTCCCGTGGGTGTCGTAAAAGGCGACTAAGGGATTTGAGAGTTGACGTGTATTGCAATTTTAGGCGAAAGGCTTATAACCTGTCACTTTGGTGATACACAGTCCTCTGAATGACTCTCAAACTTTTGTCAGATGTGGCGTAAAAGGCCTTTTTTAAAGCCGTAAGCAATCTACCTACCCTGCCAGGGGTATAGGCGTAATGTATGTATGTAAAAGACAAAGGAAATAACATAAAAACAATTTTATAAATAGAAATTATGTAAGTATATTGTTTGTCTAACGAATAATCCTCTGCCATGAGGGTTGAGTAGATTGATCGTTGACTCGACGTCCTACCTAGACAAGAAGAACCCTGTTATCAGAGTAGTTTTAATGCTAAACCTAACGAATAAAAGTAATCCCACCCAAAACATAAATGTGAAAGGCTGCCAAGTTCGATAATATTGGAATGCTTCGCCTATAAAAGAAGTGAGATCTAAATAAGTACCAAGTTCCATACACAGACCTCGGTTAAAAATAGTTACAGGAATGCACACTTGATTTTCCGCAGTTTGGAAAGTAGATTCTTATTTCCAAACTGCGAAAAATCAAGTGTGCATTCCTGTAACTATTTTTAACCGAGGTCTGTGTATGGAACTTGGTACTTATTTAGATCTCACTTCTTTATAGGCGAAGCATTCCAATATTATCGAACTTGGCAGCCTTTCACATTTATGTTTTGGGATTTCATTATTTTTGTAAGGTTTATTTTCTTTTTCTTATGATTAAGTTAGGTAAAGAAATATATATCTTATTTATACTTTACTTTGACTAAATACAAACCTTCGTAACGAATTTTAGGTCGGTACGACGATTGGAAGATATAGATATTTTTGTTTTAGTTCCTTAGGGTATGAATTTACACCTTCATTATTTTTAAAACCGACTCACACTTGGCCATTTTAGATTTTTTCCTTTACCTTGACCTAAAGACCTAGCTCCATGCCAAATTTCAAGTCAATACGACCATTGGAAGTGGTCTAGGTTTTTGATGAGTGAGTCAGTCAGTGAGTGTATAGTAAAAATAGCGATTTTCTGACGTCAATATCTCAAGACCTACAATAGGTACATTAATGAAATTTTGTATTTTAGATAAGTAAGTAGATCTCGACAGATACTAGAAATTTCATATGCGTAGATAAAATAGATTTTGAGTTATAGGTGGGTCGAACTTGGCCCGAAATGGTTCGTGTAATATAACCCACGGCCGGTGTGTCGCTTTTTTTGCTCGAACTTGGCGGACACACTGCCGTGTGTCTAGATCTTACGTCTTTTTTTTGCCAAACTGTAAAACCCTAGTGTTCAAAGAAATAATGAGTAAAATTAGAACGTACTAAAACAGAGTTGATTCCGAATTCTATAACTTGATACAAAACAAATCTAATTTTGGTTTCCATTTATCTATTTTTATTTTCATTTTCTCGGAAACCCAATCGCTTTTTCCTTATTGTATCAGAGAAAGTATTACTTTGTTTCCTTTTGTAGATGGTATTATTACGACTATGAAGACTAAAATAGGTAAGTAATAATACATTAGTACTGGTAAAATACAAAACTATACTTTAGAAAAAAGAAATAAAACGGAGACATACACACACATATGATAATATTCAATTTGTCTACAAGGTCAGAAAAAAAACTTGAAGTAATCAAAATATAGTACTCCATACAGTTGCCACTAAGTTATTAGGATAATTTCCTGAATGATTAACTGACTATCTGACATACTGATTCGTCTACTCAAGACTACCAATTTTGAACTACCACGGCAATAAACTTTGTTTAGCAGAAGGTTCATTTTATCACGTAAGAACGGAATTTTAGAATTTCGTCCCCTAAACGGGCTAAATTGACCAGCGGCTTAAGAGAATCGTGAGTCTGGATTTTTTCATACAAACGATGTTACCGTATCCCTCAGCCAATTCGCAACCGATCAAAACAATTTTTGGCACGATAACTCTTCTTGACTAGATCTATGCCTAACATTCATTTTCTGGTTGGAATAATGCATTTAAAAAAAGATATGACCGTCGCAAAATGTCTCAAAATAATCAGCAAGTTTAGGCCCTGGTATCTTCTTAATATGACGATAATTTCAGCAAAACAGATGATACGGGCATAGAATATTTTATTGGCAGCAAAATGATGCTACTATCAACAAATTTGGTGGAGATTTCAAACGGGGAACTTAGTAAACCCAGAACGCAAATTTTATACACGTTTCCGGTACCGAGCTACAACTGTCTCTTTCATGGCTGCGGGGTGAGGGCAGGAAGGGGGTGGCGATACAGATTGACCCTCTGGCCCTCATTTAGCAAGTATACAAGGTCTCAATAATACCGGGTCTTTTATTTTTTACTTTGTTTTGATATGTTTTAAATTCAATAATTCGTGTCTACGTAGATATTTTCTACTTCTTGAACACTAGTCAAACTTTAATGTGTAGTTTATTTTTGTACAATTTACATATGTAAATTAACATAGACACCAGAGGAGAAGATAGGCTAAATAATGGATCATAAAATTACTCGTAGTACTAATTGAGTAGCTTTACTTCAGTTACCTAACTATTTATTTGGACTTGAATGAAGGTAGGTACGTACATATGTAAGTACTACAACGACCAATACAATACAACATATTTGCAATATAAATCACAATTTAGCGGTAAAAGTTTTAATTGCACCATAGTAAAGAGCAATATAAATCAGAAATTTTACTGCATGGGTAAAGAAAAATAAACCAATGATTACCACAGAGGCGGTTTTAATGCTAAATGTAGGTAGTTATTACTAGTTATTTTTACCAGGTATAGTTAATTTACAAGGTACTGCTTACCCTATGTGGCGTATAGCAGATATTGGTATGACATAAGATGCGATTTGATTTATATCAGCTATTTCGACCGATTATGGTATGGCAAAATAGCTCACATGGTCAGATGCGAGACTTTGAAACAAAGAGAGTGGAGTTCAATTCCTTCAATACATATTTTGTTTTCTTTCAAAGTATTGTATATGTTTTTTTGCATCTTTTATAATCCTTATAAAATGTGTCATGCATGATCATGAATGCACAAAATTTTCATCATTATTTGTAACAAAATAGGCAGAGTAAGGGAGGAGTTTCAAATTTGTTTCAACAAGGAGTTTGGCCTTATCACACTAGCAGTTTGAGAGCGGACGCGAAGCGGAGCAGGTGCGCAGCAAATTCTTTGTGAATGCGTGGCAGATGTGCAGCGAATTCGCACCACCGACGCGCGACGTAGCTGCATAGGCGCGGCGGATGCGCAGTGAATTTCTCGCGGACGTGCGGCGGATACCGTCATTATTTGTATCAAAACAATGCAAATCCATTCGCTACGCATCCGCCGCACGTATGCTACGAATTTGGTGCGCGTACGCTCCGCTCTGCATCCGCTCCCAAAACGCTAGTGTTATAGGCTCTTATGTCTTGGAAAGTGTCTTGGGTGGGTGGGTATTTTGTTTTGTTTCTTCGATCAAAAAATGACGGGTAATGTCAGATAGAAAAACTATTTGATCCATTTTTGATTTTTTCACAAGTTGGCAAAAGTATGGATAGGACTTTTTATTTGGGAAACCTATAAAAAAACAGACATTTATGGTGTAAAAAAATTAACAGGATATATTTTGATGTGTTGAGTTCAGTTCATAAAACTGAGCAACTTTCCCTAAGAGATGAGTCTTTCTTGGTCTGAGGACCAAGAAAAGTAAAATGAAATACTTTGGACCTCTCATGCTTACAATGGCATGTAATTAAATTAGTCGTAAGTATATGTATGCGTTCACCTTTTTTTCAGGGTTATGTCTTTCGAGAGAATGTATGTATGTATGTGGACAAGAAAATTCTTTTTTACGGGCTACATACAGCCCAATCGGATAGTTGGATTTTGACATTTGAGTTGTCGTTAGATTTGTCTTAGCAGCGCGAGTGACACTGGCTATATTAAAAAATTATAAATTTAAGATGGCGGATTTTATACAGCAAAATACTACTTTAAAATTACCCCAGTCAGGTTTTTGTTGTTTAACACATCTACATTAGACATTCCTACCAAAATAAACGTATGTCTCAGATAATGTGATCCGTACAAAACGTAAAGTTGCAAAGCGTCTTGATTTTTCTGATCGGAAGTGTAGTTTTCGTTTAGTTTTGATTCGCTGCCAACATTGTATGTCTGTCTGGACGCGTCTGAGTGGATCCAAATTTTATTTATTTATCCGCCTATGTTTCGTAGAGAAAGTTGTTTATTTTTGTGGACTGATTCACCCCTTATTATATTTGTATTTCATTTTTAGACACCTTATTTACATCCTGAAAAAAAATGCGGTAATAATAATCCAAAAATAAAGTCTTATCCATACTTTTCCAACACTAAGTCTAGTAGATTTTTAGGGTGCCGTAACCAAAGGGTGGAAACGGATCCCTGTTACTGAGACTTCGCTGTCTGTCCGTCTGTCAGCAGTCACTATCTAATAAATGGTTATAGGTAGAGAGTCGCAAATTTCACAGACGATTAATTTCTGTTGCCGCTATATATAACAACAAATACTGAACATTTGATACAAATAAAAATACAGCCAGCCATACAAAAAACGGCATTTTTATGCTCGATTTTATCTATGATGGTTCAAATATCTCATGAAAGTAACAGTTAGACAGTTGAAATTCTCACAACCATGTATTACTAATATTACTATTCTGCCGTGATATGAAAGAAGGCCGCTAAGCCACAAAAGTAAATTTAGAGAAAAATGGAAAAAACCCACAAAGGCAGGTTTCTTGAATACTGTTGCAGATAAAAATTAAATATTTATATCAAAATAATGAGAAATATATTACGCATCATTTGCCATTGCTATTTTTTAAATACGTTGCACAGCATTTAAGAAAAACGGTAAAATGTACTTAACGTATTTACTACGGGCAATATTTATAAATTCATCAGACGCAAAAAGGCAGTTAAGTATACTTTAGCGGCTTTTTAGCTTAGTTTATTGACTTAGCTGCCTTATTGTTTAGTTTTTTAATTTAAAAACTGGTTCGACTTGGATCAAACTAGCCTAAAAGGTCGTTAAGTTTCTAACTTCCACAGTTAACCGCTTTTTTGCTTAGTATCGTATTATTGCAAAAAAGTGGATTTTAGAAGAAATTATAAAAATTAAGCATAAAAACAATAATCAAACATAAAAAAGAAGTATAGTATTTGAAAGACGTACGTTAAACTGCACGTGCAAATATTAAAACACGTACGTAATATATTAAAAATATTGTAATTTCTCATTATATTTTATTTATTCCTTTTGTTAATCTTCTATTTGTATAACGTGTAACTTTAAATACGTAAATATTATAGAAGGGTTATAGACCATGGAACTATTCAAACTTCTAAGAAACAGATTATTTATTTTATACCAGTTGTTTTATTTCTAGATATGTTTTACTTCGTGTTTCGATAAACTTGTGTAACGATAAAATTTACTTACTTGTCACTTAAATAAATTTCCGCTTTGAAGCTTAAACCAAACCTGGAAGAATTTAGCTAAGCTTTGCGGAAGATCTAGGCTAGAGTTTTTTATGTTAGCCACTCTAGAATCTCGATTAGACATTGAGAGTCTGGAACGTCTGGATGTACGTTTGTTACAAAAACGGCTTACCGTGGTGATAAAATTTTGCTTCGGAATCGCTTTGATATTTCTTTGGGTTTAGATAGACGCTCTTGGTGGTGTACATCGTGTACACGATATCCATACTCTTGAAAGATTCGTCGAAACATACCAGCAAGTTGCTGAATGCTGCAGCATCATGCTAGAAATTTTTACTAGCGATAGAGCCATTTCAACATTTCTTATTAGCTGAGCTCGAGGTGTTACACATTTAGTTTCGGTACTCCGGACCAGCAAGTTTGTGTGATTGATTGTAATTTTTGATTTCTTAGCCAGCCCAGTGAATAAGATATTTTCCCTTCTCAAAGCGTAGAGCTTTTGTTTCCCGGGGATGTTGTATATTTTAATTGTGTTTTTATTTAAATAATCCCGTAGATACGCAGTTAATTGCATTCAAAGACTCGCACAAACAATAACAGAAAGAAAACAAATCTGTGCTTTCTCTAATATTAAAACAGATATAGTTACGAAATATGGTTGACGGGGTCGATGAAGCTCATTTAAGAGTGACCAACTTCACATCGATTTTTTATCATTTAGCCGCCTTCTTATGTAGTACAGAGACTTAGCCGCTAATAACCTAAGTATGACAGTCAAGTCTACCAATATTTGTAATATGCTAGAAAGCGGTCAAACTCCCTTAGCTGCTTTTTAGTTTCTGTTAACAAAGGTAGCGTCTTTATACTGTATCAAAGAAATTTATCTGACAAAAATACTGCTAACGAAAAAGGCGGCTAAGTACGTATGTTACTGTCTTTTAGGTTATTTAGTGCACTTAACAGCCATATTTCTTATCATACGACAAAAAAGAAAAATCATTGTAGTAGGTAAAAAAAACGTTAAAATGCCTTAACCACTTTAAAGTCTAGCTAAACTACTTAACCGCCTTTTAGTTTATACTCGGGCTTAAAAATGACACTTAGCTGCCTTTTAGCTAAACCGTATCTTCTAAAGTAAAGGTCGTAAAAATATGCGGGTAAGATAGGTCGATGCGGAATTATCTGCTTATTTCAATAATACAAAAATATAAAAAGGCGGCTAAAGTCACTTAGCGGCCTTTTCCCTTATCGGGGCAGTATTGCCCAATGACAACAAAAACTAAAAAATAGAGGAGCTCCCATACAACAAATGTGATATAAATGCTATTTTTAAACACAATAGTACGGGACCCTTCGTTTACGAGTCCGACTCGCACTTGTCCGATTTTTGAGAATCAGAAACGTCATCCATCAGAGTGATTAGTTTAGATAATAATTGTACCCATTAGGATTTCTAATATTGCAAATATAATCAAGAAATATCTCACACTCTGCCTACCCTGCAAGGGACGTAGGCGTGATGTGTGTAAAAAAAAGGCAAAGAAAAAACTGATTTTTGTACAAAACGACCCGTCGTCGTCGTGACTCGAAACCTGTACTCTCAATAAACTGTTGATCCCAGGGGGAGCAGCTTACATTTTACGCCACGCAGTTACTTGCACTTAGTGGTCAATTTTGTGAATGGTTGCAAAACGTAAATGTCATTGATCATATACAATGAGGCCAAGGGGGTAGCGGGAGGGTCCACAGCGGGGCGGGAGGGATGCATAAATGAAATAGAAATATTTTTATCAACTGACAGTTCGCGAACTTTCAGGTTGCTATTGTAAAGTCTTAACCTACTCTAAGACGTTAGGTCAGCGTGGACATGTTTCGGCCAAGACCTCTCCCAGAGTCTGAATAATAGAAAATGAGGGAAGGTTCGGTGGACCGCCGGTAACAGTGGACGATACATACCCGCATTTATATATACACATATCCTTTGCGGGGTAGTCAGCCGCTCTACCACTGCGCTATATCGATTGTCAAAGCATTACTTATCTACCTAGGTATCTTACTATACCTATATCTACTTTGTATAAGACGTTCGCTTGGCGTGACCATGTTTTGGCCGAGACCTCTTCCACAGTCTGAATAATAGAAACTGTGGGGACGACGATCCCTGCATGGTTGATAGACGATTCTATTTCTATTTTTACACAGTTTTTGCAAAATAGTATTTAAAGAAGAGAGAAAAACAAGTTTGTCACCTACCTAGACGCCATGTGGTCACGCGCATGATAGAACTAATTTAAGCTACCGCAAAACTTCAGAGTTGAAAAAAGGAATGATCGTATTTCGAGTCGCTATTAGGTATCCAAAAATAGCACAAGTTCGTCGCCCTCATCAACAGAAGTCAACTCAACACATCAACTAATGTTGTTAATGGGAATTAGCTATGCAAATACAAAAGAAGCATAATCCCACGCAACTTGTGTCTTTGTAGTGTGAAGTGACAAAATAACATTAAGTGCCATCATAAACAATTATTACAAATTAGGGAGACTTTACAGATCGCTTTTACAGATAGCTCACTCAGTACTAGTGACGATTTTGACACTTATCTACTGAACTGGAATCTCAGGCCTTAGCTCCACACGCTTAAGCCAAAACTACACACGTGAGACGCTCAGAATCATTTTGACAAGTGTCAATCGCGTAAATCCTAAACAGGGTCAAGTGAACCTTCTGTAAATTCTCTACTTAGTGCATGTATTATATACGTAGGTCCAGCATGCTGTGAATGTTGATAGCTTACTGTAAATGAGGTTTTCGAATTTGCTTTTTAGGCGAAGACTAAACAAACAGAAAGTCCAAAAATGACAGTCGGTAGGTACATAAGAAAGTGCTTAGGATATGTACACGTCATCTACCCTGAAACTATTGCCTGTCTTATATTATTTCGCCTCTCGTCATGCTACTCAAGTAACACATCTAGTTTCTGTTGTCCACTATATGCCACAGTAATAGTCAGAACCAGTAGAACATCTCCATACCTAATCATATACAAACATCCAAAAATGGCTTCGTTTACAAAAAATTATAGAATTACTAAGATGTGCCATCATCGTCAAGTCAATAATTGCCTCAATAACATCAGGCTTCTAAACTTAATAATATGTTGAATAATTTTTGCATTACTTACTACTTTGTAAACAATTCCTACTCTTCCTTAATGGCGAAAAGTAGATGGCGGAAAACGGGAATTGTACTTGATGGCGTACCCTAGGATAGGCTTACGTCCAGCAGTGGACTGCTACAGGCTTGTGTGAAAGTAGCTTGCGCTGCATTATTTCGCAGGCTCATTGTATAAAACGTCATCTAGCTTGCGATTCTAACATGGCAGTCTTCACACGCCTAAAATGGTAAAATTATCTATTTCTCTTTAAACTTAATCCAAAGTTTTTATGTTATGCTTCTGCATGAACATAGCGTAGCAAAATCAAAGTTATTACCTCCCTGCGCGACGTTCTGCATGTATTGTATACTGTGGCGCTGCCGTGTATCCTAAGCCAGCTAGATCTCTCAGTGGGATTTGCTAGATTTATGCGATACGTGTGTGAATTTCTGAACAGCCGACATCAGCCGACAATCGCCCATGTCCTTTCGAGGCCTGACTCGATATCTGTTGCTACTGAGAGTAAGGAAAAGTCTTGTGAAGAAACCATTTATTCTGTAGTATGTGAGTTTGTTTTTCCGAGTGATGCCGGCTAAGAATAGCATCACCCCCTTTTTTTCGCGGTAGTAAGAGGCGAATAAGGTAGACGAGGGTTTCATGTGTATAACAAATTTTAGCTTGCTATATTGAAACTATTTTTGTCAGTCGTAGCAATAGCCGCCGTAGATATTTTAAGGACGCTCTGCCTACCTCGCAAGAGAAAAAGGCATCATCAGGGTTTGTAGGTATATGTATGTGTATTAGAATTTGAGGGTCATTGGGTATGTTTGTTATTTTGGTAGGGATGTACCATAAGCCCTTATCAATTAGAAAAGTCATTTATTTCCACAATGAACATGCATTTAAAGAGACATCGTCTACCGTTTATTATGATAAGATGAGGCAGTCAATGTAAGGAAATTATATCTATTCAAGTATACTATATCTGTAATGCTACAGAATCCTGCTATAGTTCATACAACCGCAATTTGTGAGAACAATGTAATTTGAGGAGAGCTTTTAAGCTCTGAAATATCAGAACCGCTCGGACCGCGACTAATGTTTGCACTTGATTTCCATTTCTAGATCTGAGCAGTGTTGCCAGAGTCCTACAATGATTTCAAACAATATTAGATTTCACTTCAAACAATCAGATAAAGTAGCTATATACAAACATGGTTGCGCTAATTTAAAAGTTGTATTTTGCGTTTAATTCCTCTTAAATTTATGATTTTTTAATATACCTAGCCAGTATCACATGAGCTGCTGAGCCATTTGGGTTGTAGCCCATGGAAAAGAATTTCTTGTCAACATAGATACATAACGTATTATATATATATTCTCGCAAAACAATACCTTCCTTCTGAGGCATTCGGGTAAAAAAGGAAGTCTAAGTAAGTATGTCGTAAAAGGTCGGTTTTAAAATGTACTTAGGCCGCTTTTCTAACGTTTTACATACACACTAAATCATTTTTATAGAAAGAATGTTTATAAGCGGGATAAGCGTAAGTATTATGTACAATCGCCTATACGGACACAATTTGTCCGATATGACATTTTTGACTACCTTTACCCTGTCATGTTCATAATTCATCTTATACAGAATAATTAGTGTTAAAACAAAAGGGACCGTGGATGCAGGCGGAAAATACCTAAAGGACGTCTCTTCATTATAAAGGACGGGAAGCCGTCCTTTTTAAGCTGTTCTGTCAACACTGATTTTGAGAATTCTATGAATAGCAACACTGGTTTGGTCTGAATTACGAGTAGTCTGTTATACTTGTTATGTAAGATTTAAAGCTTGATCCAATTCTATATTGGAACCAAAACGAAATATTATGTTCAGATTTTTGAATTGCCGATCAGCTAATGGATTCACTATGGGAGTTCATGTTCCATAGGGAAAATTGTTCAATTTTATGAGTACCTTGACCTGCTTTTGGCTTGTTTCTTCTACTCCAATTTAATTCAGTGCCAATATTTTCAGAATGTGTTTGACTCGTGAAAATGAACAACTTTCCCAATAAATAAGTATATTTAGAAACATGAAAAATAAATTGGACCTGCCATACAAAATTCACGAAGGTTCACGTGAAGGTTCAGTTTCACGAGTAGAACACAACCTGAAAATATTTGCAGTGAATTATTTTACTGCGGGAAAATGCGACATTTCGAGAAGAAAATAGACACTAGCGAGTGAAATCACTACGGGCGTGTCTCTCGTGTAACGTTGTCATCATCATGAACATTTGACCAAAACTTTACACCAAATATTTAAGTAAATGTGTTACCATTGTAGCCCAGTTCGAAACCTAGTTCCCCATTTCCGATTTCCTTTCATACTTCTCACAAAAGAACTACTGGATGTGAAGTCGGCGAGTTGCCCCTCGTTATAGTCCAGTCAACTTAGACCTATAGAAAAGTCTTCAGTTTGAACTTTGTAGAATTTTTTGATAAAAAGAAAGCATAACATAGACAAGGTCATTTAACTTTGCAATATATATTCATGTCAATACAATTAATTAATACAAATGTCAAAAAGTCAACTTAAAACTAAACAAAACAAAACAACACCTATATTAGCTTACAAACAGTAGCCTAGTCGAAAAGACCCCCACACAATGCCCCCTGACCGAACTTTGCAATGCATGAAAAGATATCTTGTGTATTGTTCCTATTAGTATTTTTTTACAAGACAGATTGTATTAATTATAAACTGCATTTATTTTCATCACGTCGAACTTGAAGTCACTCATTTTTGTAAAAAAACACAATAATCTAACGTTAAATAAAATAAGAAGTAATCAATGTTCTTTTCACTTTGAATAGGAAGGTATAGTGCTGAACATAAATAATCGCGATCAATTTGTGTACTCGCGTCTGTTCTAAAAAATACACCACACAGAATGTGTATACAACTTAAGACGACGTCGAATGGATAAACAGACGTGCGGGGGAAAAGTTTAGCTCATAAAAAGAGCATGTAATATAACTTGGCGTCATTGGTGGAAGCGATATGGTTTTGATCTGACAATTCATACATACTCCATATATATTTGTGATCACTTCAATTTCAAACAGCTTGAAGGATTTGAATGTTTGAGACTGAATATAACGTAGAATAGAATAACAAAAAAGCGAATATTTTGTATTAATCGTAATCGTAATATCGTAAATTTTGAGTCAAAATATGCATGGATTAATCGCAGGACAGATCGCAGAATAGAACTAAGGACCGGTGTATGTCTATTCTCTGGCGGTTTTACCGGTAGCATAACCTTTAATTACAACTTTTTTCTTCTACCTTTAAAATTTATACCAATATACCGTTTTGGTAACCGCCGCGCCAGCGTAACCCTGTACCTTAACTGAAAACGATCCCTGGCACAGAACATCTTTCTCTAACCCTTTACTGACTGGACTATAGAAAGAATTCCCGTAACCAGTTACGATATTGGATACGTAGCCTTAACAATGGACCCTGACTGTTAAAGACCCTTAGACCCTCTCGATAACCAGCTTTAGGAATATATACGTAGGTAAGGACGTTTTCTGATGGGTGAGTATGCGGATAAATATTATTGTTTTGAATTTAATGGATACTACGTTATTGTGGTTTTAAAATGTGCTGGATTGAAATATTATGTGATTTTAGTACCTTAATAAGATAAATAAGGGAACAATTCCTGTTAATATGTTTATGTGTCTGATATTATGAGGTTTAAAAAATTACGTTGTTCTTCAAGAAAAGGTAGAAAGTGCCCTTGCGTTTCGTGTAGCTTGGTGGAGAGTGCCCCCAGATCTTTCGCTACATCTACGAGTCTACGTCTTCAGCTACGCCGTAGCTGTAGCAGGTCTACAGATAGAACGCTACAAAAATTTGCTAAGCTTAGGTCCAAACGTTTACTAACATACCTGCCTACTATTTCTAGGATTCCCGGGAGAAAATTATTTTTCCAATAGACACGAAATTCCATACCCCAGTTACAAGCATTTCTTTGCTCACAAACACGATTCTCTCCTAAACAAATACCAACAAACTCAGCTGACCTTTCGCTAAAAGTATAAACAAAATCTCACTTCGTTATCCAGAATACCGAAAAAATCCAATTCAATTCCCCAAAAGATAAATTTCAATAAATATTAATACGGTAATATTGTACGCAGGTGCTTTAACCCTTCACAGGGCCTTTTGAAAGGGTTTCGCACCCACTCAATATTTTTCGGTAATTGAACGGTCAGAAAAATGCCCAAAAATAAATGGTTCAACTGATTGTAACCTGTATAAGACCTTTTTCCCAGAAGCATGTTCGGTTTGCCTCTTGAATGCTTTTTGTTGTAGATTTGTGAGTGTAGGTATATATTTGTAAACTTATGTACCAGTCTGGCCAGGAAGGAAGGTACTCAACTACTCACCCCCTGTGGTATTTTCTAAAAAAACGGCGAGTTTGAAAGAAGAACTGTGAGCTTTTTGGCTTTTCTCGTAGATATTTTTGACGGGCAACTCATGGCCCGTTGTGACATTGTTGGGAGCTAATCTAAGGTAATATAAGCATGTATTTCTGGATAAATGGGTACCCTAGGGTTAGATATTTAGATAACTGGCTTTGAGTGAATCGCCGGCGTAATACGCCGTGTGAAGTATCTACTAAAGTACGGGATTATCTCACTTTTCGGGCAAAAGGATCTTCTGTACCGTTCCGTGACAGGATGGCAGCCGTGTTGTTCGAAGATATAACTAAAGTACCTTCAAGTAGGTACGATACGTGCAATGTTCCTTTACCGAAGACGAAAACAGGTGATTCTCGTTCTATCTATCTCTAACTAAATTGACCTTTATGTACACTATACGTGATAGGTAAAATCTATACATATAATACCTAAAGTTGTAGAGGGTCGAAAGTCTGTAGGTACATAGAAGATTTTCGAAAAAAAACTGTTTGGTGATACTTAAAATTGATAACAGAACACGTTTCAGCAATTTTTAGATTTTTTTTCGGTTTAGATGTTTATCTGTTTATTTGTTTATCTGTTTGTATGTGAAAGCATCACGCAAAAACGACTAAACCGATTTTGTTTGATGCAAATTATACCAAAATGTCGGGAAAATTACAGACCAGGTTATAGGCTAAAAAAAATCGACCCCTAAAAGGGGGGGTTGCCACTATACTTGAAATAAGTTTGCACGTAAATTGATATTGCGTGCGTTGCGTGCGGTAGAGGAATAAGTTACTATAAGATGTAAAAAAAACTACTCAAACTATTCCAAAGGGTGAACCAGTCCATGAAACTGAACAACTTTCCCCAAGGAACATAGGTCGAATAATGAAAAAAAAACCTTCCCTTCCCTACAAATTTGACTTGGCAACTCATGGCAGGTTGTGACACTGAGAGCTAATCTAAGGAAATATAAGCATGTATTTCTGCATAAATGGGTACCCTAGGGTTAGATATTTAGCCTATTACTGGCTCTGAGTGGATCGGCGGCGTAATACGCCGTGTGAGCTATCTACTAAAGTACGGGATCATCTAACCAACGAATTATAGATGTTCAGGAAAAGTAACTCTCTAACAAAGCCCGCTAAAATATGGACCCATAACTCACACATAACAACGCAAATGACAACGTAGCGCAATGCACACACCGATACAAAAATTCTGCAAAACTAAATATTTATCAACTCATTTTAATATGTTTACCTAAAGCGTACTCTAAAACTTGGTAGAATAATAAAGTATTAGAGAACCAGCGAGAGTGAACGAAAGAGGTGACCACGCGTCATTCTAATATGGACGGTGTTATGCCAAAGGTAGTCATGAATTCAACAACCCGTAATTAAAAAGAGTTTCTTGGGGAATTATTATAAAAATTCAAATGTATTTTTTTTCCTTAATTTTCTTTTCGTGTGGGAAACTGAGTTGTCAAACGGCCCGATAAACCCTGTGGAACGCCCATGCTTACATCAGGGGTAACAAAAAGGGTATAAGGAGTAAAAACAAAACTTGCAAAGGAGGTCAAGGTACTCCTAAAACTGAATAACTTTCTCCATGGAACATGCGTCGAAATATGAAAAAGAAAATTGAACCTCCCACACAAAATTACCAATAGCAATTCCAAGCAAAGCAATAGCTAGCTCCTTATTCGCAATTATGTTTACCTAATAAAGAATTTTAATTTAAAAATTGCCTATCAGCTATTTCATTTACTATGGGAGGTCCAATTTTTTTTTCCATGCAATATGCATGAGGAAAGTTGTTCAATTGACGATGGCTTAACGTGCCCTTCGAAGTTTTTCGGACAATCAGGTCGTTTAGCCGGTAATGTCTTATCCAGACTGGGAAGAAATTCACAAAGTGATAAATTTAGTGAGTGTCCCACCGCGAATCGAACACGGAACCTTCACACCGCAGGCAGTCGTACTACCATATCGCTATAACTTATTTTCTTCGGATATGATTTTTTTTAACGCTTAGATGATTATTATAACAAAATTTTATGTTCAGTCAAAAAAATGTTTTGACGGTTTCAACTTAACAGTGATTCTGTTTTTGCCATGTTTGGTGGAAATGTGACGAAGTAAAAGAGAGACTCAGTAGTTTATGTTGTATTCACGCACATTTCCTAATTACATACCTATTTATATAAACTGCAACTAGCCTAAACATAGGTCCTAGCTAATATAATGAAGCTTATATAATATTTTGAAGCGTAGATAACTTGGTAAGGCTCAAGGGACACGAGGGGTGTCCTCAATGAGAGTCGGAGCCAGAATCATTACAAAAAAAAAAAAATACAAAAATACAAAAAGTTTATTGATGCAATGCCAATACAAAATTACAAATATTGTTAGACACATAATTATACAGCAAAGATACTGACATTACGATTCTAATTACAAAATCGGTTACCCTATCTCCTACACTAGGCTAGGCCTGTATCGTAGGTAGACAGCAAAAAGAATTACCATTACAATATTGGTTCCGAAATCTAGTATGCAAATGAAAATATATTTTTGTATTGATGGTCATGTGTGTGTGCGTGTGTGTGTGTGTGTGTGTGTGTGTGTATATGTCTGTGTGTGTGTGTGTGTGTGTGTTTATATTCGTGCTTGCTAAATGATAGCTCTTAATATATTCTCCATCTCATCACAATTCAAAGTGGCTAGCCATTTTTGTACTTTAGATTTGGCTTCCCTAAGTGAGTTATCCTTAATACTGCAAAGACGGTTTACTTTGTTGTAAACATAAGGATGTAAGAAGGGAGCAAACCTTCTGGCAAAGGTTGTCCTGATTCTTGGAACAGGGATCTTATATACACGCTTTTGAATCAAATCTTGGAGTGAGTTAGATCGAAGAACTGTTCTATGAACGCTAACTATAACATTGAATATAAATAAACCGCGCACAGTCAAGACCTCGCTTTGCTTATAAAGTGCGGTTGTCGAAAATCTCTTGGGTCTATTGTGAATGATCTTGAGAACTGAGCGTTGAGCTCTTTCCAAGATAAGCATACTAGTGATACAACTACCCCCCCAAATCGGCAAGCAATATATGATGACTGATTGACAGATCGCTAAATAGACATATTTTAGAAGCTTGATATCAGCGACATTACGTAAGTTTTTGAACAAATAGATCAACTTCCTAACTCGATTGGCAGTAGTTTCCAGGTGATTCACAAAAGTAAGCCTATCATCCAGAACCACACCCAGGTACTTAATTTTGTTTGACCCACTAATAACCTGACAGGAGCAAGTACTGTTTGGAGCTTGCAGTGGGCAGTTAAGAATACCGCAAGTATGCACGGGAACAGTTTTTCCGACAGGAGGCGCCGATGCCTGGGTTTTATGAAAGCACAAGAACTTTGTCTTGGATGTGTTTAGCGTCAAAAGATTGGAGCGCAACCATTTTGCTACCACAGACATTCCTTCTTGCGCACTAACAAAAGCTTTGTCCCATGACTTTTCGTAGAAAACAATAGCTGTGTCATCAGCGTAGCAAAATATGTCCGCATTATGGAGCTCCGCACTGGTTAAGTCATTAATATATAACAAAAATAAAGTTGGTCCCAAAATGCTCCCTTGCGGAACTCCATAATTGACAAATCTCATATTGCTTTTGTTGCCATCTATTTTGACACATTGCGATCGTCCAGTCAGATAACTTTTAAACCATGAAAGTGACAAACCTCTAACTCCAAGTAGTTCAAGCTTTCTTAACAGTATTGGCACCGATACAGTGTCGAACGCCTTTGCCAGGTCTATGAACACTCCTAAACAGGCATCACCTTCATCTAGACGTTTCGATATTAGGTTTGTTAACTCCATGACAGCATTTTCAGTGGATCGGCCCTTTCTAAATCCATATTGTCTGTCAGATATTAGATTGTGACTCTCCATGAAGTCGACCAAACGTTTACTCACCAACTTCTCCAATATTTTAGAGAAAGTGCTCAATAGGGATATTGGTCTATAATTACAGGGGTTTGACTTGTCGCCTGCCTTGTAAATGGGAGTCACTGCAGCTGCTTTCCATTCTTCGGGAAATGTCCCTTCTGACAAACTCAAGTTACATATATGAACGAGTGGAGCAATTAGTACACTCATTGAAGATTTAAGAAGGCGATTTGTCATACCATCCAAACCAGGAGCGCTGTCGAGTTTTAAAGACATTATGATTTTTTTAATTTCAGTTACGTCTGTTGGACTGAGAAACAATGAGTTCATGGGAGATGTTTTAATTTTTACTTCAGAAGCTAGGATCTCTTCTGTCTTACCAATATCCTGAATTATCTTTTCCGCAAGATTTTGTCCAACACTACAGAAGTAGTCGTTACTATGGTCCAGGGACTCAAGCATTGTTTTTTTAGTTAAAAGCAGTTCTGAAGCTTTGCCAGTGGGAGCTTGGGTATAAGTTGTCGTTCGAATACTCTTCCACAGCTTTCTGGGGTCATTTTGTTTTCTTCAAGTTGACTAGATTCATGATTCTGTTTGAGTTTTCGCAGAAGCTCAATATAGAAGTTACGATATCGAGTGTAAACCTTTTTTGTTATTTCATCTTTGGGGTTTTTCTTTACGTATTCATGCAGCCTGTCTTTATGTCTGGAACACCTCATGAGTCCCGGAGTCATCCAGGGCTTTAACGTGAACTTTGAGCGTGGTACTCGACATATTTTTGTATTTCTCTGTATTATATTGGTAAGTGTTGAACTGAAAATTTTGAAGCCGATCCTAAGTTTGACTGCGACGTCACTACAGTCCAATCAACTTGTGCTAGTTCAGCTGCCATAGAATCATGATCTAGTTTTATAGTGTATCGAGCACTGTTATTTATTTTAGGTTTGTTCAGTTGAATACCGGCTAGAACCACGTCGTGGTCCGTTAAGTCTGTTTTATATATTACTGAAGTACTAACAAACTTAGATGTAACATTGATATGATCTAAACAAGCGTCATCTCGCGTAGATTCTGTCACCAGGGGTATAATATCAAGCTCAGCCAGTAGACATTGGTAATTCATGCTATTGTTGTCGTTAATTTCAGTATGTATATTGATATCTCCAGCGATAACTATACAGGGTGAGTGCTTAATACCATTAATAGTAGTTTCAAGAAAACTAAGGAAAGGACCTTGGTCGTAAAAGATGGTGAACGGTAAATAGCTAACAATGTTACATTATTTTTAAGACTAACAGACAAGCAGTTAGCTTCATCAAATTGTGGTTCTTTAGCACAAGGCTCCCACGCATCCCTAACGTAGACTACTACGCCCCATTTTGATTAATATAATGAGTACTACGAAAAGATTCATATCCTTGAATCTGAGGAATTATAGAGTTATCGTTAAGCCAACACTCCGTCAGAACTATTGCATCGATTTGTATCTTGAAACGCGCTAGTGTTACCAAAAAACCGTCAAAATTCTTTTGCAGACTTCGTATATTGAAGGTAAGCACTTTTAAATTGTATTGGCTAGTAAGATAGTCTTTACATGTCTCAGGATTGTAAATAATATGGCACTGTGGCTCAGATGCGTCAATTTCCGAAAGTACGTTTTGGTCAATCATTGAGTATGTTTAATATAAATGATTATCAACCTGAATGGTTGCTGGTGATGAAGGTCATGCCACATTGCCATGTTAATAATTGTGATATAGAGCTTGGTTTTATCATAATTTGCTGGGTAAAGCTTGTATATGATAAGCACGATGGTTTTGGGGTAAGTGTGGGGTAAGTTTGTGTGTGTATGAACAAAAATACAGAGGTAAATTGTAGATTTAAAATAATGTACATGCATCACAGAACAAAAACATATAGGATATAAAGAATTAACAAATTTAGAAAATAATAAGACTTTACAATGATTCTTGGCTACTATCTGCGGTGGATGTATCAACTTATTCTTGATCATCTGGATTACCGAGGGCTCGATCAAGGTCATCTGTCGATCTGATGATAATTGGTTTAGAACCTCGGCCTTCTCTTTTCTTGATAAAGATGGTTCCTCCGTTAGTCCAAACAAATTTGTAACCGGCGTTCTTAGCTCTATTTCTGCAGTTCCGAAATAATAGTCTATTTTCGCGGGTTAACCTTTCATTAAAGAATATTTTCTCTGCAGGTCCAGTAAATTCCAGATCGACGGTAGTTAGTCTGCGAGCCTTAGCAGCCTTGTAGAACTCGTCACGCTTTGCACGTCGGGAAAAACGCACTACCAATGGTCGTGGAGGGATAGTACCCTGGTTGCTTGATGTGCGATTAATGGGTCCGGCTCGTGCTGTATAATCTATGTCAGCGTCAGTCACTTTGATTCCCACCTTTGCTGCAGCCAGTAGAATTATGTGGTGAGGATTTTCTGCTGGGTTTTCAGGGACGCCAGTAATTTCCAGTTCGCTTCTCAGTTTTGATTGGGACTGTACGTTGAGCTGTTCCTGGAGTTTAGAGACAACCAGTTTCAAAGTTTCAACTTCAGCAGTTTTCCCCTCCACTAATGTAATACGTTCCTCCTGCGCAGTAATTCTGTCCGACAAGGTATTTAGACGTGTTTCAAGTAATTGAAAAGTCGAAGTCAATTTGGCTACGTCTTCTCTCAACAACAACACATCACTCCTTAGGAGGCGTATTTCTGACGCAAGTTCAGAGGAAGGATTATTTGCTTCCGGTTTTTGAGTTACTTTGCTCGGCGCTGACCCAGTTGCTTTGGCGGCTTTCACTTTACTTTCCTTGGGATTTTTTACTTTAGATGTTTTAGCTGCACGTGGTTTTCGGGTTTGAGCTGAGTCAGCCGATGATGACCGCACAGAAGATTTTTCTGAAATTGATGGTGATGGCGGCGGCGGGGAAGACGCAGGATTGGGCATGATGTTCAGTTTTAGATTTATATTTAGATTCCACAAAAAAAAAGGAAGAAAATAAAAAATAATAAAAGATGAAAAAAGTTCTAGTTGAGGCGAGGCGCGAACTCTTGATCACTGTTCGGAAGACCAGCGCTCGCCCACTGCGCCACTCTGATGATAGCGAGAGCGGCGAAATACTTGATCGCTTCTAGGCAGTATTGTGAATTCCGGCGTTATAACAATGGAATTTGAATTGTAACTGCACTTTGAGGTTATTTTATTTTGATTTAATATTAAACGGCACTTTTATTGTTCACTTTTTAGTTCATTTATCAGGTATATAGTTTTAGACACTGTTTATTTATAAATTATGTTGATGATTTGGAATTGTCTTAGCGAAAATGATGAATATTTGCGGCTTCAATTATTGGCTTAGTACTTGCACTTTATTGAGAAAATCACGTCACAAACGATGTCACTAGTAAATTAAGTGTTTATTAACAGGAGTCACTAAAAATTTTGATACTTTTCGTGATGTAAATAATTATAATTGATTTTATTACACGGAACCAATGTTTATGCGACTAGGGTTGCCAGTCGAATTCAGTTCAGTTCATTGGCCAGAATTATGGATAAACGAGGATCGTGACAGGCGATGGATTTGAAATGATATTATTTCGATATTCCAAAGAGAAACAAGCAAAGAGGAACATCTTCGCCACACATGTAATAAGATAGGAAACTGGACGACTACCTAAGGGTGTCACTCCCGAGTGTGCCTCTGATTTCTGTGATTGGTCGAAAATGTGTCCATGTCAAAGTTTTGTTACTTCTTATTGGTGTCGTAATGTCATTTAGGCACGCACACGAAGCTTAAAATATCGCGTCTTTCAGGGTTTTCTAAAGTCTTAGTTTAAACCATCTACTGAAAACCTTGGCACCTACTGCGTTTCTTTAGTACCTACCTAATCTACCTATTAATATTTTGTCATTTAAGATAGCAATTATTATTAATTCATGATAAAATTACAGTAAGTCTTTTCATAATAAAAAAAATTTTTGTTTTATTTTGGTGTTGTTGGTTTTGGTAATACCGTCCCAAAATTTCAAGAACCATGTCAAAGCACGGCGACAGACGTCACTGCTGAACATTGAAGTTTACATTCGAAGTTCTGACCACACAAGAGATACAAAAGCATCAATATACCGCGAATTTGAATTTCGTCGTGCGCAGCTGCATTAAATATGAAATTATTTGTTTTACTCGCCCGTGAAATATTTTACCGATATTTTTTAAACTCTCATAGCTTCTACCGCATTTTACTACACATTTAGGCATAATTATAATACGAAGTCGCAAATATTATAAATAATTTCTGAATTTTTCGAATCAACAAAATGACATTTCACTCGTCGCGCAGGGCGACCAGTCACGGGGGTACTAACACTGCGGATTGGCTCTCATTTTTTTCCCCGCCCATTTTGGCTTCCATTTCGTGGGGTCAAGTTTGAAGCTTAGTTACATTTCTAGACCATCTTTAATTCGTTGCATCTAACTCTTCGGGCAACAGGATCTTCTGTCCCGTTCCGTGACAGGATGACAGCCGTGTTGCTCGAAGATCTCACTGAAGTACCTTCAAGTAGGTACGATGCCTGCAATGTTTTTGTACCGAAGACGAAAGCAGGTTATTCTCGTTCTATCTACCTCTAACTAAATTAACCTTTATGTACACTATACGTGATAGGTAAAATAATACAATAAAGTTAGTATTCTAAGCAAATAGAGCGTGACTCTTCGACCTATGACATCATGTTGACGCCATAATGACGTCACCCTACTATATTCGAATTAGCTTTATATTACTGCCAGGGATGTGACGTTAGATTTTTTTTTTATTAATAATCGATTTCTAGCCAGGAAAAAGACGATTAAAAAGAAATCGCCTTGATGTAAACATCCCTTTTTTCACGTACTCCATTTTGATTTTACGCAATAATGATTGTTTTCATACAATTTTTGTCAGTAGTAAAAGAAACATCATACCGCTATATATATTACAATTATTACCTATATTAAGGTGCGATGTATTTAAATTGATGCTACGGAATACCCCAAAATAATTTATAGGTGCAAATATAATCTTTTACTCGGAAATTCAAAAATCGTTATTAAATTAATCGATTATTAAACATCGTTCTTTTTTTTCTCTTGAAGAAATATCGATTGTCTGAGTAACCGATTATTCTTTCACATCCCTGATTACTGCCATTATTTTCCCGATGTAATTTTCCCTTATCTCGAATAGAAATGTGTAGGGCAAATAGAATGATCGAGTAATAGAATATCGCTTGTATTGTGGGTAATACGAAAATACAGGGTGTAAGGGACTGATTTCCGAAAACTAATAGGTTGCATTCAGATGATAAAACGGAACAAATTTCCATAACAGAAGATTTCAGAAGAAGTAAAATTAAATTTGACCACCCATACATTTCACTACAGCTGACTGCATTTTTTATTTCTGGGACGTAAAAATAAAACTCCTGTCCTGAAATATTTTTTATGGGAAAATGCTCAGTTTCATAGTCTAAATGACATTGCAGGCTGAACCACCTGATTGTCCCAAAAAGCAACATGATTCCGTGCTTCGGATGGCCACGTTAAGCCGTCGGTCCTGGTTGCTGTCTATGATGGCGTTACACAACCATGTCAGAGGCCTGATACTTGCAGTAGGCGGTTGAAAACCTCTGACACCAGGGTTCATCGGGTCGTTGAAGGACTCGGTGTCCCACACGAAGAGAGAGACCCTATCAGTATTATTCTGAGAGCTTACACCCCGTATTGTAGGTAATACAATAATATTGTTAGGGGTAAGATTAGCTTTTAGTATTTGTAGGTCAGGTTTTTATTAGTTTGTACAAGTAATTATATTGAACGTTATCTGTTTTCGTGAGTATAAAGGTAGATTAGATAATTATAAGTGTGGACTATCGGGGACGATTTCGGTGTTCCACACGAAAATAAGAAGTCGAAGTCGAAATTGTTTTATCATATGATGCCGGCTTAAAATAGCATCGCCCCACATCTTTCCCATGGGTGTCGTAAGAAACGACTAAGGGATATGAGGGTTGATGAGTACTGACAATCTGTCACTTTAGTGATAAATAGTTTTCTGAATGACTCTCAAACTTTTGTCCGGCGTGGTGTAAATGGCTGAAACAGCTAAGCCCAATTTTTACTGGGATGTGTTTGGGTTCGTGGAGCTCGGGTGTGTAGATTCTGAAACTTGGCTCTACTTGAGTTCTCATAAATTTTGACGAAAGCCATATTGGCCTCATTTACATGAAAATGTTTTTGGTGGGATCCTTTATTTCAACAGCTAATTAGAAAATACATTGTCAAGAATCCAGTCAAGTCTGCCTGCTGCAGCACAAGGATCTGGACTGAAGGAAGTCACCCCAACAAGCACGTTGTTATTATATTATATTATTATACCCGGAGCCTTACATTGACTGAGATGTAGAATTTGTGAATATTGGGTTGGTGGAGCTAACGCGTGTAGATTCAGAAGCTTGGCTCTATTTGAGATCTCATATCTTTTTCTTGGAGTAAGCCATTCACATGAAAATGTTTTTTGTGAAATGCTTTATTCCAACCGCTAGTTGGAAAATACATTGTCAAGAATCCAGTCAAAGTAGCTCGAAACCCTTGCAAGACTCGATGGTCTGCCGGCTGCTGCACAAGGATCTGGACCGAAGGAAGTCACGCCAACAAGAACGTTGCTATGCAGGTTTGGTCCGCCGGAGTCTTGTTGGCAGATGCCTTCGTCCACGTTGGAGACAGAGGTGATGCACAGCATCGTGTCGGTGATTATGCCCAGAGCCATACATTGACTGAGATGTAGAGTTTGTGAAATTTGAGTTTGTGGAGAAGGCGTGTAGATATAGAAGCCTGGTTCTACTTAAGGTCTGATACATTTTTCATGGAGTAAGTCATATGCTCGTATTGGCCTCATATAAACGAAAATGTTTTTGGTGGAATACTTTATTTCAACAGCTAGTTAGAAAATACATTGTCAAGAATCCAGTCAAAGTAACTGGAAACCCTTGCAAGACTCGATGGTCTGCCGGCTGCAGCACAAGGATCTGGACCGAAGGAAGTCACTCCTACAAGCACGTTGTTGTGCAGGTTTGGTCCGCCGGAGTCTTGTTGGCAGATGCCTTCGTCCACGTTGGAGACAGAGGTGATACACAGCATCGTGTCGGTGATTATACCCGGAGCCCTACATTGAGTGAGATGTAAAATTTGTGAATATTGGGTTGGTGGAGCTAACGCGTGTAGATTCAGAAGCTTGGCTCTATTTAAGACCTAAAATATTTTTCATGGAGTACCCCTGAAATCTTTTTCATGAAGCCTAAGAATAGGTAGGTACATCAAGATGTTTTTCGAGGAATAGTTTATTTCAACATCTAGTTGGAAAATACATTGTCAAGAATCCAGTCAAAGTAACTCGAAATTCTTGCAAGACTCGATGGTCTGCCAGCGGCAGCACAAGGATCTGGACCGAAGGAAGTCACTCCAACAAGCACGTTGTTATGCAGATTCGGTCCACCGGAGTCTTGTTGGCAGATGCCTTCGTCCACGTTGGAGACAGAGATGATGCAAAACATCGTGTCGGTGATTATACCCAGAGCCCTACATTGACTAAGATGTAAATTTTGGTAGAGCTGATAAGGCGTGGCCTCATTTACACATGTTTTTGGTGGCACAGTTTATTTTAAAATCTAGTTAGAAAATACATTGTCAAGAATCCAGTCAAAGTAGCTCGAAACCCTTGCAAGACTCGATGGTCTGCCCGCAGCGGCACAAGGATCTGGACCGAAGGAAGTCACTCCAACAAGCACGTTGTTATGCAGGTTTGGTCCACTTGAGTCTTGTTGGCAGATGCCTTCGTCCACGTTGGAGACAGAGGTGATACACAGCATCGTGTCGGTGATTTGATTATATTTGGATCCCTACATTGAGTGAGATGTAGAGTTTGAAATTTGGGTTTGTAGAGCTAAGGCGTGTAGATTCAGAAGCTTGGCTCTATTTGAGATCTCATATCTTTTTCTTGGAGTAAGCCATTCACATGAAAAAGCCAAGCTCCTGAAGGCAAGCTCTTGATGTACCTAGATGGCTAGGTACATCAAGATTTTTTTGGTGTAATACTTTATTTCAACATCTAGTTAGAAAATACATTGTCAAGAATCCAGTCAAAGTAGCTCGAAACTCTAGCCAGACTCGATGGTCTTCCAGCAGCGGCACAAGGATCTGGACCGAAGGAAGTCACTCCAACAAGCACGTTGTTATGCAGGTTTGGTCCACCGGAGTCTTGTTGGCAGATGCCTTCGTCCACGTTGGAGACAGAGGTGATGCAAAGCATGGTGTCGGTGATTATACCCGGAGGGTAACCGAACGTGCACTGCTGCTGGTTCATAACACGCTGTTGAACGTGCTTTAGTTGTTCCGATGCAAGGCCTTGGTACTGGAATTAAAATTTAATATTTTTTTTCAGTATGAAGTATTTTTCCTAGTTTAAGTTCCCAGATGAACATGAATAGAAATATGGATGACCATCGATGTGGATAGGCGCAGAAGGAGAGGAGGCTTAAAAAAGTTCGATGGATTGTGTAAAAGGTGATATGAATCCAAAAGGACCAAATGAAGAAGTGGCGTCTAAACTGGGATAAGGGCAGTCAGATGATGAAGATGATACAAATATGGATCTCAAGCACACTTACAGATGTCTGTCCCCATCCAACAGACCAGATAGGATCGTTATCAGCTACAAAGTAGTTGGGTCCTGCAATGACTGCCTGCTGTACAACGTTGTTGAACACCATAAAAGTTTCGAGGTGTAGCACGGAAATGTCGTGATCCCAACCGTTAGAATCATATTCAGGGTGGTCGATGATCCGAGCCACATTGTGAACGACTTCGCCACTTGATCTGAAGGAAGACCCCACTCGGACTCGCCAAATACTGGCAGCAGCACGTGAACCACTATAAAAACATGAAAAAAATCATCACCACATCAGTCTACAGCAGTCTATTGCTGGTCATAAGCCTCCCCCAGCTTGCTTCTATTTGAAATCTGTTTTTTTTTTCATGAAGTAAGCCATAGGTATTAACATCAAAATATTTCGGTGGAATGCTTTATTTCAACCGCTAGTTAGAAAATACATTGTCAAGAATCCAGTCAAAGTAGCTCGAAACCCTTGCAAGACTCGATGGTCTGCCAGCAGCGGCACAAGGATCTGGACCGAAGGAAGTCACTCCAACAAGGACGTTGTTATGCAGGTTTGGTCCGCCGGAGTCTTGTTGGCAGATGCCTTCGTCCACGTTGGAGACAGAGGTGATGTAAGGTATCGAGTCGGTGATTATGCCCAGAGCCATACATTGACTGAGATGTAGAGTTTGTGAAATTTGGGTTGGTGGAGAACGCGTGTAGATATAGTAGCCTGGTTCTACTTAAGGTCTGACACATTTTCATAGAGTAAGCCATATGCTCGTATTGGCCTCATATACACGAAAATGTTTTTGGTGGAATACTTTATTTCAGCATCTAGTTAGAAAATACATTGTCAAGAATCCAGTCAAAGTAGCTCGAAACCCTTGCAAGGCTCGATGGTCTGCCGGCTGCTGCGCAAGGATCTGGGCTGAAGGAAGTCACTCCAACAAGCACGTTGTTATGCAGGTTTGGTCCGCCGGAGTCTTGTTGGCAGATGCCTTCGTCCACGTTGGACACAGAGGTGATGCACAGCATGGTGTCGGTGATTATACCCGAGTGACGCTCTGCCTACCCCGCAAGGGATAAAGGCGTAATATATGTATATGTATGTATGTATTATACCCGGAGCCTTACATTGACTGAGATGTAGAATTTGTGAATATTGGGTTGGTGGAGCTAACGCGTGTAGATTCAGAAGCTTGGCTCTATTTAAGACCTAAAATCTTTTTCATGGAGTACCCCTGAAATCTTTTACATGAAGCCTAAGAATAGGTACATTAAGATGTTTTTCGAGGAATAGTTTATTTCAACATCTAGTTAGAAAATACATTGTCAAGAATCCAGTCAAAGTAGCTTGAAACTCTAGCAAGACTCGATGGTCTGCCGGCTGCAGCACAAGGATCTGGGCCGAAGGAAGTCACTCCAACAAGCACGTTGTTATGCAGGTTTGGTCCACCGGAGTCTTGTTGGCAGATGCCTTCGTCCACGTTGGAGACAGAGGTGATGCACAGCATGGTGTCGGTGATTATGCCCAGAGCCATTCATTGAGTGAGATGTGGAGTTTGAAATTTGATTTGTGGAGCTAAGGTGTGTAGATTTAGAAGCTTGGCTCTATTTGAGACCTGATATATTTTCATGTAGTGTTTTTGGTGAAATACTTTATTTCAGCATCTAGTTAGAAAATACATTGTCAAGAATCCAGTCAAAGTAGCTCGAAACCCTTGCAAGACTCGATGGTCTTCCAGCAGCGGCACAAGGATCTGGACCGAAGGAAGTCACCCCAACAAGCACGTTGTTATGCAGGTTTGGTCCGCCGGAGTCTTGTTGGCAGATGCCTTCGTCCACGTTGGAGACAGAGGTGATGCAAAGCATGGTGTCGGTGATTATGCCCGAAGGGTAACCGAACCTGCAATGTTGCTGGTTCATAACACGCTGTTCGACGTGCTTTAGTTGTTCCGATGCAAGGCCTTGATACTGAAAAGAAATAATGATGAATGATATTCATAAATGAAAGTTTAATGAATATTAGCATCAACTGAAACCTGAACCCGGGATCGTGGGATATTAAGTTTTAAGCCACTATTACTAGTTATGCTAAATTGTCGCTTCAAGAGCATCAAGAGGTTGGAAGTTTAGTTAGAATTAGGCCAGGCGCCGGTAGCTCAGTTGGCAGGGCAGTTGGACGGTCTCGGGTTCAAGTCCCAATCGACGCTAACATATTTATGAGAATAATAGAGCTTCATTTATGAGAATAATAGAGCACTGTGAGTGCTTTAAAAACCCCAATACATTTAAGTAGGATTTTCCAACTTAATACAAATATGGATCTCAATCAGACTTACAGATGTCTGTCCCCATCCAACAGACCAAATAGGATCGTTATCTGCTACGAAGTAGTTGGGTCCTGCAATGACTGCCTGCTGTACAACGTTGTTGAACACCATAAAAGTTTCGAGGTGTAGCACGGAAATGTCGTGATCCCAACCGTTAGAATCATATTCAGGGTGGTCGATGATCCGAGCCACATTGTGAACGACTCCGCCACTTGATCTGAAGGAAGACCCCACTCGGACTCGCCAAATACTGGCAGCAGCACGTGAACCACTATAAAAACATGAAAAAAATCATCACCACATCAGTCTACAGCAGTCTATTGCTGGTCATAAGCCTCCCCCAGCCTCCCCAATGGGCACGATCTCCCGTTTTCGCCAGTTACTAGACTCACTTTATTCATCGGTCGGAGGGCGTCCAACACTACGCCCTGCTCTACTCGAGAATCCGTTTACTCCACTGTACATCGGTTTTACGACATTTATGTGAGCAGCCCACTGCCCCTTTAGCTTGCTACCTACATCTCCAGACTAGAAAATTAAGTTGCAATTTCCAGCAGTTGCAGTTGGAATTAGACGTATTTCCGGCATGTATTTTACATTAAAATTAAATTAAAAACTATTAAAAATCAACCTAAACCGTTTCTTAATCTGTGGCTAAGGGATTAAATCCAGAAAATAAACAGCAGCGTTCCTTCCTAAGTCAATTTGAAAACTTACTACACTCGTCTCAATTTAAGCGTCGTGAGTATGGCGTAAACCCCCCAACAAGGGGAGGCCTATGTCTACCAGTCGAATGTAGTGAATTTTTTTTTATAAATTTTACTTGAAATTTTTACTCACTTACCTATAGCAATGAGCAGCAGAAAGTATAGTTTTCTCGTTCAAAATAGATCCACCGCAGCTTTGGAAGAAAGCTCCTCCACTATTGGCAAGCATGGCCGCAATAAACGGGTACTTGTCAATGGTTGTGAGGTCACCACCAACGATTCTTTGCACGCCATTGCGAGTTGGCCCAGCTGTAGAATAATATACGGTGAAATTTTACTAGTGACCGATAGAGAAAACTCAGAACCGGCTGGTGATGAGGAACAACTTTCTTCAAGGAACATAGGTCGACATACGAAAATTACCTCCCATAGTGACTCAAATCAGCTGATCGGCAATTTTGTATGGGAGGAATTTTGTTTCGTATTTCGACCTATGTTCCTTGGGGAAAGTTGTTTCTTATCGCCAGCCGGTTCTGAGTTTTTGCTATCGGTCACTAGTAAAATTTCACACTACATAATTGTAAAGAACTAAATACCTAAAATTATAAACTTAGTGGAATAAACCGAATGTGGCGCAGTGGTAGTGCGGTTGCCTGAAACGCAGAAGGTTAGGGGTCGATTCCCAGTAGGTCACTCACTAAGTCGATATTAATCGACTTTGAGTTTTTTTTCCCAGTCTGGTTAGGACATTGCAGGCTGAACCACCAGATTGTCGGGAAAAACCAGATGGTTCCGTGCTTCGTTCCGTGCGGGCGTTGCTGTTTATGATTACCTACTTAGACGTAGTAGGTGTTATAAAAGCTCTGAAACAACGCATTATCGGGTCGTGGGACGACTCGGTGTCCAACTCGAAAAGAAAAATAAGCAGGGGAATAATATTTCGAGTTTCTTTTTAAAAAGGTGTTGGGTCTATTAACTTGGCTTGTTTTTATTAATGCTAAAAGGAGTTATATATTGTAACGCAAATAAAATTTTCTTACCAGATGCTGTAACCACACAAAGTGTAAAAACGATGATCGATTTCATTTCTACGTATTTATGAAAAGTATTAAAAATTATAGATCAATTTTCGACTTATATACCTAGTATGAAATGTCCTTGATTAGGAAAATGATGGATTAGGTAAAGATAACATGGGTTTCCCTGTTGGACAAGGTCATTTTATTATTTAATCAGCGTTACATTCAACTACACAAACATCACTTTATTACTATCTGTTTATCAAATACTTCTTCTTTTCCGTCGAGCCCTAATGACTATTAATTAATGAAAAGATATATAGGTAGGTATATCGCGGGCTTAGAATAGCTGTTATTTACATCGTATCGTAATATGCCCATTCATATCGTGATACGCCGGCGCATCATGATTTGACCATCCAACACACAAGTCATATCGTTCAACGATTAACTTTTGACAATTTAGCCAGCAGCAGCGTTACTTGGGCATATTTTTTAGGGCGTCGATGTTATTAGCAAACTAGAGAAAAGTTGACCAGTAAAATATTTATAAAGTCATAATAATTATGCTATGAAGTAAGTATGAAATTGATAGCATATCTCTGCATAAGAAGCTAATATGCTTGCACAAAGTGGTTAAAAGAATTTCCGCATCTCGTAAGGAATTTTTACATAAAGGCGAGCTTGCCTTCTTTTCTCGACCCGGTTTTATTTCACAAAGTAACACTATTAAAACCTGCAGGCATTCGACCGCTGCCGATCCCATTTTCCCGGTGATTTTCCCAACATTACAGATCAAGATTTAGTTAGATAGAGAGTTCCGTGAAAAAAGTGAAGCTGATTAAACTAAGCTACGAGTACTGCACGCTATAAGCATTTAGGATGCAAAATAATACAATATACTTACCTAAACAAACGAAATCACTCATAACCCCACTAGGAAGCTCTGTATTGGAGTGCAATTATGGACACACATACAAACATTCATTAAAAAGAATTAACCATTCTTTCGTTTCTCTTGCAATTTGTGTTTGTTTAGTACGGTGTTATATTACTAACCAGAGTCATCAAAGACTAAGTACATTTAGCATAAACTGAACATAAGTAGATTTTATTGGATCTACGATAATGAATTTTTAAATGCCTCCCACAAGCAAAGAAGTGTATTTTAAGCATTGAACCGGGTCTATCGCGATAATATTTTAGGTAAACCTTTATAATATATTATTAATTATAATATTATTAATATTATCGCGATAGACCCGGTTCAATACTTAAAATGTGTGAAAACAATCGCGAGTGCTTCAAAAGTTATAAAGAAGTGTATATACATAATAGCTCCATCTATTTTATTTTCTTGATCTGAGTCCAGGAATCGAATCCCATGAGGCCAGATCGGTGCGTAAACCTACCGCAACACGCCGGGAATACAGGTGACCTGTGCAGAGTGAAGTAAAAGATTTTTAATAAAATTAATGGACCTTGTGTCATTGCTTTAAGGAAAATTTGAAAACTGTTTAAATAGGCTTATCAAATTGCCCAACTTCACTGTTATCGGCTCTACATTGTTTATTATATGAGTCATTCTTCATTTTCATCGAATCGGTTGGTAAAAAAACAATGACTATTCACTTTTGAACTTATTATTGACCAATATCAAGTAAGAGCTAGAGAGCGCACGCTCAGAGCCATGTCTACCCTATTTTTTGATCTAGTCCCGGTATGGCACAGGAATCGAATCTAATGAGGCCAGAATGGAACATTCGGAACATACACCGGGAATACAGGAGAGGCCTGTGCAGTATGCAAGCTAGGATGTTGAGAGATCTTGGTCACTCTGAAAAATCTATTTTTACTGCTGTAAAATCCAAAGCAGAAGAGATTAGAAAATGGGCAAACTGTACTGCTTTGGCTGTTAATTACTTATTCTCAGAGCCGTGTCTACACTATATTCGATCTAATTCCGGAATGGCACAGGAATCGATTCCCATGAGGCCAGATCGGAACATATACTGGAACACGCCGGGTATACAGGTGAGGCCTGTGCACAGTATGTAAGCAAGGATGTAGGGAGATTACTAACGGGCCTCTGGGGTAGCGGGCCGGGATAGCCAGCTTGGTACACGACTATGTGCAACGGAAACTCTAATACAATACAACACATAGGTACGCTTTATTTGTACAAAACACTAATTAGAACAAAAATATTTTGCATTTGCTTACCAGATAATACAATCATCGTTCACGTTTCATGTTATTGTATTTATCGCCTTATTTTATTTACTTTCCATTCGATATGTACCTAAAGCAGTATACGTAACACGGGTGTAAGATCAATTGGAACCTCGAAAAGTTAACGCCCTCACGCATCGGTTGCAAATTGATACCTTACATCCTTATGTACGTAATCTGCTATTTGTTTTCACATTGAGCCACATTTTAAAGACAAACTTTGAAAAAATTCACTAACTAAACCTGTATTCAACAACACAAGACGTAAAAAAACAATAATTAATTTCCTTCCACTGCTTGTTGCGTCTGGAACACCAAACAAAGTGGGAACATTTATCAGCACCGCGTACAACCAGTAAAACCGTGTTAGGAAAACAATTTCAGAAAACCAGCGATTTTTTACTAGTGTAAGGCGCGAGCTCCACAGAGGAGACGTCCAACGTACGTGAGACGTAAGCTGACTTTTGTCAGACAAGTGATCGTCAACCGTCATCGATGCAACGCGCGTCTCACGTGTGTAGCCGGTTCTCTATCCATTTGCATAAAAATAATTGGCATAATATATTTTGGCACACTGTAATTTAAACTAATAATACTTACGCATAATTCATGTACGCATAACAGTTTAGGCATAATTTCTTTACGCACAAAAAATATTGCCATGATAGTACATAGGCCTAAAATACAAAACCATAAATTGTCATATCCATAATCAAAATAGGCATAAAAATCTGATGCATTAGAAGAACCCCTAAATTGTATAAAAATAACCTAACCTAACCTAACCTAAACTGACCTAATTTAACCTAATATATCTTAAAAAATACTAAACTGACTTACATTTTCTGCCATTTGAACTTAATAAAAATATATTATATTAGTCCAAAAAAATTATTACAAAAGCAATTATGCCAAAATACTGTTAGTATAAAATACAATAGTCTAAAATATGATTATGCCAAGATAAATATTATGGCAAGAAACTATTATGTCAAAGCAATGGTAGGCGAAAAAAAATTATGCGAAACATGTTATGCTAAAACATATTAGTGGAAAAAAAATTATGCCTACGAAAGGGATACCGTGTAGCCTGCGTCTCTTCTGTCTCATTCATTTTATATGGATGTATAAAGTTGGATAAATAAACTTTTTTTATATTTCAAATCAATTTTTCTCATCGAGAGAGCAAAAGTGACTTTTTACAAAGATTTTTGTCAGGTAACCTGTTCTTTTCAAGTTGGACAGGTGAAAAATAGACTTATAAAATAGATTAATCTATCCAAAGTTAAATTACATACTTACAGTGTAAGAAAGCAATGTGGCTTGTAACCGAATATGTTATGATTATGACCAGTAGCGAAGGTTACATATATGCCGATTCTCATTGGCTTCCTTTCCAAAAAATTACAAATCCGAACTCTCACGTCAATCTAAAGTAGATTGAGTATTTTTTGTGCTCCGACCTACTTTTGTTAAAATCTCACCCTTCGCCACTGCTACTATACCTAATCTATAATCGGGTTAAAGATACTAAAGATACTGAACAGTTTCACTCCTCAAATAACACAGATAACGAGATATCACAATATTTCTAGATTCGAGACCCTTTTAAATCAACCCGAATGTCACGTTCACAAGTTCTCTCAATTTTTGTCATCATAACTACACTACCGACCAAATTACGTACTCAAACTTACACAGGAAAAATACCTTTATGTACAAACAGTAAAGCTTAAATTTCAGTGATTCGAAATGATATTTTTGGGAAGACGGGATTCTGATGTCTACATACAACGCGTCTGGATCCTTGTCATGTCATGGCATAGTGACAATGATATGATGTGTCAACTTGTCAACTGTTTTGACAGACAGAGGGTGGACAATAGTAAGAGATGATTTATCCAAGATCTGGCCTTTTATATTTCGTTCACGAGTGGATTATGTAAGAAACCCACGTAGCGTTACTGAAAATAAGAGGATAATGTTAATAGTACTTATGTTTATTAAATTATTTTGGTACACATGAGTCTTGTAAATGCTGGCTGAATTTATAGGACAATAATAATAACAAATAGACGTAATAAAAAAAAAAAACAAAACCTAACTGCGGTAATTTCAAAGTCATATTTTGCGATAAAAATCCGCCATTTTGAATTTGTGGACTTTTTATATAGCTTGTGGCACTCGCAGCTGCTGAAACGATCTAACGACACCTCATGTCAAGATTCGCCCAGCCGTTTGAGCTGATACATACAGAATTACATACATGCATACTCTCGAAAAATATAACCCTCCTGACTCCTGAGGCAGTTAGGTAAAAAGCAAATTCAATTTAGTGAAAAATAGTTGCTTTTTCTTCAAAAAATATCTTGTATTTATTTCAGAGCGGCAATCTACTGTATTGCGAAAAAAGCTATTTACAAATCATTAGGCCTTATTTATTCTAGGTAGGAGTATCTACCTCATCCAGCCTGTCAGTGAGTATCTCCCACCAACGCGTTTCTTTTCCAAGGTACGAATATAATCAACTTAATGAGATAGCTCTGGCGACTCATCTTTACCACACTTTACGTCATCACTGACTCAGCTGTGGTCCAGCGGTATGATCCGTAGGATCTCGATCCAGAGGTCGGGTGATCCCACAGGAATATCGATGATTTGCAAAAGTAACAAGATTTCTCGAAACTTAAATAGGACTATATCCTGTGGGTACAGGTTGCATATTACTGAAAAACCAGAGTCCCTAAGGGCCGATTCAATCATAATGTGAACCTAGATTAACGCGATTGACAACAGGGCTCTTTTGAATATATTTTTAATGAAAGAAGTGTGTGCCACCAGCGGTACATCCAGCCTTCAACGTCAAAAGACTTGGAAAGTCAAGAGAAATTGTTCGCCTACAAAATACGTGTGTCAGGCCTTTTAAAAGTTAATCCCAGAGGTATTCGCCGCAAAAGACAAGCTAAGCGTGAAGAAAATCTGTTACGTCACCGCTTATGACGTCATCCGGTGAAATAGGTGTTTTTCCGTGGCCTAATCTTGATCTGAGGCACGGAGCACGGAGCGAACAGTACGTGGATGCTGGGAAAACAGATTTAGTGATTGCTCGCCCTGATTTCGGGAATTGGATTTAGTTTTCTGTACACAGATTATAGATACCTACCATAATCCCTAGGATATAGACTTCGAGAGAGAGAGAGGGTAGCTGAGATTAAAAACAGTTTCGTATTAACTACACCACTATGATCCTGTGATACCTATAGATACATTACTACTGCCAGATCTAAGTTATTTCATCATTTTAAACATGAGTGGAAATCTGAATCCATTGCACTAAGAAACCAGTAAATTAAGACAAAAATAAATAACTGTTGATTTTGCCATAAAATCACGGTATCCAGTATTAGTGGAATCGGGCTTGTAGCGTTGTAATTATACCTACATATCTACATACGTATATCACGCCTTTATCCCTTGCGGGGTCGGCAAAAGCGTAAAAAACGGCCATTTATACGACGTCTGACAAAAGTTTGAGAGTCATTCAGAAGACTTTGTATCACCATAGGGACAGGTTGTCAGCCTGTCACCTAAAGTTGCAATACACATCAACCACAAACTAGGAAAACGGCGCGATCAACTCTCAAATAGTCGCTTCTTACGACACCCACGGGAAAGAAATGGGGTGATGCTATTCGAAGCCGGCACCACACGGCGTTGTATATGGACTTTATAAACCTCCAAGTTCAATCGAGTTTGCCAACAAGCCTAATAATGCGAATTAATTTAAGAACAGCAATGTTACCGCCATAAAATTAAAAGTTTTGTCGTAAATGCTAAGATGTGTTTTTGATTGCAGATGATTCATAAAAGAAAATAAATCAACAATATTTTTGTGTTATTTAATAAAAAATGGATAATAATATGTCAGTTGTATAATTTATTTTATTACGTACAGCCACGTACAGCGCAAGTAGATAGTTTACGTAGATATTTACTTTGCTAAACCATAGATTATGACCGCTGAATCGTTTTGTATTTGATTCATAGATAGTTACCTACTATAGTACCACTAATTTTATCCAGCCAATCAGCTTTACGCAGTGTAAGCATCGAATAAAACTGTACTTGCAACTTAAAATTGTATTTTTGTAAATCGAGTATCAGGTTTTCTGAATGCCACACATTATTTTATTCAAACTTGCAGGTTTTGAAGATTTCTAGAATTTCGCAGTATATTTTCCACCGCAGGCAAGGTTTCAATCTGTTTTCAGAGCAGTAATTTTCAGGGCAGCTATAATATGAGTACTATTTATATATATGTCGCAGTACGATGGCAGAATCAGGTTTTTGGCCAAAAACCTAGGTTTTTGGCCGAAAGCCGGCATATGGCAGAATCGTAGACTTCCTTCGGCCATCGTCCTGAGCTGATCCAGGTTTTTGGCCAAAAACCTAGGATTTTGGCCAAAAAACTAGGATTTTGGCCGAAATCCTAGATAGGGTAAAACCAGGGTAAAACCTGATTCTGCCATCGTACTGCGACATATATACGGTTACATTTAATTAAGTACCTACAAATCTCTTGAGTGTGCAATCTATTCACAAAACTGAACAACTTTTGTTTGCAACTTTTCTTCGAAATGTGATAAAAAACATTTGGGCCTCCCATACAAAAATGTTGAATAAGTGTGTTACTTAGTATGGGAGGACGAAATATTTTCATATTTCGAAGAAAAGTAACAAAAGTTGTTCAGTTTTGTGAGTAGATTATACCCACCCTCAAGAGATTTGTACTTAATTAGATGTAACCTTATATATTAATATCCTTTTGTATCCCACAGCCGGGCAAAGGCCTCCCCTTCCTTATTCCACTTATGTCTGTCCCGTGCAAGCACCTACCAGTCTTTGTGGTAGCCATTGAGATCGTCACACCATCGTTTGCGGGGTCGACCTCGTCAACGATGCCCATCTTGAGGTCTCCACTCTGTAACGATCCTAGCCCACCGTTCTGGGTGCATCCGCCTGACGTGTCCTGACCAGCCCCATTAAAGTTTAGGTAGCCACAGAATACATAATAGGTAGTACCTACTAGGTACAGTGCTTGCTAGGTAAAGAGGTTTAGCTGATTTTCGCCCTACATCAGCTATACCTGTTTTGATACGAGTTATGGTTATGAGTACCTGCTAGGTACACAAAATTTATAAGTCAAAATTAAGGACCTTTAAGAAAATGTAATCACGAAACGACCCTCCAAGATACGATCTGACCGTGTAATGAATTCCTGGGGCCTCTGAAGGACCTTATAAAAAGTACCTTTTATCAGATTAACAGATCTCCCTTTTAAAGATTACCTTAGTCTTCAATAAAATTAAGTGGATACTTGTAAGAAAAGTGCTTGGCTAAGCAGTCTTAATCAAAGATAAAAAATATATGTTTTAATCGTTAAAATTGTTTAACTTTCAATATACTGACATCGTTAAATAATGTACCATTTAGTTCAGCAACAACTGTTCAAACAAATAAGATATAGGTACCGTGCCTTCCTACTACCTATATGTACCTATACGTTATATTTACCTCCAAACATGCTATGTTTTGATCAAAGATTTTACATGTGATTTCAGCGGCGTTGGTGGTGTAATGGTCAGCATAGTTGCCTTCCAAGCAGTTGATCCGAGTTCGATTCTCGGCCAACGCACATTTTTGTTCGAGGTTTTTAAATAGCAGACTTCAAAATTAGAACAGTTTGTTGATATTGCCATAATCATCTTAGGTAGGTACTTACTTATATTTTAATGTAGTTGATAAGTAAAGTAACCTATACCGTAAATTTAGGGTCGAATATTCCGAAATGTACCATGTACACCAAACAACCCAAGGCCTGGTGAAAAGGTTCTAAAGTTGAGACAATAGAAATTGATTAAACTTTTCAATTATGCAGTTCCGTTGTAGTTCACTACCAAAATAATATTTATCGAACGAAAGGCTTTTTTTTCTAAAAATGGATACTTAGAGTAAAATTTGAAATTCATATTACCCATTGACTTGGAAACTGTAAAAGACTATCTACATAATTTCTTTCGAGTTACTGAAGTGTAAAGCAGGTTTTGAATAAAATAATACAAAGACGATTCAATGACGTCAAAGCTCGTCAAGATCATAAAAATATAGTGAGTTTACAGAAAGCACAGAATAAATTATAGTACTAGAATACAGAAGGTTCACTCAACTATTTAAGATTTTCGCGATTGTCACTTCTTACATAGCCAGGGCTGCTAGCCCTGAAATACAGCTAAATCTGATACAAGAACGTAGGAAATATGATTCGGAGCCGATTCCAATGCAAAATTCGTGGCAATCTTCTTATTTACCTTGAGGAGTTCCTTTGGATATTCCAGTTCATTACAGTAAACGTAAAGAAGAAGGAAGCTAGTATTGAGCGAGCCATCTGTAAAGGCGCCCCGCGCGCCGTCTCCTTAATTTAAGGTTATTATCTAGGTGTAGCCGTTTAGGCGGCTTCTTCCTTTGGCCAGGCTCACTCTATCAGCATACTGGTTTTTCATAGTATTTGTTTGAAATAAACAGTAAATTTTTAAATAGTCAGTGTCACTCGCGCTGATGCCGCTGTTAAGGCGTTTAGGCTGTAACACGTGAAAAAATTTACATAGGTTTCATAAAAAAAAAACTCGAAATAAAAACAACGCTCCTTCTGAGGCAGCCGGGTAAAAAATATAATATTTCCGTTAGCGTCAAATGGCTTGAAAAAAACCAGGTGACAACACAAGTTGTCATCATCATCACCATAACAATAGGCGTAAAAATGGGTAGGTATGAATAAACACATGTATTGAGTTCAGTTTACCTACAGCTAGCTATATTATTGTACATACTAAATTCAACAGTTACATGTTTTTGATCATAATTCCAGCGGCGTTGGTGGTGTAATGGTCAGCATAGTTGCCTTCCAAGCAGTTGATCCGAGTTCGATTCTCGGCCAACGCACTTTTTGCAGTTCAAAATTTAATTTAGTTTTAGACAACTGAAATTTTAGAACTGAAAAATACCTCTAATTTGCTTATTGGCGGGAAATATTTTAGACGCGGCAATGAGAAAAAAAAACGTTATACAATTTCATAATGTTCATGATGAAGAATTTTATATCGGAAACGGAAATTATAGAGACAGACAACTTCCGCTAGAAGCTTCGAAAAAAGTAAAACTGGCAAGGTGGCAGATTTGAAAAAAATACTCCAGGAATAAAACCGGTGATAAATTAAGAAGAAGCAATGAATTATGAGACTGCTGATATTTTGTCTAGGCGAAAACGGGACAAGGTTAATTACGGTGAAGGAAAAGTGTGTAAATATTAAAAAAAAAACTATGGCGGATGGTCCATGACACTTGCAAGAAGAAGATAGACAAATTACTCTCACATACATCACATTAGCCTACATAAGTCCACTGCTAGACATAGGCCTCCTAAGGTACAATAGCAGGGCCCGTACTTTGCTTACGTACAGCAAAATAGTAATTAACGTTTTATATGCGTTTCAGAGGCCTGCTACTTGTAGTAGGCGGTTGAAAAACTCAGACATCAGGGGTTAATCAGGTAGTTGGACCACTCGGTGTCCCACTCGGAAAGAAGAAGACATGCGTTTCCTACGTAAACATTTTCATTGAGGAAAATAAACCGATAGAGGCAACAAAATTTTCAATTTACGCCGTCGTTTATGAACTAGAAGATCATGAAGAAGCATTTTATTGCAAACTTTATCACTCTTAGATGGTACACCTTAGGGACGTGTTAAAAGAATCGATTATTAAATCAATCAATGTTTTTAAATTTTCGTTCAGTATGAAAACCGTTTTTTGCGTTAGGTATTCAGACCAACGAATTATTTCGGGTTTTGTGCAGGTAATTAAAATACACGACAACTTTTTGGGCCCTACAAATATTTTGTTCTAGCGTTAGATAATACTTATGATGCTTATTTTACATGTTGTGTCGGATAAATTATTGTGATAAAATATTCTATTAAGTATTTGGTTAAATTTATTTTTCCAGGCTAGAAAGAATAGATTATTAAAAATCGATTTTTGGTTACTTAAATGGCATCCCTAGTACACCCTAAATAAAGGCTACGTCGAGACGTTCCAGGAATTCTTGATTACGATCACGTCTCTTCAAGTTTATTGAAACTTTGCCTTTTATCTGTGTAAATGTACAGAGAGAGAAGAAAATAATTCGTTGAAAATATTACAAGGTCTGAAAAATCAAAAGATAAAATAGTACAAATTTAGATTTAAAGAATTAGAATTGAATGAAAATATCATTTCGACCTAAGTTTCAGATAATATTATGTCTGTCTCTTTTGGGACACCAAGTAGGCCACACAAGAAATCCTGGTTTTTAACCCGGTAAAACCAGCGTTTTTCAACCGCTTACTACAAAATGACATAAGAATGAAATATGTCATACAAAATGTGTCAGAGCCATAAAACTTTGAACGGAAGGCCTACATTTTTTAATAACTTTGCCTATCGATGCCTCATGAGGAAAGGAGAAAGAGAAAATATTTTCCGTCATTTTAAGGTGCTGCATCGAAGCCGCCAGCACCGTTTTAGCCACGCCCCCAGGGGGTGCTCCCTTTGCGGGGGTCAAGATGTCAAAACTTTTCTTTCCAAGTAAATTTACAATAATTAGCCATCTGTTGATCAATTGTGGAACAAATTAGTGCAATGCCACCTAGGGGAAAAGCTTTGAACAAATACACTTCTAAAACAGGTGAAAGTAAATATACCCGAACACCCGCAAGGCAACGCACTCACCGTACGCGCCGAATAATGCGGATGGCTTAGCACACTTAGCAGCAAGCACAGCTGCATCGATAAGATAAGTACTTTCCTCCCAGTTTAATGGATAATTTTGCCATGTATGTGTACTTTTCGGAAAGTTGCATGGGGCAGGCAACAATAGGTGGAAATATTTTTGCCCACTGGTTCTACGGTGGAACAAAACTTGTGAGCATATCATAGGTGCCACTAGTTCAACGTTTTAAAAATATTATTGTTCAAGGAAGTAGAATGTGCAGAAAGGCAAAATGACAAAACGTCAAAGTAGCAGAATGTCAAATTGCTAGAATGTAAACGTGATAAAATGTAAAGAAGAAGCAGAAAACATTTTGTCCAAATGTGTAAATGTTAAGGTAACAGAATGTCAAGTAATTGAATTTTACTATTGTTCATGTAGTTATTGTAATGGCTTCAAAGTAAAAATTGTTCAACATGACGAGGTGTTTTTGCTGGCAAATTGTAACGAGGATATAAAGTATAATCCGTTCCACTAAAGAAGGGAATATAAATGGCGGCACTTGACAGCTGACAGCGCTGCTACAGTCAGCATACAAAGTTTAGTTTATACGTCCGTGTTTTCTTTTTCGTTTTATTTCCTTATATGGCATTAGATTCTTCATGAAATGGATCCAAAATATCAACCAAACCCCGATTACAGTGTTTACACTCAACTATTACATGCGGAAAGTTATAATTTCAAGTTAAACTCGTATATAATTTTGTGCATCGACAACGTCATAGTCATCATCATTATAGTCTATGATCAGCACTGGCTGGGAATCCGTTCGATTCGGCGCGTGCGGTTCGGCAATATTTTCGAGGTTCCATAGATTTTCATACAAAGCATCCAAAATTCGGTGAGTGCGTTTCGGGTGTGCGGGTATAAGTAGGTACTTTTAACTATAAACAGCTTTGCAACTCTGAATTCATGTAACAAAAAGTGAGAATTGAGATGGAATGGAGTCGATATTTTCTTTTACTTGTAACATTTAATTTTGCTAGTGAACAATACTAAAAACCTACAACTTGCGTTTAAAATTATCTGAATGGGGTTATGTCACGGAGTAGATTTTTTTTATTGTGAAATGATATTTCGCTAGTGATCAACACTCAAAACCTACACTAAATTTCAGTAGGTGTAGGTTTTTGTCGTATAGTTTTTAAAATGAGTTAAAATTCACTGAAATAAATTTACTTGTATACGTTTATTAGTTCCTATATAATTTTTTTTAAATAGGCTAGCAACGCTCGACCGGGCTCGCATGTGTGACGTCACTAGACATAAATCAATGAGACGGAGACCTACGCAACGATGTCAGATGTCTACGCCACAACGTCATAAATGCCTAGGCAATCATATCAGAGGACTAGGCATTAATGTCCGAGTTATAAAAAAATATATTTTAAAGTAGTCTTATTGAAAAGATACCGACTGGCATAGCCATTTTTAGGGTTTTGTAGGGTTTCTACTCATCATCTGCCTGCCCTTATCCCAATTTATTTGGGGTTGCCGCAACATGTCTTTCTGTTCCATTCATCAGCCGTCAAATCTTCGTTTACACCTTTGTGATTCATATCATCTTTTACACAATCCATCCAAACTTTTTTAGGCCTTCCTCTCCTTCTACGTCCATCCACATTCATATTCATTACCTTTTTCGTCACATGATTTCCATCCCTCCTCACGGCTAGCTCTTAACTTTTCTGTCACAGGTGCAACTTTTAAACTTCCTCTAATATACTCATTCCTTTTTTTATACATTCTTGTCACACCACACATCCATCTCAACATTCTCATTTCAGATACATGTAATCGTCTTTCATCCGTCACTTTTGTAGGCCAAGACTCAGATCCATACATGACGACAGGTCTGACCACCGTCTTGTAAATCTTGCCCTTCAGTTTGAGGGGCATTCGGGGGTCACACACTGTGCCCGTGACCTGTCGCCATTTCATCCATCCTGCATTTATTCTGTGCTTGATAGTCCGGTCTATCTCACCATCGCCTTGTAAAAGTGAACCGAGGTACCTGAAGTCGGAGCAGACTGGTAAGGTAACGCCATTTAGCGCTACCGGAGCATAGCCGGAGTGACCGCCGAAATCACAAAACATTTCTTTTATTCAGTCTCCTATGTGTTATTCCACAAAACTGCGATGTGGCGCAGTGGTTAGCATGCCTGCCTGCCACGCAAAGGTTCCGGGTTCAATTCCCGGTGGGGTCACTCACAAAGTTGATATTTATCACTTTGTGAATTTGTTCCCAGTCTGGTTAGGACATTGCAGGCTGAACCACCTGATTGTCCGCAAGTAAGATGGTTCCGTGCTTCGGATGGGCACGTTAAGCTGTCGGTCCCGGTTGCTGTCTATGATGGTGGTCGTTACACAGCCATGTCAGAGGCCTGCTACTTGTAGTAGGCGGTTGAAAAACTCTGACACCAGGGTTCATCGGGTCGTTGAACGACTCGGTGTCCCACACGAAAAAAAAAGAGATTCAGTCTCCGTTCTGCCGTTTCTCAGGCCAACACTCTCCAGCTTTTCCCGCCATTTTTCCAGTCTGCTCTGTACCTCATCAGGCTAGTTTATTTATTATTAATAATAAAAATATATTTGATGAGATATTAGCCAAAGTCAAATCTAGGCAAAGTCATGCCAGGTCTAAGGTTCCTTGATGCTATTTCTTTATTCATATAGTTAAATTTATACGACTGGCCGTTAAATTGTATCCACAAATCGTATGTAAACGTAACGTTCAACGGCCAGTCGTATTAAATTAATTAATTAATTAAAATTCATTTATTTCAGGCTAATTAACCCATACAAAAAGAAAATAAAATAAAATAATAATAATGCACATAATAATAATAGGTAATCAAATCGGACTCTTATAGACATGTAAATTACAACAATGTCGCATGTAAGCACAGTCCAGCCTATCAGCTACCATGCTCAGGATGATGTTGGAGCTGGCCCGCACACGGCTCACCAGCGACGCGGCACGCTTGCGCATCACAGTATAGAAGCAGTCTACGCGTGCTGCCGCAAACATACCGGAGGCGCTGCAGTAGCGGGGCAACCCCATCAACACCCTAAACGCATTGTTGTATTGCACACGGAGGGCTCCGTACGATTTCTGAGTGTATTTCTCCCACAGGCTGCACGTGTAGAACGATGTACAAAATGCTCTAAATAGAGTAATCTTGGATTCTATGGAACAGCGTGCAAACCTGCGGGCTATCATGTTAGCTCGTACCGACAGAGCCCTCCGTTCACGTTCAATGTCTACATCGTCTTTGAGATCAGCAGTAACAAGGTGCCCTAGGTATTTAAATTGATACACTCTTTTGAGTGGAACATCGTTCAGTCTTATGGGTGGTACAAACTGGTTCCTGTCACCACCGCTCTCAAAGACCATGTATTCGCTTTTCTTTACATTGTACTGCAGGCCATGCTCAGCTGCATACGACTCACACAAACTTAAAAGTTTCCTAAGACCACAGACCGACGCACTCAGCAGCACCATATCGTCAGCGTAACTTATATTATTGACGTTTACTCCATCAATATGGCAACCAATATGCTGACTACTGAGTGCCTCGATCAGGGCGTTCATGTAAAGATTGAACAAGACAGGAGATGTCAGCCCCCCTTGCCTGACCCCACATTCAAGCTTATATGGCTCCGACATCCTGCCAGCCCACCGAACGCTATTGACTTGGTTCCCATACCAGTACCTGAAGATGTTAATGATTTCGCGTGGTATTTTAGCGTCTTCGAGCTTCTTCCACAGAACATCGTAGGAAACCAAGTCAAAAGCCTTAGACAAATCCAAAAAACAAGCATAGACTGGTGTCTTCCGTCCCGTATAATACCTTACCGTCTGCTTGAGGCACAAAACTGCAGTTTCCGTGGACAAACCAGGCCGAAAACCGAATTGGTTGTGATGCAGTACTAGAAGTTTGTTCATTTGTGTATCAAGCAGCCGATCAAGCACCTTAGATATTATGGTAGCTAATGAAATGGGTCTGTAGTTAGATTTATCTGAAAGATCACCAGCCTTACTTTTTACAATTGGCACTACAATCGTCTTCATTAGGTCATCGGGTAGATGAGCATGACCAATACACAGGTTGAAGAGGATTGCCAACACTCGGAAGATATGGGGTCCAGCGTGTTGGAGATGTTCGACACTGAGCCCATCATGGCCAGGAGATTTGCCCCTAGAGATCGATTTAATGGCTTTCTCAACGTCTTTGTCCGAAAAACGAACTCCAACTACATCCTCATTGCTCTCAGTGTCCAACCTCTCCCGTGTCGGGCCCAAAAGTGACCTAACAATGAAATGATCCCTGAAAAGGTCAGCTATTCCCTTAGGATCACTGACACCATTTACGCTAACCGGTAGGCCTGGTCGAACATTCAACTTGGCAGTGCTCTTCCAGAAACCACGAAAATCTTTTCTTGAGTGGTGAGAAGCTAAAGCATCCATTTTTATTTGATTTTGGTTATTTTGACACCATTTAAGTCTAGACTTGAATATTTTTTTACTTTGCATCATGGCATCAAAAATTGGTCCTGTTTTCGGTTTATTTGACAACAGCCAAGCCTGAAAGTCCAACCTGGCCAGCTTATGAGCCTCTGCGACATGTTTGTTCCATCCTATTACTGTCTTATACTTTTTTACGTGGCTTATTTTTGTAACTTATTATTGCAGCATCTCTAAGTACTGATACTAGGTCTTTGTATATATTGTCTATTACATTTTTATGGTCCGGGTTTGAACAATTACGATCATAACAATTATTTACTGATATTGGTAACTCAATTAGTTTCAACTTATTATATCATTCACTATGATAGATATCAATTTGCTCTGGAGTTCTATTACCCCACTTTATACAATTTTGCATCGGTATATTATTGTCAGATGATAAAGTTAGTGGTAACAATTCAAATTCACATTCTAATACTATGGGAAAATGATCCGACCAGTTGACATTGTATTGTACAAAAACATTAACAACAGAGCTAACTGCTCCTTGTGTCACAATAAAGTGGTCAAGCCACCGCCTAGAACCCCATACGTCACTAATGAAAGTATAAGTGTCTGTACCTAATCTTTCCATGTCCACGCAACACCAGTCCTGTTCCTCACAAAAACTTTGTAATTCGAGTGCGAACAATTCATTAGGATGCGCGTTAAAATCGCCGAGAATGTACACCGATCCTATGTTATAGTCATCAATAATAGCACTCACCGAACTTAAGCAGTCTGTGTACTCAGGCAAATTATCCTTCGAGTCTGTAGGCATATACACGTTAATGACTATAATGGGCCGATCACTTGTTATAATTTTAATTGCACAGATACGCGGGTTATCACATTGTATCACTGAAACATTTTGAAATACTTCACTTCTCCAGAGTATGGCCACACCCCCGTGGTTCCTCCCACGCAACATACCGGCGGATGTGTCGATAGCTGATTTTCCTGTTGCGCTGAAGTTACTGTCAATTGTGCTTAGGTATGGTATATCCTCCGGCAATAACCAAGTTTCCTGCAATCCTATTAAATCTGCCGATCGGCAGATATCTCTAATTCCATCGACAGAACGCTTAATGTTCTTACAATTGAAGCTTACTAATTTGTATGTCGATTTATCCATTAATTAAGATGTTGACGGCCGCCTGAAGAGGGAACTTCATACGATTAAAGATATAGTATCAAGGAACCTTAGACTTGGCATGACTTTGCCTAGATTTGATTACTTTTTAGAGATAAACAAGCAGCTTCATCGAGACTTGGCTACTTTTTTACAGAATGTTTTTGGTGGGATTTCACTTATTTTATAGAAGAATCCCATCAAGGTGTACAACTTTTGCTTTGAAGTCATATCTGTATCTCCCTTTAGGTGCATTATGTCCATTTTGCAAAATGTCCAGTGGTGAAAAAATGACCAGTTTGCATAATGTCCAGTTTGCATAATGTCCAGTTTGCAAAATGTCCTATGGTGTAGTTGGGCTCCTAGAGGTGTGCCTGGCCTAACCTTCGATTATCCTAGTTTTTAAAGTTTTCCTTTATGTGGTCACTAGCTGCCCGTCAGCGGTTTCACCCGCTGCAACCTATTATTCCGCGGGAAAAAAGCATTATTCGCCAAGAGATGTCGCTGTTAGTTTTCGGCGAAAACGTTTAAAACGCGAATCGGCTCAGTCACGCCACCTATTTCAAAAATATTGGAAAATGCGTGATCCCGTGGGAATGAGACATTTTTCCGTGGTAAAAAGTATCCTATGTGTTATTCCAGATGCCCTTTTATATTTCTGCAAAGTTTCATGTCAATCTGTTTGATTCCGAAGCTGATCTTAGCGCAGTGGAAGCAAATTAAAGTTATCTTAAAATCTAAAACTAAATGGTCGATCAGCCTCGGAACAACATTTGACTACGATTCGTAGTGCTCTTTACTATAGCTAAATAAAATAAATTTAATGAGAGAATTTTGTTCCGGAAAGTTTCCGGCCGAGAAATTCTTGTTTCCAAAGTCTACTTAAACAGGGCCTAGCAGCGAATTGCTTACCGTGCGAACCATGACGCCGCCGTTTCCTTGTAAGTCTAGTTTTTGACAGGAAAAAAGGTATCAGGTTTTGGAGGAAGACATTTTGGATTGGAATTTAGGTACTAGACTTACTGCACCCGGACACCAGCTCGTGTGGCACTCCGTCCCGTCAATCAGTCGCAGATTCACAGCTTAGTTTTCACAAGCACTTGGGTTCACTATTGTTCATAGTTCGACATCAAATAATGTTTTTTAACACAAAATGACTAAAAGATTTCTCTCCGAATGAGAAATCGGCCCCGTTGGCCTCCAATCAAGAAAACAATTAAAAATATGTAGCTATCGGCAGCCACGACGCGAGCGAACGAAAAGTGAGGTTATATTTTGCCAGCGGCCGCGTGACTCTCAATCAAAGCGCCGGAACCAAATCCACTTGGTTCACTTCCCCACCGAACAGGGAAAACCACACGAGAAAACCGAAAGCACACTAAATTACACCATTTATAATTAAAATTCGCATCAACGATGCGGGCGCACGGCCACAGGACGAGACATTGACGCACAGTGTTGCCAGCGCCGCGCGCCCATTTTATACGAAACTAAACACAATCTAATCAGCCGTTTTTGCGTGATGTCGTAACAAACACACACACAAACATCCGCCTTTATTATATTAGTAGGATTAAAATCTAACTCCGTACTAAATTTCAGCTCTTTGAGTTTATGGGAAGCACTAGTTCTATTTTGATGATCATGAGTGAGTGAGTGTTCGTCTAAAATCTGAAACTTTGCCTTTGCTTAACTTCGAAACTAAATGACCTACGGACTTGAAATTTTGGCTTTTAGTATGTGATTATAGCTTACAACGAGATAGCGGGGCCTGAAAATGCGGCGAAATTGTTCCAGTAAAGGATGGTACGGTAGTGTTTGCTTTGCGCTCGACTCGCTCGACAGATAGACAATAAAATTTCCACCGCTGACAGGATTTGAACATGCGACCTTCGGCATCTGCACTGCTGTATATTCACACTTATGTCGTCATTATCATTGTCCCTTTTTGTAATAATTGACATTTCTCAACTGAAGGTTGGGTTTCCAATATTGCTAAAAAAATATGTAAGTATCTAGGTACTGGAAGTAGTGTTAGAATTCAATGCCAAATTATATTAGGTGAAATTTTACTAGTGGCTGATAGTGAAATCTCAGATCGGGCTGGTATAAGAATCAACTTTGTCCAGCGAACATGGGTCGAAATATGAAAAAAATGTACCTCCCATACAAACAAAGTTGCCAATCAGCTGATATTTTGAGTTACTAGTGGAGATCAAATGTCTTTTTTATATTTCGACCTTTGTTCGTTGAGGAAAGTTGAACCTTATCACCAGCCCGTCCTGAGGTGTCGGTCACTAGTCAAATTTCATTGTATACAACGTGTTACAAAACAACCAATAAAGCTGGAAGGGTGTGGAAAGGTCCGTTGCAAAGAGTCAATTAACAAAACATTAGAGCCGTAGTATCGTTTTTGAAAACTACGAAAAAAAATATTTTTTATTAAATTATACTTATTTTTAATCGTGGCATCGCAGCACTAATTTTGACAGCTCAAAGTTCAAATGAAGTTACCGACGCGGCGCAGCGCAGTTCGGTCTACATTGCTGGCTATTACATGAATGTCATCAATACAAGAGACTTAGTCAACCAGCAATGTATGCCGAAGCGGACCTTGTTCGCCAGGTAGTGTAGCACCTGACCTAGACTAGTGATGTGAATATTTTATCGACTGATGATAATGAAAAATATTCTTTTTTTTGGTTAGTTATGTAACAGGTTGTATACATTTTAGTACCTATAAATATATTTAAAAATTGACTATCTGTGTAAGCCATTACTAATAATACAAAGTAAAAAAAATTTTTGATAGGTACGTACATTGTTTGGTCATCAAATTTAAATAATGTATTGGCGACTCTATGTACTCTGTGCCAAAGTCTCTGTGACGTCTGTGGCAGATATTTTCGCAATTTAAAAATGTGTAAATATCTAATCTAATCTATAGGTAAATATAAAAATTATTTTGTGAATATGTTCATGTAATTATGATGGTTTTCATTGATAATAAGAAATAAATAATAATCCAATAATCTTTCATCAAGTTAAAAAAAATATGAAAAAATAAGTAATAAGTAGGTATTAAGAATTTATGATTAAAGTTAGAGTGTAAAAAGAGAAAACCTAAAAATATCCAACAAAATAAATACAAAAAAACTATATCTCGGGGATTTGATCCGAGTACCCAAAGTTTATTAGTATGCAAAAGAATTCACTCACTCTAGCCACTAAGCCAATGTCACATCCAAGAGAGGTATCAAAATTTAGAGTAGGTATCGGCAAACTCGTTCAAAGTAATGCGATTGATTAGAGGAGATTCCATGCACCAACACTTCTCTCTACCAATAAGGTGTCTACATAATGTGTACGCGTTACATTGGTAAAAAAAGCTAACTATTCTTCTTCACTAACATGAATATAATTTACTTTTTCATATAAATAGATAGTACTTGATAAATATGAACAAAAAAACGTTCACGTAAATGCTAAATGTACCTATTTCCTTATTTTTTTGCATTTTGCTATTTTCGCGTTGAAAAAATCTTTTTTGCGCTTCCTCGATATAATTGTTTTTGATATGTTGCCCATTTTTCAAATTTACATTATGGGTACACTGGATGATGGAGGCACAAGACCGTAAACTGGCGTAAAAAAACTATATAGACTTATTCTAGTAACGTATCTTATTCAGAGTTGACTACAAAATATTTAGAAGCCTAAAAATTTACACAATCTTCAAATAAACAAATAATTGAAATTACGACAAAAGCTGTCAGTTTCGGCGTAGCGTGCGACATGACCTCTCTCTGGCAGTGGCCACGGTGGAATGAGAGCGGAGCTGGGTGTGGCCTGTTTGCAATTCGCGCGTACGCGTTAGAGAGGGACAGAGCGACCCGTCCGCAAAATGGCTGAAACCAAGCCATTGTTGAAAATCTAAAATTATTGATTTCTCAGCAATAAAAGGTTTAAATAAAAAAACAAACGTTGACGAACTAGATAAGTATAATGTGCTTATGCTTACGAAAAATCATTGATTAGCTCGGCACCGTTTCGGCATAAAGTTAAAAAATCTAAAAAAATGGAGTCATCTTTGGAAAAAAAATCTATCGAGAAAATTGAATCGAATCGTGTTTTGCGAACGTTGAGAATCTAGCAAATATTATCAAAAATCATATATAAAATAACCACAGTCAGATGTCGTCTCCAAGTGGAAGTATTTTGAATTGAAAAAACCCTTTTTGCATCACGGCACGGCCTTAAAAGTGTATTTTACATTTCTCGTTCTATCGCCAGCACATAAACCATCCTGCTGAATTGAAGAGCTAACTTGTACTGGTTAATCTGTGCAAGTTCATCCCTTCAATGGTTAGGTCACAAATTAGGGAAACGACGCGCAAGTCGCCTATTAGATACAGATGGCTCACTAAGTAGTAACGACGATTGACGCTTACTGATTGTAACTGGAATCTCAGGGGAACTTATGTAACTAAGAAGAAGGCATGAACTTTATATTTCTTGTATTACAATTTTCTCAGAATCATATGACGTTCTTGCATAAGATTTTGCTGTTTTAATATTCTTATGCTTTGAGATTTTTGACAGTATCAACCCTGGATATGGATATACAGGGAGTAACGGAAAGGGTATAACAAGCCGAAAGGAGGTCAAGGTACTCATGAAAATAAACAACTTTCCCCATGGAACATGGATCAAAATATGAAAAAAGTAAAATTGGACCTCCCATACAAAATTGCCGATCAGCAAATTGATTTACTATGGGAGGCCCAAATTTATTTTTCACATTTCGACCCATGTTAGATGGGGAAAGTGGTTCAGTTTCATGAGTACCTTGACCTCCTTTCGGCTTGCTATACCCTTTCCGTTACTCCCGGTATACCTAACTCATAAAATAAAATCCTGAATATGATCGAGTGAATCTTCTGTAAACTTACTATTTTGTGGTAACGATAGCTACTTAATATTTTAGTACGTCAATTGTTAATTTATCATTACAAAATTGAAATAAATTTTAGTTTCTACGAACGCGCCGCCATGTTCAAAGTTTATCCCGGCTCTTGGCAACTCACCACAGACACAGACTATATTCAGAACTATTTATCCCAAAGATTAATGACACTTTGTTCTGTGACGTGCCCGAATGCAGCCGACGAAGATTACATAATCTATGTGTACAATGGGAGCAAAATAAATGTGACAGTTGTATTAATGCGACGACATAATTATCACAGGATTATTTCTAGGATTGATCTATGATGCAGTCGTGATAATCTTTTCCCTTACAGAAGCATAGATACATCCAGTACAGACGGCGGCGAAGGTAGCTAGTACAAATAAAAAAAAAAACTTTATCTGAAATCATAAGTGATACAGTATCCGTTATAGTTTTCATCGTAACTTCAGATTGTAAACTATATTCCATATTCTGCAGGGCGAACCACTAGTCAGCTACAATTTTGTAAATGCCGAAACGTGAAAATGTATCATAATAACATAACACAAAATTTCTGCAATTATGAAGTTTGCCTATCCAGTTACAGCGACAGTAAATTAGTAAAGTTTCTGTGTTAAATTTTAACAAACATAATTGTTCGTTGTGAGCCATAATCATTTCACAGTTTCATTGCGTTTGTTAAACGTTTAGTTTCATGTTTGTAACAGGCTTTTGTAGCAAACGTACGAATAAAAGCTGTTAAAATAGTTTTATCGTGATATATCCAGTTCATCAAAGCAGGATAGACAACTTACATTTTAATTTACTTTTGTATAAAGAAAGAACTCCCCAAAGAAGAAAGTATAAGTACGTACCAATTAACTTAATATTTAAAGCTGCACAATATATAGGTAGGTACCTATATTTTCAAGTGCTCCCAAAATGTTACATCAAAGTTACACGGGAGTGCAACTTCAAAGACAAAATTACCTACCTTGTCAAAAGTGGTACTTTATGCTACCAGCAGTCCTTCGAGTTACTCTTTTGAAAGATTTACTCTTACTGGTATCCTTATTATATGATAAATCAGTACATAAGTTGATCCCTTCATTGGTAAAGGCTTGTTCCGATCGGTATCATAGAGACATTTTCGTGGAATCGTCCTTTATTATTATCATCATCTTCCTGCCCTTATACCAATTACTTGGGGTCGGCGCAACACGTTTCGTTGAACATAAAATCGTGTTGCAAAAGGATTTGGCTTAATTTTTCGACCGGCCGCCTACCAGACGTCAACCCTCCTTAGGAATGCTTTTGTGGTGTATTAACCGCCGCGACCATACGGTTGGCCCTGGCTGTTTGGGTCGTGTTTATCCCTCGGTCGCCTCTTACGACCCCCACGAGAAGTGAGGGGATGCTGCTATTCTAATCTGCCGGCACCACACGGCACTGGTCCTTTATTATTAATAATATTTTATTTTAAATATTATGAATTATGTAGTACCTAATACCAGCGATTTACCCAGTTGAATGCTAATAATGTGTTTTCCATCTACATTATACTGCGGCGTAAGTCAGACCACACCAAGTTTCACACGTCCATATTTGTACAGTCCTTATTTGCAACACTACAGGAGCGACATTTGCTTGACTGCACTTGGCTGTGCAAAGTACAACAAGTGAACACGAAGTTTGTTCCTTGACGTGGGTTTTGCCAAGTTCAGGTTGTTTGAGATGGTGAAAACTTTGGATTGATGTCGCCAAGAGAGAACCTAGATTATACAACAAAACTGTGACAAACATGCGGTTTGGCGTTCTACCATTAAGTTTTTCATCGCATTTGTATGATAGACTTTTAGAGTATACACATAAGCAAGCTACAAAGTGCGCGTATCGCCACGCGCTATACTGTCAAAATGTAAGCAGTTGTGCCATAGATACCGACGCCAAATGCAGATATTATAAGAAGTTGTACAGGTCCATAGTGTTGTCACTGGCGTTTTGCTACAGATAGACAGAGAGGTTGTGTACTGCCAACCTTTTCGGCGCACTCTATAGCATTTTAGGCGCACTCTATAGCTTGCTTAAATGTACTCTTAGGATAGACCAGTTTAAGTTGACCTCTTAAATAAGTAGCTTGATGTACTGGCTATAGTGCAATGTACAACAAGTGAACACGAAGTTTGTTCCTTGACGTGGGTTTTGCCAAGTTCAGGTTGTTTGAGATGGTGAAAACTTTGGATTGATGTCGCCAAGAGAGAACCTAGATTATACAACAAAACTGTGACAAACATGCGGTTTGGCGTTCTACCATTAAGTTTTTCATCGCATTTGTATGATAGACTTTTAGAGTATACACATAAGCAAGCTACAAAGTGCGCGTATCGCCACGCGCTATACTGTCAAAATGTAAGCAGTTGTGCCATAGATACCGACGCCAAATGCAGATATTATAAGAAGTTGTACAGGTCCATAGTGTTGTCACTGGCGTTTTGCTACAGATAGACAGAGAGGTTGTGTACTGCCAACCTTTTCGGCGCACTCTATAGCATTTTAGGCGCACTCTATAGCTTGCTTAAATGTACTCTTAGGATAGACCAGTTTAAGTTGACCTCTTAAATAAGTAGCTTGATGTACTGGCTATAGTGCAATGTAGAACAATTGACCACGAAGTTTGTTCCTTGACGTGGGTTTTACCAAGTTCAGGTTGTTTGAGATGGTGAAAACTTTGGATTGATGTCGCCAAGAGGGAACCTAGATTATACAATAATACTGTGGGAAATATGCCTGTAGGCGTTCTACCCATTAAAGGGGCCAACTTACACTGGTCTTTTATACAAATACTAAGAAAAACCAGCATGACTAGATCCCTTAAATGAGTAAAACGTCTATACGCATGTTTGCTGGTTTTTCTTAGTATTTGTATGAAAGACCAGTATAAGTTGGCCCCTCAAATGGGTAGGTTGATGTCGCCAAGAGAGAACCTAGATTATGGTCCAATTCTAAGAATTGATTTAAGTATCTTTCCTCAAACAAAATTATATTTCAATAATAACAAATATTCTCTGAAACAGGGGTCAAAGTATGAAAGAAATTCTAAGAAGAAGATTCGATTTTAATTATCAACGCGATTGTGCTCACTCTTCTTAAAAAATTATATTATCTAGAGGTCAAAACGCGTTCGCAAAACGCTATCAAAGTATGGATATGCTTCGGACCATATATTTTCTAGTGTCTTACCGGCTTAGAATAGCATCACCCCATATCTTTCCCGTCAGAGTCTTCTAAATGACTCACAAGCTTTTGTCAGACGTGGTGTAAATGGCCATTTTTTACAACCGCTAGCGCACTGCCTACCCCGCAAGGGATAAAGGCGTGATATATGTGGTGCCGGCAGAGTAGAATAGCACCACCCCCTCTCTTCCCATGGGGATCGTAAGAGCCGACCGAGGGATAAACCCGACCCAAACAGCCAGGGCCAACCGTATGGTGGCGGTTAATCCACCACAAAAGCATTCCCAAGGAGGGTTGACGTCTGGTAGGCGGCCGGTCGTAAAATTAAGCCAAATCCTTTGCAACACGATTTTGCGTTCAACAAAACGAGTTGCGCCGACCCCAAGTGGTTGGGATAAGGGCAGGAAGATGATGATAATGTATATATGTAGGTTTCTATTGTCAGTCAACATTTCTTAACCTGTAATATTCATTCATAAGCAGAAAGAGACCGCTCTACATGGACAGAGGTGAGAGGCGCGTAAGTGAAGTATTTCAGGGTGATGTAATTCCCTTAGTTCAGTCTATGAACGTTACAACTTCCCATAAAAAATATTTCAGGAACATAAAAAGGCGCAATAAAAAAAATGTATTCGTATTAGGTAATAGTAAATGCAGCTGATTGTGATTTTGTAAATGGATGTCAACATTTTCTTTACGACTCCTGAAATATTTTGGAGAGTTATTCAGTTTCATGGTCTGAATGCATCAATTGTTTGGAGAGCTATTCTTTACACTTCATATAAAACCAAATGCATGTCGTTTTACTCGCCATACCTATGCTTATTTTTATATAATACTAGCAGCCCGTTAGCGGTTTCACCCGCTGCAAGTCGTTTTCCCGTTGTTATAATGTCAATTTCCCGTGTTATAATGACAATTTGATTTACTCACTCTTATAACAATATTTGTCTGATCAACATCTTAACGTAGTGTTTACTTCCGTAATCCCATAATTGTCCTTGGCAAATTTTGTAGGTTAAGTACCCTCTTACCTATATTTCAGATGCAGACTATCAAAAATGTGCCCGACTGAGCAAACTCGAGTGTATGACATTAGTAGGTATGCAGTATACTTTTTTACCATACTATACCATACCAGCCACAACAATCCACTACTGGACATAGGTCTCCCCCTATCGGCGGGTATTGCCATACTCACCACGCTTGGCAGACGGATTGGCGAGCGCAGTGTAAGTTGTTGCATTTACAGGGAACGCTGCTGCCCATTCCCTGGATGAATATCCCTTAGTCGCTTTTGACGACACCCACGGGTAGTATTGGGGTGATGCTATTCTAAGCCGGCATCACACGGCAAATACTGTTTTATAAGTTTGGAATATCGTGGAACTCGCAAAGTTTACATCCCGAAATTGGCATATCCATGTTAATGATAACCTTTGCGCTATCGCATTTCGTGCCTCACAAGGAGTTATCAATAAAACTGGCTATATATACAAAAAGATCTTCGTTGTGGTTTATATTTCTTATTTTAAGACTTGTAGTGAACTTACTATTTTTAGACACCCTCGAGTTTCAAATTAAAAAGTGAAAACAACGGGTAAAGAGAAAGTATTTGAAGTAATATTTTATACAGGGTGGACCATAGAGTGACGTCAATAAAAAGAAATTAGATTCATCACATCTTGGGGTATTCGAAAATACCCCATGTATGTTCCGCGATTATTTTTAGTATTCGAGTTATTCAACTTTTAAAGTTGTATGGGAAAATCTCGACTGGCAGTAATTTTTCCTTTCCTTTTTTTATTTCCGTAGGGCTTCTCGCGCGGTTGATTTCCTAGCACAATCTCTATGATTTTTACTTTTTAGCGAGTTACCATTCGAGTTTTTCCCATACAACTTTAAAAGTTGAATAACTCGGAAACAAAAATAATCGCGGAACATACATGGGGTATTTTCGAATACCCGAAGATGTGAGGAATCTAATTTCTTTTTATTGACGTCACTCAATGGTCCACCCTGTATAAGCGATATTCCTATACAGGGTAAACTAGACAGTGACGTCAAACGACAAAATTTTAATTCCATATAATACTGAGTGAGACATATCCGAATCGTCCCCATGCATGTTTCGCGATTCACGTAGTTACCGAGTTTGGTAGGTATTCAATTTAAAAGTTGCATCGGGAAAATACTAGCAGAACTTTTTTTATTTTATTTTTTCTACGAAATAACTCTCATAAGAAATAACGCAAAAAATCAGTAAGTAAAATTTTCCTATGCAAATTTTAAAGTTGAATAACTAGAAAACTATAGAAAACGCGGAACATCCTACGAAGGGGTGATTCGGATACCTCTTAGTTTAAGGAATATAAATTTTATGATTTGACGTTACTGTTTGGTCCACCCTTTATATAAGTAGAAGTTATTCAAGATATATTTCTGTTCTAGGCATCCAGAATGCTGGCCAAAGTTTTTCTTTTACTTTTGCCGGCTGTTGCTTATGCTTCCATACACATAAATATAAAGACTGGGACCGATGAAAGCATTGCAAATGTAACCGTCTTAGGATCTAGCGTGGAAATAATTCCTGATGGGGAGAGGTAAGTATAATATTAAAAACCCCACTTGGTGTGACCGAGTATTTTATATAATTGTGTATTGTACACGTTTACGCTAAGAAATTCGTTTACTAACTAGTTCTATGTATCAAACAGTGCAATGTTGGTAGATTCGAAGATTTATGTGTCCTCTTTTGCTCAACTATTATCTGTTTTAGGAGCGCGTGGAAACTCAACGACCGCCAACTTAAAGACGCTGTAGAAGCCTATAGTGGTAAACGTCCAACTCACGCCTATCTCAAAAGCCCCACGCCTTGGGGAGATCTCTACCAGACTTACGGTTGGCCACAGGTGCAAAGAACGCTCGTCCCAATCAACGCGAGAATCTTGGGCATCCACAACGAACCTGTCATAATCGCTACTCAAGATTTTATAAACAACAGTAGCGCAGAAGCAACTTTCACTGCGACCATCACCCAGAATAAAGAAGATACAGTATCCACCACTTGGACAAAAGGTGGAAACCTTGAGGTCGGTCAGGAGATTCATTACAGTATAGAATTGGGCGTAGGAGAAGCCGGTGGCAGCACTACTTTTTCCTTCTCGTCTTCTTGGGGTGAAGAAACGTCAAAATCTCAAACGGTCACCGTGGGGTCTTCAAGTGGAGTCGAGATAAAGTTAGATCCTGGCCAGTCAGTCACAGCTGCATTGACAGCTACAAGAGGAACTATGGAAGTCCAAGTAGATTATAGAGCTAATTTAGACGGAGCTGTAGCCTGTAACTACGAAGACAAATATGAAGACCATTTCTTCTGGGGTTTTGATGTAACTAGCTGCCTTGACGCAGCTGGCTATCCAATGACCATTGATTCGACTGAGACACTTAAAATTGGCTACTATACTAATGGAATGGTGACAGTTGCTGATAAAGTTACGTCACATATACTTTTCAACGTTACAGTACCGATCAAAAGAGTAAATACGGAAATTGAAAAATTTGTAAATGCTTATGTGCAACATTTTGGATCGCAAATTATTTGAAATAAATAATAATATTGCTTTCGATATTTCATTTTGTTTCATTCACATCAATCAGTAGTCTTCATTATTAATTTTACAAACCACGTTATTGTATTAGCTCAAAGAAATCGTGTGGCACAGGTGTAATATTAATTACAAACTAACTATAAGAAGTTCTTAGTAATAAACTAGACCGAAAGTAAGTACATTTAACTTATTTATATTCTGTGGAAATAGTGCCTGTGGGTGCAATAATGTGGTGAGCTGAGAATAAACTAAGAAACCGCACTACCAAAGTGCAAGTTTATTTTTATTAATACTGCTACAGTTTAGAAGATTCTTATTTCATTGCCTTATGATGCCGGATTAGAATAGCATCACCGCAATTCTACCTGTAGGAGTCATAAAAAAAATAGGCGATAATCTCCAGGGAATAGGCAGCAGCGTTCCCTGGAAATGCAACATCTTGCACTGCGCTCGCCAACCCGCCTGGCAAGCGTGGTGATTATGGAAATACCTCCGATAGGGGAAGGCCCATGTCCAGCAGTGGACTGTTGTGGCTGTTATGGTTATTTAATTGTTAGTAGCAATGTTTTGTTTTAATAGAGTTTCTTTTGATTATTATAAGAACTCAATGTTCTTATATAAGAACTCTACATTAGCTCTTCTAATCGCGACACGAAATGAAAACAAACCCGGTATCTCTTATCTTCCTTAAGGAATGCCTAATCTCACAGATTTCTCTTGTAACTTTGGTTCACAGCCCTTATTCCACCTTGGGATCAGTGTACACGGGCTGCATGCAAACTGCAAAACAACCGCAGAAGTGGTCATTAAATCCATAATTTTTGATAAAATACATATTTTTCAATATTTTGGCCGATGATACTTACGGAAAGTTGTTCCTTATCGTCTTAGCTTAGCTTAATCTCAGTTTTTCATATCGTTCAGAGTAGGGCTTGCATTCGAATATTCGAATATTCGAATAATTCGAATAGTAAACCAGATCGAATATTCGAAAACACATTGGGAAAATTCGAATATTCGACCATAATCATAAACCTGTAATTATTTACAAAACTAAGCGGCATGGTATCAATATTGGAATTATAAATATGCATACCTACATGGATATTTTGTTTCGTTTTTAAATTTGATTTTGTTTTGCTATTACGCAAAAACAAATAAAAACATAAAATCAATAATAATTGTGACAGCAGTGAAATCAAACATTCAAAATAACCATCAAACTAAAAGAAATACCAAGAAACTGATAGATAAGAGATATATGACAATTCTGGTAACAGTGATTTGAAATCTAATCGCTAAAATGATAATTAAATGATCAAATTCTTATTAAATAAGTCGCACCTTATTGCTTTTTTTCCATTTCATTAAAACATTATATCTATTATCTATCAGCGTCTTGATATTTCTTTTGGTTTGATGTTTATTTCGAATTTTCGATGTTTGATTTCCCTGCTGTCATAATTATTATTGATTAATATTATTATTAATTATTATTGATAGTCTCCTATTCATTTTTAAGCATATTTTTCGTGAATATAAAGCAAATATCTATTTAAATAACAAGCTTTTTCGTCTTTACGAAATATTCGAATATTATTCGAATAATTCGAATAATCCCGAAAAAAAATCGAATATTCGAATAGTAAAATTTTCGAATATTTGCAAGCCCTAGTTCAGAGTAAAGCATAATATCAGTCGACTGTAAAAAGAGAGACAGAACAACCTAGCGTAGATAAAACGACCTAATCAAAGAATTAATTGGTGTTAACACGCCGAATGAAACCTACATACAACGATTAAAGTTATAGTTTTGACTAGAATAAGACGTTTTACTAGAATACAAAGAACAAATCCTTGCGTGGTTTAGCAGGAGCTAGTGGTGTCCATGACAGACAGCGAAACGCAAAAAGCGACGTCATTTTGTACTAATGTATTGATGATGATGCAGCCCGTCTGCTTGCACTAAAAGAGAGTTAAGCCTTGCCCTTTAGGGTAGGATTTGTGACCAAAAACTTACTCCATTAAGACAGCTCGACATCAGGCGGGATTTGTTTGTTTATATTAGCCAAGCGAGGTCATGTTTGGTACAAACGTAGGTACTCTATAGCGATAAATTTAGCTCTTGGTATTGAACAACAGACAAAGATTTTCGCTTTTGAAACTCATCGAAGCTAATGAAGCAAGGTTTGATGATTCAAGTTATTACAAGTAAGGGTTGGCGCAGATCTAGCGCTACTTAATGCGAGCTGTTTTAAGTGGCAAATTGGTAAGAACAGTATCGCAATCAAATCATCAGTGTAGAATACTACCAACCCTAGTCCAGTCAGGGTGTTTCGTAAATGGCGACGTAGAGCATTGGAGCCTGGACTGAATACGTATATGGTATAATATGTTGAATTTGGTCAACCGCATGGTGGCGGTGATACCACCTACAATAGCATTCCCAAAGTGGATTGACGTAAGGCAGGCGGCCTGTCACAAAACATTGCCAAATCCTTTTGCAACATCATTGTCCTCTAACAAAACATGTAGCGCCGACCCCAACTGATTTGGGATAAGGGCACTCAAATGATTACTCACCTATACAAGTTACAAGTGTGTATATGACATCAGGAATTGCTAAAGCATGTTTAATATGCATTGCGCGTTGCATACCATGGACTCCGCGGCGTCCGGAAGCCGCGTCGCCGTGTGCCGGCAATGTATAGCGAAATTATTATTTCATTTTTATTATCTGCCAGGGAGTACGTTGTCACTGGCGAGTAGGAGCACTAAAGTGGCTGACTTATGGCCAAGATGTGTTTGAACTTAATGTGAAACAAGAAAATGTACATTTCTGTGCATTGTCGCATTTTTTTTGTTTCGCGAAATCTGGAAAATGGTGTTTGGGGATTTGCAATAGGGTTTTGAACCGGAAACTCTACATGCAATTTTACTAAAGACCATACACAAACTTTAGAAAATACACGATGAGCAGAGTTTTAAATTACCTAGCTATCTTTACATTTACACTTTTCGCAAAATATGGCAAAGGCTTCAAAACACACTTAGTGCCCGCACACGATACAATGAACGACTGCAAAGTGTAGAGTAAAGTCCGAATAGGTAATAGATGTCCTAGACCCATCTTACAAGACGTCATGTCAACAGCGAAAAGTAGACTATAAGTCAAATGATGAACTTGATTTCGACAGCTGTCAAATATGGTCTTTCCCGAACGGCCGTGCTGTACAGAGGCAAATTAATTGTTTTACCCACCGAACTTTGCTAATTATCTGACGCAGTTCAACCCGCATGGCCCTTTGACGGACGCCGACAAAGTTAAATATAACATTTACTGACTGACGATATTTGCTTCCGTAGTATGTAAATTGTGCCTATGCAAATAGCAAGGTTCACGTTATAGAGGTAGCAGGTACCTAGGTAGGCGACACTCCCATATAAATACGTGGGACAAAATTACTACATAGTATGTAACTATGTGCCGTGTGATGCCGGCTTAGAATAGCATCTCCCCAATTCTACCCGTGGGTGTCGTAAAAAGCGACTAAGGGATGATTATCCAGGGAATGGGCAGCAGCGTTCCCTGTGAATTAAACATCTTGCACTGCGCTCGCCAATCCGCCTGCGAAGCGTGGTAAGTATGGCAACAGTCCAGCAGTGGACTGTTGTGGCTGTAAAGGTATGTAATTATGTGTGGCAGGTTTTTGATAAAATCAGCTCTCTAAACAAAACCTAGGTTTATGATCAAAGATTGGCATATGACAAAGTCTCAACGGCACTTTGTCACTGGCAGCGGGCAACACGTGCCAGTGGAAGCCGAAAACGAGTCGATGCTTGAGGACGTTCCATCAAATAGTTCCTCTGACGTTATGTTGGGAGCATTGGTTATGTTATGTTGGCGGCCATAATATTACATGAGGCTTTCCAATGCTACCAACATGACGCCAGAGGAACTATTTTGATGATACGCACTCTAAACGTCGATGTCGTTCATTGAAAGCTGTCAATATATCTACGACAGTCGCCCACAGGTGTCACTAGCTGCGATTGAGACAGCTCCGTTTGACTGTAAGCAGCTTGTTTTGTAATTAAATTTCGGGTCATTCGGCGACTCGGTGTCCAAAACGATTTAAATGAATCACATGTACCATTTGAACTTACTTTATGAGACGTAATGTATTTGCCTTCACATACCTGAAACAAAAAATAGAAATAAGTAGGTAATTATGCTTAGGTAGTAATAAAAAAAACAAACAAAAATATAGACTTTAAAACGTAAGAGATCAAAGGCATTCAGAAAAATAAATTCACACAATATTTTCAATGGAAAACGAAAACAGGTGAAATAATTTTACGCATTAACTCACTTGTGTAAACATAATATGCAAATTGATTTAAATGCTTCGCCATAACAAAAGATTTTTTAATAACATCTGCGCGTTATATCGTATTTGATTATTTCACATAATTCTTCAAGCGGTTCCATGGTGTAATGGTTAGCACTCTGGACTTTGAATCCAGCGATCCGAGTTCAAATCTCGGTGGAACCTGACTTTTTTGGAAGATGAAATTGTACTGAAACGAGTCTTCATCGGCCGTCATCGATGCGACGCGCGTCTCACGTGAGAAGACTACATCTCTCCTGTTTCATACATTTTAGGTACCTATATGGAAACGGTTACAAACGTCGCGATGGCGCAAGTCTCACGTGTCATCTCCGTCTCATATCTTACACGGCTCACTAACTCTATGCGCTGTAGAAAATATAGTGCCTAGCTAGGTACAATCTCTCACGCCAACTCATGAACAATATCATTTTTAAAGTTTTGATTTTCTTGTGATTGATACCGACAAGGCGAACCAAAACTTTATTGTTCGATTTAATGAATGTTGCTGAATCTAGAAATATAACTATTACAGTCGGATAAAAAGAGACCTTTGGATTGTTCATGAGTGAGCGGGACAGACTGTAGAAAATGTACATACACGTAAACTAGAAAACCCATTACCAGCACAAGTCGAGAGCACTCAAAACTAACCAACCCTGTGTACATTTGGCTCGAAACAAAAAGATGCCGTAATTAATTAAGTGGGGGCGCTAGTTTACTCACAAACGTACGGACAGAATGTTAACGCCACTAGTTAGGGGGAAACAGGAAAATGAACACGAGGCAGATTTGAAAGTGGGCAAATAGGACTAAAACCATCACCCCACTCGTACTATGGCCAACATATTAACCTACCTATTTCCGGGATCAACTTATATGTGTTTGTAAAAAGTAGCAAAATATCAAACCTATACATATGTGGAAAAAGGAGAGGGAGGGAGGCCTTTGCCCTGCAGTGGGACATATCTGGCTCAAAATAATAATAATAGTTAAGGCCCGTAAGAAGGGAGAAATACCTATGAAAGGAGAGAATGGAAAGATTAAAAATATGAAATAATAATTACACATATGTTCATAAACCATTTGGTCTGCTATTTTTAGTTTTTTTAGGGGAAATAGTGCATTTAACTACCGTATATTTCGATCGAATCAGCAGGATTCTACGATGTCTGAAACTCGTTGATTTCAACTTTACTTAGTTATTTCAACAAGACCGTCTCGAGAAGGGAAGTCGTATCGTACAATCGTACCTACTTCAGTTGTAGGTAGAGATAGTGAACTACTTTACTTCACAAAAGTTGTATAACGTAAAGTAAAGACAGGGGAGATAGAACCTTGTACTAGTTCGAGAAGTTTGTGAAGATAGCGCGAGTTGTCGGAGTACCACAGTGGTAATGGGAATTGCATTTTGTATGACCACTAGTAGGTAATGTTGTAAAAGTCTGACAGCAGCGGTCATCGGAACATTCATCAACCATGTGTCCAAAACGACAGAAAAAGATGTCGTCGAAAACTCTCAACTCATCTTCTTATTAAAATCTAGGCACTCACATTTTTTAAATGGTTACGAAAGTACAGTAATAGTAATAAGTGGATATAGGCACGCTGATGTTATGCACTTTTAAAATCGTTTATACGTTGTGTTTACATCTTATACACACACATGCAAAACAATGCGCGCTCCTCGATACTCACTCTTAATACAACCGCTTTAAATTCAAAACCACAGAACAATTGCTACAATAACCGGTGAAGTTAATGCTATATGTCGCAGCGATGTTAATCAAACCAGGTTTTTGACCAAAAACCAAAGACCAGTAGATAACAAAGGTAAAATTCAATTTTATCATAAAAATTAATTTATTTTAGGATTTTGATCGAAAATCTATAACAATATAGGTTTCCGATCATGAACCTGAAGTAGTTTAGGATTAAATATGCTAAAATTATTGCCAAAAACATTAATATAATGTAGTCTTTGATTAAGAACTTGATTTGGTTTAGGATTATGATAAAAAATTTGGCAAAACTTACTTTAAAATTTTGTTATCTCAAGCGCCTAGCTTTTGGACAAAAACCTAGTTTTATCAAAAACTACGACATAGAATGACGCTGAACGCTGCACAATGCTGCCCATTTCCTGGATTCGGCTCTTGGATACCCTCGGGTAGAAATAGAGTGATGCTATTTGAAGCCGTGAAAGTAACATTATTTCAAAATTAAAAATAAAAATACCTACTTAAAATATTTAAAGAAAGCTTGAAAATCCTCAGAGGTCAATCATTATTTTATATAGTGAAAGGTCAAGGTGGAAAATTTCACATAACACGTGTCTTTAGTTTAATTACGATAAAAATACTTAAAGAAAAAAAGTTCAAATAAAAAGAATCGACCCATGAGGATACGAACCATGACATCCCTGATTGGTAGGCCACTGTCTTTACCAATGCGCCATCCGAACATATAACACGGAGTGCGAAATTTTGTTACCCATTTCACTAGTAGTCATTATTGGAACGTGCTTGATTAGTCATCTTATTCTTTTGCTACAATCGGTTTACTACGCGCTTCTTTGTATGTGTGAGTGGAGTTTGGCTTCAAACGACTTTAGAATTAAAGCTCATGTGCATGTCTCTGTAAAGTCTATATGGAATTTTGTAAATGTCTGTACACAAGCTAAAATACAGCCAATTTTATTTATAAAACTCTCGTGATCTACACTAATATAATAAAGAGGAAACCTTTGTTTGTTTGTTTGTTTTTTGTATGTATGTAATCGATAAACTCCGAAACTACTGGACCGATTTCCAAAATTCTTTCACCATTAGAAAGCTACAACATTCCTGAGTAACATAGACTACTTTTTAACACGGGAAAATTCCTCATTCTCACGGGAAAAAGGTTATCAGCAGGAAAAGCGGCAAATATAGCGGATATTACCCAAATTAGCCAAACCGCTTTACCGATCTTTGCGAAACTTAGCACTGATATTTCTATCATATTAAAGACGGACATGGACTACATTTTGTCAGCCCTCGAGGATCTGGAGTAACTGATGAAGACCACCAGCATCCCATCTAAACTATAGGAGATACGGTCATGGCTTCATAGAAAAAGTTGTTCATCATGACGGGCCGCTTCTGCCGCCACATGGTCATCGAGGATCTGGAGTACCTGATGAAGACCACCAGCAACCCATCTAAACTATAAGAGATACGGTCATGGCTTCATACAAAAAGTTGTTCACCATGACGGGCCGCTTCTGCTGGCACATGGTTATCGAGGATCTGGAGTACCTCATAAAACCTCATAAAACCTTGACTGTCCCGATGGCGTAGTGGATAGTACACCTGCCTTCTACGCCGAGGGTCGTGGGTTCGATTCCCAATGGACACAAATATTTGTAAAGTCAATTTTCAAATATTTGTGTTAAGTCTGGGTGTTTTCTATGTATAATATGTATTTATTTAAAAAAAAAAGTATATAAGTATTATATCAGTTGTCTAGTTCCCATAGTACAAGCTTTGCTTAGTTTGGGGCTAGATAGCGCTGTGTGTCTCGTCCAGGGATATTTATTATTATTATTATTTATTATAAAGACCACCAGCATCCCATCTAAACTATAAGAGATACGGTCGAGGCTTCCTACAAAAAAAAACACCATGACGGGCCGCTTCTGCTGGCACATGGTCACGAGGGTCTGGAGTACCTGATGTAGACCAGCAGCATCTCATCTCAACTATAATAGATTCAGTAATGGCCAATTTCTACAGGAAAACAGGTAAGTAGCAGCGGGTGAAACCGCTGGGCGGGCCGCTAGTATATTATATACCTACTTCTGTTCAAATCGAGAGATGAAAAGGGAGATTTTAACGTAATGACTCATTATGAGAAGTTGGCAAATTAAGATATCTTTAAAAGGAGACATCTTCCATTCAAGGGTCGTTTTCCTTCTAAAGTACGCCATTTTAAGCTTCGCACATAAATTATTTGATATGCATTGCTGGCTCTTCTTTTTAGACTCGATAAAAGACCCGCTGAGTTTTGGCGACAGACTTCTCAAATTATATCGTTCCTACAGGGGTAAATACAAATTTATTCAGTGTAAAAACAATACAAAATCCACAGCAAAAATCAAAATAAAACAAAACATACCTAAAACAATATAAAAACTTAACCTATATCCATAAACCCACCCTGGATCGTTCCTGGTGCAAAGGAGCCTAATATGCTGTTAGGAAATAGGAAAGGATACAACCAAATAATGTTAGGAAATAGTATTTGGTTGTATCTTTCAAGTTGAACTCATAACCCGGTTCACGAACTCAAGGCCCTACCATATAAACAGACAGTTTCATAAAAAACAGCAATGTATAGGTGTCAAAAAGTACTAAGCATATCTACACCAACTTTATCTCAGCCTGGAATTCGCTGGAGAAATACATTTTGTACAAATGGCTTTGCTATTAAAGTTGAGTAATTAAATATGTCCATGCTATGCTGAAATTTCAGGTGATATTTTGTTGTTTGCTCATGAAAATGTTTTCCAAGATATTCGTAAATGGATAAAACGAAATAAGATTGCAGTAAAGCATCTACCTAAATTGGTAAAGCATTCAAAGTCAAAGTCAATACATTATTTCTTAGTAGGAATAAACAAGATTCTCTTTAAGAAAGTCACATTCTAATTCGTTTGCCAAATTGTGAACAGTTTTAACAGTGAAAAGCTGTTTACTAATAGATCATAAAAAGATGCGACTTTTTATTTTAGGACAACGTTCAGCGGTTACCTACAGGTGCTTACAGCAGTTTTTTTGTTACATACAGTTTTCTTGTAGGTATGGCGCTTTGTTGCCAAAACCTACTAAGAGTTTTACAACCGATTTCAACTGACTTTACGCGGAACCAACTTTCCAACTCTTGGTTTTATGTGATGGTTGAGTCAAGGCTTTGGGCTTGATTATTCACCTTTTTTGCAGCTGAAAATGGTCCATTCGAAAGAAAAACATCTGCTTAATGCAACCTTTCGTAAACATTTGTAATTGTTGTTCGCAACAAATATTTTTAAATTTTTGTTCGTATTCTTGTTTATATTTTAATACAGGGTCTGGATTTCCACTCATAATTCACTTCTGAATAACCATTGTTACAGTTTCTTTCGGGCTACAGAAGTTCACGAAAATTTTCTGGAACAAAAGTTTAGGGAAGATTTTCGGTTTTATGTTGAAGATAAAAAAGAGGGAGATAAGTAGCAACTTTTAAATGGCGATTCGTTGTAATTTGTTGCTGAGAAATCTTGGGTTTACTTTTTTAAAGCAATGCTTAATATAGGTATAATTTGCGCAGAGAAAGAAACGATCCCGTCTTGGCAACAGGAGCATCTGTTTTAGGATAAATCTAATTTCGCCATGTTATTTTTGCTTCATTGGACCGAGTTTATACCGAGGTTCAATATTATATAAATTTCTCGCCTTTTAGGAAGATCATATTTCTCATATCAAAACGCAATAACTTTTCGGAAAACGCGAGGATAGCATAGGTATGAGTTATAGTACTATTAATACTACCAGCAGCCCCTTGAAATATCAATTTTAAATTATCAATGTATGTACCTAATACCTATGCTGGTTTGTCTAAGTAAATACGAGTAATACCAGTAAATGACGATCTCTTAAATAAGTACCTACCTAGGATGTGTTGCTTCTATTCTTCTTCTTCTTCAAGTGGGACACCAAGTCGTCCAACGAACCGATAGCTTTTATTGGTACCTAGACTTGCCTAGACCTACAGAACTTGGGTTGGCTTCAAGATATGTAGTCATGCGTGTGTGTTCTAGTTTAGCTTTTGGTCGACCGAAAGAGAATGCCACGTGGCATTTGTCCCACTCTTTGTACTTTCTGTGCAATAATGTTTTATAAATAAATAACGTATCATATCACACCAGAGATTCATGTATTTTTTTATGTAATTTGGTCACAAAATGTTATTGCATTCCTATATTGTGTCGGCAGCTGTTAGGCCGCCCTTGTCCACAAAATGATTGAACGCCGCCCATATGCGTTCCACAAGTCATCTATTTCATATTAACAAAAGTAGGTATTGACAAAAATACACAGGATGGTCTCATCCAGAAAATTCTTAATTCAGCTTCTTCTGAGGCCGCCGGGTAAAAACCAAATTAAATGGACTTTGCAGTTTTTTTCTTCCGCTTTATTTGTAACCTACTCAACTTACTAAAGTGCACCTCACGAACATCCGAGGTCTACACACAAACTTAGACCCGGTCCATCACCACCTGGAGACCGAGAAGCCGCACTTACCTATTCTTCTTAACGGAGACGCAGATAGCAACACCGTTGGACGTGGCATACCTCAACTACCCTGGTTACACTCTTGAGCATAAGTTTAAGAAGCGTGCAGGGGTCTGCGTGTATGTTCGCGATGACGTTTGCTGTAAGCGTCTCCGTGGCTTTGAGAATTCAGGGTTTCCCGTGCTGTGGCTTTTGGTTGACACTGGAGTAGAGAAAACTCTCTACGCCAGTGTTTATCGTTCGCACAGCGGAGATCAGGAGACGACTAGACTCATGGAGTACCTCTCTGAGACGGTAGATACAGCAATTCAGCGATATCCAACAGCAGAGCTTGTTTTTCTGGGGGACTTCAATGCTCACCATAAAGAGTGGCTATTCCCATACCAGAAAACTGACCATGCTGGGCGAGAGGCGCGTAAACTACCAAGCTTCACAGCCTGGCTCACCGCCGCAAGGTTGCTTGCCTATCGGTCTTCTACAGATTGTACTTCGGAGAGTGTGCGCGTGCGCTGCATGAGCTCATACCACCGTCTCCTTTCTTCCATCGGACATCCAGACGCACGGCCGGCTACCATCCGTTCTTAGTTGATATACCCACATTACGCACTAAGCGCTTCAAAATCATCTTTCATTATGCGCACGGCTAAAGAATGGAATTCCCTGCCTGCGTCTGTATTTCCGAGTGCATATAACCTGAATCTCTTTAAGTCTAGAGTGAATAGGCATCTTCTGGGCAAGCTCGCTCCACCGTAGATCCCATCTCTGCTCTAGGGTAAGATTGGGGTCAAGAGTAAGCCCATCATAGATAAAAAAAAAAAAACTTATTTTGATTTAATTCTTTACGACTCTTCAGTCCAAACAAAAGTATTCACCTTATTAAAAGTTGTCCACTGTTCAGTAGTTTATAGGATATGTTGGAAAAAACAGTTTCGAAGGAATCACAGAGAGTAACAAATAGGGTATAACAAGCCGAAAGAAGGTCAAGGTACCTACTAATAACACTGAACAACTTTACCCATCAAACATGGTCCGAAATAAAATAAAAATTTGAACCTACCATACAAAATACAAAATTGGCAAATTTCTTTTTCATACTTCGACCCGTGTGCCATGGGGAAAGTTGTTCAGTTTCATTAGTACCTTGACCTCTTTTCGGCTTTTTATTAACTTTTTGTTATTCCCGGTATCGTCTCTAAAAAATATAACTATATCGCGAGGTAAAATACTTTTCACAGATTCACGTCCAACTACTTGAAGCCTTTGATAAGGCAAGACTTAAAGGAGCTCAAGTGTAAGGGGGGAAATAGGAAAGTCAGATAGGAAATAAGCTCGGTACTAAGAAGCCGGCAGTACAGACAAAGGATATAGAATGTCTTACAAGACAAAGCCGTAGATAGCCTCAGAGGAAGGTGAAGATTCAGAGGGAATCTTATAAACAACCGTTATGTAAAAAGTAAATTAAAGTATTTTTATTTAAATAACTTCACACAATCTTACGCTTCACTAGAATAACGAGAATGAATTCATGAAAAACATTTTACCCACGAATACGGAAATATGAATTAATGCAAAAAACTTACTACATTAATGCAAAAATATGTATGAAAGCTTTAATTTTTTTTATTCATCCTTAAGGCCGTGCCGTGATGCAAATAGGGTTTTTTCAATTCAAAATTTTTCCACTTGGAGACGACACCTGACTGTGGTTATTTTATATATGATTTTTGATAATATTTGCTAGATTCTCAACGTTCGCAAAACACGATTCGATTAAATTTTCTCGATAGTTTTTTTTCCCAAAGATGACTCCATTTTGTTAGATTTTTTAACTTTATGCCGAAACGGTGCCGAGCTAATCAATGATTTTTCGTAAGCATAAGCACACTATACTTATCTAGTTCGTCAACGTTTGTTTTTTTATTTAAACCTTTTATTGCTGAAAAATCAATAATTTTAGATTTTCAACAATGGCTTGGTTTCAACCATTTTGCGGACGGGTCGCTCTGTCCCTCTCTAAGGCGTACGCGCGAATTGCAAACAGGCCACACCCAGCTGCGCTCTCATTCCACCGTGGCCACTGCCAGAGAGAGGTCATGACGCACGCTACGCCGAAACTGACAGCTTTTGTCGTAATTTCAGTTATTTGTTTATTTGAAGATTGTGTAAATTTTTAGGCTTCTAAATATTTTGTAGTCAACTCTGAATAAGATACGTTACTAGAATAAGTGCATCTAGTTTTTTTACGCCAGTTTACGGTCTTGTGCCTCCCTCATCCAGTGTCCCCATAACGTAAATTTGAAAAATGGGCAACAAATCAAAAACAATCATATCGAGGAAGCGCAAAAAAGATTTTTTCAACGCGAAAATAGCAAAATGCAAAAAAGTAAGGAAATAAGTAGGTACATTTAGCATTACGTAAACGTTTTTTTGCTCATATTTATCAAGTACTATCTATTTATGTGAAAAAGGAAATTATATTTATGTTAGTCTTATGTTAGTGAAGAAGAGTAGTTAGCTTTTTTTACTAATAATGCGTACACATTATGTAGACACCTCATTGGTAGAGAGAAGTGTTGACGCATGGGATCTCCTCTAATCAATCGCATTACTTTGAACGAGTTTGCCGATACCTACTCTAAATTTTGATACCTCTCTTGGATGTGACTTTGGCTTAGTGGCTAGAGTGAGTGAATTCTTTTGCATACTAATAAACTTTGGGTACTCGGATCAAATCCCCGAGATATAGATGTTTTGTGTTTATTTTGTTAGATATTTTTAGGTTTTCTCTTTTTACACTCTTATTTTAATCATAAATTCTTAATACACTTATTACTTATTCTTTCATGTTTTTTTTAAACTTGATCAAAGATTACTGGACTATTATTTATTGCTTATTATCAATGAAAACCATCATAATTACATGAACATATTCACAAAATAATTTAAATAATTTTTATATTTACAGATTAGATAAGATATTTACAGATTTTTAAATTGCGAAAATATCTGCCACAGACGTCACGAAGACTCTGGCACAGAGTACATAGACTCGCCAATACATTATTTAAATTTAATGACCAAACAATGTACGTACTACGTACCTACCAACAACTTTTTTTTTACTTGATATTATTAGTAACAGCTTACACAGATAGTCAATTTTTAAATATATTTATAGGTACTAAAATTTATATACAATGAAATTTGACTAGTGACCGACACCTCAGGACGGGCTGGTGATAAGGTTCAACTTTCCCTAAGGAACAAAGGTCGAAATATGAAAAAAAAATTGGTTCTCCACTAGTAACTCAAAATATTAGCTGATTGGCAACTTTGTTTGTATGGGAGGTACATTTTTTTTCATATTTCGACCCATGTTCGTTGGACAAAGTTCATTCTCATACCAGCCCGATCTGAGATTTCGCTATCAGCCACTAGTAAAATTTCACCTAATATTAGTGTTGTATATGAAAAATGGCGGGAAAAGCTGGAGATTGTCGGCCTGAGAAACAACAGAACGGAGAATGAACAAAAGAAATGTTTTGTGATTTCGGCGGTCTCTCCGGCTATGCTCCGGTAGCGCTAAATGGCGTTACCATACCAGTCTGCTCCGACTTCAGGTACCTCGGTTCACTTCTGCAAGGCAATGGTGAGATAGACCGGACTATCAAGCACAGAATAAATGCAGGGTGGATGAAATGGCGACAGGTCACAGGCACAGTGTGTGACCCACGAATGCCCCTCAAACTGTAGGGAAAGATTTACAAGACGGTGGTCAGACCTGTCGTCATGTATGGATCTGAGTGTTGGCCTACAAAGGTGACGGATAAAAGACGATTACATGTATCTGAAATGAGAATGTTGAGATGGATGTGTGGTGTGACAAGAATGGATAAAATAAGGAATGAGTATATTAGAGGAAGTTTAAAAGTTGCACCTGTGACAGAAAAGTTGAGAGCTAGCCGTAAGGAGGGATGGAAATCATGTGACGAAAAAGGTAATGAATATGAATGTGGGTGGACGCAGAAGGAGGGGAAGGCCTAAAAAAGTTTGGATGGATTGTGTAAAAGATGATAATATGAATCAAAAAGGTGTAAACGAAGATTTGACGGCTGATGAATGGAAGAGAAAGACATGTTGCGGCGACCCCAAATAAATTGGGATAAGAGCAGGCAGTTGATGAGTAGAAACCCTAAAAAACCCAAAAAATGGCTATGCCAGTCGGTATCTTTTCAATAAGACTACTTTAAAATATATTTTTTTATAACTCGGACATTAATGCCTAGTCCTCTGATATGGTTGCGTAGACATCTGACATCGTTGCGTAGGTCTCCGTCTCATTGATTTATGTCTAGTGACGTCACACATGCGAGTCCATTGAGCGTTGCTAGCCTATTTAAAAAAAAATATATATGAACTAATAAACGTATGCAAGTAATTTGTTTCAGTGAATTTTAACTCATTTTAAAAACTATACGACAAAAACCTACACCTACTGAAATTTAGTGTAGGTTTTGAGTGTTGATCACTAGCGAAATATCTTCTTACAATAAAAAAAATCTACTCCGTTCCATAACCCCATTCAGATAATTTTAAACGCAAGTTCTAGGTTTTTAGTATTGTTCACTCGCAAAATTTAATGTTACAAGTAAAAGTAAATATCGACTCCATTCCATCTCAATTCTCACTTTTTGTTACATGAATTCAGAGTTGCAAAGCTGTCTACTTATACCCGCACACCCGAAACGCACTCACCGAATTTTGGATTCTTTGTATGAAAATCTATGAAACCTCGAAAATATTGCCGAACCGCACGCGCCGAATCGAACGGATTCCCCAGCCAGTGCTGATCATAGACTATAATGATGATGACTATGACGTTGTCGATGCACAAAATTATATACAAGTTTAACTTGAAATTATAACTTTCCGCATGTAATAGTTGAGTGTAAACACTGTAATCGGGTTTGGTTGATATTTTGGATCCATTTCATGAAGAATCTAATGCTATATAAGGAAATAAAACGAAAAAGAAAACACGGACGAATAAACTAAACTTTGTATGCTGACTGTAACAGCGCTGTCAGCTGTCAAGTGCCGCCATTTATATTCCCCTTCTTTAGTGGAACGGATTATACTCTATCTATATCCTCGTAATAATTTGCCAGCAAAAACACCTCGTCATGCTGAACAATTTCTACTTTGAAGCCATTACAATAACTACAAGAACAATAGTAAAATTCAGTTACTTGACATTCTGTTACCTTAACATTTAGACAAAATCTTTTCTGCTTCTTCTTTACATTTTATCACGTTTACATTCTAGCAATTTGACATTCTGCTACTTTGACGTTTTGTCATTTTGCCTTTCTGCACATTCTACTTCCTTGAACAATAATATTTTTAAAACGTTGAACTAGTGGCACCTATGATACGCTCACAAGTTTTGTTCCACCGTAGAACTAGTGGGCAAAAATATTTCCACCTATTGTTGCCTGCCGCATGCAACAAATTTCCGAAAAGTACACATACATGGCAACACCGATTCGATTCGATGCAGCTGTGCTTGCTGCTAAGTGTGCTAAGCCATCCGCATTATTCGGCGCGTACGGTGAGTGCGTTGCCTTGCGGGTGTTCGGGTATATTTACTTTCACCTGTTTTAGAAGTGTATTTGTTCAAAGCTTTTCCCCTAGGTGACATTGCACTACTTTGTTTCACAATTGATCAACAGATGGCTAATTATTGTGAATTTACTTGGAAAGAAAAGTTTTGACATCTTGACCCCCGCGAAGGGAGCACCCCCTGGGGGCGTGGCTAAAACGGTGCTGGCGGCTTCGATGCAGCACCTTAAGTAATTTGTGTATGCCTATAGTTATGTTTTAGCGTAGGCAATCAAGCCTGACGCTGACTCGTTTTACATGATTACATTTTGATTATCTTTAAAATAATCTCTATAGGATAGGGTTCCCTTTGAAACACACCGTTGCTCTAGGTAGATAGGTAAGATAAGTTTACTTCAAAAGATATTAAATAGCAACGTTTTATTAAAAAGAGACTTCGACTACCGACAGTTACACTGAATGAGATTTCAGAGGACTATTAGATTATAGACTTTTTAAAGCTTTTCCGTACCTTACTGTACGATTTTGGCAGGATTTGAAACCGCCATCTTCGGCAGTGCAGATGTCAAAGGTCACAGTTTAAAATTCTGCCTGCAGTGGAAAATATTCCATAAATTATAACATTTTCCTGAAACCAAAAACTTAAGTTTTACTATCATAATTACTTTGACGTAGCATTTTACTGTTTTGGTGGAATCGGCTCTTTAAATAGACACAGAAATTCACGCACTGATTTCACAGTGTAAACATTTAGATATGTATTTTTTACTGTTAGAAATAAGATTTGGTGCAACGATTCTAATAAAATACAACATTGAATTTACTACCCGCATGGATGTGAATAGTACGCTACTCATTTTAGTCGGTCGCATGCAAAAACGAATTTCTACCGCTTCAAAAATACGTCTGTTAGAGTAAGTCAACACAATTTGCCCCGCTCGTTAGCCACGACGATATTATTTGGAATGCACGATCGCATGGCACACTGACATTTCCTGGACTTCCTTGTCATACAAACACATTTAAGGTAATCACGTCTATGTCCGTCTCTTGTGGGATACGTCTTAAAAAGGGGCTTAATCGCAAAGACTGAATTTGGGTGGTAATAAAAAACAGGATATAGATATAAAAAACAATACAGGTTTTCAGTCTCTAGCTTGTCTGTAGCCTATTATTGTGATACTTAGTTCCCTTTTGTGACAGCCACGGGTAAGAATCGCAGTGATGCAAGGTATTTTAAGCAGGCTCGCAACGGAATACGAATTCAAACGACTTTCTACTGACCCAAAAATACGCCTATTAGAGTAAGTCAACACAATATGCCCAGCTCGTTAGCCACGACGATATCATTTGGAGTGCACGATCGCATGGCACACAGACATTACCTAAACACACCTGTCAAAGTCGACTTAGTACGTACTTACAAAACAATATTATGTATTTTAGCTACATTATAGTTGCTGGAGTTCATTGGGTCGCTAGTCGACAAGATATCTCGCACGATAGAAGAAAAAGAAGCCGCAATATCGCTTTCCTAAAAACTCATTTTCCATAGGTACGTGTACTTAAGCAGACCATTCTTCGCTGTCGGGCGCATACGAGTTGGAATTTCTACTGATTCGAAAATACATCCATGTCAAAACAATTTGCCCTGCTCGTTAGCCACGACGATATCATTTGGAGTGCACGATCGCATGGCACACTGACATTTCCTGGAGTCACCTGACAAAGAAGACTTAGTACGTACTTACAAAACAATTGTGTATTATAGCTACGTCATAGTTGCTTGAGTTCATCGGGTCGTTAGTCGACTAGACATCTAACACGATAGAAGAAAAAGAAGTCACAATAACAAAGATCGCTTTCCTAAAACTTGATTTAGGTAAGTACGTGTACTTAATCGGACCATTCTTCGCTGTCGGGCGCATACGAGTTGGAATTTCCACTGGTTCAAAAATACGCCTATTAGAGTAAGTCAACACAATTTTTCTATTGATTCAAAAATACGTCCATGTCAAAACAATTTGCCCTGCTCGTTACCCACGACGATATCATTCGGAGTGCACGATCTCATGGCACACTGACATTTCCTAGACTCACCTGCCAAAGTGGACTTACTACGTACTTACAAAACAATATGTATCTTAGCTACAGCTGCATCGGGTCGTCAGTCGACTAGACATCTCACACGATAGAAGAAAAAGAAGCCGCAATAACAAAGATTGCTTTCCCAAAAACTTAATTTCTATAGGTACGTAACGTGTAGGTACCTACTTAATCAGATCATTCTTCGCTGTCAGGCGCATACGAGTTGAAATTTCTACTGATTCTAAAATACGTCCATGTCAAAACAATTTGCCTTGCTCGTTAGCCACGACGGTATCATTTGGAGTGCACGATCGCATGGCACACTGACATTTCCTGGACTCACCTGCCAAAGTGGACTTCATACCTACGTCGCCAACACATTGAGCTACCAATTTAAGGAGCCAACTTATAGTGGTTTTGCATACAAACTCTAAAAAAAACCAGAATACTTTGATCCCATAAAAGGGCAGTTTAATGTGTTGGCGGTAGTAGATACTCACAAAATAATTTTGTACTTTAGTCGGCTTATGATTGCAGTAATAACAGTTTTCGGCTACTGAAAATAATCAGCTTCAGTTTTTTTGGGGGCAAATTGTTTTATGTAAAGTGCTATCGCCGACAAATTCATCTACCCATTTAAGAGACCAAATTATTCAGGTTTTATATACAAATCCTGAGTAAAACCAGTATACATCTACCCATTAAATGGGTAAATGGATTTGCTTGCGATAGAACCTAAGGTACCATGACCTATTTAAAATAAGAGTTTCATTTATCATCATGTTTGATTGTTATTTTTGCAATCATTATTTCTCTTTGATTTGTATAGAAAATTCGAACAGTACCTTCGGAAAATCATATAATAGGTACCTAGGTAAGTAAAGATCAACCTAAGCCTTTGTTGATATCTAGATAGGTAGGTAATAGATAGGTTTATCATTATGATGCTAGTAAACTATTCAAAGCTTGTAACTAAATATCCTACGATCGATCAAACCCATTTTATTTGTGGACAATGCCATATATAAACATTTGAAGTGTTTACTTAGGTAATTGTCTAGTTTTATAGTACATTTAAATGTATTTAATGAACTGGTATTGATTTAACGGTGATGTTTGAGTTGTATAAAGGCCATATAATTTTCGAAGAAAGCCAAAAGTATAACATGTCCATGTTTACAAGTAGAACCTACCTACAAAGTTTGCGTACCGACCACAAAAAATCTCGGTTCTCAAACTTCATGTGACTAAAAATAGTTCAACCACACCGCGAACAGACAAATATAACCGGTAGATAAGCCTCGAAAAGTGCTACTATCATATTTCCTCGAACTCCAGCCATCAGGGTAAACGAAATCACTCCATTCCACCGGCAACGAGCCTTCAAAACAAAACCGCCACTCGAGCACTTACCTACCGTTCGATCAGCACTTTTCCTTCAAGTCGGCTGGTGTACCAAATTGACAGTTGACGGCCGGTGACGTGAACCTGTTAGTTTGACAGTTAACAGCACGTGCAGAGACGTTTCTCGTTTGTCACTCGCGACGCGACGGGACGTACGGCTAGGGCGGCTGTCTAGCGAATACTGTCGTGGGGCGGGCGGCAAGGGTGGTATAGGGGTGTGTTTTGTAAAGGTTGATGTACTGTGGCGTAGACTGTACAAGTCGGTGGTAGACTGTGGATTCAAGATGGGAGTTTATTTATTTTAATATTATGAAAGTTTTCTGTTTGGTTTTCAGGAGTAAGGACCTCCTTAAAATACGTTTATAAAGACAGACGCCTGTTTTAGTTGTCAGATTAACGAGTATCACACTACGCTATGTAGGTATATCATTTACCATACCTAACATTCTTGAATAGAACCAACTTGTACAGTTATTTTTTACCCAAAATGTTTATCCTTGTTACAAAGTGAAGCATTTATGTAATAGATAACTATCTTAGCAATAAAAAACACCCAAATTTCCGGGCTTTCGTGGCAGGTTGAAAAACAGCGCACAATGTAACAAAGCTGCCCGTATCAGGTAACTTTTTATCTACGTAATTTTATTACTCAATCCTCACTGCGGCTATGTTTTCCTCAGTATAAAAACGAAGAACAGGGGTGATTTTGTACATTAGAAAAGTTCACTTTAATAATATCAGCGTATTGTTTATGTATATTATTCAAGACTTTTTCTTTAAATAGGTAAGATAGTTCCGCATTTGTCTGCAAGGTATCTCAACTGTTGGCAAGTGATGATGTAAACGATGTTAAGCCCAAGGAAATCAGACTAGTCATAACTAATTCATATTCAACGCATAAGTAGAGGAGTAGCATCAGTAGCAGCTTAGTACGTGTACTAGGTTACTCTTATCCAAAAATGAAGTAAGTATGTAATCGTGTGCCGTGATCACGCGCCTCGCCGCCTTATAAGAATATGCCATGAACACAACGTTACCGCGTTTTACATCAACTAGTGACAGATAGGTCAGTCAATTTGCCTTTCAAAGCTTTTAATGAAATAGAAGCAATCAGCAAGTAAAATGGATAGAAATGAGAAGTTAGGTTACTTGAGAAAATAGGTATTTAGTATAAATTCGGGTGGAAAATATGCTGTTTGCTGATATTGGCAAGTATATTGATGCGAATGGTGTTGGTGTTACACGTAAAATTAAATCACGCTATTGCAAACTTCATTCCAAACTTGTTGACTCACACTTGTCTAGTTATTTAGTCAGTAGTTATTAACTATTTTCATAGTTATTTACCTTCATATTATGTTAAGAACTGAACCTATCATCTTCCAAATGATGGTTGTAAAAACCCATACCATTTGCAATAAAAGAGCAAACGTATATCCAACTTTTTTCATAAAACAAAATCAACATTGTGTTTCTTAATGAAAACACTTTTCTCATTCCAATGAAACTAATAATAAATCTCTAGACAAACAAAGACAGGTGCTACAAAAATACATAAAATATTATGTATTCTTGTCTATCTGGAACACGATCTAGATCTTTGGGACAGTCTGTCTGAACAAACAGCATTTGGAGTAAGTGTCTCTAGGTACGAGTATATTCAGAAATAAACTCCTATAGACTGATATAATATGATGTATATGGAAATCCAGTTTCAGTTGATTCTAGATCTAGATTTTAAAATGTTTTCTCTTTTTCGTTTTCCTTGATGACGAAGAATAAATTTTAATTTAGTAATAAATTTTAATTTATTCTTTCTCGGGTGCAAAGTCCAGTGCTATACTCCTGGCTGGTACATACCAGAAGCATGCTACTTTCACGCAACTACTTCTTAACAAGTATTGAAGTTTTTCAAGAATCTTAAAAAGAAAACATTTCATCTCCGATCTTCCGATCATTGACCCAAGTAGAAAAATCTATTGAACTTTTTAAAAGTCTTTTAATAACGGCTGAAGAAGTGCAAAAATGGTGCAAAGAAACTCTTGTCAAACTTGCGTCTCGATTCGTCGCGTTTAAAAACTTCCTGGGCAAAGATTAGGTGCTATTTTCTCCTAATGGTAGCAAAAAGCGACATTAAGTAAAATATGGAAACCACTGAGTATCTATGCATACCATGTTTACCATGCCAAAATAGTAGAATTTAGGTATCTTAGGACATAACTTAGAACAATTGTATGGAAAACCTGGTGCTGCTGGAAGTGCATGCCTGCTTAAATATTTTAAACCAGTAATATTAGCAGTGGCATTAAGGGGAAACTAAATATCTGTGGCAAAATTAGTTCTTTCTTAAAATTCTTGCTTCTCTGGTGTGTTCACAGGCAACACTCCGACCTCAGAATCCTATCAATCCTAGCGTCAGATTTTCCACTTTATATCGTGTGTCACATCTGCCAAAAAAGCTTATAATCTTAAACTTCGAAGATAGAAAGTAATAAGAGGGCAAGACGATTCCGAACATTCTTTCAGTGTTCGAAACTTCGAAATATAAAAAAAGAAACATTCTTTAAGTTTCAAACTCTGCGGGGCTGGATAAATTGAATGTTAATTTTATTTCTTAAAAGAATGTTTTGAGTGTTGCATAAACAAGTAGGTGTACTTAGAATGTTTAAGCGGTATAACTGTTTGGTGTAAAAGTGATAAAACATGTTTTTCTGAAAAGAACATTTCTTTCAAGTTTCTTTTTTGATTATGGCAATCTTTGCAGAAATGTTAACAGCTATATTTACATAAAATTGTTGAATAAAGATGGAGATTATTTACTTGGAGATATTGATAATGAAGAAATAGAAGTTTCGTCTGGAAAAGGTTTAGTTTGAGTTCATTGTCCTGTGTCAGACTCAGGTTGAGTAGTAGTTATAGACACTTACTAAAATTCCATCTCATCTAGTCATATTTTACCTGCAACAAAGACATCATGTTATAAGTATCAACAAGCTTTCTTATTTTATTACAAAGAATATCTTTCGACCTAGATCTATGAAGGGTTTAAGTTGTAACTTAATGGAACGAAGTGTACGAGTACTCGTAAGTACCAAAGTTAATTTTTATTACATTTTATGTCGCATATTGTAGACTTCTGACACATTGAATTTCATATACAGCACAGCAATTTATTTAAAAATCTAAAATTAATTAGGTACTCATCTTCGGCTCTACATAAATGTAATAAAATAATCGCATATCGTAGAAATAAACTAATCAAAATACTGACCAAACAAATTCTTGTCATTTACCAGAACCAAAGAGTCTCTACCAGCAAAAGGGGACAATTATTGAGACCCAAGAATTCTGCTGTAGACCTTGCTATAAATAAAACAGCTTTGCGGAGTCGAATAGTAAGAAATGCGACTATTTAGCCTGAGCTTGCTAATTTCTAGGTATGAAAATGGAGTTTCAGCGCCAACCTTATTAAAGACGTCTGATAAAATACCCCACGAAAGCAGTCTGTTTTGTACAGTCGGAAATTTCAGTGAAATGAAGCAAGATAATTCTATTTATAGTATTTTTGATAAGGATGCCGGTAGATACGATAAAATCGAGGGGTCAAATACTTTTGATTTCAGTACCAGTTTTCAATTACTTGAAGAAGGCGGATGGATGGTAGTATGGTAGTGACAGAATGGCGAAAACGAAATATCGTGCTATATAGTGTATCCTGGCTTAAGTCTAAGTCTTGCCTAAATCTACCAGTAATCCATACATTTTGCTTGGGTAGGTTTTTCTATGGAACAGCAAATTTTTTCGTAATTTATTTCGTCATTCACAGATGGCCATAGTAAGAGATGTTCGTAAATACGTATTCACAAGTAAATAGGCTGATAATTATGCTTATTAGGTGTTTATTTTAAATCCATCTATCTACTTATAACAAAACTTTGCCAAACTTTGATCGTCGCAAATTAAAAGTGAAACTGATCAACGTAATTACTGAAACAATCTTATCTTTTCCAGTCCCCTATTTTTGTTGGATAATCTCCAATTAGGAAGTTTCCCTTCGTTAATCTTTGGCTACTGTTAGTTATTGATTTTTAGATTGTTGATTTTACATTCAACTGTTGTGATATTTGAAATAGCATGTTGGAAAGAAATGGTACGGTGTCTCGTTGCATGGCGGACAAACACGATTAATCCTTTCGGTTTGTTTATTAACAGACAAAGATAGCACTATCAATTTGGTTACACAACCTTGTCCAAATATGAATCGAAACGCAGTACCAATCGAATACGCGGTGATGTAGTAAAGTTTAATAAATTGTAAAAGTTTCAAAATGTAACGGTACCCTCTGACATACTGTATTAGGACTTTGGTGAATAAAGATGAGAAATTGTGTAAAGTGTTCCTGAATTATTATTCTTCACACTTCAGAAGTATACAATTCACGTCCTATTAAACTTGGCTTGCCATGATTGATACAATAAGTATAAAAGCGCGGCGAGTTTTGCGCTTTGAGAAGCGCCTGCACCAGGAGAAAAAATATGGAGTCGTATGACGAACAAGAAGCAAAAAGTGGAACAACGACGTCATGGATCGTCCTGGACCGCTTGTGGTGAAGAGATGTTATGGTGCACATAATGCAATAGCTCCCACTGTGACCAAGATTCAGAAAGGTACGTCTGAGAGTTATTTATAATAATTATTATGTACCTACCTGCCTTGTGCTGATAAACGATCACATTAAAGGACTACCTAGATTCTTATAGATTTGATAAATTTCTGGTATCATGCCTTTGTCCTTTACGGGGTTGGCAGGGCGTGTTCGGCGATGGAAATGGTCACTCAAGATTTGTCTTGTCTGACAATGTTTGAGTTTGAGGGTAATTTCAGAAAATTTTGCAGTTCATTGCCCAAAATTGTACGATAAAATGGAATTTTTGAGTCCTATTGTCGATTTTTACGGCCCCCACGTTGAGTAAAATGACGTGATGCTAGTCTAAATGGGTATCACACGGTATCAGTCATAATTCTAATACATTTTTTTTCTACTTCTTGGTGTATCACCGGCGGGCCCTGGCAAAATATATCGATCTAATGAGGTGATCGGCTGCTGTCGGCTGGTGAAAGGTGGCGCAGATACGGATTCCTGGACGATCGGCTTTGGGGCTTTGCAACTGAAACATTGCATTATGAAGGGTCATCTTGCGAAATTATTTGAAAGACAGGTGCGTAAACCAGTTCTGATGATAGCTATGGTGCTTTCATTGGTCGAATACATAATTAGTTTTGTGACGAGAATCTAATGCAGTCATCTCAAGTGCGCGAAGTCGTATTAGGCATCTGGCCTCTGCGACGGTATCAATGTGCCAGTTGATGTAATTTTTTTTGTTTATTCTGGCTAGCTTTCTTTGAACCACATACGCACGTAACACACAGAAATGCGTTATGTCTTTTAAATCAATTTATTTATTTTCTTATGTTATTTTGTTCACATGTTGCGTCATTTATTGGAGGCATTGTATAACGGCTAAGACAAGGAATGGAATTTCGCATCGCCAGCGTTCAGCCATCGACGTGATGGAAAGGAGATCATCAACATTCGTAACTTTTTCTATACGTATAGATTTTAATATTTTATATTGATTCAGTAGTGTAACGTAATGTTAAGTAAACTAAATAATTCTTAAATTAAATCTTAAAGTTATAGTTATAAGGTCTAGCAATTTCGGTGTTTATCACAAAAGAATATAGAAGTTTTTAATATATTTGTGATAAAATTAATGCCAATATAGGGTGTAATTTTATTAGTGGCGGATCCGTTAAGGGTGTGTTTTGTCAATGAAACTGAACAACTTTCCCCAAGGAACATAGGTCGAAATATGAAAAAAAAATTGGCGCTCCCATACAAATTGACCCGGCCGGCCAACACACTTAGTATGGGAAGACCAAATTTTTTTTTCGTATTTCGATCTATGTTTCTTGGGGAAAGTTGTTCAGTTTCATTGACAGAACACACCCTTAACGGATCCGCCACTAATATAATTACACCCTATATAGGTGTGTCACTATAAAAATACGTGTCTCACAGCGGGTGTGATTTATTATCGTGCTTTCGGAGGGCACGTTAAGCCGTCGGTCCCGTGCTTTCGGAGTACACGTTAAACTGTCGGTCCCGACTACAGACGGCGGTCGTTAACTGCTGAACCGCGGGTGTGTTCCCATTAATATATTGAAAATTGGGTGTGTTCCCTCAATAACAAACGGGTATGTCCCATCCATAGTGGACCACATATTCATCCAGTAATGAAAAACGGGTGTGATAAAACAAAACGAAGTCGTTCAAAAATTAAATAAATAATACAAAAAATAGAAAATGGGTGTATTATACAACAACAAAAAAAACACATCTAAAATAAAATTAAATAAAAATATATATATAAAAGTTAAAAAAATCAAATAAACAAAAAAAATATAAAAGTAAATATTATCTTAATTAAGCGATTTGTAATAAAAAAAATTAAATAAAATAACATTTTCTTAAAATAGTGAAAAAATAAAAATTAGGTCACTAATAATTAATTAAGAAAATAGATTAAAATAATTACCTATAAACAAAAAAAAACAAAAGTATTTACTATTCCGCACAATACATAATAATAAAATTTTAAATTTAATTTAAATCAAACAAATATCTTGTCTTTCTGCAATTTTAATAAAATTTCAGTTCCGTACTTAAACAGAAGTACCTAAACGAAGTTCAGATTCCAAATTAAGTTGTGATTCCAGTCCAAATGATAATAATAAATATAGTCAATTAAAAAAATTGTTGTTATATTGCAATTTATTATCAATACCATAACCTTTTTAGGAAATCAAGAAAGAAGACTACAAATCAATACATCCTAAAATCATAATCTGATACTTATTCTAATAATGCATATAAGTGTGCATTAATGTTAAAATGACTACAAATATTAACTTAAACAATATTTATTTTCTTTTAAATATTTAATTAATACACAAAAAAAATATATATCAATCCTGATCAATAAATTTTCTGTTCTTATTTTGGATAAAGATACCCTGTTATTATTATGTAACTGAGCATTTTCAAAATCCTTTTTTTTACTATTATGAACTCATTGTGAGGTTTTAAATTGCTATGAAGAGTTGAATAAGTTGAATTAAGTAATGTTTGTTTTCTGTTTCAACAATCCAAAATAAAGTTCTTAGAACTAGAAAGAATTGCATCCAGAAGTATGTGCAACAAGATTATAATAATGTAATATTGTAAATCAGATAATATATAACACATTAAAAGATACATCATTTGGTTTTCAATAAATAACTACAACTACCTAAATATGTCAAAATTTATCACTCACGTTAACAACAACACTCTTATAAGAATAATTCAAACAATGAAATAAATTAATAATCTTATCCAGTATAAAACTTCGGTGAAACTGCAAATAAAATATTAAACTGATCTAGAATGAAGTTAATATGATAAGCCTAAAATTATTTTCGTTTCAAAAGTAAAAAGGTTAGCAAACTAAATAATATACAACAAGCTATAGAAACAGGTTAGCGAATTACAGCATAATAGTGAATTACATGATTTAAAAAAATTCAAAGAACAAAAAGAAATTGAGTATCTTCCTAAATATAAATAAAAAAAAGTAGTAAAAAAAAAGGCTTACATTTAGTCGATCTTTTAATTTTATTATTTGAATCTATTGCCATACTTGTAGACAAGCTTGATTACATTAGTAATTTAAATATTTATTTAGGAAAGCCAATTGTAGTTACAATACAACATTTACAGGTAATTTAACACTTGACAAAAGGCATTAATGCACTAAATTTGAAGGTGCCACAGCATGCATAAAATGGATAGATAGTACATTTTTAGACAGATAGATGGATGGAACTTTTTTTTATATAAAATGCGAAATTATTAACAATGACTGAAGTATTTTACTAACTTTTATATAATGCCAACTTGAAAATAATGGCCAGGATAATAATAATTATTTAACATGCATGCATATAACGCCAATATCTCTTGCAGAGGCAGAGCGCAAGCAGCTGTAAGAAAATTTGCCATTTATAACACGTATGTCAAAAATAGGAGAAGGCTCATTGTATCACCATATTGACAGGTTGACAGTCAGTCGCCTATAGTGACAATACTCACAATTAATTCATTTCATCTTTGGGGGTTGTTATCAGAAATCACTTGCTCGAAATAGCAGTATCAGTATCATCTTACCTTTTTTTTTTTTTTTTTTTTTTATTTATGATGGGCTTACTCTTGACCCCAATCTCACCCTACAGCAGAGATGGGATCTACGGTGGAGCGAGCTTGCCCAGAAGATGCCTATTCACTCTAGACTTAAAGAGATTCAGGTTATATGCACTCGGAAATACAGACGCAGGCAGGGAATTCCATTCTTTAGCCGTGCGCATAATGAAAGATGATTTGAAGCGCTTAGTGCGTAATGTGGGTATATCAACTAAGAACGGATGGTAGCCGGCCGTGCGTCTGGATGTCCGATAGAAGAAAGGAGACGGTGGTATGAGCTCATGCAGCTCACGCGCACACTCTCCGAAGTACAATCTGTAGAAGACCGATAGGCAAGCAACCTTGCGGCGGTGAGCCAGGCTGTGAAGCTTGGTCGCCACCAGTTTTTTATCGCCTATTAATCTCTTGGCTCTGCGTTCCACCGAATCCAGTGCAGCAAGTTGGTATTTAGCCGAGCCATCCCAAAGGTGACAGCAGTACTCCATGCAAGATCGGACTTGAGCTTTATAAAGAGTTAGAAGCTGTTCAGGCGTGAAGTACCGCTTGACTTTATTCAGGACGCCCAACTTTCTAGCTGCAATTTGAGCCTTGGACTCGATGGTGGTGCCGAAGTTGAGGTCAGAGGACAACTCCATGCCAAGGAGTTGAAGAGTGTTGGTCACTGGAACAGATGTACCCCGAAAAGTAGGAGAAAAGGTGAAAGGACTCCTTTTGCGGAGAAAAGACACGCCTGCGTTTTTGAAGCATTAAAGCTGACGAGATTGTCTTCGCCCCACTGGGAGACGTTACTTAACGTCAGGCTCGTACGCTCAATCATAGCCTTTCTCAATCTTTGGATTTCATCACCACTGGCTCCTGCGCCGGACAGATATTTCTCGGTGACAGTACTGTCATCTGCGTACCCAACAATTCCTGAAGATAGAAGGTCATTGATGTGCAGCAGGAAAAGCGTCGCGGAGAGTACAGACCCTGAGGAACTCCGGCGTCAATAGCCTTGAGGTCAGAGGAGCAGCCGTCTATGACCACTCGGATCGACCGTTCACTCAGAAAGTCAGCCACCCAGCTACAGAAGCCAGTGGGTATGCCGTACGCTGGAAGCTTGCTCAACAGACTCGCATGCCACACCCTATCGAAGGCCTTTGAAATGTCCAGCGAAACTGCTATTGCTTCGCCGTGGTTTTCAATGGCCTCGCCCCAGCAATGCGTTACGTACACTAGAAGATCTCACGTGGAACGCCCTCGGCGGAAGCCATATTGACAATCACTGAGAAGATCATTGTCTTCGAGGTACGAAAGCAGTTTGCAGTTCAGAACTCTTTCCATAACCTTACAGAGTACGGAAGTGATGGCGATCGGTCGATAGTTGCTAGGGTCGGCACGGCTACCCTTCTTGGGCACAGGTTGCACATTGGCAAGCTTCCAAGATTTTGGTACAATTTTTGACACGAGAGAGAGGCGGTACAAGCGTGTCAGTACAGGAGACAACTCAGGCGCACAATACCTCAACAATCTTGCTGGTATGCCATCAGGACCACTGGCCTTGTTCACGTCCAGACTGCGAAGGGCTCTACGGACCTCTTTATTGTGCACTGTGATCTCAGACATCAAAGAATCGCAGTGAGGTAAGGTGGGTGGATATTTCGAGCCAGCGTCTATACGAGAGTTGCTCGCAAACAGATCGGCAAATAAATTTGCTTTCTCTGCCGCGGTGTGGGCAAGCGACCCATCAGGTTTCTGCATTGGAGGTAGTGAGGGACGGCAGAAGTTGGATTCGACTGATTTCGAAAGGGACCAGAACTGCTTACTACCCGGTGGGTGTGATGCAAGCTTTGCCCCAATACGGCTAATATGGTCGAACCTAGCTTTTCGTAGCACCCGTTTGCAATACCTGGCGGCGGCATTATATGCTCTCTTCTTTGCTCGCACTCTTCTCGCTCGCACTTTTCGATCACGAGCTTTTACCCAAGCGGTAAGCGGACTGTTTACGAGCCTCAGCTCGAGCACAGTCCGCATTGAACCAAGGTTGGGCTTTATAACCGAGCGGGATATCGGAGAAAGGAATGAAATATTCCATTCCCTGCCGGATTACAGCTGTGATCGCATCAGCGACGTATGAGGGGTCTTCCGAAGAGAAACACATTTGCCGCCACGGGTATGAAGCAAAGAAAGCACGCATCTCGTCCCAGTCTGCTGACTCGTATCGCCATACTCTCCTCGTGCCCCTAGGGGTGTAATCCGGAGGAGAGCAGATGGACACGGATTTCACCACACAGTGGTCGGATGATCCCAGCGGAGCCGAGACCGAAACCGAATGTCTGTGCGGATCAGTTGTCAGCAGAAGGTCCAGGCAATTGGGTGTGTGGTCTGTGATATCTGGTATACGCGTCGCTTGTTCCACCAGCTGGGTGAGATCTAGCGCCAATGCTAGTTTACGCGCCTCTCGCCCAGCATGGTCAGTTTTCTGGTATGGGAACAGCCACTCTTTATGGTGAGCATTGAAGTCCCCCAGAAAAACAAGCTCTGCTGTTGGATATCGCTGAATTGCTGTATCTGCCGTCTCAGAGAGGTACTCCATGAGTCTAGTCGTCTCCTGATCTCCGCTGTGCGAACGATAAACACTGGCGTAGAGAGTTTTCTCTACTCCAGTGTCAACCAAAAGCCACAGCACGGGAAACCCTGAATTCTCAAAGCCACGGAGACGCTTACAGCAAACGTCATCGCGAACATACACACAGACCCTGCACGCTTCTTAAACTTGTGCTCAAGAGTGTAACCAGGGTAGTTGAGGTATGCCACGTCCAACGGTGTTGCTATCTGCGTCTCCGTTAAGAAGAATAAGTGTGGCTTCTCGGTCTCCAGGTGGTGATGGACCGGGTCTAGGTTTGTGTGTAGACCTCGGATGTTCGTGAGGTGCACTTTGAGTGGGAGGAAGTGTTGCCGTTGGTCAAACTTTTTCTTCTTTTTTAGCTTTTTCATGTTTTTAAAAGAGTTTTTGTGGGGGAAAGAAAAGATAGTCGAGGCGCTGCTTAGAAACCCTACTCGTACCTTTCGGTTCAACTGATCAGAGAGGGAACTCGCTTGGAGACTGCGGGGACGCCCGAGCCCCCCCGATAACACTCCACCGGGTCCTCCCATCCAGCCGCCAACTGGCACGGTGGAGTATACCGGGATTTTTCACAGTTGGCGGGGCAGCCTTTGCGCGTGGCTAGCGCGCAAGTCGGGCCCCCTACTGACTGCGGTCGGCCAACGGCTAAGACCGTGCCTCGGATCCCGCTACCCTCCAAAACGAGTTACCGGATACAGCATCACCTAAAGACAAAGACCGGTTCCGGCAGCGCAACTGACTACATTGCTACCCCCCAATGGCACTGGCAGTCCCGCACACCGACGGAACACAGCAAGGCTGTTTGGCGCCGGACTCCGGCGGGATGGTGGTCGCGAGCCAGGCGGCCCCTTTCATGGCCTACCACCGCTTTTGGGATCTTCAGCCGCCAACACGTATTGTGAGGACGTTGCCCGGGGTGGACCGCTAGGAGGTAGACCCCACCCACCCCTACCTATCTTATTTGTTGTAGTCTCAGTATCAACTAACGAGCATAATTACTGACCATTAGAAATTATCATGATACAGCATAGCACTTATGATTCAAATTGAAACTAAAATAATTAAACAAAAACAAAATAGGTTTTATTCCACAATGATAGCGAGTTATAAATCACGGGTTCGTGCCATTGAGTTTGTTCTACTTTGAAAACAGGGTTTGTCCCACAAATGTAAAGGGTTTGTCCCACAATCACGACGGATATGTTCCAAAATCGTATCGTATAATTAGATAATGCTGTTACTCTAAGTAGTTTAAAACTGCAATCATATAAGGTTTACATCTGTGAGACGTGACACCACAGGTTTACCATAAATAAAAGTAAAATGTCGTCATTTGTTTCATTAACTTCATTTTTTTTATTATCAAGGTCAAAATGCCACAGATTTCTGTACTTCTGTTGGTTATAAATTAAAATATTTTTATAGCAACATTATCTGTGTAACATGAATCAATACGATAAATAGATATAAAAAAAGATATATCTGTAACATTTTCCAAAATTATTTTAAGCAGTTATGTATGGGTTTAAGACATTTTCATTTCTATTTTATTATTAAAATGTAACATTGCAGGCAAACAAACATGATTATTATTTACCTCTAAAATCGTATATAAAAATAAATCAAGTACGAATAAGAGTTTTTACAAAAGATGCTTTGTAAGCTAGATGCTTAGATACAGAAAGAGTTAAATTGTTATTAATTAGTTAATTACTATAATCCTATGTTGTAGGTTTTTAACATTTCAAAATTATTATTTCCAAGTAGATTTACAAAGAATATTTTAGAATGTTAATGAAAGAGAATGTGAAGCGTACTTATGATATGAGATAGGATGACAGGCACATGACCCTCCATGCTTATCTTATGAGTGTGTAAACCATAAATATTATGTCAATTGTAAACTCCTTGTTAGTCCTGATTTAGGATTATTTATGAGTGCGTTTTCTTGTAATCATCTTACTTATATTAAAGCTGTTTTTATACTACATATAACATTTATAACACAACTTTAGTTTGATAAAGTATCTTCATATTTCTGGTCTAGATTCCAAGTGGTTTCTGAGCATTGTTTGATTTAGTATTGTTCTCGAGCTAAGTATTTACAAAATTATTGTTATTATTTTTATGAACTTGATTCTCAGGAGTTTATAGAAGGTGGTTGAGACTAGTTAATTTCATACCCATGTTTTAAAAATGTGTAAAAGAAAATTATCTACAATAATAATGTAACAAAGTGCTATCTTGTTATAAGTATAATTATTTTAAATATTATATTGAACATATACTTTAGTACGTAGTTCATGAGTAGTTAACTAAAAATGTATATTTTGTATCATTACGAGGACGCAATGTGTCATCAGGAATGGCCGAGTATTTGAGTAATTAGTTCAGTGATATTTAACGAAATAATATTTTTGTGAGCACGTGCAAAAAAAAAAAATTTTTAATAGGATTTTTAGTAGGATTGCTGAAAATATTTTAAATGTTAAGCTTTCTGTAAATAATATTTTGAAAATTAAGATTCTTGAAAATTTTTTGAATACTAAGACTTATATTCTGAATATTAAGATTGCTGAAATTGTTTTGAATATTGAGATGGTTGTAAATTTTTAGAATAATAATATTGTTATGATTATTTTGATTTTAAAGGTTAAGATTTGTTTAAAAAAAAGCATATTATGCTAAGAATGGTTTTTATGTAAGGGTTTACTTACGAGGGCGTAATTAACATTCAGGATGGCCGAGTGTTAGTTATTGATTTTTAGACTGTTGATTTTACATTCAACTGTTGTGATATTTGAAATAGCATGTTGGAAAGAAATGGTACGGTGTCTCGTTGCATGGCGGACAAACACGATTAATCCTTTCGGTTTGTTTATTAACAGACAAAGATAGCACTATCAATTTGGTTACACAACCTTGTCCAAATATGAATCGAAACGCAGTACCAATCGAATACGCGGTGATGTAGTAAAGTTTAATAAATTGTAAAAGTTTCAAAATGTAACGGTACCCTCTGACATACTGTATTAGGACTTTGGTGAATAAAGATGAGAAATTGTGTAAAGTGTTCCTGAATTATTATTCTTCACACTACTTAATTTGATGCGCAGTCTCAAGTTTCTTGTAGGTACTTAGATGTACAGCAGTTTGAATGTTCGACCTAGTTTCTTTGTTTCTTATTCCGCATTCTCAACTTATTCATCACTAAAGTCAAATCTAACCACAACTTAAGACGTAAACACAATTTGGCGAAAATGGGAGATCGTGCGTGCCTTATACAGGTGCTAGTGACCGACAGCGAAAACTCAGATTCGGCTGGTGATAAGAAAAAAATAATTCCTAAGGAACATAGATCGAAATATGAAAAAAAAAATTGGGCCTCGCATACAAAATTGACGATCAGCTGATTAGAGTTACTAAGGGAGGACCAAATTTCTTTTTTATATTTCCCTAAGAAAGGGAAAGTTGTTCCTTATCACCATTGAATTCTGAGTTTCCGCTATCGGTCACTAGTAAAAGCTATTGTCTGGCACTGTGCACGAATCATCCCCACCTAGCGGTCGCAACGCGCAATAATACTCGTAATAATAAGTCACAGTTTAAAGAAATTGTGACTATTTTGGAAGATGCCTAAAGTAAAAGTTACTCATTCATTCGATGATTTTAGAATTGTTAGAAAGTTAAATTTGATGAATAACCTTCTCGATTTACGTCAGTTTATAATATCAAGAAGTTCACGTTTCATGTTAAATCAATACGCAAACACCCACACAACTTATTGAACTCTCGAATAGAACGAGTTGAATGGAACCCCACAAGTCTTGGTATGGTAGTAGGTTGGTATAAGTGTTGATAAAGATTTCTCTGCCGCGTCCTCATAACGCGGCAATTCCACAATTTTGAAGGTTCTTTATCGGCTACCACTTCCTCATAAAAAAAAGTTAAAAATTCCACTTTCGCTTCCGCTTTCTCATATATTTTGAAGAAGAGCTATTGTGCGCATATAGAAATTTTGAAATCATCATTTACTTACTCTCTTTCTCGTTTTCTTTGACTACTATATAGGGTGAAATTTTACTAGTGACCGATAGCGCAAACTCAGAACCGGCTGGTGATAAGGAACAACTTTCCCTAAGGAACATAGGTCTAGTATAGTACTAGTAAAATTTCACCCCATATTATACTAGTATTAGAATATACAGCGAATATTGTATGAAATACTCTCTCTTTGTCTTCCGCTTCCTCATCAGCATAGTTGTACCATCAATGGTACTGTCCAATGGTACAACTGGTCCTGCGGGGCATCTTTTTCCTCATAAATAAATCCTCATCCTCATCCGCTTCCTTCAACTTCCAGCTTGTTATTTCCTCTTCCTCATAACAACTTCCTCATCAGCACTAGTAGGTATAAGATGAGCTTTTAAACCGATCTTGATACTAGAACCCGTTGTAAAATCTCAGGGTAAATCCGAATGAGATCCTATCTTTACATACCAACAATAATAAGTAAGCAGGATATGAAAAATGTGAAAATATTTCAAAGGAGACCAGCCAAAGAACAAAGGATGAATGAAAACAAAATTATATATTCCATTCAAAATGTGCTACATGTCCTGGTGTAGGATCCCATCGACCACATATTTTTACTGTTAATCACAGCTTGGTTTTCTTAGACCTTATGATCATCATGACCGAAGTTATTAATATTTACATGTACCTGTTTATCTACTATGATAATGTTCTGTGTTACTACGGGACGAGTTGTACTTGGATTTTCTTTATCCCTTCTACTTTACTCTTCGCTCTAGGAGCAAAATGGACTCATGGAATAGACATTTATTGAAATTATGGTTCCGTATCGCCGTACAAATCTCGACCCTTTTCAGGGATAGAATTTAATGGTCCGGCGGTGACTTCACTCTTGTCTCTTGATTTTGTACGGTGGCTACTTTTAGAGATTTTCCCTTTAGAAAAGGTAATAAAACTGTCGCGACGATAGGTAGTAACTCTTGATTATTACCAAAAGTTAGCCTTCACTTTGAAGAATGGTGGCGGACGTCTGAAGTTATTTGGCTCTTTATACAACAATGGTGAGATTTTATAATGATGTTTATTTTGTTATTAGAAGACCATATACCGAAGACACTCCAAAAATGGAGTCTTAAATGCAACGTGCAGACAAGTAACAAAAATAATGTAAAACTACGCGTTATGGTCAAGATATACTTGCTTAAATTTGCAGGTTAGGATAGAACCGCAGTAGCCCAGTTGGTAGTAGCGTCGGCAGTAGGTACAGATGCTGAAGGTCGCAGGGTCAAATTATTGCCCATGGTGGAAAATTTTGCAAGTCAAAACAAAATATATTTTTGAACTAAAACATACATAATATCCGTAGATTTTTTCGATCCGAAAAAAGACTCTTGTCCGGTACATTTATATCCTGTTTTATTTTGGGCTATTTACCTACGGAAGGGTTCCGTTCCGATGGGTCAGCGAGATATTCGCGTAATTTGTATGAATGAGTAATACCCACTAGAGTTTTTAGCTTGTATTTACATACCGATATGCTACGGGATCACGGGATTTATTTTTTTAACACATAATGTAAACAACTATTTTTCGGGACCTGAAAGCTCTACAATTTTCCATAAAACAAAGGTTGACATATGAAAAACGATGGTCTAAACCTGCCGTACAAAAATAATTGGTCGACTAACACACTTTGTACGAGTGAGTAGGTTTTATTTTCTTTTTTATATTTAGACCTATATGATTATCCATGGTTAGATGAGTGATATCATATCATTGATATGTCTCGTTGAGTGCAGTGACATCAAGATCACTATTAAAAACGTATGTTTTTAGGGGAAATGCTATAATTCTTAGGCTTATTCAAGCCTGAAAATACTTTCATTCTTACGTGTAAAATTTACTTCATTCGACCCGAATTAGCCTAAAGACAGTTTTAACAGAACTTTGAATTGCGGGATCCCGGTATTGTCTACCGTATTTTTTAGTAGGTTCAGCTCTATTAGTGACCCGCATACGGCGGGTGTGTGCAGAAACTATAAATGGCCGTACCAATATTATCTCTAGCAAAAATACACTAATAGAATTTTGAATTATGATGGTCCTTACCACAAAATAAGGACATCGCTGTATAAAGAGTTTAATAATGCATGTAATTGTTGTGCCTACCTACTTTTTGTATATGACTTTATACGTGAGCGATTTGTTCATGTTTCTACACCATAGAGGGCGCTAGAACCATCTTCTTCTTATTGAGTGAAACACTGAGTCGTACAACGACCCGGTTTACCCTGGTGTAAGAGTTATACTCATAACCGCCTAATACAAGAAGCAGGCCTTTGACCGACCGTTGTCTGAGAAATCTAATCATAAACAGTAACCGAGACCGAAGGCTTAACGTCCCCTACAAAGCACGAACCCATGTTTCTTTTCGGACAATGGTTCGTCCTGCAAATTTTACTAGCAACCGTTACGAGTCATTTTTCTCTTTTGATCATTGCATCACAAACACTTGATTCTAAGATCATTAAGTCTAAGCTAGTATACCTACCTAGGTATATATAGGTAGTGAAATTAGCACCAGGAAGTATAGCTCGCAATGCGTGTGCAGATCACCCATTAGATTAGCCACGTGAGCGATTTGTTCATGTTTCTACACCATAGAGGGCGCTATCGCAACATTACATCCGCCCGAGGAATTGATCGCCGGTGGGGGAATTGTGGCGTTTTCAAGCCTGCTGCATAGGTAGCTAATGGTAAATGTACAGATATGAAACATAAACGGGTAAAAGCTTGAATTCAGCTTCTTAATTTTGAGTGGGACACCGAGTCATAACGACCCCGTTTAACCTGATGTCAGAGTTATTTAACCGCCTAACACAAGTAACCTTTGACATGGTTGTGTATCGCCCGAGACGCCTGAGTAATCTAATCACAGACAGCCACCGGGACCGACGACTTAACGTGCCCTATGAAGCATGAAACCATGTTTCTTTCCGGATAATGGTTCGCCCTGCGAATATTACTAGCAACCATTACGAATAATTTTTCTATTTTTATCATTGCACCACAAACACTTGATTCTAAGATCATTAAGTCTAAGCTAGTATACCTAGGTATGTAGGTAGGTACCTACTGAAATTAGTACCAGGAAGTGTAGCTCGCAATGCGTGTGCAGATCACCCATTAGATTAGCCACGTGAGCGATTTGTTCATGTTTCTACACCATAGAGGGCGCTATCGCAACATTACATCCGCCCGAGGAATTGATCGCCGGTGGGGGCATTGTGGCTTTTCAAGCCCGCTGCATAGGTAGCTAATGCCACCTAATGCCTAGACTACAAAGTCGCAATCGGGTAAAGACCTCAATTTAGCTGTTTGAGACGCTCTATTCTATAAGCCAAACCTTCACTGAGTAGACGTGAGACGTAAGATGGCACAGTCAAACAAGTGATTGTGCGACACCGTGGGACGTGCGACATCGCGTCGCTTCAAACTCTGTCCATATGAAATGTATGAACAGCTGGCCACATGAGACTGACGATCACTTGTCTGACAGATGTCATCTTATGTGTCGAGTCTCGCGTCTACTCTATGGAGCTTGAGCCATACATTTGTGACGTGACACGTGATGACAACCTATGGCACCGACCAACGGCGATGAGAGAGGAAAGTCATGCGTGTAGCTGGCATCTCTACTGTTTCATACATTTTAAAATTAACTAAACGGTTACGAGCGTCGCGCTGTTTCACGTCTCACTCACATCTCACGTCTTACGTCTCACTAGTGGAGATAGCGCCTGAGAGCGTCTCAGCTATGTGTCGTTAGAGTGTCGGATGGTTTTGGCCGCTAAGCAATTCGGTGACGATACAATTGAGGCAGTTTAGTTGATTTTTTTTATTCGGCATTGGATCTGGTAGATTTTGCTTAAAAGTGTTTTTCATGTTTTTAATTTTATTTGGCGAGCTTAAAGCCTAAAACACATATTTAATTAATTAAGAACATAAACAAATGCCAAATGCCTTCCACACTTCATTACCAAACTCACCGCAAATTTCTATATTCAGAGGATTCGATTGAGTGAATTTCTAAATAATTGAATTAGAACGTTAATTCATATAGGCATTCCACTAACATTAATTATGTAGTAGGTAGAACTACCACAAACCTATTTGGAATTAATACCTAATTAATCTGATTATCAGAAGCAAAGTGATGGGACCTTGTTCTTATTAAATAGGTTATGATAGAAATAATATCTATTTTACTTGACGAGTATACTTACTATAACTTACTCAGATGAAAAAAGGATCTGTATTATATAAATGGCGGCCACATTTTCCGGAAGAGGCAGCAAAACATATGTATTCAGGTATCACTTCGCAGAACTTTGCTCCTTTTAGTTTTATCATTCAACAACAGTTTTCTTCATTACAATTTATAAAACACTGCGATTCTAACAAAAACACGCCAACCACAACAAACTTATTATTTCTCTGGCTTGCATTACCACGGTGCGAATAAAGACAAATATGTTAGAGCAGGAGAGAATGAATGACATCCGGCCGGCATTCACAGATTTTCTTCAAATGCACCACTTTTAATAATGACGTAGATACCTATTCCTAAAAAATGCTAAAAATAAATAACCAAAAGTTGTTCAAAGACTCGGCATTGGTCATCTATTGAAATATTTCAGTAATGTTTAGACACTAGATTCTTTTTAAATAACTAAAGTAGAAATATACTCGCTAAGTATTATATCAGTTGTCTAGTTCCCATAGTACAAGACCACCTGATTGTCCGCAAGTAAGATGGTTCCGTGCTTCGGATGGGCACGTTAAGCCGTCGGTCCCGGTTGCTGTCTATGATGGCGGTCGTTACAAAACCATGTCAGAGACCTGCTACTTGCAGTAGGCGGTTGAAAAACTCAGACACCAGGGTTCATCGGGTCGTTGAACGACTCGGTGTCCCACACGAAAAGAAAAAGTACAAGCTTTGCTTAGTTCGGGGCTAGATGGCGCTGTGTGTCTCGTCCTGGGATATTATGACTAATGCCCGCGGTCTGTTCGCAGACTTCTGGAGTATTCCAGGAGTTCGAGCTGTAAACAACAACTACAATAAATCCAGGTTTTCGCCAAGCACCTCGTTATTGGGGATATTAATAAGCTGTCATAGTGGTCTTTCTTAGCAACTTGTAGGTTTAGAAGCTTGTTACTGAGTATTGGAAGTAAAGTTTACTTCCAATGGATCAGAACAAATAGGTGGTGACAATTCTAGAAAACAAAAGTCTTCTTCTTCTTTTTCGTGTGGGACATCAAAGGTTTTACAACCGCCTGTTGATAAGGTAATACTATTAACAATTCTAATTACCAGTTCTCTATCCAGCTAAGCTTATCGCCTTTATTTCAAGCGTTCTTCGTCTGATAGAACGTCTAGGGCTATATCGCGCCAGTTCTGCGCCGGTCGTAAGAATCTTAGGTGCAAGCTTCACAGAGTAAACATAAGACCTGCGACATCACGACCATTCGCGACGCTTGAAACCATATGAAACGTATGAAATAGAAGAAACAACGCTACACACGCGAGTCGCGCGTCCCATTGATAGCAATTAACGATCACTTGTCTGACAGATGTCATGTTGCGCGTCGCATCGCGCTTCCATTCTGTGAGTGAAACTTGCCCCTTAGAACTTGGATTTTGCTACGCGCTACGAATTGTACCTATCTACGAATTTTACTACGAAGCGTAGCGGCGTAGAGCATAAAAGAATGCTGTTTTTATCAACAGCTGTACCAGGTACCTACTACATTTAAATTGTATCATAGAAAGTACCATTAGTAGGTACTTACCAACTCTCTCTTTTCGTGTGGGACACAGAGTCGTTCAACGACCCGATGAACCCTGGTGTCAGAGTTTTTCAACCGCCTACTGCAAGTAGCAGGCCTCTGACATGGTTGTGTAACGACCGCCATCATAGACAGCAACCGGGACCGACGGCTTAACGTGCCCATCCGAAGCACGGAACCTTCTTACTTGCGGGCCTGCAATGTCCTAACCAGACTGGGAAGAAATTCACAAAGTGATAAATATCAACTTTGTGAGTGACCCCACCGGGAATTGAACCCGGAACCTTTGCGTGGCCGGCAGGCATACTAACCACTACGCCACATCGGCTGGCTTACCAACTACTACTACTGTTTCCAATATATGTACTGTAAATGTGGGCAATAAATGGTTTTTGCCTGTTTGTATGTAGGTATGTACCTACCTATTTTTATAGGCTGATGTGGCTTTTGACGCTAATAAGTTACTAACATCTAAAAACATAAACAACTTGCCTACTCTTTCGGTAGTAACAGTAACTTTATAATTTCAGAAGATTTAGTAGGTAAACAAAGATATCTTCACGAAGTGCCTAGAGATTAAATCTTGAATGGCATCTTGATTTGCTTAAGAAAGTACAATAATCAGAGCTTGCGGTATACTATTAGCAGCATGGCAACCTAACCATTAACGAGATCTGAATATAGGGTGGAACTTTATTAGTGGCAGTTAGCGAAAATGCAGGACGGGCTGGTAATAAGCAACAACTTTCCCCAAGGAACACAGCTTCAAAAATAAATTTAAAAAATTACGATACAAAATTGCCGTTCAGCTGATTTGAGTTACTATGGAAGGGCCAATTTATTTTTCATATTTCAACCTATATTCATTGGAAAAAGTTCTTCCTTATGAACAGGCTTGGACTTTCGCTATTGGTCACTTGTAGAGAGAAAGTAAAATTTCTCCCTATATAGGTCCAAATATTCTTACGGAGAACCGGTATTATCTTGACCTCTTCAATGGGTAGCACAAGATGCTGCTGATAGTACGAAAGACGTGCATTGTCGTGGTTTGAGATTACGTACCTACTTTACATATGATAATCTCTTTTGTATGTCTGTATCTCATTGTTCCACTTTTGTTTGAAGGGATTAATAATAGAATGAAGATTTATCTAAGCACTGAGCGAGTAAGGATGATAAAATACGATTTGAATTCATATGTGAACAAGCAGTATAAATTAAAAAACATAAACCCAACTGCGGTAATTTGAAAGTTATATTTTGCGTTTAAAATCAGCCATTTTGAATTGAGAAAATGTTTATATTACGTCTCGCGCTGCTACGATTGCCAAGGCCGAAATCGCTCGGAGAGAGCATCATCATCATAGGCAAATTATAGATAGAACCTATATTTCTGTAGGTACTACTCTAATTAATTTCCGTGAAACATACATGTTAATTTTAATGTTAATGCAAAACCTTCAAAGATCAAGAAGTTTTCGTCGTTAATATTCAAGAGTAATTTCGTTCACTCCAAATATTTGAAAATGATTATCAAAATTATTCCGAGAGACATACTTTTGAAAAGAAAATTTCTAAAGCAACAAGAATTTCTGTGTATCCTTTATAAGTAAGTAGGTTGACTCTGCATTTCAATTTTGAACTCTAACCTTTGGTAACTAAGCCGCATTCTTAACCCGTTGGTTGCCTCACCCTCCGTATTAGTCCCCGTTTGCCACAGATCCAGTTCATCACAAAAAAAACGTACAGTGAGGTACCAAATCTTCGAAGAAGACAACTCTGATATTTAGTACTTTAAGTATGCACAGTGTAAGGGACGGGTTACCAAAAATTTCGCATGCATGACCAGATCTGAACAATAAAAAATTACAAGGTCTTCTGATAATGCCTGCAAATTTTTTGGTACCTACATTATTCGTTACAACCGGTATTTTAATGATTGTCTTACAATATTACTTTATTGTGAATTAGTGGGCTTTAGATCAAAGTTAAAACTAGAAATTTAGAGACCGCAGTAAACTAGAAGTTCAGAACATGAGATAACAACAACGGAACTGAAAAAGTAAATCAAAACAGTAACATTTTGCAAGATTATTATATGTTATAGAGTTTCCAGAGCCTGCCTCAAATTTTAAAATACTAATCGGGGCTATAGCATTCCTTATTAAATAAAATATCGATAAGGATTTGACGAATCGGGAAAAGTCAAGTGTGACGAATCGGGGCTGATTTTTATGCATGACGAATCGGTACTGCGGCAAAGCGAGCCTCACTCCACCCTCCGTTGCCACAAATTAATTGTCTCTAATGAAACACACGAAGCCCTTTAAGACAAGATCGTGGATGATCAATATCACAAAAGCGACGCAGCAAACATGTCCTTTGTTGAGGACATAAAGCCTGTAATCGCGTGAATGTGTCACAGTGATTCGCAAGACGGTGGGGCTTTAGCAGCAAGAATGAATCTCTGCAAAATTCATATTGTTACGGATAATTCGAGTGGGTAGGGAGGATGTGTAGAAGCAAAACAAGCATTTTGCTTATGGCAGAGAAATTCATGTACTTGCATATAGCATTCCTTATAAGAATATCGATAAGGATTGCTTTTTTCGAAGTTGACAAAAACATTCAACATTTAATTGAAGTAACTGGCAATAATTAAGCGTAACAACAAGTAACTACGGATAAATTCATATATACCAACAAAGATGCTGTAGGAAGTGACTAAGGGTTTAAGAGTTGATGTGTATTGCAAATATAGGCAACAGGCTGACAACCTGTCATTATGGTGTTACACAGCCTTCTGAATGACTCTCAAACTTTTGTCAGACGAGGTGTAAATGTATGTTCTTACAGCCGTTTACGCTCCACCGACCCCGCAAGGGATATAGGCGTGATATTTATGTATGTATTAAACAAGTGGGGCTGACAAGCAACAGCGGCTTCAGAATAAACACAAGAACGCGTGTCACAGTGAAACTTGATAAGCAAAACATTTGCAAGATGCGTAACCCGACATCGCACTTGAAATAATAATTTATATTACATTCCGAGTGTTTGGTACAGGGGATAAAGCTGAAGCAGTATTTTAATGCTTAAAAGTCATAAGTAGTAGGAGATTTAAGTCAGTGTACCTAGTTTTCAACTAATAAATGTACCAAATTGTAATAATATCATGTAGACATTGAGTTTGCTAGTGGTCTGCTACGCCAATATTGTCGTAGCGGATTGCTACGAACTCATACAATCTTTCGAAAGAAGCAATAAAACGGTATAGTTAAAGGTAATGTTGAAGAAAATATTAAAATGAATGCCGTAAGTAAAATGTATTGACTACACCTGTCAGGGATAGTCAATACATTGTATAGTAGTAGGTGGCTTAATTACGCAAGGAGAGACGGTGAAGGAATAACAAGCTTTTTTGTGATTGATAAAATAGGTACAAATCAGAGAGACGGCCGACGTGGCGCAGTGGTTAGTACAACTTCCTGCGACGCAGAAGGTTCCGGGTTCAATACCTGGTGGAGTCACGCACAAAGTTGATATTTATCACTTTGTGAATTTGTTCCCAGCCTGGTCAGGACATTGCAGGCTGAACTACATAACTGCCCGAAAAAAAAATATTTTACCTGCTTCGGAGGGAAGTTTAGCCGTCGGTCCCGGTAGCTATCTATGATCACTTAGACGGCGGTCGTTACACAACCATGTCAGAGACCTGCTACTTGCGGTGGACGGTTGAAAAACTCTGACACCAGTGTTTATCGGGTCGCTGCACGACTTGTTGTCCCTTTCGGAGAAGAGAGACGGTGTGATGTTTTCCGCAAACATCTCTTCACTTAAATTGAAGAGCGAGACAAGTCAGTTTACACAGTAATCCTTTCAAGGGCTCTCGTATTAATTATTAGTAATTTGCTATCTGCCAGCTCAGTGTAGATTGTGGAGGGCTCTGGTTTGTCGTTTCTTGGTTTATAATTAAGGTTACCAAGATTTGTTGGTAAAGTTGTAAAGGACTTCTAGCATACCACACCTACACATGATTGTCGTTATAGTTTGCCGTGTGGTAGCGGCTAAGAATACTGCCACCCCTAGTCCACTCAGGGTGTTTTGTAAAAAGCGACGTAGTGTTTTTCCCCTTAGCTATATATGTCATTTTTGGTCAACCGAATGGTGGCGACTCTGGTCAACCGAAACTGCGTGGAATGCTTATATATTTTCAAAACACTGACACAAACCAACTAGGTAAACCAAACTGTCTGACTCAAAATAGTACAAACAACAGAGTCCTTACGGCGATACGATTGGGTAGATGGAGTCTTCATTTTATAGGTATATAAGGTCCTATTAAATTCACTGAAAATATTTTAGGGCCAGATCAAATAAAATATAAGCATGTACTAGGCAAATTTTTAAAGAAATCTACGCGCTAGTTTTCGAGTAAAATGCATTTAACTGAAAAAAAACGAAACGCAAAAAGTGCACCCTGTTTGTCCTAGAAACACAAATTCCGATGAATTTAAATTACGCGCCAAACGCGCCGTGCTGTGATTGGTTGGTTGTTAGTGTGTGTGCCGTGTAAGTGAATCCTGTTTACGTGGCGAAACGTCAGTCGGGTCAGTCAAAGGGTGTTCACATAACTAATTAAAAAGTTTGTTTGAAAATGAAAAAAAAAACTAGCGTGTAGATTTTTTTTAAATGCCTTAGATGTTTTTCTTATACATATTTACGCATGCCCTTAAAATATTTGCAGTGAATTTAATAGGACCTTATATATACACATTTCTGCATACCCTTTAAATTGTCTGAACTCATATTACAAATAACAGTGTATGAACACCGAAAGTTGATTCCATAAAAAAGTAAAACAATATGAGAATCTCTCCTCCACGCTGAAGTTTCAATTAATTGACATTGAAAACACAAACCACAAACTAGCTTAGAGCTAAACTAAACTACACTTCCCATCAGAAAAATCGAGACGCTTTGCAACTTTACGTTTTGTATGGATCACATTATCCGAGACATACATTTATTTTGTAATGATTATCTAATGTCGTTTAATAGTGAATATTACGAGGTTTCTAAATCATAATATCAACGTTCTTCATTCTACTTTTAGTTTCATATATTTAAGATTTTGTTCAACTATGAAAACGAAAGTGTCTCGATTTTTTTGATGGGGAGTATATTTGAACTCATATCTATACATATAATAAAGTTGTAGAGGGTCGAAAGTCTGTACATAGAAGATTTTCGAAAAAAAACTGTTTGGTGATACTTAAAATTGATAACAGAACACGTTTCAGCAATTTTTAGATTTTTTTTCTGTTTAGATGTTTATCTGTTTATCTGTTTCTCTGTTTAGATGTTTGTATGTGAAAGCATCACGCAAAAACGACTGAACCGATTTTGATGCAAATTATACCAAAATGTTGGGAAAGTTACCGACCAGGTTATAGGCTAAAAAAAATCAACCCCTAAAAGGGGGGGTTGCCACTATACTTGAAATAAGTTTGCACGGAAATCGATATTGCCTTTTGGTAGAGCAATAAGTACCTATAAGTTGAAAAAAAATCAACTGAAATTATTTCAAGGGGTGAACCAGTCCATGAAACTGAACAACTTTCCCGCGGAACATAGGTCAAAAATTAAAAGAAATTTGGCCCCGTACAAACTGACCCTGCCGGCCAACACATTTTGTATGGGAGGTCCAATTTTTTTTCATATTTCGACCTATGTTCCTTAGGGAAAGTTGTTCAGTTTCATGGACTGGTTCACCCCTTAAAAATTTGTATGGGAGTGAAAAGGCAGGTTTTTTTTTCATATGTTCCTTGGAGATTTAGTTTCTCGAACCGGTTTGTAATTGTTTTTTTACATCATATCGGACTCGATATTCGAACACGTATACCAACATAAAAATATAGCAAAATAAAAAACCGGAAAAGAACATGTCAGACACGCCCACAAACAGGGTTTCGTAGTTAATCAGGGTAATCAGCGTTACTTAAGAAATCAACTTTGTTCCTGGTTTGTTTGTAGGTGTATGGTTACCAACCGAAAATTCAAAATCTTTTATTTTCTTAAATCTTTTAGTTTTATTTTATTTTTCTTAAATCTTGAGTGGCACAGTATCCAATATAGTTTTTAAAGTAACTTCAGATTGAGAAATTATTCCACAGTCTATTCAAATATTTAGCGTTTATACATTACTAGCTGCCCGTCAGCGGTTTCACCCGCTGCAACCTAATAATCCGCGGGAAAAAGCAACTCGCCAGGAGATGTCGCTGTTAGTTTTCGGCGAAAACATTTAAAACGCGAATCGGCTCAGCCACCTTTGCAAAAATATTGGAATATGCGTGATCCCATAGGAATAAGACATTTTCCCGTGGTAAAAGTAGCCTACGTGTTATTCTAGATACTCTTCTATATTTGTGCTATATTCCATGTCAATCTAATCAGCCGTTTTAGCGTGATGTCGTAACAAACACACACACAAACATCCGCCTTTATAATATTAGTAGGATTGGGAGGAGAAAACGTAGGTACCCCACTTCATATAGCAGACGGTTATGACGGGCGTGAATGAAACTTTTCGTGGTTTGTATCTATGTCATTTGACCATTTTCTCCGCAGTTATAAGACGGATTGGATAAAACTTTTGTGTAGGTACCTATAGCTACCAGCTATCATCACTTCATCACATTACAGAAAATCACTCATTCGCGCGCATTCAAAGATGGTTGATTTGGTATCTATTATAAGCTGTGGAGTACCTGATATACATAGAAGTATAAACAGAAGTACTAAATACGGTATCAATGAAAATCTTTACGACTTGATAGGCTGCTCCTGTAGTGTTATTAATTTAGGCTCCTCCAGATTATTCCATCATCATCGTCATCGTCATAACCATCATCATCATCTGCTTGCCCTTATCGTACCAATCGCGCATAAAATACTAACCATGAGACAAAGAAAGAAAATGCGAACTCCCGTGACCGGTACCAATATGTGTAAAAATGGCATAAAAATCATGTTTGTTGTATGGGAGACGCAACGGCAACAAAAATACAACATCTGTAATTTTTTAAATTTTAACTGTCTTACTTTTAAGGAATATGAGATAGAGATAGAGATAAACCTGGTAACCGACAGACAACAAAGCGAAGTCTCAGTAATAGGGTAGACTTTAGGTACGGAACCCTTAAATTAATGTGGGTGGGTATTAAAATAAGTAAACAATCAATATCAATATCACACTACCTATTTCTGAAAATGTAATCTGTTAGTGTGTGTGACCAACCTCACGAAAAAAGAAGACCTACCTGACGCAAAAACCCCAGAAACAACCTTATGACGCCGAAAAATTAGAAGAGCAAACACCACCCAAAATGAGAAGGTGCAAGGAAGATGAAGAAGTCAATCTGTCTGTGTGGTATACCTAATTGTGCATGAATCACTCAAAAAGTTAGCGATATTTTTTGATGTTTGGTATGGTGGAAGATAAACGTCCTGATCATATTTTATGATTAGTGAGAACCCTTATTAGCACTGGAGGACCTGTCTGTCTGCTTACCTGACGGAACACCAAGAGCTTCGCAAAACTTTAAGAGACACGAAAAAATCTGTATTGAAAAAGTTGTTTTGCATGATGTGCCGCTTCTGTTGGCTCATAAACTTCTCTTGGCGAAACGAAGTTCGCGGGCACCAGCTAGTTACAAATAACAGCATGTGCAAGTCGATTCCGTAAAAAAGTTAAACAATATGAAAAGCTCTCCTCCACGCTGAAGTTTCAATTAATTAATTTTACCCGAGAAACGTAGGTCGAAATAAGAAAAATAATTTGTACTTGCCATTCAGCTGGTCCATAAGTATGAGAGATCTTTTTATTTTTGCCTTTATGTTTCTTTGTAAAAGTTGTTATGTTCAGTATCAAGAGCTGGTTCACCTCTTAAAATATTTGCAGTTATGTTTTCAAATAACACAGCCTATGAACACCGAAAGTCGATTCCGTAAAAAAGTGAAACAATATGAGAATATCTCCTCCACGCTGAAGTTTCAATTAATTAATCCATACCGACATCTGCGCGCTGCATCCGCCGACTGCGATTTGAACGACGATTGAACATAACCGGGTATATGATATGATAAAATTACTGCAAATATTTCAAGGGGCGAAGCAGCCAAAGAAACTGAATAACTTTACCCGAGAAACATAGGTCGAAATATTTAGTATGAGAGATCTTTTTATTTTTGACTTTATTTTCCTTTGTAAAAGTTGTTTTGTTCAGTTTCAAGAGCTGGTTCACCTCTTAAAATATTTGCAGCTATGTTTTCAAATAACACAGCGTATGAACACCGAAAGTCGATTCCGAAAAAAAACAATATGAGAATCTCTCCTCCACGCTGAAGTTTCAATTGATTAATCCAAACCGGCATCTGTGCGCTGCATCCGCCGACTGCGATTTGAACGACGATTGAACATAACCGGGTATGAACGGATATTTGACGAACAGGGATTTATTGGTTAAAATTTTCCTGATGTAGCTAATTGCAGGGCGAAAGTTCCCTTTTTTTCGCCACTTGAATCATGACCAGTTCAGTTATGAAAAAACGCTTCTACGAAAAGGAGGGTTATGTTTTTCGAGAGTACGTGTGTATGTTTGTATGTATGTATTTGGACAAGAAAATTCTTTTTCAAGAGCTACTTACCGCACTCGGGTTTTTGTTTTTTAATACATCAGCTTGTTTGAAAATCTTTACTCTATGTTCTACCTATAGATCGTTGAAAAAGAAAATCTACCTATTTTTGATTCATGCGACAGCATAATATTGATAACATAAAAAACGGCCAAGAGCGTGTCAGACACGCCCACAAATAGGGTTTCGTAGTCAACGTTTAAATATCAGGTTTTTCAGCATTGCAAACTTAATTTTGTTGCTGGTTTGTTAGCAGCAGTATGATGACCAACCGCAAATAGAAAAACTCAATTTTTTCTGAAACCTTTAAGGGCACAATATCCGTTATAGTTTTCATTGTAACTTCAGATTGTAAGCTATATTCCACATTTATTTCAAATTTTTAGCGTTTATACTTTAGAAGTTACAGCTGGAACAAATTATGGGTCAAAAACGCCCTTTTTAAAAGCAAATATCTCGTGACAGAAACATTTTAGTGACTTTGTTTCAAAGAAACCTCACCTTAGTTTTAAAAGACCTATTCAACGATACCCTACTCAATATTACAGAAGAAAAAAATTTTTTTTGCCCCCCTTTCACTTGTATGGGAGGGGGTCCAAAAACATTTAAAATATTTTTTTCTTAACCTTTCTATATTTGGGTCAACACGATCTATCTTTTCACCAAATTTCATGTTGATAGCTCTAAAACTGACGAAGATATGAGGGCGCGGCATACAGACAGACAGACAGACAGACAGACAGACAGACAGACAGACAGACATGACGAAACTATAAGGGTTTCTAGTAGACTACGAAACCCTAAAAAGAACCCTATTCAACTATATGGACAAGGTAACTTATCCTTAAAAAAATATCGATTCTTATTTATTGATAAAATGAAAACGATCGACTTCACAGAAACTCTACCTACATATTACCCCTAATTGGTTGTATCTATCACAGAGTGCCTAGTTGAAGTTATTGCCATGTATCGGGTCTCCGAAATGATGAACTAAGATACGATGACATGTAGCATGTAAGTATTTATGCATATGTGGCAAAGTAATTATACTGCATGTCTGTCTTAATTAAACGCGAGTCTGCTTGCATATGGCGCAGGCAGATAACGTAATATGGAGTTCATGTAGTATCTTATCATCGTATAGGTTCGTTTTGGCTGTCTAGTGCCGGCAAGAATAGCATCACTCCATCCACTCTCATGCATCGGAACTTTGGACGACTTAGTATCCCACTCGCAAAGAAGAAGGAGAAGACTTTTGTACACGAGATTGTCGTTAAACACTGCAAACCGATTCTAAGAAATAGCCAGCGACGTATCCTGGCCTATGTACTTGCTAAAAATGCCACTTTCTACAAACACGGAAAGCACGGAAATATAGGCTCTTCAAGTCTTCAAATCGATTTTCAAGGCGATGTTACACGCGGGTTGTATCTTGAGGGCGTTGAATGGAAAGACGATAATTTTTACTAATTCTGGTTATATTAACGTAAGACATATACGTTTGTAATATGATAGGATAGCTTAAAAATATCAAAGTATTTATGGTAGGAAATACTCCAACACATCCCGACATCTAAAAAACATAAATATGAAAATCAAGAGTAAACTAAATGAAAATATAACCATCAAAGTTTTCATTTAATAAAGTTCTAATACCATATCAGTTTTGCATTATTCATCAGTCATGTTGCAAACAGCACGGTCCCAATTACTTAAATTTTATCCCAATTTCTATCCGGATCTAAATTGGTTAGGCAGTGCTACCGAATTTACCGAATAATCGGTAGATCTACCGATTTGGACTCTTATCTTCAGTTTTTAGCACACATCGCATTTCTTATACGTGTTACGCTGGCGAAGAGCGTAATAAATTTAAGCAAGAACCTCGTATTACTTATACTTTTATTTAATTGAAATCGGTAGGTAGATGTACAATTAACAAATCAAAGAAATCAAACTGGCAAGCCGGCAATATACTTATAAGTGATTGATAGACATTATTTTTTATTTCCGTTTTATATTTAACCCATACATGACGACTCATATACGACATATTCAGATAATAGAAGTGATAGGTAGGCAGAATAGGAATCTATCGAATTCTACCGATTTTTTAGCTTCTTTACGTCTACCTATATTTCAATATTTGTGTCGGTAACCCTGTGTTTAGGAGAAGTTCCAATTAAATTGCAGCTGCCAGTTATTTTGATTAATTAATTCGTTATATTTTCGGATAAAAGACGTTTTGGCATCCTTTGTTGTTACTTAGGAAAATTAAAAGGTCTGCCGGCGATATTGCTTACAAATTGACAGCGATTCCCGAAGTTTTAGAGTTAATGTTATGACTTTCTTTCGTAGTAAGTAAATTACAAGGTAGGTTAGGTATCAACGGTCGCACATTATGGTTGATGCGTTTTAAACTCGGGTAAAAGTTTATTGACCTCTCATAGGTAGGTACAAAAAATAAACTGACTATTTCATGATTTGCTTCAGTGCGTGAATAAAATTTTGTCAGAGTTCAAAATGAAGCAACCACAGCAACTACTTTGATTTCATCTCCAAAATTTTATAGGTATCGTAAAATATTGTATCAGTAATTAATAAGCGTTAATTTTCAGAGATTATCCATAATCCGGTGATCTGATACCGGAAATCCACAGGTTAAACATTGCACTAATGAGGAAAGATTTGTTTGTGTACGAAAATAATAATCTCTGAAATGTTATGTAGATGGGTCGTTTCGCAATCGCCAAATACAATATTCCTGAATCTTTTCAGGCAAATTATTTTCCTGAAGTTACATCCTACTTAAATATGGATCTTTAATCAAATTTAGCTCTAAAAGGGCAAATGAAGGTGTAATGAAAGCTGAGATTAAAACATTTGGGAAGATCAAGCACACCCAATAGAAATGAAGCCTCATAAAGTCTACTACTTGGCGTGACTTCGTAAGAACATTTTGTATGGAACTAGCGACTTTCCAAGTCGATCTAGCATTCTTTAAAGTCAGAAATTGTGCCCTGCTATTTTTGATCATTCAGTCTAAAAATTGTTGCTCCAGCAAACATTCAAACCGGGTTAGGTAGAAATGTGTAAAGGTCTTTCATAACAGGGTTGGCAGGTACTTTGGTTTAGTAACCTTACAGACCACGATTATTGTCCATCGAGTTATTGGACCTGGGTTTCTTGGTGAAGCGAACTTTCAGACCAGGTTTCTTCAGATTGTTATCTTTTGAAATCCAGAATAACAGGCGAGTAAAGCTAGCTTTTGATTGGAAGATTCTGCAACCCAGTTTGTTAATTGTTTTTTTTTGTGCGCAATGCTCAGTCTCCATTACTCCAAGTTCAGCGTCATAAATATTCGAGTTTCTTCCACCATCCATCGGTCTATACAGTGGAAATTTCTGGAATGCCTTCTCAAAGCGATGGTCCGAGTGCTCCAATGAGCGCCGATGGACTCAAGATTAGACGCAATAGACTGTGATCGTGCCTCAGTGAACGAAAGAGACGGATGCTGACAGGTCGTGATGAAACTTGATCTTTTGGACCACGATTTCTTGGTGAATCGAATTTTCTGTGAAGTTCTTTAGACTGTTGTCTTTTGAAATCCAAAAGAAACCTTTGGTTGGAAAATTCTTCAACCCAGTTTATTAGTTTCATTTTGCTTGTAAAAAGTGCTCAGTTTTCTTTACTCCACTGTCAGCTTCATCATAAATATTCGTGTTTCTTCCGCCATCCATCGGTATATCCAGTGGAAATATCTGGAATGCCTTCTCAAAGCGACGGTCTGAGTGCTCCAATGAGCGCCGATGGACTCAAGATTAGACGCAATCGACTGTGATCGCCCTTCAGTGAACGAAAAGGACGGATGCTGACAGGTCGTGATGAAACTTGACGTTTTGGAGCAGGGTTTCTTGGTAAAGTGAACTTTCTGTGAATTTATCTCATGAAATCCAGAATAACAGTCGAGTAAAGCTAGCTTTGGGTGGAAAAATTTTCAACCCAGTTCGATGGGTTTTTTTGTACGCAGCACCCTGTCTCCTTTACTCCGCGGTCAGCGTCGTAAATATACTTGTTCCTCCCACCATCCATCGGTCTATCCAGTGGAAATTTCTGGAATGCCTTCTCAAAGCGATGGTCTGAGTGCTCCAATGAGCCTCGATGGACTCAAGGTTAGACGCAATCGACTGTGATCGCCCTTCAGTGATCGAAAAGGACGGATGTTGCCAGGTCGTGATGAATCTATTGAACCACGATTTCTTGGTAAAGCTAACTTTCTGTGAAGTTCTTTAGACTATTGTCTTTTCAAATCTAGAATAACAGTCGAGTAAAGCTGGCTTTTGGGTGGAAAATTCTTCAACCCAGTTTGTTAGTTTCATTTTGCTTGTACGCAGTAATCTATCTCCTTTACTCCACGGTCATCATCATAAATATTCGTGTTCCTCCCACCATCCATCGGTCTATCCAGTGGAAATTTCTGGAATGCCTTCTCAAAGCGATGGTCTGAGTGCTCCAATGAGCCTCGATGGACTCGAGATTGGACGCAATCGACTGTAATCGCCCTTCAGTGATCGAAAGAGACAAATACTGACAATTCGTGATGAGACTTGATCTTTTGGTCCAGGGTTTCTTGGTAAAGTGAACTTTCTGTGAATTTATCTTTTGAAATCCAGAATAACAGTCGAGTAAAGATAGCCTTTGGGTGGAAACTTTTTCATCCCAGTTTGATGATTCTATTTTGCTTGTACGCAGTGCTCTGTGTCCTTTACTCCACGGTCATCGTCTTAAACATTCGTGTTTCTTCCACCATCCATCGGTCTAGTCAGTGGAAGTTTCTGGAATGCCTTCTGAAAGCGATGGTCTGAGTGCTCCAATGAGCTTCGATGGACTCAAGATTAGACGCAATCGACTGTGATCGCCCTTCAGTGAACGAAAAGGACGAATACTGACAGGGCCGGTGATGAGCCTTGTTGAGGTACTTGGATTTGTGCAAAATATAATCAAAAAATTTATTTGAGATAAACAAGCCAATCTTAGCAGCTTGTAACCTAACCCAGGTTACCTTTACAGCCACAACAGTCCACTGCTGGACATGGGCCTCCCCCGTATTGGGGGGTATTGCCATACTCACCACGCTTGGCAGGCGGATTGGCGAGCGCAGTGCAAGATGTTTAATTCACTGGGTACGCTGCTGCCCATTCCCTGGATAATTATCCCTTAGTCGCTTTTTACGACGCCCACGGGTAGAATTGGGGTGATGCTATTATAAGCCGGCATCACACGGTTAAACCCAGGTTAGATTGTCAAAATTACAAAATCGGCTATTTACATTTATGCGTTAATTTTTGTTTTCAACACATATTTCCATAGAAAACGCATTGTTGACATCACAATAGAAATAACCGTGTCATGTTTAATTGAGTTGAAAGAACAATAATCCAGATTTAGCACACATTTCTTTATGAAATTTCTGTATAAAAAACATATTGAATATTTTTACCAAGCACTGGAATCTACTCGAAAAATACAAATGATCCAACCAACAACAAAAACTATATCAATTTTCATTGTCAATTAAACCGACACGCGTCCAACGACTGCATCAAAACGAATTTCCTAACAAAAATCGTCTAAAACTGCGACACAAAAAACGGAGCTGTCAAACTAGTGGACATACGTCAGGCAGATATTAGCCAATCAACGCCCGCCAGCGATCTGTCAGCTGTCAACGGGAGAATTGGATGCAGGGGATTTAGTATTGATTGGAATAGGCTGGCTCGGAATAATTCGGTCTATAGCAATACGTCAACCCGGATCTGGTTTAGTTACTACAAAATACGATTTTAGTTGAATATTTCTTTAGTTTTTGTGGTTACGTTTTTCGAGTTAACTTTTGATGCGATGCCTTCAACCTGCAAAGTTTGCTTGCGGTATCAACAGCCCCAGCTGTTCACTGCTGGACATTGATAGGCCTGCTGGAGGGGGATCATTGCATTACTACAGGTTGGCGACAGCAGGGTAAGGTGTTGTAAAAAGCAAATGCTGTGTATATTCTTTGGATGCATTCCTGAGTCGCCTTCACGATACTTATGAGTAGACACGGGGTATTGCTATTCTTAACCAACACCCCATGATCGATGGAATTTTGCATAGGTTTTCATGGGGTACATCCTTATCGGGGTAGACAAAGCGCAAACAGCTGTAAAAAACGGCCATATACCTATGCGACGACAAAAGCAGTAACTCAGAAAATGTGTATCATTATAATAACAGGTTGTCAGCGTGTCGCCTAAAATGGCAAAACATTCAATTGTAATTAAAATAGAATTGGGGTGATGCTATTTTAATCCGGCAGTTGATAACGACTTATGAAAAATCCCCTGTACATATCCAATTAAACATTGACAACCTAATCATAGAACCTACTTAACAGCAGATGGTACCTATGTATAACATAGTTGCCTACACCACTTACCAATCCCATTCATCAGTGTACATCACTATAAGTACTCATGTAGGTAGGTTGTCAAATCAATCAGAACACAGACATGCTCTCACACCAACATAAATTGCTACTACATCTGTTAAACAGGGTGATTAAACCACGTACGTAGGTACTAAAGTAAAACCCATTGACATAACCAGTAAATGACTCTAGTGCTCTAAAAGTGTCCCAAACGCTTCTTATGTAGGATATCTTGCTCGCCTTTGCCCCTTTAGTAACGTTTTCTATCATTACTATAAAATAAAATATATAATCAGAAATAAACCCAAAGATATGAAAAGAGACATCAAAGACATTATACTATAAAGAAGGACCAGATTATAATAGCTGTAACTCAGTCTAGTAAAATTTTATTATCCCTCGGTCGCGGTTGCTGCCTACGCAACCATGCCAGTAGCAAGGCAGTTGAGAATCTCTTGCACCAGGGTTCACCGAGCCGTTGGACGACTCGATCCTCTTGACGCATAATGTCCGATGTCCGTTTCGCACCCAAGTCGCGATGTCCCACAAGAAAAGAGAAGAGAAGATAGAATAAGATTTTGTACAATTTTCATAACGTTTTGTTAGGCTTACTTTATGGTTTTGAACATCCTGTAGATACAACCTACGTTACGTATTACGGTGAATTGAAACGACCAATTAATTGGTAAACCGACATCATGGGTATAGAAATTTAATAGGTATTTATTACTAAACAATACACTAACCAAATATTTATAGAGCTATTCGAATAATGACGCCTCGATAAAATTACCAAACCATTTTGTAACAAGAATAATTAGGTAGGTCGCTATATTTAGTATACCTAATATTTCCCTATACATACCTACGTCCTTTAGAGGAATTGTCCTAGTTCAATATTTTTTTAATAATTGGTATTGGAAAAAACTGTAAAAAACTCCTAGCGAAAAGTGGTTGAGTTTCATAAACTGGCACTAAGTACTTTTCAAATTTTTCCAGCCTGGCTGATAAAACTACTAAAAAACTAATAAAGAAGAGAGCTTTTTGATCGATATTCGAAAGGTCGTACTTAAGTACTTATTTGTACAATATACTTTCAAACAAATCCGACAAAAGAAAAGTCTCCGAGGGTTTATAAAAATACATTAAAAGCATCGTAAAGAATTCATGAACTGAAGTTACCTGAAACTTTATGGTAATAAATCTAACCCAAAAAACACAAGAGAAAAATATTTAATAGCTTTTTCCGAGTTTATTTTAGAAGGACAAAAAAGATAAGGCATTTATTTGGCTCCAAGATAAGGTGTAGAGCCTGACGTCAAAATTGCACTGATAAATCTTGCTTAGGCCGACTGTCCCGAAATAAGGACGAAATGTAAATATATGGCCGGCTAAACTTTAACTGAAATGTGGCCACTTGAGTTACTTGGCGGACTTAAGGCTGATGGTAGGGTGGCCATCTTTTATACCCCAATGTTTGCCAGAGATGATTGAGACAAATTCGATCGATACGATAGAAAACCACTGAGGTACCTCATAAAAGACGAAATTCGCGACTGGAAACTCCAGCACTTTGCGCATTTAAAAGGGATCTACAGGGAGTAACAGAAAGGGTATAACAAGCCGAAAGGAGGTCAAGGTACTCATGAAACTGAACAACTTTCCCTATGGAACATGAGTCAAAATATGAAAAAAGAATTTGGGCCTCCCATAGTAAATCAATCAGCTGATCGGCAAATTGGTATGGGAGGTCCAAATTTTTTTTCATATTTCGACCCATGTTTCATAGGGAAAGTGGTTCAGTTTCATGAGTACCTTGACCTCCTTTCGGCTTGTTATACCCTTTCTGTTACTCCCGGTATAGTCATTATTTTTCATACAAACGCTTTCAACGTATCCCTCTGCCAATTCGCAACCGATCGACTCAATTTTTGGCACGGTAACTCTTCTGGACTAGGTCTATGCTCCATATTCTTTTTCTAGTTGTAATAATGCATTTAAAAAAAGATATGGCCGTGGCAAAATGCTCTAAAATTATCACCAAGTTTACGCCTTTGTATCTTCTAAATATGACAATAATTTGAGCAAAACAAATGATATGGGCATAGAATATTTTTTCATCCCCTCTATTCAAAAAACTACGCTTTGGTCGCACATAAGTGGGATTAAAATAGGTCATTTAATCCCAAGGGATTAAAATTCATTTGAATTTGGAACACAAATATTTGCAGTCAATCAATCGAAAATTTACTACAGATGGGTTTTTTCTCTGCAACACTACCTGTTATCTGCTATTTTATTGAGTATTTTACACCTAGTATGTTGCTCATAAAAGACCTAATTCCTAGAAAAAATTAAAATTAAAAAGTAATGTGTCATATTTTATTTTTCTTTTGGCGCGATAACTGGCCGGCAATGGGCAACAACAATATAGAACCTCACAATTATATTGCAATAATATGAAATGAAATGTGTGATAATGGTTTTGTAAATATTGGATGTTTATAACGCAATTTATAGGATGTATTGTAAAATAATGGATAATAGTAAGCAATATTTAAAGAACTTCGTAGATTAAGTAAGTATTTATTGTTTTTCTCATAAAGGGGGATGAAAAGTAGTGTGTATCACTCGGGTATAAAGTTATTTATTCTCGGGCGACTTACATTGAATCCCTCGCTTCACTCACGATTCTACTTTAAAATCCCTCGCTACGCTCGGGATTTTACTCTAGAATCCCTCGTTCCGCTCATGATTCAAAATAGCGCCCTCGCCCTAAATATATCACTTTATTCCCTTGTTATAAAAACTACTATATTGGCAGCAAAATAATGCCACTATCAACAAATTTGGTGGCGATTCCAACCGGGGAACCTGGTAAACCCAGAACGCTAATTTTCCAGTAGCGAACTATAACTGTCTCTTTTACGGCTGCGGGACGGGTGGGATGCATAAATGAGATAGAAATATTTTTATCAACTGACAGCTCACGAACTTTCAGCTCGGTATAGTAGCCTCTTAAGCTTACTCATGTCAATCAATGTTGACTTTGTATCAGTAACGATACGGCGGTCGTTACACAACCATATCAGAGGCCTGCTACTTGCAGTGAGCGGTTAAAAATCTTTGACACGAGAGTACATCGGTTCGTTGGACGACTTGGTGTCCCACTCGAAGAAAAAGAAGAATAACGATACAATTTATTTACAGTTTTCTACAGAAAACATCGCGCGACAAGCTAGATGGGCACCGGCCCTAAGTGTTTTACTTACTTACTCGGCACTCGACTCCGTTGAGAGTAATTTCAAACAAAGCGAGAGAATATTTTAAGTGGAATTTTACAAAAATGCGCCAGTGGTAACATCGCAGACAGTTTACAGCCTGAGCTCGCTTGCATATTTTGCATAAGGAGGATTTTCTTGAATTTCCACGAGAACTTAGACATGGACGATGTATTAATTCTAGAGTGAAACGGTAGAAATAAGACCAAAACTGCAAATACTCAAATAATAATAATCAGGAATCCAATGTTTGTCTAGCGGGATCGAGTAAATCGATTACTGAAAGGTTTTATTTAACATCCTAAATAGCATGGAAGCTTTTTGATCAATTATTGACAGAGTATGGCGGATTACGTTTCAAAGATTGCGCCAAACGGGACATGGCTGCGTTTGACATCGACCATCAAAGCTGGGAGAAGCTTGCTGAGAATAGGGATGTATGGAGAAAGCGTGTGTTTGATGGGCGTAAAGCTCACGATGATGCCTGGTTCGCTGGTCTCGCAAACAAAAGGCAAAAACGACATCTAAACATGCATGTGCCAGTCTCTAATTCCACCTTCGTTTGTAGAGCGTGCGGAACGTCATGCCGCTCCCGTATCGGCTTATACAGCCATGAAAAATCTTGCCTCAGACACTGAATAAATCGTCTGTCACAGACAATTATGAGGCCAATGATGATGATGGCGGATTGATGGAAAATCAAAACGATTTACAAAACCCTGTTACGTGTTGGCACATTTCTAAGTTATGAAGAGGACAATAGTTTTACAAAACCATTACCTGTAGTTAGCATTTGGTTAACCATATAAATGAACCACAAATTACCTACCTGTAAAAAATATTCCTTTATTTGACTTTGTGGGCTGTTGTAACGACGAAATTAAAAGATTTATTGATATCCTTTCTTCTTCAAAACCATATCCACCCCACAACTGCGACACAAGTTCTGATACCTGCCGTGTCGTCTCATCATTCCCTAAGTTGAAGATTTATGTGTACCATCAGCAGCACGTTGACTTGCCGATTTAAGGAATCCACTGAACTGGTTGTTCAAAAAATTACTAGCAGTGCAGGAGGAGTATAGGTGGGTTTTCGATTCACCTTGACAAGTATACTGGCCTAACAGAATGTATTTATTGCTCGTCGACTCAAAGATAAAAAAGCGTTGAGCGACCTCCATCTAGATGGAACGATGACTCAAATAGGGCTGGTAGCGACTGGATGGCGAAAATAGCTGTTTTGAGGACTAGATGGCGATATATCTATACATATAATAAAGTTGTAGAGGGTCGAAAGTCTGTACATAGAAGATTTTCGAAAAAAAACTGTTTGGTGATACTTAAAATTGATAACAGAACACGTTTCAGCAATTTTTAGATTTTTTTTCTGTTTAGATGTTTATCTGTTTATTTGTTTATTTGTTTATTTGTTTATCTGTTTGTATGTGAAAGCATCACGCAAAAACGACTGAACCGATTTTGATGCAAATTATACCAAAATGTCGGGAAAATTACCGACCAGGTTATAGGCTAAAAAAATTTGACCCTTAAAAGGGGGGGTTGCCACTATACTTGAAATAAGTTTGCACGTAAATCGATATTGCGTGCGTTGCGTGCGGTAGAGGAATAAGTTACTATAAGATGTAAAAAAAACTACTCAAACTATTCCAAGGGGTGAACCAGTCCATGAAACTGAACAACTTTCCCCAAGGAACATAGGTCGAATAATGAAAAAAAATTCCTTCCCTCCCCTACAAATTTAACTTGGTCGGCTATCGAGACGGCTGGAGCATTTTGTATGGGAGGTCCAATGATTTTTTCCTACAGTAGGTAAAAAAATTACTGCACGTATTTTACGACTAAACCAGTCTATGAAACTGAACAACTTTTCCTAAGAAACATAGGTCGAAATACGAATAAAAATTTGGCCCTCCCATTCAAACTGAACCGGCCGGCCAGAACATTTTGTATAGGAGGTCCAAATTCTTTTTTCATATTTCGACTATTTTCGACCTATGTTCCCTGGGGAAAGTTGTTCAGTTTCATGGACTGGTTCACTCCTTAAAATATTTGCAGTAAATTTTTTTACTCCTTATACAGGGTGTTAGGGACGGTGACGGACCAAAGTGACGGACATAGTCTGGAAGTGTAGCAAGCTGAAGTGGCAGTGGGCTGGTCACATCTGTCGTAGAACCGACGGACGGTGGAGTAAGCGGGTTCTCGAGTGGAGGCCACGCCTCGGCAAGCGTAGCGTTGGACGCCCTCCGGCCAGATGGACCGATGACTTGAAAAAGGCGGCTGGTAGCGACTGGATGGCAAAAACGGGAGATCGTGCCTTATGGCGTTCCCTGGGGGAGGCCTACGTCCAGCAGTGGACTGCAATAGGCTGAAATAGAAATAGATAGGTAAGGGATTCTAGAGTAAGGGAATCAGGTGGTTCAAGCCTGCAATGTCCTAACCAGACTGGGAACAAATTCACAAAGTGATAAATATCAATTTTGTGAGTGACCCCACCGGGAATTGAACCCGGAACCTTTGCGTGGCAGGCAGGCATACTAACCACTGCGCCACATCGGTTGTCAGATCGGTTGATAGAGGGTGATGAAAAGTAGAGTGAATTACTCGGGCGCAAAATATATTTTGGCTTCGGGGATTCTACTCTAGAATCCCTTACTTCGCTCTGAATTCAAAAAAGCGCCCTCGCCGTAGAAGTGTTGTTTTGCGCCCTTATGATATCTACTAAAAGTTTCTTGAACTGGTTCACCCCTTACAATATTTGCAGTTTTTTTTTACTCCCATATTGGAGTCGAGATTCGAACACGTACCAACATAATAGAAAAGCAAAATAAAAACCAGCCAAGAGCGTGTCAGACACGCCCACAAATAGGGTTTGTCGTTACGAAGTTACCTACCTAATTTCGTTGCTGGTTTGTTTGCAGTAGTAAGTATGCTTACGAACCACAAATTAAAAATCTTTTATTTTTCTTAAAACTTGCGTACAGTATCCGATATAGTTTTTATGGTAACTTCAGACTAAGAACTAATTTTTTTTCAAATATTTAGTTCTAGGAAGAGAAAACTCCCCATAAAAGCAAATACTTCGAGGCAGAATCACTTTTGTGATTTTTTAAAAATAACCTCGCCTTAATTTTTAAAGATCTATTTAACGATACCCTACTTAATATAGCAGATGGTTTTTTTTATCCTCCTTTCACATGTACCTATGCCAAAAAATAAAAACATTCTTTTCCCAACATTCTAAATTTGTGTCAAGCAACACGATCTATCTTCACATCAAAGATGTCGATCGATTGAAAATGACGAAGTTATGAGGGCGGGGCATACAGTTAGTTTGTGTCTTAAATGGGTAGGTGGATTTGCTGGCGATAGTACAGAAATCTGTATGTACATGTATTAAAACTGTTACAGGTCGGTGTCAAGTACCCCTGCAATAGTTTTCAAAAGAACATTTCGATAGCGTGTCTTAGAAACAGCTACAAAAAAAATATGTACAGCTTGATGGGCCGGTCCTGCAGGCCTATAAATTTTGGTAGGTAGGTACCTAAATAAATAAAAAGTATACATACCTATTACCTACTCAACTATTTAATAAGAAAACAAAAACAGAAGTGAAATAAGTAAGTAGAAGAAATAGAAAGAAACAAGCATCCTACGACATGGGTCAACTCGGATTTGCTCCTTCACATAAAAATAATAAAAGAACACCGGTGTTGGTACTGTAGCCAACTACCTATATCATCAAGATGTACCTAACTCAGGCGCTCAGACTTTGAAACAGGAGGGATCGAAGTGGGCTTTCCCCTTCAAAGTCAAGTAACAAACTCACATCGGCGGTAGTCTGGGGTTTCTCCAGGTTATTCCATCATCATCGTCATCAGTCATCACCATTATCTTTGCATGCCCTAATCGTACAAATCACGCATAAAATAATAACCATGAGACAAACATCGAAAATGAAAACGTACCATTATGTGTAAAAATTGTGCATGAATCACTCTAAAATTAAGCGATGATTTTAGATGTTTGGTTGTGGAAGATAAACGTTCTGATCATATTTTATGATTAGTGAGAACCTTTATCAGCACTGGAGGTACTCTCTGTCTACCTACGTGACAGAACACCATGAACTCGGAAAAATATTAAAGGGCGCCACACACCGGGCCCGTATGCGTGACATGCAAGTTATCCCGCGCATAGAGATGACGTTGTATCGTCTGGGATTGTATGAGGCACCGCACACCGTGCTACTCGCGTGATTACGTGCACGCATACATAGGCAGGCCTCTCATACAATCCCATACGATACAACGTCATCTCTACGCGCGTGATGACGTGCACGTCAAGCATATGCGCCCTGTGTGTGGCGCCCTTAAGAGATACGAAAATGTCTGTATTAAAAATTTGTTTAGCATGATGTGCCGCTTCTGTCGGCTCAAAAACTTCTCTTGGCGAAACGAAGTTCGCGGGCACCAGCTAGTTGAAAATAATTTCGTGCCTCGTGGCGTACTTCATAAAAGACCTATGTTCAGCAGTAAAATGCTCCTTAAACTGATGAGACTAAAGCTAAAGGTAACCAGTATAAGATAATCTTTTATGTGTGTAACTTGGGGTGCAGCCCATAAACTGCGGTATAAACTGACAAGGTAGCGGTTGACAGTTAGAAAACAGGTAGGCACCTAATGGATGTTATTGAGTTCGCCTTCAGAGAGCAAAGTTTGTAGATTTATTGTCAGTGTTTGGAAGTTGATAAGTTTTATAAGTTAATCCGTTTTAGCTTACTTGTCAAGCTGCTCGTCAATGTGATTAATACTGATTTTATGCAATTAGGTTGGTAGGTCAATTTAGGTCACATGGATGTTATAGGTACTATCTAGCAGCGTCCTTTGAGAATGAAACATCTTATGATCTTATACTGCGCTAGTCAACTTGCCTACCAAATATGGCGATTTACAGCACTCTAAAGGCTATCCGTTTTCCCATAAGAATAAGGCATTATTCCGTTGTAAAAAGTAGCCTGTGTTACTCACAAATATTGTAGCTTTCTAAATGATAAAGAATTTTCGAAATCGGTCCTGTAGTTTCGGAGATTATCGATTACAATACAAATCATCATCATCATCATCATCATCATTGGCCTCATACGTCTGTATCAGACGATTTATTCAGTGTCTTGTCTGAGGCAAGATTTTTCATGGCTGTATAAGCCGATACGGGAGCGGCATGGCTTTATGCTCGCTCACCTCAGACACTGCATTGCCTGGGACGCAATTATGGAAAACGCAGGGCTGCTTAGGACCTGCAGCCGACCTGGCTCCGCACGTATCGACCCGTCGTTCCTGTGGAGTCAGCCAGGAAGGCCGATTACAAATACACAAACAAAAAACTAATATCATCACTTTATGGATGGATAGCCCTTCAAAGAGAGGTCTACGTTTCACAGTGAGTGTGGTTGTACAAGTAACACCTTAATGGACATAGATAGTTCCTCTATCACAACATGTTAGCTTTCAAACTTCGAGCCAAGTATGATTTATCGACTCTAAGCTCTTGTACTTACATGTTGTATCTGTAAGACGATGTGTAGAACTTTAACTTTGTTGTCTCGTAGAGTTTACCTGCAACATAGAGATACTTTGTTAAAAATAAAAGTATAATTGAATCTGAAATAACTTTAAGAAACAAAAAGTTGTTTTTTTAGGTAGGTTAAGAGTCACCACACAAAGTAAGTATTGGCTAGCGCAATCCAGAGAGTCGGCTTCGAGCAAACGCGGCTAAACACACTCAGACATCCACACGCGTCGTTTACGCGCTCTGTGGAACCGTGTCGAACCGGCTACGGCTGAGTGTAAACGGGCGTTCGGTGCGGGCAGACGGAATGGCGAGTAAAGAAAAATATTTTTGATATGTGTTTGGGTGTAATAACACCACAGAAAATTGTGCACTGTCATTTTTCAGTTTCCCACGCAATAATGAAAAGTAAGTAGAACTTTTAGAATAGATACCTACTTCAAAACACTAGAAATGAAGGGATTTCTTTTTAAAAATCTTATTTTTAGTTCGTAATATATGCTTTAGCGTTTTAGTAGGTTTTACGTAAAAGTAGGTAGGTTGCGCTTTAGTTTGATTTGGTAGGTTAAATGGGTTTAGGTAGGTACCTACCCACAGCGTAGATAGATAACTACCTAGGCAGCATTTGAGGTGAAACGATGAGTACCGAAATACCGATAGGTAGCAAAAGGTCCAGGTTATGTCATATTCATTTCCGATCATCAGGTAGGTACCTACCTATGGTAGTCCAAATGGACTATTACGATCCTGGATATTTTCATAAATTAAATAATGAGATTTATGAGAATAATATAGCGCTGTGAGTGCATTAAAAATTCCAATACCCTGGATATTTTTTCATTTTTCGTCACGTCACCGACGAACGACGTGGAACCCTTTGTCATGTCGGTCATCGCCGCTGGCCGGTCCTCTACCTACCTACTTACCTACCTGCCTACCTATGGGTAGCTTCGCTCACCACCTACTCTCGTGACCCAAACCCATTGCCTATCTACCGATTTAGGTGGGGACCTACTTATTTCCTATTAGAAATATGACTTTCTACTCAGGTATCAGGTAGGTAGTTACTACCTACTTTCATATGGTAAAAAATATTTCATATCGACCAGGTAATTTAGGAGTTTATCAATTGCGTATACTATAATATAATATATATACTATGTATAATTCATGCTTACAAACCATAGGTAACTTCATTAATAAAATCAAAAAGTAAAAGTAGCAACCCTAAAGAGTAGGCATAAGTGATCGAAAAAAGGGGCGAGCTGGCCTTCTGTAAATTCTCTATTTTGTGGTCACCAGCAGCACCTTGAGTTACCAACAGATGCAACCTGCTTATTTTATCTTATACCTTTAAACGAGCATGAATTGGAATCTGGAAGACGGCTCCAACGATTTTCACAAAATTTCGTAAATAGGGGTTTTCGGGGGCGATAAATCAATCTGGTTATGTTACATTTTCCAAAAATCTTTGTTTTCATTGTCAGTTGTTTTGAAACAAACACATTAAAAAAAAAAGTAAGCGAGCTCAGTCCACCAGCTGGTACTTGTTTATCATCATGAGTAATCGTGAATTACCACTAGGTATAGGCTGATCTTTTGAAATGGGCTGAGGTGTTAGAACAAGTTACAATGTGTGGAGTTAAGTAGTTTTCATTATTACGTTAGAGAACACTTTGTGAAATGGCTGATATGAAGACAAAATTCACGTTATGTTTCGAAGTAAAGCACAATTCAGGTTGACGACACAAAAGTTGATGGAAGTAATATACCAGTGTTTGTAAAAACAAAGGTTAGCTTTAAAGTCTCGTTCCAGTAACATCCAGAAACGGTTTTAAAGCCGAGTTTTACGACGAAATAAAGCTTGCCATTACCTCGCATATTGCAGCTACCTCGTAGAATAACTTATGACGTCATACTTAAGCACACTTCCTCGAACATAGACTGTACATTACATTTCTATATTGGTACTAACGCCAGCACATCAACCTACCCATTTAAGGGATAAACTTAATACAGGGTGTTAGGGACGGTGTACCGAAAACTTTGCAGGCATGATCAGACCATCAAACTGAACAACTTTTACAATGGACCCAATAATGGGAAACGAAAAAAAATTTTCCGACCTTCCATTCAAAATTCACGATCAGCTGACTGACTTTGTATGGGAGGTCGGAAAATTTTTTTCGTTTCCCTCCATTGGCTCCATAGTAAAAATTGATCAGTTTCATGGTCTGAGCACGCCTGCAAAGTTTTCGTTACACCGTCCCTAACACCCCGTATACTGTTTTTTCTATGAAATGGTCCCTTAAATTTTGATACCAGTGTTAGATATAGATAAGTACAAGGTGTAAGGGACAGTGTACCAAAAATTTGCCAGGCGTGATCAGACCATGTAAACCAACAACCTTTTCTTATGAAGCCAATAATGGTGTACTTTTTATCTCCATTACAAAATTAACGATCAGCTGTGCGACTTCGTACCTATAAGGAGTTGAATTTTCATTGGGCGTTTGCAAAAATACTTATAAATCCAGGGGAAAGTTGTTCAGTGTCATAGTCTTATCACAAATGCAAAGGTTTTGGTACACCGTCCCTTACACCCGCTATATCAATTTCAGTGAAAACAGACGAATTTTAGAAATAAGTCTCAAAGGGAGGTTTGCTTCTATGTGGGCGACTTATGAATTTGGTCGCTTGCTAAGTCTTTAATGGACCTTTTCGATTTCTTGGAAAGTAAGAATTATTAGGTTTTAGTGGCAAAAGAAAGTTCGTGTTATTTATAGTTCTACAGTAGGTAGCTAATAGCTAGCTAACTAAAAAGGATTTTGAGAGAGTACGTCGCAAAACGAGTAGGTACAAGACGAGTAGGCTCGAGTAGGTAATCCCATATTATTATTTTAATACCTATTATTTTTAAAATAAATTTTGGTGAGCTTACAACTACATGTACAACTATAAAAGAATAGATAGATATTTGAAAGCTAATTACAAGCTACCACATACAATCGCAAGTTGCTATCTACCAATGTGCTCAAAGTTTGCCTGGTAGGTTGTAGAGCTACATCAGCTATGCCCATCTTTTTGAACTATTTCAAAGTTCATAATTAAAATTTTGTTAGTTCATCTTGTGTGCGAAAAAGTATGGTGTTCTGCTCGTATCGGGGGTTACGGCCATATCTACTAACCATTGAATACCAAATTTTTAAAACACTTCTCGTGTTAGGTAAACATTTTTTGGAAACTTCCAAAATTTCACCGCAGGCAGGATTTGAACCTGCGACCTTCGGCATCAGTACTGCCGACGCCCTAACCAACTGGGCTACCGCGGTTCTAATCGAGCCCGCGAACCATGCTTGGCAGCCGGATTAGTGAACGTAGTGCAAGATATTGCATTCACAAGGAACGCTGTTGCTGCCAATTCCCTGGATAATTAGTCCTTGGTTGCTTGTTATGTTACCGCACCCACGAGTAGAATTGGAGTGAGCTCGCATCACATGACAGTTTACTACACACAAAACTCTACAAAAAAGACTGTGTGCTTGTTGTTAAAATTAAAGCAAGTTTAATAAATCTTTAGCCTGATGATACGATACTATAACAAGGGCTTTTATTTATTCGCCTACTTAGCGAAGCTCGCATGATGTGTGCGAATTAATCACCATTTTAGTTGTCAGACAGCCAGCTGTGATTGATGGAAGCGGTGCCAACGTATGCTATGAAGAGATATGTAAGTAGGTACCTACCGGAATATATATACATATACACCGTGTTTTGGAGGAAATGCATTAAATTGGACACGTTGTTAAGGGCATCGCAATAAACAATTTTCACTATGGACTTAAGTTGAAAAACGAGAAAAATGTTTGAGTATGATACAAATATCACGATTAAAAGACTGACTTTGTACGAGAGGCCGAAATTTTTTTCTCGTTTTCTTGCATTGGTCCCGTAGTGAAAATTGTTGAGAACAATGCCCTAAATAACGTTTCAATCAAATTACTTTTCATAGTAATGCATATTCTTCAAAACGCGGTATAGGTATAGGTTTCTAGGAAGAAAGTCAAAATTTTATTAATATCATGTATCAGGTAGGCCACAGTGACACGGATTTCTTCAATCAATAAAATTTTATAGAAAACTTTAGGTACCCTACTTCATTGCAACCCTAAAATAAAAAAGGAAATGTGAAAAGTGCTAAAATAGGTAGTTAGTTCAAACAAGGAAGTGTTCGATGCATCTAAAAATCTTGTTCCTAGGAATCTAACCTAAAAATATGCACCTAAGTAAACAACAACCAAATCTGTGTGGATGGGTTAATATTTTTTAAATTTAGCCTAATACCATAACGTATGTTCCTTTGAGACTGCATGCGGTGTTTCAACTTTCTTTGATGTTCTCTTTCAGACGCATGCTCTTGGCAATTTTTTACTCCTGAACGTCGTAAAACACTGAAAAATGTCTTTTGTCATATAACAAGTACCTATAACAACAAAATGTTGATTGATGCCTATTTACAAACGTAACATTTCTGAGACGTAGGTATTTATTTCCTGAAACGTAACAATACGTATCATTGGTAAAAATGTCGTCGGCAGCCAGCAATATCTAACGTCGATTTGTCGAACCGTAACGGCGTATTTCCGTGAATAATAAATGATAGGTACCGCTTTCTCGATTTATTTTCATTTGCCTTGTATTGCCACAGTAGAATTAGGCTGTAAATAGACGGCTCGTAAACTTTCGTGCGGACGCCGCGCGCTCGCAGGCATGAAAGTTGCGTGGCTGGCGATGATGGCGCGGCTGTCGAGCGACGAAAGCGCGATATAATTCGTGTCATAAAAACACATCCTTAGGATGTACAAGTATACGAACGGCCGCATAATCACGTCACATTATCCCATGGCGACTACTGCTGAACGTAGGCATCTCTCAGGGGATGCCTCCAGATCCAGACACGGTCTACCGTTTTCGCCATCCAGTTCTATTCGGTCTACCTGGCCGGAGGACGACAAACGTCACATTTTCCAAGGCCACTCCAGAACACGCTTACTTCAGAATCGGTTGTACGACAAAGATCACTTCGATCTTGAGCCTCCGACTGACAGTTTTGGAGAAAATGATTGTACTACGTCTTTCTAACCTTTCAAGCTGGGATGTCGATGAAAATTTATGCCACTAATATCATACTAAAGACATAGCGTTACGTTAAAAGTTTATGTTTTGCGCTGCTGTGGGTATCTTTTGCCACTCAAATGAAACGAAGAGCTCAATATAAATAAGTCACGATAAACGTGGATACCTAAATTCTTCGTATTTTTTTAATGCCCATTCTTTCCCATCTGCCTTAAATTCTACTGTGTCTTTTCCGTGATACTTGCAAGATAAATCTGTTGTGCGTGACTTGCTAGTATACGACACTAGTGATTAAAGAATGCCCATATTAGTCCTACCTACATACTGGATGAAACTATAAATAGAACACAATCATCTAAGAGTGTTTTTCTTGTGATGGAAATAAAACTGGCCTTACAGAAACTTTCTGTTTATTATTGGAAAACTTGCAAAAACTATCACTGCAGGCAGGGTTTGAACCTGCGACTTTCGGCATTTATACTGTCGATGCCTCAACCAATAGTAGCTTGCGAAATAGTGGTATCTTGGCAAATAAAGCTCCGCAGAGCTCCATCTACCGCGATAGTTTTGCAACTAATTCCCAGCGACTAATTCATTCTTTATAGATTTTAAAGAAAACAACAAAACATTATTTTTATTTGTCATTTTCGTAATACTTGTATGAAAGTATGGCTAAAACGGCGTAAAAAGTGCTATCCTATGCGTCATATAGACGGACAGAAAAAAAGGTCGTCTGCAGATAATCCTTATCATTTGCCTTAGAAGCCTGGTAGTCCAAGCAAAATAGATCTGCTGGGATAGATTGAACTATAATCCCACCCAAAACATAAATGTGAAAGGCTGCCAAGTTCGATAATATTGGAATGCTTCGCCTATAAAAGAAGTGAGATCTAAATAAGTACCAAGTTCCATACACAGACCTCAGTTAAAAATAGTTACAGGAATGCACACTTGATTTTCCGCAGTTTGGAAAGTAGATTCTGAATAAATATCATATTAAATACCTAAAATTCTAATACTTACAAAAACGCAAACCTGTTTTTTCAGCAGTTTCCTTATGACATTTTTTATTTCTTTTTTCTGTACTTTTTAATGATATAACTTGGCAAGTTTTCACACACTTTGTTATAAACCTACTAAACGCAATGTGTCAAGTATATAATTTTCTATTAAAACTTGCCAAGTTATATCATTAAAAGTACAGAAAAAATGAAATAAAAATTTCATAAGAAACTGCTGAAAAACAGGTTTGTTTTTGTAAGTATTAGAATTTTAGGTATTTAATATGATATTTATTCAGAATCTACTTTCCAAACTGCGGAAAATCAAGTGTGCATTCCTGTAACTATTTTTAACTGAGGTCTGTGTATGGAACTTGGTACTTATTTAGATCTCACTTCTTTTATAGGCGAAGCATTCCAATATTATCGAACTTGGCAGCCTTTCACATTTATGTTTTGGGTGGGATTTCATTTATTTTTGTAAGGTTTATTTTCTTTTTTTCTTATGATTAAGTTAGTTAAGGAAATGTCTCATTTATACTAATTTTCAGATTTTTGAATATGGACAATATGGACTATGCTTCTTACAAAGAAATGGACTAGTTTTTTTTATTAAATTTTTCTGCGTTTGCGTGGCAAAGGAAACTTTTTTGTTTTGTCATGACACGCTAGAGCGCATTGCCCATTCAATATCTTGGATTTTTTTACACGTTTTCTATTTACTGATAAGCTTGCCAAGTCAGGGCGGTATTTTGTACGTAGCCGGATATATTCAATTTTTACTTAACATAAAATAACATTACAGCTACAACAGTCCACTGCTGGACATGGGCCTCCCCCTATCGGGGGGTATTGCCATACTCACCACGCTTGGCAGGCGGATTGGCGAGGATTCCCTGGATGAGTATCCCTTAGTCGCTTTTTACGACACCCACGGGTAGAATTGGGGTGATGCTATTCTAAGCCGGCATCACACGGCATAGCAATTACAGCAATTTTTACTTTACTTTGACTAAATTACAAACCTTCGTAACGAATTTTAGGTCGGTACGACCATTGGAAGATATAGATAATTTTTTTGTTTTAGTTCCTTAGGGGTATGAATTTACACCTTCATTATTTTTAAAACCGACTCACACTTGGCCATTTTCAGATTTTTTCCTTTACCTTGACCTAAAGACCTACCTCCATGCCAAATTTCAAGTCAATACAACCATTGGAAGTGGTCTAGGTTTTTGATGAGTGAGTGAGTGAGTCAGTCAGTCAGTCAGTCAGTGAGTGTATAGTAAAAATAGCGATTTTCTGACGTCAATATCTCAAGATCTACAATAGGTACATTAATGAAATTTTGTATTTTAGATAAGTAAGTAGATCTCGACAGATACTAGAAATTTCGTATGCGTAGATAAAATAGATTTTGAGTTATAGGTAGGTCGAACTTGGCCCGAAATGGTTCGTGTAATATAACCCACGGCCGGTGTGTCGGTTCTTTGCTCGAACTTGGCGGACACACTGCCGTGTGTCTAGATATCACATAACTATAATAATAATAACTATACACATTCATTTTTATCAAAACCGATGCGATATTAATATTTCCAACACCAGAATAAAATGTGTCTCAGATAAGATGAATTAAAGAAAAAGTTGTATTTTGCAATTTAAATCCACCATCTTGAATTTTTGAATTTTTTAAGTACCTAGCTAGTTACTCGCGCCGCTGAAACTAATCTATGCTACTCTTAATATACCTACCTCATAATATGCCAAGATCCGTTCAGCCGTTAAGCTGTAGATACACCATGAAAAAAAAAATCTTCTCCAAATAAATAGGTACATAAACACATATCCACAAACATACATACTCTCGAAAAATATAACCCTCCTTCTGACGCAGTCGGGTAAAAAGGTCGCCTGCAGATAATCCTTATCGTTTGCGTTTGAAGCTTGGTATTCCAAGCAAAATAGATCCGCAGGGATAGATTAAACCGTAATATCACATGTGATTTCATCCTAACGTTTCTTTTTGGATCAAAGCTGTTGTAATATTTCCGACACAAGACAATAAAATGTGTCTCAGATAAGATGAATTTATGAAAACGTTTATAACCACATTATTTACGAGTGTTACGCTTTGTTGAACCGAAATACTACAAGCAGAATTTAAAACCGAAATCCCTACTGCGGTAATCTCAAAGTTATACATACGTACATATTAAAGCCTATCCCGCAAAGTTATATTTTGCGTTTATTATGATTCGCCATTCGAAATTACTTTGAATTCAATACACCTACCTAGCCAGTGTCACTCGCGCTGCTGCTGAGATGAATCTACCGACACCTCATGTATCAAAATCCGTCCAGCCTTTAGGACTGTAGGCCGTGAAAAATAATTTCTTGTCCAAATATATAGTACAAACCTACATACATACTCCCGAAAACATAACCCTCCTTCAGAGGCAGTCGGGTAAAACATGACAATGTTATGTTATTTTTAAAACAAATGGACCGTATCATATCATGCAGAACAGTAAAGATCATAAAAGGGACCATTAACTCACAGTTTGTAAAGATATCTCAGTTCAAAAACTTATTTATCTACACTCATTTCGTAATATTCGTTTTACAGAATCGAAAGTACGAACTTAATGAACTGCATTACGAATATACAGCCTTAAAAAAAAACTTTCATACTACTGCTACATAAAGTAACTCGATTTCTAGTATTTGAAAAAAAATTAAACGAATTGTAATCTGTTCCAATTTGACACTGGCCAACAGTAAGTCAAATGAAAAATAAAACAAGTGTCACCGGGGCGGGACGGACGACACTTGAAATTATGAGGACTTATTTATTATTAAATCTTTGCTTCAAATCATTTTTCGAATTAAAATTCACCGATAAATGCTTTTTAATTTTAAAAGTTGTTCAGTTTTTATGAGCCTCCATTTTAAAGTTTAGTTAAAAAGTTACTTATGTACAAAAGTCGTTCAGTTGGAGGTTCAGTAGAGGCTTACAATCGCCATAGTGCAGTGCGGAGGTTTGAATTATTTTTCATAGTTTTTCTTGTAGAGTGTAGATAAAGTAGTGTATGCAACTGCATATAATTAGGCTTTAGAATGCTCGTGTCAAACTATTATCACACTCGGCTGCAAAGCCTCTCATTATTAGGCAGTTGCATAAACTACTATTTCATAAGTAGACACGATCAGTGTCATAACGTTTTGTTACCGTGACCTTTCGTAATTTATTTGCCTACTCGTTGAACACATACTTCCCTAAAGTGCGGATACTTTCCCCCAACCTAATAACTACCTAGCTTGGTACATACTCATGTTGAGCACTGTAAAATTTTCAAATTTTCATGGCAATTGCTAATTCTCCACTGACAGACAGCCAAACAGCTTTCCGTGTTGCAATCGTTGTTGCCATGGACAATTTGTTCAATAACCAATTATTTCAAGCACTCTGCCACTTCTAACACGTCTGTCAGTAGTTGAAAAGCTATTTACCGTTACAACCAACTTCGAAATCGTGGGTTATTAATTCGATCCGACGTACTGGAGGGTCTGGAGGCATATTTTTAAGCCACGGATTGTTTACCTGCAGCTCTTACGTATCACACATTTTACTACACGATATACAGGCCTTATTAAACATATCCTTGACGTGCACTTCGAATAGTAGGTATACAGTGTGATACGAGTGATAAGACTATTCGTTGCAAACCTTGCGCATACGCTTTGGCTTACTACTACTTCAAAAATACGCCGCCTGATGTGAAATATCTCGATCCTCCGAGCACATAATTCACGGCAGCAATATCAGCGCAGGTGCGATAGCTCGGGAGGTATCCAATAATGCAGGTAGAGAAGGTGCAGATGCACGCACCTGCCTGCAATCCTAGTGAGGGTAGATACGTGATCCAGGATACCTACCGGATGCAATGTACGGTGTACCTACCTTACTGAACATACTTAACATTGCATAACTAAAAAATTCGCGCTTGCTGTGCTAGCGCTATTTAAATTCTGTTTTGTATACTTAACAGACTTGTATTGCTTATGGCATCAAGCAGTCTTAATCCGCCCCTGCCTGTTAAACATATCCTTGGAGAATTCGAGGAGTAGGTATGAGTGATAAGACTATACATAGCAATTTTGTGCATACGCTTTGGCTTTCTACCGATTCAAAAATACGCCACCCGAGTTGAAATATCTCGATCCTCCGAGCACATAATTCACGGCAGCAATATCAGCGCAGGTGCGATAGCTCGGGAGGTATCCAATAATGCAGGTAGAGAAGGTGCAGATGCACGCACCTGCCTGCAATCCTAGTGAGGGTAGATACGTGATCCAGGATACCTACCGGATGTAAGAAACGGTATACAGTGTGATACGATTGATAAGACTTTTCGTTGCAATCTTGGGCATACGCTTTGGCTTTCTACTGATTCAAAAATACGCCGCCTGAGGTGAAATATCTCGATCCCCCGAGCACATAATTCACGGCAGCAATATCAGCGCAGGTGCGATAGCTCGGGAGGTATCCAATAATGCAGGTAGAGAAGGTGCAGATGCACGCACCTGCCTGCAATCCTAGTGAGGGTAGATACGTGATCCAGGATACCTAACGGACGTAAGGGACAGTATAAAGTAGGTATACAGTATGATACGATTGATAAAACTATTCGTTGCAATCTTGCGCATACGCTTTGGCTTTCGACTGATTCTAAAATACACCACCAGGTGAAATATCTCGATCCTCCGAGCATATAATTCACGGCAGCAATATCAGCGCAGGTGCGATAGCTCGGGAGGTATCCAATAATGCAGGTGGAGAAGGTGCAGATGCACGCACCTGCCTGCAATACTAGTGAGGGTAGATACGTGATCCAGGATACCTACCGGATGTAAGAAACGGTATAAAGTAGGTAAACAGTGTGATACGATTGAAAAGACTATTCGTTGCAATCTTGCGCATACGCTTTGGCTTTCTACTGATTCAAGAATACGCCACCCGAGGTGAAATATCTCGATCCTCCGAGCACATAATTCACGGCAGCAATATCAGCGCAGGTGCGATAGCTCGGGAGGTATCCAATAATGCAGGTAGAGAAGGTGCAGATGCACGCACCTGCCTGCAATCCTAGTGAGGGTAGATACGTGATCCAGGATACCTACCGAGTGTAAGAGACGTATACCGATAAGAGGCTTAAAAACTGAATCAAACGTAACGCTGTTCTTCACTTTCTCCTAAGCAGCCCGCCTTGAAATCTATTTATACGGGGTGTTAGGGACGGTGTAACGAAAACTTTGCAGGCATGATCAGACCATCAAACTGAACAACTTTTACTATGGAGCCAATGGTGGGAAACGGAAAAAAATTCCGACCTCTCATACAAAATTCACGATCATCTGACTGACTTTGTATGGGAGGTCGGAAATTTTTTCTCGTTTCCCACCATTGGCTCCATAGTAAAAGTTGTTCAGTTTGATGGTCTGAGCACGCCTGTAAAGTTTTCGTTACACCGTCCCTAACACCCTGTATATGTCGCAGGAATGTAGCGAAATCCGGTAATTCGCGAAATCCCTAGGCCCTTCGCGAAGAGCCGGATAATAGCGAAATGCATCGATTTATACGCACATTTCCCGGAAATCTGCGAATTCGTTATTTGCATGGACATAAATCCAGGAAAACTGCGTATAAGGCGACACGCGGCTACGAAGCCGCCTACGCACCTGCTACGAAAGGTTCCATATGCTGATCAGGTGGTTCAGCCTGCAATTGCCTACTCATTCATGACCATGACCATGCCTAGACTATGACCATGACTAGACCATGACCATGACCATGACCATAACCATGACCATTACCATGACCATTACCATGACCATTACCATGACCATTACCATGACCATTGCCATGACCATTGCCATGACCATTGCCATGACCATTGCCATGACCATTGCCATGACCATTCCCATGACCATTGCCATGACCATTACCATGACCATTACCATGACCATTGCCATGACCATTGCCATGACCATTACCATGACCATAACCATGACCATTACCATGACCATTACCATGACCATTGCCATGACCATTGCCATGACCATTGCCATGACCATTGCCATGACCATTGCCATGACCATTGCCATGACCATTGCCATGACCATTGCCATGACCATAACCATGACCATTACCATGACCATTACCATGACCATTACCATGACCATTACCATGACCATTACCATGACCATTACCATGACCATTACCATGACCATTACATGGTAATAATTACCATATAATTACCATATAATTACCATATAATTACAATGTAATTACAATGTAATTAACGTGTAATTACCGTGTAATTACCCTGTAATTACACGGTAATTACCATGTACCATGTACATTACCATGACCATTACATGGTAATGACCATGATAATTGCCATGTAATTACCGTGTAATTACCATGTACCATGTACATTACCATGACCATTACCATGACCATTACATGGTAATAATTACCATATAATAACAATGTAATTACCATGTAATTACCATGTAATTACCGTGTAATTACCGTGTAATTACCGTGTAATTACCGTGTAATTACCGTGTAATTACCATGTACCATGTACATTACCATGACCATTACATGGTAATTACCATGTAATTGTAATTACATGTAATTGTAATTACATGATAATTACCATGTAATTACCGTGTAATTACCATGTACCATGTACATTACCATGACCATTACCGTGTAATTACCATGTAATTACCGTGTTATTACCATGTACCATGTACATTACCATGGTAATGGTCATGGCCATTACCATGACCATTACCATTACCATTACCATGACCATTACCATGACCATTACATGGTAATAATTACCATATAATTACAATGTAATTACCATGTAATTACCGTGTAATTACCATGTAATTACCGTGTAATTACCGTGTAATTACCATGTACCATGTACATTACCATGACCATTACATGATAATTACCATGTAATTACCGTGTAATTACCATGTACCATGTACATTACCATGACCATTACCGTGTAATTACCATGTAATTACCGTGTAATTACCATGTAATTACCGTGTTATTACCATGTACCATGTACATTACCATGGTAATGGTCATGGATTACCATGGTCATGGATTACCATGGTAATGGTCATGGTAATGGTCATGGTAATGGTCATGGTAATGGTCATGGTCATGGTCATGGTCATGGTCATGGTCATGGTCTAGTCATGGTTATAGTCTTGGCATGGTCATGGTCATGAATGAGCAGGCAATTGCAGGCTGAACCACCTGATCAGCATATGGAACCTTTCGTAGCAGGTGCGTAGGCGGCTTCGTAGCCGCGTGTCGCCTTATACGCAGTTTTCCTGGATTTATGTCCATGCAAATAACGAAATCGATGCATTTCGCTATTATCCGGCTCTTCGCGAAGGGCCTAGGGATTTCGCGAATTACCGGATTTCGCTACATTCCTGCGACATATATAGTGAAATTTTACTAACGACCGATAGCGAAAACTCAGAACCGGCTGAAGATAAGGAACAACTTTCAACAGGGAAGAAGGTAAGGTAACATATGTCGAAATCCAAAAATACATTTAAGACCTCCCATACAAACTTGCCGATCAGCTGATTTCAGTTACTATGGGAGGTCCAAAATATTTTTTCTTATTTCGACCTATGTTTCTTGGGGAAAGTTGTTCCTTGTCACGAGCCGATTCTGTATTCTCGCCATCGGTCACTAGTAAAATTTCATCCTATATTCAACAGATTTGGGACTCTTTCCTAAAACCACAGTTTAATTTCATACAATATGTGCAAATACGTACAAGATATGTATTTGACTACAATATCTCCATGTAAGCAGGAGAAGAACTAATTTAACGCTGAACAAGCTTGTAGACTTTACAACCATTACGTCTTTGCATACAGGGTCTTAGGTACATAACTTTTGAGCACTCGCGATTATTTTTACACATTTTAAGCAATAAAGGGCGCCACACACCGGGCCCGTATGCGTGACGTGCACACTTGCACTGTATTCACGACGTCATCATCCGCGTAGAGATAACGTTGTTTCGTATGGGATTGTATGAGACACCGTACACTGCGCGTGATTACGCGCACGCATACGCAGGCAGAGTGTGGCCTCTTATACGATCCCATACAAGTCAACGATTTCAACTCAACACAGCTTCAGTGAACCCGCGACCACGACACAAACTGTATTAAGGTTTAAGGGCGCGAAACACCAGGCCCGTATGCGTGATGTGCACGTAATCACGGCGTAGGAAGAGTAGGAAGATCACGTGCGTAGAGTATTACAGAGATTTTTTAAACTGCCTGCTAATCCTTAATAATCAAGACCCAGTATCAAAAGATCCAACAAGCGCGACACACAAGTATCTGTAAGCACGCCCTTAAGTATTCCCTGCGAGAGTCTTGAGAGTTTAATTCGTTAGGGGAACATGCTGATTTGTTATTCGTGTACTCTACCAAATACTGTTTTGAAAGTCATTGGACCACAAATAAATTTTCATATGATCAACAAAATTGAAACATTATGGACCTTACTATACGGAAATATAGACGCGCGTCGAGCGCATGTTTAAAATTAAACTTTATATAAAAAATGCTAGACAAGCGTTCAAGGCGAGTGTAATTTTTTGTGGTAAATGTCCTATGCTTCTTACTTCTGGTGGTTGGAGTGGTAAATCTAGTTGAAATACGCGTTTCGGTACCGGTTGTTTTTAAATCCATCCGTTTTCACCAAAGTGGTCCATAAAAGGAGCCGGTCCATTGATCGCAACCTTATGCTAATAAAACAAACTGTGTTAATAAAATTACTGCAGGCTTCTAAAAGTATGTCAGTTTGGGCCCTCCGTAAGGCGTGGGGCCCCATTTAGGCGAGGGGCCCATTTAGGCGTGGCCTCGAATAAATCGCTGGAACGACCACTTGGGCGTCAAAGCATGGCCCCCAAATTACCCTGAGACTTCAGATGTAAGAGGTACCGGGGATGCGGGTAGGTAGTGTAGGTACTTATAAAAAAACCATTCAGAAACGCATAAACTTATCTCTTTAAAATGTGTAGAGGCGATATTCGTGGTAAGACATTTTCAGCTGAAATAATTATTGTTTGGACTTCTAGAAGTATAATTGTATGTAGGTACCTAAAAAGTATAGACGTTCTCTTCTCTGTGGAACAACCACAAGTACCTAACTTTACAGGTAATAGGTATGTCTAAAAAGCTATTTCAGTACGTGTGTCGTGATATTTCATCAAATAAAGTGAAAACTATGTACTATCACCAGTAAATCCACCTACCCATTTAAAGGCTCAGCTTATACTGTTTCCATAGTTTTTATTTGAAAAAACCAGTGTAAGTTGGTCCCTTAAATGGGTAGTTGGATTTGTTGGCGATAGTACTTACCTACCAAAATACATTAGCCAATATTCAAAGTGATTCAAAGAACGACGAAGTCGAAGTAGGTAACATAATTCAAAACCTTAGAAAATATTTTGCAATTTCGCAGATGGAATTCAGCAATCACATTATAACACAAATGCCAGACAAGATTTAGATTGAAATAGCAAATCATAAATTTGGTACTGGATTCATCCTACAATCATATAATTTAGTCACATTCAGCGAAACGTGTCTACTCGTGACCATGGGGCGTGCAACCGCCTCGAAATATCGGGATCAACAACAATATTATCACGGTAATAATCCTGTTTTAAACAATAATTTTAGTGTTGTGAACAACCGTGAAAACCTAAAAACTTATATTGCATTCAGCGAAAACGGTTCAGATCTTTTCAACAGAGTCTGAAGTGTTTACTGACTGTGAGGTTATCTAGTTGACATTTTTAATTATTATTTTACATTATGACTGAAAATTCACCATATTTTATTCTAAAAACAAAATAAGAATTGAAAGAAAAAAGCGGCTTAGTACGATTAGATATACATACGGGGTGATACTAAAAACTTTGCAGACACGTTTAGACCAGATTTAGCTACGATCACAGTCCCATACAGCCGGTAGGTACCTATAAAATGTTCATATTCGTGTACGTATGTTAGCAGTTTACTGAGCGATCACGGTAATCAGTCACGGTTTTACTAGACGAATGGTACAGACGGCTATATGAGTTATCTGACCCCCCTAGGAAATGGGTAGGTTCGTAGGCAATTTCATTCTTATTGCTATCGTAACAAAGAATAAAATGAATTGCGGGTATAAGAGTGGTTTGAATTTACAAATAGACGGAAGAGGGCGCCACTGAACCACGAGTAATGCTTGTTAATATAGCAGGGACTTACATCTTTATTGTGATCTTTATGTTGTGAACACAGAGGTGATATCAGCTTAGCATAATTGTTTACAAATAGTAGTCTTATAAAGTATCTCATAATTTCACAAGATTCTCACATGTAAATGTGGTGTAGTGGCCGCAGCGGACAACTTGCTGGATAAAAATGAGTTGACATCATGGTTCGATACTCACCACGGTTGATCTTTTTATATTTTATACTTTTAATATAAGTAAGTGTTTGTGGGTGTTAAGGTGATAATGATAAGTCTGTGCGGATAAAGAAAAGGCGAGGAAAGAAAGTTTTTGTCATTTTTTATTACCTAACCTACTGAGGTATAGAAGCACCTGACTTTGCCATAGCCATTCTTTTACCGCACATTTTGGGGGCAATTACATAAGCAAAACAATCAGAAGATCTTGAAAAAAACCGTTTATTACCAAAATAAACAGATACGTATAGTTAATAGTAAATACCTACTTACTTCATATGCCTAATAGAAATTGTATGATTAACGTTATTTTATGATTGCGTTGTAAATAGGAAGTTAGTTGACCTTCTTAAACGATACGTACTTGATCAAATGAATCTACCTAATAAAAACCTTGTTTACATTTAATAATATTATGCACTGCAGTGAATTAACATGTCATATTTCACTACATGACAATAACATCACTGCTTACATTACTTAAAATGTTAAACAAGTTTAATTTAATAGGTAGATTAAGTGAGTAGGTATTTACATTTAACAATATAAAAATATAAAGTTTTGAAGTAAAGTTAAACTGGTAATAAAAATAATACAGACAAATAAACCACTTAGGTATATCAAACGCCACCATGATGGAGGTTAACAACGTAGTGATCCACTTGATTTGTCGAATATTTGCTGCAGACGACCAGGCATACCATTCACCATGTTCCAGCAGTGATCACGTCCTCTCATGAAATCCCATGCCGATGTAACGAATGCAGCCAAAATTTTCTTTAGTTCGAACTTGAGAAGGATCCCAATTAAGGGTCATCAGTTATCACAGACTCCATAAATTCTCTATGGGGTTGAGGTCGGGACTTTTAGATGGCCAATCTATAACATGAATGCCTTCCTGCTCCTCTAACCATTGACGAACACCGTAACGGCGTATCCAAAGCTTTAGGGTAGGTATTTCTCTGTAAAAAAGGATGGACACATAAATAATGAAATCTATCACCTTACCTACACACTTTACCTTTTTAAATTAACGCTTAAGGTAAATCACAATACCAAACATAGAATAGGTAGTATGATAATGAATGATAAATAACGGTTTTCATAATTAGAAACTACTTACCGCTATGCTATATTGAGCTCACGAGCAATCTTTATTGTGGCAGTGTTCTCTTCATGCAAAAATTCAATTTTATATTTTTGATAATCGTTCATAATCAATAAATAGTTAGAATAACTAGAATTTGAATAATAGGTTGATTAATAGGAAAAATACAGCGCAAGTAGTCACTGCCAAAACGTAGACTGATCATTTTAGTTTATCACTAGAGGTCCGGCACACATTGCTGGCTGGTTATGTTAACTATTCGTTAATCTGTGTCCTGAGTGAGTTTATTGTAAAGATAACCAGCAATGTATGCCGAACCGTGCTCGGTATTCAGTCTGGTTTAATAGCTACAGAAGTCTTAACGCATCAAAAACTCTGAATATACCCACATCATTAAAACATTAGTTATGATATTATGACGCAAAATAAGGCGTGGAAGAACGCTATGCAAAAATTCACGACCCCGTATGTCAGGTCAGTTGGCCTAGCGGCCTGTTGAGCGCTCATGATGCCCGAAGAGTCGAGTTCGATTCCCAGCGTAAATCAATAACAAGGCACAAGCTAAATTGCTTTTTTCTTTTTCAACAAGTCTGACCTGAGTATTTCTGTGTCAGAATCAGAATTTGAACTTCGAGCAACGCATCTTTCGTCCCGTTCCGGCCCGGAATTCAACTGCCAATTGATCTACTGAGAAATAGAGGCGATATTCGAATGTTTGTTTTAAATCGTTGGGGGTCAGGTAACTGCTATCAGTGTCTGTACCCGAGGGTGTCTTTTGTTATCCGCCTGAAATCGCGATTTTGCAGAATTAGTTCCCGGAATTCACAGATTTCAGCACGACCTGTCTGCATAGTGTAGCGGCGTGAGGTTGGCATCAGAAGTTTTGGTTCGATTCTCGGGGGTACGGGACAGAAAAGTAAGGGCCCTGATTTTCCCATTTTCTAACCATTGTAATGCCAGCGATACTCAACTGTCATTCATGTCATGAAACGAAACTATCATAAGTCATACATAAGCATCCACTACTAAATACGATAGGCTACGATAATACCTATGTTATCGACACACGACTGAAACGATTTTCATTTAGCTGACATCGATACGTGTGGCCCTTTAGAGATTTCAGATCCATAACCGTAATCTTAAGAACTGAAAATAAGAAAATTGAAAAATTCATCAACGACCGCCGGGACTTGAAACGTCCCGCTGCTCTGCCTACTGAGCTACGGGCGCCTGGCTGGTCCTGATGAATTTTTCAACTTTCTTATGTTCAATTTATAAGAATAGATAATGTAGCTCTGTAAATGCAATAACAATCTCAACACATTCGTAATCTTAAGCCCTACAAAACATCAAAGAACACAACGAAAATGCAACATATCGACAATTCTTAGCTGAAACTCTATTTGGAACATCACAAAATGCCCTAAGCGTATCAGATCATGGACATTGATCTGGACTGCGATAAAACTGACCTAATTACCTAATTCAATTCCTTTGAGTACCTTTTAGACTTATCAGCAGCACCATGGGTTAGCCCTGTCAGGGATCAACGTATACTTTATTAGTTTTATTTTTGACGAGCACTATGCGAATTCTTATATCGGACATTTTGTAACAATATAATGTAATTTCCACAGTGTAATAAATAAATCAATCAATCAATACTGGTTTCTTCTTTTAACTTTTGCGAGCGGGACACCGTGTCGTCCAACGACCCGAATAACCATAATGTAAAGTTTTTCGACATAGTAGCAGGCCTCGTGACTTGGTTATGTAACGACCGCCGTCTTTAGATAAATACCTAATTATACTTTCAATACAGTTATTAAGAACCATATTTAATACTTTAGTTAATGGCGAAAGTTTGTGTCTATGTTTGAGAGAAATACTGTGCACTACAACGACAACACTATTTTGTACAGCGATAAAAATAATACGTAGAATGTCACTTATGCAACTTTTCCAGGTAAAAGGAAGGAACATTTCTTACAGCCACGTATAGGTACTAATGTATTTTCAATAACTGCAAAGATTTTCCTATAAGTATTTTAACGCGAGTTCCTGCTAATAGTACCTACTTATCGAAAAGTAGCATGTGCGGTAGACATCAAAGGGACATGGTAGTGGCTATAAAGAACCCACGATATTATGCAGACACGGACTGGGTATTATCAGGGGATATCAAACGCTAGTTTTTAGGTACGAAAAACTTTTGTAGGTCGCCCAAAATGTTTGGCGATAAATTTTGTGCGTGTCAAACTTGTTTCAAGGTTTCACAGGGGAAACAATTTGCTGGTTTCTAATTAGTTTTTAATAAGTTTAGGCTTTTGTGAACGTGATGCTCCTATAAATGAGTACCAGCGGAAACTAAACAATGCCCTAAATTCGGTTAAAGTTTTAGGTTCCGCCTTAATAGATTTTTAATTACTCACTTCGTATACCTACGAAATCGAATAAATAGTAATAAATTGCAAAATGAACTTTAAAACATTTTTTTACATCAAAGCTTAAGCTAGATTATAAAAATAAAAATTACTTAGGTATGTTCTTTATAATATAATTGTAAAAGGTCTACTAAGCAAAACAGATAATATTATATTACTAAAGCATTAATACGGCGAAATATTTCGGAGAATTTTGCGGCACACATTAATTGGCTAAAGAGTACAAAGCGAGCTTTAATTAGGTAGAGCCGCCTATTTCAGCAAGCGCTGCGGATTAAGCCTTTTCAGTCATACAACAATGCACGAGATTTACATAAGAAATTTGCACATTTTCCAAGTTTCGTCTGGAAACACTACAGACAGGGCAAGTTCGGCTGTTCGCGCCACTACCAGAGAAAACTTTAATGCAAATAAAGAAGGCAAGAAGTAAGACGTCTTGTTAATTGAATTGGAGCCAGTATTCTAGTCTCACTTAGTACGAAAATATAAGGAAATTGAAAGACGTAACCGTTTCCTATTTAATTTTAACTTATTTTTAATGCTTCTGCGATGTATGTAGCTTCAGAGTTTAAGATACTTCGATTTTCAAGATACACAGCTTATAAATGAAAATAATTGGAAAATAAACACGGCTTAAATAAAAACCCCAATAAACACAGCTTATACTATGTCAAAATTGACAAATTACCACTTGCCTAAGATACCTATTTTCTAGTTTGTTTAGGAAGTTGCAGGACGCGCCGCCGGTTTGGCCGTAACACAAATGTTTCGATGCTATCGAATTCTTAATTCGATATCGAATTGCTGTAGGTATGTTTGCTTGAAACATTGACATGTCAACTACTTAATATTTCATTAAGCAGTAACAAAATGCATACCTACATAATATATCACGCCTTTATCTCTTGCTGAGTAGGCAAAGCGTAAACGGCTGTAAAAAACGGCCATTTACACCAAGTCTGACAAAAATTTGAGAGTAATTCAGAAGACTGTTAGTTGGGCTATGACCATAGTGATAGGTGGTCAGCCTGTCGCCCAAAAATTGCAATACTTAACTTATCTTTTGAAGCACTCGCGATTGTTTTCACACATTTTAAGTATTGAACCGGGTCTATCGCGATAATATTTAGGTAAACCTTTATATTACCAAACCGCTTAGTCGATTCTTACGACACTCATGGGAAAGATATGGGGTGACGCTATTCCAAGCCGGCATCACGCGGCATAGAAAATAAACAAATCAAATCGATGAGGCTACAAAATGAACCCCAAGTTTCAGTGCGGAATGAGTGAACTTTAATTCGAAGTCGAACGTACATTTCGAGTGCTTGAAGCGATTTTCCGCCTCGCACGGGTGCCTCATTCATTCAGCCATTCGTTCAACGTTCGTTCGATATCTGTTTTAGATCGTTCACAGCATTACGCTTCCGGCTTCAGATTGCGAGATACTTTTCATCATAGTTTTGGAATGTTATTTTTGTTGTGTAGGACATGGGGGCCGACCTAGGCAAAAAAAAACTTTTCAGTTGCGTGTCGATGGCATGTCAGTTGAATGGTTTCGGTAGTTTCGTATTCTGCTAACAGGTTTTAGTATGAAAAATCACAATGACAACAGTATGACAGTTGAGTGTCGCTGGCATTACAATGCCTAAAAATTAGTAGACTCGTCAAAAGTTGATTTTATAGTATTTAGGTTTCTGTGTAAAAACATGATTTATCTATTAAATAGTATTAAGGTATCTGTGTAATGCGTAATAACTAACCGTTATCTAAGTAAGCATATACAGCTACCGGGAATGACGGCTTAATTTACCCTCCCACCCTGAGGACTGAACCATATTTCTAACCAGACAATCAGGTGGTTCAGCTTACAGTGTCCTAACCCCACGGAGCAAATGCAATAAGTAGCAAATAACAACTTTGTGAAGAAGAAAGAAACCCTCCGAGAATCGAACTCGGAACCTTGTGTCGCCGTCACAGTCAAACTACTAGCTACCACTGTGCCACATCAGGCGTCTTTCTGATGGTTTGATGATACAGGTACAAAATAAAGAGTTTACTCGACCCTATTTAAGATATTTGCGATTGTCACATGTTAGCCAGGGTTGCTACTGTCAAAAATCTCAATGTATAATAATATCAAAACAGCAATAATCTAATACAAGAACGAAGTATGATTCTGAACCAATTTTGATCCAAGAAATATAACGTTTGTGGCAACCGTTTTCTCAGTTACTTCGAGTTCCTCTGAGATTACAGTACTAGTACTTAGTGAGCCATCTGTAAAGGCGCCCCGCGAGCCTTTTCCCTTATTTGTGACAGGTATTTTGAGTGTCGACTTAAAGATGGAAAGGAGAACAAATCTTGACCAAACAAAAATAAATTCGAACCGGACGAGTGGATGGTTGAGGGCAACTCTTTCAATTGCAAATCGGACGCTCATGAATTCACAAGTGGACTAGGTGGCGTACCTGGTGAAGGCAACAGAAAAGAATGCTGATAGAAATGACAAGTTTTAAATTATGTTCTGTTTGTAGCATTCGACAGCCACATGTATTCAGGGTTAAACTAAATTAAGAACAAATATTTTAAGCGTGTAATCTACTCACAAAACTAAATAACATTCATTAGAAACATTTCTTAGAAATATGCAAGAAAAATATGGGCATCACATCACATCCCCATTTTTGTTCTTTATTAAATGTGAAACCTTATAAATTAGTATCATAGGTAATAAAATAACTTTAGTCAACCCAAAAAATGGGATGAAGCACACATCAAAAAAATATCCTACATCCGAAGTGGACGAATTAGTCCACCTGTCTACAGAGAGTAACAAAAAGGGAGTAACAAGCCGAAAGGAAGTCAAAGTACTCATGAAACTGAAAAATTTTCCCCGTTACTACGTCCCCTTGACCTTTTTCCGTCAATATTAAGCGTAATCATAATGACATAACAGTTGTTCTCTCAAAATAAACTAAACCACTTCTGCCAGTAAGTTCAATGTGCTGTTGATGTGTAGAGGTCACATGCTCCGAGGTCGTATGTCACTAGATTCCCTGCCACCAACTTTAACAATTCATGTTGTACCTATATCCTATATCGGAGTATGTCTTGCGTTTTTTATGTATGGTGCTGTTACCTTATGGTGTGGTCTTGTTTTGAGAACATGGGTGTTTGGAATATCAGGATTACTCTGAGTTTGTATCTATGGTGAGTATTGTGAGAGGCACTTATGATTCTAAGGTTTTAGTGTATGGAATCGATTACTAGAAATAAATAGAGAAGCAAAGCAACCACAAAAAGTAATTACGTATTTGATACTGCCAAGATTTTTGGATTAATGTCCTATAAGTTTTAGCTTCAAAACGTGATAAAGTGTTTGTGTCACCTGGGATTGAAACTGCTTTATATATGCTTGGGTACAAGAAGCTTATCGTAGAGGACGAAACTCATACCGAGTTGTCGTAAGACACTCATGAGACCGATGCCTCGCAGATTCGCACCAGTAGTTCGTATGGACGCAGTTTCAAATTCCAACTGTCGTAAGGTCACTTCCTTACCTGAAGAGATGAACTGAAATCGAAACAGTTGCCTACTTATTTTGCAAATATACTTTTCGTCTTTCGTTCTCTTTCACTAGTTCAGCATAAAAACTGAACTAAGCTACATAAAGTTTAGCAATTGCCTCGCTTGGGTACAAGAAGCTTATCGTAGAGGACGAAACTCATACCGAGTTGTCGTAAGACACTCATGAGACCGATGCCTCGCAGATTCGCACCAGTAGTCCGTATGGACGCAGTTTCAAATTCCAACTGTCGTAAGGTCACTTCCTTACCTGAAGAGATGAACTGAAATCGAAACAGTTGCCTACTTATTTTGCAAATATACTTTTCGTCTTTCGTTCTCTTTCACTGGAAAACTGAACTAAGCTACATAATGCTTTATATATGATTCAATCTGCCTCCCGCTAAACAGGTATAATAAACGAGTTAAACACTGCTTTCAGTCAGCCGACTGTCCATTCCGGTGGACTAAACCAACACAACACGACACATAATTTGACATACACCACGGTTTTAATTACCCTACGCTGGAGGTCTGTGTACACTGGATGTAAAGACTAAGATATGAAGACATTGGAAGAGCCAATCTTTAAACATAATAAGCTGTTAAAAAAAAGGCTTATTACTTATACCTATCTTAAAGAGTGAACCAATGAACCAAATCCATGAAATAAAACAATTTGACAGAGAGAAAAAAAAAACAACTATACGTGGGAACTGTTAAACAAATTGATTAGGTCGAATTAAACTTATCACGATAAAATAGGTGGAAAATTATGAGGGTCTTGGTTCTAGTCTAAATGAGCACCTGATCAAGCCGTAGCCCTGTTGTAAACGAATGTCCACTTGCGTGGTATAGCCGATCTGCCCAAGTTCACTCCCGACAGAGAGCTGGCTAAAAACCCTAGACATAGACGTTTGATCCAGACAGGAATTGTCATACGGAATGATGTTTAAAATAGCGGGTCTCGAATACACAAATTGTGGCCAAGTCGTACAAGCAAAACACTTTGCATCTTTTTATTGAATTAAAACTCTAAAGTTTTAATGAAAACATTATGTTGAGCTAATGAATAGAAAGTTTCATAAGTGCTTGGTTGCATAGCTAAGCAACATTTGCAATTAATTTTAAAAGTTAACTTGACTTTGCGCAAGTAGACTAATTGAATATTTTGACTTTTGTGAAAGTTATGGCACAGTATATAAATGTAACAGTAAAGATACTCGACTCCACTTTTCACGTTATAATCAAGTGACGAGCATTAACACTATCAGTGAGTGTAAAACAGGCAAGAAGGTGCACGTATCGCGAGCGAAGCGAGCTCGACTTTTCACGCTACAAACAGGTAAATCATCATCAATATACATAGTACAAAGTAAAGTCCCTTCCCGTGTCTGTATGTATGTTTCCATATATCTTTAAAACCCCTCAACGGATTTTGATGCGGTTTTTTTAGTATATAGATTAAGTTAAGGGACAGGTTTTTAAATATTCTTTATTTCAAATTTTAACCCTCAAAGGGTTAAAAATGGGGTTAAAAGTTTGTATGGAAAAATCATGATTTTAAATGCGATCTGTTTCAAAACTTGCAATTAGATCAAAGAGCTAAAATAATTAAACACGTGTTTCAGGGATTTTCGATTTTTAAACCCCTAAACGGGTAAAAAAGGGGTTAAAAGTTTGTATGGAAAAACATTATTTTAAAATGCGATCTGTTTCAAAATTTGCGATTAGATCAAAAAGCTAAAAAAAGAAAATACGTGTTTCAGGGATTTTCGTTTTTTAACCCCTAAAGGGCTAAAAAAGGGGTTAACAGTTTGTATCGAAAATCATTGTTTTTCAATGCGATCTGTTCCAAAATTTGCGATTAGATCAAACAGCTAAAAAAAAAGAAATATACATGTTTCCGGGGTTTTTGGTTTTCGACCTCTAAAGGGGCAAAAAAAGGAGTTAAAAGTTTGTATGGAAAACCATGATTTTTAAATGCTATCTGTTTCAAAACTTGCAATTAGACCAAACAGCTATAAAATATGAGTACGTGTTTCAGGAATTTTCGATTTTTAACCCCTAAAGGGGTAAAAGTTGGGTTGCAGCGGGTGAAAGGTGGTGAAAGGCGGGTGAAAGGTGAAAGCCGCTGACGGGCAGCTAGTAACGTATAAATCACTGCATAAAATAGCAGAACGTTTTGAAAAATAAACATGCACATTCTTTGTCACTAAAATTGTGTTTTACTGAATTTTATCCGATCACCTGTCTGTGTTTCTGCCTTGACCCTTACCTTTTGCCGGCGACCTCCCTAGGAAGGCTCCGCGACCCCCCTGGGGGTCGCGACCCACAGTTTGAAAAACACTGCTTTAATATTTACTAACTACATAGCTTTCAAAGAAACAGTTTATGCTACAAATAATATTAATATAATAATGTTCAAATTAAATCAATCATGCGACCCAAGGCAAACTTAAAAGCTTTTGGGTAATTTCGTCTGAATCAAAGTTTGTAGAACTTACCTAATACTTGAGTAAGATAGAAACCTAGAACTAAAATTAGCATAGTTGATGAGTTAGGAAGTAGTAACGTAAGTGTCCTTATAAGTTTGGAATACCGACGGTGGTTAGATGGGTACCCAATTAGTTCTATTCTATCCCACTTACGAAACTACTCTAAACTTTATGCGTAAGATTTTGTATTCATTAGAGGCCATCCCAGCAGTTTCACCGGGTGCTTACCATTTCCGTGGAAATAAGGCAAATTCCCGTGGTAAAAAGAAAAACTAGCCTACGCTACTCAGGGATGTTGCAGCTTCATCGATGCGATGCGCGTCTAGTCTAACGTGTGTTGTCGGCGTCTATTCTGTTTCATACATTTTATATAAAAACGGTTTCAATCGTCGCGATGTCACACGTCTCGTGTCTCAAATCTAATGAGTGCGGAGCTTGCCCCTCAAGGTTTTATATAGGGTGAAATTTTACTAGTGACCGATAGCGAAAACCCAGAACCGACTGGTGATAAGGAACAACTTTCCCCGAGGAACATAGGTCGAAATACGAAAAAAATATTTTGACCTCCCATAGTAACTCAAATCAGCTAAAATTTAATTTTTCAATTTTCACCTATGTTCCTTGGGGAAAGTTGTTAATATCATACCACCAGCCGGTTCTGAGCTTTTAATTTTGAATGTCATTTCCATATCTCTATATCGGTGGCTGACGACGCGTGCACGCTATCTGCAACAAACACGCGTTGTGACGAAATGCAGCGAAATTACAGAGAGAACAACGTAAGATGACATCTGTCAGACAAGTGATCGTCAGCCGTCATCGACACGAGGCGCGTCTCACGTGTGTAGCTTTGGCTCTTCTGTTTCATACATTTTATATGGAAACCGTTTGAAACGTCGCGATGTCGCACGTCTCATATCTCACGTCTAATGAGTGGAGCTTGCCCCTCAAGGCTTCATATTTTAATTTTGAATGTCATTACCATATCCAATATGCAAGATAGTTCTGTGCTTCGGTTCGGATGGGCACGTTAAGCCGTCGGTCCGGTTGCTGTCTAAGATGGCGGTCGTTACACAATCATGTCAGAGGCCTGCTACTTGCAGCAGGCGGTTGAAAAACTCTGATACCACGGTTGATAATTAGGTCGTTGAACGACTCGGTGCCCCACACGAAGAGAGAGAGAGAGGAGTTAATTTTATATGTCATTTCCATATCTGTATATCGGTGACTGCCGACGCGTGCACGCTATCTGTTGCAAACACGCGTTGTGACGAAATGCAGCGAAATTACAGAGAGAACAATTAATTAAATAAATTGAATGCGACATTTTGCTTCTGTATTTTTGTTACTTATTCAGCTGGTCATCATTTTGTACATCAGAAGTTGGATATGAGCAGATGGAACGACAAGCTGGTATTTTTTTGAAAAACTTGCAGAATCTTTCACCGCTGGCAGGATTTCCAGCAACTTCCGGCATTTGTAAAGACGCAGGTTCAAATCTTGCCTGCAATGAATTTCTTTGCAGTTTTCCAAAAATCTATAACTAACACGGAAAGGGTTTTAAAATTTGGTATAAATGTTGCGTACCTATAGCGTTGAATAGGTTGGTCCAATGATGGTGCAGACTCGTCAAAAGGTCCATGATTATTAATTGGCCTTTTCTTCTTTCTGCTTCGTTCGTGTCGATGGCAAAAGTTAAATTTTGTGCGCCCAGATTTGGTCTTTTGATTATTTGGACCAGACGGAGTCCTTCGGTTTAGCAATCATTCAGATGTGGCTTTTTCGATTGAGCATTTTTTAATTCTTCTAGATATTTAAGGTTGCTCTAGATTTAGAATGACCAACTGCATCTCTTGATGAAAAAATGTCTTAAGTATAATAACACACGGGTGACATTATGTTACTAACATTGATGAACCCGTGAATCTCACAGCATGTAAAATTGTTGATTGGGTCAACCTCACGGCTTGTAAGATTGTTGAAAAGGTTCCCTTGACGGTATTAATATCGTGATATGTGTTATTGTTGCTTTCGAATGACCATTCACAAACAGTGTGTTTTAACAGTGTCCTGTGACATCACTCGGATGGCATTATGCAAAGTGTCGACGCTCCCTACGTACATTATGCTAACTGAAAAATAGCTACTTTACAGGAGAGCCGAAAAACAGTAGAAGAGTCACAACTTTTTTTGTAATTTACCTACGAACTTGAAATTCATACAGTATGAACTTCAAACAATATTTTCATGAATGTCATCTTAATATTTAAATAATTATGCTTATTTTTGGGTTTTATTGTAGATAGAACATTTATAAGGTCAAGTCAGTGTTCCAACATACGCGTATACTATTCTAACTGCCATATAGCATACTATACGTGGCTTGATATAGCAGCAATTTTTTGGTTAAACTATTCTATTTACCACATAGAATAGTATTCTTTGAAATATTTTCCGATTATTTTGGACATACTATTCAATGTGCCATATAGACTCATATACCTCGGGCTCAACTCCGACATTAATTTCACATGAAAATTTAAGACTAGTTATAATAATCGGTTGTGTTACATTATTCTTTAAGTTTTTATACTTAAATATATATATTTATGTAGTGAATACGCAGAAATCTAATATTTTTTGTAAATAGAATTATATACGTTGTTACAAAAAAGTATTGATTTATGAATACTATTCTATTTTGTATCAATTTGGTACTGACTAAACATTGTCTACTATGAGACAGGTTATTTTTTATTAAACGGCTTTATTTGGGTTTACATTGGCGTCTTAGTAAAACCTGAGTTAATTTTACGACTGCGTCATTCCCGGAGACTGACTGAATTAGTTATTTATTTATTTAACATAATGTTCAGCTGTACCATGGTGAACTTAACCCTATCTCCCAGTCTGGGTAGATTGTGTTCGCCTCTTTTAGGTCTTGAAGTTGGGACAATTGGGGAAACACAGCAGGTGGTCCATGGTTTGGACGGCGCCACAACCACACCTAAAATTGGCTGAAAATCCCCACTTTACTTTGTTTGCGTGGCAACTTCCGACACCATCCCGGAGACGATTGAGTGACTTCCAGACTGCCCAGGGAAGGTTGCCACCAGGTGGGAGTTTTCATCTGGCGGGAGTTGGGACGCGTCAGAAGGGGAACTTTCTTATTCATTGTTCCAACCTTATTACAGGTGCCCCATTTGTGTCGGAATAAGGGTCACTCATTAAGCTTTTTCGGCTCTTAGGTCGCAGTGGTGGTGAAACGTGGTTATGCAACGGGTGTCTGGGATCCTCCGTTTGTTTTACCCTCTCGACACAACAGGCAGAATATCAGCGGACGTTAGGTGGGGCTATCCCGGCTAGCGAGTACAGGTGGGAGAGTGTAGTCAGCTTGAATGTGCCCGTCACTATTCGGCAGGATTCGTTCAAGGCAACATCTACCTGGCTGCGAGCCCAAACCGGACTTACGTACTCAGCAGCCGAAAAAGACAAAGCCAGACTGCTGGTGCGAAGAACATGTGCTGTGCAGAGGCGCCCCGTTTGGTGGTGGTGAGTCTCTTTAGAAGACAATTACGGGCACTTACATTAGATTTCAACTTAGTGCCGTTTTATTTCAAAGTTAGTGTCCGGTCCAAAGTGATGCCTAGATATTTAGGCGTGTTGTTATGTTGAATGGCTACACCACACCACTTGATATCAATCTCTTTGTTAAATTCTCGATTTCGGAGGTTAATCGCGCATGATTCAGTTTTGTGGTGTTTCGCCTTAAAAGGGTTTCGTGATAGTAGGTTGTTAGATTAGCTAACGCTGTCGAAAGATGTCCTTCCACGTCCTCGAAATATTTTCGCTGGCATGTCAAAGCGAGATCATTCGCGTTGATAAACCGGTTCGTTGCAGGATGATGGGGTTGGTTATTGGTGTTATTGTTAAACAGGGTAGGTGCGAGAACACTACCCTGTGGAATACATTTTTTTGTGCTCGCCGTCTGCTCTTTTCAGAGTTCAAGCATGGAACCGGCGGTTACTCAGCATTTCGCTTAGGATAACAACAAAGTAAGGTAAAGTTAGGATAAGAAAAAAGTTGTTTGTGTACGTTGTCAATTTTCCGAGCTGACGCTTGTATTGACGGTGTTGTAGGCTGCACTTAGGTCGATGGATACCACCCCCGCGACGAGGTTTACCGTTAAGAAGCAGCTGGTGGGCAACCTGGTTCGCAGTAACGTGGCCAGATTGTATTGCCGGGTTAGGGTCACTAGTTAGTTTTCAAAGTATGTCCCAAGCCTTTTTACTATTGTAGGACATGACCCACTGATTCGACCAGATTAACCCACTGCTCTTGGTGACCTTCAGAGATTTCAGCCATAGGTTCCTCGCCGGCAAGTATGGTATCTGCTGAATAAGTTTCTTTTTTATTGTTTCGTTTTTTGTTTTCGTCTTATTATAGTGGGCAAATAATTAATTCTTATTATTTTACTTAGCTTTATACCGGCAAATTTGTAAACACATTAATATTATGTACAGAAAAAAAGATGGCACGCTGTGGCGGGTGCCATTTTACAAATAAATAACTTTGTTCTTAAGCAGTTAAGGGTTAACCGATTCCACTATTGGGCCAAGGGCCTTGGCCTTGGCCTTGGCCCAAGGCCTTCCCTGTGGTCTACCATGTTCTATAGCTATAGTGAAATTTATTTGGTACCAACCTTGATCTGAGCAGTTTGCATTAATTGAAAATAAATAATAATTTATCATTCTTTATTAAATTTTTCATTTGTCAGTTCCAAATTCTTCAGTACGGTGTATGGTTTACAATGTATTCAATTAAATCTCATTTTATCAGCAAAACGCGATTTAGGTATACTATTCCATCTACCAGTTAGAATAGCTTCGTGACTTCATACAACAAAAGTAAACTGTTCGATCTACCAGATAGAATACTATGCGTTTCTATTATTTTATAAATTTATGGCGTACACTATTCTATGTACCAGATCGAATAGTGTACATTGATTACTAATTCAGACGTTAAAACAAATACTATTCAATCTGGTAGATGGCATAGTGTACGTTGTATTAGAACAAAACTTGGGACTTAAAGGAAATTCCAGATTAATAAAGCTAAAAGAACGTTAGTATATCTTGATTAGGTATTTACTATCATTGTGTCGTGCCCCAGCAAAAAATGTTCGTACTGCCAGATGTCGTAGTATTCGTACGAGTTAAAAAAGTTGCAAACAAGGTACACTATGATAAGCGGCAGTTCGAATACTTTTAGAAGTCTTGGTGCACTTAGAATGCAGATAGAATAGTCTGTGGCTGATTTAAAATCTAAACTACACTGAATTTAGAAAAAATTTAAATGCCAGTAGATGCGTTTTAATGTGTACATTCTAATGCACTTGCCAGTGCAGTTAGCATTTTCTTTCACTTTGACTAGTATACGTAGGGAGCGTCGGTGTAGGCAGTTTGTTCGCGGCCCGCGTCCGCGCGGCGAGTTATTGCGCCGTAACGCCTTATTTATTACGTCATTCTTCTGTAACATTGACTTCTGTCTGTCACATAAATGGGTCAAAATAACTGCATGTAACATTGTTAAATGGGTCAACATCACAGCATGTAACATTAATGACGAAGTGCACCTCACGGCATGTAACATTCATAACGAAGTTGCTTTGCTGACCGCATGTAGCATTGACACCCCTGGAAAGAAAGTCGTAACTCAAGTTACAGCAAAAATGAGTTAAAATCATCTATCTCCTTACTCCTCTGATTTTTCTGTATATTTTGGTCTAATCCAATTATTTGTAGCTTGAAAAAGGCCTAACTTTGAACCGCTTTACGAAAAGTTGTCAAAATTGAGTGACTACTTCTTGGCGTGTCGAAATTGTTGCTTTAAAATGATCATTCACCAGCAGTAAGTTTTAACAGTACTCTATGACGTCACTAGGACAGATGGCATTATGTTATGGCATATGTAAAGTGTAGGCAGTTTGTTCGCGGCCCGCGTCCACGCGGCGAGTTATTGCGCCGTAACGCCTTATTTATTACGTCATTCTTCTGTAACATTGACTTCTATCACATAAATGGGTTAACATAATATAACTGCATGTAACATTGTTAAATGGGTCAACATCACAGCATGTAACATTAATAACGAAGTGCACCTCACGGCATGTAATATTCATAACGAAGTTGCTTTGCTGACTGACTAGGAAGAAAGTCGTAACTGAAGTTACAGCAAAAATGAGTTAAAATCATCTATCTCCTTACTACTCTGATTTTTCTGTACATTTTGGCCCAATCTAATTATTTCTAGCTTGAAAAAGGCCTAACCGCTCTACGAAAAGTTGACAAAATTGAGTTACTACTTCTTGGCAAAGACTTTTTGGCGTGTCGACATTGTTGCTTTAAAATGATCATTCACCAACAGTAAGTTTTAATAGTCACTCGGACGGATGGCATTATGTTATGGCATATGTAAAGTGTAGGCAGTTTGTTCGCGGCCCGCGTCCGCGCGGCGAGTTATTGCGCCGTAACGCCTTATTTATTACGTCACTATTCCTCTGGACCTTTTAATATGGTGAGAGGTATTAAAACTGGAAATTTGTGGTGCTGTGACAGCTGGTCAGATAAAATTGTTCAAGATCTTGTAAATAACTCAAAATTCTTAAGACTATTTTTAGCGCGGTGCTTCTAAAGTTAATGAAAGTGATACCTGTCTGATAACATATCAAAACAGCAGCTATTCAAAGGTGCCTTGCATGTAAATTGTATAGCAAATTGCTTGTTAACGCCATATATAAATTATAAGACGATATAAATTAGTGAATCTAGTATGGGATTGCCGCTCTACAATAAGTATAGGATTCTATCGGTGAATAGATTAGGAATGCGCAACAGCACGAGGGTATCTGTGGGCAACAGACACCTTGTATTTTCGTTGAAGGACTATAGTCGGGGAATTCTGGAAATTCAATGTATGGCGCCAGTTGAAGCACGCCTTTTACAGCAATTTTTTTTTGCGATTAGATACCTATAAGCATGTTGTTTGAAACCTTAAAAGCGGAGACCCTCCGCCCGTCCGCATCACCCCCATTATCTTTGAAATGTGTCAAAAATTATAAACTTTACGGATTTATGAGTTAACTATAATAGTTAAAAAAAAAATGTCAAGGGACAAAATATTCCGTATCAAATTTGCTACTTAAATGTAATACATTTTTTATTGTAAGTCTTACGGTTTTCAAGATAAAACGATTTATGTAAAAAAACCTTTTCCTGGAAAATCAATGAATGGCGCCAGTTGAAGCACGCCTTTTACAGCAATTTTTTTTTGCGATTAGATACCTATAAGCATGTTGTTTACAACCTTAAAAGCGGAGACCCTCCGCCCGTCCGCATCACCCCCATTTTCTTTGAAATGTGTCAAAAACTATAAACTTTACGGATTTATGAGTTAACTATGATAGTTACAAAAAAAGTGTCAAGAGACAAAATATTCCGTATTAAATTTGCTACTTAAATGTAATACATTTTTTTATTGCAACTCTTGCGGTTTTTTCATACATCAGTAAAGTTTATAATTTTTGACACATTTTAAAGAAAATGGGGTGATGTGACGCGGAGGGTCTCCGCTTAAGGTTTCAAACAACATGCTTAAGGTATCTAATTGCAAAAAAATTGCTGTAAAACGTGCCCAACATTGATTTTCCAGGAAAAGGTTATTTTACATAAATCGTTTTATCTTGAAAACCGTAAGAGTTACAATAAAAAAATGTATTACATTTAGGTAGCAAATTTAACACGGAATATTTTGTCCCTTGACACTTTTTTTGTAACTATTATAGTTAACTCATAAATCCGTAAGGTTCATAAATTTTGATACATTTCAAAGAAAATGAGGGTGATGCGGACGGGCGGAGGGTCTCCGCTTTTAAGGTTTCAAACAACATGCTTATAGGTATCTAATCGCAAAAAAAAATAGCTGTAAAGGCGTGCTTCAACTGGCGCCATACATTGAATTTCCAGAATTCCCCCACTACTAGCATTGAAGTATTCAGTAGAAAGGCCTGTATTTATTAATCGCAATCAACTCTAAGATCGATCTTAGAGTGAAATCTAAGAGCCCTCAACTCTAAGATCAATTTTGATATGAAAGCAGAACAACCGGCATCGGCACTCGCTCTCAAGATAGATCTCAGAGTTGAGAGCGATTTATAATAATAAAAGCGTGTTAAAAAGAGCCTAACTTTCCTATAGTTAAAAAGAAGAATACGTTGTTGTTTTCTATTTTCAAGGTGTTACAAAGTAACCAAATAAATCGATGAAACAACGCCATAACTCGCGGTAACAACGTAGCTGGCGGTTAAACTGGCCACTAGTGTCGCCATTTGACACTGTGCTATCGATATTATATCGACAATTAAATTATGGATTATTAATCGATGGTATCGATAGTTCAAAGACGACATGATTACTTATTATAGACGTAAGTGAAGATTTGACTGCTAATAGAGATGAATGGAAGAAAAAGACATGTTTCGTTGACCCCAAATAAATTGGGATAAGGGTAGGCAGGTGATAATAGTATCGATAGTTCAGAATGTAGCAATATATTTACACACTCATGATTAAAAAACTATCGCCAATAGTGATTTACTACAAAACAATCGATAATAATATTAAAATATCGAGTGTGTTACTATCTATAGTATCGATTTGCTACAAAGCAATCCATACTATCGAACAATCGATAGTGTCGATTGTAGGTAAAATCTTTTTCGAATAAAAATCTATCGATAATAGTACTATCGATTGTTCGTCAACACTACTGGTTACACTTTACATAATGCCATCCGTGTGGCATCTTCAGGTACCAGGGCATGTGTGTAATGATCGGCACCTTTGGATTTGGTTCCCAAGTTGCTGTAATCTGACAGAGATCTTTACATAAACTTGCTGAGGCCTTTTGTTTAGCGACTAAAAAGGATATATTTCACTATCCAACATTGTAACAACATTGAATTGTAATAATATACACCTCAGACACACTGGGGCAAAATATAAAGAAAGATCTGTGTACTCAAACTGTAAAGTAAAGTAGGTAGCCGTCGTCATGTAGGTACACGCAGCGGAAGATCCTTAGATTCGCAGATCTGGATCGTCATAGATGGGTATCCTTGAGTTCTGTGTTTCCCTTGTCACCGTTGACTATACCTCCGTAGAGGTTAAGGGTGGGACAAGATTTGGCTGAGTGAAACAAGGTGTGGCATCTTAAGGTATTGCGCTAAAATTTACATCAATTTTCCCCATTTTGACAGGTGAACAAAAGCGCCATTACCTACGCAAGATTAAACAGCTCCTAGATCCTTTTTATGTCCACTATTGTCCACCAACTACACGACAGCTTGTTGTCATAGTACAGCTGCGTAGCAGTTGATTAGCCGATCATAACGTAAATAATGGGATCTTATCAGAGTTCATTAAGTCTACGGCTCGGTGTCCCACACGAAAAGAAGATCAGAGACATAGTTACCTACTTAAATGAACCTTAAAAGACAAATAAACACATTCAATTCACTCCGTCATCAACAAAAACACTTCCGGTCAAAACAGAGGTCCTCGGGCCATTTCTATTCATTACAATGACAATGGCCGACCCGAGGGGCTTTCCGAAGCCCAAGTTGCCACTAAAACAATTAGTGGACACTCAGCTTACGAATGCCACTAATAGAACTGATTGTGCGATATTGGACGTGATTAGGAACGAATGAATTATACATAGGAAGGTACTTAGGTAGATATGTGATAGAAAAACATTCATGAATGATAGATTCTTGTTTTTTCAGTTTATTTTATACCACATATTCTATCCAATATTACAAAAACTACAGTGGGGTCGCGGCGAAGAATACCTACTGGATGTTTCGTAAAATGCGACGTAGAGTTTTTGACCTCGGCTGAATATCTGTCGACTATGACCAACGACAAGGCGGTCGTGACAATTCTTTTTTGCCAAACCCCTTTGCTACATGGTTTTGTGCTCTAACAAAACATGTAGCGCCAACCCCAACTGATTTGGGATAAGGGCAGGCAGATGAGATACGTCGATCTGCCTGCCGAACGTGGTGAGTGAGTATGGCAATATCCTCATTTCCAGCAATGGACTATTGTGGCTGAAGTAATTAGTAGCAGACAAGTCGAGCAGAAACCTGGTGTATGACTCCCTCCGCCAGCCAATGTGGCGCAGTGACAGTGGTTAGTATGCCTGCCTGCCACGCAAAGGTTCCGGGTTCAATTCCCGGTGGGGTCACTCACAAATTTGATATATATGACTTTGTGAATTTGTTCCCAGTCTGGTTAGGACATTGCAGCCTGAACCACCTGATTGTCCGCAAGTAAGATGGTTCCGTGCTTCGGATGGGCAGGTTAAGCCGTCGGTCCCGGTTGCTGTCTATGATGGCGGTCGTTACACAACCATGTGAGAGGCCTGCTACTTGCAGTAACCGGTTGAAAAACTCTGACACCAGGGTTCATCGGGTCGTGGAACGACTCGGTGTCCCACACGAAAAAGAAGAAAGAAAGACTGCCTCCGTCAAGCTAAGCGATGATGTTCTTCGCAGGATAGTTGAAGGAAACTGTTAGAGGGTTGCCGAAGATTGTTTTCAAAGGCGATTGGACAGAGCCCGCCTTTAAATAAAGGTGTGAACTTGTAGCAAATAATAATTGCAGATGATTTCTTCTTTTTCGTTAAGAAAGGTTCGAATTCGTTCTTATTTATAAGTAAATAAATTCTATTGCTTTCACAGGATAAATTAAAAAACCCCGGACGCAACCGCGGTATGAAAAGCTATCGAATAATAATCTCTTTCGTCCATTGTCGAAAACTTAAACTAATATACCTATTTACCCGACTGCCTCAGAAGGAGGGTTATGTTTTACGAGGGTATAATGTATGTATGTAGACAAGAAAATTCTTTTTCACGGGCTACAGCCCAAACGGATAGTTGGATTTTGACATAATATGAGGTGTCGTTAGATTCGTTTCAGCAGCGTAAGTGACACTGGCCATATTTGAAATTCAAGATGGCGGATTTTTATCGCAAAATACAACTTTGAAATTACCGCAGTCGAGTTTTTATTTTTTAATACATCTGCTTGTTTACTTTACCGTCAAAGTTGTCGGCTGGTTTTATTTTTCATTATACCGTACGAAAAGCTACCGAACAATAATCTCTTTCGTCCGTAGTCGAAAACTTAAACTAATCCATATTTTACTTCACCGTCGAAGTTGCGGGCTCCTGCGCTAACTTTCCAATCTGTATGCTAATGGCACTTATAAGCCGGTGGGGGGACGCACTAATTAATTCCTATTATAGTTTCCACCATGAAGCTTTGGGATTGGACAGGTGCCTTGCTTTTGACTAAATTTTTCATACTCACAGGTAGGTACTGTAATGTCAGACACCTTTTCCATGGGAAGCATATCATACATCTCATCTGTCTATTGGACACTGCTATGTGCTACGTGCACATACCTAGTCCTCACTGCAATCTACGTTCTAGGCCTAGCCTGATGTAGCATAATACAAAATCCCTTAATAAAAAAAACATGTTTTGTAGCAGTTTGAAAAATCAAAGAAAAGAAAGAATAGAGGGAGGATACATGAAAAGAAATGATGAATGCGTAACAAAAATATACCAAAAACTTTATAATATCTGGTTACGGTATATAGAAAGGTACATGGTATACGATTCTACGTATGTTATCGCTTCGCAGTTTGTCCAACAAAGCTAAATTTAATGGAACATAATAAAACAACGGAAATGTACAAAATTGCTTTACGAGCCCATATACGGCAGTTCGAGGAATTTAATAGCTCTATCTGCGATCAAATGGCACGGTAGGAAATTGTGTATAATATCGGTCGCGAATCGATATTGCCCGACATCCGTGGCGATGCAGCCTTTCGTCTATGCAGCCTTGCTCGCGTGTCACACGCCACCTACAACCCGCGATAAAAAGGGCATAAGTCACACAGGTCCTGCGAGGTAACTCCACTTTTGCGAAAATGTCGCTTACAGCATTTGTCTCCTTGGGCGTGAAGGGTGAATGTGATGTTATGGACTTTTTTCAATGCCTTATCAAGTTTGCTTTTACAATTCGCAAGTCGCGAACGTAAAGTAAGGTGAGTCACAAGATATTCAATAAGTATTTTCTAAATTACTTTTGTTAGTTTTTAATTTATAAAGGTTGGCGTTGGTGTTGTTAATTTAACGTACCTACCTATTACATAGATTATTACGAGGGCAAATAATACTAACTATAGCTATGAAGGTATACTGTCGAAGCATATTTTACACAAATATAAAAAAAGAACTTCCAAAGCTCATCGATCAAAGTCTGTCTGTAAAATTCTAAACGTTTTAGAATACCAAAAGTTATTGATGTTCTATACTATCTACGTACCTACTCTTGTAGAATTTAATTCTTAGTTCTTTCAGATATTAATCATAATCTTGAAGTTTGTCGTGATAGTGATAGAAAAAATGTATTTTGAAATGTCTATTTCTAAGACTCTTTTATGATTTTATTAGCTAGAATTTAAAGAATACAAGAAAATGAACTTTCATTGTAAACAAACTCCCATTGCTCTTGGGGCGAATTTTTTCACTTGTTTATATTGAAAAGCGTATAGTTTTGGTATGGTTATGTAAATACCTACTTCCTAGTAGTCACTAAGTTGCCGTCTCCCTAATTTATGCTGATGACATCTAGAACCGAGGTCCTATAACGTGCCCTCCGAATCTCAGAACCATCATTCGCTTTGTGCCTACATTATACCTGACGTAACTTCTAACTTTTCTCATAAATAATGCTTCAAATTGGGGCCTAATCTTCCCGTTCATGTTCCATTTCATAAATTAGCTTTAGATTAATGGAACTCCAAAATGGAATGAAGAAATAATGATAAGGTGACCCTTGAGAGCTGTTAGGATACTTCAGAAACAGAAGTCCGTGTTGTTTGGGTAAAAGGTAAGTTTGTCCAGGTCATTTACTTATGTTAATGTTATTGACGATGTTATTGCCGTGTGATTCCGGCTAAGAATAACATCAATCCAGTTCTACCCACGGGTGTCGTAAAAAGCGACTTAGGATAATTATCCTGTATGGATATTAAAATCTTGCATTGCGTTCGCCACTTCACTTATTAAACGTGTTAAGAGTATATTAATATCCGCGATGGGTCCGTAACCACATTTCGAAAGACACTCAATCTAAGCACTGAATATCGAATGAATTTCTTTACGAAAATTTGTAGTTCGAATGAATGTATCGTCGACGAACTGAATATCGAATGAACATTATAACGACGCACCGTTGTGGCAGTAGGTAATTGACACCGGTAGTACTTAGGTATTTTAACTACAAAGCTCTACAGTTGGTCAGTTTTAGGATTTATGTCCTTTTGGGAAGTAGGCGAATTGAAACAGTTGTCCAACTGACACAGTTGGTAAAATGGCACAGTTGTCCAAATAGTCCGGAAGGATTTTATCGTGACTACAGGTTGGTGACATTAGAAAAAAATATTCTGCAAATATGATAATGTTATGAGATTTGTGCCCTAAAACATTTGATAAAAATTTTCTATGAATAAAAAAACAGGCTTTACTCTGTCTGTTCACAATAGCGATCTATATTACGGCCGTTCGAATAAGCCATATTTAACAGCTGTGAAAATCATGTTAATTCTATGACAACATAAGGTCTACTTTTCTTTGTTGACATATCTTGTATTATGGGTTTGACAGCTGTTAAATATGGCCCATTCCAACGGCATTTAGTATAGCATAGCGCAATCTTATCTTAGTATGTGAGTAGGAAAAAGGGACACATGAGAATTTGATACTGGCTCGTTATCGTGGACAGAGTATACTTACAAAACTTTAATCGCTTAATGTCCAGTACTCTCAAAGGGTTGTTACTATTGTTACTATGAAATAAATTTACCAAACTTCATATGTCACGCACGTCCATAGCACTTTGTCACGTTAATTTGAGGTATAATTAAAAGCCAGTAGCGACTAGACCCTAAATTAAAACCACTAAAAGGTAACGAATTCAATTCTCCTGATGGACAGACGGACAGTCAATTTGCACAAATTGGATTGACTTGGCCAACCTTGTACCTGAAGGAAATTAAGATAAAGCTACTACTGGTAAAAGTTATAATTGACGAAGTCAATTTTTCTAAGCGAACGAGAATAGTTTCTGAGTGATCCCGGTCGTCTAAAAGGACATCTATTTATTCGTAATGCAAAAGATGCCATGTGGTGCCGGCTTAGAATAGCATCACCCCATAGCATTCGCGTGGGTGTCGTAAGAAGCGACTAAGGGATTTGATAAATATCACCTTTGTTAGTGAACCCACCGGGAACTGAACCCGGAACCTTCAGCTTTGCAGGCATTCGTACTGCGCCACATCAGCTGTCGAGACGAAGTTCCGAATGGAGGAGTAGGTATTGAACCCTTCCTTTTAAAGGAGAAAAGTTCAACCTTTAACAAGATTGAAACAGGGTCGGAAAGTGCCTGCCGGAGTGCCTACTCAACGTCAAAATAGATTACAATTACGTCAAGGAGGCGTCGCGCGTAAACTATGCTACGCAATACACAACAGATGGGGTGACATTTGTCTTAGTCTTGTTCGAGTGGGAAGCCCCTACCACGATATAACTTGGTTCTAAGAAGTAGCTGTCAACTTTCTACTAATTTACCTACCCTACCTTAACAGCCACAGAAGTCTTTTGCTGGACATATGCCTCCCCCTATTAGGGGGTATTGCCATACTCAACGTCAAAATAGATTACAATTACGTCAAGGTGGCGTCGCGCGTAAACTATGCTACGCAATACATAACAGATGGGGTGACATTTGTCTTAGCCTTGTTCGAGTGGAAAACCCCTACTACAATGTATAACTTGGTTCTAAGAAGTAGCTGTCAACTTTCTACTAATTTACCTACCCTACCTTACAACAGTCTAATGCCGGATATGTGCCTCCCCCTATCAGGGGGTATTGCCATACTCAACGTCAAAATAGATTACAATTACGTCAAGGAGGCGTCGCGCGTAAACTATGCTACGCAGTACTCAACAGATGGGGTGACATTTGTCTTAGTCTTGTTCGAGTGGAAAGCCCCTACTACGATGTCCTTGCCCACAGTATTTAACCATGTAACTTTATGGTTCCACAAAAAATTGTTACAAAGTAAGACTTAAATAAGCTAATTGCCTACCAGTCAACTTTTGAGAAATCCGCTGGGCAAGACCTATGGTTTGGAACAGAGAAATAAACGTTTGGCAAAGGTAGATCTGTGCATCGATAACTCAGTGGCAGAGCTGAGCGGTTTTCCCTAGAGTCCCGGGTTCGATACCCGGTCGAAACTGACTGTCGGAGGGTTACATGTAATGTATGTAGATAATGTAGACAAGAAATTCGTTTTCATGGGCTACAGCCCAAACGGCTGGGCGAATTTTGACATGTGAGGTGTCGTTAGATTCGTCTTACGGTAGTACTATTATTTATTCTGTGTGGTGAGGTGTCGTTAGATTCGTCTCAGCAGCGTGAGTGACATTAGCTATATTAAAAAGTTATAAATTCAAGATGGCGGTTTTTATGCAAGATACAACATTGAAATTACCGCAGTCAAGTTTTTGTTTTTTCATAAAATACAACTGCTTGTAGCTTGAAACTGCTGTATAAGTACCGTGATTCGTAATTCAGATCGAATCAGTACTTACAAGCTGTTTATATCTTTGCAAGGAACGTCTTTGGTAAGGGCGTAAAACCAATTATGTAGTTAACAGCCTACTTATTTGTTCATCCGAGTCTTGTCCATTATCGACTAAGTTGCCTGCTGATTATCAGGAAATCATTGCGTGGCTTGGGTACTAACACAGAGTAGACTACTATAAATAGCAATGCCAAAGAATACTAAATGTACCCACTAATTAGAGAGACGGCGAGCGAGGCGCCTTTACAGACGACCTATTCTATACCAGCGTCAATTATGACGCTTATTGGAAATAACTACAATTTCAGAGGTAGGTACCTAAAGAAGAGGTACCTAGATAATTAAGAAAATGGTTCCAACGACCGGCATATTACTTGCATTTAAATCAGCTCAGAATAATATGACGTTCTTGTAACAGATTGACCTGCATTTCGTCCTGTATTGGATCTAGCAACCCTGGCTATGTAAGAAGTGACAATCGCGAAAATCCTACATGGGGTCGAATGAACCTTTGTGAACTCTCTATTTTGTGATAGGTATAACTGTACCTAATACTTACCCTAAGCCTTTCTCGTTCTTTATAATCTAGGTTAAAAGACACCAGTATTTTTTATTAATCCATCATTTTGGTATCCGCTAATTGCTGATATTTTAATAGATACAGGTAGCAGTGTCAGTCACGCTACTCAAAAGAAACAAACGATATTTCATATAGGTAGTATGTCAACATCCGCCCATTCGTATAAACAGTAGCCCGTGAAAAAGAATTTATTTGTCCACATACATACCATAAGTATCCACATACAAATAAACTCTTGAAAAACATAACCCTCCTTTTTAGGCAGTCGGGTAAAAATTGAATGAAACGGACCTATTTCTTCTTTTTCTGGAAACCAAGGGCATTAAGTATAGAATATCAGACAAAGGATTTTGTATTTATAGAAAAACGTGTCAATTTGTCACGATTTTTTCAAAGGGGAGAAAACACATTAATATTAGAAAAGAAATGTTTGTTCATGCCGTTAATTTGGTAAAGAAATGTTTGTCATTGAATGACAAAGCGTATACTTCGATACACATGAAAAGGTACCCAAGATAGTTTTTTTCTACCTCTACACTTATTGTGTAGGTAGAGGCTAGACGGTAATTATATCCACTAACAATGACACACATTACACGACAAATTTTACCTTCAACACCGTAGCGGAGAGTTTAGCAAAAAAAAAGAAAGCCACAAGTAGATGTGTTAGAAAACAAAAACCCGACTGCGGTAATTTTAAAGTAGTATTTTGCTATAAAAATCCACCATATTGAATCTATAATTTTTTAATATAGCCAGTGTCACTCGCGCTGATGAGAAGAATCTAACGACACCTCATATGTCAAAATCCAACTATCCGTTTGGTTGGGCTGTAGCCCGTGAAAAAGAATTTTCTTGTTCACATACATACCTACATACATAATTACATACTCTCGAAAAACATAACCCTCGGCAGTCGGGTAAAAATCTATGCAAATCGAGCTAGAAAGCTGAAATTCTGCATAAAGGTAGTTCTTGAACTGATCGAAACTGGAGGGGGTGCGAAGCGGGCACCTACCCCTGTTTTTGCGAGTATTTATGGGTGCTTTTTTCTACTTTAAAATCACGGTGTATATGTTACAGTCAAAACCCTTAACCAGTCAATAACGTTAATGACTGGCAAAACCAGTCAATAACGTTATTGCCTAAGGTACTCAGTCAAAACCCTTATTGACTGATTTTGTCTAATAAAATCAGTCAATAACGTTATTGACTGACGTGCCTAGTCAAAACCCTTAATAGGTATGTCCTGGTTGGTCTTAGATCACCATCAGGACCGTTAGATGGTCGCTGTCGGGTTGGAAGTCTACTGTCTCGCTCGCCGGTTGTTATTCCATAAGGACATGCCCAAGTCGTAGACGGCTCTTCACTTATGTTGACGGCAACAAATACGTGGCCTCCCCTCCCAGGAGTCATAGACCTCCCGGTAGTTACTCGAGGACTCGGGCTCAGTGCCACCGGCGAGCGAAACAGTAGACTTTCACTCTGACTGCCTCCATCTTCTATCTTCTATAAGATGCATTTCAGTGAGCGTGCACAATCGCCCCACGACCTGATTATCCCCATTCCACCTCCGGGGATCGCGTCGCTGACTAGGATTACTCCTTTTATCAGCTGGTGAGATAGCAGACAAATGCGAGTCTATATTATTTAAAAAAATATATATCGATCCTGACGGTTATTATGCAGTAACCACTCCTACCCGCCGCATCGCACCGTAGCTCACCGCACCGTACTGCTACCCGCCGCATCGCTCATAATCTCACCGCAAATCAGTGCTACTCGCCGCATCGCACATCGAAACTCTCCGCACCGCACTGCTTTTCGCCGCATAGCACGTAAACTCACCGCAACGCCGTGCTACCCGCCGCATTGCTCATAATCTCACCGCAAGTCAGTGCTAACTCACCGCATCGCACTGCTACCCGCCGCATCACTCATAGTCTCACCGCAAATCAGTGCTACTCGCCGCATCGCACACCGAAACTCTCCGCACCGCACAGTTTTCCGCCGCAAAGCACATAAACTCACCGCAATTCAGCGCTACCCGCCGCAACATACAACAAAACTTCCCGCACCGCACTGCTTTCCGCCGCAAAGCACATAAACTCGCCGCAATTCACCGCTATCCGCCGCAACATACAACAAAACTTCCCGCGCCGCACTTCTTTCCGCCGCAAAGCACATAAACTCACCGCAATTCAGTGCTACCCGCCGCATCGCACACCGAAATTCTCCGCACCGAACTGCTTTCCGCTGCATTGCACATAAACACATCGCAACCCAGTGATACCCGCCGCATCGCACATAAACTCACCAAAACGCAATGGTTACTGCATAGTAACCGTCAGGACAGTTAGATTTTTTTTTCAAAACCCTTAATAGGTACGTCCGACCTGGTGGTAGCAACCTAGACTGTCTGGCTGGTCTGAGATCACCATCAGGACCGTTAGATGGTCGCAGCTAGAAGAAAGCCTACAGCCTCGCTCGCCGATTGAACTAGGCTGGAGCCTAACAACCACCGTCGTGAAGTCTATGTCATCTAGGAGGTGAAGCCACGTATACGCTAATGTCAGCATTAGATAGTGAAGAGCCGTCTGCGACTTGGGCATGTCCTCAGGAATAACAACCGGCGATCGAGACAGTCAGCCAGCCAGTCTAGGTTGCTGCTACAGGGGCAGAAGTACCTATTAAGGGTTTTGACTGGGCACGTCAGGCAATATCGTTATTGACTGCTTTTAATAGATAATGTTTGATTCCGAAGCTGATCTTAGCGCAGTGGAAGCAAATTAAAGTTATCTTAAAATCTAAAACTAAATGGTCGATCAGCCTCGGAACAACATTTGACTACGATTCGTAGTGCTCTTTACTATAGCTAAATAAAATAAATTTAATGAGAGAATTTTGTTCCGGAAAGTTTCCGGCCGAGAAATTCTTGTTTCCAAAATCTACTTAAACAGGGCCCAGCAACGAATTGCTTACCGAGCGAACGATGACGCCGTTTCTTTGTGAGTTTAAGTATGACAGGAATCAGGTATTCAGGATATTGTGGGGAGCACAGGAATAGGGAATAACCTAAACTCACGGCACTGGAACATCCGCTCGTTCTCGAACTCCTTTCCTCCAATCTGCACTATAGTTCACAGTTCGACATCACATAATGTTTTTTAACACAAATAACTAAAAGATTTCTCTCCGAATGAGAAATCGGCCCCGTTGGCCTCCAATCATTTATAATTAAAATACGTAGCTATCGGCAGCCACGACGCGAGCCAACGAAAAGTGAGGTTATATTCTGCCGGCGGTCGCGTGACTCTCAATCAAAGCGCCGGAACCAAAATCACTTGGTTCACTTCCCCACCGAACAGGGAAAACCACACGAGAAAACCGAAGGCACATTAAATTACACCATTTATAATTAATATTCGCATCAACGATGCGGGCGACGGCAGAGGACGTGACAAACAGAGCAGTGTTGCCAGCACCGCGCGCCCATTTTATACGAAAACTAAACATTCACCCGCCCCGGACCGACCCATCGGTCCGCTCTATGCATGGCAGGCGTGATAATGTAGCTACTGCTCGCTTAAGAACTGAATCCCCCACCTGAACTTCTGCAACTCGAGGAGTGCCATCACTACCCGGAAACAGGTTGAGAATGCGCCCCCGGCGCCAACGCAGTGGCGGTAGGTTGGCATCCTTAACCAGAACGAGATCCCCAATGCAGGGGGGTTCAGTCCTGTCCGTCCACTTAAGGCGTTGCTGCAGAATGTGCAAGTACTCAAGCGACCAACGCTTCCAAAAGTTTTGAGTCATTTGCTGCAACAACTGATAACGCGACAAACGATTGCTATTCACCTCCGTATAGGGATATTCCGGCAAGGCGTTAAGTGGGCGGCCAATTAAGAAATGCCCTGGCGTCAGGGCCTCTAAATCATTTGGGTCTGAGCTGAGCGGACACAAAGGACGCGAATTGAGTACAGCCTCAATTTTACAAAACACGGTCGCCAGCTCCTCGAAAGTCAAAATTGTTAACCCTACAACGCGCAACAAATGCGTCTTAGCGGACTTTACAACCGCTTCAAAAATACCACCCCAGTGAGGGCACGCTGGTGGATCGAACACCCAGGTAATGCCCTGACGGGAGAGGCCCGTGCTGATGGCTTCTTCGTTCTCCTTAAGAACGTTACAATTTCCTTCATACACCGATCAGCACCCTAAAGTTGGTACCACAATCCGACCTGATCAGCGCTGGTCGCCCTCGTCGCGACGTAAATCTCTCCAGCGCTGCCAAAAGGCCTCCGTAGATAGGTCGGCCACGAGCTCCAAGTGGACGGCCTTGGTGGCTAGGCACACGAACACGCACAAGTACGCCTTGATAGACTTTGCGTTCCGTAGGCGTGATGCCTTTACCATGAAAGGGCCTGCAAAATCCGTTCCCACACCTGCAAACGTCCAGGCCTCCGTCACCCGGTCCGGTGGGAGATCTCCCATCTGTGGCTGCATTGTGGCTGCCTTCAAGCGGTAACAAGGCAAGCACCTAAACACAACGCTACGTACCGTTCGTCGTCCCGATAAGATCCAGAACTCGCGCTGTAGGATGGCCAATAGCGCATTACAGCCCGCGTGCGAGTTTTTCTCATGACGATCCCTGACTAAGAGCTCAACTAAGGGTCCCCTTTTGAAGTAACAGTGGATGCCGAGCCGAAAAGGGCAGGCTAGCGTTCCGAAGTCTGCCTCCAACCCTGAGCATACCTTGCTCATCCAGGAATGGGTTGAGGCGCACAATTCCTCCCTTCAGCTTTCCACGTCCATCCCTGAGCAGCCTGACCTCCTCTTCAAAATGTTCCGCCTGGACGACTCTAACCAATGAGCATAGAGCCGCATTCCGCTCCGCAGGCGAGAGGACAGGTGTAAAGTTCCGTTCTGCTTGAGGCTTCCTGCAGTTGTTCACGAACCGCTTGATCCAACCTGTCACCCCAAGAAGTTTGTCGAGGAGCTATACCGTTCCAGCAAGAAAGCTGGGTTAGGCTTCGGTACGAGTTGCCCCACGTTCACTCGCAAACCTCGATCAGGTGGCCCAAGCGGCGCCCTGCACTCGTTGAATGGCCATTCCTGCGGCGACTCAGTCAGCCATTGAGGTCCCCACCACAGTGGGTGACTCACCAAATCAGGGCCCTGCACCCGCGCGAAGCGCAGTCCGCTGGGTTCCATTCTCCCGGTACGTGCCTCCACACTAACGGAGTTTCCGACCCCGTAATCTGTGACACCCGATTTGCCACGAAAACCTCAAGTGTATGTACCGACGTCTGCAACCAGCACAGAACTATCCGACTGTCAGTCCACGCGTACACCGTTTCATCCAAGTTGATGGTACCACGCAGATTGCAGGTTACATGATTTAGCAAGCGCGCTAGAAGAGCTGCCCCTGCCAATTCCAATTTGGGGATGGTCCATCTAGTTCTGACTGGTGCCACCTTACTTTTGGCCATAACCAGACGCACGTGCACAGTTCCCGTTGAACTTGCTGTCCGAAGGTATACAGCTGCCGCGTACCCTCGCTCCGAGGCGTCACAAAACCCATGTAGGGTAGCCTTACATCCCACCGATGGGACTAACTTGCGGGGTATCGCGATGTGCACAATCCCTGGTAAGGTGATCACAAACTTGAGCCAATCCTTCAACAACTCTCCGGAGAGTTGGTCGTCCCATCCTAAGTTGGCTAGCCACAACCTTTGTAAAAGCACTTCGCCATGAACGTAACCGGGGCGATCCATCCGCTAGGATCGAACGTTCTAGCGATTGTCGACAGTACCGACCGCTTAGTCCAAGTTTTCTCCAAAAGGTCGGGCTCGATCTTGTACGTGAATACGTCATGCGTTGGCCTATATTGCACCCCGAGGATGCCCAACGTGTTTGGATTGTCCGGGTTCTCAAAGAGGTGCGGGTCCTGATGGAACTCGCCTGGCAAACCGGCCAGGAGCTCTGGGCAACTGGACAACCATTTCCGCAACTCGTAACCTCCTGAACCCATGATCGCGATCAACTCGTCTCGTAGAATTAGCGCCTGCTCCACGCTATCAGCACCCGTGCAGATATCGTCCACGTAGACGTCGCGATCCAGTACTGCTGCGGCTCGAGGATATCTTACCCTTTCCTGTGCGGCCAACTCGCAGCGTACGTACTGCCAAATACGGACTTGGCTTAAGTCCATACGTCACCGTGTTAAGTTCGTATGTGACCATCGGCTCATCTGGGCTCTCACGCCACAAAATCAGCTGATACCGACGGTCATCCGGATGTATCATGGTTTGGCGAAACATCATTTTGACGTCTGCGACGAACGCTACCTGGTGTAACCGAAAGTCTGTGAGAATGTCCACAATGTCCCGGTTCAATTTAGGACCCGCGTGCAAACATTGGTTCACAGACACACCATTCGAGGTAGGAGCAGAACCGTCAAACACCACCCGTATTTTCGCCTCAGGTGACTTCAAGACAGCCAGGTGTGGAATGTAATAATGCTCGACACACCTCCAATCCAGGCTGGACACCGACATGTGGCCCAATTGAATATATTCCCGCATGAATTCTATATACTTCTGCCGAAGTGCTGGGTCTCGCCTCATCTTCCGCTCCATTCCGAGTAGTCTCCGTTCCGCGAGCTGTCGCGAACTACCTAAAGCGGGGCGGTTTGGGAGAAAAGGTAGCCTGGTCACGAATCTGCCTGACGGGCATCTCGCAGTGTTGTATTGATAGAACAACTCGCACTCGTCATCCTCTGGCTTCCGTCTGTCCGCCGTGGGCGGCTCTTCAGACTCCCAAAACCTCTGCAGCACCTCTGACAGCACACTACCATAGAGGACCGGATCCCCTTCTGGTAGGTCCTGAGGTCTCCAAACTGGGCCGAAAACAACATACCCCCCTGTGGTATCTACGGCCACCAAACCAGTTTCCTGGAGTACCTTCTTCCTACCGCACCATAATCTCCGAGGACGTCTGACCCGAGAAGTACGTCCACCGTACCAGGAGTATCAAAATCAGGATCAGCTAACTCCAATCCTGTGGTTAACCCTCGTACCGTTGGTGGTAACCTAACCTGAGGGAGTTTCCCAACCACTTCATCCAGCACCACGGCTGAGACTTGATAGCTGACCCTGTACATGTGCTACCTAATGCGATCTCAAAGTTCGTCTGACCCCGAATGTCAGGCACATTTAGGCCCCCGATGCCTACAGCTTCATCCTCACTTGGCCGTACATTTAGGCCTAGCCTACTCACCAGCTTACTCGATACAATACATCCCTGAGCCCCTGTATCCAGTAGGGCTCTTACTTGAATGGTCCGGCCACCGTATCCCCATACCCAAATCTTAGCCGTTGGCAAAAGTACCGTGATTGGACGGGAGCCGAAGCTGATGAGTAGGCGGCGATTACCTAGCGGGAATCTAAACGCGGTGAGGCCGCGTCCCGCGGGGTATCCTCACTACCCAAACCTGTGTATGGGTCCCACTCCTGCTGGTAGGGAGGTCTGCCCATAAAGGCCATGGCTGGAGTTCTATAGTACCCCGACGGCAAACGTCCGTACCGAGGTTGCGCCTGTAGCCGCGGGTACTCAGGCATAGGCGGGGGCATGCGTGGGTCTTGAGACCCAACCAGGTGGCTCAAGCCCGCAGAATACTGCATGTACCCTGGTGGCTGCCTAGTGCTCCCCTGACACCCGCCCGTTGAATCCCGTACCTGGGATGGGTGTCCTGGCCACGTTCCTGTGCCGCTCTTCCCCAATCCGGCACCTGCTGCCGTGGTGGGATCGTCCCCACGTCCTTGGGTGTGGGCTCCGTCTGTTGACGTCCCCTGCCTGTCCCTGTGACCGATGCGGAGGTGGGCTCCTCCTTGGAGGGGGTGGGGAGCGTTGCTCCCTCCCTTGGTGGGCAGGCTCCCTTCGCTGATCCGATCCAGCGCTGCCCCCGGCGCCTCCGGAGCGATTCATGCAGAGCAGCGGATGGTGTGCACCCTGGCAGTACCTACAGTTGGTGCTTGAAGGGCACTCGCACCTGATGCGGCCCCAGGCACCGAAAACACCAACGCCTCTGCTGTGCCACACCCCGTCTCCTCTGAATCCGCTGCGCAGCAAACTCCTGACACGCCGTTACCCTGTGGCCTGTCTCCCTGCAGTAGGCACACCCTGATTCCAATGCGATATTGTACCGCTTGGGTTGCCCACTGTTGCCTCCTCGCGCCGGTGCACCCGGCCGTTCCGGGTGGCGAGGGGCAGAGGTCTCCTTGAGGGGCTTCACCAGCCTGGACGTCCACTCGCCTGCTTTCGGCCTCGAGGAACGACTTCAGATCCTCGTAGGTCGGGAGGTGGTCCGAGGACTTGCCCCCATGTAGCTGCTCGAATCGAGCGACCATTTCGCTCGGCAGGCGGCGAAGCACTGTGTGGACCAAGATATAACCGTAGCCCGCCACTGGCAAACCCTGTCGCTCCAGTGCGCTGACCGCGACGCTGACTGGGTGGAAGATTTTCTCGCGGAGGTCCGTACCTCGCGTTATGGTTGGTATTGACAGCCACTGGTCTAACAGCCTGTCTACAATCAGGCGCTTGTTTCGATACCGGTCGGTAAGGATCTTCCACGCCACCTCATAATTGCTATCCGAGACAGCCAAATGCGTCAGCAATTCATGAGGCTCTCCATGTAGCCTGGACATCAGCTGAGCCATCTTGTACGCCGGCGTTATGTCCGTCCGTGTGTGACCACACTGCTATACAGGTCCTCAAACGCCGGCCAGTCGGCGTAATCGCCTGCAAAGACTGGAACCGTAACAGGCGGAAGTGGCACCTGTAATCCTTGTCCCACTTTACCACGGAATGGCTTTTCCTTTCCGTCACGTCGCCTAGATATGTCCGCAGCTGCCTGCGCAATGTCCTGTGCCAGCTCCAAGCACTGGCTTACATCGCCCTCAACCAGCTCCTTATCTTCAGGGTTAGGAGCTTCCTCAAGGAGCATGAGGCACTCTGTGAGGTGTTCCGACACAACCCGAACCCGTTCATCTGCCTGTAGTGCACTTTTCAAGAGCGCGTCCTCCCGATCCTCGCGGCCGATCATTGCCGCTGTGGTAGTAAACCACCTTAATTCTGTCTTTATAGCAGCCTTATACCTGGCGATCGGGGGAGCCATGGTACCAACTTTTACACACTCGACTTAATAAAAACGAAAACCAATAAACAAATACCACAAAATAAATGTTAGTTGACTGGCCTAGACCTTACCGATAAGGTACCGTTCACTAGGCAAACAATACAGTCACAAAAAAACCGAAACAATATTTTCCAAAATTAATAAAATATGTGGGTAATATAAAAACACGCTTAATACTAAATTACGGCTAACTATGTTGCAATAAAGCAACCACGCTCTGCTACCAAAAATGTTTGATTCCGAAGCTGATCTTAGCGCAGTGGAAGCAAATTAAAGTTATCTTAAAATCTAAAACTAAATGGTCGATCAGCCTCGAACAACATTTGACTACGATTCGTAGTGCTCTTTACTATAGCTAAATAAAATAAATTTAATGAGAGAATTTTGTTCCGGAAAGTTTCCGGCCGAGAAATTCTTGTTTCCAAAATCTACTTAAACAGGGCCCAGCAACGAATTGCTTACCGAGCGAACGATGACGCCGTTTCTTTGTGAGTTTAAGTATGACAGGAATCAGGTATTCAGGATATTGTGGGGAGCACAGGAATAGGAATAACCTAAACTCACGGCACTGGAACATCCGCTCGTTCTCGAACTCCTTTCCTCCAATCTGCACTATAGTTCACAGTTCGACATCACATAATGTTTTTAACACAAATAACTAAAAGATTTCTCCGAATGAGAAATCGGCCCCGTTGGCCTCCAATCATTTATAATTAAAATACGTAGCTATCGGCAGCCACGACGCGAGCCAACGAAAAGTGAGGTTATATTCTGCCGGCGGTCGCGTGACTCTCAATCAAAGCGCCGGAACCAAAATCACTTGGTTCACTTCCCCACCGAACAGGGAAAACCACACGAGAAAACCGAAGGCACATTAAATTACACCATTTATAATTAATATTCGCATCAACGATGCGGGCGACGGCAGAGGACGTGACAAACAGAGCAGTGTTGCCAGCACCGCGCGCCCATTTTATACGAAAACTAAACAGATAAAACCAGTCAATAAGGGTTTTGACTGAGGCCCTTAGGCAATATCGTAATTGACTGGATTTTCCAGTCAATAACGTTATTGACTGGTTAAGGGTTTTGCCTGTAACATATACATATAATAAAGTTGTAGAGGGTCGAAAGTCTGTACATAGAAGATTTTCGAAAAAAAACTGTTTGGTGATACTTAAAATTGATAACAGAACACGTTTCAGCAATTTTTAGATTTTTTTTCTGTTTAGATGTTTATCTGTTTCTCTGTTTCTCTGTTTAGATGTTTGTATGTGAAAGCATCACGCAAAAACGACTGAACCGATTTTGATGCAAATTATACCAAAATGTTGGGAAAGTTACCGACCAGGTTATAGGCTAAAAAAATCAACCCCTAAAAGGGGGGGTTGCCACTATACTTGAAATAAGTTTGCACGGAAATCGATATTGCCTTTTGGTAGAGCAATAAGTACCTATAAGTTGAAAAAAAAAACTGAAATTATTTCAAGGGGTGAACCAGTCCATGAAACTGAACAACTTTCCCCGCGGAACATAGGTCAAAAAATAAAAATAAAAATTTGCTCCCCCGTACAAACTGACCCTGCCGGCCAACCCATTTTGTATGGGAGGTCCAATTTTTTCATATTTCGACCTATGTTCCTTAGAAAGTTGTCCAGTTCCCTGGACTGGTTCACCCCTTAAAAATTTGTATGGGAGTGAAAAGGCAGGTTTTTTCATATGTTCCTTGGAGATTTAGTTTCTCGAACCGGTTCACCCCTTACTATATTTGTAATTGTTTTTTTTACATCATATCGGACTCGATATTCGAACACGTATGCCAACATAAAAATATAGCAAAATAAAAAACCGGAAAAGAACATGTCAGACACGCCCACAAACAGGGTTTCGTAGTTAATCAGGGTAATCAGCGTTACTTAAGAAATCAACTTTGTTCCTGGTTTGTTTGTAGGTGTATGGTTACCAACCGAAAATTCAAAATCTTTTATTTTTCTTAAATCTTTTAGTTTTATTTTATTTTTCTTAAATCTTGAGTGGCACAGTATCCAAAATAGTTTTTAAAGTAACTTCAGATTGAGAAATTATTCCACAGTCTATTCAAATATTTAGCGTTTATACCTTACTAGCTGCCCGTCAGCGGTTTCACCCCCTGCAACCTAATCCTCCGGGAAATCCGCGGGAAAAAGCAACTCGCCAGGAGATGTCGCTGTTAGCTTTCGGCGAAAACATTTAAAACGCGAATCGGCTCAGCCACCTTTGCAAAAATATTGGAATATGCGTGATCACATAGGAATAAGACATTTTCCCGTGGTAAAAAGTAGCCTACGTGTTATTTTAGATACTCTTCTATATTTGTGCTATATTCCATGTCAATCTAATCAGCCGTTTTAGCGTGATGTTGTAACAAACACACACACAAACATCCGCCTTTATAATATTAGTAGGATTGGGAGGAGAAAACGTAGGTACCCCACTTCATATAGCAGGCGGTTATGACGGGCGTGAATGAAACTTTTTGTGGTTTGTATCTATGTCATTTGACCATTTTCTCCGCAGTTATAAGACGGATTGGATAAAACTTTTTGTGTTGGTACCTATAGCTACCAGCTATCATCACTTCATCACATTACAGAAAATCACTCATTCGCGCGCATTCAAAGATGGTTGATTTGGTATCTATTATAAGCTGTGGAGTACCTGATATACATAGAAGTATAAACAGAAGTAAGTACTAAATACGGTATCAATGAAAAATCTTTACGACTTGATAGGCTGCTCCTGTAGTGTTATTAATTTAGGTACCTAATGTATAAAAAAAGTGTACATACCTTCACAAATCACTAATGAGAAAACAAAAACAGAAGTGCAATAAGTAAGTAGAAGACATCATGGGTCAAGCAGCTGGGCTTGCTCTTTCACATAAAAATAATAAAGAAACGTCGGTTTTAGTAGTGTAACTGACTATTATATCATCAAGATGTAACTCAAGAGTTCAGACTTCGAAACTCGGCTTCGGCTTTGCCCTTCATAGACAATAGTAACAAACCCAAATCGACGGTAGTCCGGGGTTCCTCCAGATTATTCCATCATCATCGTCATCGTCATAACCATCATCATCATCATCTGCTTGCCCTTATCGTACCAATCGCGCATAAAATACTAACCATGAGACAAAGAAAGAAAATGCGAACTCCCGTGACCGGTACAATATGTGTAAAAATGGCATAAAAATCATGTTTGTTGTATGGGAGACGCAACGGCAACAAAAATACAACATCTGTAATTTTTTAAATTTTAACTGTCTTACTTTTAAGGAATATGAGATAGAGATAGAGATAAGCCTGATAACCGACAGACAACAAAGCGAAGTTTCAGTAATAGGGTAGACTTTAGGTACGGAACCCTTAAAATAATGTGGGTGGGTATTAAAATAAGTAAACAATGAATATCAATATCACACTACCTATTTCTGAAAATGTAATCTGTTAGTGTGTGTGACCAACCTCACGAAAAAAGAAGACCTACCTGACCCAAAAACCCCAGAAACAACCTTATGACCACAGAATATATAATAGTTTATGACGCCGCAAAATTAGAAGAGCAAACACCACCCAAAATGAGAAGGTGCAAGGAAGATAAAGAAGTCAATCTGTCTGTGTGGTATACCTAATTGTGCATGAATCACTCAAAAAGTTGGCGATATTTTTTGATGTTTGGTATGGTGGAAGATAAACGTCCTGATCATATTTTATGATTAGTGAGAACCCTTATTAGCACTGGAGGACCTGTCTGTCTGCTTACCTGACGGAACACCAAGAGCTTCGCAAAACTTTAAGAGACACGAAAAAATCTGTATTGAAAAAGTTGTTTTGCATGATGTGCCGCTTTTGTTGGCTCATAAACTTCTCTTGGCGAAACGAAGTTCGCGGGCACCAGCTAGTTACCTAAATAAAACGCTTCATTTGAATAAAAGTAAATACAAATACTAAACTTTTTTGCCACTTGGTACCGAAATTTGGCTTTGTAGCTAGAAGTGCAAGTTGCAGACGCTAACCTCCCCAATACAGTTATTTGAGAATGTACGAACATTGATGATAAAAATCAAGAGGAATGTTGTTAAGTTATCTAAGTAAGGTATCGTCTTAGTAAGCTCACCATATCGACACCTGATTCGAAGAACATTGTAACTCAAAAATGCAAACTTTACAGGGGAGCCGTTTGAAGATTTTGGTATCGGTTTTTGAACGTTAAAATCTTTTGAGTAATGCAAATTTCATAAGTTTTGTGTGATTTTAGCATAAAAATGTTTGGTCTTTTAGGGGAAAAATACCATTTATTTCATAAATCATCAGAAACCCCAGAAAAATCGCTTTTTCGTTGAGTTACAATGTTCTGATATTGTGATACTAATAATTTTGAGTCTTAAAATCATTGTAACTGTATGTTACAAAATTATACTTTTAAAATGAGATGACGAATCATAATCTGAATAACATTGTAAATTTACTTACAACCATAATTTTTTGCATATAGTCAAACAAAATTTGCTACAAAACATTGTAATATGTTGTTACAAACCGATCTTCAACATGATTTCTAAGAAAATTTTCGTTATAATATTGTAAGAAAGAAAAACGAGGTTAAAAGTAGTAATAATGTGATTGAAATTTTGTGATTTAATTTGTTTTTATTAATTTAATTTTCTTAACAACAATTCTGAAGGAAGATTTCTATAAGAAAAACAGTTACTTCATCTGAAATAGCTATGTATGTGTGTTTTTCCAGATATTAACTTACACTACGTAAAACATTAATCATCATTGGCCTCATACGTCTGTGTCAGATGATTTATTCAGTGTCTGAGGCAAGATTTTTCATGGCTGTATAAGCCGATGCGGGAGCGGCATGGCTTTTTGCACGCTCTCTACAGAAACTGCGTTGCCTGTGCCGCAATTATGGAAAACGCAGGGCTGCCCAGGACCTGCGCCACTCTCTCGGCCTTCCTGGCTGACTCCACAGGAACGACGGGTCGATACGTGCGGAGCCAGGTCGGCTGCAGGAGTTTGCCGCACGATTTATTACCAGTCACTCGTGCCTGACGGAGACCCCGTTCCGGGTTTTTGTGTGGAGTTTTCTTTCTCCAGGACCCTGATCAGCTTGGGTTGAATTTATCCCTCGGTCGCCTCTTACAACCCCCACAGGAAGAGAGGGGTGGTGCTTTTCTACTCTGCCGGCACCATACGGCTGCAAAACATTAATAGCTTCACAGATATACTACGAACTGTTATGACTAACAAGCTATACTTATTGAAAGAAACTGTTGCAGTCAACAAACAGGAAAATAAATATGGCGCAAGTGGTGATACTCTACATTGAAAGCCAGGACAGAAATCCGTCACGAGTACGTATTTTATGATTTCGTTATGTCTTAAGGCCAGAACATTTCACTAACGTGTGCTTTCTACGCTCACGTAGGTGCTAACATAAGAAACTGTGCATAAAAAAGAAGTTGTACAGTGACCCACAGAGCTTGCCATGCTCGATATTAAACTTCAAGATTATATCCGAAATACTGAAATCTGATGCCGTGTAAAAATGAAAAATGTACGTAAAAAGATAACTAAGCTCAACAGGGTGCGGGCAGAAATTTGCTAGATGTGAGAAACACCAAGGCACTGACTAAGTGACAGCTAAGGGACGGAAAGTGGCTAATAGGCAGATCGTCGGCCCGATGTTAAAATAATAGAATAATATTACAGATGTGTTTTAATTAAGTAATGTTAATGAAGAGTGCAATTTAGCATGCCGCCTTGTTGAACTATTTTTTTTCGTTTTGTTTATTTTTTTATTTGTGCAATGAATGTTGGAATCAATTCACATTTTGTGATATTTTGATAGCTTCATTTAACTTAGTGAGCAGATTGTGTGCTATATGGAGAGGATCACAAAGAATGACACAGCAAAGAAGTGTCATACTGGATTTGGAGAATGTTATTTGTTTCACAAACAGTAAAATATAACGAGGCTAGGTTAGGCAGGCTAGGGTAGCATGCTGGATGGCATTATCATAAATTTTTTTTTATCTCCATTTATCCATTATCCTGAGAGGCTGAAGTGAAAATGAAACATTTTTTATTAATTTTACTCCTCCTCGTACGGTGTTTCATACTTTAAAAAAAGAGGAGCCATCTTTGGCGTAAATTGTTTAAAACGTACTAAAAATCGTATGTGAAACTGTTGCAGTCAACAAACAGGAAAATAAATATGGCGCAAGTGGTGATACTCTACATTGAAAGCCAGGACAGAAATCCGTCACGAGTACGTATTTTATGATTTCGTTATGTCTTAAGGCCAGAACATTTCACTAACGTGTGCTTTCTACGCTCACGTAGGTGCTAACATAAGAAACTGTGCATAAAAAAGAAGTTGTACAGTGACCCACAGAGCTTGCCATGCTCGATATTAAACTTCAAGATTATATCCGAAATACTGAAATCTGATGCCGTGTAAAAATGAAAAATGTACGTAAAAAGATAACTAAGCTCAACAGGGTGCGGGCAGAAATTTGCTAGATGTGAGAAACACCAAGGCACTGACTAAGTGACAGCTAAGGGACGGAAAGTGGCTAATAGGCAGATCGTCGGCCCGATGTTAAAATAATAGAATAATATTACAGATGTGTTTTAATTAAGTAATGTTAATGAAGAGTGCAATTTAGCATGCCGCCTTGTTGAACTATTTTTTTTCGTTTTGTTTATTTTTTTATTTGTGCAATGAATGTTGGAATCAATTCACATTTTGTGATATTTTGATAGCTTCATTTAACTTAGTGAGCAGATTGTGTGCTATATGGAGAGGATCACAAAGAATGACACAGCAAAGAAGTGTCATACTGGATTTGGAGAATGTTATTTGTTTCACAAACAGTAAAATATAACGAGGCTAGGTTAGGCAGGCTAGGGTAGCATGCTGGATGGCATTATCATAATTTTTTTTTTATCTCCATTTATCCATTATCCTGAGAGGCTGAAGTGAAAATGAAACATTTTTTATTAATTTTACTCCTCCTCGTACGGTGTTTCATACTTTAAAAAAAGAGGAGCCATCTTTGGCGTAAATTGTTTAAAACGTACTAAAAATCGTATGTACATACATGAAGGCATTGTTTGGCTTACTACAATTGTTTTTAAACCAGTTTTGTTGCTAATAATTTGATATTGAATAAGAAAGTTTTAAGAAATTTGGTGACATACAAATATAAAATATAATGTGGGATTCAAATGTAAGCACGAGACGTTATTTTATGAGAAGATTGTTCATGAAACATTAAAATGATTCGTGAAAAATATGCGCCCGTATAACTAACATTGATATAAATACATAAAAATTAAATTTTCTATGTCGAAATTGTAAAAGATTGTTTTATTGTGGTGAAAATATATAAAAAAAATCTAGATATGGCAAAGAAAAGGTCAACCATTTGAAATACTACTTAAGAAAACACTTTCATTTTGTAGAAATAACGTTGTAACTTGTTTTACTAGCGCTGAAAACTGCTTCTTTTTGTAGTCAATCGGATAAAAGTTTAGAGTTATAACATTGTATCAGCATAAATAATGCCTTTAGATGTTGATTTATTCAAGTCAAAAACATTGTAACTAGTGTATACAATCTTCTAACTACGAAAAGTTGATAACATCATAAAAATTGCAGTATTGTAACTTTAATTGCAGTCTTTTAATGACTAAAAGTTGTGAAAAGCTGGAAAAGTGTACTTTGGAAAACCTAGTAATAGGTTACCTAGGACCATGTTTTATACATCAAAATGTGCGTATTGGAGCGTGGAATCCAAATAAACAATAGTTATATAACATTGTAACTATGGTTTACAATGTTCTTAGAATCAGGTGTCGATATTACCTATCGACTTTCAGTTTCATGGTAAAAGATTAAACGAAGCCAACTTCTTTTTGAAAATTCTATCGTCTCTTATACAACCAAATAATTTTCCACTGATATTTCGCTATGTCTACAAGAAAAAATTTTGAGTATAAAACAGCGATGTATTGCAGTGTAGCAATGGTGGCTGACGCCATCTTGTCTCAGCCCAGATTGGATCTTTTGATTTAACTTTGTGGGTTTTTGAGAAACTCGATAATGCCTCTAATCTGACCATTTATTTTCTTTCAGACTGATGAGAATTCTTCAGTTGTTGGATGTTATCAAGATCCTCTTTCGGACTTCAAAACTTTTTCGCTTTTGAAACTAATCGAAGCTAATGAAGCAAGCTTTGATGATCCAAGTGATTGCAAGTAAGGGTCAGCGCAGATCTAGTTATAGATAAGTGGTAAATTGATAATGAACAGTATCGCAATAAAAAAAAAGTAAGACGATATTGGTCTGGTCACGGAACGGTTCGCGTGAATACCGGACCTGATGGCACATAGGTATGCCATCCAATATCGACTTTACTAATTACTAGGCATGTCTAGTTGTGCTGCATATGCGCTGACTCTTACTCCTACGATGTCTTAAATTTCATTTGAGCTATGTTTCTTAAATCATAAACTTTAGAAACCAGGGTTCATTGGTTTGTTCTTCGACAACAACCTTGAATAATATCTTGGACTCCCCCTTTCAACATTAATTCACATTTGCTTTGTCAGCTTAAGACGAGGTTGTTGACTTGCCACGGCTAGACGACAAATATTTACGTAAACCATATAAATGGGCATCTTTAGTCTTCAAAGCATCTGGGGGCACGGCAGTGCCCCCACCAAGTCGAGCTGAAAGCGGCACGGCCGTACCATCCTTTTCTCGAACCAGTTCAGGCCATTTTTGACCCCCCCATAACTCCCTTGTCGATAAGTTTAGAACCCTCATTTCAAAATATCTTATCAAGCACTACATAGACACGATACATTTCAACGTTCATCTAATTTATGCCAGTAGTTTAGAAGTTATAGTTAGTCAAAGTTTCTTAATTTTCTGCCTGACTGACTGACCGATCATCAAAATTCTAAGGTACTTCTAGCAGACTGAGGAGCTTGAAACTTAGAATACACCTTGTATTTAGTGTATGAATAAAGGGAAACTATAACATTCTGCAAATTCGGTTGCAACCGCATAACTAACTTTGTATTTCCATACAAATGTATAGGATTACAAGGTTAACTTTGCGGATGGGCTTTGAGGAAATCTGTAGCTGAGGCTCAAGAAGTAGTTCCAGATAAGAGAAAGAGGAAGACTATCTACAAAAAGAAATGAGATCCCACCAAAAACATTTACTTGTAAAAAGAACCAAGTCTCGCCTCTCAGTTCATCTACTGTAAAAGTTGTGAGATCCATGTTTTATTTTATTTTTATTTTATTTAAAAGACGAACACAACAGATTACAATCATAACAAGATAAGCTTAAATAATAAACCTTAGACTATGATCCAGATTGAAATCCAATATAGTGTACGTACAGCTAAACATGCAATTAACTGTGGATAAATTTTTTAAAGTAGGTAAGGTAAGTATATAAGTATGTATACAAACAACTCAAATAAAGGATCTGTGCAGCTTAAAATTAGGAAATTTATCTGAAAAAATATATAAATACAATTGTGCAAACCTGGTTTAATGTTTGCCACTAATGTGATGCCAAGTCGGTTATTGATTTATTCAAGGACTACTTCAGGGAACTTTCATCTTAAGCTATTGCGTAATTAGGTAACAGACATCATCTTACAGTAACTATATCGATATTTAAAAACTTTTATATTTACAATAACTAGAATGACTTGGCAATCGCACACTATTTGCTTGTGAGATACGATGGTCTAGTGCGATGGCCGGGTCATTCTAGTTATTGTAAAAAAGTTTTTTTGCGACTGAGAATTTGTTAAGAAACTAAAAAATTTAATGGGTAGGTATACGAGTGAAAATGTCGCTTGTGTTTAGTAATAAAATTAATCAGATGGTTACAGTATTTATTCCTAGTAGAACAGCATTACCGCATTTCTAAGCAAGTGTATCTGAATATAGGACAAAACGAAGGAATTAATCAAATGAATGGACATGCAGCAACATTTTTGTGAATGCAACGTATTGCACTACGTTCGCCATTCCGCCTGCCAAGCTTCGTGATGGCAAATACCCTTCACCAAGGGAAGAACTAAGTATGTCCAGTAGCAGTCTATTTTGGCTTTTGATGATTAGTGTAAGAGCTGTCTCTTTGAAAACTTCTACCTAGGGTGCATGCAGGTTATGACACTGAACAACTTTTCCCTAAGAAGATATGTCTGGAAGTGACAAAGAAACGATCTGCCGTTCAAAAGCACGATCAGGTACAGTTTATTTTTGTTTCCTGAAATATTTTTGTTCTAATGTGAAATTCTTGAGTTTTATGGTCTGAATCCAACGTACCCGCATCTATCCCAAGAGCTGTTCCTTGTTACACCCTGTATTTCGGTTTCAACTCAATACCTCCATTAAAGAATCTAGCTTTTCTTGCCACTTTAGCTTTTTCGCACACTTGGCTCCGAAAATATTCAAGACCACCTAAATGTACCCGTAAAGTGAATCCAGCTAAATATATTCAGTATTCTATTTGCGGGACGTGCACAACTTATGCTCGAAGGCGTATCCGTTTCTCAGGCCATGATGTACAGTCGCATGTGGACGCAATTTCGATGTATCAGCGCACAAACCCGGTATAAACTATTTGCTGCATTCGAAAATACCTAAGGAATCACCGGCACATTTCTAAATTGAAATTTGGAAAGCTCCGTGCAGCGCTCCGGTAGGCCTAGATGCGCCTTGTGTGATACTGGGCAAATTTTTCCGCCTTTATTCCATTATTGTCATTAGTTCAATTATGCAGTTTTCTTTATGACGACAGAAACGTCGTTGTATCATTATCTTAATTATCATTGTTAGGTAAGGCTTCAATTCAATGCATGCATTTAAATAAATCTTAATAGGTATTACAGCTAGTTTAGCTTTTTAACACATGTTTCAGCTCCAAAATATTCACTGAAATGAACCTTAGCTAAATAATTATAATTCAGTACCAATTCTATTTGCGGAACGTGCACAACTTATGCTCCAAGGCGTATCCGTTTCTCAGGCCATGATGTACAGTCGCATGTGGATGCAATTCCGATGTATCAGCGCACAAACCCGGTATAAACTATTTGCTGCATTCGAAAATACCTAAGGAATCACCGGCACATTTCTAAATCGAAATTTGGAAAGCTCCGTGCAGCGCTCTGGTAGGTCTAGTTGTGTGATGATAATAATGTGCTGAAAATACTACGTCTGTGAAAATTTTAACTTTCTAACTTCAACGGTTTATGAGATACAACCTGGTCACAAACAGACAGACAGCGAAGTCTCAGTAATAGGAATCATTTTCACCATTTGGGTACGTCACCCTAACTATTACGGTTTATGAGATGCAGCCTAGTAACAAACGGACGGACAGACAGCGCAGTCTCAGTAATAGGGACCTTTTGGGTGCGGTACCCTAAAAATCTTGCTATTCCCGCCACTTTAGCTTTTTACCTCCAAAAATATTCAGCAAATGTAAAGTGAATCCAGCTAAATATATTCAGTATTCTATTTGCGGAACGTGCACAACTTATGCTCGAAGGCGTATCCGTTTCTCAGGCCATGATGTACAGTCGCATGTGGATGCAATTCCGATGTATCAGCGCACAAACCCGGTATAAACTATTTGCTGCATTCGAAAATACCTAAGAAATCACCGGCGCAATTCTAAATCGAAATTTGGTAAGCTCCGTGCAGTGCTCTGGTAGGTCTAGTAGTGCGATGAGATAATGTGTTGAAAATATTACGTCTGTGAAAATTTCAACTCTCTAAAACTATAACGGTTTATGAGATACAATCTAGTCACAGACGGGACAGTAGTAGGGTTACGATTTCCCCTTTGGGTAGCGCACTTTAAAAATCTTGTTATTCCAGCCACTTTAGCTTTTTAGCTCCAAAAATATTCAGTAAATGTACTAAAGAGGATCCAGTTAAATATATTCAGTATTCTATTTGCGGAACATGCACAACTTATGCTCGAAGGCGTATCCGTTTCTCAGGCCATGATGTACAGTCGCATGTGGATGCAATTTCGATGTATCAGCGCACAAACCCGGTATAAACTATTTGCTGCATTCGAAAATACCTAAGAAATCACCGGCACATTTCTAAATCGAAATTTGGAAAGCTCCATGCAGCGTCTTGGTAGGTCTAGTTGTATGATGAGATAATGTGCTGAAAATACTACGTTTGTGAAAATTTTAACTCTCTCACTATAACGGTTTATGAGAAACGGCCATGACAGACGGACGGACAGACAGCGAAGTCTCACTAATAGGGATCCTATTTCAACATTTGAGTAAGGCACCCTAAAAATCTTGCTATTCCCGCCACTTTAGCTTATTAACTCCAAAAATATTCAGTAAATGTACCTCAAAAGTGAATCCAGCTAAATATATTCAGTATTCTACCTCTATTTGCGGGACGTGCACAACTTATGCTCGAAGGCGTATCCGTTTCTCAGGCCATGATGTAAAGTCGCATGTGGATGCAATTTCGATGTATCAGCGCACAAACCCGGTATAAACTATTTGCTGCATTCGAAAATACCTAAGGAATCACCGGCACATTTCTAAATCGAAATTTGGAAAGCTTCGTGCAGCGTCTCGGTAGGTCTAGTTGTATGATGATATAATGTGCGATATAGCCTTGTGACAGACGGACAGACAGCGAAGTCTCAGTATAGGGGTTCCGATTTCGGCCTTTGGGTACGGCACCCTAAAAATCTTGCTATTCCCGCCACTTTAGCTTTTTACCTCCAAAAATTTTCAGTAAATGTACCCGTAAAGAGAATCCAGCTAAATATATTCAGTATTCTATTTGCGGAACGTGCACAACTTATGCTCGAAGGCGTATCCGTTTCTCAGGCCATGATGTACAGTCGATTGTGGATGCAATTTCGATGTATCAGCGCACAAACCCGGTATAAACTATTTGCTGCATTCGAAAATACCTAAGTAATCACCGGCGCATTTCTAAATCGAAATTTGGAAAGCTCCGCGCAGCGCTGTGGTAGGCCTATTTTTTGTTACAAGGAGTACTGTACAGTTGTTTAGTAGGTAGTGGCGCCCACAACCTTACCCCTTTACCCGCTTATTCCTGTGTCGATTATATGAACCCGACCGTTTTCTTTAGGCAATAACATGGCCAATATTATAAGATGGCTTGGATCTGATTCCTTGTGATTTTTTAAGTCTTTGATGAATTTTACTCCATAAATAAAACGTCAATTGTCTACAAAATAACATACCCAAATATTTCAAGCGAGATTTAAGTCCACGACTTGTAGAGGTAGGTATCAATGGTGGGTTTGAAACCTACCCAGCCTTGGATTCAAACCCACACTGATTTGCATATATTTTCAATAAAAATATTGCTATCAATCCAAAATAAAAATTCAATCGCATCAAAAGACCGTCGCAATATTGAATGCGTTTAGATCGCTTACATATTTTCTTTTCTATCTGTTTCAGATAATAGACCTGCCAATGTCATGCACGTTCTAAAACCCCGCCAGGCGACGTGATCCGTTCCCGACACACTATCAGAGGCACTCGCCTCGATTCGAACAGGACTTTTCTTGGCTAATTCTAAGATGCTTTCAATCGACTAATCTTGTATTTTAAACTCGACGTCGGTGTATTACGAATGCTATCTCCAGGAGTTTGCCGTGTGGTGCCGGCTTAGAATAGCGTCACTATACTATACTATTACAGCCACAACAGTCCACTGCTGGACATGGGCCTCCCCCGTATTGGGGGGTATTGCCATACTTACCACGCTTGGCAGGCGGATTGACGAGCGCAGTGCAAGATGTTTAATTCACAGGGAACGCTGCTGCCCATTCCCTGGATAATTATCTCTTAGTCGCTTTTTACGACACCCACGGGTAGAATTGGGGTGATGCTATTCTAAGCCGGCATCACACGGATCACACCGCATATATTTCCCGTGGGTGACGTAAGCCGCGACTATGGGATTTGAGAGTTGATGCGTATTGCAATTTTAGGCGATAGGTTGACAACCTATCCCTACCTATGATGATACACAGTTTTCTGAATTACTGTTAAACTTTTGTTAAACGTGGTGTAAATGCCCGTTATTTACGGCCGTCTTCACGTCATCTCATGGCTCTTTTCTTTTTACTTATTTAAAAACTAGCTTTCCGCCTCGTAGCTTCACCTGCAGCTAAGTAGCAGAAGAGGAAATGAAATATTTCTCAATTGTAAAAAGTAGCTTAAGCTAACTATACTTACCTACACACAAAATCATAGCAAAAACCGCATTTTTGTAACGTAAAAGAAGGACACACAAATAAACACGCTTTCACATTTAAAATATTATAATAATTCGGATAGTCTCGAAGTGTAGCAAGCTGAAGTGGCAGTGGGCTGGTCACATTTGTCGTAGAACCGATAGAGTTATCGGGTTCTCGAATGGAGGCGACGGCTCCGCAAGCGTAGCGTTGGACGCCCCCCGGTCACATGAACCGATGACTTAAAGACAGCGGCTGGTAGCAATTGGATGGTGAAAACGGGGGATCGTGTGCGTTAGGATCGTGCCTTGTGGCGTGTCCTAGGTGAGGCCAATGTCCATCAGTAGACTGTTATGGGCTGATGTGATGTGATAGCTTTGGAAGTGTCACGTTCGAATCGAGTCTGCTATTTGGATATTTTATCGCGCCCGGAACAGCATTACGTCGTGTTCCGTTGCGGGGTGACACATTCGCCGTTTTACAGCGTTTTTACTGCTAACTGAAAATCGTCTCGGCCTAAAGAAACTAGTTTCCTAGTTTCTAGTTTCTATTGGGTATTCTAAATTCAACGGAGACGGCTGAATTGGATTTTCGTAGACGGGTCTTACTCCTGCACGACGTAGCAGGCGTAGCAAATATCCTTGTTTAATTTTATTGTGTTTGGGCAGCAAGTATATTGTACATTTTGACGTTCCCAATACGAATCTAATAATTTCTCCAATTTCAGAGTAAACACAGAGTTCATTGATAGGTCGTTTACAGAGTACAGAGTTCATTGCTATGAAATCTTACGTAAATAAAGGTTGTTATAAACTTGAGCCTACTGTTTCTAGAATTACCTTTATTAAATCAGCTACTATTCATATTAATGTAAAGCCGATCATTTGGCTTTAGGTGAAACTTCAGGCATTTAGAATCTGGATGAGCCCAAAGTTGGTATATTTATTTACCCAGCCTTTTAGAGACTTCTCGTCCTGGGTGGAATACATTGCGTACCTAAAACAAAAGAGGAAAAATGTATAGCTACTTGGTGGTACATACAATATCACGCCTTTATGCTTTTCGGGGTAGGCAGAGCGATAACATCCATACAAATACGGTCGCTATCGCCACGTCGGACAAAATTATATTTGAAGACAGTTTCAGATAAATCTTACGACAACTATGGGAAAAGAAATGGGGCAATGCTATTTTAAGCCAGTATTAGTACTTAAGTATAATAAGTCATACTTTCTTATAACTTACTGATAGGGCTCATATGCCGTGTGATGCCGGCTTAGAATAGCATCACCCCAATTCTACCCGTGGGTGTCGTAAAAAGCGACTAAGGGATAATTATCCAGGGAATGGGCAGCAGCGTTCCCTGTGAATTAAACATCTTGCACTGCGCTCGCCAATCCGCCTGCCAAGCGTGGTGAGTATGGCAATACCCCCCAAATACGGGGGAGGCCCATGTCCAGCAGTGGACTGTTGTGGCTGTTAAGGTAAGGTAAGGGCTCATAGAATCCATGATCTTCTTGCCCTTATTCCAAATCATGTTTTGTTAGAGCACAAAAAGGTTTGACAGTGTTTTATGACCAGCAGCCTGCCTGACGTCAACCTTCTTTGGGAATGCTATTTGTTGGTTGTATCTCCGTCACACTGCGGTTGACCATATAGTCTAGTAACTAACGTCACAACTATTCGGATTGACCCATGAAGCTGAAAATCGGCATGTAGGTACTTCTTGACCTCCTGATCAAAATTAGACATGGAGCCCAGCGGGCTCCACCCCCCCTTAACCCTTTACCACCCCCCTCCTTTACAAGGTGTAACTCTTGAAGTAATTGATTTGGAGGGTAGTTTTTTATTTCGTATCGTGCGTAAAACTCACTTAAAGCTTATTAAGCCTTCAAAATTACCCTTTAGGCCCCACGGGGCCCAAAATCCCGAAAAGTGGGGGGGAGTGGTGCCCGCTGGGCTCCATGTCTAATTTTGATCAGGAGGTCAAGAAGTACATACATGCCGATTTTCAGCTTCATGGGTCAATCCGAATAGTTATAACCAGCTATTGACGTTAGTTACTAGACTAATAGTCAAGATATATTCAGCCGAGGTCAAAAACTCTACGTCACCTTTTACGAAACACCTTGAGTAGACTAGGGGTGGCCGTATTCTTAGCCGCTACCACGCAGATAGAATCCATTGTCGATAAATTTGTCATCACAAAACTCGGTCAAAGAAGAAGTGAGCAGAAACAACAAAACTGTTTATAATATTCCAAGTCGTGCGGCAAACGTGGGCACAACAGGTGTTTTTTACGACCCCCAACTTTAGGGATAAATTCCCGTTTCCCAGTTTTCCGAGTTGGTAATAATGTCCAGCGGTGGGAATAAATAACCTACAAGTTATTGGCGGCGACGAATGAAATATGGCAGTCATGGAAGAAACAGCTTGGGTTTAGGCCTGGGGAATATCAAGAGCCTGTTTTTGTGTCAGATTGTTTGGTGTCATGTAAAGAGCCTTATCAAACACCAAACAATATCTCTCAGAATAGCTGAAACACAAAATAGAGTTTACAGAAGGTTCACCCGAGAGAATTCAGTATTTTTGCGATTGTCACTTGTTACAGTGTCAGATTAGACTCCCTTTTAATCCAAGAAATACGGAATTCGTGTTAACCATCTTCTTAGTTTCTTGACTTCCCCTGAGATTCCCCTGAGATTCTAGTAATTTCCAGTTAAAGCCAATCGAAAAAATCGTCTATGAATACTTAAATACGTAGCTGTCATTACACAACCATGATGAATTGATGACAGAGGTCTGCTAATTGTAGTAGGCGGCCGAAAAACACTGACACCAGGGTTCCTCAAGAAGAAAGAAGAAGCTTGAGTTAGTTTAATAATGTCATAATATTTTGTGTACCGACATTATGTTTTTTGGAGACAGTAAATATGTTCCTTATCACCAGCCCTTTTTCTATTTACCATATCGGTCACTCGTAAAGTTTTCTCGCTACATAGCGCATCAATGTTTTAGTCAATAGGCAAGGAAAAGGCGGTAAGTATTTGCATGAACAAAATACGTCATACAATACAAAACTACCTTCATACTTACATATATCACGCCTAAATCCCTTGCGGGGTAGGCTGAGCTGTGTAATAGCGGCAAGTTGCATCACGTCTGACAAAAGCTTGAGACTTATTCAGAAGACTGTGTATCAACTTAGGTACAGATTGCCAGCCTGTCGCCTAAGTTTTAGGTACGACATCCACGAGAAAGTAGAAAGATGATGCTATTCTATCCGGCACCACACGGCCTATATCAAACTATTATACAGAAATGCGTTACTGTCGATCAAAATGAAAAAGCAATCGCATTATTCGAATAATAAGCTCCATCCTTTATCCTGAATTAAAACGGGCACCGCGGAATTTTATACAGCCACCTTCAGGCCGATATTGGGGTTAGGCGAAGAAATATGGCTTAATAAAAACCTCACGTACGGAACCCTGGTAATCCCAGGTGGGCGCTCCAAAATGTCAATGGCCGTTTCGTATTGACAGAAGGTCCTTCAGGTATTTCATTGGAATGGCGATAATATTGCTTAATTGTCTTTGTGAGGACTATCTTTTCATTTATGAAAGATAATAGAGTGTACTTTGCTAGGTATGAACGGTTGGCATGGGTGTGAACTCTACCGTTCATCAGAAGTGACAACACAATTGAACATCCTTATTTCTCCTAAGTTTGGCGTAAGTAATGTATGGAACTTTTGCCTCCGTTGGATATAAAGGTTCGGAGAGATACACGCACTATAAAGCTAAGCTACTATTATAAGTTTGGCCATTAAATATAATAAGTCATATTGCCAACTACATTCTTTAAATTATAGTTCGGGGGTAAGCAAGGCACATTGTATTTATTGATTATGGAAAACCCTAATAAACACCCTCACCACAGAATAAATAGTACCCACACTAGGGGAAGTGATTTTTCCGATCTGCATATTTTTGGCGAGCGACTGTAACACGCTTTGATAAATCGTATAAAAAATTACGACTGTCAGCAAACATTCCAATCGAATAATAACTTACTCATAATGCTGTTAAAACAAACCGAATCACAAATAAATGCATGAGTGAGCATGAACAGCAATGGCTCCAATCAAAGTCAATTTATTCAATTTTGTGCCACAAACCAGAAAGTAAGTATTGGCGGGCTCCAATACAGAGAGACGGCTAAAAGGAAACGTCACTACACTCACGCACACATCTACACGCCGCCGTTGTTTACACTCGTTTAATAACCGTTTCAAACAGATTAGTACGGTGCGGACGGTAAAATGACGACTCACAAGTGCAAATATTTTGTACAATCTCTCTCTCTCTCTTCGTGTGGGACACCGAGTCCTTCAACGACCCGGTTAACCCTGGTGTCAGAGTTTTTCAACCGCCTACTGCAGTGTGTTACAGTGTCAGTTTGATATAACATAAGTAATGTTCTTATGACTGTATATCCCAGGTACATTTGGAAAGTCCGATTGAAAAGAACCAACCCTAGAGTGTAGGCATAAATAATCAGAAAAAGTGACTAGCTGTCCTTCTGTGAATTCTTTATTTTGTGCCACAAACTATCAGGCATTCCTCTACAATTTGATTTCTGATATCTGAACCATTGCTGACCAATTAAATCAGTGATTCGTCGAATCCCATCGGAAACGTGATTTTCGAAAACCAATTTGTGCTGAAAAACGTAATGTTTGTTTAAGCAGTAGGTACTGTAGCTTTGATATTGTTCTCGTCCTGGTAATACATTGTGACATCTGTCAAAAAGGACTTATTGAAGTTGCCCGAGATTAGGTAAGTTTAATGCTTATGCAATGCAACATCAAGACTAAACTAATAATTACAACCGAATAACTAAACTAGATTCTTTTTCAAGCGCTACAGCCCAATTGGCTGGGCGGATCTTGACATATCTAGGTAGGTAACTTACTATACTACCTAATTTCATATATTCAAAGTGGCGGATTTTAACCGTTAATACAACTCTGAAATAGCTGTGTGATGTCGGCTTAGAATAGCATCACCCCATTTCTACCCGTGGGTGTCGTAAAATGCGACTAATGGATAATTATTTAGGGAATGGGCAGTAGCGTTCCCTGTGAATTTAAACATCTTGCACTGCGCTCGCCAATCTGCCTGCCAAGCGTGGTGAGTATGGCAATACCCCCCAATACGGGGAAGGCCCATGTCCAGCAGTGGACTGTTGTGGCTGTAAGGGTAAAGGTACAACTCTGAAAGTACCACAGTCAGGTTTTTGTTTTTAATACATCTGCTCGTTTATCTCATTTTGTTTACAAATCACGAAACTATACGTATAAAAATATTTCACGTCACTAACTAGGCAGGCAATCTGCAGGTGTAGGTACTGGTAGCTAGTAATAGTACTCAACAATACTGAATAATACAATTAAGCTTACAACCAGTCGTAAAATAATACGTGGCAGCCATCGTAAATTCCATCTTTAGCGGGAATTAATTCAGTAAAATTACCGGTACTTTGTGAGCCAAGTTCTTAAAATATTAGGCAATAATATCGGTATTAGAATACGTTAATCTTAACTGCTATTGCTGTTCCCGTTTCTGTTTTTGCTTTGAATTTCGAATTGTTTCAATGACTAGGCTATTTTCTGGAGAGTTGAGCTGTTGGAAATTGAAATTGAGAGGTAACTTGGACCAAAATAAAGAAAAGAAGCCTCACGCCTCACGATATTGTATCTTACGTCACTATCTCTCTACATCGCCTCACGAAATACATCCTGATTCCTGATTGGCTAATATGCCATATGGGACTTTGCCACAGACAAGGCCTACCTATAAAAAATGGCGCCACAGAGGAAAGGATAAGTAAACGAAGCATTTTCACATCTAGTTGTTCAGTTATGGGCGACTAATAGAATAACAAATCATGATTTTCATAGTGGAAAAAGGTCATGGAAATGTGCACTTGGAATATCGAAATTAAGTACCTAATACCGAAGACAACAAGACATTAAGTAGTACCTACATGTAATTCTCGAATTTCGTACTAATTGCTCAGACGTCTTTCGACATAGGTACAGAATTCTGTAAGGGCGTGCGCTGCGTGACGCAGATTGCAGTGCGAGGACTCGTGCTAAGTTCACTCACTTCATCTGCACCACTTGGAGTAAAGTGAATTTCGCACGCGGACCTGTTCGCGCAGAGAAACGCGCGACGCAGCGCATGCCCTAGACGTCGAATACGTATCTACGGGTAGAAACAAAAACCTCCCTTTTGAAGTCGGTTAATAACAGTAACCATTAATGGAACATTGTAGGGAGTAGGTAGGTACTTTCATTTTACGGTTTATCGATCATAAAAATTCGTTATCGTGTCGCTAGGAGCGCATAAAAATTCGTGACTAATTCAGTATTTATTGCTGAATGTTGTAACATTTCCTTTGAATGTGGAATTTGGTGACTGAAATATACCTGATTACGATGGAAATAAGAAATAATTATGGCCAAAGGTTTCTTGTAAGGTAATAAAAAATGTTTCGTATTCCTAGCGTTTCGATGCGGTGGTTTTACAAATGTACCTAATTAGGATCTGCCACCACTACTTTCCTTTCTATCCTAACCTGCCTTCGACGGAAAAAATATTATGTATACAGCGTGTTACCGGCCTAAATCAAGAAAAAAGAACAGCTGTTCAATACATTTTGCATGAGTAGGAGTTAGGTTTTTCTATGGAACAACAGTTTTTTTTTCGTGATTTTGCAGATTACATGACTACAGAGTAAAAATGCCCATACAGATGCCTAGGTTCACCAATTTGAATAAATGCCCGCTTGCCGGTAAACATACATTATACCTATTTGAGGGGGTTCACCTGCCCACTATGTCGTGTGGGACATATGCCGACGAATGAATCAAAAACAAAACAAACAATATTTATTTCAAGATGTATAAAGAGGTGGTGTTGTGTTTGATGGGCGTAAAGCTCACGATGATGCCTGGTTTGCTGGTCTCGCAAACAAAAGGAAAAAACGACATCTAAACATGCATGTGCCAGTCTCCAATTCCACCTTCATTTGTAGAGCGTGCGGAAAGTCATGCCGCTCCCGTATCGGCTTATACTATACAACCATGAAAAATCTTGCCTCAGACACTGAAAAAATCGTCTGTCACAGACGTATGAGGCCGATGATGATAATGTGTTGAAATATGAAAAATATCGTCTGCTCTTTATTTTTTCACGCTTGTAGTTGCAGATTGATCTAATGAAATATTTTCAGTAAATCTGTTCTACGTGGAATGTTCACTTGCTATTTACTTTCGGTACTAAAGGGAATGTGGGTAGATACGTAATGCAGGCCTGTAATATTACCAATTTGACATTTTCACTAATGGCAAAGCTAATGGAGAGCGACGGGGGTCGGCTATTCCAATACGTTCACAATGGTAATAAAAGCACGCGTAATCGGTTTATTAACAGATTAATTAATATTACGTTCTATGAATAAAATTTGGGATTCCTTTAAAAAATATACGATATCACTTTCAATTAACTTCAAATAGAAATACTATGTATAGTCATACTTTAACTTTTAGAGAAAATATGCAAGGATTTATTTTGTATTATTGATCGGGTCGTTCGTCGACTCGATGTGTCACACGATACCATTCAATAATCATTTTCATCAATATTTATCATTATGACCAAAAGCATGCAATTTTACAAAACCTCAACCTTTCAAGTAGAGACGTTGGGCGAAAACGTTTACCTGCAAAAATCTGATGATGTCAAAATAAACCTAAAAACCTTACCTTTTAAAAATACAGCCAGTCTGCAAATAACTTGGAAAAGCCTCTCGAACGGAGCGTTTAAATACTGTAGCACCTTCACCCAGTGCTGCCAATGTATCGATACGATATTTTTCATCATAACTTTTAAAAGGCTGGCTGGCTTTTGATGATAGATAATACATACGAATCTTTTGTCATGGAGTGCCGGCTAAGAATAGGATCACCCCATTGCTAAAAACAAAGAGGCAGCAGTGTTTCTTTTGTGTGCTACCTCATGTGGCATTTTTTATTCAAACGGTCAAAAAAAGAAATAACACTCTTCTCACTTGATTTAAAGGTTCCGTACTAAAACTAAAACTATATCATATTTCAACGGCTTTTTTACTCACAGTTTGTCCAAAAGAGTTTCGATGGTGAAAAAATCTGAATAATGAAGTTAGACATATAATTATGATTCCCCTTAGCAGTCACCAGCAGTGTCTTCAGTTTACCCTTGAAAATGGTGATTATAACTTCACCGAAATATTGGAAACGTTTTAACACTCTTCGACTGTCTCCATGGTGTAGCGGATAGTAGCCCCTGCCTTATATGCGCCAAAGGGTTCGATTCCCACCATATGTGTGCCCACAAATATTTTGTCAAGTTAATTTATCAAATATTTGGGTTAGTCTGGCTGTTTTCAATCTATGTATTTATTTACAAAAAGAAGTATATAAGTACTATATCTATTGTCCAATTCCCATAGTACAAGTTTTGCTTAGTTTGGGGCTAGATGTCGCTGTGTCTTGTCAATGGATATTTATTAATTTATTCTCCCTGGCAAAAGAGAACATCATTGGCACCTTTAGGAAAAAAAGTAGGTTTCGATATCGATAATATATTTAGGCTTGGACTATCGATAGGGGACATCACTACAGTCTGCTAATGGAGCACGGATTTCACTTGAGTGCATGTGATTTTATACCGAGTATGTGTGCTTTACATGACGGCTTGCGAAGTTTGGCTGATGTTCGTGGAATGGTTGACATTATTATTAATAACATATTATGAATGTTTTGAGTAGGTAGATACAGTTTTTGAAGCTCTCTTAAAGGATCCGATTTTTGTAACAGGGGGACAGGATTTACGATAGTCCACATACCAAACTGTACGAGTGAAATTGCCAATTTAGTAAGTAAATATCTATTCTAGTATCTACCTGTTCATATTTAGAAACACGCTGCACCTCATTTAGGTACCCGCGGGATAAAGGCATTTTTTCGGCATGTGTTATAAATACTAACCTTTTTCTCGATTCACACCTACATATTACAAAAAACCGTATCGGAATCCGTTGCGTGGTTTAGGAAGATTTAGCGAATTCCACGATAGAAATACTGAAACGCAAAAACCGACTTCATTTTATACTACGTAGGTACCTATGTAAGATGAGAATTTCACCTCAGTAAATATTTTTTCATCATTACAATTAAGTGATACCTAGTAAATTTCTGGTAGTAGAGTTAATGGCAGTTAGGCATACCTTTTCCTGACAATTATTCTTTTTTTAAAACATAATTATAGGAAAAAATGTTTGAAACTTTATTAAATTACAATGACGGAAAATATTCATTATTAACATGGAAAAAACATTAATTAGGCTTTTTATATTTTGTAGAGTTAATGTTAATTTAATTACCCGTCGTTTGTGACATAACCTTAATGAAATATTTGCATGTTAACATGTTTTAATGCAAACCGATTTAAAAAACACAACATTTTACTTAACATTTCCTCTTTAGATGAAGGTATCGTATCGACGGTCCCTACGTATAATCCCGTAAGTGGTACTTAAGTCATTTGCCTTTTTTCTTTGTTTTCATCTTAGATTGTCATAAGCTACCTTCGGTAAAGACAGCATGGTTCTAAATGGCCTAATTCCATTTGAAATTGACACCCCGTAACTACATAATTTACACAATTCCAACGTAAAATTACGGTAGTGGTAGTTAGGAACCCATTTAGCTGCAAATATTCCGACGTAAAATGACGGTAGTTAAGTTACGTTATTTTACACTGGAAGGTAAACACGCCCCGGTGCGCTCTCTCCCGTATCTGGTACTTACTGCATAAAGATAATTATGTTAATATTTGCTGTACCGTTGATTTCATGTAGTTAAAAACTATTCTAAATTAATAACCATATTTTATATTTACGGTTTCAACTTGAACTTACTTGCACAACGCAATAATACAAGGTAAAATCCTAACTAAAATATGGTATATGCGCAATAAAACCAACGTAAAATCCCTTATCTGACAGTTGCGCTTTTTGTTGGCGATACACTCCCACGTATAAGAACTTAAGTACCACATAGGCTTTCTTCAGCTGAAGTTTTTCCGTCGTACAACAACGTATATGATTATTTAAATAGAAATAATTATTTTTTCAACATTTTATTCTATTTTTCTGAAACATATTGACCTAATAAATAAATGTACCAAATTTCTTAACTCTATCTATAATATTACTAGAGATACACTAATTTGAAACTTAAAAACGCTCTCCTGTACAATTTGCTAATTTCACTTACGTCATTGTACGTAGGGACCGTCGGTATGAGCTTTTAAAGAAAATAGTTGTAGAAAATGTTGTTGATTTTTTATTTAGAGTTAGTAGGTACGAAAACTTGATGGTTTTCGTTCTTCGCATCTTGGTATCCCAAAAGGAATGAGAGTCATTCCTAAACCTAAGTTTAATATAGGGATGTTCGCGAAACAAAATGAACTTCTCCAATATGAAAGACTAAAAAAACAGCAATAATCCAAGAAGTGAATTAGTCCATGAAACTTATAAAATTGTTCCGACCCACCCAGATTATTTTGTTTAAAGGTGGTGTAGTTCTGATGATACTTTCACTTATCTTATCACAAGGAAATATAGCACATAAAGAAAAAAAAAACCTGTTTTTGAAACCAGGTGTGTTTGCTAAACTTTTCACAAACTATTCGAGCGACCAACACACGGTTTTAAGCAGACTGCGGCCGAAGTTTATCTCGCCGACCCAAACCCGCCATTTACATGCCGCATGCACGGATTAATGTATTATGCACGCAGGCGAATTTAATACTCGCCCAATTTCACTTCATCTACTGCCTGTGTGTACATCACTCGGCTAAGCTTTGGGCGGTGAGAATATAGCGCATAGAATATAGGGTGAAATTTTTCGAATATAAGGTGAAAACTCGGGAATGGCTGGTGATAGATATGGAACAACTTTCCTCAAGAAACATAGGACGAAATAATGATAAAAAGATTTGGACCTCCCATGCAACATTGACGATCAGCTGATTTGAGTTACTAAGTTACTATGGACGGGAGATCCTATTTTTTTATATTCTATACCTAAGTGACTTGGGGAAAGTTGTTCCTTATCACCAGCCGGTACTGAGTTAAATTTTGCAGGCATGATCAGACCATAAAATTGAACAACTTTAGTTATGGAGCCCATATTCAGAAACAAAATAAAAGGATTTTTCACAGAAAGTCAGTCAGCTATTTGTACAGGAGGTCAAAAAGTTTGTCTCGTTTACCAACATAACCACCGTACAAAATATCGTTCAGTTTCTTTCATAAAAAATATAATGAAATGTCGTCCCCGGTGCTATGGTGTTGCAAAGAAAGTTCCGACGAAACTTTGTAAAAATCAGACACTAGTTATTTAGCACACACTCTAGGATTGTGGTCAACGTACCTACAAGTTTATTTCTTGCTGCTAAACGCTATACGGTCTAACAAATTCTGCTTGTAACTGCAAGGGAACTTAAAAATATTTTACCAAGACGTTTCACCCTCGTAACGTAAATAAACCCTCATTGGAGTGGTACTGCAATATAGACAGGCACTAAAAACGACTACACAGGCTTACTAGATGCCACACTTAAGGCACACAACTTAGATAAATTATTGCCTCTCTGTGCTCGGTAGATTTAGTCGGCGTACTTGTAAAAATGCGGCAATCAAACATGAGCCGTAATCGGCTTATCTTCATACATCTGACAGTTACACCATCATTTCAAAAATGCACCTCGAGCTGTCAAAATTCATAGCTTGAAGTACTTTGAAGTCTTTGAATAGTGCTTCTTGACGCATTATGCGTCAATAGGGAATAGTGCTCGATCGCAAGTTTATATATATAAGTCTATGGTTCGATCTACCGAGCACAGTGAGGCCGTTGCCAATGGCCGGACAAAAGGAGATCGATGTGTTGACGCGACCACTTGCCAATCAGTAGGTTATGCACAGACGCACTCTCAATCCGCTTGTTGTACCTCAGCTTGTTGACAGAACTGTTTTCTTGGAGAATTTGGCGTCTAACAGGCTGTGTGGTCGCTGAGGCAGGCACTAAAAACCAGTGCCAGCTCCTTTCTCTACGCCTGAATTCTTTAAGACTTCTTACCGAGTCCGAGCGCTGAAATTTTTAAATGGAACAAAATGGCAAGGTGTAAAGACGCTGTGTAAGTTTTCTCTGTTGTGTTGAATGCTGGACAAAGATACTTCTCATTTTATTTTGTTTTTGACGACGAATGTGGTCGTGTGGTAATGTGGTCGTGTGGTAGTGCATTTTGCTTATTAGACAAAGGTTACCCAGCTTTGATTTTACCTGTTTCTAGAATGTTAAGTATTCCTAAATGTCTATTGAATCCTAATTCAGGGAATCCCAGTAGGGCTATTAGTACTCTCGTGTTTCTACTTACTTACGGATTCTACAGTTTGAATATTTGCACACACGTTTCAACAGTTTGTACTCATGAACTGCTTAAAACTTGTTGGTTACTGAAATAAGTTGGCTGGCGTATGCTTAATGAGCTGCAGTATTAGTGTGTTTGTGTGTCGAATGTAAAATGAGCTACAATATTAGTGTGTTTGTGTTTTTTTTTTTTACTTTAAATGTTAGTCCTTTAAGAATTCTTCAGTATGAATATTTACACATACGATTCAATAGTTAAGTCCGTCGCGACACTCTTTAACTTTCATGCTACTGCTTATAACTTGTTGGTTACTCAAATGAATCGGCTGGCGGATGCAAAATGAGCTATTAGTGTGTTATTGCTTTTTTAAGGGTTTCGTAGTCTACTAGAAACCCTTATCATTTCGCCAAGTCTGTCTGTGTGTCTGTCTGTCTGTCTGTATGCCGCGCCCTCATAACTTCGTCAGTTTTGGAGCTATCGACATCAAATTTGGTGTGAAGTTAGATTGTGTTGACCCAAATTTAGAAATGTTGAGAAAAAAATATTTTAATTGTTTTTTGGACCCCCTTCCCATACATGTGAAAGGGGAGTAAAAAATTTTTTTTCTCCTGTAATATTGAATAGGGTATCGTTGAATAGGTCTTTTAAAAATAAGGGGTAAAAGTAAGGGGGAGGTTTCTTTGAATTAAAGTCTCTAAAATGTTTCTGTCTCGAGATATTTGCTTTTAAAAGGGGCGTTTTTGAGCCATAATTTGTTCCAGCTGTAACTTCTAAAGAATGCATGCTAAAATTTTGAAAAAAATATAGAATATAGTTCTTAATATGAAATTACTATGAAAACTATAACGAATACTACATTACTACTAAGTGGTACACTTAAGGTTAAGGAAATATTAAAGTTTTTCAATTTGCGGTTGGTAATCATTACAGCTGCAAACAAACCAGCAACAAAATTAACTTTGTAACGCTGAAAGACCTGATATTTAAACGTTGATTACGAAACCCTATTTGTAAGCGTGTCTGACGCAAAAAAAGCGGCACGCTCTTGGTCGCTTTTTTTACTTAAAATCTTAGTCTTCTTCTTCATGATTCTACAGTTTGTACTCGTAAACTTCCATGCTACTGCTTAAAACTTGTCGGTTACTCAAATGAGTTGGCTATCGTATTCAAAATGAGCTATTAGTTTGAATGTTTTTTTAACTTAAAATCTTAGTATTTTTCATGATTCTACGGTTTGAATATTTGCAAATACGATTCAACAGTTTGTACTCGTAAACTTCCATGCTACTGCTTAAAACTTGTTGGTTACTCAAATGAGTTGGCTGGCGTATGCAAAATGAGCTATTAGTGTTATTAGTGATTTTTTTTACCCGACTGCCTCAGAAGGAGGGTTATGTTTTTCGAGAGTATGTATGTGGCCAAAAAAAATATTTTTCACGGGCTACAGCCAAAACGGACAGTTGGATTTTGACATATGAGGTGTCGTTAGATTCGTCTCACAACGCGAGTGACACTGGCTATATTAAAAAAAAAACAATTTCAAGATGGCGGATTTTTACAGCAAAATATTACTTTAAAATTACTGCAGTCGGGTTTTTGTTTTTTAACACATCTACTTGTTACTTGAAATCTTAGTCTTTTTCATAATCCTACGGTTTGAATATTAGCACATACGATTCAACAGTTTGTACTCGTAAACTTCCATGCTACTGCTTAAAACTTGTTGGTTACTCAAATGAGTTGGCTGGCGTATGCAAAATGTTTGCGCTTTGCCTATCCTGCTGATTAAAACTTCTGCCGGGTTTTGGAGATTCGTGTAGGTACATGGGTGGTACGCTATTTGGGAGATAAATTAAACGTTGCTCTACTCTAAATATTTTGCGCATTTATCCAACGTGTGGTCCAAAATGTAGGTACTAAAGTTTTGAAATGTTTAGCAAACAAGCAGATGTCTTAAAACACAAAAGCCCGACTCCGGTAATTTTAAAGTTGGATTTTTCAATAAAAATTAGTCATCTTGAATCTCTATGATTTTTTTAGCGAAGCGTCTATAGTTAAGATAATTCTATAGCCAGCGTCATTCTAAGATTTTTTTAGCTAAGCGTCTATAGTTTTAGATAATAGAATGTAACGACACGTCACATGTCAAGATCCGCTAGGCCGTCTGGGCTGTGGCCCGTGAAAAAAACATTTCTTGTCGACATACATACCCACATACATACTCTCGAAAAACATAACCCTCCTGAGGCAGTCGGGTAAAAAATACAGGTTTTCTCTGTCAGTTACAGTTTAACCGTTGCTAATAGAGCAACTGGAAGCTATCGCAGTGAGTTATTGAGAGCAGGCAGCTCGCTAACTGTTCCAATTATTGACTTCACTTCGCTATATCCTGAACGCGGTTTAAACAAAGCGTAAACGGCTGACAAAAACGGCCACGTGTATCACCATAGCAACAGGTTGTCAGCCTGTCGCCTAAAATTGCAATACACATCAACTCTCAAATACCTACCTTATTCGATACGGGGTGATCCTATTCTAAGCCGGCACCACACGGCGAAAAAATGTACTAAGGTTTTCAAATGTTCCATCAAAGAAGTCAGGTTATCTCTGTCAGTTACAGTTTAACCGTTGCTAATAGAGCAACTGGAAGCTAGCGCAGTATACATGCTCTCGAAAAACATAACCATTCTTAAACAGTCGGGTAAAAAAGACCGGTATTCTCTGTCAGTTACAGTTTAACCGTTGCTAATAGAGCAACTGGAAGCTATCGCAGTGAGTTATCGAGAGCAGTCAGCTCGCTAACTGTTCCAATTATTGACTTCACTTCGCTAAATTCTTCATTTTGTGCCTTCAAGCTATTTGTTAGTGATTTTCTGTCTTGGAAAGTTTTAGTTTCTCAGCTGCTGTAATTAATATTTTTAACTGAATTTAAGAAACTGGCAGTTTTAGCTGTGGAGTTCAGACGGCTCAATAATATGAGAAGATTAGAATTTTCTTTAACTTAGGCACTACTTACTTATTTCTGAAAGATGCTAAACTAATTTTGCAAAGTCTAAACTAATTTTGCTAAACTAGTTTTTTTTGAGAACGTATCGAAAGTATTCGATCAATTCACACTGAAAAGCCTTTAAAATTCAGTATTCACTAAGTATCCACTCACCTTATATAAGTACGTATCTTCCTATTACATAGAGTCTAACTATATCTATGTACCTAAATTAGGTTTTGCGAACAATTTTGTTCAAGTGAATAATTCATCAACTTAGTAATTTCAAAAACAAATTAAGCGCAAATTAATTAAACCAAGTGCTTACTTAACTATTCCAACGGCTAAAATAATGGCGACCTTTATAAAAGCCTTAATTATTAAATAACGAAAGACAAAGACATTATATCCAATAGAGGAAAGACTAGCTTTTATTTTCTGGTACCTACGAATTGTTGCATCATTCTAAAAAGTGTAGGAATAACATTAGAATTACTTGATTTTAAGGTTCCGTGGTCATTATCTATCACTAACACTATAAGTTAGTTTCATATCTTTGTTTGTTTTAAATCAGAGCTTGATGTTAACATTTAAGAGCCTATGTAATGTTAGATTTAAAGGATGTTGGTGTACCTATTTGTAATAAAATTAAAATAAAATAAAATTAAAATATCTTGGTGATTAGTGTAACAATCTCCATATTCACGGATAAAACATGTAATGTTATATGTCCTATCTTCAATTTGAGCGTATTTGCCATGCCTTTTCATCATGCTTGGCAGGCAGCTTGGCGAGCTCAGTTGAAGAACTTACATCACAGATAAACATTGCTGCCCATCCCCTGGCTGGATCTGTCTCTTATTCGCTGTTTAGAAAACCCACTTAGAGAAGAAAAGGAGCAGCGCTATTCTAAAACGACGATGATGACGACGAATACCTAAACTATGCCTGCATCGCATGTAGGTATTTATCGAGTCGCTATGTAATCATGTAGCTACATTTATGTACCTGTACTGCATATAGGTATGTATACTGTACACGTATGCTCCCCAATCAAGCGAGCCACGTCTGACATGACATGACACAATCTTCTAACCAATTAACCAACCAATTTGAATTCACACGAATAGTCTCTCGCGCAGCCATGGCCACAGTAGCTGCAAACAACCAGTAGGACGACTTCCTACACTTAACAAAGATATTTTTTTGTTTAATTTAGATATTTATTACCAAGAGCTGCTACAGTTCACTCACACCTTCCTCTTTCTTCTTTCCGTGTAGGACACAGTGTCGTCCAAAGATCCGATAAACCCGGGTCTCAAATTTTTTCAACTGCCTACTAACTACCTAAAATCTCTCTGACAATCTGACATGGTTGTGTAATGACCGCCGCCTCAGTAAAGATAGCTTCCTCCTATCGTTTGATGTTTGTTTACCTTTCTACTCAGCACGTTTGGCAAGAGGGTTGGCACAGTTAAAAAAATGATTTTCTGTGCGTTCAGCTGCAGTGCAGTACTGCTCTTTTGTGATCACAGCGATAGTCATCGCCTGGAATTATTTATTCCTATCTGGCGAAATTATAATGAAAATGCCATAGAACAAAAGAAAAAGAAGAAAAAGGATAGACTCGTAACTATAATGATAGGTTTGTACATACTTACTCGTATAAATTATTATAAGGACACTGCACTCTTAAAGTTTAGCCTACCGCTGCCATTCCTTTACTGTGGCACGGTGGTGTAATTCTATTTTGTATCATTCTGCGTCTAATCTTGCACTAAGTGGTGCTTCAACAATATTGGATCTTCGTCGGTTTAATCAGAGGTATTTCGTACGTTTATTTCCTTTAGGACCAAAATGTTGAATTCCTAAAATGTTGAATTCTCAAAATGTTGAATTCCTAAAATGTTGAAACAATTCAACATTTTACGAATTCCCAAAATGTTGAATTCTCATAATGTTGAATTAAAAATTTTCTAAGTCCCAAGTGGTCTTGTTACTGTTTCTACTATAGGTTTTCTCAAAATGTTGAACAAAATTTTTCAAAGTCCTAAATGGTCTTCATACTGTTTCTAATATAGGATTTCCCAAAATGTTGAAAGTGTAATTTTTATAAGTATTTGACACTCATGTTTAGTGACCTACATTTTATATGACAGCTGTCAAACTTGTTACTCATTTATCTCGGAAAATATGCACCCTGGACTCCTTGTTTCTTTGAAGAAGTTGTAGGTATTAGCAAGACCAACATTGTATGTGACAGCTGTCAAACTTGTTACTCATTTATCTCGTAAACTATGCATCCTGGACTCCTAGTTTTTTTGAAGAAGTTGTAGGTATTAGCAAGACCAACATTTTATGTGACAGCTGTCAAACTTGTTACTCATTTATCTCGGAAAATATGCATCCTGGACTCCTAGTTTCTTTGAAGAAGTTGTAGGTATTGGCAAGACCAACATTTTATGTGACAGCTGTCAAACTTGTTACTCATTTATCTCGTAAACTATGCGTCCTGGACTCCTAGTTTCTTTAAAGATGTTGTAGGTATTGCCAAGACCTACAACTTCTTCAAAGAAACTAGGAGTCTAGCAGGTAAAGTTTTCGAGATAAATGAGTAACAAGTTTGACAGCTGTCACATAAAATGTTGGTCTTGCTAATACCTACAACTTCTTCAAAGAAACTAGGAGTCCAGGATGCATAGTTTACGAGATAAATGAGTAACAAGTTTGACAGCTGTCACATAAAATGTTGGTCTTGCTAATACCTACAACTTCTTCAAAGAAACTAGGAGTCCAGGATGCATAGTTTACGAGATAATTGAGTAACAAGTTTGACAGCTGTCACATAGAATGTAGGTCTTGCCAAGACCTACAACTTTTTCAAAGAAACTAGGAGTCCAGGATGCATAGTTTACGAGATAAATGAGTTACAAGTTTGACAGCTGTCACGTAAAATGTAGGTCTTGCCAAGACCTACAACTTCTTCAAAGAAACTAGGAGTCCAGGATGCATAGTTTACGAGATAAATGAGTAACAAGTTTGACAGCTGTCACATAAAATGTAGGTCTTGCCAAGACCTACAACTTCTTCAAAGAAGGTATGAGTCCAGCATGCATAGTTTACGAGATAAAAGAGTAACAAGTTGGACAGCTGTCACGTAATATTTAGAGCTCGTCATGGGAGTCAAATACTTACAAAAATCACACATTCAACATTTTGGGAAATCCTATAGTAAAAACAGTATCAAGACCATTTGGGACATAGAAAAATTACATTCAACATTTTGGGAAAACCTATAGTAAAAACTGTATGAAGACTATTCGACACTTAGAAACATTTCGTTCAACATTTTGAAAAGTTCAACATTTTAGGAATTCAACTTTATAGGAAACTAAGTTCAACATTTTGGGAATTCAACATTTTGAGAATTCAACATTTTAGGAATTCAACATTTTGGTCCTGAAGGGTTTATTTGACATTTACTACGTGTATTTGACATTCACTGTGATCGATGCAAAGTTGTAAGAGATAAAGACGTGTTATTGCGTGTATACGATTTTCAGGCGAAACATACCTACAACATTGTAGACACAAAATGAAGATAACTACTTATATTGTGTTTCGCAACAAAATAGTTGTGTAGGTATATAAACAGTCAGTGTAGGAAACTCTTGGCTAAGTGGCAGAGAGTTTTTGTGAAAAATGTTAAACGGTCGTTCTTTTAATGGTATTAATAAACTGGGGCATTTGGAGTAAATTATCTTATTTTAACACAAAACGCGACACAGTTCTTACGACGTTCGACGCAATACTTTCTTATTAATCTATTTTCCGTTTTTAGCTTTAGTAGACCATGAACTAATTATACTTTAGCGGACATACATAATGAAGACTCTACCTACTATTACTTCTCCTAATACAGCAACAACAGTCCTCTGCTGGAAATGTGTTCCCAATTGGGGGGTAATGCCATAGGTACTAGTTAGTCACGCTAGGCAGGCGGAATGGCGCAAGATTTTGTATTCTCAGGGAAAGCTGCTGCCCGTTTCCTGGATCCATTCCTTATTGTCGCACGGGGTGGTGATGCTATTCTAAGCCGGCAACTCACGGAACCTACCCACCCGCAAAATATCAGTTGTTCGGTGATCATGGCCCATGCAACTCGGTTGAAATACCAGACAATTCGGAACAAAAACAACCTATTCGTACCTATATTATTTTGAGTCATTTGGTAGACCTTACGGCAGGTACTTTTGTCGTATCTCATTATTTCTTAAATCCTCATCAAATCCTAAAATGACAATATTTTCCAAGCTCCAACCGGGAGTCGTATAATAAACTCTTATTATAAAAGTTAGAAGCCATTAACTCGGTGCCCGTTAAGCTGCCATTGGAGGGTCTAAGCTAAATGTATGAAGTAGAGTGTTTGACACGGGGACCCGCAAGTTGGCTGGAGTAAATGGCTATGAAGGATGGTGTTTAAGAGATTTGAGAGGTATATAACCTATGAAAACACCCATTGACTCATGTCAAAAAGATGAAAAAGAACAGTCCAAATCGAGGTACCACTTCTTTTTCTTTTCGAGCGGGACACCGAGTTGTCCATCGACCCGATGAACCCTGTCAGAATTTAACAACCGCCTGCTACAAGAAGGTAGTAGGCCTCTAACATGTCATGGTTGTGTATCTAACGACCGCCAAGTAATATACAGCAACCAAAACCGACGGCTTAACGTGCCCTCTGAAGCACGGAACGATCTTGCTTTCCGCGGAAGGCGGATTGTCCGCGGACTATCAGGTAGTTCAGCCTGCAATGTTCTAACCAGACTCAAAACAAGTTCACAATTTCGTAGTAGGCTAGGTACGTAGCTACCTGGAAAGTTAAGGTAGGCTAAATGGATCTCATGTCTATGACTAAAGTTAGACCAACGTAGGTATAGTAAGCACCTTTGTTGTGTACATTGAATTCCGTGACTAAGCCTCTAAACTCTATCCCTGTAAAGTCATAAAGTTGTGTTCAGGTGTGTCATATACTTAGAATTTGCATATCTATCTACAACATTGATATTTCCATTTTATGGCTTGGTAATGGTGTCTTATAGCGATTGTGATAGTTTGACATGAAACTGCTGTGAAACGTGGGGTGGGTGTGAATTAAATTGTGAATAATATCGATTTAGGTACATTTTTTAAGAAAGTTGTAGGATTTTAACCGACGACAAAAAGGAAAATTTCAACTGGTTTTGTAGGTATCGTTTAGGAAATATAATTTGGCCCGATTCGGCTTGGCGAGAACACAAGATGGAACCTTTACTTCGAGAGTCATTTAGAGATAACATTCATCGGGTCAAATTATATTATTTTCTAAACCGTACTAAACATTATGAATTTTGAATGTTTTACTATCTTGTAAAAAAATTCCATAAGACTCGTCAGAAGACGTGGGTTCGAATCCCGCCGGTGGCATGAAATTTTTCCGCTTGTTTCGTTTGTATTAACAATAATTATGAATTATGATAGTGTAGGATAAGTTCCTACACTAAATATTTTTACGTATAGCAACTAACTAATAAGAAGTTTTGATTATTTTAATTAGGTAGTACTTAGTTGTTAAAATGTTTTAAACATATATTTTTTATCTTCAAATTTCAAGTCAATAAAAATTTTACGCAACCCCACGCGGTGTCTGATACAACACAACAAATAACATTAAAAAAAGGAATGTTAAATATCTATGCTCATGCAATTTAAGTAAAATATGACCAGTTCACAACAGTTACTAAATTAAACCCATAAACTATGCTCCAGTAGGCTGAACCTAGTGTTTTAACTGTGTATTATCGCCAACACATCAACCTACCCATTGAAGTTATAATATAAACTACTTAACACTTGTTTTTCATAGTGTTTGTATGGAAAACGTTATACGTTAGTCCCTGAAGGTCGTGCCGTGAGAAAAATGACGGTTGAGTTTGGTTGTACGAAAACACGATTGAAGAAAGTTTTCTCGAAAAATTTATTCTCCAAAGTTAGGGCTATTATTGTACTTTATCGAATGGCGTTTAGCAATCTCAATAATATACTTCTCATAAAAAAAATTGAGACGCTTTCGTTTGTATAGTCAAATAAAATATGAAATCTATGAAATTAAAAGTTGAATGTAGAAAATTGACACATTATTTTTTGCGAATACGATAGATCTTACCTTGTTTATTTGCGAAAAAAAGAAAAAAAGATTTCGAAATCGTCAAAACCTGGCGATTCCGCTCTGTTTTCACACACGCAAATAGCAATTAGTGAGAAAGGGCCGTTTACAACTTCAAGGCAGGCCCTTACTTACCTTTACCTTTACAGCCACAACAGTCCACTGCTGGACATGGACCTCCCCCGTATTGGGGGGGTATTGCCATACTCACCACGCTTGGCAGGCGGATTGGCGAGCGCAGTGCAAGATGTTTCATTGATAGAGAACGGTGCTGCCCATTACCTGGATAAATTATCCCTTTGTCGCTTTTTACGACACCCACGGGTAGAATTGGGGTGACGCTATTCTAAGCCGGCATCACACGGCCCTTACTTGGGTAGGTTGAAATGCTGGCGATAGTACACCGCCATCTGTCTGACAGAACAGAATGTTAATGTTGGTAGTATGTTAAAGATCATTGGGTAATGATCTTCAGTGGATTAGCGAATAGATTTGCTAGTGTTCCTCAAAGTGTTATAACCGTTTTAGGGATGATTTTTCTACTGTTGGTTGGATATTAAAGTAACATGATAATGTAATCCTTAATGGAAACTTGAAACAAGTACCTACCGATGACCGATATTTTTGAGAATCGATATTTTCGACTTTAATATTGTGCCGGTTGTCCAGCGAAGTATCTTACTAACTTCAAAAGAAGCAGATACGTACAGAACTTGCACTCTAAATCTAAACACTAGATCAGGGCCCCAAGTCTGCAAATTTTTAGCCTGAGTAATGCCAGCAGTCATTGCCACTGTGATTTTCCATACTAACAACTGTTAGCAGAATACGAAACAACCAAAACCATCCGACTGACATGCCATCGACACTCATCTGAACACATCTGAAACTATTTTTATTTAGCAAGACTTCAGCCTCTGCAATGGCGTGCGTTGCGTGGCAGATTGTCCGCGAGTGAAGTTCACTTTACTTCAAGCGGTGCAGAAGAAGAGAGTGAACTTCGCGCGAGTCCTCGCATTGCGGGTCCGCGCGGAGCATGAAGTGTGGGGGCTCACTACTCGAGCCATCCTAGTTTCCCGAGGAAGCAACCCTATCAAATCATTGAGTGCCTTCAGGAATTGACCTCGGATTTCCGAGGTACTTTGCCCGGTATGTTGCCACCTCTTTGCAGTGTAGTACCACGTGGGCAGCTGTTTTTTTCTTCTTCCATTCAGGTTCTGGCACAGAGAACCTGTCAGAAACACCTACGACTGAGAGGTGCTTGTTAATAGTGACCGTGACCGGTTATGATGCTGGTTATCATGCGAAGTTGGAGTTTCTTCAGCCGGAGCAACTTCTTAGATAGGCGACTGGACAGTGTTGGAATGGCTGCCTGCAGTCTTCTAGCCCGGTCCAGTATATGTTGTGTTGTGATATATGGAGCATCCGCGTCACGCAGCGCACGGCCTAAGATTCCTTGTACCTGGGAAATTCTTACAGAATCTTGTAATATAATAAAGTTATATGACCATTTCCAAAATAAACGTCAAACAAAAAGCTACGTTTATTTTACGACTTTCCAGGTACCTATTCTAAATTCCAGAGACAAAATACAAAGAACGCCTACACAAAACGGTCCACAGAGTAACCCAATACCAGAAGTGTGAGAGTTAATTGAAATTCTATAAATACCTACACTGTTGGCAGCCGGACAGACGGGCTGTCGAGATTGACAGCTTTCTTTGTTGCTGACACCACTGTTTCAGTTTTAGTTTCAGCCCACGGAAAGAATATTAAAATTGTTAGTATTTTCTTTTTCAAATAAATAGAAAAAAAAAAAACAAAGGTTATACATAAATTATACATGAAAATATGTACCGTAGGAACTTTAGGTATGTTTTCCGTTTCATGAAAAGGGTATATTGTATATTGTTATGTGTATATTTCGACAAAGTGTTTTGCTTTAGCATATTTTTTTGTTTTAAAAGTAATCTTCAGTGGTTTATGTAAAAAGTACCTACAAGTTGCTGAAAGATCCTACCTAAGTAGGCAACTTCGAAGGCATCCGTTACTTTTAAAGCATCTAAATAATAATCTAGTCAAATACGAATGTATGTCTAGGTACATAATTACCTATTTGAAGAAATTTCTAACTGGACTAAACAATAAGGTACCTAGGTACGGACGTGCTCTAATTTAATGTTTTTTAATCTTTAATAAACACACTTCTGGATTTACTCTTTAGACACATTTAATATTATAATCCTTTTATGTTTTAGCTGAATGTGCTTTTGGTTGTCTGAGCGTAATCCTATATGAATGGGATTTCATAAACGGCGAATGTTCGGCTTTAAACCCATTAGAATAAATCCCAGAAATGGAATAAGTATTTTCATTCACACACACACACACACCCAAACACACATCACGACTTTATCCCTAACGACGAAGACAAGACCTGGGTTGTATTCTAAGCTAGTTAGCATCAAGCAATATTCTTTAAACATCTTTAGAAACAGACTTAAAGGGCAGAGCACACCGCCTCCGCATGCAACACGTATGCGTGTGCGTCATCACGCGCGTACCGGTTGTAATGGATGGGGTTGTATAAGAGTCGCGGCACACTGCCTGCTTTTGCGTGCACGTCATTACGATCCCATGCATTACAACGTCATAGTAACGCGCGTGAAGACGTACACATCACGCATACGGAGGCAGTGCGTTTTGCCCTTTAATGTATGGGACTGTATGATAGACGGCAAACTGCTTGCGTGCACTACGCAACGCAACGCAACCGGACGCTACATTACAACCGGTACGCGCGTGATGGATGACGTGCACGCATACGAACTGCATATACAAGCGGTCTACTCTGCCCTTGAAAGAAGAATATAAGCTCACTCCATAAGTTTGTAACATTCTGAGAACTGCAAAATAAATAGCAATGAACGAGTTATAATATTTGCTGTAGCAATAAAGCAGCGATTTCCCAGAAGAAATGAATAAATTATTTTCACTATAAATTGAATTTGCTCTACACTTTTGTTTGTTTGTGCGATTGAAACTTCTTGCGACGTTCAAAAGAAAATTGTGGAGAATGCAAAAAAAGCGGGAAACAACTTCAAGAATATTGTCCTCATTTATCAATGTAAACTAAAATCTTGATTTTATTTCTGAGTAAATAAAGATAGCTTCCCATTTACTACACTACTTACAAGTTGTGGTTTCCTTTTATCAAAAGCAAAGGACGAAAACCTCATGCTGCACATCATCATCATCTGCCTGCCCTTGTCACAAATCAGTCGACGCAAAATGTTTTGTTAGAGCACAAAATCATGTAGCAAAAGAATTTGGCAATTTTTTGTGACCAACCGCCTGCCTGACGTCAACCCTCTTTGGGAATGCTATTGTAATATGACATCATTATAATGACAGAGTTTCCTTACAACGCCATAAAACAACAGACGGACAGACAAGAAAGTCTCAGTATATGGTTACAGTTTATACCCTACTGGTTACGGAGCCCTAAAAACACGAAGTCAAGACAAGTCTACACTTTTGGTCCTTTCATAAGATGCCTATTCGATTTATGAACTGGATTCACTCCCTAGGTTCTAAAAGCCGTGTAAATTCCAAACTCCACTGAGGGGAAAATCTAGCCAGGCCAAGAGATTCAGGTATTTTATTCATTGCCATGTGAGAATACGGTGACCATGAGAAAAGAAACGCGGAACCAAAGCAAGGTACTGAGGAAGGTTTTTTGAAAGGTGATAGGAGCCTAAGACGTAAGGTGTAAAAAAATCAACTGCCAATGTTTTAAGTGGTGAACTAGTCCATGAAACTGAATAACTTTCCTCAAGAAACATAGGAAACATGAACAAAGATTTGGACCTCCCATACAAAACTCGGTCGGCTGGGACATTTTGTATGGGAGGATTAAATTGTTTTTTCATATTACCTGTGTTCCCTGTGGAAAGTTGTTCAGTTTCATGGGTTGGTTCACCCCTTAAATTACTTGCAGACGTTTAATTTTGAAATCATTTATGACAAGTACGGTTAAGGCGATGGATGGTGCTGAATAGTAAAAGCTGCACTTCGCGTTAGCGATGATTTAGAAAAGTATGACGGTAAATCCACAAATTACGGAAACTACGCGCAGGGCGCCTATAGTAGATCTGTCTATGATTAACGGTGAAATCACTGCATCAATTTTAATAAATGTTTGGCACTTAGATAGACAAGTGAGTATTAAAGCAGAGAAAATAGCCTAATCATCACACATTACTTCCTGGGCCGCTTGCTGCCCGCGCACCATCCAAACAACTAGTTTATTTTTATTTTTCTCGGGTCACATTGTAAGACTAATATAAATATTTATGATAAAAACGTAATTTCGTTTTACTGCAAACACTATCAAACATTTTTCTCAATTTGCATAATACTACAAGTAATAAAACCAAAGTATCTGAAACCTTGGCGACTCTACCCGGACCCTTACCACGTGCCTCAATGATAAAACATTCGACTGTTATTTTGAAACAACCAGAGTTTTTGGAACCTAATAGCGTTGTTAAGAAGTTTGACACCAGGAGAGTTCATCAAGTTCTTCGTTAAAACACTAAGGCAATAAAAATCACTATTTTGCTCCAAAATTCCAATTTAGTCAATTTTTCGACTAAGTAAATGATGTAAAGTTCGTTCAGTTTCGCGGCCTTGAATTTTTATCAGCAAGTTTAAGTGAAAAGAAAAATATATTTATTTTGGTGTAAATCGACAAACACCACATCTACTAGTTAAATTGTAAAACATCTTTTACCGTTTGGAAAAAAATAACGTGTAAGATAAGTAAGACTAAAACATTATGTGAGCGAGATACTTGCCCTGTATAAAATAATAAATACTTCGATAGGTACTTGAAAGCTCATAGTAAGGGCAATGCTGTAGCGTTCCAAGTGATGGATAGAGTAAATATGTAAACGGTTAGAACAAGGTCTTTCACTTTTGGGGCCGCCGTTCTAAGGTGCCGCTTTACACACAATCTTGTGTAAAATAGAAACTGTTTCATGCAGGCAAGGAGATTTAGCTAAGGCTACTTTGTTACTATATTTGCTGGTTATACTTTTAGTTGACATTTTGTTATGAAAATATTCGTTAAAAGTATCATTTACTCAGTCTTATGGTGTTTCATTTATAATTATTGTTTATCGCTTACAACAGATGCCGCTGTTAGTTTCGTATTTTTCAAAAAGGTCTGCATGTATGTCTAAAATTATAAATACATCAACACTTAGAAAGCTCATAGTAAGGGCAATTCTGTAGCGCGTTTATAGGTATTATTTACTCTATCCAAGTGATGGATAGAGTAAATAATACCTATAAACTGTTAGAACAAGGTCTTTCACTTTTGGGGCCGCCGTTATAAGGTGCCGCTTTACATACAATCTTGTGTAAAATAGAAACTGTTTCTTGCAGCCGAGGGAGATTTAGCTAAGGCTACTTTGTTACTATATTTGCGGGTTTTATTTTCAGCTGACATTTTGTTTAATATTTTTTGCAAAGTAGATTGCACTTAGTCTTGAAGTAGGTACTTATTTTATTTAGAATTATTGTGTATCACTTGCAACAGATGTCGCTGTTAGTTTCTTGAAACGCGACAACGTGTTTTTCAAAAGGGCTCAAAACATACAATTTTGTGTCAAATAGAAACTGTTTCATGCAGCCGAGGGAGATTTAGCTAAGGCTACTTTGTAAAAATATTTGATTTAGGGTTATAATTTCAGCTGACATTTTGTTATAGGTATTTGTTGCAAAGTAGCATGTAACTAATACTCGTTAAGTGTTTCAAGTAAATGCCTGCCTACCTTGTGATATTATGTTTGGGGGCTCTAAGTAACCTAACCAAACTAGAACTAGAACCAAACTAAGACAACAAAGGTAATGGTAGAGGAAGGCAAGGAACCTTTTTTCGTCTCTGTTCCATCTGACAAGTATAAAACATCATGAATGTTTCATGTTTTCAGAAATAATTTTACCATATTTCAATTTTAATCTAATTTCCCTAATTCCAAATATGTCTAAACTGTATAAAGAGCGTTCATAAAGCGTACACACGCATAACTCGCACAAAAGTATGCAAAACAAACCCGACAACAACTTGAAATTTTGTACCCGCAGTTATTTACCACATCCGCGGGAAGGGGAAGGTTCGTGCATATTCTAGTTGCCCCGACGCGTGGAAGTAACACAATTTGCTCTCGATTCTAACAGGACACTTCCTTAGCCAATCATTAGCTGCCATTTTGTACACAAAAATTCTTCGTTTATAGATGGCAAAAAATTTAATTTTACGTGTCAAATATTTTACTTGGTTACCTAAGGGATGGGATCCGATCGGCTCCATGTCTAATTTTAATCCGGAGGTCAAGAAGTACCTACGTGCCGAATTTCAGCTTCCTCGGTCAATCCGAATAGTTATAACCGGCAATTGACGTTATTCCCTAAGCTACCCCGCTATTGGAAGGTATAGCCATACTTACTACGCTTAGCAGGCGGATTAGCGAGCGCTGTGCTAGACGCATTTACAGGGAACGCTACTGCTCATTCCCTAGATGATTTTACCTTAGTCGCTTTTATGACTGCTGATATGAATGAATGTAAAGCTATTCTAAGCCGGAATCATACGATACGGCTTTTTAAACAAAATTATAAAAATAGCGATAATTTCGACTACAGAATTGGCCCGTTGCATAGAGGCCAATAAATGTCTTTCTGTTCGTTCGTAGTATGATTAACGAGCTGTCGCGACGACATTGCAAACTTAATATACACGGTCAAGTCACGCGATAGTAATAAAGTTACAAAGTTTTTGGATATTACGGGTAGGTACGAATAATTCTTGAAATAATTCAAGCTGTCCAGCTTGCAAAATGTCATTGAATTCGGCAGGGATTGTTGTGAAAAGTCGGCATGTAAAACTAAATAAAAACCTTTGACTACAAGTAGAATAATTACAAGTTTTTGGCTTATAAAAGCTTTTTGCTTCAGTCACGCTAAATAAGTTCAAAAGCAAATCTTTGCATTTAAAGTAAAATTAAAAGAAAATATTCGTATAGCGTCAACTCTGACATTAAAATTTAACCGCAAACTTCCGCGCCACAGGTCGAAAACGTAAAAAAAAACATTAACGTCCAAGTTCTTAACCTACTTACGGAGTAACTGACGCTTAAAAAAGCTTGGTTGCATTTGAAAAAGGAACGGACTCCATTAAGCGAAACTGGCAGTTGCTTGCAGGCCGGCGCGCCGTGAAAAATTGTTGAATGCGCTGTTTTTCCCTCCAAAAGAATGTAAACATAATTAAAAATTCCCCTAGAGGGCTGTTTATTTTCTTGGCTTAAAAATGAGTTTGAGTTTCACGCAAGCGTCTCTAGTTGAGAAAATACGACGGTAGGTATTACCTATACTTGTTGTTGGTGTTGAATGTTTTCGCAACTAGTATATTTTGTACAATGATGTGTTATTTTTGCACTTGTTCTATGAGACACAAACCACCGAAGATGTGGGTTTGAATTCTACTCAAATTGGATACCTACCTAGCATCTCTAACATTAAAATATGAATTATGATTGTAACTAACTAGGTACATTCAATATTTACAAAAACAAAATAAGATACCTACCTCACCTATTGTCACGAAAAAATACGCAACAAACCACAGTCGGAATATGAAACATTTTCCAGCGTAATTTTCTTTATCTATTCATAAGTTAGCGCTCTTTTCACACTGCTAGTAGCGGGATTTAAAAATGGTTGTTTACTTAAATTATTTTTTTCATTTTCATATTTGCATTGCAGCTGTGATTGCAGAATGACCGTTGCAAATAATTCACAAATTGATAGCCGAACGACACACTAGCTATTTCTATGCCAGATCTATTTTTTTTTATACTTAGCGGCCCATTATCAGATTCACCCGCTGCATCTCATTTTCCCTCTTTTACAACGGGAAAGGGCATTACAAACTTTGCTCGTGAATCACTCTATATCTATTACAAAAACCGCATCAAAATACAGAGAAACGCAAAAAGCGACTTCGTTTTGTACTGAGTAGATAATTAGATATGTATTGATTTCACGAACTATGTTCTTAGAGAAAGTTAGATGAACTTCATGGGCAAGTCTTTTTTCACGTTTATGCGGAACCACACTATGAAACTGTACTTCACGATAATTTTACACGTGCCCTAATTATTACGTTTCTAGCGTAGCAAAGAGGGATCAAGTTCACTCTTTCGTTAAATATGAACAGATTTAAATGATGTAGAGCACTCATTTTATTCGTTACACTACACCAAGTAATTATTTAACCAGAATTGTTTTGTGTGCTGAAAATTAAAACTTCAGCGATTTGACAACATTAGCTATTGAGGCTTTTGGCATCAACACGCTTTTTAGATGTTTGCGGGCGCATCAAATCAGCCTATCGCAATCCACTGCTGGATGTAGGCCACCTCAAGGGTAAGCCTTGATCCCCCGATCGCCTTCCAGTCACAATCAGCCACCTACTTCCTTCAAAGTCCTCGGTCTATCTGGTCGAATGGCATCCAACAATACTTGAAAATGTAAACCAGAGTTTTTATTTTATTAATGGCCGTGTCCAAAACAATTAAACATCATTTTATTTACCGATTTTCACCTGTTTAAACAGAAAAACAGTAGAGTCGTAATTTTCCTTGAGCAATTTGATAGGAAACCGAACGGAACATTGGTTTGCACGGGTAGATCACTGAGACGTTAAAAATTTAAATTACGAATATAAAGTAACATCGCCTGCGAATCCAACTAACCATTTAAGGGACCAGCTCATAATGGATTCCATAGAAATACTAAGAAATACAAGTATTAGATAAACCCTTAAATGGGTAGGTGGATTTGGTGGCGATAGCACCTTAGCTCGTTCCCTGAAGACCACTGGTCAGGAAACAAATACAGGTCTCGATGATCAAAAAAATCATTTAAATTAGGTATCTGGGTATCTCACCCACAAATTAGGAAACTTACTTGCATGACTGTGATTTCTTTGAAGATTCATGGATGTGCACCATTTACCTGAAATTAGAGAAACAATTTGAATTAGGTACGGTATCCTAAAAATGTTTGTGAAAGAGTAAGGGTATGTAGCCATAGAATTATAATACACGCAACAAGCATTACAGGTTTGTTCTATAGGTAAACAACTACCAAAACACACGAAGTTGACCTGACCATCTAAAAGAATCAACCACGCTAACCAACCCATATTATTTAAATAAGTCAAAGCAGGGATGTGCCGTGTGGTGCCGGCTTAGATAGCACCACGCCATTGCAGCCTGTAGGTGTCGTAAACTAAGGGATGAATCCAGATATCGGGCAACAGCGTTCCCTGTGAACATCTACAACACCTTGCACTGCGCTCGCCAATCCGCCTGCCAAGCGTGGTGAGTATGGCAATACCCCGCAATTCAGGGAGATCCATATCCAGCAGTGAATTGTTGTGGTTGAAGTAGTGGTAGGAGTAGAGAAGAGTTTTATTTTATTTTATTTATTTGGAAAAGCAAACAACTGTATACATAGTTAACCTATAGAGTACAAGGAATAAGTTTATACACAGCCAACTACGCTAGTCACAGATTGAGTATGAAGCGTGTAGGTAGTTCAGAAACAGCGGATGACTTGTTGTGTTTACAAACCATTGACTTACAATAAACAAATAAATAAACGAGTTAACTCTAATTGTTATGACGATTGATAAAAACACAACTGTTGAGCTAGCAAGTCAAGCAGAACTGTCTAGCCGGCAAAGTTGCAAAAGAGCTTCGAAAAAATCGATTACCGGTTATCGGCTCAAGTTATGACTCGATTAGGTTCCGATTCCGGTACGAGCAAGTTCCGGAAGAGACGGCTAGTTTTAAACGTGGAACGCCGGAATTCTGTTGAATTTTAAAATTGCTGCTTTCAGCTCTGCACACGATTTTGATAGGTTTTAAATCTTTGAGAACATTTGACTTGGTACGATTTCATTGCTGAATTGTTTGATTTCATTGTCCCGACAAAAATTCAGGATATATAAGGTCCTATTAAATTCACTGCAAATATTTTAGGGGCAGATAAAATAAAATATAAGCATGTACTAGGCAAATTTTTAAAGAAATCTGCACGCTAGTTTTAGAGAAAACTGCATTTAACTAAAAAAAAAAACGAAACGCATAAAGTGCATCCTGTTTGTCCTAGAAACGCACACTTCGATGAATTTAAAATACGCGCCAAACGCGCCGTGCTGTGATTGGTTGGTTGTTAGTGTGTGTGCCGTATAAGTGAATCATGTTTACATGGCGGAACGTCAGTTGGGTCAGTCAAAGGGTGTTCACATAATTATTTAAAAAGTTTGTTTGAAAATGAAAACAAAAATCTAGCGTGTAGATTTTTTTTAAAATGCCTTAGATGTTTTTCTTATACATATTTACGCATGCCCTTAAAATATTTGCATGCACTTAGAATATAGAATAGATATTGAGTATACTTAAGTGAAAATACGTATTAGAATAAGTCGATGCGACTTTGCCATCAGGTGTCTCAGTTTTGCAGGTGTAGTTCACCAATCACTCAAAAATTCAGTTGCACAACCTCACCCGATTTTCACAATAAAAAAAAAACACTTAAAAGGCGGCTTTCCCAATAATAGGAGATAATAGAAGCCTATGCCTAGAAGCGGACTTATCTTAGGACTAAAAAAGTTATAATCTTGTGTCTATTAAAACTACTGGAAAGCTTGAAACAATAGTTTCCCTGCATTTTGGCAAATCACCCAGCCCTCATGGCAATAAAAAACGAATAGCCAAAGTTTTTATGAAGTTGTTCCGTGACCACAGATTGTAAAAGGGTAATTTGATGCCGAAATCGCATAAATAAGGGTGTGATACAACAGTAAATAACAACTTTCGCATTTAATTATGTTCGTTATATAAGAATTGGATTTCGACGATTCAATGTTTGCATGCAACGACTTTGTTAATTTCAAAAGATTAAGAGGTGCTGAGCTCAATATACATTAATTGTTTTCGTAAAAGTATTGTATTGCATTTTATTTCCGGGCTATAGACACAAAGATTTACGTTATTAAAAGAGACGCGTATAATATACAGGGTGTTAGGGACGGTGAACCGAAAACTTTGCGGGCATGATCAGACCATCAAACTGAACAACTTTTACTATAGAACCAATGGTGGGAAACGAAAAAATTTTTCCGACCTCCCATACAAAATTCACGATCAGCTGACTGACTTTGTATGGGAGGTCGGAAAATTTTTTTCGTTTCCCACCATTGGGTCCGTAGTAAAAGTTGTTCAGTTTCATGGTCTAAGCACGCCTGCAAAGTTTTCGTTACACCGTCCCTAACACCCCGTATAAGGTCCTATTAAATTCACTGCAAATATTTTAAGGGCATGCGTAAATAAGTATAAGAAAAACATCTAAGGCATTCTTAAAAAAATCTACACGCTAGTTTTCTTTTTCATTTTCAAACAAACTTTTTAATTAATTATGTGACATCCTTTGACTGACCCGACTGACGATCCGCCACGTAGACAGGATTCACTTACACGGCACGCACACTAACAACCAACCAATCACAGCACCTTCTTTTGGCGCGTAATTTAAATTCATCGAAGTAAGTATGTGTTTCTAGGACAAACAGGGTGCACTTTTTTCGTTTTTTTTTTTTAATTAAATGCAATTTTCTCGAAAACTAGCGTGTAGATTTCTTTAAAAACTTGCCTAGTACATGCTTATATTTTATTTGATATGCCTCTTAAATATTTGCAGTGAATTTAATAGGACCTTATTTAGGTAAGTATCAGGCTGAATTAACTATCTAAATTTTCAAAACAAGTAGACTTTCATGCTTCTGACTTCAGAGGGTCCGTCTTATATTTAAAACGTCGTTAGACGTTACCATAATTTTACAACCGACTTTTAAACTAGATTTCATCAGGATCATTTCATGTTGGTTGACACTCTGTCTTACTCGATATTAGGCACAAATAGATTTTTTGCATCCCCTTTGATACAACTACTCAGTATTATTTGCAGCAGGCGGTTGAAAAACTCTGACACCAGGGTTCATCGGGTCGTTGAACGACTCGGTGTCCCACACGAAAAGAAGAAGAAGAAGTATTATTTTTTATCTGCTGCAAGGGATGTGAAAGCTAGCACCCTATAAGGCTAGTACCTACCTAAATTACATCGATTAGAAATCTCCAAGTGTCTGCTCGCTGTTTGCTTCCAACGGTTTTTCATTCTGTATGTACCTAACGAAAATTTCGTTTGAATCAAATGAAGAAATACCTGGTCGAATGCATAAATACAGCAACTTGGTGGTTTCGTGTGACTTCGCAGTTGGATCCACATTTTTACGAGTTTACGACCACCAGTCTCGCTTTGCAAGTAGGGTTGCCAGGCGTCCCTTGATTGCCTTTCCGGACAAAAATGCAAAGTTTCAGGCATTTTAATCCAAATTTTAGACCAAATAAACTTGGTTTTGTACGTTTTTTTTGCCCTGTACTTGTAGATTGAACATCGTTAGAAATGCAAAGTCTGGGTTTTTTTACCCAAATGTTAAGCCAAACTCGCAGGTCGACCTGGGAACCCTATTTGCAGGTATTTTCATACCCCTAAAATGCAAAACGAACATTTCACATTTAAGTATAAAATGCTCCGGCTTTAACTTATACAATTTGTACGGTTGTTCACCTGCAATATTAGCCAAATATTTTTCATGGCATATTTATGAAAAAAAGATCTTAAGCAAATAAAATCGCATAGAAAAGACGAAGAACTAGCCTACCAATGCAACATATTCGTCTACAATCTAATGCAGGGTGCATCGCTATGGCTCTATGGATGGTAAGAAACAATGTGAAATACTCCAATTTCTATTTTTACTTAACTGGATCTGAAATAAAAAAAATATCAATCGAAAAAAGTATAGTTATGCACGAAAAGTAATAGGTATAGTACTTTACAACCAGTTCATTTTAGATGTATTGTTTTGGCTTTATACCAGACCATTGTCACGAATAAGGTTAAAGTTCTCCAAACGTGCAATAAACTGGTGCATTTCTAATCTATCTAACACAGTCGTATGATACAGAAAATTGAATTCAAGATACACACAGGATTTAAAAAATCAGCCTATGGTATGAAAGTGAACAACTTTCCTCAAGAACAGGTCGAAGTATGAAACAAGTTTTTTGACCTCCCATACACATACACCAGCCGAGAAAGTCAGTTTGTATGGGAGATCCAATTACCTATTATTTTTTATATTTGACCTATATTCCTTGGGAAAAGTTGTCCAGTTTCATGTACTGGTTCACTCCTTAAAATATTTCCCGTTAATATTTGTACACCTTATATTTATCGATTACTGAAAATTAATTTAAACTGCAATAGACTTTCATTGCGATTTTTTGCACTGTGTTGTGTCATGTCAAAGTGTTTGAAGACTTAAAAGTGTTCGCGCAATATTGAACAGACAGTTTTCTGAAATAACCTGTCCGTTGCCGTCAGTCACTGTCGTTTGAGAATGTGGAAAAATTGCAGTAGGTAATGAATGTGCTTAAATCTTTTTAAAACTATGAATTTTTGTGAAACAGTGAAAAGTCTCTATAGCTTAAAACTTTAATGTAAAACAATAAACATAAATCAGATAGGTACCTACTTCAAATTATTTCATTCTTTCAGTTTTATCTTACAACGTCACATAGAGTATACCTTTTTCAGCAAATGCGCCAAAAAAGGTAGACCCGTTCTAGCAGAAGTAAGAACACAACGTCTTTGTCCATCAGTATCAAAACGCCAGACAACACTATTGAGCCTCTAATACTTCTCATATATTTGACCAAGGTATCTAGGGAACAACTGCTTACGTATTGGAATTTTTAATGCACTCACAGCGCTATATTATTCTCATAAATTAAATAATGAGAAAATTTAAAAATTCACTAGCGACCGCCGGGACTTGAACCCGGGACTGTGGATCAACGTTCCACTACGCTAGTGAATTTTTCAATTTTCTCATTATTTAATTTATAACAACTGCTTACGTTTGAAAGTACACGGCGCGGGGCGACCCGCGCACTCTATAGCTTGCTTATAAAGCAAAGTCAGCATTTTATTTTCAGATTTTATATTATGCAAGCGAATGAAGTCATCTTAACAACGCAAAAGAATTTATTTCTGGTAAAAGTCATCTGAAGTGCGTCCAAATCATAAAAATTTTTCTTTCATTCTTCCGCTGCATTTTATCATTTGCACTTTATTATTGTCAGTTTTTACAGTCGGTTTAAAATGACTACTATTTTTCATTAAATCTATTTACAACTTTCAATTGCTCTGTAAAAGTCAGGCACTAACTCCACAGGTAAGACGTAAGACATGTGCCGGAGAAGTGACCACGCCACGCTTGAAACTAGAGATGGGCCGAATATTCGGTTTATGTTCGGTATTCGGCATATTCGGCACGTTTACCGAATATTCGGTTTCGGCCGAATGTTCGGTGAATTTTGCCGAATATTTGGCCGAATAAAAACGCATCCTTTATATATTATATTGCAATGCAAATTGGTATGTCAAGACCTCAAGACAAGCAATGATGCAGTTTTATTTTAATTTGTTGACAAAGTTTCCAATGTAAAATGTTAGAGAGGTAAAGAGCGGAGTGGTTTGGCGCGAATCAGCGCATAATTCGTAAACAAGTGTTGCTCCTAATTATTTTATATGGACATCAATTCCTGCCGAATTATTCGGCCGAATATTCGGTTCGGCAATCTTTTTACCGAATATTCGGCCGAACTGAAGTATTCGGTGAAACCTATGTTCGGCCCATCACTACTTGAAACCACCTTCATATACCTAAAATGTATGAATTAGAAGAGACGCTGTCTACACACGAGAGATGCGCGTCGCATCTATGACTGGCGAAGATCACTTTTCTGACAGATGTCATCTTACGACTCGCGTCGCAAGTCTCATATGTGAAGATAGCCTCTTAGAGACATAAAAAGCTTTTTAACAAAAAATATCAACCAACGAAAACTGAAAAGCATAAAATAATTAACCTTTGTAAGTCAACCTTAATAAAATCATTACTTTACAAACTATTGGTAGAAGTTACTATAGTAATATTTTCGGAAATATATTGAGATATTATTCAATTTTATTAACTAAGTTCATAAATTAATCTAAATGTGCCTGTCTAAATGATTTTGAGTCGGCGCCAATCAAGCGTATTTATTACTAAGTATACTTTACACACAAATTAGGGAAACAGCGCGCGAGGTGCCTCTTTACAGTCCACTATCATCTCCCTAACTGAGAGTATTTTCATACTCACTACGCTTATTATACTCACTGGAGACCGCGTTCCATCCAGGATAGGTACATGTTTTTTCCATGGATGGTTATTTATTTATTTTAATTATGATTGGCGCCGACTCAAAATCATTTAGACAGGCACATTTAGATTAATTTATGAACTTAGTTAATAAAATTGAATAATATCTCAATATATTTCCGAAAATATTACTATAGTAACTTCTACCAATAGTTTGTAAAGTAATGATTTTATTAAGGTTGACTTACAAAGGTTAATTATTTTATGCTTTTCAGTTTTCGTTGGTTGATATTTTTTGTTAAAAAGCTTTTATTTTATACTTTTTTGTGACCAATATTTGACTGTTTCCTTTCTATGTGAGGCAGAAGCCCCATCTCAACCCTCTAAATGTAATGATTTGTACTAAGTAGTTGTATGTCTAGTGTTTATCAACCTCAACCTTTCATAGTTAGTTAGTGTGGATGTAATATTAAGAATAAACAAATATGTACCTATTACAACATACTTTTTTTAGTTCGTTCTGATGTTCAGTCACAAAGTAGGACATGATGATAATTCTTTACCTTATTTTTTCTTGCATATATTTCTTGATATAGATAGTTAAATACTTCACAACAACTACCGGCTTGCTCTTCATATTCAATGTGATACGCAGACCTGAGGTTTTCTAAAAGCGACTGCGCTGCTGCAATAGGTAAAATACTTCATTCAGTTCAGTTTGTGTTCAATTAATGTTCTGATTATCATCGAACAACAAGCAAAGTATTCGTCATCATCATCATAACGGCCTGTTCGGGGTCCATTCTTGGACATAGGCCTCTTCTCTTTTCTTCCACTTCCGGCAATCTTGTGCCCGTAAGATCTAAGCAAAGTATTAGTCGGCCACATATAATATCATTAGTCGGCCATGTAGAGCAACCAGCAGTTCTTTTTAGGGAAAGCCAGGCAGCCTTCTCAGTTAGAATGTCGGCTTGCATAGCACAGAGCATGGGATCTAACTTGTTGCGTAATCATAAAACCATTGGTTGCTTATAATAATATTATTGGAAACATTTACCTACTTATATAGGAAAGTAGGATTTATTCTGCCCACAACTAAATTCAATTTAATCAAATATACATTGCTATTTGCTACAGTTTTATGCGTTCGATGTTTTAAATAAATGTAAACAAACACGAATATCATTGGTTTGATTTGAGACAAAAGAGCCTTATCACACTATCGGTTTGCTAGCGGATGCGGAGCAGACGCCCGGAGGACGCGTAACAACGGAAACGCAGCGAATTCGTCTTGGTCACAGGTCTTGGTATTTCTTCCAAAACGTTGCAAATCGTTTCGCGTACGTGTAATAAGTTCTGAGCTAAGTCAAACAGTCAAACTGTGATGTAAGACGTCAAGTCAATAGTAGTAGGTCCTAAAAAGTTTGGTTAAATAGGTCCGTTCCCTCTCCTTTGATAAAATTCAATAATTTGCAAGTTAATACGTAATTATTTTACAAGAAAACTAGCCATGGTGTCTCCGGGTGACGAAAGTATTCCTTTAACATAGCTCTCATCAAAATCTGCCCAGCCAAATAAGAGTTTCAAGAGAACAAAGAATCACTATAAAATACCTACAGACTAATATTCAAATACGACCTTTAAAAAGAACCTCTTTTTGAAAAGCTTCTTTACCAGATGTTTGTCATGCAGTAGACGTCAACGGGTAGGCATGTAGGTAAACCTAAGTACATTATGCTTCAAAATGTGCCGCAAAATATAAGAATTTACTGATTTTTCAAGGATCCTCCCATCAGATCCTGACCTGATGACAATGGGACCACCTGTGCAGTGCACGCTTTCAAACAAAAAAAGAATTATTCAAATTGGTCTAGGCGTCTCTAAATGATCGGTGAACATACATAAAAAATAAAAATAAAAGTTCGGGACGAATTGAGAACCTCCTCCTCTTTTGTTTTTTCGTCGGTTAAAAATGCAGTTTCTCACGTTATACCACTTTTAACACATACAACTTTTTTCTGGAACTGTTCCAAAACCTCATCTGTTGTCTCATTTACAAACCAAATAGCTTTGCATTGTTCTTGATTTTTATTACGAAAGATTTAAAGTTTAGATTAGAATTTTTAAGATATTTTTTTCTTGGAGAATGCTTGTCTGGTCGTCAAACTGACATTTTGTCTACTGGAACCGTCTCTTTAACAAGCAGATGTATTAAAAAACAAAAATCCGACTGCGGTGATTTCAAAGTTGTGTTTTGCGTAAAAAATCCGCCTTCATGAATTTATGAATTATTAATATAGCCACTCGCGATGCTGAGACGAATCTAACAACACCTCACATGTCAAGATATTTCACGGGCTACTGCCCATTCGTTTGGGCAGTAGTCCGTGAAAACAAATTTCTTGTCTACATACATACTCTCAAAAACCATAACCCTCCTTCTGAGGCAGTCGGGTAAAAACCTTCAGGAATGTCACGAAAAAGGGTCACAAAATTGGACTGAACACGTGTCTCTCGCCTGCCTTGTCACTACACAGCTGATCAAAGAATCTGACGTCAACGAAATTCACTGCGATATTTATGACGCAAAAGTAGGAAGAAATATAAATGTTCAGTATGTAAAGGTCCACCGGCTACATGTCACTCAGAGAGCTATGAAAAGGTCTATGCTTGGTATCTCTATAATGGATAAAGTCCGGAATGAGGCCATCCGAAAAAAGACCAAAGTGACGGACATAGTCTGGAAGTGTAGCAAGCTGAAGTGGCAGTGGGCTAACCACATTTGTCGTAGAACCGACGGACGGTGGAGTAAGCGGGTTCTCGAGTGGAGGCCACGCCTCGGCAAGCGTAGCGTTGGACGCCCTCCGGCCAGATGGACCGATGACTTAAAAAAGGCGGCTGGTAGCGACTGGATGGCAAAAACGGGAGATCGTGCCTTATGGCGTTCCCTGGGGGAGGCCTACGTCCAGCAGTGGACTGCAATAGGCTGAAATAGAAATAGATGTAAAGGTATAAATTGGAATGAACACGTGTCTCTCGCCTGACTTGTCACTACACAGCTGATCAAAGAATCTGACGTCAACGAAATTCACTGCGATATTTATGACGCAAAAGTAGGAAGAAATATAAATTTTCAGTATGTAAAGGTATACATACTTATATGCGTTTATATAAAAGAGTCTACAAACAATACCAACTCAAAAAGTTTTGTGTATTTAGCTGTAAGAATACCACCCGATTTTGGTACGTACTGAATTAATATAGGTGCTTAATATACGGTTCCATGGTGTAATGGTTAGCACTCTGGACTTTGAATCCAGCGATCCGAGTTCAAATCTCGGTGGAACCTGATTTTTTTAGATTCCGCAAATTTTCTGAACGATATTGTACTAGCCAATTTCCAATGATTAGCCAACTGGTTCCATGGTGTAACGGTTAGCACTCTGGACTCTGAATCCAGCGATCCGAGTTCAAATCTCGGTGGAACCTGACTTTTTAGATTCTGCAAATTTTGTGAACGACATTCTACAAGCTAATTTTCAGTGATTAGGCAACCGGTTCCATGGTGTAACGGTTAGCACTCTGGACTCTGAATCCAGCGATCCGAGTTCAAATCTCGGTGGAACCTGATGTTTTTTAATCGAACTTTAAAATGTACGTGTATGATTTTATGTAAAAACCTGTAAGTTACAGTTTTTTGTATTTTTCAGATTAATATTATTCGTATTATAAAAAGGACGCGCTGCTTACGCAGTAATGTTAGCTCTTATCGTACAGTGATAGTAATAAGTGAATATAGGCACGCTGAAGTTATGCACTTTTAAAATCGTTTATCTACACTCAGTTCGTAATATTCGTTTTACAGAATCGAAAGTACGAACGTAATGAACTGCATTACGAATATACAGCCTTTAAAAAAATACTTTCATACTACTGGCAGCTACATAAAGTAACTCGATTTCTAGTGTTTGAAAAAAAATTAAACGAATTGACCCGCATACCAAATTGTAATCTGTTCCAATTTGACACTGGCCATCAGTAAGTCGAATGAAAAAAAAAACAAGTGTCACCCGCGGCGGGACGACACTGGAAATTATGAGGACTTATTTAGGTATTATTAAATCTTTGCTTCAAATCATTTTTCGAATTAAAATTCACCGATAAATGCTATTTAATTTTAAAAGTTGTTCAGTTTTTATGAGGTTCCATTTTAACGTTTAGTTAAAAAGTTACTTATGTATAAAAGTCGTTCAGTTGGTGGTTCAGTAGATAGGCTTGCAATCGCCATAGTGCAGTGCGGAGGTTTGAATTATTTTTCATAGTTTTTCTTGTAGAGTGTAGATAAAATAGTGTATGCAACTGCAAATAATTAGGCTTTAGAATGCTCGTGTCAAACTATTATCACACTCGGCTGCGCCTCGTGTGATAAACAGACACTCTCATCCTAAAGCCTCTCATTATTAGGCAGTTGCATAAACTACTATTATACGTTGTGTATACATCTTATACACACAACTGCAAAACAACGCGCGCTCCTCGATACTCACTCTTAATACAACCGCTTTAAATTCAAAACCACAGAACAATTGCTACAATAACCGGTGAAGTTAATGCTATATGTCGCAGCGATGTTAATCAAATCAGGTTTTTGACCAAAAAACCAAAGACCAGTAGATAACAAAGGTAAAATTCAATTTTATCATAAACATTAATTTGTTTTAGAATTTTGATCGAAAATCTATCACAATATAGGTTTCCGATCATGAACCTGAAATAGTTTAGGATTAAATATGGTAAAGTTATTGCCAAAAACATTAATATAATGTAGTCTTTGGTTAAGAACTTGATTTGGTTTAGGATTATGATAAAAATTTTGGCAAAACTTACGTTAAAATTTTGTTATCTCAAGCGCCTAGCTTTTTGGACAAAAACCTAGTTTTATTAAAAACTACGACATAGAATGACGCTGAACGCTGCACAATGCTGCCCATTCCCTGGATTCGGCCCTTGGATACCCTCGGGTAGAAATAGAGTGATGCTATTTTAAGCCGTGAAAGTAACATTATTTCAAAATTAAAAATAAAAATACTTAAAATGTTTAAAGAAAGCTTTAAAATCATCAGAGGTCAATCATTATTTTATATAGTGAAAGGTCAAGGTGGAAAATTTCACATAACACGTGTCTTAATTTAATTACGATAAAAATACTTAAAGAAAAAAAGTTCAAATAAAAAAGAATCGGCCCATGAGGATACGAACCATGACATCCCTGATTGATAGGCCACTGTCTTTACCAATGCGCCATCCGAACATTTAACACGGAGTGCGAAATTTTGTTACCCATTTCACTATTAGTCATTATTGGAACGTGCTTGATTAGTCATCTTATTCTCTTGCTACAATCGGTTTACTACGCGCTTCTTTGTATGTGTGAGTGGAGTTTGGCTTCAAACGACTTTAGAATTAAAGCTCATGTGCATGTCTCTGTAAAGTCTATATGGAATTCTGTAAATGTCTGTACCTGGCAAAATTACTTACATTTTTACGGCGAAAAATAATTTTATACTTCTTAATATATTAAAAAAAAAATTATACAGGTACTGTGTGCGACTCTCTCAGAGATGACAATTAAGGAAACTGAGAGCGGCTTTTTCTAATGACACAATGCTAGTATCTACACAATGTAAATGGCTACCTTTTCTAATAAGATAACGATCCACCGAAGAAATGATATCTCTTCTCCACGGTTCACATCAATCTCTACAAGGAAAGAAATATTCGAGCATCCGGGCCCACATCATTCAATGCCAGAACCATTTCCTGTTCCGAGCGGCCATTTTAACAACCACTGCCGTTTTAAATCGGTAAAACCCAATGTTACGTCAAATCAAAGCAGCAATGGATGTCGCATTCTCTAACACAATATAGAGGCCAATAGTAATACAGCGACTGGTTATGAAAAATACAGCACAATACCGTTTACACATGAAATAAATTTTAAGTAAAAAACATTTTTAAAACAAGCTTTTATTTGGGTGCGCTAAAAAATATAAAATAATCTATTTACTAAAACTTTAACTTGTAACTTTTAATGGCATTAAATCTACGTCTTCACAATTTATACGATATAAAAGCTTGTCGCGAGATTTAAGTAGGTACTCGTGTGGTGTGACTTAATTTAAAAGTTTATTCAAGATCATTTACACTGGCTTTCTAATTTATTTATTGATTTAGACACAGGTCAAATCTCGCGACAAGCTTTTATATCGTATAAATTGTGAAGACGTAGATTTAATGCCATTAAAAGTTACAAGTTAAAGTTTTAGTAAATAGATTATTTTATATTTTTTAGCGCACCCAAATAAAAGCTTGTTTTATAAATGTTTTTTACTTAAAATTTATTTCTTGCTTTTTAGTAATCTCTGGAAAAAATATTACAACATTCTTCATTGACTTTGAAACTGCGTCCATCCATACTCCATACGGACTACTGGTGCGAATCTGCGAGGCCGCGGTCTCATGAGTTCCTTATGAAAACTCGGTATGACTTTCGTCCTCTACAATAAGCTTATTGTACCCAAGCGGGGCAATCGCTAAACTGTATGTAGCCTCTTCATTGACAGTACCATGAACAGAAGACTAAAAACCCCAACACAACAACCATTCAACCCTCTAAATCTGTGCAAAGCAACGTCATTTACCTCACACTCGTATTTATCTTTCATTTGTCTATGTTTTTTATACATTAAGTAAGAAAACATAACAAACTTAATACGCCATCTAACCTAGTCCGTCATAATTATCTGGTTTTGTTTTGAGTGACGTAAACGTCACTTTATTTTTCGAGTTATTCTGAAAAATTCCTTTCATTTGACATCCATATTGTAAAAAAGCATAAAAATGTTATTCTGCCATCTTAAGAAGTCCACGATAGTTAATTTAGAATGACGTCAACTTGTAATTCGAATAATTAATTCCCAGCAAACCCTTTCATCTGACACTCATATTGTAAATTATCATAGGTGGCCATCTTTAGATGTCCGCCATATTATTTTCTGAATTGTACTCAGCAAGTCTTTTCATTTGACACCCATATTGTAGGAGTGCGCCAAAAATTAATTGTCGGCCATCTTGGATATTCCGCCATATTGGATTTAGAATAACCTAACACAGTCTAACATGCATTGTCATCTGAGTTAAACGTGTTCACAAAATTTCAGCTCAATCGGTTCAGGAAATCTGCTTCAAAATTGAGTTGCAAGATTTGACCCGAACAAACATTTTTACTTCCTTACTTACATACTTACATACACTGCAAGTTAAATAAAAGCTTTTAAAATGCACTCGAGTCCTGAACAAGACGCGAAACGAATTGCGAACATAACCTGACAAATCGATGCACCACTTTATTTCAGTGGGGTTCCTCGTGTGCAACTAGCTAGCTAACTAACACTAAGGTAAAAATTATGGTTAAAAAAAACTCTTTCATTCGCTTGCTGTTTTCCTTGTATGCGGTGAAAATTTTGCAAGTTTTCTGAAATGTATACGTAGCACGGGAAGTGTATATAATATCTGGGGGCACGGCAGTGCCCCCACCAAGTCGAGCTGAAAGCGGCACGGCCGTACCATCCTTTTCTCGAACCAGTTCAGGCCATTTTAGACCCCCCATAACTCCCTTGTCGATAAGTTTAGAACACTCATTTTAAAATATCTTATCAAGCACTGCATAGACACGATACATTTCAAATTTCATTTAATTTGGACCAGTAGTTTAGAAATTATAGTTAGTCAAAGTTTCTTAATTTTCTGCCTGACTGACTGACTGACTGACTGACTGACCGATCATCAAAATTCTAAGGCACTTCTAGCAGACTGAGGAGCTTGAAACTTAAAATACACCTTGTATTTAGTGTATGAATATAAAGGGAAAACTATAACATTCTGCAAATTCGGTTGCAACCGCATAACTAACTTTGTATTTCCATACAAATGTATAGGATTACAAAGTTAACTTTGCGGATGGGCTTTGAGGAAATCTGTAGCTGAGGCTCAAGAAGTAGTTCCAGATAAGAGAAAGAGGAAGACTATCTACAAAAGAAATGAGATCCACCAAAACATTTACTTGTAAAAAGAACCAAGTCTCGCCTCTCAGTTCATCTACTGTAAAAAGTTGTGAGATCCATGTGATGCCAAGTCGGTTATTGATTATTTAAGGACTACTTTAGGGAACTTTCATCTTAAGCTATTGCGTAATTAGGTAACAGACATCATCTTACAGTAACTATATCGATATTTAAAAACTTTTATTTTTACAATAACTAGAATGACTTGGCAATCGCACAATATTTGCTTGTGAGATACGATGGTCTAGCTAGTGCGATGGCCGGGTCATTCTAGTTATTGTAAATATGAAAGTTTTTAAATATCGATATAGTTACTGTAAGATGATGTCTGTTACCTAATTACGCAATAGCTTAAGATGAAAGTTCCCTAACGTAGTCCTTGAATAATCAATAACCGACTTGGCATCACATGGATCTCACAACTTTTTACAGTAGATGAACTGAGAGGCGAGACTTGGTTCTTTTTACAAGTAAATGTTTTTGGTGGGATTTAGTATTCAGGAACCCTGAAACCTAACTGCACAAAATCTTCATTCAAAGTATTAATTTGAGTAAACACGGTACACTTCGCAAATGATATCCCAAAAGGTTATACATATCCGAAATTCCGGGACATACTGTATTCAATTTGGTAGTCAGCCGTCATATTACCATTTCACGAGTAGTGGAGCACTATTCAATTATGTCGTGTAATACTACGCTTTCGCGTTATTTCGCTCGGGACGCAAATTATATCCGGTTTTCAGGAAAATCTGCTGGTTTCAGATGTTGGTGTTTTATTTAGCTTAATTTTAAGTCGTTGTAATAGGACTATGATTATGTTTTGCTATGGATAATCAAAACTTAAAAGGTGTCGAACTCTAAAAAATTTAGTCCACAACAAACCATTATTTTCTGAAATTTATATACTTAGGAATTGGATTAAAAATCTTACGTTTAAAAGACGATTTCAAAGCACCTGAGATATAAATTCTACGAATCGTAATATAATTCAGAATAATAATATCATTCAGACTCAATTTACCTCACTAATCACATTATCCTATTAAACTTGTCTCTCAGAATGTAGCGCCCTCTATTTATTAAAACAGCCCTTAACCTTTACCTTAACAGTCACAATGGTCTACTGCTGGACATGGGAATCTCTTTATAGGAGGGGTATTGCCATATATACTACGCTCGGCAGGCGGATTGAGGAAAGCAGTGCAAGATTTTGTAATTGAAGGGATAGCTGCTGTCCAGAATGATAATCCCGTAGTCGTTTTTTACGAAATTGACGTCAAATCGTATATTATTTGGCTATGAAAACAGCACAGACCGCCAATTGTAAGCAGGGCTAGTTTTCTATTGAAATATGGATTGTAAGTATTATTAAGACGAGAACCAATGGATTTTTATCGGTAGCTGTATAAAGGGCGCCACAGTCTCAGAGATATCCTTAAGCAAATCTGTAGCTGATAAGTCAAATCCTCTTGCCACTAACTTATCTCGAAAATCTAATCAATAGCGCTTTCCTGAAGAACATGGAAGAATACCAATACCTACTCCCTCCGATTCTACTTACCTTAACAGCCACAACAGTCCATTGCTGGACATGGGCCTCCCCCGTATTGGGGGGTATTGCCATACTCACCACGCTTGGCAGGCGAATTGGCGAGCGCCGTGCAAGATGTTGAAATTCACAGGGAACGCTGCTGCCCATTCCCTAGATAATTATCCCTAAGTCGCTTTTTACGACACCCACGGGTAGAAATGGGGTGATGATATTCTAAGCCAACATCACACGGCAGTATTCTACTTAAAATAAAATAAAAATAAAAATAAAAAGCCTTTTATTTTGTTCCCACATGCATAAACTTTACATTTTCATTTCAAAATTTCATTGTTTACAGTAATAGTCAGTTACAAAATATTATTGTTATTATTAAATTACTAAATGTTGTCAATTACAAAATATTACAAAAACATAACAGGATAAGTATTTAATTTATTATTTCATTTTTATTCATAATTAATAACTTAAACATAGTGTCAATCAATGCCAGAAATTATAAACGAATAACATTTTTAAATAAATTGAAATTTGAAATATTAATTTTTTATAATTGTCAGTTATTTATTAATTTATCATGCTCTTTAGCTAGCTTCATTGCTGTTGTCCTTGGGAACCCCCATCCGGGTAAAGGCCTCCTCCAGTTGTTTCCACTTCTCTCTGTCTGTCGCGACTCGTGTCCAGTGTGCGCCGGCAGTGGCGCGGATGTCATCAGCCCAGCGTTTGAGTGGACGGCCTGGGCGGCGTTTGCCTTGCACCGGCCCTGTCCACTCTGTTACTTTTTTCGTCCATCTTCCATCTTCGTACCTAGCCAGGTGTCCAGCCCATTTCCATTTGAGCCGTCTTACATGAACAATAGCATCTTTCACTTTAGTTTTTTGTCTTATTGTTTCGTTTCTTTGTTTGTCTTTTAGTTTAAACCTGAGTAAGCTTCTTTCCATTGCTCTTGGCACACAGATATTTTGTTTGCATTTTTTTCTGTTAATGACCAAGTCTGGCTCGCATATGTAAGAGTTGGAAGGATGCAGGTGTCCATCAGTTTTCCTTTAATTCTGGCTGGGATTTTTGATTTGAAAATATGTTTTAGGCTCCAGTATCGATTCCAGGCAGTGTTTATACGACGGTCTATTTCTTTTTTATCTGTATCATCAAATGAGACCAATTTTCCAAGGTAAATAAACTCATCAACATACTCAATGCTTTCATCTTCTATTTTTATCATAGTTTTTGTGTGGTTGGTCATTATTTTAGTCTTTTCGAAGTTTATTTCTAGGCCAATCTGCTTGCTTGCTTTGTGTAGAGAATTGAGGGTGTTTTCCAATTCTTGTGCCTTTTCTGAGAATAGCACTATGTCATCAGCAAAGCATAAGTGATTTAGATATGCATTGTTTATTCTGATGCCCACAGTTGACCAGTTTACTTCTTTCAATATGAATTCCAGGACAGCGATGAAGATTTTAGGAGAGAGAGGGTCGCCTTGCCGTACCCCTCTACCTATCTTGAAGGTAGGTCCGACTCTATCTAGCCTTACTCTGCTGCTGCAATCTTCATATATGTTCATAATTATGTTGATGTATGTTTCTTCGATTTCATGGTATTTCAGAGCTTCCTTGATCGAATTGTGTGATATGGAGTCGAAGGCTTTTCGGTAATCAATGAAAGCCAGATATAGGGGCCGGTTAAACTCTTTATACTTTTCGATTACCTGACAGAGTACTTGGATATGATCTGTTGTTGAGTAACCTGGTCTAAACCCAGCCTGTTCTGTTGGTTGTTTAATATCTATTTTTGGCCCAATTCTAGCAAGTATGCATTGAGAAAAGAGTTTGTAGAGGCTGGACATCAAACTAATTGGTCTGTAGTTTGATACATCTGATGGGTCACCCTTCTTGTATAAAAGTGTGATTTCAGATTCAGTCCACTGTGATGGTACCCGTGATTCTTTAAGTACTTTATTAAAGATGTCTCTTAACAAACCAACTAGAATATCCAATCCGACTTTCAACGATTCGTTAGTTATTAAGTCAGGTCCTGGGGATTTGTTGTTATTTAAACGTTTTATGGCTGTTTCAATTTCTTTCATTGTGAATTCTTCCACTTCATTGGTAGTGTGGTTTGGTAGTAATATTGTATTATTTGTTTTTGTTATAGGTGTTCTGTTTGATTCATATAGTTTTCTGTAAAAGTCTGTGGCTACCAGTATTAATTCTTGTCTTTTTCCTGTGCTGCCTTGAGAGGTTTTTAACTTTGGGATCCATGATGTAGAGTCCTTTAGTTTTTTATGGGCTCTTTTCACTCCACCTGTCTTTTCAATACAGTGCTCATATTTTTTTAGTTTATAGGTATCATATTCATCTTGAATTCGCAATTTGATGTTTTTATAAAGAAGTTTGAGTTCATTTTTCTCTTCTTTCGATTTGTTTAATTTTTGTTGTAGGTTGTGTCTTCTTGCTATCATTTCTTTTGTAATTGACGATATTTTGAAATTTTCTCGTCTATTTAAGCTTTTGGCTTCACTTAAACTTTCTTGTATAGCTCTCTCAGTTGCATTGTAGAGATTTTGCATAGACAGATCTCCTCTGGTGTATTGAATTAGTTTGGCATCGAGTGATTTTCTGTACTTAATTTGTTCCTTCTCAGATTGAAGCGTTGACATTGGTTTCGAAAAAGATTTCCTGCTTTTTTTCTTTTTTGACAATAGTAGAGTTCCTCTTAAAAGTCTGTGATCAGAGGGGTATGGTATTTTACGAATGATTTCACAGTTGGTAAAGAAATGGCTTCTATTTGTTAATATGTAGTCGATCTCATTCTTAGTAACTCCATCTGGTGACATCCAAGTCCATCGTTGGTATTCTACTTAAACCTAACTAATTTACTAGAACATGATACTATGTCACTCAAGCGGTCAGCTCACACGGTGATACTACATCGCATGCATCAACTGGGAAACCTAGCATACGAGACAGGGCAATATTGATGTTTGCATTATGGAGAACTCGATGGACAAATATTAGATGTTCAGAAATGAAAGCTTATTAGACTGGAATCACAGATTAAGATGTGGTTGGAACAAAATACACACGATTACCTGTACAGAGGTGTTGTGCGGTGAAGAGGACTGCTTTATTGTTTCTTGGGAATTACGACGTGGACTCTTGAGTAGAAACACTTTGGAGACTTTTCACATACTATTATTACTCGTAGGCGTACTCGGATTCTCCAAAAGTACCTAATATATAATTTACAGGGTGTTATGGTGTAACGCAAATAAATTCCGACCTCCCATACAAAATTTACGATTTGCGCTAGCCAATACTTACTTTGTGAGCTGACTGACTTTGTATGGAAGGTCGGTTTTTTTTTTGTTTCCCACCATTGGCTCCATAGTAAAAGTTGTTCGGTTTCATGGTCTGAGCACGCCTGCAAAGTTTTCGTTACACCGTCCCTAACATCCCGTATATTAATATTAATAATTTTCAAATAATCACTTCAACACGACACTTCAGTACCTATTCTACTTAAACTAATTCATTGGAACATGATACTATGTCACTCAAGCGGTCAGCTCACACGGTGATAGTCACATGCATCAAACAGCAAACACCCCTTTGGGACACCCTGTATACCTACGTGGCACGGTATACGTTGACTGTGCAATATTGATATTTGCATTATGTGGAGAACTCGATGGGTAAATATTAGATGATCAGAAGTAAGGGCTAATTATGCTGGAATCACAGGTTTAGTCGTGGTTGGAACAAAATACACACGACTCCCTGTATAGAGGTGCCGTAGACGTACTCGAATTTTCATATAGTGCCTAATATAATATTAATAGTTTTCAAATAATGCCGCCACCATCCATTGGAAACTAACCACTACAACACGACACGTCAATATTCTACTTAAACCAAACTAATTTACTAGAACATGATACTATGTCACTCAAGCGGTCAGCTCACACGGTGATAGTCACATGCATCAAACAGCAAACACCCCTTTGGGAAGCCTAGCATACGTGACAGGGCAATATTGATGTTTGCATTATGGAGAACTCGATGGACAAATATTAGATGTTCAGAAATGAGGGCTTATTAAGCTGGTGTTACAGGTTCGCGGCTGAAATACACAAGAATTGCGAACACACAGCCTAGTTAGTGTCTTCGGCTTCGCACATAGGACTGAAAGTTGGCTTGAAGGTAGGTACTTCTTGGCCTACTGATCAAAATTGAGGATAGTGTCAAGCGGTAAAAAGTGAAGGGGTTGGTGCCTGCTTGGCACCACTTTTGGTCAGAGTTTTCTTTTGACGCTACCTACCCTACCCTCCTTGCTACTACTAGCTACTTGCGATTCCCGGGATCCATGCCATGGACGTACGTACTCGGAAACATATACAAATAAGCGCAGTGCCGACAATATAATTAGGTTTTGTAATAATTTGGTTTTCTAAATATCTACATCGGCCGTGATTCGAACTAGAGGACCCGTGCAGACCCGCTAGCTCTACACAACTATGGCATCTAGTCGATAACCAAGGTTCTGACTTTTTTGTGATTCCCAGACGGCACTCAGCCTTGGAGAGGTGAGGTATTTTAGTATGTTTGTATCCCTATTAGCCTTAACAAAGTTCCGTCTTAAAATTTGTATTTCAGGATTTCTTTACTACACTCAGAAATATCATTCTCATTTACCACTCTAAATAAAATACCTAAACTTTGTAACCTCATGTTCTCAAAGGACTGAACGTAAACCTTGGACTAAAATCACGCTAAACATTATGCCGCCGCAACCATGTCATGTCATACGTAACCTCATAACTATACGATATGTAAATTTTCATTACTCTCGGGCTCATAACCGCTTGCCTCCTTTTACGCCAGGAAGCTGCGGTAAGACCCCTTTTAAAGTCAATTGCGCTTTTAGTGTACTCTTTAAAGTTTTAGTCGTGTTTTCTTTACGCTGTCGGGGAAATCTTTTAAAAATAAATTATGTTCTAATATTATTTTCTCTTCGTTTTTATTTAGGAAAGTGTAAAAAATAGTGTTGTAACGAAGAGAGACTTTACTTCGTGGTATACCAATTAAATAGATTTCAGCTTAAATTTTATAGCTTTCACGCACGCTGCGCTGGTTTTTTGTAATATCACCTGCATCATGAGCTGCACCATGTTAACACAACCTACAGTTATGAAAAATTCTTTACTGCAAATATTTTTGCAATATTTTGTTACCTACCTATTGGTGCATTTTTTACCCGACTGCCTAGGAGGGTTATGTTTTCAAAGAGTATGTATGTATCGATGTATCTATGCATATAGACAAGAAATTCGTTTTCACGGGCTACAGCCCAAACGACTGTGCGGATCTTGACGTGAGGTGTCGTTAGTTTCGTCTCAGCAGCGTGAGTGACACTGGCTATATTAAAAATTCATAAATTAGATGTGTAGGATTTTTATCCCAAAATACAAATTTGAAATTACCGCAATCGGATTACATCAGCTTGTTTAGTTAGAAAAACATCTAGCCTCCCACACCAAGCAAAACTATCCCAACCATTTGCTCCCGAAGAACCCAGACATGCTAGCTATTCCTAGGTTATTTTCGTTCTCGATATCAAGAGGAATTTAATCACTACGTTTCCAGTTTTTTGCTGAGTATACAAAAAAACGTCGACAAAGTTCGCCATAAAAATAGTTCTTTTCATTCCTTTTGCTTTGACAGGGTTGCCTGTCTATTGTCTTCGAGGGATAGGAATTCATAGCAGGCAGACAATGAAAAGGATGATGTTTGGTCAGAGTCTGTCGGTAAGAACTACCCTACAGGTATATGCTGAGCTAGATAAAAAATCGTTAGCAATATTATGGAAGTGACAATGCCCTTAACCCTGCAATGAGTGCGATACTGAACTATTTACTTAAGCCAAAAGTCTGAAGAACGCTAGTCAAAAAGATGGTTGGAGCGAAGAACGCAGGTCTGAAACACGTAATTGATTGGCTGAACCTGGATTCTTCACTTCGTTTTTATCTAGGAAAGTGTAAAAAAATCGTGTGTTTCGTATCTGGATACGAAAGACTGCTTGATTGAAAAACCTTGACCACTCATTGACTGTTGTGTCTGTTTATGGCCCGTTGCTAAAGGATGTTACAGTAATGGATTAGCTAGCAATCAAGACAAGTCCACCCCCGAGCAGCATTGTTTCTGCCGCTGTAAAATTGACCCAGCCCTACGCAGCGCGCTGGGTGGCAATTTAGAAAAATTCCCAAGTTCGCAACGCTTAGTTATGAAAATAAAACGCAGAACTTTAAAGTGGGCAACACAATACTCTTTTGCTGTTTAGTCCTGTCTACCCGCCAAGAATTTAAAACGCCGCTTAATTAAAATGTAGTGTACCACTTAAAGAAGTTTTCCTGGTAGCCGACCTGCTTAACTTGGCTGCATATTCATAAACAATTTACCATCCGGTGTATAATTATGCTGCTCATTACTTTCGGAAATGTTGCTTAGTCAGACTTCTTATGAAGCGGGTTAATGAGGTAAGCAGAAATACTTAGGTTTAGCGTAGGTATTATGGTGTAAAAAAATTGGTATCAATAATATGAATAAAAGATAAATGAGCATAAGCCAGCATAAGAAGTTGGAGAGCTTTCAACAAGAAGCTTTTAATAGAGGAGTTAAGAGGATCACATCTGAATTCAGTTCAATCTGGTGAAAATCAAAATCACACCGGGAAATCAGGAGGCTTAATGAAGACTCTATCTTTATAATTTTAAGAAGCCTGGAGGAGTTAGGAAGATAACCTCAAAAGACTAGTTTAATCTGGTAAAAACCAAAATCACACCGGGAAATCAGGAGGCATAAAAAAGACCTTAGCCTAATAGTGGGACGCTCGAGGCCACAAAAAATATAAATTCGACACCGCTGCTTACTCTTGTCTTATTGACTTTGAAGGCACTTCAGCAGCAAAAATTCTAAATGCTTTACCATGAGTTTGCATGTTATTTCCATGGGAAAACACAGGTGTGCAGGTAATTCAATTTCAACTTCACCTGTCTTTGATGCACAACGTGAAACGGCTCGAAGCGCTTCGATAGAAGACGGAAATGAGTTTTCTATGTTTACTGTGTGTACTCATTTGAGTTTTAATTTTGTGTATTTGCGCGTTATTTTTACTCGACTGCCTCAGAAGGAGGGTTATGTTTTTCGAGAGTATGTATGTATGTATGTGGACAAGAAATTTTTTTTTCATGGGCTACAGCCCAAACGGATAGTTGGATTTTGTTTGACCAATTAATGAGGTGTCGTTGGATTTGTATCAGCAGCGCGAGTGACACTTGCTATATTAAAAAATCATAAATTCAAGATGGCGGATTTTTATCGCAAAATCCTCCTCCTCGCGTCGTAATCCTCATTACTGAGGGTCGTGAATCCCCCGATGGGAAAGTATTTTCTCATTCACGATGCTTTTCCATCGCTGCCTATCTTTGGCGACATGGAGCGCAACGTGCAGCTTGGTGTCCAGTGCCGAGCGAATTTGGTCAGACCACCTGGTTGGACTGCGACCTCTTGGTCGTTTACCATCGACTTTTCCTGTGATTATGAGCTGTTCCAGGTTGTGTCCATCTTTTCGGGCGATGTGGCCAAAGAACTCCAGAATCCTTCTAAGGCAAATAGTGGAGAGCCTGGTTTTGATATTCAGTTCACGAAGGATAGAGATGTTACTACGGTATGCTGTCCACGGTATTTGTAACATTTTCCGCCAGCACCACATCTCAAAAGCGTCAATGCGGTCACGGTCGGCCTTCTTCAACGTCCATGTTTCGGCGCCGTAGCTGAATATGGAAAAGACGAGAGAGCGGACCAACTTTATCTTTGTCTTGCGAGATATGTTTCGGTCTTTCCATATACACTGCAGCTGGGACATCGCACTTTTGGCCATGCCGATACGTCTCCTGACTTCTTTTTCACAAGAGCCTGTGTTGCTGATGGTAGCGCCTAGGTACGTGAAGTCATCTACCTTTTCAAGAGAAAGAGCGCCTGTTAACTGGAGCGAATTGGTGCGGTCAACTACCATAACTTTGGTCTTAGAATGGTTGATCTTGAGACCAAGTTCCAGGCTGATCCTTTCCATTCTATCAAGGAGGTCCACCATTTCAGATTCATTTGCAGCGAGAAGCGTGGTGTCATCTGCGTAACGGAGATTAGTGATTTTAGTGCCACCTATGGTGACACCTCCATCCCAGTTTTCAAGTGTTCTCCTTACTATATATTCTCCATAGATATTAAATAGAATAGGGGATAGAATGCAACCCTGTCTTACACCTTTTCCAAAATTAAAAGGCTCAGATGTTATCCTTTCAACTCTTACTATGCCCTGGTTGTTCGTATAGAGCGATCGAATTAGCGCGATCAGATGTTCAGGTACTCCAAGTTCTTCTAAAACCCTCCACAGAGCCGACCAGATGACGCAGTCAAAGGCTTTACTGTAGTCGATAAAACACAAGATGACAGGTGTGTTAAATTCGTAGGACTTTTCAATTATTTGGCGAATATTTAAGATTTGCTCGCGTGTCCCTTTGCCCTTGACGAATCCAGCCTGTTCCTGAGGTATTTGCCAGTCTAAGTAATAACGCATTCTGTTGTTTATAATGTGAAGCAAAACTTTGCTGGCATGTGATATCAAGGCTAGCGTTCTATAATTATCACATTTTGAAGTAGATCCTTTTTTGTGCAGAGGCAGTATTATTGATTTTGCCCAGTCACCAGGCCATTCACCAGTTCGCCATATATTGTCACATATTTTATGTATTGCGTTAGCTCCAGTGACCCCCATTGCTTTAATAATTTCGGCTGTTAATTGATCAGGCCCGGGTGCTTTTTTGTCTTTCAGGGAAGCAATAGCAGCTGTTACCTCGGACAGTAGTATGGGAGGTTCTGGTGTCAGGTTGTCCCATGTTGTTTGGGTTTGTACAAGATTCTGCGGGTTTTTATATAGGGTTTCGCAATATTTGCGCCACCTGTCTGCTATTGCGTTCAAATCATGTAGTAACGCTCCATTCTCGTCTTCAACTACCCATGTTTTGGGTTTAGATTGTTTTGAGAGGAGTTTAACTTTTTTAAACAGATCCGAACTTTGAATTTTCAGCGCGTGGCTTTCTATCTCCTGACAAATATTTTCAACAAACTGGTTTTTGTCGCGACGGCAATGTAGTTGAATTAATCTGCCCAAGTCCGAGTATGCTTCACGATCCTCTTCGGTTGTCAGTCCTGACATTTTCAGATCCTTTCGCTGTTGAATTATAGACCAGGTATCAGCGGAGAGCCATGTTTGTCTACATGCAGATGGAGCCCGTTGTTTGGTGACTGTGTCTACTGTCATCCATATCTGGTCTTTAAGATGATTCCATTGCTCATTTGAACTTGCGTCTACAGGTGGTGGTTTTTCTGTTATCAGGTTTTTGATGCCATCTCTAAACGCTGGTTTTTCTGATGGTTCTAGAATACGCGGTCGTAAGAGGGATCTTTTTTGAACTGATTTTAGACGAAGGGCAAATTTGGCTACCAGAAGACAGTGATCAGATCCACAATCTGCTCCGGGGAAAGTCTTCACGTTGGAAATAGAGCTTTTCCAACGGCTGTTGATTATGACGTAATCAATTTGATTGCGGAATCGGTCACCAGGGGATTTCCAAGTGTAGAGGCGTCTAGGATGGTGTTGGAAGCATGTGTTCATGATCGTCATCTTTCTATCAATACAGAATTCAATCAGTCTCACTCCTCTCTCGTTTCTTACTCCTAATCCATGTTTGCCGACTGTACTCCTTATGTGATCATCCATCTGCGTGTTGCCTACTTTAGCGTTCCAGTCCCCAATCATTAAAGTTATCTCGCGATTTGGAATTTTGGATAAAGTCGCTTCCAGTGTGGTGTAGAATTCATTGATGGCATCATCTTTCGCAAGAGCCGTTGGGGCGTACACCACAACTATATTTAGAGTACAGGGGCGTGTGTTTAGCTTAAGGGTCATAATTCTGTCATTGACTGGGTTGTATCCTAGAACATAGTTGTTTAGGTGTTTTGGTACCCATACAGCAACTCCGTTAGTGCTGGAATCCAAAGGACCTGAGAAGTACAAAGTATTCCCGTTAGAGGTTTTCTGATGACCTTGTCCTCGCATGTGCGTCTCAGTCAATCCTAGTAACGACAACTTGTGGGATTCTGCTTCTTTCTCTACAATGTCCAATTTTCCAGGTTCTAGTAGGCCTCGGATGTTCCATGTTGCAATCCGTTTTTGCTTTTGGATTGAGATGTTAGTTTTGGAATCACCAGTAACATGTCCAGTAGCTGAGACCCGGTGATCCGTCTCAGTAGTAGCTTCGGTAACCAATTTCACATCACCCGGCCCGGTAACCGAATGACGCCGGTCGTTAGTCGGGTCGCCCAACGATGTCGCTCTCTTAGTCGTACTATCCATGGGGGTTTTTCTTGGGTTGATACACGTGGTGGCCACCCGATTCCTTCCACGGCATACTTTTAGAGGGGATTTAATACCTCACGGTTTATGAAACCGCTCCATGCATCTGTGCTTGGAGGTGTCGGGTTAATTAAACCGCCGCCCGACGCTCGGCGTTGAACTTTTACAGCTGGGTAGTTCTTCTCCAGACAAACCCTCCTCGTTTTCTCATCCAGGGCTTGGGACCGGCAATGGCAGAAAATACAACTTTGTAATTACCGCAGTTGGGTTTTTGTATTTTGATACAAATTTTGATACAGCTTGTTTGGTAATATGTTGAGCAGCTTTTGACTAAGTATCTATATTGTAATAATAAATATAGGATGAAATTTTATTTGTGCCAGTTACCGAAAACTAAGCACGGGCTGGCTGGTGATAAGTAACAATTTCCACAAAGAACATAGGTACCAAAAAAGCCCGTCCCTAGTTTTCGGTATTGGTCACTAGTGCAATTTCATCCTTTATATCAAGCACGCTGTGGTTTTAAAAATGTAAGTCCTTTATTTTGCTATCGATTAAAACACCCAGCAAATACCTATCAAAAACAATGGCCACAACACAACCCTGTCGACCGTGTAATTGTGAACTCGATACCAGCACACCTGTTGCCTATTGGAAACTAAAACCGACGAAAATTTGTAAAAAGAGACGAATAAAAAATCTTTTTAGTACATTTTCAGAAAACTTTTACAGGTTGTTTTTACCCACAATGGAACGGAGACGGAAAATGTGTTTGGGGTGAGAGAATGTTTGTGTTTGTGTGTTTGTGCAAACCAATGTTATGCCAATTATCTATATAACTACTGGTCTGATTTTGATGCGGTTTTCAGTAATGAATTTGAATTAAATTGGTGCGTGTTATTAGATAGGCGTTGCGAGAACCACAATCAGTGGGCGCTGAAGTAAAAGATCGTGGGTTTACTAGTTATTGATGATGGGTTCATTGACTTAAATTTTGTTGTACTCGAAACATGTCTGCTAGACCTCAGCAGCGTTTAGAAACTTAAGGGGAAAACTCCATAGAATAGACGCGCGACGCGACGCGCAACATGACATCTGTCAGACATGCGATCGTAAGCTTTTATCAATGGGAGGCGCGTCTTACGGGTGTGGCTTTGTTTCTTCTGTTTCATACATTTCATTCAGAAACGGTTTCAAGCGTCGCGATGTCGCACGTCTCACGTTTCCGACGATACATTTATTTATTTAACTGTTTATTGCACACAAGATAACACACAGAACAATCACATTAAGAAAAACAACACAACAGGTACTACTTATTTCCAAAGAGAAATCTTTTCCAGCAGTCCTACGGTAGAGAGACAGCATAAAGTAAGGCTGATAGACCGTGCATAATTTTGACAGACTTTACATTGTTTGACAGATGCCATCTTACGTCTCACGTCCCACGTCTACTCTGTGGAGCTTGCGCTAAATATTATTACATAGTTGAGTCCAGCACCAGAGCGTAGCAGCGAATAACATCGTACAATGGAACGTGTCTAGAGCAAGATGGCCGGCATTAGCGAATGGCGGACGTGCTGCAGCGTAACGCAGCTAGATGCCCTGAACTAAAGCAATAGCTTAATATACCTAAATGAACAGCAGCATTCCCTGTAAATATGGATCAGTGCACTGCGCTTGCCAACTCGTGAGCGACAAAGGTGGTGGTATTTCAGAAAAGAGGACAACCCGTATCTTTGCGACTGCTGTTGATGATGGATGATAAGCAACTTAAAAAACCAATATTACATTACATAGATGAGTCTAGCAGCAAATAACATCGTACAATGGAACGTGTCTAGAGCAAGATGGCCGGCATTAGCGAATGGCGGACGTGCTGCAGCGTAACGCAGCCCTTAACTATGACGATAGCTTACAGTAGAATGTTGTAAGTACGATATTACTATTATTTGAACCTCATCAGTTAGAAACTTCATATTATTACATAGTTGAGTCCAGCACCAGAGCATAGCAGCAAATAACATCGTACAATGGAACGTGTCTAGAGCAAGATGGCCGGCATTAGCGAATAGCAGACGTGCTGCAGCGTAACGAACGAGATGCCCTGAACTAAAGCAATAGCTTACTATACCTAAATGAGCAGCAGCATGCCCTGTAAATATACAGGGAGTAACGGAAAGGGTATAACAAGCCGAAAGGAGCTCGAGGTACTCATGAAACTGAACAACTTTTCCCATGGAACATAGGTCGAAATATGAAATAAAATTTGGACCATCCATACAAAATCGCCGATCAGCTAATTGATTTACTATGGGAGGTCCAAATGTTTTTTTCATATTTCGACCCATGTTCCATAGGGAAAGTTGTTCAGTTTCATGAGTATCTTGACCTCCTTTCGGCTTGTTATACCCTTTCCGTTACTCCCGGTATACTAAATGAGCAGCAGCATTCCCTGTAAATATGGATCAGTGCACTGCGCTTGCCAACTCGTGAGCGACAAACGTGGTGGTATTTCAGAAAAGAGGACAACCCGTATCTTTGCGACTGCTGTTGATGATGGATGTTAAGCAACTTAAAAAACTAATATTACATTACATAGTTGAGTCTAGCAAAACTAATATTACCTAATACATAGTTGATTCTAGCAGCAAATAACATCGTACAATGGAACGTGTCTAGAGCAAGATGGCCGCCATTTAGCGAATAGCGGACGTGCTGCAGCGTAACGAACGAGATGCCCTGAACTAAAGCAATAGCTTAATATAAATAAGCAGCAGCATGCCCTGTACCTAAATAAAGATCAGTGCACTGCGCTTGCCAACTCGCGAGTGACAAACGTGGTGGTATTTCAAAAAAGAGGACAACCCGTATCTTTGCGACTGCTGTTGATGATGGATGATAAGCAACTTAAAAAACTAATATTACATTACATAGTTGAGTCTAGCAGCAAATAATATCGTACAATGGAACGTGTCTAGAGCAAGATGGCCGGCATTTAGAGAATGGCGGACGTGCTGCAGCGTAACGCAGCCGATAACTATGGCGATAGCTTACAGTAGGATGTTATATAAGTACGATATTACTAATAATTTTTATTTTTAAAATACAACATTCATTTTAGCATAGTCAAAAACTTAATACCTGATCTTACCGTTTCTTAGCGATCCAGGTGCAAAGATTCCCATAACACTAGACGCATTACCGCGTTGAATTGCTAGGTGCGAACCAGTCACCAGGGAACGCTGTAGTAAACTAACGTGGGTTTACTTGTTATTGATGATGGGTTTCTGGACGTGATTTTTGTTTTACACGAAATCTGACTACTGCTAGACCTGAACAGTTAGAAACTCAATATTATTACATAGTTGAGTGCAGCACCAGCGTAGCAGCAAATAACATCGTACAATGGAACGTGTCTAGAGCAAGATGGCCGGCATTAGCGAATAGCGAACGTGCTGCAGCCTAACCCAGCCCTTAACTATGACGATAGCTTACAGTAGAATGTTATAAGTACGATATTACTAATAATTTTTATTTAATAAATTACTACAGTCAATTTAACATAGTCAAAAACTTTATATCTAAACTTAATATTATTACATAGTTGAGTCCAGCACCAGAGCGTAGCAGCAAATAACATCGTACAATGGAACGTGTCTAGAGCAAGATGGCCGGCATTAGCGAATGGCGGACGTGCTGCAGCGTAACCCAGCCCCTAACTATGACGATAGCCGACAGTACAATGTAATAAGTATACTAATATTATTTATATAGGGTGCAATTTTATTAGTGGCGGATCCGTTAAGGGTATGTTCTGTCAATGAAACTGAACAACTTTCCCCAAGGAACATAGGTCCAAAAACGAAAAAAAAATTTAGTCTTCCCATACTAAGTGTGCTGGCCGGCCTGGTCAATTTGTATGGGAACCCAATTTTTTTTTCCGCCACTAATAAAATTGCATCCTATATAATAAAATACAACCGTCAATTTAACATAGTCAACATCTAATATCTAAACTTAACCTAACAAACAGACCGCTTCTTAGAGACCCAGGTGCAAAGTTTCTCATAACACTCGCCGCATTACCGCGTTGAATTGCTATGGCCAACCTTTGCACCAGGAAAGAACCAGCAGCGGGGGGGTCACCTCCTCTTTATAAGTACGATTGTAATATACGTCTAGTAAAGCGTCTAAATCCCTGGATTTATCACTTAGTTTGGAGAAAGCTATATACCTTTAGGTAGGTAAGAGATATAAAACCAAAGAATACTAACTATATAAAACCATCTAATTTATAGTAAGAAATCTTCAAATTACAGTATTACCCACTTACCTATTTATCGGAAGAAGCAACTAAACACAAGAGATTGTGGTAAAAATCTAAGCTTCATCATAAGACAAAATCAACAGTCTAATCGCTATGTGCCTTCGTCTTCTTCTTCAAGAAGAACTCCAAGTCGTCTAAAGACCCGATTAACCTTGGTGTCAGATTTTTGTGTCTACTTTCTGCTATTGAACTAGGTCTAAAAAGCAGTAAGAGCTGTTACAGCTATAACCGCCGCTTGGTGCGTTTGGAATTTGTAGCTCATGATTCTTTTTTCAGGCGCCACCAATCCGGCCTGAATAAAAAATCATTACAACTACAGCCACAACAGTCCACAGATTGTCATGGGCCTCCCCTTTTCGGGGGATTTAGCCATACTCCCCACGCTTGGCAGACGCACTAAATAGAGAATTTAGCGATCGCCAATACTTACTTTGTGGCAGACAGTTTGGCGAGCTCAGTGCAAGATGTTTCAGTCACAGCGAACGCTGCTGCCCATTCTCTGGACGGATATCTTTTTGTCGGATTTTACAAATGCCAACATACGATATGTCTTCGCAAAAGGGGTAGAAAATATGGAAAGCGTATGCTCTACCGACTAGAGCCAAGCGCCCAAATACTTTTAGAAGAAGGATATATTATCTTAAATACTCTGATAAAAACAAAAACGCCCAACAAACATTCACACAATACAATTTCCTTGAACAATAAACAGTTTTACTGCACATTTCATGCACGATAAATTATAATACCCTTAACGGTATAAATTACAGCAAACAGTGCCGTAAACGCGACGAGTGTTTTCCAAAATTCCTCTTTCAGCCATTAACTTTAATTGTAATTGAGAATTGTGCCCCATTTAGTGTTGAAGACAAAATTTTGGTTCAATTCTAGGTCAAGTTGAAGATATTTATATAAACAAAGGAACAATTGTTGAAAATAACAATTTAAAGCCTAATTGTTTGAACCAGATTCTCGGAGGAACTTAGGTTTGAAGTGACTCTACCTCCGATACAGTTTGTATGGAAGACCATTGATATGTTTAGGATATTGTCTTTCACTTTTCACTTTTCGCGCAAGATCGAGACGCATAATGACATCTGTCAGACAAGCGATCGTCGAAGACTTGAGAATTACGACATGCTTGAAACTTGCTTGAAACCGTTTGCATAAAAAAAATATGAAACAGAAGAGACAAAGCTACACACGTGAGACGCGTGTCGCATCGATCTTGATGATTGATGACAGACGCCTTAACACGCGTCACGTCGCACGTCTATTCTGTAGAGCTTGCGCCTTACGAAATGCTGTCTTCTTGCTTGCAAAGTGTTTTGTTCGAAAGTCACGCTAGGAAAAATTTGAAAGCCCACAACTTTCTTTTTTACCTCATGCCATTTTCATTACAAATAGAAATGAGCAATCTCAGCAGAAATCCTTTTATCCAGTACCGCTCTCCAATAAATCTTTGTAGGAGGACCTAAATCCATCATAATAATGTTCAATATCTTTACGATACAATTTTCCGAGACGCGGAAAATCACAAAGCTTTCACACTTAGTCACTTAGTTCCGTTTCCGTTATTAATGGACGAACGGGCAAACATTTTTCTGTAGACGTAAATATAGAAATGGGCTACCGGACGGCCGATATGATGGCGACTAAGAATCTACTTTTGTACCCATTGCTCACTGCCCGCTGCTTAGAAGTTTCGGAAAGATCAGTTTTTGACACTGTTGGGGACAGTTCTGTAGTCGTAAATATTGAAATGGGTTACCGATGGGCTGATGTGATGGCGACTATGAACCTACTTTTGTGCCCATTGCTCACTACCCACTGCTAAGAAACGTAGGAAAGCTCAGCTTTTGTCACATTCGGGGATGGAGGAATCAACCTTTACTAAGTAACCTGTGCCGTAAGTGTAGTTACAATGCCAGCTAAAAATAGCTTCATCCCGTTACTAGCCGTTACATGGGTGTCGTAAAAGGCAAATAAGGCCAGGCTACTGAATTCAGAAAACGAACGGCAGCTTTCGGAATACAACACCTTTCAAAGCGCTCGCCAATCTTCCTCCCAAGCGTGGTGAGTATGGCAAAACTCTGGGACCCCCAGTATGGCAATAGTTACTGGGGTGAGGGAAAATAGAGAGGCTCACGTCAAGCACTGGACTGTTGTGGCTAAATGACGTTGATGATGAGCAAGACCCATCAATGGACAGCATAAAGGCTCCACTATCGGTTCAATAGGAACTATTAGATAGGACGTGGGTGGAATAATCGATGTGAACGGACAATAGCTCACTGTCCGCGTTGACTTTATAGAGGCTACGGGAAAATAGCATGGATTCCGGAGCCAACGTTTATTCCCGTACCGTATGATGCCGGTACAAAATAGCATCACCCTAATTCTACCCATAGGTGTCGTAAAAGAGACTAAGAAGATTAAATTCATCCAAGGAATTCAATATTTTCCCTATAAATGCATAATTTTAAATTTCACTCGCCAATCTGTTAGCTAAGCGTGGGGAATACGGCAATACCCCTGATATGGGCGGAGGCCCATGTCCACATTTTAGAAAATAACAGAAACACATAAGAATAAATAAGTAATAATGTGCTGCTAGAATCTTGAATTATAGAATTATTATTAACTAGTTGGTGCCCGCGAACTTCGTCTCGCCAAGGGATGCTTGTGTGCCAACAGTCCAGAGTTAATAAAAGTTATCATAACTTATCTATCATCGATGTTGATCAAGACATTTGTGTGCAACCATTCTAAACATCAAAATACATCGCTAAGTTTTGAAGTGATAGATGCATGCACGATCTACGGCAGATGAAACGGACGTTACGTTCGTCTGAGCCTCCCATCGGTTCACACTACAGGTAGAAGTACTTCTTTGCACCGCCTCACATAAGGTGGGGTGGGGTCTGCTCTCCAAATTTTTCTGCGCCATGGTCTTCTGTTTGGGGTTGTCGAGTAGGTATACGCAACCGGATTACCAATATAATTAGTACAACTCCATATTAAAATACCGAAATAAAATAAACAGAAAGTAATTACTTACTACACTAACAAAAAAGTAATGCTTAATTAATTTTCTTTAAATAAGAAAAAGTAGCTTAAGTACCTACTTACTAACACTACGAATTATGAATCACAAAAGATGGTACTACACGGGTAGGTAGTCGTGACAATAATACTCACTAATTTAGCTCTACATATTTTAATCAATAAATAAAACTTACTGCGTTTGTATTTACATTATTAAAGCACTAAGTAATTAAGTGGCTTATCATCACTATCCGTAATTAAGAATTTCAACACTGCAACCACTTCTCATTATATTTGGAGTTTGACCTCTACTCTCATGGGAGTCTCTACTCCACATGGGACAGTTTGAGATCCATCTCAAGAATGCCACTGCTTCTCCTGCTCCTGAGAAGAAAGGTCCTCTTGTTCCATGGGGTCGCTGAAACCAAGGATGAAAGGTTAACTGAGATTATTGCAAAAGTAATAGGTGACAAAATGCAGCTGTTCGACATTACCAGTTCCGATCTGCAAGCCTGCCACAGGCTTAGTTCCTCTACATCGAAGACGCGTCCAGTACTCGTTAGGTTCTACATACTCTTTGAGCTTGTGTTATTATTATTTATTTATTATGATGCCTATATAGAATAGCATCACCCCCATTCTACCTGTTGGTGACGTAAAAAGCAACTAAAGAACGGGCAGCAGCAAATTCGTGCTTCGTATTTGCACATAATCGAAAATAGAACCCAATGGAGAGCTCAAACGGTTCACATTGTACCAATAGTATTATCCTCTACTGGTATTATTCCTAAAACTCTACATAACAGCCAAAAAATCTTAAAAATCTATCCTCACCTTTAGCACACTTCACAAAAAGCCGCAATACTCAATACGTGTCGCATTGCCAGGAAGCTCTTGACTACCTCCGTGACTACTGAATCTTACAATGGCCTCTCCTTACTTGGCTAAGGCCCATGAGACAGGGAAGAATTCCTCTGAAAAAGAGAGATAATCTTAAGATAGGTACACATAAAAATAATAAATTATTGTGTCGTGTGATGCCTGTATAGAATAGCATCACCCCCATTCTACCTGCTAGTGTCGTAAAAAGCAACTAAAGAACGGGCAGCAGCAAATTCATGCTTCGTATTTGCACATAATCAAAATTAGAACCCAGTGGAGTGCTCAAACGGTTCACATTGTACCAATAGTATTATCCTCTACTGGTATTATTCCTAAAACTCTACATAACAGCCAAAAAATTTTAAAAATCCATCCTCACCTTTATCACACTTCACAAAAAGCCGCAATACTCAATACGTGTCGCATTGCCAGGAAGCTCTTGACTACCTCCGTGACTACTGAGTCTTACAATGGCCTCTCCTTACTTGGCTAAGTAAGGCCCATGAGACAGGGAAGAATTTCTCTGAAAAAGAGAGATAATCTTAAGATAGGTACACATAAAAATAATAAATTATTGTGTCGTGTGATGCCTGTATAGAATAGCATCACCCCCATTCTACCTGTTAGTGTCGTAAAAAGCAACTAAAGAACGGGCAGCAACGTTCCTTGTAATGCAACATCTTGAACTGCGCTGCAAGCGAAGTGTGGTGGCTCATGTCCAGCGGCGGACTGTTGTGGCTGATAGGGTTATGGCAAATAATCATAAACTGTGTGATGCTTATTAGTGGTATCATCCCAAATTCTATTCAGATTGTCGTAAAATCGGATAATTTCATCCAGGGAGTGGGGAGCAGCGTGCATGTAAAATATTGCACAGCTCTCGCCAATCCACATGCGCCTTATTCTAATAAATGAGTGTAATTTACTTACATTTAGGATTTATTGTTGCATAACAAAGTATTTCAATGCGATATTTTTATCAAATAAACACATGCAAAGAATACTATACTCTCACTGAAGACATGTAAATAAAACTGGTATTTGGCAATGAACGTCAAAACTGATGTCTTTTCAATTTGTCAAAATCAATCAAAAACAATAAAAAATATAGAGGTTTTGAAAAGAGGTTTCTCCTTTTTGACAGCCACAGAACAATATTTTAATCGTATTTCACGTAGGAATAAGCGTTTTTCCCGCGGTAAAAAGTATTCTAGGTGTTGACCAGGGCTAGTAGCTACACACCACAAAGAGTCTAATGTACACACGTACTATATTTTCGAAGATTATCGCGAACAAATGATTTAGGGTAAAATATTTTTCAATAGATGTCGCTTTTCTATGGAGATGAGGTTTTCTAAAACGCGGTATAGAGGTGTTTTCTGAAATCTATAAGAGGTTCCTGTTACCCCGACCAGTTACGATTTTATTAGATGTATATAGATATATAGATATAGATTAATTAATTATAGAATCTATCTAGACTTGTGCACGCAACTACATTCGCAAAATCAGAGCCCACATATAGGGGCAAATTTACCTATTAGATTCAGAACAATAGGTACAGAATATTACGCCAATATGGTAGTATGCAAACTAGTCCAAATCATAATTCAATTACTTACCGCTCAACATAATTAATTTGTACATACGCAACCATTCTATACATGAGATAGAATATATAGAGCCAAGGCAATATTGGTATTATGCGAATCAGCTATTAAATTTGAATAGTTTGCTCGACTTAGTACAGATTACAGGGTGGAGTTAATAAGAGAAAAACAGTCTTATGTAGCATCAGCAAACGTTTTTCTGTAGTGTTAAACTTACGTACTTAAGTTAAAGATGTAGCTGGACAAAGAACTAATTTAATTCCTTTTTTAAAGTATGTAGATACTTTAAAAGTTTTCGACAGTCTTCCCATCAGAATATCGGAAGGAGGAAAAACTTAATGAGGATGAAAAGACATTTGCAAAGAACATACCTACATACAGAACAAACAATAGAAAATAACACTCAAAACCGTGTTCGGATATACCCAAACATGCAAATGGAAACCAAACACAATAGCTCCAAAACTGTTGGAGTTGATAAGTTTGTTCATACAGACTTTCTCTGATCGAAGATATAAATAGAGTTGACAGAACAATAAGAATTTTGCAGTAGACTACGAAACATTTAAAAATACGTTGTGTATAGGGCAGAGTAACGAAAACTTTGCAGGCTTGCTCAGACCATAAAACTGAACATCTTTGCTCTTGGAACATACCAAAGGTGGTAAATGCAACGAATTATAGATGTTAATTCGTTGGGTAAATGCACTTTCTTTTTACTTCCCATACAAAGTAACTCGGCTCATCATGAACTTTGTATGGAAGGTCGGAAAATTTGTCTCATTTCCCATAATTAGCTCCATAGTAAAAGATGTTCAGTTTCACGGTCTTATCATACCTAGCAAACTTTTCGGTATACCTGTCTCTTACACTGTGTATACTGAAGTGTAGGTAATTCTGATAAAGAATCTCAACAACAGCTCGTACTAATTTCCTAACCACGAAAAATTCGTAAGCGTTTTCCGGCGAAGAATCTAAATGCATTAAGGGCACCCGAACCGATAAAGACAAATCGTTCCGATCATTATCAGCTGGAACGAATTCAATTTAAACAATCCCAATGAGGAGCGATCTTCAGAAGATACCACAGCGTATGTAAATGAGAAATACGTTTACTACCTTGTTCAATAAAGAATAGGATTTTAAATGGCGGCAGTGTCGTAGGTGGGAGGGGGAAAGCATGAACGCCTGGTGTATGTAAGAGCCTTAGTGCAAGTGAGAAAGCATGACTTTGGGCCGCCATATTTAATCCAATTCTTTATTGAATGAGATTATACCTTACAAGCCATAACCTCACGGATGAGTCTAGGTATAATTTCATCCATCGTCGCTATCATAAACAGTGCGAAGACGTGTACTTACATACTGCTTTTCAGGTTTTTTAAAGATCACCTGGGTTGGGTAAATAAGAAGCATGTTTTACTGACGTCTTGTTGGTGTAGGCCTCTTCAAGCACTGTTATAATCTGTGTGTGCCTTTTTTCTCGACAACTAAACTAGGTAACATAAGTCAGCAAAACCTTTCTAAGCCTCTACAAGTCAGTCGATGGAAGTCAAAAACCTAAAGAGCTTTCATTAGTCAAGCTTTATTTGCCTGCTTGTTGGTGTCCCTACTGAAACAGTTTTTTTCTGTACCTTAGTGTACCAACCCGAGATTCCCAATAAATATGCAATGAACCGGTTCAACGAAACGAATCAATCTTTCTATGCCAACAAGAAATGTATTTCGTAGTAATATAAGGTAAGTATTTACTTACATACCTACTATTCACAAAGTTTAAAAACTCTCAAACGAGGGATCACCGAGTCGTTCGTCCACTCAACGTCCTAAACGAAAAAAATGGGGAGCGAGAGAGTATTCATTCATAAAAAATCCTGCAAACTGTAAAAAGCTAACGAATAGATTTTTTTGTTTTTCAGGGCGCTGCGGTTGATGAAGCCGAAAAAACGAAGATTTTTTAAAAGGTTTGCTGGAAAGAATTTTAAAGTCAGTTGATTGCTGAGCTCAGCAAAAACGGTGTCAGTAGGAAGGCAGAGAATTTTAAGCAAGCACGGCAAATTGCCTATTTTAAAACTATTGTTATCTAAACTGATTATCTTCGTCATAATTAATAACCATACAAGAGAAAATACAAAAATTTATAATTTTGTGAACTAAGTAGGTACACCGGATTTAGTAGAAAGCCGCGGGTAGTAAAAAGCGACAAAAGGATAATTATGCAGGCAATAGGCAGCATAGTTCCCCGGCTGCCAAGCGTGTGAATGTAGCAATACCACCGAAAGCGGGAGGCTCATGTCCAGCAGTGGACTGCTGTGGCTGCAGTAGTAGTAGTAGTAGAGTAAACCTACGAGAAGTGTTGCTCTTTTTCCCTAACACCCTGTATTTGTAGCCTCTCGACAACGTAACACGTAGCTTTAACCTCCCACGTCCAACAAAACCAATAATCTGTATCAAAACAGACAGATCGTTTCCATTACTTATGCCGGCAATCTGTTAAATGCAACATCAGCCAATGAGCGAGCGAATCTCGAGATAACCTGACACGGGATTGGCGGATTTGGATTATGGCAGCCGAAGTACTGACAGCTATTGGTTGGATGATTGATGCCGTAGGGAATAATCGAAGAATATTTTCTTTGTATCAGAACTGGGATATATATGAAGAAGTAGATTGACGACCGTGGTTTTACTTAAGTCCTATTATAATATTTAACGTCTTTAGTAACTTTGCGGGGTTCGTTTATAAAAATCTCTAACTAAAGGGCATTTTCAGGGGCAAGGGCAGGTTCAACTTCTGTAACTTTATCTTAAGCATAGGCACTTACGTACGTAGTCACTTGAGTGCTCCCATACACGTAACGTAACAGATGAAGTTTACTTTTTCGTGCAATGCCCTATTGGCACGGTAAAACTGATTGCAGCGGGTAAAACCGCTAGAAAGGCTGCTTGTACTAATTACAAATTGCTATCCGCCCATTTTCTTATTTCTAAAAATATTTTTCTCTTTAAAGGGCCAAGGGCGAAATAAATACACACCATTACTCCAAGTCGGTTTTTCTTCAAAGCCATAGACCAGGAGCGATTTGCGGAAAAACCAACAGAATTTTTAAGAGGCTATTCCGTCCACCGCCTGTATTAATGAGCTTTGTGACCCAACTGCTAAATGGGCCGGGTCACCCTACAAACGGGCCCAATTAAGCACTTCTCCTTTGTAAATCTTGGCTTTTATTAAAAAGATAAATAGTCAGGTTTTTATTTATTTATTTATTGATATTACTTAACCTAATGTCCATTTTAACACCTGATGGGAGAAAAGCGCTCGATCTACCATGACTAATTTTTTTTTTTGGGTGTTTGTAGTCCGATAGCAGCCCAAAAAAGCTTAAAGCCTGAGCTAGGGCTAACTATTTGAAATACGACAAGAAACATTGAATGTCATCATTAATATCGAATATATAGGTCGAATGTATTGACCCTTAAAAACATAACAACGACATGAAAATACTTATTTTGTTTTACCTGAGGCTACAGGTAATTCCAACAACAGTGCTGATAACCATAACAGTCACAACCACAACAGTCCACTGCTAGACTTTGACCTCCGCCTATCGGGGGGTATTGCCATACTCACCACGCTTGCGAGCGCAGCGCAAGATGCTGCATTGACAGGGAACGCTGCTGCCTATTCCTAGGATAAATATCCCTTAGTCTTTTTACAACCGCCACGGGTACTTTGGGGTGATGCTCATTCCTAGGATGATAATATCCCTTAGTCTTTTCACGACAGCCACGGGTAGAATTGGGGTAATGCTATTCTAAACTGGTGGTCCAAACATGGTCGAATATTTAGTCAACTGTTTGAAAAAACCCAAACGAAATGACAACAAGATACTTACCAATATCATATACCTATTAAAATTTTGTCACTGTGTTAAGGTAAGACTTTACTGATTTATGCCTAGGAGCTACTAAGGCTAAGATACCCATTACACCAAGACAAATAGATTGAAAGATAGATTGAGGGGAAAAATTGAGAGGGCGACCTAGACAAACGTATAAAGATCAACATGAAGGAAAAAAATTAAGGTCATGTCGTACAAAAAGGTACAAAATAGACAAGACTGAAAAATACTTCATCCAAAGGATTGAAGCTAGAGAAGAAAACGATCATGACGATCATAAAGCAGACTTAAATTTCCTTAGAATGCCAATTTTCTTCTAAATTCGTCTTTAGCGTGAGGTCTTTTTCACTCAGCAAACTTTGGCCGGTATTTCAATTATTTACATTTTCAGAAATAAAAATAAAGAAGAGGCAACCTTGCGAACGTCTCATGAACAGCTGCTTCTGTTCAATAGGGTCTAGAATAATTTCAGGCATCAATCTCTCATTTCATTCAGTTTAAAAACATTTTCAATCTTTGCAACAACAATAATTATTAATTTTGGCATTCATGAACAATGATATTATATGTAGGTTTGTTCATCAATCGGTGCTTTGATAGTTTAGTGCCAGAGCGGTGGGGCGTTTACCCATGCGGCCCGGGTTTGATCCCCGGTCGATGCATCACGTTTTTTTCTATTTTTTAATTACTGTTTTATGGCAAGAGGAAAACCAGCTACTCAAAAACTTATACCAAGTTGCATGAGCCAAAGCATACTAAAAGGATAAGAATGTTTTACTACGAACAAAGATCCAAATTCTACGGGAAAACAGATCAGTAGCAGCGGGTGAACGGGCAGCTAGTGCCATATAAAATCAAAATTTTAGTGATCTTTGAATTCCGCATGATAAATTGAAAATGAGTAATCATGATGCTTTAAATCGTAGACGATTGAAGACTAGTTAACAAGACTAGTCTGGCTTCATCGTATTCGTTCCCAGGGCTCCTTGTACCTGTTTATTTTCTCTGAAACTACGATACTCAACTTCCAAAACGGTTATTTATCAATGTCAGGGTATTATTACACTTGAACAGTTTTGCTTGTGATCTTTGTTAGGTAATTACAATGGTGTTTCTCATTTTAGTCGAACTTGGCAAACTTAAATTTGTGATTAACGCCAATTTAATGAACAATGGCTTTATCATGGAAAAAATTGCGAACTGTAATATTTTTAGAAGTTTTTCATAACGTGATAAATTACTTAGCCGTGTGGTGCCGGATTAGAATAGCATCACGCCATGTCTTTCCTTCCAGGGCGTGTCGTAAGAAGCGACTAGAAGGAATTTGAAAATTAATGTGTACCTATTGCAATTTTAAACGACAGGCTAACAACATGTCACTACGGTGACATAGTCTTCTAAATAATTCTCAAACTTTTGTTAAACGTGGTGTTAAATGGCCATTTTACAGCCGCTGATATAGGCGTGATATAATATTATGATGTTTGTAAATCGCTAACGGGGAGCGCTCGTAACATTTCCAGAAGTTTTTCACCGTGTGATAATTTACTACAAACAACAACTAAGCCTGGGACTGGCCCAGACCGTTTTTCTAAAATTTGCTCTTGAATTTCACATACTTTTTACCCGATTGTTTCATAAGGAAGAAGATACACCTACTACGTTAAAAAAACGAACGTAAAAAGGTCGTCAACATGCTTAAAATCCTTGAAAGTCAAGGAATTAGATATTTTCACAGCAGAAGGATTTTCAAAGCAAACGCGATGATAAAGCAGATTCCTTGCTTTGTGACTTCCTGAAAATTTCTCAAAATCCTCAAACTCAGTGTCGTCTTTAATAGATACTTCTGCAACATCTTCCGAGAAATTCTTCGTGTTATTGTCTCTTGGATAAAGTTTGGTGTCTAAAATGTGCTAAGTTATTTTAAGACGAAGCTTTACTTGAGTAAAATACCTACAGAATAATTTGGGTGGATTTTGAAGTTATTCGTCAGAGCTATACGTAAGATGAACTTTGAAGTAAGCACAAAATAAGGAAGAAGCTCTACCGTCTACATCTATGTCCTGAGGAAGTGAGACTCTTCTCCTGTCTTGCTTGGTCATTTAGTAATAAACCACCCTACTCCGTGCAGAAGATCAGGGTTCGATTTTCAGTAACATTAATGTCGAAGATGTGATAAATGATTTGCTACATGTATAAGTACTTAACTTAGCCAAAACTACACTCTGCTAACCTTGCAAGTGATTACGGCGTGATGCAGTGTGCACTTTGACACTGATGTAAAAGACACTTCGCTTTACATCCGATGAAATTGTACTATAATTTAAATTGAAACAAAATGTGTCGCAATCAGAAATTCAATAGAGAAAATCAAACAGAAAAGTAAGAAATTCTAGTTGTCTTTGAAATCACAATACGATTCGATGCATTGTATTGCAGCGGGAAGGTGTCAAGTGCCTATTAAGGCGAAATACTCGGGTTCCGTATAAGCGGAAACTGAAATTTACAGACATGTGAGGAAAATATGATAGCAGAAACCTATAGTGAACAATTGAAAGGAATAAAATACTGCTTTCACTTACAGTCGGAAACAACGAGAAATTCAGAAATTGTTCTGTCTGTCACTTCTTTAAAATTGTTAATGTCTGCTACAACCACAAAGTAAGTATACAAATGCAGCAACAGCAACTACAACAAATGCATACGTAACCTAGAAGCCGGAGTAGAAACCCTAACACTGATTCCTCGAGCTGTTCGACGACTCGGTGTTCCGTTCACAAAACAGTGAAAAAAGTTTGTTTACAGTAGCACAGATACATATTAACTTTTGAAAAACATATCGCTCCTTTTGAGGCAGTCAGGTACAAAATAATTTGAAAAATTCTGCAGAAGACATTTGGAAAAGAGAACTCTAGAAGTGTTCCTAACGAGCTGAACCGTCGTTCACAGCAATCATATCGAACGTTTGAGACTCCGCAGCTTTTTCACTCAACCGAGAGACTTTCAAATCGAAATTACATTTGCATGAAATATTGGCTTCGAGGTTCGAAGTATACATCTTCAACCCTCGGTCTTAGTAGGAAAAGCGTCAACACAAAGACCTCTAGCACCAAGCTTTATAAGACCATTCGTCAGCTTGGTTCCTGTGGGGTAAATATGAGGCATGAAACAGAGATTGAACCCATGGAATTGTAAATTTTTTTACTTACTTATAGAGCAAATCCAGGAAATATTGAAAGACCCAGCAGTAATAAAGGCTGCTGCTCGTGTGAATTTTCAGTTTCTACATTCTAATGGAAAGTTCTTTCTAAAAACCCAAATACAATATTTTTCGAGAGATCTCTAGAAGTGTTCCTAACGAGCTGAACCGTCGTTCACAGCAATCATATCGAACGTTTGAGACTCCGCAGCTATTTCACTCAACCGAGAGACTTTCAAATCGAAATTACATTTGCATGAAATGTTTTATCAACCGGCAAACGGTGGAGACGGTCGGAATTGACACGAAAAGAGCAGGGTTTTATTTAACGAGCGAGAAATGGGGATAGTTTCGGATGAACTCATATTTTTATGCGTTTTCTTCTTGAAAGGGTTGACAGGAACGAACACCTAAAGGGACTTTCAGTGATGTAAAATCTGTTGATATTGATAGGCAAGTATGTATAGTTAACTATTTTAAGTTATTACCTCTTACGATAATATGTATACTAAAACCAACCAACTCACAAACCTAAGAAAAAAGATACAAAATCTAACCCATACAGGTACGGTAAGTTGGATCAGAAAAGTAGTAGATACGAAAAGTAGGTTTATTACTTAAGGCGTTCCGTTTTCCATACAAAAATTCAATGGAGTTATGTATGTAAAGGAGACAAGAGTCGGTTTAAAAAACTTGATGGGGAGTCCCGTGGGTAGGGTATATAAGATTGTCGCAAAACACTAAAAAGAATTTTTAAATCATCAGATTTCCCCGTAAAAAGCGAGTCGCCACTTTACGAAAATAGATGGAGCTACTGCTGCAATAAATACGTTTAATTTTATTGTGCAGAAAATACTGATTATCTTTTAACTATAAGTAGTTTTGCGACAAATTTACGTGTGCCTTCATCATTCAGAATAAAGTTTCTTTAAAAAGAAACTCTACAGCTCATGTGTAACCCGACTGAAGTGCAGTTTTTCGTTTGTATGACGTAACGAACCACCTTAAATGCAATTGGTATACGAGTATGATCGTTCTAAGTAGTTTCTCACTTGGCAGGCAGGATAGCGAGCGCAGTGTAAGGTCTCATACATAATCAAAGGGAACGCTGCCGCTCATTCCCCCATCTTTTACGGAACTCGCGGTTAGAAACGGGGTGATGCTATTCTAAGCCAGCACCACACAGCAGAAGCAGTGCGTAAAGTAGATTTATTTGCAATCCGTCTATTCACAACGGGAGTCCATTGTAGTCGCATTAGCGCTAATGAACCGACTTCGCACTGGTTTCACAGCGGGCTTTTAGCTTTCCTATTTACCATTGATAATATTAGTAAATAAAGCACGGTCATTCGAATAGGCCATATTTGACAGCTGTCAAAATTATACTAGAAGAAATGTCGTCAAAGAAAAATAGACGTTATGTCATAGAATTAACACGATTTTAAATCTGACAAATATTGCCCATTGGAACGGCCGTACTACAGGTACTATTACTACTACTATCGACAGTGAATCCACTAACCATTTAGGGGACCAAATTATACTCGTCTTTCATACAAATACTAAGAAAAACCAGTATAAGTCGATGCCTTAGGTGCATTTGCTAGCGATAGTAGGTAGGGTACTTACAAGGTAGATTGTTTAGTTTGGTTCGTTACATTATAGCATGCCACTAGGTACTTATTTGAATAACGCGAAACAACAAATTAGTATTGGTACCTGACTGGCACACATAAACCGTAAGAAAAAGATACCTATTACTGAACTATTTTCCTACAATCATAATAGGCAAGAAAATGGTCATTGCCTTTCATAGTTCTGTACCTACATACGCTACGGCAATACGAGCGATAGATTTTCGCTCACGTCAGGGTTAGGCCTAAACCAGTGCATTAAAGTTCAAACATAACTTGGACAACTTTGTAAATAAACGCAAAGTTTTCTTGAAGATAGAAATAAAGTTCTCCAGATGACACAAGTAACGCCATCTGTACCATTTCAACAAAAACTATTTGTCAAAACTTCGTACAACGCCACCTACCGGTTTGACCGCATACTACGTCCGCCTGATACCTGGCACCAGCTTCTTGAAACAGCGGATGAACGTGATATTAACAAAATCTAATAGATGGCGCTAGTATGAACAAAAATAATGAATAGCTTCCACAAGAAAATATATTTGGATATTGAAGGTGATTGCAATGCTAATGATTTAAATAATTATTAGAGGAAAAAATTGTATATTGGTAAATACCTGATTATTATCTGGGCTAGATGAGCCGGCGATCCAGAAGAGTTCAGCATTCTCCGGAAGGTCTTTCTCGTCAGCAGGATCAGGGCTCATGCACGGGATCCTGGTTTGAAGCACCAGGAGATGACCGCCATCTTCTTCTTCAGGCCTCCAGGCCCCACACATTGTTCCTACTGTTCTTTTCAGAACATAATCCACCATTTCATCTGAAAGCTTCAGCTTTTTTGGCGGATTCTCATCAGAAAATTCTGATTTGGTCTTCGAATTCTGGCTTTCCATTTTCAAATGCTTATTCAATTTAAACGGAGAGCTAAAACGGCCTAGCTTCGAGATGTGGGAATAGCTAACTAGATGCTTCAAGAATTTTAGCATTTATTATTTTTACACTAAGCTAAGCATCTAAACCAGAAGGTTTTTAAATTATTTTACACACAAGACACACATAAACAATAGGTTAAGATAAAGTAGTTGCACAAAATAAACACAAAACAGCCCTAAACAAAAACACACGTGATAACAAAAAAGTAAACACTGAATTTACACACCAAAATAAAAAAATTGTATCCAATTTAGGTACAGTTTTATAATTTTTCAATACACACACGAACTTTCAGTTAAAATAAACCGAAAACATTGGAAATTTCAGCGAAATACCGACGAAACCGAATATTTTCAGGTTATACGCTGCGGTAGCACCCGAAACTTCAAACGTCAGAAATCAGCTGAGCTGTGATGCCAGACAGCTTAGTAATTTTTTTAAGTCGTGACGATGAGGATTAAACAAAGTTTGGATGTAGTGGGATCAGTATTAAAAATTAACAGTTTTATTAAATATTTATGAATAGCAACAATACAAAGTGCAAACAATCGGTAACGACCGTCAAAAATTAATTATGTAACCATGCTTTATACTTTTGGTGTACATAATTATCATTATAAGACAATATTTATTTAGGGGTATAGGTACTTAACGAATGCATTATGAACTTACATTTTGTCAATGATAAATTCAACATTAAAATACTCTGCTCGGCAGAGAAGTACAATTACTATCTTTTTTAACGTTCTGGCAATCTGAATACTTTGTTTTTTTTTCGTAGAGGCACAGGCTTGTGACCATACTTCGACAGCAAAATAGTTTGAAACTCACGATGTTGTATTATGGATTATTGATTCAGTAAAAAAATAACTAAGTGAAATATTTGGTCATGCATACCAATGATATAGATGCATACTGAATTATTTGTATATTCAAAGAAAAAACATTGAGTAAATAAAAGCATAAGTGATCTGGGATAAAAGCAGTCGGCATTAATCTAAATAAAATATTAGTATAGGAGGAGATCTATTTTTTTCTTGGAATATAAAAAACAAATCTTTTCTTTGGTTTGATTATACCACATATAGGAACAACCTATATAATTTCAGGAAAACACGATTATATTGAATTTTCACATTCCTTTCCCTGCGTAGGTACCTACTTATTCCGTATACCTTTGGCTCTGTTCTAAAAAAAATAACTAATTCCCTTCACCATTGTTGCTTCAAACCAAATGGTAAGAAAACACAATCAATCTACAAAAGTAAAAGGGTTCACAGCGAAAATGAGGGATGTTTATCCGAAAAGCAGTCAAAGAATCGTCAACGACAAAACAGCTAAACATCCTATCAGAAAAACTAGTGTTGTAAAAGGCTCGAGTCTTATGAGTTTTTTTTTAATACAAATTGTAGTCCAGAGTTAGTTCATAATACTTATGTTATTCAAAGGGCTTATTTAAAGTAGATCGGTACCAAATATTAGGAAGGTCAGGATTATTTGATTGTGCTTTTCATTATGTCATATTTTTTTATTTAGATCAATGAAATATAATGATTCTTCAGGGTCCCTCAGCCACAGCAATAAGTAATAATATCTGGTCTAAATAAAAAATATGACATAATGAAAAGCACAATCAAATATTAGGAAGGTCAGGATTATTTGATTGTGCTTTTCATTATATCATATTTTTTATTTAGACCAGATATTATTACTTATTGCTGTGGCTGAGGGACCCTGAAGAATCATTATAATGTATTCCATTAAACAGTAGGTAGGTATAGCACCTTCTGATTTTGACTGAAGTTTATTCGCCCAGTATTTGAATTATACAGACTTAAGTCTTTTGCACTGCAACACTATTCACAGGCACCTATTTACATCTGCAAAGGGGTTAGGAAAAATGGTACCTCCTGTCTAAACACCAATTTGAATCGAAAAGCACACCTTCCGGCTGTTTATTCTACTTTAGAAATGTTTTGTGTTGTTACATGTCGGTAAGATGCTAAGATAGATAGAAATCATGAATACTACGTTTTTCGGAAAGCAGATTTTGAAGAAATAAGATAAGATTATTCTGCCGAAAATTCCCACGGAAACAATTATAAGTAGGTAGTTTGTATAAAAAAAAAAACAATATTGTTCGGGAGATTTTTTAATGGGTCAAAAAGAAAGAGACCACAGTAAAGAAATAGATTCTGGAAAATTTCTAAGTTAATTAAATCTCATATCAATAATCAGCATGAAATTCGTCATGAATTCACTTTTTCAGGAAGAGACCAATTTGAGAATATGTTTTGCAGTGCTGTGAATATTACCTATTTACAATGATAACTTTTATTTTCAGCAGTGGGTCAGAATGAATTCAGGAAAACTATCTGCGGAAAGCGTCAGAAACAAACGGTCGAGTCCATGATGAGCAATCATGGTCCAGACGTTTTCTGCCATAAATCAGCCCAGAAATCTCATTTCCGTGGGACCCGATGCAGATGGTATGACGACGCGCTACCAACTTGAGAAGATTGGGCGATGGAGGAAATTTGTTTTAGTTTTGCCAATCGATTTTTCGGGATAATATACTGAAATGTACCTCAATGGCCTGCGCTGATGAAAATGGATTTTGTGTAATATCTAGAAACCTAAGTACAATAACTAACTAGAAACTAAACGCTCACCTCCTTACTAAATTTTATGATTTCAGTACGCCTTTGATCGTTAGGTGTGTTTCTTTGAATTGAAATTTTAATAAATTGTGGAAGTTCATTATTTTGGAATGCTTAATTTTAAAACAAAATTGATGATAGCAGATTTTTTTTTAGCTCTGGAAATTGTAAACAGTCATAAAACTTGTTTATTTAGAATGTAGGTAGGTACAGTGATAGTTATAAGTGGATATAGGCACGCTGAAGTTATGCACTTTTAAAATCGTTTACACGTTGTGTTTACATCTTATACACACACATGCAAAACAATGCGCGCTCCTCGATACTCACTCTTAATACAACCGCTTTAAATTCAAAACCACAGAACAATCGATACAATAACCGGCGACGTTAATGCTATGTCGCAGCGATGTTAATCAAACCAGGTTTTTGACCAAAAACCAAAGACCAGTAGATAACAAAGGTAAAATTCAATTTTATCATAAACATTAATTAGTTTTAGGATTTTGATCGAAAATCTATAACAATATAGGTTTCCGATCATGAACCTTAAGTAGTTTAGGATTAAATATGGTAAAGTTATTGCCAAAAACATAATAATATGCTGGCCTTTGATTAAGAACTTGATTTGGTTTAGGATTATGATAAAAATTTTGGCAAAACTTATGTTAAAATTTTGTTATCTCAAGCGCCTAGCTTTTTGGACAAAAACCTAGTTTTATTAAAAACTACGACATAGAATGACGCTGAACGCTGCACAATGCTGACCATTCCCTGGATTCGGCCCTTGGATACCCTCGGGTAGAAATAGAGTGATGCTATTTTAAGCCGTGAAAGTAACATTATTTCATAATTAAAAATACCTAAAATGTTTAAAGAAAGCTTAAAAATCCTCAGAGGTCAATCATTATTTTATATAGTGAAAGGCCAAGGTGGAAAATTTCACATAACACGTGTCTTTAGTTTAATTACGATAAAAATACTAAAAGAAAAAAGTTAAAATAAAAAAGAATCGACCCATGAAGATACGAACCATGACATCCCTGATTGTTAGGCCACTGTCTTTACCAATGCGCCATCCGAACATTTAACACGGAGTGCGAAATTTTGTTACCCATTTCACTATTAGTCATTATTGGAACGTGCTTGATTAGTCATCTTATTCTTTTGCTACAATCGGTTTACTACGCGCTTCTTTGTATGTGTGAGTGGAGTTTGGCTTCAAACGACTTTAGAATAGGGAACTGTCAGGGCTACGTTCTTTGAATCGTGTATAGATGGCGCGTTATAATGTGACCACAGATTAATAATATATGTCTCTATAGAGACTCGGTAGAAGGTGATGTAGGTATTACAAACTTTTAAGATAAGAACTTTTTGAATTATTAACACTATGAGCTGGTCAAAGAGTTTACATTGAAATAATACCAAAGAATTTGTAAATAAAATAGGTAGGTACCTAAACGATGAAATATGTAGAGGGCATACAATTCCAACTTATTGGACATTTACAAACAGTAGTCGAACAGGACAGGACATCGCTTACCTTTCAATCGATATCAAAACAAACTTAACTTATCCGCTGCTTGGCGCCGCGTGTATTGTATCCAGTACAGAGTTTTGTATTCACAAGTATCGCTGCTGCCACAAGCGAAGATACACGCGCGCACGCACGCGCTATTTGTTCGACCGCGTTCAACTTTCTCGACAATTTTTTGCAAGATGGAATGAACACACGAAAAAAAGCAAAATACTTTAGTGTATTTAATTGTTTAAATACAGATTGTGATCGGAATTTAACTTTTTTTCTTGCCTAAAGACGTTGACATGTAGGTAAAATCTACTTTGAAATTAGTTCAATCTACAAACCCTTTCTTTTTTTGTTGAACAAAGTACTATTCCAAAACCATAAAAGTATTTAAAAGTAAAATAAAAAGACATTTTAGTTGTTTCATTCGAGTTGCATTTTATTTGTCGTATTCATTTACGAACTGAACGTACTTGGCGGAGTGCCTGCTGCGCTTTGCCCGCCAAAAGTAGGAGTAAACGCTCGTGCTGTGCGCTAGATGACGTAACAAGTTTCTCGAAGTAAGCAACCCTAGTCCGCGGCTTTTTCAATACGTATAACCACGTCTAACTTATTATGAACCGTAGTCCAATGAATTAAGGCCCATATTCCCTCAAATCAAATTGGAAGGTATTTAAATGAACTCGTGTTCGACTGGAACGCGAGCTAAATTAAATCATATTGTCTATCAAATTGAGAACATATTTCTATGAAAACCATTGCGAAGAAAAGCTTTTGTAACGCTAGTTACTAGTTATTATTCTGTGCTTCGGTCCGTAGGGAGCAAATAAAACCTCCTTGATAGGGACAAAGGTATATATAAGTAATCTGTGATCACATAGGAACGCGCCATCTATACACGATTTGAAGAACGAAGTCCTGACAGTTCCTCATTAATGCTCATGTGCATGTCTCTGTAAAGTCTATATGGAATTTTGTAAATGTCTGTACACTAGGTACAATAACTTACCTAACACAAATATTATTTTGATAAGTAATTATAATTTAATGATATGCAAGAATGCTTGTTAACTTGACTTTTTCGTTATTTATTACTTTATGGTGGTAATAAATAATAAAGGAACGCAGTTTTAGCGTTTCAAGTGTAAACACACAGCTATATATTATATTCGAACTAAAATGCAAATCATTCTAACCCAGTTTTAATATCTATATTGACAAACAATGTCTTCCGTAAATATTTCACTTGTATTCATCTGTTTCTATTTCATAGGTCCATTTGTGATTGCAATTCCAGATGGGGGCCTCAAAAAAAGCTACTACAACATAAGCAAAGCAAATGAAATCTTCAAGGAGTTTCAAGAGAAATTTCACAAAAAGTACCTCAACAATAAAGAGTATAACTACAGATTTCAAATCTTCAGAAAAGCTTTGGAAGACATCAATAAACGAAACGAAGAGAGTGATGGAGAAGTGTATGGGATCACGGAATTTGCTGATATGACTCTAGACGAGTTTTTATACGAGCATACGGGTTTCAAAAGTGGACTTCCGTTAAAGAACAATTCAAAGATTGTATCTTTGTCTAGCCACTCAGTGCCAGATGCTAACTTGCCAGAAAATTGGGATTGGAGATCAAAAGGGTTGGTCACTCAGGTTAGACATCAGGGGGTCTGCAGTAGTTGTTGGTCTTTTAGTGCCGTTGGTAAGTGCACCTTCATTCTTACTCACCTTTGCTCACTCATAAAAAAATGCAATTAATATTATTTATTACTTATTTTTTAAATCGATATCACTACTACCTTAACTTTTTTTATGATATTCAGCTACTTTAGTGTTTTAATATTTATTTCAATCAGGTTGCGTGGAAGGTCAATATGCCAAAAAGCACGGTGTTCTACTGACTCTCTCCGAGCAACAGCTTGTGGACTGCTACAAAAGAACTTGTCGGATTGGTGATTGGCCTCATGAGGCGTTACGGTATGTAGATAATATGGCGAAAAACACGCGTAACGCCAGTTTGTGCATTATTTTTGTGCTGCGTAAGGCATGCGTTGAGATAACACGCATTTCGACCTTATTCTCATACAAATACGGTTTACGTCAAACAGTTTGACAGACGTATCCGTCATCGCAACATTGGGCGATGCGCTGTGCGCAGCGCTAGCGGATGCGTCGGTCAAACTATTTGATATGTATGTACATACCATACCATATTTATATGAAACTAATAATGCATGCGATAGCGCTCCGCAAAAATAACTCACAAACAGATATAAAGTGGGTTTCTCGCCTTTTGACCTATCCCTCTCGTAAATATGTTGTCTCGCTTCTTCCTATTGTTATTTGACTAACTCATGACTAACTTTTATATGGCATCATTATGTTTTCAAATTGAAATTCAATTGCCTTACAGTGCCGCAGCTAAAATGGGCGGTCTCATGTTAGCTCAAGATTATCCATATTCGAGTATTTTTGGGCATCACGGACAGTGCAAGTTCAAAAAGGATAAAGTGTATGTTAAAGTTACTAGCGGTACCCAGTATGGTGTCAGAGATGAAGACCATTTGAAAAGCTTCCTGTACAGCTATGGTCCTGTTGCTATTGGTAAGTTTATATAACTATTCTGCGTGTCATCAAGGTCATATAAAATCAATTGAGTATGTTAGTACTTACGTAGGTACGGTTACAGTGTAGGTATTTGTTCTACAAATAATTTGTTTCAAAGAATGTTATCAGTTTTAGTGGAATAAGATATACAAGAAGGTATAAGTATGGGTATCTAAATATATTGCATGTTTGAATATTAAGAAACATCTCTTTTCCCTTAATTATTTTTACTTATGATTAGTTATTTTTAATTGACATATTTTTCTTGACAGGAATTAAGGCAGCCCGAGGGTTCATATACTACCGAGGTGGCATAGCCACCGCCAGACATCTTGGATGTAGACCAGGTGAACCAATCGACCATGCTGTTTTACTTGTTGGATATGGCACAGGTAAGTTCTTTGTAAAGAACATAGATGCAATAAATAATAATTAACCCAGATTCCCCGGAAAATACAAAGTTTTCAAATAAATAAACTGTAGAGTATTTTTTGCGCTGTTTTAACGCCCTGTATCACGTTGGTATAAATCTTTATTTGCATGAGTATCAATAAGTGGTTGTCACAACTATCAATCTAGCAAAGTAGAGAAAAAAGAGGGAAGCTATTTAAAAACTTTAGCTTCTGTGTCGCCTAGACAAACGTTCTAAGAAAAGAAAAAGAATAGAAGTCTTCATAATCTAATAATTTTCTAGAAAACGGCATCCCGTTCTGGATTATCAAGAACTCAGCCGGCAAAGAAAAAACTTTAGCTTCTGTGTCACCTAGACAAACGTTCTAAGAAACGTCGTCTTCATAATCTAATCATTTTCTAGAAAACGGCATCCCGTTCTGGATTATCAAGAACTCAGCCGGCAAAGAATGGGGAGAAGATGGTTTCATAAGGATCAGAAGAGGCGAGAACACCTGCAACATCCTGGCCTACATTGCAGCAGCAGAAATAGCCTAACTCATGTTTAAGAAGTCAATATTTATACCGGGAGTAAAAAAAAAGGGTATTTCTAGCCGAAAGGAGGCGAAGGTACTCAACTAAACAACTTTCCCCATGGAACATAAGTCAAAATATAAAAAAAAATTGGGCCTCCCATAGTAAATCAGTCAGCTGATCGGCGATTTTGTATGACAGGTGCAATGTTTTTTTCATATTTCGACCCAGACCACGGGGAAAGTTGTTCGGTTTCATGCGTACCTTCACCTCCTTTCGGCTTGTAATATCCTTTTTGTTACTCCCGGTATATCAAAACAAAGCTCAATTGGACCGCAATAATCATAAAATTTTGCTGGCTCTATCGATGGTAGTGCACATTAATATGGCAGATTGCTGTAAAATCAATTGCAACAGTTGCATTTGCAACATGTCCTAGTAGATAAGGTAATGTAAATTTTGTATAAATATTTCTAATAATAATTAATTTTATGTATTAGCAGTGGTATTTTTTACAAGTCAAGAATGTTTTGCCATTTATTCGTGGAGTCAATCGGTAACAGATGTTTGTTTGGTTATAAATATTTTGCCAAGGTAGAAAAATTACAAAGATTCTTCGAGTCATACTTAACTAAAAAGCGTAAAGTTGGTAAAATAAACTATAGGTACATAAGCAGATATTTTATACTTGAAAGCAGATTGACTAGCTTATACATAAAGATGATGTTTCAAAGGGTATCGGAATTGAATATTGCGCATAAAGAGAAAGATGGTGAATGGTTTAAAGTACAAGATGAGGGTAGAAATTGATGAAAAAAGCTAAATAAATGTTTTTCTTTAAGGAGCCTTTAACATTTGCACAGCCTAAGACAAAAATAGAATATTGTGTTATTTCAGAGGTTGAGGCTTAAGAGGGATCTATAGTCATTAAAGAATAAAGATGAAGTAGGACTAGATCTATGCTCTATATAATAACGCATAAAAAGATGTGTGAAAATACAAAATTATCAAAGTTTACGACTTGATCTTCTAAATATGACAATAATTTCAACATGATACGGGCATAGAATAGTTACTATCAACAGCGATTTCAAGAACCTGGTAAACAGAACAAATTGGTAGCGAGCTATAACTGTAATGCATAAATGAGATAGAAATATTTTTATCAACTGACAGCTCACGAACTTTCAGCTTGGTATAGTAGCCTCTTAAAGTTTGAAGAAATAATAAACAGATGAAGAGGCAGTATAGCCTGTCCAGAATTAACGCGTGAAAAAGACAACAAATCTGGAGACTCAACACTATAGTGCGTTTCATCTTATAGTTCCTATGGCGTCATGTTGGTAACATTGGAAATTTGTATGTAAAATAAAAGGCGGCAATAATATTTCATACAAATTTACAATGCTGCCAACATGACGCCATAGGAATTAAAAGATGAAACGCACTTATAGACTCAACTTGATCATAGATTTCTGTCAATTTAAGACTCGAGACTCGAGTCTTTTTGCTTGAGACTTGACTTTTTGACAACACTATTTGCTTGCGCGCGTTGTAAGTTGTGCTGCAATGTGGTTCTGGGTACTTGTGTATTGGCTGGTAGCTGACCTAGAAATAGGTTCCTTGGCAATTGTAAAAATAAGGGTGAGAATCCACCAGAGCTGTGCGAGTAAAATGTGTCGTACGAGGATGCGTAGCTGTGCTGTGGAAATGTGTAGGGGTTTCCACCAGAGCTGTGCGAGTAAAATGTGTCGTACAAGGATGCGTAGCGGAGCTGTCAAAATGCGCATTAATGTGCGGAGCGAGGATGCGTTGCGAAGCTGTGAAATGTGTGAGCGGGGGGAAAGCGATGTAGTGGAAACCTCGCAACACATTTCTCGCAACGCATTCCTCGCAACGCATTCCTCACTACACATTCCTCGCAACACATTCCTCGCACACATTTCTCGCTTGTTTTGTATATAGAATGGCCTCGCTTCGCTCAACCCTATTCCACCAGAGCTGAGCTGAGCGAGGCTAGGAAAATGAAGTAATTCTATTGGTGGATTTTTTCCTCGCTCACCGCCTCGCTACCTCGCACAGCTCTGGTGGATTCTCGCCCTAATACCTGATCTACTTCCACTTGGACCACAGCAAGGCGCCTGGAGCGCACAGAAACTTAAATTTGAAATCTTTGAGATTCAAATCGCCACAAATGCTGTTAAGCGGCAGACGGTCGGATTTCAAAGGAGATGGAGATCTCTTACCCCTACAATTTTCGGTAGCTTACCGGTTAGGTATGCTACATCCTATACCTACGTACGTAGACGCTTCTAGGATAGGATCGATCAGTTCGTCGTCAAAACCGATGGTGAATTAACCTTATTCTTATCTATTAGCCAAAACAGTCCATTGCTGGGCTGGATTTTCCGAAAGCACGATGGTTCCGTGCTTGGGAGGGCACGTTAAGCCGACGGTCCCGGTTGCTGTCTATGACTAGGTACTTAGGCCTGCTATTTGTAGTAGACGGTTCAAAAACTCTGACACCAGGGTTAGGGTTCATCTGGTCACTCGTAAAGAAAATGCTCCTTTCATACATATCTACATATAAACTTTCCAGATACAAACGCTTCTTTCCAAACTCCAGCTCCCCATGGGAAACTACCTAACAAAGTATAAAGAAGGAGGCGTCAGGCGCCCTAACAAAAAAAAACTGTTAAATAATTCCGCATCCAATCCCGAAAGTCGCCGCACTCAACCCGTATGCCGTATTCAAAACAATCCAACGGTAAATAACCCAAAATAACCGATTCTCTGGTTATTCCACTGTGCTCTAAAACTATTTCATACAGCTTAGATGTCAAGTCAACCCGTATGTCGTACCTATTCAATTCAAACTTTCGAAATGTACCGGCAAATAACACAAAATTATCTCTAACGCACTGGAAAGGAAATGTACCTAAGTATTTGCGACAGGTAGGAATTTTTATAACCTCGTATTCTCGCGGTCAGGGGCCGAAGTCTGCCAAATGAAAATGCGCGTCCATGGCATGTCAGTTGGATGGTTTTAGTAGTTTCACAGAAAATCACAGTGGTAAAAGAATGACAGTTGAGTGTCGCTGGCATTATAGTGCCTAAAATTAACAGACTTGGGGCCCTATGAGTTCAGTCTTAGTTTTCAGAGTAGGCACGTTCAGTCCGGTAGCTGTCTATCTTTAAGGAGCAACTAAAACCAAGCGAGCTCGGTACGTCAACTATATTATATCAGTCTAATTTTGGACAACATTTGTTTTTAGAGCCGTGTGGAACCATCCTTTCGACCCCAAGGGTGTCGTTCGCCGCCCGCTTTACTTTTTCACATTATTCCGACGGGCTGCGTGCGATTTCCATTACCTAAGTGTTTATTTGTATGAAATGTGTGCCAGTGTGCATAGGCCCTAAGTATTTACGCTTTTTTTTTTAATAATTTTCGGTTCCTTGAAGATTTTATAGAAAGTCCAGTAGTTGCCTAAACCTATGAAGGCAAACAGGTCAGAGCAAGAGAGTATTCAAAGGGAACTCTGCAAATAGGTAATTATAGCTAGTAGCCACCACTGTAAACTCGTTGCAATAAAAACTTGCGAAGTTTTGCCGTGTGATGCCGGCTTAGAATAGCATCACCCCAATTCTACCTGTGGGTGTCGTAAAAAGCGAATAAGGGATAATTATTAAGGAAATGGGCAGCTGCGTTCCCTGTGAATCTTTAACATCTTGCACTGCGCTCGCCAATCCGGTCGCCAAGCGTGGTGAGTATGGCAATCCCCCCAATACGGGGGAGGCCTATGTCCAGCAGTGGACTGTTGTGGCTGTAAAGGTAAGTTTAGGGTTGTAAATCATAAGTAGTTTATTGCGTTTAGTTTTTCGTGGCCTGTTCTACTTCGTTTATTTAATCGTCTCCCTTTGAAACATTCACTTTTCCTGCGACTACACTTAGAAAAAAATGCAATAAATAAAACAACATATAACGTATGGTAATATTGGAGCAGTTTAATCTTCATACCAAATCGCAATGCGCCCTGTTTACAGGTACTTTATGCTAATATTATACGGAAACAGAAAGTAATCTTGGAGGCACCCATTTTGGAATATTTCTAATGCATGAGATTACAGATATTATTTATGGACAGATTCCATTTTTACTTCGTAATATTTTTCGGGATGTTTGGAGGATTTTAATTTCTTCTTTTCTCTGCTTCCAAGTGCCTGTATTGTTTTGTATAGCAAATAATAAGTAAGTACCTACCTTCAATCAGTTTGCGTAGTACATACCTAATCTGAAAAACACACACACACAATTTTCTATGTGTTGGTAGCTTTGAATAGTATCATTCTATTTCAACTCCCCAAATTGGGAGGACAGAGTCTCAGCACGAGCTAGAGAATTTTGTAGCTGTTAATAGATGTCACACACAATTCGGGTACCATCATAACAGTCAACAAAAAGTTAGATAAATACACAATATATAAGGTCCTATTAAATTCACTGCAAATATTTTAAGGGCATGCGTAAATATGTATAAGAAAAACATCAAAGGCATTTTAAAAAAGATCTACACGCTAGATGTTTTTTTTTTCATTTTCAAACAAACTTTTTAATTAATTATGTGAACATCCTTTGACTGACCCGACTGACGTTCCGCCACGTAGACAGGATTTCACACGGCACGCACACTAACAACCAACCAATCACAGACCTTTTTTTTGGCGCGTAATTTAAATTCATCGAAATGTGTGTTCCTAGGACAAACAGGGTGCACTTTTTTCGTTTTTTTTTTAGTTAAACGCAATTTTCTCGAAAACTAGCGTATAGATTTCTTTAAAAATTTGCCTAGTACATGCTTATATTTTATTTGATCTGCTCCTAAAATATTTGCAGTGAATTTAATAGGACCTTATACTTCGTCTTAATCAGGGATAATAAATCGCTCATACTATCCGAAAAATGAGCAACATCGTTACCTAATGGCGACCGTATGCTTCATTTCACAGCGTACAGATGCCTCACTTCATACTATCACTCCGCGTCAAAGAAAAACCCTCTTGACAACGAAAATGCACCGAAAAACCGGAGACAAAAGCCAGAGCCACAGAACTTGCTCTATTAACTAAATGTCCACGGACGGTTCCACTGGGTCACACACAGCACAGTCACAATGTGGAAATCCGCCGGGGTAAAGTAAAAATTTAGGAAAAACCCGACTTCCCAATGAAGAAACCTGTGAAACAAACACGAAGACTTCTGAATCACAAAATAGAGTCGCGCGCCGTTTCCCTAATCCCTAATTTGTGTCTGAATTTTCATTTTCATGTTGTGTTGTTAAATCAATGCGGAATACAAAAATAATTTCTTGGCCTTTGCAGGTTTTGAAATCACTTTGACATTCAAATTTTGCACACTTTCAGTAGGAACGAACATGATAACGTAGGTTTGTATCACAAATAATTTAGAATTTGTTTTATTGCAATAGAAGCATACAATTAGAGGCGGCTTTTGGACTTACTTAAAAACGCCTCTTTCTGAGAATGTTACATTTCTCTCTCTCATCTCATCTCATCTAGCCGACGTCATCCCACTGCTGAGCAAAGGCCTCCCATCCCACTTCTCCTCCCAGCATTTATAACCGTCAAATCCAGAACCTCCTTTTTGAAATCGGTTGATAAAAGCCAGGACGGCCAAAAAACGTCATAGACTACACACGGACGGATGGTCCATTTTCCTTATGGTTTTAATTAAGCCGCTACCACTAACCTGCCGCCATTTTTGCAGTCCCGCACCGCTCGTGCAGATTGATTAAAAGTCTATGGGCCATGCTTTATAGCCAGTGTCCATTGTATGCCCAGTTCGTAAGGCGATTTATGTCGTTTTGCTGCTTACCAGTGAGCAGTAGTTTTTACATGAGATAGGGTCTAGATTTTGGATTCAAATCTTTTAGATCGGTTACTTATCGAGTATGATCGACTTAGTAGAAAGATTAGCGTCAAATCTTAGCTGCGCACATCGAGCAAGAATGCTGAAAATCGCCAAAAAGGTGCTTCCAGATCTACTGATCAAAAGTGGGCCGCGCCAAGCAGTGAAAAGTAAAGGAAAAAAGAAAACAGTAAAGAAAAAGATAATGCACCCTTCCCACTTTTCAACTTCAATATGGTATAAATATCCAGGTGTGGTTGGTTTGTGAAATGATGTTCAATCTCGTGTTGTGTATCACAATGGGCACATTCCATAGGCGTCTAGCGCTCAAGCAGCATCAAATTTATGGTTTAGGTGGGCTCAAGGCCCGATTGTTACCGCAAGCTGTTCAGATATCTGATAGTTTCCGCATCGTATATGACAATGGGCTCGTGCCATAGGCGTGTAGCGCTCAAGCAGCTTCTAATTTATGGTTGAGGTGGGCTCCCGGTCCGATAGTTACCGCAAGTTCAGATATCGGGTAGTTCCCGTGTCGTGAATGACAATGGGCACATTCCATAGGCGTGTAGCGCTCAAGCAGCTTCTAATTTATGGTTGAGGTCGGCTCCCGGTCCGATAGTTTCCGCAAGCAAATGGTTCAGATATCGGATAGTTCCCGTGTCGTGTTACACAATGGACACATGCCATAGGCGTGTAGCGCTCAAGCAGCTTCTAATTTATGGTTGAGGTGGGCTCCCGGTCCGATAGTTACCGCAAGCTAATCCTACCCGACACGGGCCTTTCGCCTATTGCCACGGAAACTGGGTTTTGCACACATAACCCTACTTTGCTCCACATTCACACCAAATATCTGTAACTATAGGTATCTAAATCGGATTTATTTATTTATTTATTTATTTTTATACTTTATTGCACATAGTACAAAAGGCGGGCCTAATGCCACGATGTATTATCGGATGTAAGGAACGATGTATCGAAAATTTTGCAAGCATGATGCACTATGATAACCATGATGAAACTCTCTCTCTTCTTTCTCACCGATTCGTTCAACGACCCGATGAACCCTGGTGACAGAGTTTTTCAACCGCCTACTGCAAGAAGCAGGCCTCTGACATGGTTGTGTAACGACCTCCATCATAGACAGCAACCGGGACCGATAGCTTTACGTGCCCGAAGCACGGAACCATCTTGCTTTTCGGACAGTCAGATGGTTTAGCCTGCAATATCCCAACCAAATTGGGAACAAATTCACACAGTGATAAATATTAACTTTGTCAGTAACCCCACCGGGACTTGAACCCGGGACCTTCTGCGTGGCAGGCAGTCATACTAACCACTGCGCCACATCGGCTGTCTACGATGTATAGAATGAAACTGAAATACTTTTACTATAGAGCCTTTGATCAGGAACTTCGTTTAAAATAGAACTTGGCTTCATAACTAGGTATCATAAATGGTATCCCTTTCACAGGCATCATTTTTTTTCGACTAATATGTTTTAGCATAACATGTTCCGCATAATTTTTTTTCACCTACCATTGCTTTGACATAATAATTTCTTGCCATAATATTAATCTTGGCATAATCATATTTTAGACTATTGTATTTTATACTAACAATATTTTGACATAATTACTTTTGCAATATTTTTTTTCGGACTAATCTATATATATGTTACCGGCCAAACCCGATTTTAGGATAAACTAGTTTTTCCTAGGCCAAAGTAGTTTATCCTACATGCCATTGGATAAACCGGTATAGACTAGGCTAAAACGGTCCGTCCGATGGCCGATAGGAGAAACTAGTTAATCCTAGGCTAAACTAGTTGAGCCTAAAATTAATAAGTAAACTTTAGGATAAACTGGTTTGGCTTAGTTAAAAACGGTTAAGGCTACAGTGACTTCGCTCTAGAGGGTAAAGGGTAACGTTGGATATCCTGGAGACATCGGAAACTCTGGAGACTCGAATACCCTAGAGGGTGGGGTGTAGCATTGGACACCCTGAAGGCTCGGACGCCCTGGAGGGGCGCCCTACAGTGAGGCACTTCGTACACTCTAGAGGCATCAAACACCTGTAAGACTCGAACACTCTGGAGGGTGCGGGGTAGCGTCGGACACCATAAAAGCTTGGACGCTGCCTGACGTGGGCTGGGCTGCCACATACCAGGGACACCTGTGATGTGACAGCTCGTGAGAAATATCGCCAATAGCGACCTTGTAAGTGCTCGCGTCAGGGGCTACAAGGTGTCTGAGGGGGTCTGACGCTACCCCGCACCCTCCAGGGTAATCGAGCCTCACAGGTGTTTGATGCCTCCAAGGTGAAAATAAGAAATAGAAAATATGACATGCATCGACCGGGGATCGAACCCGGGCCGCATGGGTAAACGCCCCACCGCTCTGCCACTGAACTATCGATGCACGGCCGATGAACGCCAAACTTTCTATCTCTTGATGCTCGTCTCCAAGCGACGATCCAGCGACATCTGTAGAAAGTATTTAGAACTTACTACATGGTTAGTCCACATTATGAGTGGAATTCAAACCATATGATGAAGCTTGCTTTATCAATCTATTGGGATTGTAATGCACTCACAGTGCTATATTATTCTCACAAGTGAAAATAAGAAATAGAAAATATGACATGCATCGACCGGGGATCGAACTCGGGCCGCATGGGTAAACGCCCCACCGCTCTGCCACTGAGCTATCGATGCACGGCCGATGAACGCCAAACTTTCTATCTCTTGATGCTCGTCTCCAAGCGACGATCCAGCGACATCTGTGGAAAGTATTTAGAACTTACTACATGGTTAGTCCACATTATGAGTGGAATTCAAACCATATGATGAAGCTTGCTTAATCAATCTATTGGGATTGTAATGCACTCACAGTGCTATATTATTCTCACAGTGAAAATAAGAAATAGAAAATATGACATGCATCGACGGGGATCGAACCGGGCCGCATGGAGTAAACGCCCACCGCTCTGCCACTGAGCTATCGATGCACGGCCGATGAACGCCAAACTTTCTATCTCTTGATGGTCCTCTCCAAGCGACGATCCAGCGACATCTGTAGAAAGTATTTAGAACTTACTACATGGTTAGTCCACATTATGAGTGGAATTCAAACCATATGATGAAGCTTGCTTAAACAATCTATTGGGATTGTAATGCACTCACAGTGCTATATTATTCTCACAAGTGAAAATAAGAAATAGAAAATATGATCATCGACCGGGATCGAACCCGGGCCGCATGGTAAACGTTCACCGCTTGCCACTGCTATCGATGCCGATGAACGCCAAACTTTCTATCTCTTGATGCTCGTCTCCAAGCGACGATCCAGCGACATCCGTAGAAAGTATTTAGAACTTACTACATGGTTAGTCCACATAATGAGTGGAATTCAAACCATATGATGAAGCTTGAAGTAAGTTCTAAATACTTTCTACAGATGTCGCTGGATCGTCGCTTGGAGACGAGCATCAAGAGATAGAAAGTTTGGCGTTCATCGGCCGTGCATCGATAGCTCAGTGGCAGAGCGGTGGGGCGTTTACCCATGCGGCCCGGTTCGATCCCCGGTCGATGCATGTCATATTTTCTATTTCTTATTTTCACTTGTGAGAATAATATAGCACTGTGAGTGCATTACAATCCCAATAGATTGATTAAGCAAGCTTCATCATATGGTTTGAATTCCACTCATAATGTGGACTAACCATGTAGTAAGTTCTAAATACTTTCTACAGATGTCGCTGGATCGTCGCTTGGAGACGAGCATCAAGAGATAGAAAGTTTGGCGTTCATCGGCCGTGCATCGATAGCTCAGTGGCAGAGCGGTGGGGCGTTTACCCATGCGGCCCGGGTTCGATCCCCGGTCGATGCATGTCATATTTTCTATTTCTTATTGCCTCCAAGGTGTACGATTATACCCGTTACGCTCGATCTAGAGCTACAACACTGTAGGGCGTCCCTTCAGGGCGTCCGAGCCTTCAGGATGTCCGATGCTACACCCCACCCTCTAGGGTGTTCGAGCTTCCAGAGTGTCCCATGTCTCCAGGTTTTCCGACGTTAGCCTCTACCCTCTAGAGCTCCGTCACTGTAGCCTGAATAATTTTTAACTAAGCCAAACCAGTTTATCCTGAAGCGTATTTATTCACTTAAGGTTCAACTAGTTCAGCCTAGGATTAACTAGTTTCTCCTGTCGGCCATCGGAAGGACCGGTTTAGCCTAGTCTATACCGGTTTATCCAATCGCATGTAGGATAAACTACTTTGGCCTAGGAAAATCTAGTTTATCCTAAAATCGGGTTTGGCCGGTAACATATATATTTTATCAAGTTCAAATGGCAGGAAATGTAAGTCAGTTTAGTATTTTTTAAGATATATTAGGTTAAATTAGGTCAGTTTAGGTTAGGTTAGGTTATTTTTATACAATTTAGGGGTTCTTCTAATGCAGTGTTTTTCAAACTTTTTGATTACGCAACCCCTTTCCAGGAAAAAATTTACTGGCGACCCCCCTGTTGGGTTATACTTATCTGGGTAGGCTAAAGTTTTCAGGTAAAAACAAGCCTCAGGTACCGGGACGTATCGCGAGCGAAGCGAGCTCGACTTTTTACGCTACAAACGAGCGTGGAAGCTTAAACACTGGCCGCTATTAAAAACAAACTGAATAATACATGTATAACGAGCAAAACGAGCTCGACATTTCGCGTTACAAACAAGCAAGGAGCCTCAACACTATCCGTGAATGTCAAACAGGTAGAAAGGCGTACGTATAGCGAGCGAAGCGAGCCCGACTTTTTACGCTACAAATAATCGTGGCAGCTTAATGCACTGGGCGCTTTGTGAAAAACAGACTGAAAAATAAACGTATAGTAAGCGAAGCGAGCTCGACTTTTTGCGTTACAAACAAGCGAGGATACTCAACTAGCCGTGAATGTAAAACATGTAGAAAGGGGTACGTATTGCGAGCGAAGCGAGCCCGACTTTTCACGCTACAAACAAGCAAAGAGAGAGTAAGTACTACACTGCATACTGCATGTAATATGTTTGAAGAATAAACAAGCTCATTCTTTGTCACTAAAATTGTGTTTTACTGAATTGTAGCCGATCAACCACCTGTAGACTGTAGATCTAACTTGACTTATGTATTTTGCCCGCGACCCCCCTAGAAAGGCTCCGCGACCCCCCTGGGGGTCGCGACCCACAGTTTGAAAAACACTGTTCTAATGCATCAGATTTTTATGCCTATTTTGATTATGGATATGACAATTTATGGTTTTGTATATAAGGCCTATGTACTATTATGGCAATATTTTTTGTGCGTAAAGAAATTATGCCTAAACTGTTATGCGTACATGAATTATGCGTAAATATCATTAGTTTAAATTACAGTGTGACAAAATATATTATGTCAATTCTTTTTATGCAAATGGATAGAGAACCATTATAAATAGCCTTTAACTGTTTTTTAGTTTCATGGTCTGAACACGTCTGCAAAGGTTTCGGTTTATTGTCCCTTACACTTACACCTCATATAAGTATAGGTAATTTTAACTAAGCAGAAGTCAAAAGCTAATTACCTAAATTATGTAGGTATTGCTATTTGCTTAAAATACAATAAAAATCTTCGGAGATAAGTATCCAGTTCTTTCCAATTATGCCGGTGTTGTGTCTGAAAACCACCATTTGATAATCGTGTGTGGCGTCAGTCATGCGCGAATTTTCATTCATATTTAGGTATACCTACCAAAAAACTGACAGGCCCGACATTATCGGACAATCAGAAAATACGACACGCTCAGTGCTTCAGAAGAGCAATGTCAGTGATGATGACAGTTGTCACATCAGTGTTAGTTAACTAGGTCAAGTTAAGTATGGTCATACACAATTTAGGTGTCCTAAATCTGTGTCCTAAATCAGGCGCTTCACACATAGAAGGGAAAAGAAGTATTATGTTATGTACTTATCTACATACGAACTGCAAAGAAATGCATTGAAAATGTAAACCACATACCTACATATTTTTTGCGAAGGTACAAAATGATTATGGCAAGCAAATTACTTTTACGTAGGTAATTTAAGATTCAATTCAGATTAAAATTACTGTGATTATGATAACATAAAAAACAGAAGTCACTGTTCCGTACAAAAATCAAAGAAATATTCTTTGTGATGAATAAGTCGGGGTGTAAGTGACGGTGTAACGAAAACTTTGCAGGCGTGCTCAGTCAGATCATGAAACTGAACAATGAACATGAACTTTCCCCATAAAACATATGGTGGTGGTGGAGGTCGAACACATTGGCCGCATAGTAAAAGTTGTTCAGTTTCATGGTCTGATTATGCCTGCAAAGTTTTCGGTGCACCGTCCCTTACACCCATAGTATAGCTACTTGCAGTATGTACTATAAGAAGCTACATTTCCTACGCTCCGGTTTTTTATGAAAGTGGCAGGATAGGACGAGTAAAACCGTCACACAAACCTGCAAGTAGATTAGATTTCTTATTTTATTTTTCCCTTTCAATAACGATGACTAACATCACTTACTTATTATAACCTGGTTCACCCCTTGAAAAAATGCGAGCAAATTTTTAGGGTTTCGTAGTCTACTAGAAACCCTTATAGTTTCGTCAAGTCTGTCTGTCTGTATGCCGCGCCCTCATATCTTCGTCAGTTTTAGAGCTATCAACATGAAATTTGGTGAGAAGATAGAACGTGTTGACCCACATATAGAAATGTTAAGAAAAAATTATATTAAGTGTTTTTTGGACCCCCTCCCAAACAAGTGAAAGGGGGGCAAAAAATTTTTTTTTTCATCTGCAATATTGAATAGGGTATCTTTGAATAGTTCTTTTAAAACTAAGGTGAGGTTTCTTTGAAACAAAGTCACTAAAATGTTTCTGTTACGAGATACTTGCTTTTAAAAAGGGCGTTTTTGACACATAATTTGTTCCAGCTGTAACTTCTAAAGTATAAATTGAAATAAATATGGAATATAGCTTACAATCTGAAGTTACAATGAAAACTATAACGGATGTTGTATCCTTAAAGGTTTCAGAAAAAAAATAGTTTTTCTATTTGCGGTTGGTCATCATACTGCTGTTAACAAACCAGCAACAAAATTAAGTTTGTAATGCTGAAAAACCTGATATTTAAACGTTGACTACGAAACCCTATTTGTGGGCGTGTCTGACACGCTCTTGGCCGGTTTTTTTAACTTATCAAGGTTTAGGATTATACCTAACATTCCGTGGTTTAGGATAAATAAGATGCGTAACTCTAAAAATGAAAAAATATGAAAACTGTATTTGAATGATAAATATTTTTGATTGAGTTCATTTCCGTGCGTGTGTGTCCATGGGTGTATGGATGTGAGACCGCCAATGTTAACATCATTGATAAAATAAATAAACATTACACCTTATGTGAAATGGAAGCGAAGTATATCTGTTTTATTATGATTTTTATTGTAACAGAACAATTTACTACTAGAGCAGCTACTGTTGAAAAGGTCAGTACGTACATTACATTACTATTAGTAGTACTAGATACTACGGCCACACATTACAATATTAGAGTAATTTATGTAATGTTTACATCAAATTACAAGTTAAGTACCTATATGATTATCTAATTTTGTCCCTAGTTAGTTATATTTCCACATTTTTGTAACATTATTGTACCTACTGTCCGCGCGCAATATGGCAATTGTCTTCGTTTTCGAATGCCATCAGACTTTCACAATACAATAAAACTGTTTTATTTTTTCATTGTAATGTTATATTTTTCGTGTCAGATTTAAGGAAGTTGAACTTACTTGCGAAATAATTATGACATGACGCGTTCTAATATTTGTTCAGAAATATTAATGAAGTCTGTAGCTATACGATCTAGCTTGGAGATTTTGTCAAAATGCGATGCGTGAAAGATCCTTGACAGACTGCCCGAGAAACGCAAAAAGTGCTCATCTGCTGCATATGTATTGATTTATATTCAAAATTCATCAGTATGTACCAATATTTTTCTCATTTCCAGAAATCTTACTTTTCTGTTGAGCATGTAACCGTAGAATACTACGACCCGAAATACTACAAGACTGTTTGGATGGCCACAAAACGGTACAACCGATTCGACCCTGTGTATTATTTTAACCTTAAATTTCACAACCTTCATCCTATGGGGAACAATGTGCTGGTAAGTCATTTTCATTGTCAACAACCACCAACAACTCGTCAACGAATTGCTGGCTTGTCATTTAGGACACAGTCGTTGCACGAGCGCTGACCATGGTGTTACAATCAAAAGTGTCACGAAGTAGAAAAACTGGACCGATTCACAAAACTAAAATGAAAATTCTGTAGGTCATCCATCATCAACCTGCCCTTATTCCCATTTATTTGTCGCAACAATATCTTCCATTCATCACTTTTTTTTTTATTGTCAGTCATTTCTGCGTGATTGAGGCATTGAGCTAAGCATTTTTTTGTGTATTCTCATATCATGCTCATACCGCCTCTCACCTTTTCTGACATTGGTTCCATGTCAAGTGCCTGCTTAAATTGGATGCACTAATATTATTGGAGGAAAATCCAATGAAAAATCATTAATCTTTGTTTCCAGTTCAGTTTTTACTTCTACAACGAGGCATTACCCCACGTGTACAAGCGGACCTTCGTGGAAGTCATCAAGAGAGGGTGCGATTTGCTGAAAGAGCCCATCTTCGGAGCACCTCTGAAAAGGGCACTTCAGACTGTGTTTCGGGATGGAGTTGTTTGTCCTATACCACCGGTAAGGACCAATAGCTGCGTTTGCGCACTTTAATTTACTTATTTCAGGGACCAACTGACACTGGTTATTCTTAGTAACTGTATAAAAACAAGTATGAGTTTGTCCCTTAAATAGGTAGGTAAATTTGCTGCTGATAGTACCTTAACATAAAACACAGATTAGAAAAAGCGCAGTGGGGCGCCTTAAAAGGTAAATAAAAAGATGGTTGCCACAAACATTATATTTCTTGGATTAAAATTGGCTTACAATCATATGACGTTCAAATTTTGAGATTTTTGGCAGTAGCAACCCTGGCACAAAACAAGTGACAATCGCAAAATCCTAAATGTAGGGTCGAGTGATCCTTCTGTGAGCTGTTTAGTTTGTGTGCTATTAAGTAGACCTACAGTTCAATCCACGATCAATCACGGAATTTTAGATCAGAAATGTAACGATTTGGGCGAGGTCACATACTTACGAGTATGTAGGTAATATTGCATCCAAAAATTCTGTAATTTCGCGAATGTTTAATATTGCATTACAGAATAGGTATTTGTCGAATATTAATTTCCCGTCTGTCTGAATACAATATCCGCTTACATTATCTCATAAATATCAGCCTGCTTTATTTTTAAAATAACGGCCCGTTAGCGGTTTCAGCCATTGCAAATCCGTTTTTTTTTTCCAAATAGCATCCGTTGCGTGGTTGAGAAAGAGATAGCGAATTCCACGTTATTTTACACTAATTTATGAATTGACATTATATCTCATTCCAGCGCGAGTACATCCTCCAAAACATGACGTTGAGCAGTGCCGCTTTACCGAACTTCCCTTACCAGAGAGGGCGGATATACCTGAACATCACCCTGGTCCGGAACAACGACCTGCTGCTCACGTCGTATGCTGATTTCCAGCTGAAGCAGCTCATACTGAAGAATGCGAGAAATAAAAATTAACATAAAATCACAAACAGCGATTTCTTTTTATACATAGTGTGAATTGATATGAGACATATGACAAGACATGAGACATGGGACATGATACATGAGACATGAGACATGAGACATGAGACATGAGACATGAGACACGAGACAAGAGACACGGGACACGAGACACTAGACACGAGACACGAGACACGAGACACGAGACACGAGACACGAGACACTAGACACGAGACACGAGACACGAGACACGAGACACTAGACACGAGACACTAGACACGAGACACGAGACACGAGACACGAGACACGAGACACGAGACACGAGACACGAGACACGAGACACGAGACACGAGACACGAGACACGAGACACGAGACACGGGACACGAGACACGAGACACGAGACACGAGACACGAGACACTAGACACTAGACACTAGACACTAGACACTAGACACTAGACACTAGACACGAGACACGAGACACGAGACACGAGACACGAGACACGAGACACTAGACACTAGACACTAGACACTAGACACTAGACACTAGACACTAGACACTAGACACGAGACACGAGACACTAGACACTAGACACTAGACACTAGACACTAGACACTAGACACTAGACACTAGACACTAGACACGAGACACGAGACACGAGACACGAGACACGAGACACTAGACACTAGACACTAGACACTAGACACTAGACACTAGACACGAGACACGAGACACTAGACACTAGACACTAGACACTAGACACTAGACACTAGACACTAGACACTAGACACTAGACACGAGACACGAGACACGAGACACGAGACACGAGACACTAGACACTAGACACTAGACACTAGACACTAGACACTAGACACTAGACACTAGACACGAGACACGAGACACGAGACACTAGACACTAGACACTAGACACTAGACACTAGACACTAGACACTAGACACTGAGACACTAGACACTAGACACTAGACACTAGACACGAGACACGAGACACTGAGACACTAGACACTAGACACTAGACACTAGACACTAGACACTAGACACTAGACACTAGACACTAGACACTAGACACGAGACACGAGACACGAGACACTAGACACTAGACACTAGACACTAGACACTAGACACTAGACACTAGACACTAGACACTAGACACTAGACACTAGACACTAGACACTAGACACTAGACACTAGACACTAGACACTAGACACTAGACACTAGACACTAGACACTAGACACTAGACACTAGACACTAGACACTAGACACGAGACACGAGACACTAGACACTAGACACTAGACACTAGACACTAGACACTAGACACGAGACACTAGACACTAGACACTAGACACTAGACACTAGACACTAGACACGAGACACTAGACACTAGACACTAGACACGAGACACGAGACACTAGACACTAGACACTAGACACGAGACACTAGACACGAGACACGAGACACGAGACACTAGACACTAGACACGAGACACGAGACACTAGACACTAGACACTAGACACTAGACACTAGACACTAGACACGAGACACTAGACACGAGACACGAGACACGAGACACGAGACACGAGACACGAGACACGAGACACGAGACACTAGACACTAGACACTAGACACTAGACACTAGACACGAGACACGAGACACGAGACACTAGACACTAGACACTAGACACTAGACACTAGACACTAGACACGAGACACTAGACACGAGACACGAGACACGAGACACGAGACACTAGACACTAGACACTAGACACTAGACACGAGACACTAGACACGAGACACGAGACACGAGACACGAGACACTAGACACTAGACACTAGACACTAGACACGAGACACTAGACACGAGACACGAGACACGAGACACTAGACACGAGACACGAGACACTAGACACTAGACACTAGACACTAGACACTAGACACTAGACACTAGACACTAGACACTAGACACTAGACACGAGACACGAGACACTAGACACTAGACACTAGACACTAGACACTAGACACGAGACACTAGACACGAGACACGAGACACGAGACACGAGACACTAGACACTAGACACTAGACACTAGACACGAGACACTAGACACGAGACACGAGACACGAGACACGAGACACTAGACACTAGACACTAGACACTAGACACGAGACACTAGACACGAGACACGAGACACGAGACACTAGACACGAGACACGAGACACTAGACACGAGACACTAGACACGAGACACGAGACACGAGACACGAGACACTAGACACTAGACACTAGACACTAGACACTAGACACGAGACACGAGACACGAGACACGAGACACGAGACACGAGACACTAGACACTAGACACTAGACACTAGACACTAGACACTAGACACTAGACACTAGACACTAGACACTAGACACTAGACACGAGACACTAGACACTAGACACTAGACACTAGACACTAGACACTAGACACTAGACACGAGACACGAGACACGAGACACTAGACACTAGACACTAGACACTAGACACTAGACACTAGACACTAGACACTAGACACGAGACACGAGACACGAGACACTAGACACTAGACACTAGACACTAGACACTAGACACTAGACACTAGACACTAGACACTAGACACTAGACACTAGACACGAGACACGAGACACGAGACACTAGACACTAGACACTAGACACTAGACACTAGACACTAGACACGAGACACGAGACACGAGACACGAGACACTAGACACTAGACACTAGACACTAGACACTAGACACTAGACACTAGACACTAGACACTAGACACTAGACACTAGACACGAGACACGAGACACGAGACACGAGACACGAGACACGAGACACGAGACATAAGACATAAGACATAAGACATAAGACATAAGACATAAGACATAAGACATAAGACATAAGACATAAGACATAAGACATAAGACATAAGACATAAGACATAAGACATAAGACATAAGACATAAGACATAAGACATAAGACATAAGACATAAGACATAAGACATAAGACATAAGACATAAGACATAAGACATAAGACATAAGACATAAGACATAAGACATAAGACATACCTGAACATCACCCTGGTCCGGAACAACGACCTGCTGCTCACGTCGTATGCTGATTTCCAGCTGAAGCAGCTCATACTGAAGAATGCGAGGAATAAAAATTAATGTTACTTTTCAATGGTCTTCATTTGGGTGAAAACATTGATTCTGCAACTATTGTAATGTATGTCCCGCAGTCTGTTTCTTTCTGAACATTATTTTTGTAAGAGTTTAGAATAATATCGTTATCCCCATAAGGGTTGGAATGTTGGAATATAGTGATTTCAGCCGAGAAATGCAAATTATATGTATAGCGGCTGAAATTTCGATTTTTTTTACGTTCATTCTCTGCGGTCAAGTCTGCGTCTGCGGTGCATTTTTTTGCTGTCATCTTGGGTGTGTCGTTGTTTTTTATGTCCGCAAAAACTATCAACGATTCTCAATTTTTGTGCACACCTTTCTAGATCAGGATGTCCCTAGTGATTACAGTGAGCTCATCGTATCGCTGTGTCCTGATTATGGAGCGAATGAATGAGTGGGGTGATGACCGCTTCCCGGGGATTTGTTTGCTATTATGACCGAGCTAATTGTTCACATCCCGGCGATCTTTGGCGTATTGCACACACACAGGTTAATTGCGGTTTTGTGACACCCAACATGTAATGACAGCCTGTGTCAGTCGTAATTTTGATTTGGCGACGTTTGTATGGGGTTTCGTAATGTCCTTCCGTGTGAAAACTGGACCCGGAAAAATACTGGAAGAACATGAAAGAGGTATGAAAGCCGCCTTTGGCTGTAATCGCAATGCAATGAGTGCGGAGTTTTCGAATACATTGCGTGCACTGAGTTAGGGGTCCAGTAAACGCTAGTTTATATATATAAGTCTATGGGGTCCAGTCAGAAATTGTTATAAAACAAAAGCCTAAGGTTGTAAGTATTTGCTTGCAGTCATCAAAGTCATTCATTCATTCATCACATTTAAAGAAAATGTTTTTGGTTTTCTTTTTTTTTTTTTCGTTTGGGACACCGAGTCCGATGAACCCTGGTGTCAGAGTTTTTCAACCGCCTACTGCAAGTAGCAGGCCTCTGACATAGTTGTGTAACGACCGCCATCATAGTCAGCAACCGGGACCGACGGCTTAATGTGCCCATCCGAAGCACGGAACCATCTTACTTGCGGACAATCAGGTGGTTCAGCCTGCAATGTCCTAACCAGACTGGGAACAAATTCACAAAGTGATAAATATCAACTTTGTGAGTGACCCCACCGGGAATTGAACCCGGAACCTTTGCGTGGCAGGCAGGCATACTAACCACTGCGCCACATCGGCTGTCAATGTTTTTGGTAAGATTAGGTAGGTATGTTTAACAGAAAAAGTTTCAAGTTTCCCCAAACAGGACCAGTGAAATACACGAGTGGGTAACAGCAATAGCTTGTAATATACGAGAAACAGGTGATACCTATATTCCGCCAAATTGAATAGCTTGTTATTTAAACTAACATCGTGGAACCAACAACGATGCTAGAAAAAGGACCGGTTGGGGAGAATGAAAAGATGAGAGATCTGAACAAATTTTGTCGAAATTCATCGTCTACATAAAGTACCACCTGATTGTCCGCAAGTAAGATGGTTCCGTGCTCGGTCCCGGTTGCTGTCTATGATGGCGGTCGTTACACAGCCATGTCAGAGGCCTGCTACTTGTAGTAGGCGGTTGAAAAAACTCTGACACCAGGGTTCATCGGGTCGTTGAACGACTCGGTGTCCCACACGAAAAGAAAAAGAAGAAGTCTACATAAAGTCTTTCTCTCTTCGAGTGGGACACGGTCATCCAACTACCCGATGAACCCTGGTGTCAGAGTTTAACAACCAACTGCAAGTAGCAGGCCTCTGATATGGTTGTGTAACAAACCTTAGTGTAAGTAATTACAAAGTTCAGTCGGAATTTCAGATTGTTTGAACGTGACTTTAAAATTGTTTTTCCTATGTCGTAGCATCTAATTCAATTTAAAATTCTTCAACTTTGTACACAGGTGCTTTTCATCCCAAAATTGGAACCAAATATCTCTTGCGAATTCTCCCAGGCATATTTCTAAAAGTTTTATTTTCTGGTAACCTGAGACCGCCTGGAAATTAAGCTATTAGCTTTAATTCGCGAGAAAATCTGAGTAACTATAAACAAACATTATGAGTCATGAGACGTACATTGATTGTAAACTCATGAAAATCATACGGATAATGTAATTAAACGCCCATTTGATCCTTCATGTCCTAACAACCTTATAAAAGGTGCAATCATAGTTCTAGATGACCATTCCTATAACCATTTAATAACACGTTGGATATATCAAACCTTTTGATGACCCTCTTTTTCACAATAATGTGGTTCGATGGTTTTAGTCTCTTATGTGGTAAGGAATAAGGTCTAAAATAGCTCCAACTTTGATTTGAACTAGTAGAAAAATGTTGGTTTTTGAATCGAATTGCATAATGTCGTCATCGAGGGCACCCTTGAGGGTTTAGGCTACTCCCGTTTCGACTTGTTTTTTTTTCTATTAATTAAAATTGAAACGTTCATTAAATTGGCTTTTCACGTTTATTGGTGTTAAATGTTTCAATTTAACACTAAACATAAGAACAATCGTAGGCAATATTTACTCACGCACGAACGTATCCGAAAAAAAGATTGAATTAGTATTGTGAAGCAAAGATGACACTGTTGTTAGTATTAGTATGTACGATAAAAATAATCAATTGGTAGGAAAACTGGAATAAATTAGCGGGCAATACGGGATACCTACTCTATCTCTTACCTTACCGTAAATTAGTGCTGTTACTTTCCGTTTATAAAAGGAGATGATCGCTCCTAAAAATGTCTTAAATTTGACGTAAAATGAACTTTATCTGTCAAAATAATGCGACGATGAAAACAATGGCGACTAAACTGATTAGAAATCGAGAAGTACCTTTTGACTAGACTCGGCAGAAATTATTTGACAGAGTCACAGCACTAATTTAAGGTAAGTTAAGAGGATGTTATATCCCGAATTGCCAGAGACTTACTCGATGGAAAAAGAATTGGTGAAAACACGAATAAACCGTTTTACTTTCCAGTATTAAAATGATAAACGGACCCTCTATCGAGTATGGAAATCTTCCAATTTATTATACGACAGGTCATTATTCTATTAGTAAACAAAATTTAGGGGTTAATAGAGACATCGGGGTCGGGGGTGAATTTTGACTACTGTTACGCAAAGAGAGTCAACACAACTAAGTACTATTTTCGTTTTGTAGTATTATGGGACAAGTTATACAAAATAGGTACCTTCTTTAACTAAGCTGAAAATATTTCAAGTAGTGTACCTACCTGCCCATGAAACTGAACAACTTTGGGAATTTTATGAAGCTAACTTTGTTTTACATTTAGCCCCATATGGTGTTTAGTTACGCTACGTATAGGATGTACCTACTTATTGCCATGGTCCAGTCCATAGTGTTTAGTTACGCTACTTATAGATAGTACTTACCTACTTTTTATGGGATAGGTATGCAAAAAAGTACTTACGTACCTAAGTAAAAGTTCTAGGTATAGACTTAAATAAAGCACCTAGCTAAAAAGCTTCAATAACAAAGTTCGAAAGGGTTGTCTCTGTCGTTTCGCTACTGATTAACAGTGACTAGATGGACGCCTGTGTGCATACCTACCACACAAGCCAAGGGAGGCAGCCAAGACACGATTTATTTATGGCTTGCTTTTAGCCAAATTTTCTTTTTAATTTGATATTAATATATCACCGCTTTCCCCACTAACATCAGCTACATTGATGTGGGCAAACAAATACCTAATCATGGCCAGAAGTGGCCATAAAACTGGCACGTGGTTCAAACCTATAATTAATCATACAATTCATGAACCAGAAACACAGGACGGTGGCATTAAAAATCATAACCTAAACAGTTTCGGTTGCCGTCACTGCAGAGCTACTGCGTGTTTTCAACATGGCAATATCGCATGGAAAAACATGTTATAGTTTTATCCGATACCTATACAACAACCCGATAGTACACCGCTGCTTTTAGGCCTCCCCCAATTAGGGGCAATTGCCATACTCACCACGTTTGGCAGGGCAATGATGTGAGCACAGTGCAAACGGCACCAAACCACAGAATACATAATAGTACAGGTACAGAAGACGCACTCCGCCATAGCGATTCAACAAATATAAATCTTTACGCGCGATAATAAAGTACAATTTCCTTCGCGCCGGCTTTGGATACCTACTTTTATATTAGCCTACTCACCGCGCGCGCAAGCAAAAATGAGCCGAATGGCTGCGCGCGAAAGTTCTTCTGCCGCTGGCGCGTCCTGAAGGTCACAGTCAGCGCGCTCAGTGGGGATGTCACTTTCGAATTTTAAAGGAGGAAGGCAGATAGGTTCAAAAACTCTGACATCAGGGTTCATCAGGTCGTTGTAGTAGTAGGTACCTAGATAATAAATAATAATTTTATTACATAGCTAGAATCTATGTAGGTACCTATTTTCTTACCTTTCGATGTCACGCGGTAACTTGTGGAACTTGAGGCTTTTATCACTAGAATTATTCAAGCAATTATAAGCAATGCAGTATTTTCTTATTCTCATTTTCGCGTGATTTACGTAAATTTAGTACAAAGAAAGAATTAAGAGCGGCAACGTGGGAGCGTGCGTAACGAGCGGCGTGCGGCAACCCACTGATTAACCTCCCCGCGGGTGTCGCCGCACGTACTTGTAAATCTATACCTACGCAGCGGAGTGCGCCAGGCCTGACCAAACGGCCAATCCGCTACCTTAGTATAACCTGATTCATGGAAGAATTCTTTCTTGGAACCCGGAATGGCAATATTACAGTTTGCGTCTTTTTAATTTTGCATGACATTAGCAAGAGCTACCTACCTACCAATTATGTTGCCATTTCGGGTCCCGTTGTTCTTCTATGAATCAGGTACCTACCTACACTACTCGAATTTATCGAGGTAACGTAGTAGCCCTTTGCAAACCTCATAGCGTTTCATTCAACGGCAATTCACCTCTTGTGCAAACACATCCAAGTCCGATTTTTAACTGTAAAACGAAGCCAACTATTATTATGGGCAATATATCAAAATGTTCTAAAAATATGGGTAATTTCAACCTTGTTTGCTTTTGGGCGCTTGAGTAGTTCCGCTTTGCTCTATTTTATTTCGTAGGCTCTTATTGTTTGTTTATGACTCTAAAAAAGGAAAAATAGGGTTCAATTTCGTTTGTTGACATATCTTTTAGTAGTATTATGATGGCGTTACTTTAAGTTGTTAAGTGGTTGTTAAACAGTGTGATTGACGCGATAACAGATGTCATAATATTTGGATGACATTAGCGTTGCATTCGTTTAGCGGGTGCGGCACGGCTCCAGTACATAAAGTATGCGGTAAGGACACAAATTAGGCAAGCGGCGCGCGGGGTCCCTATACAGATGGCTTACTTAGTATACCGACCGACTTTATGTAGCTTACTTACTTTAACTGGAAATAGCCGGAATCTCAGAGGAAGTCAAGGTAACTGAGAACATGTTGGCAAGGAACGTCATATTTCTTGGATGAAATTTCGCTCAGAATCATATGATGTTCTTTACCAGACTATGCGGTTTTATTATTTTTCTATTTTGTCATTTTTGACAGCAGCGATGTGACAAGTGACAATCGCAGAAATCCTAAATAGGCACGACTGAACCTTCTGTAAACTCTCTATTTTGTGGTAAGCATTTGAGGAAGGGTGGTAATGGAGCGCAGTAGAACTGAACGGCATGGTTGAATGTTTGCTCCTGTTTATGAGGGCTCGAACTTTGATGCAATGTTGTCCACAACCAATGCAATTAGGGACACACCGGTCAAACAAAACTAGGCACGGTCCAACGGAGAAAACGATGTTAGAACAACTCAATATTTTACGTACTTTTTGTTTACCAAAAATATTTAGGTAGGTAGCAGTGGCGAAGGGTGAAATTTTATTGAAGATAGGCTGGAGCAAAAAAAAATGCTTAGGTACTTAGCCTTACTACTAATGGCTTCAGCTGCAATGTTATTAAATCCAAATTTCTGAAAGGGAAGCCGATGGGAATCGGCATGTATGGACCCTTCGCGACTGGTAGGTAGGTACCTTTGTTTTAACACGAGTTTCAAATATTTTGAATGCTAACTTTCAATTTATTCTTACACTTTTTAGTTTTTCTAGATCATTTGAGTTTTTCTGCGGCCAGACATCATGTAGGTACGTAAATTTTCTAAGAGTTATGTTTTCATCGAAGGTTTCATGTTCATTGCTATTTTAGGCGACGCGCTGACAACGTGTCAGTATAGTGATAGACACTTTCATGCGTTATCTAAAACAAGTCTCCAATCTTTGTAAGAGGTAGCGATAACGACGGTCATTTTAACTTCTCTACCTACACCCCTCAAAAGAGACAGAGGCGTGATGTGCGTGTGATGTATTATGCAACATGTCAATTATTTGTTATACATTGACACATAACAAGTAGATAGGTATTATAAAAAATCCGTGCTCTACGAAACACGCAAAACCAACATCAGGGCGGCAGATTATTCAAATCACCCGTCAACTTACTGGAGTGACGCGGCGTGATATAAAACTAATTACGATAATTAATTATTATATGTAGTCCAGTGGAATTGTTTTGTTGATAAATATTTATTAAGGTGATCTCATATTGTGGGCTGCAACCTGCAAGGAAACGGAAACGCAACGAATGAAGATTATCAGCAGTAAGACATACCTAGCCATAGACATTTTTTATTGGTAAACATTCATTACACGTCAAATATAATTAGATCAGCGTTCACTTGTAGACCTAATGAGAAAAGTGAACTTTTGGGTCCTGGAGCCCCACGATTCTCATTTGGTGCAAAAGCGAACTTTAGGTAAGCAATGATCATCATGAATATCTGACCACTGATTTGAATATCTGATCTGATCACTGATTTTTAGCAGTACCTGCACCTAAACCTAGTTCAGTAGGTACTGCGGTGATTACTCGCAGAAAGGGTAGGTATGTTGAATCAGTAGGTATTGGCAGGGGTTGGTATATTTTATCTTTTTATTTTGTTACGTCAACTCAGAGTTCCTATATGTAAGAGAACGTTTTTTCCATAGTAAGTAATTATGTTCCTTTAAAAAAAGTAATAAGTGCTCCCAGTGAGGCGAGATAGACCCGCCGTGACGACCCGTGAAGGGCTTTTTACAGATGGCGCTGATTTCACACTTTGATGAAAAGACAGCGTAGTAGGTACCTACTCATTTCGAGACATAATCAGAAAAATAAATATTAGGCTACTTTAAGTCATCTATGTATACTTAGGAAAAACAGTCAGCAGCATTACCTGTAAATAAAACACAAACCGAATTCTAATTGCACAAAAACAAAAAAAAACATTGCATATGAAGGCAAAACCGCATGGCGGAGAGCTAGTAAACAAATAACTGTCACTCCCGCTCGTCTGTCACTTCGAAAAAAGGCATAAAAACAAGCGTTCATTAACATCACTAATGGGAATTGAAAAACGTGACAAACTGACTAAACAAAAGAGTATCGTGTATTAAAAGCTAAAGCTTATTAAGCTGGAAGATTGACAGGCCCCAGGAAGCTGAAAAATGACTGAAAAGAGCAGTTTTGTGTTTACAGAAGAGCATAAAGGTTAAAGTTATCATTATCTATCACTATGGTGATTGGTGATACACAGTTTTCGGAATGGCTCTCAAATTATTGTCATTGGCCCTGCTTGCTCGATATGGCGCAATAGTTTAGTTTCCTGCTTTGCAAAATTTTCCGGGTTTGATACGAGATGCATCAGGAGCAACTCTAAATTTTAGGTCGTTAGGTTCGAAAATGGGAAGAGAGCCTTCTGCAATTGACTCTATTTTGTGATTTATATCTTGTTCCTGTAAAATCGTGTCTCATGCTTAAACGTGTTTTCCAAACAAATTCAAAACATCGATGTACCTACATTGCGACATTTCTGTGTTTTTAATGTTTTGTTTTCTCTTTTGTCTGTAAAATACATGAGCAGGAGACACGGCTTAAGCTTTGCTCGTTTTACTGCTTTCACTGTTCACAGATCAAATCAATAAATGAAAACAACGACACCCTCTCTCTATCTAATATCTCAATAATCATACATAACCCGTCATTTGAACAATGCATTACGCAATATCAGAAACAAAAGCCGGTAGGGGTGAACGTTCGTCAAACAAAAAACAAACAGTTAAAATTAACCGCCCGCATGTCATTGTCATTATTATCACTTAAAACTGATTATCACGTTAATTATTCTGACGCGTCAGATTGCTTATTAAGAGGGCCTGATGAAACAATCAGAGTTGTTTGGTGCTAAAAGTTCGTCAACAACAGCTTGGGGACTTCGGCGTCTACAGATAAAAAAAGAAAAGGTTTTCCGTTATTTGGACGGATGCGCCTTTTTTACGAAAAGAGTTTATGAAGTCCTATACAAAAACAGGACATCATGGCTACCATTTATTTCTTAATTTGTAAAACAGAGATTTCTTTGAATGAAAATCTGGTTTGGATATCTGCAAACATACCTAGAATTAGAAATCTTTGTAACTTTCGGAATTAACATTAGAACCATTAGAACGTAATGGCCATTCCATTAATTCCCACTTTCAGTCCGGACTTCGTTCAAGTGGGCAAAGGCGACCGCTGAGAAAACAGAAATTAAGGTGTATTCCTAGTTTACCATAACAGCCGCAACACTCCACTGCTGGACACGGACCTCCCCCTATCGGGGGGATATTGCCATTTTCGTTATTGTCACTACTCTTGTATTTGCTGCATTTGCATTTGCAGGAAACGCCGCTGTCCATTCTTGGATCATTTATCTCTTAGTCGCGTTTTATTATCCCTTGCGGAGTAGGCAGTGCGCCAGCAGCCGTAGAAACGATAGTTTTTGCTACGTCTCACATAACACCCTGATTGGGATTCTACTTAAGGTTCCATTACAGGACTATGAATGAGTAAATGGTTTCGATTTTCAGCGGTCCTAGTGCTGCTGCCGTCGCAGAAGGTTCAGTTTCGTTTCGAGTCGTTCAACGAACCGATCCATTGAAAGTAGATATCTGTTCTCGGATCCGGATATTCTTTTTGTGAGTTTTTGGGTTTGTCTTTGGTACGCCAAATCATTGAAACTGTGAGAAGGCTGCAAATGTCTGTGCTCTCTGAGGTTATTTTCCAAGTACTATTTTACAAAAAGATGTCACATCACATCACAAACAAAACGGGAAGAGACCACTTAGAAAGTGGAATCAACTCGCTCTAGATCAACTAATTACATGTTATTCTCACTGATTAAAGCACAGCTTGGGTCTAATGAGTGACTCACAGGACTATTGGTTCCAGGAGCATTTTATATTGAACGATTTTATTGTACCTAACAAAGTGTATTTAATTTATACTTAAAAAAAAGGTACTTACGTTATATTTTGCTGAGCTCTTGTGTTGTTTTGTTAAGGTGGATCGTTACGTCATACAAACGAAAAACTGCACTCCAGCCGTGTTATACATGAGCTACAGAGCAAATTTTTTATAAAACTTCATGTGAAATGATGAAGGCGCACGTAAATTTGTCGCAAAACTACTTATGGTTAAAAGATAATAAGTATTTTCTGCACAATAAAATTAAACGTATTTATTGCAGCAGTAGCTCCATCTATTTTTGTAAAGTGGCGACTCGATTTTTACGGGGAAATCTAATGGTTTAAAAATTCTTTTTAGGGTTTTGCGAAAATGTTATATATCCACGGGACTCCCTATCAAGTTTTTTAATCAGACTTGTGTCTCCTTTACAGACATAACTCCATTGAACTTTTGTATGGAAACGGAACGCCTTAAAGAAGGAAGCGATTTGGCAGCAAATATTTGACAAATCCTATGAATTTGACACATACGATGGACAACCTATACAGGATGTACGGGACAGCTCTTTTAATACTGATACTGGGTGCATACAGAAACTGAACAACTTCCCGTAAGAAAATATTTCAGAAAATGTAAAGAAGAAATGTAGACTTCCCATGGTAGGTAAGTAAAGTGGATCGTGATTTTGTATCGAAATGTGGTGCCTCAAAGTTCGTATCTCATGCACATCTCAAGATCTTCAGGAAGCTGTTTTGCGAACGCCGCCGTTGCATCTTTGATGATTTGAGACTGGGCCAATCAATGAAAATGAAGAAGCAAGAGATGCTACGCGACACGCTAAATGTGAAAAAATGTTGCAGGTGGGTACCTAAACAAAAAAAAATGTACCTACGTAAGTAGTAATATCGTCATTCTCACTGGGAACGTAAATGGCAATAACCAAGTAGCAATATAATTAATTAATCACTTATTAAAACGCAAGTTGTAAAAGCCCCCAAGTCAGCTAGTAGTTCTCACGTCGCGTCATCTTTCTCAATCAGCGGGCATCGGGGCACGATTTTTATTGTTTCCGTCGAAACGCTACGGGCTTTTTTTAATTCGCCGACCAAAAACCGACGATTGGATAATTAATTTTACAACCTCTATATTGGACATAACGGCCAGCTAAAAATCTACTAAAAGTTCCTTTTGTGGGTTTCTAACTCGATTTTATTTCTAGTTTTTACTGCGAATAGATTGAGTTTTGTAGTTTTTTGCCCTCTCTGTCGCGGTCGTTAAAATATTATTTGCTTTGTGGTGGTTTAAAAGGGGTGTAATAGGAAGTTTTATAATCAGTGGTAATTAAGTGTAAGATTGTAACAGTATTATGTGTAAAACGTAAAGAAGTTGTAGGTACATTCACGGAAAAACGAAGGTAAAAAAATTATGTACACTGGGTTGGGTGTAGGTGACTGGGTTAGGAAACAACAAAACATGAATGAAGCTGATCAACTTTTCCCTAGGAACTTGTGCTTGGAAACGCGAAATAAAATCGGCTGATCGAGTTGACAGTATGGAATTTGAGAGGATCATTTGGGTGCTTCTTCGGAGCCTAAATTTTCGTTGTCCGGGAACAAAACACACTTTTTTTTAAAAAACTTAGGTATAGCTTATTTTTTTATAAATAGTTCATACTTGTATCTAACTGGGACACAATGAAACTTTTATGTGATAATTAAACAAGACCGTTAAAAAAATTTTTAAACTGCTGAAATCTGATTCCCGTAACGTGTCCGCGCCCCAAAATTTTATACAAAACGGCATATATGTTTTTTACTGTATGATTTATCTACATAAGCTAATTTTTTTAAACATAACAGATGTACAATAATACGAGAAAAAAATATTTCAAACGTGTAACTAAAGTCCATTTTGTTCTGTAAACCATTTTAAAAATGTCCGGTACCTAGAACTGATTCCCGTGTAACGTCATTAAACTGCATAAAACTTCCTATTTAATTACCCTGAAGGTGTGGTCTATCCACCATAGCTATCCCCTAGGAGTGCTCCAAGTGCCATTGGAAGCAGAACGTGGTGCTCGTGCAGCATCACCCCACTACGAGGCCAAGAAACTGATTCCCGTGCATTTGGTTTCACTTAAAATTGATTCCCGTTGATCGATTTTAAATTAAAGTATAAGTCACGAACTGGACCCATTATACTTAATTTAAAGCTCTTTAGGTTTACTACCTTATATGTAAATACTATTGTATGAGACGCAATAAATTCAAGGTAATCTCAATTTTTCGATTTTTTCTGACTTCCGTCACACTGATTCCCGTGTACTTCTTTACACGGGAATCAGTGATTAGTACTTCAGAGGGCACGCCAAACCATGAATCCTAGTTGTTGTGTGTGATTTCTTACACGGCGGTGGTTACACAACCATGTCAGAGACTCAGAGCCCTACTAGTAGTTTTATGTGTAGGTATTTTCCAAGTTACCTACCTAATTACTTACCTTCACCCAAGTACTTAGCTGGTTACCTACCTGCCTACTGTGCCTACTAACTTACCTATCTACTGCTCAGCTACCTACTTCATGACATTACTTACCTATTGATATTTTAATATAACATTAAAAAGGTATTTTACGTGACCGGTACATTTTACGACTGCAAAGTACTGCGAAAGAGACATTATGCGTCTGAATGCTACCTACCTAAGTACTTATCAACCTACTTACTTGCCTACCTGCTTACCTAGCTATCTACGTACTTTACTATATTGATAATATCATATAACTTGATTATGGGCATTATGCCGAGAAACATTTTGTTACGGCGACATTCTGCGAAGGAGACATTATGTGCCTGAACCAGAACACCTAAGTAATCTAGCGGTGGCATTAAAATGCAAGAAATAAGTAGAAAAATAAATATTTTCTAAGTTTATTAATGGTTTGTCATATTAAATAATCATATTTCTGATTCCCGTATTCCTAAATCTGATTCCCGTGGCCAGTAAATTTTATAATGTCAATATTTCGAAAACCTTTTATTTGAAATGAGTGCCTATATCAAATATACCTTTGTTTAGTTCTATAATTTAACATACAGTGTAACATTACATCATAAACTGAAAAATGAAAACGACTACGGGAATCAGCCGAAGAACGCGATTTCGAATAACCACCCATTTGCATGGAATTCAATTTTCAAAATGTCGAATAAGTAAAAGCTTTTCATAACTTGGACTCAATTGAAAAAATAAACCTATTTGGACGACACGAGATTTACAACATCTCTACTAATCACCTCATTACATTCCTTTTTTTCTAAGCTAATCATCTAAACGTTAACTACATGTGCACACATTTCATTACGTCATCCATCAATCATAGAAGATTCCTGTTTTGTTTGCTCCTGCGTTGACAAGAAGGGAATCTGGCAGTAGATCAAAAGAATAGAGGAATTTAATTCACATTGGGACACTGTCAACAGGTCGTTGGAAGACTCAATGTCCCATACGAAGAAAGAGAGGGACAGCACAAGTTAATAAAATATCTATGACCTCATACACTTGTCTTTTGTGATAATTTGAAAGGCACTATACCTAAATACAAAATTTGAAAAGTAAGAAAAATTTTAAGAATTCATGGATCTTTAAAGTAATCATGTATCGTATCTTACATGTCGAAATTGCGCTCAAACATCGAATATTGCGCTCTAGCTGATAATATCATTTTATAAGCTTTACAGGATTCGCAAAAAAAAGCAGCTGCATAAAGCAGCCTATGTCGACGACATAGGTGACATGAAACCAACATACTACACCAAACATAACTGCAGCCACAAAAGTCCACTGCTGGACGTGGGCCTCCCCCTATCGGGGGGTATTGCCATACTCACCACGCTTGGCAGGCGGATTGGCGAGCGCAGTGCATGATGGCGCATTGACAGGGAACGCTGCTGTCCATTTCCTGGATGAGTATCCCTTAGTTGCTTTTTACGAAACCCACGGGTAGAATTGGGGTGATGCTTTTATAAGCCGGCATCTTCGATAGGTGTGGCCCGTCTGACACAAAATATTCGCTAACTCATCTATGCCAGAAGTTGCGTGTGCGCCGATGCGGGCAACAGTTTATCTACCAATCTTCTGTCGGCGGACAATTGGTAAAAACCTCCCCGGCACTAAATTTAACGTAAATTGCTAAAACGGACTTTACGATTTTAGTTAAAGATTGCTCTTTTACAAATGCGGGTTGCTGGATTTTTTGTTTTTGATTTTGTGTTGATATGATTGTGTGATTTTGTTAAAGTGGCAATGTTTTGGGTTTTATCTGATAACGGCTAAAAGTAAGATGTTTGCGATATAGAGAAAAAACTGCTGCGAAAGGAGTTCATTAGGAGAAACATTTCTTTACGATTTTTCGTTTCTTTAAAAATTTTTTTGCTCAAATAAAAGAAGTAGTCTTTTCAAGTACCTTCTCTACTCAGTACTCACTCACTTACAATTTTTCTGCAAAACATTTCAGATGCGTCACAGCATATCTCACCCCCTCTTTTACGTTCAGAAACAACGAGCGTAGGGATTAAAATAAACAAAAAAGAATTTACGAAACTGCCACGAGTTTCGCGAAACGTTCAGAAATGAATTATCGTCGTAAAGAGAGGTGTATCTAACAGTCGCTGCTTTCGTAAACTTTGCGTTTATTGTGGTTTTTGAACGCACCACGCTCCGTAAATTCCGTTTATGAATTAGAAAAACGTGCTATTTATATATATTCTTTATTGCATAAAATTACAAGAAATAACATAATTTAGACAGCGTGAGCAAGGGCGAGCTTATCTCTAAGAAGAGATCTCTTCCAGCCAACCCGTCAGTAGTAGGAAAATGATGTTTTTGTGGGGGGACAATACAATGCAACAATGAGAAACTATCAGCGATATAAACTATGCTATAATACTTTACATACATACCTAAATATAACATACATACACATTACATACATACAAATATGCATTTATACATAAATACATACATACAAAATACATTAATGTAATTGAGATAAAAAGTGCTCTTTAACTCTTTTTTTAAAAACAAAAGTTGAGGGGCTGTCTTGAATGGCCTTTGGCATACTGTTCCAAAGCTGAACAGCTTTGACAGAAAAAGAGTTGAATAGAAATTTAGTATTTGCTCTAGGGCACTGCAGCACCTTAGTGATGCAGGTGCGCCTAGGACGAGGATCTGGAGGAAGATAATGGAAACGGGAGCGGAGATAGTCAGGAGTGGAAGGATTGTGAAGGATGTTGTATAGAGTGGTCAGGATGTGCACATCGCGGCGAAGTCTGATAGGTAACCACTTAAGCTGAGCACGAAATTCAGATACGTGATCAAACTTACGAAGTCCAAAGATAAATCGTATTGCCAGATTTTGAAGGCGCTCAAGCTTATTAAGTAGTTCCTCCGTCGCATCCAGGTAACAAACATCAGCGTAGTCGAGAATTGGAAGAAGAAGAGATTGTGCAAGTAAGATTTTAGTTTTAAAGGAGAAAGTTCTGGAGTCGCTTAAGGAGTGGAAAGAATAGTGCATACGCCTGCTCACATCATTAATGTGTGCAAGCCAAGACAAATTACAGTCGAATATGACACCCAAGTCTTTAGCTTTGTCAGTGTAAGGAATGCAGGTCCCATCGTAATACACCAGCGGAATAATTGAAAATCAAGCTTGCTACGTAACCTACTGCTACCAATTATCAATGCTTGAGACTTGTTTGGATTTACAAGAAGTCCAAACGTTTTGGCCCAAGTCTGAACAGCATTTAGATCTGTGTTAATAGCCTCAATAGCATCAGATACTTCGTGTAGAAAGAAGTGACGATAAATCTGAAGATCATCTGCGTACAGGTGGTAGGAAGAAGAAATGACATGGGAAATATTATTAATAAATATAGAGAACAATAAAGGAGATAATACGCCGCCTTGTGGTACACCAGCAGTTAAGTTAGACCAGTCCGATATAACATCGTTGGCTTTCACACACTGCTGGCGACCGTGAAGATACGAACGGAACCAATCGACTACCGAGGGAGAGACATTAACAGAACGGAGAGAGGCAAGAAGGATGTCAAAGTCTACGGAGTTAAATGCACTGCTGAAGTCTAGGAGTGTAACAACAGTAAGCTTGGTGTTGTCCATGGCAGAGCGAATATCCTCGGTGACATTCAGCAGAGCACTAACCGTACTGTGACAGGGGCGGAATCCAGATTGAAAAGGGCATAAAAGGTTGTTGGATGTGAGGAAAGAGTAAAGTTGCTTATGAACTATACTCTCTAGGACTTTGGATAGGACAGGTAGGATGGAAATTGGACGGAATTGAGAAAATGAAGTGGGATTCGAAGTTTTCGGCAAAGGGATAACATAAGCCTTCTTCCATGCAGATGGAAAGACATTGGACATCAGAGAAAAGTTTATAATATGTGTAATGATTGGAACAATGTCATCCAATATTGGTACAATCATATTCAGACTAATGTTATCATTGCCTACAGCCTTCGTGGAAATTGCTAGGATGCTCTTTTTAATGTCCCCCTCAGAAACCGACTCAAAATTAAATGGAGTGCAATCGGGTGGGGCAAAGTTCAAGAGCTGTGTAAGAGAGATAGATTTAGTAGCATTATCCAGAACCACGGGGGGAGTAGAAAAGTGCTTATTAAGGGAGTTTAGATCCACGGCACTTATAGAGGTATCCGTGGTCTTGCCCACACCCAATGATAAAAGAAACTTCCAGGTCTGTGCCTGAGAAAGGGAATATAAAGAAGAATATATATGTTACCGGCCAAACCCGATTTGAGGATAAACTAGATTTTCCTAGGCCAAAGTAGTTTATCCTACATGCGATTGGATAAACCGGTATAGACTAGGCTAAACCGGTCCGTCCGATGGCCGATAGGAGAAACTAGTTAATCCTAGGCTGAACTAGTTGAGCCTAAAGTGAATAAATACGCTTCAGGATAAACTGGTTCGGCTTAGTTAAAAATTATTGAGGCTACATTGACGGAGCTCTAGAGGGTAGAGGGTAACATCGGACAACCTGGAGACATGAGACAACCTGGAGGCTCGAACACTCTAGATGGTGGGGTGTAGCATCGTACATCATGAAGGCTCGGACGCCCTGGAGAGACGCCCTACCAGTGGTGTAGCTCTAGATTCAGCGTAAATGGTACAATCGCACACCCTGGAGGCATCAAACACCTTTGAGGCTCGATTGCCCTGGAGGGTGCGGGGTAGCGTTGGACACCCTGAAGTGCAAGATCGCTGTCGGCGATAGCTCTCACAAGCTGTCACATCACAGGTGTCGCTGGTCTGTGGGAGCCCAGCCCACGGCAGGCAGCGTCCGAGCTTTTAGGGTGTCCAACGCTACCCCGCATTCTTCAGTGCGTTCGATCCTTACAGGTGTTTGATGCCTCCAGGGTGTACCTAGTGCCTCGCTGTAGGGCGTCCTTTCAGGGCGTCCGAGCCTTCAGGGTGTCCAATGCTACACCCCACCCTCTAAGGTGTTCGAGTCTTCAGGGTGTCCGATGTCTCCAGGATGTCCGACGTTACCCTTTACCCTCTAGAGCTACGTCACTGTAGCCTTAACCATTTTTAACTAAGCCAAACCAGTTTATCCTGAAGTGTACTTATTAATTTTAGGCTCAACTAGTTCAGCCTAGGATTAACTAGTTTCTCCTATCGACCATCGGACGGACCGGTTTAGCCTAGTCTATACCGGTTTATCCAACCGCATGTAGGATAAACTACTTTGGCCTAGGAAAAACTAGTTTATCCTAAAATCGGGTTTGGCCGGTAACATATATAACGGCGTTTAGCATTCCTACACATCCTGTTGCAGATGTTCCTAAGTCTTTTATAAGCAGCCAAGTTATCCTCTGTTTGGTCTTTTTTGTATCTACTTTTGGCTCTATCCCGCTTGTACATGACCCTTTTAATTGTGTCCGTCAGCCAGGGAGCTGGCACATGTCTCACCTTAACGGGTCGAACTGGTGCATGAACATCCATCAACTTAATAATGATGTCGCCAAAAGCAGTTACCTTCTCATCAGCACTATCTGCCGATAGCACTGGAGACCAATCTATATTCTGAGCATCCTCCCTTAAGCGAACCAAATCCATATTACGAAAGTTTCGCTGAAGAATAACCTTTCGTTTAATTTTGGGAGGGCGTACTTTGTACGAAAGAAATAAAAGGTCGTGGTAAGAAAATGGTGCAGTCATTTGCCCATGAGAGAGAACAGAATCAGGTTTAGAAGTGATAATAATGTCAATAAGAGAAGGCCTACAATTCGGAAAATGGTGAGTTGGAGAAAGTGGAAGAATGTGCAAATTCAATGAAGAAGTTAAAGAAAGAAGTTTATGTGACCTGGCGTCATTCTTATCGAGACAAGTATTCAAATCCCCCATAATGATAAGATGATCATATAAAGTACTATATGTTTCAAGGGTAGATTCAAAGGAGCTAAAATAATTAATACTATCACTAGGGCTATACACAACTCCCAAAAGAACTTTTGTATGCCGTATGATGACTTCCAGGAAAAGGTATTCCATGAATGGTGCCTCTGATGAGTACTGAGATGGTGAAGCACTAATTATTGTAGCCGGAATATCATCACGGAGATATATGCCGACTCCAGCACCCTGCGCACCAACACGATCATTGCGAATAAGCTTGTAATTTGCAAGAGAACAGCAAGAAGATGGAAGAGAAGGTTTTAGCCAGGTTTCAGAAACAAGGATAGCATCAACTACGCCGGTGTCGAAGGACGCGAGAAGATCTGAATAATGAGCTGGGAGGCTCTGAGCGTTGATGTGCACCAAGGATAGAAAAGGGGAGCCAGGTTTAAAGACAGACCTAAGTTTGTCACCAAGCGGCTCTGAGTCAGAGAGAGAAGAAAGAGAAGAGTTAGCACTTTCATATTCATCAGACGATGAGCAAGAGAAATAATCATTATGTATCATATTTTAATATATATACCTATATATATACTTATATTATATTAAATTACAATATTATATAATAATAATAAAAACAGACAAAAAACAGTCTCTACTACCAGCACGAGTTGACTAGAAAAGTTATGAAATAAATAAAATCACAACAAAAACAAGAAAAAGAAGCGAAACAATCCAAGTTAATTTACAGTCGCAACATAATAGAGTAGACAAAAATGAGGGCACCACTTTGTATGAAATTGCAAAATTAAATGGCAGCATTGACTATAAATGGCAACAATTTTGTATGAACTTTTAGTTCTATTTTTAGCCAGGCTGTAGTTATTTGCAACAGGAAAACAAATAAAAAAGAGAAAACAAAATAACTTTCAACGCAAATACAAGTAATAAAAAAAAAACCGATCCATATTCACTAAAGTACCTTCAGAGCGGTCGGTGCGGTCTTTTGCTTTGTAGTGCAGGGGTAAGACCCACACGTCAGTCACAATATATGACATTTAAAATAACCTCAAATAAAATTAACGTTGTAAGTGAAATATTAGAGGCGTAAATAACAATTATTACGTGTTCTACCCTGACTTTTAGAATAAAAAGATGTTGCTGTTAATTCTAAATGAACATAGGATTCAAAATCGTATACACATGTTAGTGAAATCAAAAAGTAACACAAAGACGTTGGAAACAAAGTTGTACAACTATGCATCGGTTCAAGCTGAGGAATCCTTCTTTGGATACTGCTTCATCAGCGGCTGGAGCTCTGCCATCACATGCACCTTCTTGCGGCTTTTGTCGGGCAGCAGAATAACAATTGCGCCATCGGATGTCCAGCACTGCTTCATTCCAAAATGCTTCCTAGCGGTGGAAAATACCTCCTGTCGAGACTTAGTGAGGAATTCGGAAATCGAAACCTTCGAGCCTCTCAACGAAGTCTTCGCCCTCCACACTGCTGATCTATGTAGCATACTTGAAAATCTCACCAACACCGGCCGGTCCTTGTCTCTCTTAGAGCCCAACCGATGACAAACTTCAAATGAGCTTGAGTCAAGAGTAGTCAGCTTCATCCGTTCCTGTGCTATTTTTAGAACTTTCTGTGGCAGGTCTTCATCTGTAGCCTCCGGGATGCCATGAATGAGCAGAACCTTCCTCCGAGAATGTGTTTCAAGGCGATCTTGGCCATCAACAATTAACTGGAGCTGTGCCTTCAACATGCCAAGGGTCTTCCAGACTAAAGATTTGAAGGCAATGTAATCCGCATTTACAGTCTTCACAGTGGGGTTGGTAGAGGCTGGCACCTGCTGCTGACTTTTCTCAAATTCACTTAATCTAGTGTCTACAAAGGTGGCCAAGTCTTGCATACCTTTGATAAGATCCGCTGTGTTGTCCATATTGTGGTGTTTGTTGTGAAAAATGTATTGATTGAGAGGTGATAGTCAACTGATGCTATTGGTAAGCTTTTAATTCATATAATTTAGGTATTGTATTTTTAAAATTAATTAAATACAAGAGCAAAATTTTAAGGTGTTGACTTGTTTGCCTACCCGCAAAAAAAAAACTTACTTTTCTTTGTTGTCAGAATAAAGCGGATATTTCTTTGATTCTCTTCTTGTTTGTTGAATATTAAAGATAGAGTACGTATCTATGACATCGTCAGTACCTACTCTTCTTCATCTTGTTTTGCAAGAAAAATACCTAAAACATGGCTTAAAACATTAAAATAAGTTCACAAAAGTTAATGAATCAGTAAAGAATTCTTATCATTATCATTATACACAGATAGAATAGGTAGGTCATATAATTATCTATTCAAATAGGTACCTAAATCATTTCACTTTTTCCAAACACTCCATCATAACCATAATAACTAGGTATAACATACTTATTATTATTATGATATCCGAGAACAAATTCAATGTCAAATCCTCGCAAAAGCTCACCGTGAAAAGACTGATTTTTATAACATCAAAGCTCTCAATAGGGGACAACAAAGGAACCCTAAAATCGTAATGAGACGGCAAGTGTTCCCGTTCACAAGGTTCCGTATAAAATTTGTCTCATAAATATGTATGAGGCGGTTCTTTTCCTTTACTTATCAATTATGGGTCTTTTAGCGACAACGGAGAGGAAATAATGCCGTAAGGGTTAATGTTTTGGGGTGACTACTGTAAAGTTTGGGATATAGAGTTCCTATAAGGTAGGTTATTTAAACTCACCTAAAATTGCTTACATCACAGTTGATAAATTAAGAAAACTAAACAGAATTTTCAAATTGTGAAATTTTTCAAATTGTGTAGGTAAGTAGTAGGTGTTTTAATCCTCAAACCGATTCGGTGTCCGATCCGAAGAGCTCGCTGATGATTAGTCAAAAAACACATGTAACGTCTGTTTCTGCACAGCGCTATCACTTGCGTTAGGAAAATGCGATTTACCACCTTATTTTCATACCAATACGGTATATTTTAAACAGTTTGACAGAAGCATCGCAACGTTGCGTCGATGGATGCATCTGTCAAACCGTTTTACAAATATCGAACTTGTATGGGAATTGTCCTAACGCATGCGATACATGTGTTTCTTTCCTTTAGTTTCTTTTTTTCTAGACAAAGCTAGGAAGTGATATTTTTTCTATGACTTAAATCTCTAAAATAGTGCCCATACAGAATGACTATTATATACTCCTACCCAGACCTTAACAAAAGCCTACCTACATGTATATTCCACGTTAACACCTACAGTGTTTACTTTATCCCAAAATCCTCCACCGTTACAATAGGTCTTATCCCTATTTACAAGGCACAATCACTCGGAAACTGTCAACATGGGGCCGCCAGTTGCCTACAGCGTAACCCTTAAACACCGGGGGCGACCCCGCAGTTTAAAGCAACAGAGGGTTTGGAAAAACGCGTCTTGACTAGGGAAGAGACGAGGGAGAGAAGAGAGTTTATTCAAAAGAACTGAGTCTATTGATGATTCAAGTTGTGAAGAAGAAGTGTCAGTTGTGTATTGAGCAACCCAACACCCGGAGCGACGCCGCAGTTTAAAGCAACAGAGGGTTTGGAAAAACGCGTCTTAGCAAGGGATGGATATAGGTTGTTCAAAGGAACTGAGTCATCTGATAATTCAAACTGTCATCAAAGAAAAAAGTTGAGTGAAAAGTTACTTTTACGCGCCCCGCCAGAAGCAACTCCGCAGTTTACAGCAACAGGGGTTTAGAAAAACGTGGTAAGGGATGAATCAAGGTTATTTAAAACAACTGAATTTCCTGGACTTGCTCTCCAGAAGTAGAATCAATTCTTCACGTCTCATCGATGCAACGGGGGACCCCGGAGTTGGTAGCAAATTCGCAAAGAGGGTTGCCTTGGCAATGCAACGAGGCAACGTCGCCAGATCCTGGGGAGCGAGAGCCAAAGGATGAATAGCTGCATTCAAAACGAGTCAGTGAGTCAATCCCACAGACCAACCCTAAAAATTTATTGCAAAAAATACTCTGCAATTTTACGTAGCAGTCCCCGTGTCCCCGAGGTAGTTTCGATTCCGACTCGATTATGTTTAGGGTTAAATGTCATTGATATTGCCGATCGGTGCCCACTGGGGTTATTCAATTTTTTATTTCGGTTTTTTCCTACCGTCTCTCTAATTTGGCCGGCCTGGACCGCTGGGGCCCGATTCGTATCGAAACGTTGTTCATTGATGGCGGTTTAATTGAATTTATTGTTTTTGATGTCTAATGCTGGTTGCGTTTTGAGATTGGTTAGGAAATTATACGTTTCATTTAGCTTGCTTATTTTGGGTGAGATAAGATCAGTTAGTATGTTTCTAAAGTTCGTTATATTGACGATCTATTATTGGGTTGGATTTAGAAGTTTCTAGAAGACATTGTCACTTTGTCTGTCTAGATCATGTCTAGATATTAAAATACTACGCCGAGTGGTGCTGGCTTAGAATAGCATCACCTCATATTTTTCCCGTGGGTGTCGTAAGAAGCGACTAAGGGATTTGAGAATTTATATGTATTGCAATTTTAGGCGACATGCTGACAACCTATGACTATGGTGAACGAAGTCTTCTGAATGACTCTCAAATTGTTGTAAGACGTGGTGTAAATATCAGTTTTGTACAGCCGCTTACGCTCTATACCCTACCCTACCCGAAGGGATATAGGCGTGATATAATATGTATGTACTATGTAATTTGGAGGATTCGTACAATATATTTGCCACTGAAAAAAGGAAAAACAAATTAACCTTATTTAAACACTGGCGTTAATCACTCAGCTTCATGATTGAAAAAATTACCCAACATCCGTTAGTGCAGCTCAACTGAATTGTATGGTGCGCGAGTTCAATTAAAAGTATTCACTAGTATGTTGCACGCGGTATGACTTGTTTGTTTCTAATCAACAATCTTACGGCGCAAACTCCACCAAAAAGACGAAGGGCATAGGACGTAAGAATGACAGTTGACAGACAAGTGATCGTCAAATATTCTTCTTAGTTTTTGACGCTAGCTGTCATAAATGCGACGCTTTGGCGACGCTTGTGTGTGCCTTTGTCAATACTTTTTCGTACATTTTGTATGGAAACGTCGCGATGTCAAACGTCAAGCGTCATGCCCTACGTCCTATGTCCTCTCCATGTCCTCTCTGTGGAGTTTGGGGCTATGACGAGCTGGGAGCTATCCAAATTATGGACCTGAATAGGTCCATCCTGCTGTACTTTACTGACTGTACTACTACTCTACTTGGAATTATACATTTTCTTGCACTGGTAGAATTATTGGACTGTACTAGAACTCACAAACATTGATTTGCATGGGTCTTATTTACTATCCTGATCCTATAGACAAAGTCATATCGCGTTTCAAATCGATCCTGACGACATCTATCGGCGTCAACGTGAACAGGACCTTTCTAGAAATCCTGCTTTGATCTGGCCATACCTATTCCAACTTTACATTACACGTGTTTCGGACTCAAAAATTCAAAATTAACCTCGTAACGCCCAAGTAATTTTAATGCTAATTATTCTGTACAATACTATGTTGTAAGTAAAGTACGTACAGACTGGCATGTGGTAGAGTTTTATCATTATGAATGGATTAATGAATGAAATCATGCGCACGTTGTGACGGGACTTGGCGCGCATGTGTGCGCCTGCGCATATGAGACAACGATACGCTTCCGCTCTGCGCATGGGATGTTTTTTAATTATTTTATTAGAGTAGCTGATGATTTGTGGCTTATGCAAATGTTGTGAAACGTGTGAGTGCTGAAAACTTGTTTTAGGTTTGCAAATGAAAAAAGCTTCTACGAGGAATAGGAAAGTAGGTAGGTATAGGATAAACCTATCTTTATAGTCTTTTTTTCTTAAAAAGTATATAATGTTGGTAGGTTTTATAACGCGAAGACTAGACAAAATGTAGGTATTCAGCACCAGAAAACGGTTAAAGTCTAAAGTCTAAGATATGATTTAAGGTGAAAGTACACTTGTCAGAGCCGAACACGCTGCATCTCAGTGTGCAGCGGAAAAAAGTCGGACCTTTCATACAAAATTGCCTTTCATACCGAAATCTTTAACTTCGAACTATGTTCCTCGGAGAAAGTTGTTCCTTTTCACCAGCCGGTTCTGAGTTATATCTATCGGTCTTTAGTAATATTTTATAATTATTTGCAGATTGTACATTAAAATAATCAACAAATACCAAGTACTTTCGTTCCACATCATTAACCAACATGTGTGCACAGACAGACAGACAGACAGTCGCGAATATTACAGTTGCGTAACCATTTATGAATTGAACTATTTTTACAGCACGCCTGTTGGTTCACATGTGCGGATTTGAAGGGTTAAGAATTGATATGACAGGTTATTATGATTTTGTGTTTTATGTATTTGTTTGAGACATAAGTTTAATTAGGTAATTTTGTCAAAGATTTTTATATGGCTCAACTACCTACCTAAATAGTAATAGGTAAAAAATTATATCTGACTAGCCGCCCATCAGTGCGGTGTCATCGCTGCAACTACCTAATAATATAAGGTTACATTTAATTAAGTACAATTAATCTCTTAAGGGTGTATTTTACTCACAAAACTGAACAACTTTTGTTAGAAACTTTTCTTTGAAATATGAAAAAAATTTGGACCTCCCATACAAAAACGTTGAAAAAGTGTGTCACTTAGTATGTGAGGTCCAAGTTTTTTTTCATAATATTGCGAAGAAAAGTTTCTAACAAAAGTTCTTCAGTTTTGTGAGTAAAACACACCCCCATGAGATTTGTACTTAATTAAATGTAACCGTATATTTTCGACGAAGACGTTTTCCTACTTATATGTTTTATACATAAAAACTTTTCTCTTAAATCATTGCATCTATTACATACATAAAACTGCATCAAAATCCGTTGCGTACTTAAGAGAGAGCTAGTGAATATCACAATCTTTGACTCCCAACAAAGAAGTACTTATAATTATAGTAATGCACATGTATAACGACTGTATGTATGTATGTGTAAGTATGTAATATAGGTATGCAAATGTTGAATGGACTTGTCACATGTCGACTTAGGGTTCGTTCACACGGTACTTAGACATCTAGACTGGTGATTAGTGCTTAGGTTTGTTGCAACAGCTGAAAAACATAACGACACATTTGCGCCCTAGATTATCTAATGCTAATTACTTCTATTGATACTAACTTCCCGCGTTGATGCTTATCTATTTTAAAAAAATAGCATGACATCTTTCGTTAGTCTAAAACTCTACTTTTGCCAGCACTTCAACCTATCTATTTCAGGGGTCAACTTAAACTGGTAATACTTAGTTTTTGTATAAAAAACAATATAATTTGGTCCCTGAAAAGGGTTGGTTGGTTTACCTACAAATTGGGTTGTCTGACATTAAATTAAATATTGTCCCAAAGAACATACAAGATAATTCAGTGTTGTATTTCTTTAACGTAGTGTCTGTGGAGAGCGTGCCAAAAGCCATGCCGCTCCAGTATCGGCTTATACAGCCATGAAAAATCTTGTCTCAGACACTGAAGAAATCGTCTAACACGCAGACCTATGAGGCCAATGATGATGATTTCTATAATCTATCAATATTTCAGCATAACATTTTAACTAAGGCCACACTTTTCAACAAATTGGAAATTCCTAAGATAGACCTTTTGCAGGTGTGTTTTAGAAAAATGCTTAATACCTATCCTACAAAATATACCTACCTAGTTCAAACTATCCAAATCACCTTACCCATTACTTCAAACGTCCACATTTAATTAAGGCAACTTTTTCCCTTAGCGGGGCATCTAATTTGCGTGGCTACGGCGGTCACCGCAAAAAGATGCCCTTGTTAATGTCACATCTAGATGCAAATTGCTTCGGGCTGGGGTATTTATTTTAACTCTAATTTCACCCGGTAAATACCGCAGGGGCAACCCTTTCAGCGGTTAGAAAAGCGGTTGGAACTCCTTTTGAAAAAAGAACTCGTTTCAAACTCTGTCATTCTGAATTTAAAAAGTGCTTGAGGAAAAGTTGACAGTTCGAAATATAAGGCTATGGTTACACGCGTTGCTCTGTTTTGGAAACACAATTTGTTAAGCTTTCATATTTTAATAATAAATAGTTATAATCATGTAGATATGGACTGTGAGTTAAAACAAAATTAGGTATTAAATTTGGTCATTGACTATTAAGATACTTGTTTTTCAACTTATTATTTCCAAAATGTCGTCCAGATAGAGCAGCATTTAGATAATTTTATATTCAACTAAAATATACTAATACTCAGCGCTGAATCCGCTAGATTTTCAAAGAGCATTTGAAATAAAATTTTGACTGTGGATTAAAAGTAAATATTACGAGTGGGGTAATTATGTAAAACACAGACAAAGGCCAAATGATTTTTGTGCGAACTACCTGCTTGAAGTAACGCTTTGGGTTAAAACATGCGGCCAGCAAAAAGGCGAGTGAGTAATTTCTATGTTATGAAAAACATTACGGGCTTGGAAAAAGGCGCACACATTACCTATGTGATTTTTGTCAATAATATAATTATACAGGGAGTAACAGAAAGGCAAGACAAGCCGAAAGGAGATCAAGGTACTCATGAAACTGAATGAACAACTTTCCCCATGGAACATAGGTCGAAATATGAAAAATAAATTGGGCCTCTCATACAAATTTCCCGATCATCTGATTGATTTACTACGGGAGGTCCAATTTTTTTTTCGTATTACAACCCATGTTCCTTAGGGAAAGTTGTTTAGTTTCATGAGTACCTTGACCTCCTTTCGGCTTGTTATACCCTTTCTGTTACTCCCGGTATTTAGTTACAAAAAATTTGCAGGGGTTGAACAATTTGAAATTTATTATAGGTTTAATGTTTTTAGTAATTTGTAGTCTATTGAAAACCCTTAACATTTCATCAAGTCCGTGTGTGTGTATGGCTCGCCTTGATAAATTCGACAGTTTTAGACCGAATGAAATGAAAGTGTGAAGATAGATCGTATCGAGCCAAATAAATGTTAGCAAAAAAACAAATTAATGCAAATGTTTTTGAACCCCGTCTTGTACATGTAATAGAGAGGTAAAACGCTAGTCTCCTGGCCTGAATCTTAATGTTTTGTATTAATTAACTCTGCATAATGAAAGTGTGCAAACTGGCCCCGGCGTACCTTCGGCTGTTTTAACGCACTAAGCTTTTAATTCAACCCTGTATCTTTTATTGACACCCTGTATATCTTTATCGTCGCTTAAAAGTAATGGTTGCGTACTAAAATTGCACTGAATTTATAAAACCCGTTATGAAATGGTACTGAGTTTGTTTAGTAAAATCAAGATGGGAAAGCTAGGAAAAATGGTGATGGAAAATGTAGGTACCTATACTTACGGAAATTGATCAACTTTGATTGCGTCGGTGTTTTGTAGAAAGGGCGAATGCGCCATACAAAAGTGCGGCTTATTCGCTCTTTGGTTAACTTTGTTTGCGATTTGCGTGTAAATAAGTCTCTATTTTGTGAAAATAGGGTACTTGGCTGGGTAACTACAAAAATCTTTGATGGGAAATTCTGCAACTGGACTATATGCAGGTGTGTACCTACTCTTATTATTGTTACCCAATCAAAATTTATTTTTGTCTGGGGTGGTTTCTAAAGTTCAGCTAGATATTATGTTTTTATTGCAAAAACACCTTTTTTATGATTCTACCTACTTCCTATGCTGCTAGCGAAATTTTCTAGGCTACTGAATTATTGTATTAAGTACCTACTTACGTTACGAATCCAGGATAATTAGATATAGAATTTTTAAACTGATCTTAGTATTGCACGAATCTGAGTACAAAGGAAAAGAACTGAAGAATTTACTTATTTTTTGTGTGTTTTCAGAATACACGGATTGGTGGTTCTGTAAAAGAACTTAATTTGTGTTAAAAAAAACCGGCCAAGAGCGTGTCAGACACGCCCACAAATAGGGTTTCGTAGTCAACGTTTAAATATCAGGTTTTTCAGCATTACAAACTTAATTTGTTGCTGGTTTGTTAGCAGCAGTATGATGACCAACCGCAAATAGAAAAACTCAATTTTTTCTGAAACCTTTAAGGGTACAATATTCGTTATAGTTTTCATTGTAACTTCAGATTGTAAGCTATATTCCATATTTATTTCAAATTTTCAGCGTTTATACTTTAGAAGTTACAACTGGAACAAATTATGGGTCAAAAACGCCCTTTTTAAAAGCAAATATCTCGTGACAGAAACATTTTAGTGACTTTGTTTCAAAGAAACCTCACATTAGTTTTAAAAGACCTATTCAACGATACCCTACTCAATACTACAGAAGAAAAAAAAATTTTTGCCCCCGTTTCACTTGTATGGGAGGGGGTCCAAAAACATTTAAAATATTTTTTTCTTAACGTTTCTATATTTGGGTCAACACGATCTATCTTCTCACCAAATTTCATGTCGATAGCTCTAAAACTGACGAAGATATGAGGGCGCGGCATACAGACAGACAGACAGACAGACAGACAGACAGACAGACAGACAGACAGACAGACAGACAGACAGACAGACAGACATGACGAAACTATAAGGGTTTCTAGTAGACTACGAAACCCTAAAAAGCGGATTTGATGTCGATAGCTCTAAAACTGACGAAGTTATGAGGGCGCGGCATACAGACAGACAAACAGACAGGGTTTCTAGTACGTAGACTACGAAACCCTAAAAACGGCGGTTAAAATGGCACTTTTATCTTTGGGAAAATAATATTTATGTCAAAAAACTATGATCAAAATGTTGGATCAAATCTAGTTAAAAAGTAAGCAAATAAAAAAAAGCACAAGGAAATAAGTTAGACCTACGGGTATTTGAAAATCCATGTCCTCTAGTCTTTAGCAATTGTTGTAAAAGTCTGCTTCTTCACGTATTCAGCTCAGAATTTTACGACTAAATCCTAAAATCAGGCGCTCGGTACCTAGAATTACAATTTTGATTGGATTTTGTATAAAACCTCCACGAATTCTTCAAACATTTCTTGTCCTAGATACTGTTTAAGTGAACTAGATTGTCTACAACTTAAAATGCTTATACAGTGTAGTACCGAAAAAAGAAAGCTCAACAGATAAAACATTTGAACATTTTTGCCTTAGATGTAGTGAACAGATCAACGGATTTCAAACTGTTGACAAACTGATCAATTTTTTCCTAAGGTGTATCAAAAATATTGACCCTCCATACAAAAATATCAGTTGACCAAGAATAAGGTTTTTAGCGAAAAATAGTTTTTATCTTGACCTATTGAGCTTAGAAAAGCTTTCGGGAAAGTCCGTTGTTCGGTACCATCCCGTATAAAAACTGGGGTTCAATCATTAGGTACATAAGGTACCTATACGTACTTTGAAATGTGAATTTGTCAACGAACTTGTGCTAATACGTAGGTATGTTCCTAATTCAAAATGAATTAACCACTTTTGATTTCCACAATTTCACAATAGTGAAGAACTAAACGCAATAGAAAAATCGAGTCAATCGATTGTACGTAGTACAAAAAGTACCTACGTAGGAAAATAGGTAGGTACCTGTGGAATCCGGTTCCCGTCAACCTGGCTCGCCTGTAAGTACATCCTGCATGGGTCACGTCCGCACTTGTTTATCACTCTGACTCGACTGACTGTCTGTCCCTGTCACTCAGTGACGTATGCGAGTTACGTTCCTTTTCACGACACTTACGTTCCGATCCATGCATGATATAAATACACGAGACAGTGTAGCCTCATACACTACATCCCTTTCTTGTTTTAATTTTAGTTCGGTTTCCTTTCCTGGCTAAGAGGTTAGCCTTTTTAAGTTAAATATAATTTAAGCAACAATTCCAACTGTATATTTACTTTTTATAACTTCAGATCCACTTTATATGTATGTAATCTTAATGTTCTATCGTTTACCGGATCTTATTAGCGCAATTAAAATGTATGCGAATAATAATTATGAAACTATATCTTAATTTGCAATAAACATTCATTTTTCCCTCTTTGATTTATTTTGTACTCCTTCTCTCCTTTTCATTTGTATATTTTTTTTTTTTAGTTTAATTAATTTTTTTTTTTTTGCTGGTGGCCGACTGATTATAGAAATATAATTCTGAGTAAAATTGCACGCAATTATAAGTCGTTTTGACAATATGTTGGTACAATAAATAAATTTGTAGCCATTTAAAATAAATAGAGTTATTCGTTAATTATAATTATACCTACATATTTATTTAATGAAGGCAATCTTTTCTTTTTCTTGTCAATTTGGGTAAGTCTCACGAACATATTCTGTAGGATATAATATTATTGGTGTTCATCAATGATGATCGATCAGGTGAGGAACCACACGACGAATAGTTAAAATATCATTTATCTAAATGTGTTACTAAAACTATAAGTGAATTTAAGTAGAAACTAACCATTATGGTAATTCGATGGCGTTCGATGGTGTTTAATTGAATTTTGTAAAAAGAGCTGGTCAAATTAATAAATATAACTCAGAAAGTAATATGCTGGCGAATGATAAAATTTGCCAAATACTTACAGTGACTAATTGACAATAAATACGTAATGATGACTTTAAATAAATAGGGCATTATATTCTGTAAAGAAAACTAACAAAATTTTAATTGTCTGCCCACTCACATAGTATTTGTTTTCCTTTTAACCAGAGACAGGTTTCAATTTATTTAATTTTATTTCAATTAATTTATTTTATTCACTTAAAATGACAAACAATGAGTTTTGTTAAAGGATGTAAATTTATTTGAGAATGTTTCCAATTCAGATAGACTAGTTTTGAATTAAGTCTTTGTCGTGCATGACCGTTCACAACTACAACATACCTTCCTTACTTACCTTCTTGTTAAAATGCTGATGTTGATAATGGATAACTGCATAGTTCAGCAATGATGTGAACTGGTAATTTTTAGCTTGTTATGGTTCATTTAATTTACCACTTACCAAAACAATACAGTTACAAGTATTTCTAAGTTGTTCATGAGACCCCTGAACCACGTTCCAATTTACATTTATTAGTCAGGAGCAACATTAAAGCTATTCCCCTGTAAGTTGGAATCAAACCGTCTGATATCTTCACTTTAGTAGTAGGATTTTACTTACAGACAGCTTATCTGCGTCGTCAATTTGCTGTGCTATTTAGGTGCGCCTGCGCAATGGACTCCTACTTACCTGTGAAGTTTAGTTCGAAACTGTGTTCAGCTGAACCTACCATTAATTTACTGAGAAGCATCCCAGTACGCAAGGCAACACCACAACCTCTGGTGTTACAACAAAACTTCTGGTGTTATAAAATCTTGTAATCACACCGTAAAATGTAAAAGTTATCTTACCTCTAAACAGAGAAATGTACTTCTTTCAGCAAAGACACAAACTTTTACCTTCTACCGCCCTGTACGAACAAATTGGAGATCCCTTGCGTTGTTCTAACAGCATTGCTATAATTGTGCATAGATATAGTAAATGTTCCAAGATCTAAAGAAAGCGATGTTTCACGTGGTTGATATCGCATTCTATTGATCTAAACTAAATTGATATTCTTATTAGACTCAAGGATGGTAGGGAATAAGAATGAGTATTTGTTAGTAACGTATCAGGCTTGTAAACATTGCTGAGATTTGGTTTGTGAATCAATAAATATCTGATATCATATATATTTAGTATTTACCTATAAAGGTGGGAACGAACAAATTGTTTAAAAAGTCGAGTTTACCCTTAGCGTACAAAAGTTAAAATATTTGACTTTTTACGTAGGTATCTAGACCATCTCCTTCCCACAATAAAACGAGGTTAAAAAGAGAAATACCATGTATGACTGGTCTATGTCGCTGTACCTCATCCTTCTTTTCTCTTTTTGCTTTTTCCCGTCCAAAAATAAGAAACAAGCCTGTTCCTTCTGCGGCACACCGTCAGTTTGTTTTGGTAATTTGTAGGCAGGTACTTTTAAACCATTTCTTATTTTTTCCAATGGAATAGCAAATACAGCTAGGCTTTAAATTATATTTCTTTTTCTTGATTGTTGACTTGTTAAGTATTAAGAGTAGCTTTGAAATTGCTGTCGGTAAATAATTCTAAATATTTTCATGAGAGGGTGTCTGATACCGATAGTTCAGCCTGTTAGTACTTAGTCATTATTTAAAATAGCTAACACTAGTAGATAAATTCCGTTCTAGATTGTCTCCATTTGAAAACAAAACAAGATACCTAATAAGGTTTCATTGCCTTTTTTTTTTTACCACGGGTATAAATAAATACTTTTCCCACTATGATTAAAAGCAAATACCTATTCTTTTTACTTTGAAAAGCTCCAGTAGTGTACAGTAGTCTTTGAACTGATATTTTCATTCAATTAAGATAAAATCTATAACTTCATTTCTATGTTTTAAATCTATTTTCCAATGAATAAGTCAAAAACAACAAAATAACCCTTTTCTTTTTCCATATTACTCTGGTACGTAATCAGTATCCGTTAGATCCATAAAAAATTGCTTTTATATACTTTCTATTCTTAAATAGTATTAAGGACAGTTAGGTACAGTGGTACAGTCATATTACTATGTAATGTAGATACAAAGTAGGTACCTACTACTACAAACTGTCTCAGAGTGGGACGATAACAATAATATTATGCGTCTTTTTAAATCAATAAGTAAGTTTCGCTGCTATAACTACCGAAGTGTAGGAAGATATATACATACCTAGCTATTACTCACCAATTACGTGATCAGTTTTTCACTGCTTCGTGTGTTCCAGGACGCGCTTCCTACATCCCCATTCAATTTTTAGTTTACCACTGGTAGGTAGGATACATTTCATTTCTAACAATCTAACCAGATGTTACGAGCTACCCAATTAAATAGAAGACTTACACTGACCGAAATCTTCCCTCAAAATTCTTACTCGTTTTGTCGCTGGTCGCTGATTATTTTTATACTACGTAATACGTAAGGGTTCTCAAGGTCTTATTTAAGTACTATCTTTAGCTACTATTGACCTTATTTGCATTATCTTTTTTTTTTGCTGTAGGTACTTTGTAATGTACCTTTTTATGGCGTGATGGCTCGATAACAAGAATATTTTAACAAATAAATGTCTTCGGTTTAGATTTAAATAATTGTATTTCAAAATACAAGAAAACGCGTAATGTAAGTTACCTACCTGTAAGTTACTTTGTAGGTAAGGTAAACTTCCCGTTTTTATTTCAGTTGAACCGTTGATACATCTATTTATCATTCATTTAAAGTAGGTTCTAAAAGTCACATGGGTACTTCCCTATTTTGTAGGTAGATAGCATAAGTATCACAACACGGGGCACAGAGTAGGTAGGTAATTTTGCTGCATAAAACCCCCAAAGTACTTGCTTTTGCTGTAAGTCCCAGTTTTAGTTATATACATGTCAGGCTTTACCAACCTATTTATTTCTTTAACTGTCTTGAACTTCCTTATGGCGGAAAGTCATTAGGTAGGATTTCATTTTGAATCATGAATCAAATACTCAAATTATTATTCGCTTGTTTGTTGTACTATAAAACTTTTATATACCATGCAATTTTGTGTTATATACCTGACAGACATTTGTCTCCCTAGGTTTTTGTGTAAATACATAGCGTAATAGCGGTATTCTTCCCAGAATATTTAATGTATTAAATACCTGACAGACATTTGCCTCCTTAGGTTTTTGTGCACATAACGCAGTAGCGATATTTTGCCAAAAACAATTTAATGTATTATATATCTGGCAGACCTTCGTCTCCTTAGATTTTTATTTACCTGGCAGAAATTAATCTCCTTCGGTTTTTATTTACCTGGCAGAATCTCTTTAGGTTTTTATTTACCTGGCAGAAATTAATCTCCTTAGGTTTTTATTTACCTGGCAGACATTTGTCTCCTTAGGTTTTTGTCGGAACACACAATTTAATGTTCAGCTAAATTCAGCTGCTGCTAGCAACACAATCATGTGCCTGTTCCACCCAACAAACATTTATTTATTTTCCTTGGAATCACCAATTTAATGTCCAGATTACTTCTGCTTCTAGTGACACAATTTGTGCTTGATTCCAATAAACATTTAAGTATCAAAATTGTTTGTTTTCAAACAATATTCACAACAATTTAATGTTATCAGCTAAGTTCTTTGACTACTCCCAGTCTAGTCTGTCTGTCTAACAAACTAAGACTGCTGCTTTATGCTGCTAGGCACAACAATCAAATGTTCAACTACATAATTTGTAAGCTGCTTTCAATTTAATGATCAACATTTGTTGCTTAGCTGTACAGATTATCTTTGTTTACGTTAAATCTTCGCCTGTTTGCGATAAATTTACTTTTAATTTATAGCACTACCTCCTCAGCTTCAAGTATCTAAACTATGCCAAATATTTACTAAATAGGTAAGTAGGTAAACTACGCATACTTATCTATTTGGAGAACATATATTTATGATAAATGGTGCTGGATTCTGTAGGTTTTATACTTGTATAGGTACACATAACACTTTTTTTCGATAAGTGTATATTACTATTCTAGCTTTGCATCGCTTAGACAAAGTGTCTGTTTACTGTTTAAATATAATACATGTTATGGAATGTACGAAAACTTCAGTATTAAGAATTTTGTTTACGATTTCCAGGGGTGGCATGAAATTGATTGACTTTCCAAGGGCGGCATGGCATAGCAAAGCACGATAGTATGGGTTACTTCATGATGACTTTTTCCAAGCGTGGCACATTTGCACGGAAAACAGGGTTCGAACCTGCGGCTTTCGCTGTCAGTACGGACGTAAACACCCATACATAGCCTAGCCTTCCCTTTTCCAAGGAAAAATGCACTTTACTCACGGTTTACCGGATTTTCTTATCAATCCAGGGTTCAGATCCCTCGTTGCCAGATGTGGAATCCGGTTCCCGTCAACCTGGCTCGCCTGTAAGTACATCCTGCATGGGTCACGTCCGCACTTGTTTATCACTCTGACTCGACTGACTGTCTGTCCCTGTCACTCAGTGACGTATGCGAGTTACGTTCCTTTTCACGACACTTACGTTCCGATCCATGCATGATATAAATACACGAGACAGTGTAGCCTCATACACTACAGTACCTACATTTCCTGTTCGTTACGTAACACCACCTCAATCCAGGGATGATCGGAATAATGGGATTTGCCGGAGAGATTAAGCCGGGATTATTTTATACAGAATACCTCCCAAAAAATATTCCCCATTCCAACCCCCCATACAAAATCACACCTTATGTCTCTAGGAATAAGGGAGGAATTGGTCCGATGGGGATGGTGAGGGAATTTCATTTTGTCCTGAATAAAAATATCCCATACGGCGGCTTTGCTTTATCATTGCGAAGCGGGTGTAATTAGTTTTCGCATTCTGGCTGGGGTATTCTGTAACAGACGATTTTCACTGGTACTTAGTGCCTCACATCAATATTACTACTAGGCTGTATATCTGTCCTATAGATCTATGTACTGCTGGACATAAGCTTCTTCAATAGATAGCGATTGAAAACATCCTGAATTATTAGTTTCATCTCATCCAGTTTTTTGTAGTCGTCCTACCTAGATATTTTAATTCGTATAATAGAGCTGTTGTAGGTATGTATGTGTAGAGCTGAAGAATATCTTCATCTTCCTGCCCTTATCCCAATTACTTGGGGTCGGCGTAACACGTTTTGTTGAACACAAAATCGTGTTGCAAAGGAAAATGTAGGTTTCTCTAAGGTAGGTTTCAAAATCCATAAACTGTGAGAAGCATTATATATCATGAATCTGACTGCAGAGTCTGCAGAGATGTGAACTGTATATAGGCAGTTCTGTGTAGATTGGCCATGTCAATAAAAAGCAAAAAACATGCAGTAACAATTATTATTTTCAAGAAAAAAAATTTTCATTTCATTGTTCCACTGACAATCAGTTTCAGTCATCATCGTCAATAAAAAGTTAAAAATCAGCCAGTAACCAGTGACCAATATTTTTTCAAAATTAGAACAAACTAAAAACTTTCCTTCTCATTGTTCCACTGACAATCAGAATCAGTCATCAGAATAGGGTGGCGGCACACTGGGCCGGATTAGCGCCGCGTTTTGGGGACCGCCGGTGAAAAATTGAAGCGTTCATTGTTTTAAATGTCGGCACGTGACGACGGGCCCGGGTTTAATTCCCGCCCGGCCAGGCGAGGGGTATCGCAACGCCGGAATTTTTGTATCATATTTTGTTTTTCGAAATATTTTGTGTGATGGGTGATTTTCTCTGAAAATAAAATGAAGTAGCTATCTACTTCTTATTATTAGTAAGAATGCAAGAATTGCATACCTTATACTCATTTATTTACAATTTGACTTTCATTAGGTTTCTCGAATATGGGTGATTTTCTCTGAAAATAAAATTAAGTACCCAGTAATCTACTTACCTATTTTCAGTAAGAATGCAAAAATCCATATACTCATTTATTTACAATTTGATTTTCATTAGGTTATTAAAACAGAAGCTTAAAAGAAAGCTATTTAATATTTTCAGGAAAATATCTAACTAATGTGAAATGTAATGGTATCAAAGAAAGTCATTAATTTGGTAAAAAGGATACAACTAATTGAACAAATAAATTATTGTTTAAACCTAAGGAAGCCGCACATCAAATAAATTAAAGAAATCAAATTTAATATTATAATTAAAAATAATGAACTGGTTTAGCTATTAAGTAAAGTGTTTTTTATTATAAATTTTACAAATATTCCTGCCTTAAAAGATATCATCATAACATAACCCTTTCAGTCTGTATATCCTACCTATCCCATCCCATCGTATTGAAATTGCCACTCCATACACTTATATTTTTTATCCAATTGCTCGCGAACAAATGCATCGGTAGCACAATGAAATCCATCACGAATCATATTATTCTGTTACCTATACAAAGTGATTGTCACTCGCGGCACATGGCGGCGCGAGGGACGCAGGAGGCGGGGCCTCGCAAACCACGCCCACAGAAAAACGGCGATAGCGATAAGGTCGAAATCACTATGGAGATTCGAGAGATTTTCGGCTTTAGCGAACAGAAAGCCGGCGGAGTGCAAGCGGAGTGTGTGACTGCCCTAATACATACTCGCAGCCCGCGCCGCCGGTCGCACGCTCCGCGGACGTCAAAAACGAATTCGGATTTCGAACATTCCAAATTTTGCTTTTTCATTCCTAGTTTTTGTTAGTTGCCAGTTCGGTTATGCGTCGGATAGAATAATTTTAATTTTTACAGTTGTAATTTTGTTTTTAAAAATGGAAGTTAGTGCTATACCGCCAATGCCTCTGGACTTTTCCATGGTGAGGAGTGGAAGTGGTTCTCCTGGTAGCAGTCTTCGGGAGAGTTCACCAAGACCTGTTTCCAATAGCGCCTTCAGGGTTGTTACGCCAAAAGGTAGGTCAAAATCTAACAGTATTTTTGTCACATCTTCCAAAACTCTACATTTAAAAGTGAAACTTATTAAACCTCCTGACCAAAAACACTAGAACGTTAAAAATGCCAATGAGAAAAGGATATTTTCTTATTGGATTTGGCAAAAGATAAACAAGTCATAAAATTTTCATGTAAACAAAGCAAAAATAAATGGGTTGGCCGATACAGAGTTGTCTGTCATATTCTATGTTTTGTTGGACATAAACTACCTAATGCTTCTCTTAATAAGAAATAGATAAGTATGCAAATATATACCTAAAAAAATAAAATGCCTCTAAACTTTCTATAAATTCTTAGGAAGTTAGTAAGGAAGGGGATCTATAATCAAAAACATGCCTTGATGCCCCTACATAAGGTAACTTTTAGCAAACCTACTATAATAATAACAAAACTGAAAGTTGGTTTAAAAGTCACCATAAATTTATAAGAATAACAAATTCTTTAATCTCAATGAAATATCGGATCGAAGAAATCTAAATCTGATGTCAGAGTTTTAAAACCCCTTACCACCTTTGCTTGACACCTTGCTACCTTTGCCTTTGGCTTTGGTCTTAGGGGTTTTTTATTTATTTGAATATGATTTCAGTAGGTATGTATGTTTACCTAATATTAAATCAGAATATCTTTTACAAAGTACAAATTTTATGAAATTGTCTAGGTATTGTGAACCCCTATAGTTTTTAACGCATTTAATTTAGTTGAGTGAGACACATTTGTTTGCAGCGCTATTGCATGCGTTAGGAAAATGCGATTTTCTACCTTATTTCAATACACATACGGTTTATGTCTAACGGTTTAACATACGCATCCGCTAGCGCTGCGCATCGCACAACGGACGTTGCGTGTGTTGCTCGTCTTTTTAAAGGGATTCCATATCACGTTTTTTTGTAGGATCTCAGATTTTAATTTTATAATAATAAAGAAAAAAGATTGATTAGAAGTTTGGGTTGTCTATTCTCTACAGTAGTTCCTTGTTCCTTACATATTTTAAAAGTAATGTAACTTACATTGCAGTATCCCTTAGGTTTACATACTGCTATATTAGAACATTATCTAGGTACCTATATGAAAATTTATAAACTTTACCCTTTTCATAAATTTATGATAAAGGTATAGAACATTTACGATATTTGTTTAATTTGTGTCGTTAATCTGATGAGGAAGAAATAATAAAATAACCAAAATTTCGAAATAACAAACAATATAATTGGCCAGCACTGTAGGTAACAAAAAAATATTGCAATGTTCCCAATGTAATTAGCAGCTAATTGGTAAACTTCATGATTTGAAATCAGACGCAGCATTTTTCCTTATTTAGGTAAATATTGCAATCGTTACCACAATGTGGAACTGTCCAGGACAACGTTATTGAAAAGAAAATTAGATGGCGCGTTCCATCACCATGTAGATATGTGACAAAAGAGATCTTTATTTTCTTTTTAATGATGAGGCTCTGGAAAGTTCCTCATAAATTTTTTAATAGATACCTACTGTTTATATGAGAAATTATAATACCAAAAATAAGAAAAGAAAACTTTAATTCATCTGCCTATACCACTCAATGATATCTGCACCTACATAAGTGTGAATCTGTATTAGAATAGAAAGCCTTTTTGAAATCTAGGGGACCGACCCACAACAGGAGATAAAAAAGTAAAAAGTAGAAAGAAAAAGTATGCGCCTGGGGTGCGCTCAAATGAGAATTGAAAATTAATATTTCAGCAGCGCACTGGTAGGTATCCGTATCAATTCCTTTGCATCAGAACATTTTGTGAAATCGACCCACCTTTGACCAATCAGAAATTAATGGAGTGAATACCGCTACTTGTTATGTACTTCTTTACACGAGGCAACTAGCTCAAAAAAGAAATTCTTTTTTAGTATTTTAAGGCACATATCTTCAACTACCCATTGGCTGTTAAAATTTTAAATTGAAAACAATGGTTTTACGTCCAATTTAAAAAACAAAACGGTACACCCTTATATCTAAAACAATTTGCCAATTAATAAGAAAATAATAAGCAGTGGGACGGTATCCCACCTACCCCAAATTCGATTCCCAGTCGACATTCGTAATTATTTTCATATATCTTATTTTCATGCCTTTGTGGCACTGTGAGTGTATAAAAAATCCCAACGACCCAATAATTTAAACCTTTTGAAAGTCCAGTTTAAAAAGTGTAAAAATGAAAAGCTTCCTAAAATCAAACACTTATAAACAATTGATAAGAAAAGAGGATAATTCTGGTTTCCAATAATTTCTCGAAGTGAGCATGCGACATCATGATGTCATTGGAACTGAGAACCTAAAAACATATAATTTGTTATGATTGAAATCAAACCTTTAATTTAAATTGCGAACGACCTTTATGGATGCCAATTTAAAAGTAAAAAAGTAACAAATATGAAAAACCTACAACGTTTAAAAGCTAAAACTTATTTGTAAATACTGAAAAACTTGTCAAAAATTGTAATTGTCTTAATGTCTTTAGTAGTTCTTAAGCATTCTTTTAATAGCTGTTAGATTTTCTTATAAAATGAAAAAACGGGGCTTCCTTAAATGTCACACGCAACTAACCAATTAATAAGAAACCAGGATAATCCTGATTGGCAATAATTTCTCGTAGTGAGCCCGCGACATCTGATCCCCGCCATAATCGGATTTGTCTGATCGAAAGGACGTTATTCGATTTGCCATTATTTTCCTACGCCGTGCAACGTCGGGACATTGATTTTAATAAGATTGGTTATATAAGTTATTTTAGGTACGATTTTTTCCTTTTTTTCTTTTGTAGGTACCTAATTCACCAAAACCAGAAAATCTTACTTTACGAATAATTACGCCACAAAAAAATTCATGTCTTCAGTAATACAATTTCGATATAAGTAGATGAATTTATAATGACATCAAAGATGTTGTGCGCTAGATGTCATTAACGTTATAATTAAAGTCCATTTGCTTAGGATAGTGCCGCACCGTAGTGACAGCTAACAAGGCGTTTCCATACAAAATATGACGTCATCTAACTAAGGGAAAGACTCAATAAAAAAGCTAAGTTCATTTAAAATGCTGCTGATCGCATAAAGGTACATTTACCTTATCTTTATATCTGTAGTTTTGATATAAAGTAAACACAAATAGCTCATATAAAATGAAGTTTTACTATAGTTGAGAAGACCATTCGCTGCATTCGCGGCACCTTTTCTGACTTGAGTTTACCACCAAGTGGGTTGCGAATGCAGCGAGTGGTCTTCTCAACTATAGCGACTGATACCGAAATCTCATGAAGGGCTGGTGACAGGTTTAACTTTCCCCAAGGAACATGCCATACAAATTGACTTGGTCGACTGTTACATTTTGTACCTGTGTCCAAATTTCATTCTACATAGGATAAAACGTTTCCTACGTACTGTGAAACTGTAGTGAAATGGGTGAAATCGGCATCACGCTATCCAACGCGTGTCGTTGGTAATTCATTTAGGGTTCCGCTGCCGAATCGCAGAGTTAGGCCCGCCTTGCCACAGTAGCGGTTCGTGAAAAACAAGTCCCAAATCGTAACAATAATTACCTATTTTGAAAATAAAGTCATAATATCACATAATATGCCACAATCTACCTTAAGGCTTTGAATGTAGAGGTAGAGTCAGTGAAATATAATGAGACCGTCATATATGGCGAATGTAGGAAGGGCTGGTGATAAGGTTTAACTTTCCCCTAGGAACAGAATTTATTATGAAAATGAGCCTGCCATGCAAATTGACTTAGTAAGCTGTTACATTTTGTTAATTTTAAATTTTATCGGTCACTAGTAGTAAAATTTCACCCTATATAGTATAAAACATTTTTTACGTACTGTGAAGATGTAGTGAAATGGGTGAAATCGGCATCACGCCATCCAACACGTGTCGTTGGTAATTCATTTAGGGTTCCGCTGCCGAATCGCAGAGTTAGGTTCGCTTTACCACTGTGGCAGATCGTGAAAAATGAGGTACGATTCGTAACAAAACTATTACTATAAAAAAAGAATCCATAACCCTAATTCACAGTCAGACAAAAAAGCACTTATAGTAGGTAAAGCTGTGATGCCAAACCGATACATAAAAATCAATCCTTCATTATTTTTTGTTAAGAATGCAGCCCATTGGGTCGTATGTGGAAAATCGACTCTCGACAACGACTTTAGCGTCAAAGCGCAGTAGGTAGACACAGTTAACCTTCCTATACCCGCGCCAATATTTGTGACACCTATACCCGCGCACGGTCTCACAGACCGAAAGTTTAAAACCTCAATTCTTACGATTTTTCTAAGTAAGACAATATAAATAAAGTTGGACATTAAAAGTAAAGGATATAATGAAAAAGTATGTATCATATAATCGCTATGTTTTTAATTACTTATTAGACTATCCGTTTTATACAAAACGCTCAGAGATTTTTCTTATGCACTACAAAAACAGAACCAAAACATTTCTTGCGTCTAAAAAACAAAAATAAACCTCTAAATTTCATAAAACACTTATGATACTATTAGAAAATCACAGACTGACACAGTTTTCAGTCTCACCATAACATTCAGGACATACCATAATAGCATGTTCGAAACAAAAGTATTTTTTGCAAGTGGCACAGTTATACCGTGTTTTTCTCTCGTCTCTTCTTGTTGTTCGTTTGTTTGGTCTTCTCGAATTTCCGCTTGCGGCCGGCGGAGAGACGTTCACGTGGCAATGGCCACTCTAACGTGGTGTCGGACGCCACCTGCGACAACAGGTGGGGCGATGGGTGGTCACTCTGGTGAGCGACATGATTGTCTGGTTCCGTTGTCCAGGAAAAACTTCACGCCGCGGCGAGGTCGAACCAGCCGGGTGATTCCCCGTTGGGGGAGGCCCAGTTAGTACCCGTCAGCCAGCGGCGGCTCGTTACATCTGGAGAGTCGTGTCCGGTAGTTGGCTGCCTCATCCTCCTCGCGAGGCGATCCCGAGGCAGGTCATATTCAGTAAGCAGCGGTAGCCGGGCGTTTCTGGGATTGTATCAACGATCCTAAATAATCGATGAGGAGTAATGGATGTGGACAGGTGAAAGCCACGTCAGGCTATGCAGGACAGCGCCACCCTGAGCAGCCTATCTGTGTCCCAGAGCCTCCAGTTCGCCCCTGGCGGCCATGACCCCACCGTATGACGAGATCAGGCGCTGAAGGCTCTTTTCGACGATTGAGGTCGCTTCCGCCCCCGTGCGGAGCGCGACCTGGACCTCAATAAGGGTCCTGATTGCGTTGATCAGCTCATGACCTTTCTGTTTTCTTTTAGGACGGCTGCTCGTGCGCTCTCTTGTCTTGGAGCCCGTTGCGCGGCTTCTCCTCCTGAGGTGAACCCTGAGGGGTGCCGACCAGATCCCATGGACCCGTAGGTGGCTCTTCGCGTGGCTGGCCCGGTGCCTCTACGTCCTGGGGGCGCAGAACTGTATTCTTCCATTCTGGCGTAGAATATAAACTGTAAAATAATAATACAGGTTAAGATACGACACAATGAATAATACAAAGAAAAAACGAGTAAACAATGTAAATAAAAAGGTTATACTTGCCCAAAATGTTACCTACACCTTTACCCGCGTCGGTCTCACGGACCGATTGGCGCCTAGTATGGGCACACAAGAGTTCCCTACAAGCGCGTGGTGACCACTGACATAAAACTACCCACAAATCCGGCAGCTAGCAAAAGACTCGACTCGGTATCGTTTTTGTGTTATAAGATAAATTCTTGAAAATATTCTGTCGGTCTCACAGACCAAAGCGCGGGTATAGGAAGGTTAACTAAGAATTTGTTATATAAGTGTGGATTATCTATCACGAATGGACAGACAGAAAAGTCTCAGTAATAGGGTTTAAAATATCTCGGAAACATTCAGAAGTCATCTAATTGTCTAATGCATCAATTTTTAATTTTCTTACGACGATTCTGGACTGTGACAAACCGGCACAGAATCGAACGCGTGTCGTCGGTAATTCATTTAGGGTTCCGCTGCCGAATCGCAGAGTTAGGCCCGCCTTGCCACAGTGGCGGATCGTGACAAAACGAGTCCGAATTCGTCACTAAGCTATTCATTTTGAAAAAAAGTCTAGCATTGCCACAATCTACTCTAAGGCTTTTTATGTACAGTCAGACAAAAATAAGTTCATAGCTATGATGTCGAACCGAGACAAAAATCATTCCTACATTACCTACTATTTGTTAGGATAATTTTCGGGCTGCTCGCAGACTATGGGTCGCATATGGGTCGTATATGGTTTGGCTATTTCCCTGCGGTAAGAAGTAGTTATGTATCTTTAACTATGCTTGTGTCAAATTATAACTGACTTAGAAGTGGTTTTAACGTGAAAGGACAGCAGGCAGACACAGTTAACTTTCGAATTTGCAATAGATATTAGCGTGGAAAATTAAATTGACGTTCAGAAATCATCCAATGTAAAGGTATGTAATCTTAAATTTTTGATGACGTTTCGGAACTCTACCAAACCGGGACTTAGTCGAACGCGTGTCGTAGGTAATTCATTTAGGGTTCCGCTGCCGAATCGCAAATTGGGTTTCCATCCGGATGACGGATCACCGCCGCGCCTAGCTCACACATCTGTAATCTGGGGGAAAATCAGGAAATACCAGGAATAGGTTGGGAATATCATTATTTGTGTCAGTAAGTAGGTAAAAAGACAATTAATTTAATAGTTAACACAATTAATTTAACAGATACGCTTAAATTCATAGCAAAATGATTAACGCTTTGCTTATTTTCTATCAAACTTGAAAAAGAAAGGATCAAGGGAGTCTGATTTCAAAACTTTCATTTTACTCATAAAATAACTTTACTGATTGAAAGTGAAAAGTACCTACCTAAACTTAGTATTTAATGCTCACCTACATATTTAGTAAATATGCAATAAATATGACATTAAATACATGTTGCATATTTCAAATTAAGATGTTAGTTGTAATGTGACAAATTTTGTTACTTAAGTAAGATAATGGAAATAAGATGTGATTTGAATGTTTTAATTGACATACTTATCCGTTCATTCATGATCATGAAACCAATCAGGATGAGCATGCCATAACATGTCTTGAAAATAAAAACACAACTCCTTGGCCGACCAGATGTTGTTTGCGACAAAACGACAAACGTCAAATCGCATGCCCTTGGCCACATCCGATTCTCACACTCGGTGGGTGCCATTAAATCATGGTGCGAAATAAAAACTAAAATCTTTATGGTTACAACTGTACCATGTGTAATGCAATGATGGCTGTTAATATGGGAGTGTACGCTGAAATGAAGTACCTACCTTCTGACGTACAGCAAAACACAGGTAAAACATGTTTCATATGATTTCGAATAAGATCTGGAGGCCCACTTTTGAAAAACTTAGCTGAATAAAATTTTTTAGAACACTTCCTTGTTAGGTATACAAATTTTGAATAACTATCAAAATTTTCCACCGCAGGCAGGATTTGATCCTGTGACTTTCGGCATCTGTACTGCACAGGCGTCGGAACTACAGATGCCGAAAGTCGTACCTAGGCACTCATCCTGCCTGTCTGAAAAAAGATAGATCTTAACCTACGAAGAATTTCGCTATCACACTCGAATATGGGAAATAGGAAAATTTATTTAGTCAAACCGAAAATTCAAATATTCGTATTCTTTATTAAATTATAGAAAAAGGAAATAAGTTGTTTTCTTCTTTTAATGACTTTACCTAGTATAGGCACACAGCGCTTAGCAGAAGAAGGTAATGAATTCTGCACAAGAGTTCGCGCCATGTAAAGGCCCATCTTCAGCAGAAACAGACGTTGTCTGTGTCGAAAAGACATTTTTGCTCTTGACAAAAGCAAACATACATTTAGCAAATTTTCCGAGTTCCTCTTCTCGTGGCGCACACTCTAGAAAGATTCCTGGGCCCCATTAGACTAATGACTCGCACGTGGCCCAAAATGGCCCAAATCCCTTCACAGGGCTGAAGCGATTTGCGGCCCAAATTCATTATTAATGACCCTTTGATGCGGCCGGCCCAACAACCAGATGATTTGTTGATTGCGAGATTTTTGATACCAGTGAAAAGGGTGTTTAAAAGGGTCTTGTCCGAATTAAAGATGTTAAACTGGGCTTTGAATTTCAAAGTAGGTGATTTACCAGTAATAGGTTAATTTAAAAGTGTAATGAAGTATCTAAACGAAGATATGAGACTACGGTCGATTTTTTGTTTTGATTTGACTAATTTATTACGTATCATAAATACCTATGCTATCTAGACACACGGCAGTGTGTCCGCCAAGTTCGAGCAAAAAAAGCGGCACACCGGCCGTGGGTTATATTACACGAACCATTTCGGGCCAAGTTCAACCCACCTATAACTCAAAACCTATTTTATCTACGCATATGAAATTTCTAGTATCTGTCGAGATCTACTTACTTATCTAAAATACAAAATTTCATTAATGTACCTATTGTAGGTCTTGAGATATTGACGTCAGAAAATCGCTATTTTTACTATACACTCACTGACTGACTGACTGACTGACTCACTCATCAAAAACCTAGACCACTTCCAATGGTCGTATTGACTTGAAATTTGGCATGGAGGTAGGTCTTTAGGTCAAGGTAAAGGAAAAAATCTGAAAATGGCCAAGTGTGAGTCGGTTTTAAAAATAATGAAGGTGTAAATTCATACCCCTAATTAACTAAAACAAAAAATTTATCTATATCTTCCAATGGTCGTACCGACCTAAAATTCGTTACGAAGGTTTGTATTTAGTCAAAGTAAAGTATAAATGAGATATTTCCTTACCTTACTTAATCATAAGAAAAAAAGAAAATAAACCTTACAAAAATAAATGAAATCCCACCCAAAACATAAATGTGAAAGGCTGCCAAGTTCGATAATATTGGAATGCTTCGCCTATAAAAGAAGTGAGATCTAAATAAGTACCAAGTTCCATACACAGACCTCAGTTAAAAATAGTTACAGGAATGCACACTTGATTTTCCGCAGTTTGGAAAGTAGATTCTTATTTCCAAATTGTTTTCTAAAATCCGTGTCACTTAAACTGATAAGTCAAATTATTATAGGAAAAAATATTGCAATGTTCTTTGAGTTGTATACGTAAATTGTTGAGATTTACACGTCGTTTTTATTAATTACCTTGAGGTCAATAATAATTTCTACTTGAATTGGGACAATATTGCTTTTAGTTGGATTGGGACAAGTAGCTCTGTTGACTTGAAATAATAAATCTTGACCCCATTAGAATCTTCCTGCGTTTACGAAACCACCGGTGCCATCAAAGTCGGCGGTCTATTTAATAAGCGGCGACCATAGGATGAATCATGGTACGATAGAATTGATTGTAACTCGCTTCTATGCGGTCCTAGATTCACTTCCTGCGCAGCAGAATGTGCTTTCTTTAATAAATCTCCGTGGTTAGCCTCTTGCCAAATAACCTTCTGTTTCATGTGTATTATGGGTGTCAGGCTGACAACCTGTCACTTTATTGAGACACAGTTTTCCTGTGACGGCCCTGAAATATTTGTCAGATGTGGCGATAGTGACCGTTATTTTATAGACGTAGCGCTCTGCCTAGCCCGCAAGAGCGATGATATGTGTATGTACACACATGTGTGCTTATGTACCTACTAACCTACCTACCTTCTAAGAAAATGCAGTGGGGTTTTAGCTTGTTTTAAGTAGCCTACGTGGCAGGTCTCAGATCCGTGCCAGTCAAACTTAAGGCATTTGTTTTATATTCCTCTGTCGATATATTTCTAATACTTTTCTACCAGCTGTCAAATTGCGCTTATTAAAACGGCTCAATTATAATGACTGTGACCTCAATAAGACATTCGCAAGGATCCCACGAGCTTTGGTTTCAGATGTGATTTTATAACGATCCATTTAATATGGCCGTGACATTGTCTGTTTTGATCATGTAGAGATTTATGAATGTGACTGAGTATTCATTTAGGGCAAGTGTAAAAGAGTTTTTTTCTTATTTATGACTGGAAGCAAGAATTTTTCAATAAAGCTTTTCCAGAGCTTTGAATATCTCTAAGTCTAAAAAATTGCTTTAGAGATTTTCAAAACTCTAATAATGTTTTTCCATGCTACCCATAAAAGCACAGCATGTTATGCACATTCTTGGAACTCAAAATTCTGTTCTATCCTCATTTAATTCAATCCATCAATCAACACATTAAAGAACAAGTACGAAATCATTATAGTAAGTAACCTCATTTCCATGGTGTCTTTCAACGGTCAAAAAAATTATCCATTCACAAACCGTCGTCTGGGCATCGTCTAAGTCATAGTCAGTCACTATTACTAGTCATACTGCTCGTCTACTCACCAAAATAGTTCAGACGCAACTAAACGCAACTGAAGCGACGCCATGAAAAATTCATCACAAAATTATAATGCACGCACAAAAATATATAAACGCATGAAATACTCTACAGGGAACTTCCAAAACAACTTTACTTACCGTAGCTTTATGATTTTCTGTGAATTTTCTTTTTTTTTTGGTCCGACCGAGAGACTGAAAACAGGTGTAATAATTATGGGTTTTTGGATGACTTGCCTGCGATAGAAAATTTTGCTATTTTTCCGTAAAATTGTGTACCTACCTAACACAGTGTATCGAAAATTTGGTAATATTCAAAGTTTATTAGCCTAAACACGGCAATAGTATTTTAGTTTAGATACAATCACAAATTATTCTATACCTAGTTCCATCCTGAATGTTGCTAGGGCTGCCTCTAAAACAATTATTTCTTCTGCGCTGGTCATCCATTTAGGAAGTAGAGTGATTCCCACGGCGAACGGGCACGCCGCCCACGCGTGCTTAGTCATAGTTTGTCATCTGCCACTTTAATTGATCTAGGGGATCTATTCTAGTTGTGAATTAAATCGTAGTTCGTCAATGGCCTAATGGTCGTGAGTCTTGGCCTAGTGGGTCTATGTTGTTTGTGAGCTGAAAAGTATTGTAATTTGGCTGAAGCACTAAAATTACAAATTAAGTTCCTTCATAATGCTCACTTCGCGCGCAGCAGGTTTTTCACTGGACTAATCTGAAAATCTGTCATATCACTATTAATTCGACTATTTTAAATTTTTGAATTCTGACTAAACAAACGCACCCGAATATTACAGGAACATCATTAATTTTCCGGACATGTATTGTTGCCATATTTTATAATTTATTACAACAGGAAAATTCTGTGAGTGAACTCTAACTTAGGATTGGACGATTTTTTGATAAGCGCGATTTTTACGCATGGCCATGTTTTGGCCAATCCGTTTTCTGAAACTTATATCACTGGTGACCAGTTGTAAAAAATATCTGTATGAACAATTGCGTCCAATTGAAATTGCGCCCTGAGAAAACATTCAATCTCACACAATTAACACCTCTTAACCCGAACCGGCGTTCGCACGACAATCAGCTTCGAGGATTGTACACTTTAATCACCACAGCCTACACTCTGCAAGACTCAGTATTGCATTCAACTGAGGACTTCTTGTTGTCAGAGATTCACTCAACATCGTCATTAGCTTGCAATCATTTGGCCTTTTTAGAAGTTTTTCTGTCGAATACCAAATTTTGAAACTCTTCTCGCGTCAGGTATACAATTCTTGCAAAAGTTGCATCTTGCCTGCGGTAGAAAATTTTGCAACTTAAAAAAAAATCTGTTTATCTTTTTCGTTCATCCCTTTTAATTTTTCAATGATGTCCTCTTATAATCCACCGAAAACAGGAAAATCTTCCCCTTTACCCGGGTTATCGTGAGCGATTTCTTTTCGGTTTATGAGAAAAAAATAAATGCCGAACGTAGTTTTTCAACTACTGTAGGTCCCACACACATCCCACATCGATAATCTACCTCCACTTACCCCACACGATACAAAAAGAAGAATTTTACGGTTCTGTGGTCATTTTCATATCACTGACAGTTGAGAGCATGTTGATTGTCAAATCACTGAAATATCGGGCACACCACGAAAACAAACCGTGAGTGAAAACCTGTTTGTAGTTTAAGATGAAGAATCCCTATCGGGTTCGATCTTGACCCTCGATGAGGTTTACACGAGCAGAGGAAACGTTGATTGCCGCTCATGGACACCGGCTTAATGTTGGCTCTGAAAACGGAACGCGTGTGGGTGGTTGTAGGAATTTAGAATCGAAAGTAACTATTTTGGTATTACTACCTATTTATAAGCAGTACCTCGAGTTGCTTTAGTTTCTATTCTATATTTTCTAGAACCTACTCTTCAATTCCGATCTTGACCCTCGATGAGGTTTACAGGAATAGAGGAAACGTTGATTGCCGCTCATGGACACCGGCTTAATGTTGGTTCTGAAAGCGGCGCGCGTGTGGGTGGTTGTGGGAATCTAGAGTTGGACAGGATTTTGGTCCTGGATTTTATCTGCTGGTCTTCAGTTACCCGGTTAAAGGATCATCTCATTTGAGACTTCGCTAGAAACACTTTGGAAAGCGTTTTGTTTTTAATGATTACCACCATACTGTTAGGTACTGCGAAAATTTATTTGTTATTTAAAGTTCAATAATATGCATTTTAACTGATTACGTCCAACTAATTACAGCTAAATTTTTATTATTATACATAGATTTTTACAAACATCCTTCATCGATAAAGCAAAATTCATAGGAAACGTGAATTTTTAATTAGACATGTTATCGCTACACAAAATTACAGTTAATCAGAACTCAAGAAGTCAGGAAGCGGTGCCCTGACACGACCTTTTATATCGTAGCAATGCGAATAAAAATGAAAGAAATACTATATGGGTTTAGAGGAAGGCGAAGATCACAACTGACGACCGTTGCTGCGCTATATTAGCGCTACGTAACGCATGCGTTACGACAATACGAATTTTCTCCTTATTCTCATACAGATGCGGTTCATGGAAATGGTTTGACAGACGCATCCATCGACGCAGCGTTTTGTCGACGCTAGCGGATGAGTCTGTCAAACAGTTTCACATAAACCATATTTATGTGAAAATAAGGTGAAAATTCGCATCCTCCTAACGCATGCGTAACGCAGAGCAGCAACGGACGATACGTGTGATTCCAAGTACTCCGAACTATAGATAGATAGTATGGTGAATACCAAGTTTGTACAAAGAGTGCTTGTTCTAGAGATAAGTCCGTTGTCGGCAGACAGCGTGTCACCGAGATAAAGTCACTCGAATATTTCTGGAAGGCATTTTTTTTTTGTGGACTCCTAAACGATTAAAGATCATGTTTAAGATTCAAAAAGTATTTGTAGCCGACGGGAACGATAAAAAGGACGATCATAGTTTGAACAGCCGTACATAAAATTTTACACACTCGTAGCAAAAGCATAGAATCTAGACAAAATCATTCAACAGCATATCATATACAAACTCCTGGCTGGTGCTGCCTCCAAGGAGTCGATCGTCAACAGTATTTGTTGCTTCGTTACTAATTTTAATAGTTTTTTTTTAATACAAACGGTAATATTTAATTTGGTAATCTAAATCACATTTATTTGAATAACTGAATAACAATCACAGAATGGGGATCTATGGGTAAAGGATGTATGGGTAAAGTAAATATTGAAACAATAGATACATTTCAGAAAAAATCTTGTTATAGACATCAGTATTTCAAACACCTAAGATGAAAGGTACAAAAATTACAAACACTAAACATAAATTGCCTTTTTCACAATAGGTAGGTAATGATACGATGGTGTGGTGTCCAAAAGCTGATTTTAAGCCCACACCCAAGCACACACTTGAATATATTTCGAAGTATTTCTTCATCAGATTTTTTGAGACCCTGAAGTGGGATATATTATGTACAACAGCCCGTCAAAAACTTTTTTTTCTGTAGACCCAGTATTGGTCACGTAACAAGCGCCTGATTCTGTTATTGATTTCCGTTCAGCATTCTCTAGATTGTCCACTCTCAGTGGGTCGTTATGCGCAAGCGCAATAATCGACCACTGTAATGATGACCACCCAGGCTTCGGTAACACGACACCCGGATTAGGAATTGGGAGTTATGGAGATGAAAGATTTGAATCGATTTTGATAGAGTCACATACCTAATAGATATTATGTTAGAAAATGCAAGTCAAGCAAAAGATTTTGATGAATTTATAAAGACTCATAACATCAATAATTTGTTTACGCGAGTTTATTTAACCGCACCACAAAATAGAGAGTGTACAGAAATATCACTCGACCCTATTTAGGATATTCGCGAGTGTCACATTGTTGCTACCGTTTAAAATCTCAAAGTATAGGTTATGTTATATTATAATAATATCTATCAAACAAAACAGCAAAATCTGATACAAGAACGTAAGTAAAATGATTATGAGCCAATTGTAATCCAAGAAATATGACGTTCGTGGCAACTATCTTCTTGGTTACCTTGAGTTCAGTATGAAATACCTATGACATTTCGATCTTGCAAAACTAGTGTTGAATTATGTATGAATAAATGTACCTACATGTGAAATGGAGACCATAGTAGCTTTGATGTTCTACTTAATATCATTAAGCTCAATGTCACATCTTTCACACTTGGTGTTCTTTGGACTGTCTTTCCATTGTACCATTATCACCGGATGTTACCACCAACGATTCACACTGTGCAACTATTATAGCATTCATATTATCATCTGTGACCTAGCAACAATTACAAATTCACCATTCATTCACGCCAACATCAATAGTGTCTCCACGCATTCTTTGTTCATTCATCTCCTATTGACCGATTTGAACGTCACTCGCTAATAATAATTCGAATGAATGAGTTGGACGGTCCCATTGATCATAAACGGCCTATTGTCTTAAGAGATCTGCAGCTAATTGAAGGCGGTAGCTTTGAGCTTGATAAAGAAAGTCTATGCTGGTGGCATGTCCTTTGCTATGTCCTTTGTAAGGTGAATATTTGCGCTTTCGTTTCGTCTCACTATTACCTAAGGTCTCTTGGATACCCAGTTGATGAACTATGCGATGAATATTCTATATCATATTTTCGAATTGGTAACTATTTTTTGATACCTACTCGAAACAAAATTTAGAATTGTTCGAAGCTTGGAATATGGGTATGCTATTTCTGCTTTTAAAATATTTTGTACCTTTCTCAAATTCATTGCTACTTAGTAACTCGTAAGTTTTATATCCTGCGATACGATAAAATGAGACCAGACGCACTCAGCCAGACAGAGCAATGTAATGTTTAGGAGTAGAAAAAAACTTTACAGTATACCTATATTCTGTGCAGGAACTACGAACAGCCAAATTGAAGGCACGAAAAGTTCATCTCACACAAAGCTAATTAAAATAAAATACAAAGTCACTAAAAATGTAAAAAAAACTTTTGTCATGTGATTTTTCATTTGTCGTTGTTTTGTAATTTTTAACATGTGTCAGAGTAACCAAAATTTTTTTGCATTTACTTCAGTAGCCACCAACTTGAGTGACATTATTTCTTCTAAAATACTCTCTGTACTTTTTCTTTGCCCTGAGGGTTGCATCAATCGAAGAGATGCGTTTCACGCTGGGTGTGCCGGATGAGAGGGCGCCACTTGCAGGCGCCACGGCTTATAGAAATAGAATTACCCACTTTTGTATTGCTATTTATTAGGCATAACGTGGCCACGCCGGTTTCCGATTACATGGTTCATATGACACTTGGGGGAAGTTGCCTCTATCGACGTCTGTTCTTCAATCATTGGTAAGGCTCGACCTCATCTGATATTTGACGACCGATAGCCGTCGTCAAAAGTCGCAGTTCTAGTACCGACTACCGTGATCATTCATAACTCATAACAAAAGGTGTCTGGAATACCGTCCTGCCCAGCCGCAGCAAAAGTTCAAAAGGTTGCAGAAAATAATGTAATGGGTGAACCAGTCCATTGCGGCCATGTCACAGAATGGAGGTTTGTCCAGGTGTGAAAAACTCTGACACTAGGCAGGGTCGTTGGACGACTCCGAGTCCCACACGAATGCAGAGAGTTGAGAGTCCAGCTGTGGACTATCGTGCCGGTTGTCGAATGCTCGTGTAGACTGCACCCTTTTGCCTTTCGGAAGTTTTTTTTTTTTTTACTAACTAGTCCCTACGATATCTACCTACTTAGGCAACTATATCTACACCTAGCTGAATTTTGGGGAGCGGAAGGCTCACCCGGAAGTGTGTGTGTGTTGGTTGTTCAAACAACCAGCCCAATCGCGCCCCTGGGGCGCGGTTGGGCTTACGAGTTGTTCTGGGAAGAACGGATCGGACTATGTCTACCGGGTATATGCCGGTAGTTGCCAAAGAATGGCACAAATGAAGGACCTCCGCGTCCCCGCCGGCGGGGACGACGGTTGCTTGAAGAGCTTGTGGAGTGTGATCTACTTGCAATGGCTGCAGCTGCTGCTGCTGTAATTTCATCGTCTTCATCCGAAAGGACATGTTTCGGACGGCGTCTGAAACGCGTGGTTGGATGGGGGAAGTAGTTGGACGCTGCAACTATAAGGGGTTTTATGATGGGGAGCGTTGTCGAAGAATCGACGGGACGCTCGTTTCATATATTCTTTAATGGTAGGGAGTCCTAAGTCAATATGAAGGTTCTTGGTACGCATGTACCAGGGGGCCCCGGTAGCTTTGCGTAAGAAGCGGTTTTGGATGACCTGCAGCACATTCAGATGTGTCTTAAAGGTGTGAGCAAAGGTTACGCTAGCGTAGGTCATGATAGGCCTGACGCAGGTGGTGTAAATCCTCACCTTATTTCTAAGGGAGAGTTTGCTCCGTTTGTTCAACATCGGATGTAGTCTGCCCAAAACAAACGCCGCGCGGTCGCGAACCTTCGTTATGTGGGATCGGAAGTTTAACCTGGAGTCCAGGGTGACGCCTAGGTACTTGGTCTCGTTTACCCATGGGATGGGTCGGCCGAAAAGCTTTACAGCGGGGACGTCCGGCCGATTTGGTCCCCTATGAAAGTACACTGCTGCACTTTTATCAGGGTTGACCTCGATTCTCCATTTGCGGAACCAGTCTCCGAGGAGTCTAGCGCGTTCTGGAGATCTTCTGCGAGTTTGTCATGGTTGCGGTTGGATGCGTAAAGCGCAGTGTCATCCGCAAACATGGCAAGCTCGGTCCTAGGTGTTTTGGGGACGTCGCTTGTATATAGCGTGAATAGAAGAGGGGATAGTACAGAGCCCTGGGGGACACCTGCCTGAATGCAGTGAGGGAAGATAGAGTGCCTTCCACTCTGTATCGAAAACTTCGATCCGACAAAAGTTACGTACAAGTAGTACGAGCCGATCGGGTACACCGAGCTGGTACAGCTTGTATACCAGCCCGTTGTGCCAGACCTTGTCGAAAGCTTTCGCTACATCGAGGAAGACTACTCCAGTCGGGATCTCTTTTGAAAGCAGTTTGCTTGCCAAGAATGTGTTCGACCAGGCGGTGCACTTGTTGAACACAAGAGTGCCGGTGTCGAAAGCCAAATTGCTCGTCAGGGATTAGTTTGTTGGTCTCTGCGTGATCTTGCAGTCGGGCATAGATCATGCGTTCGTAAAGTTTGGCGAGAGGGTTGAGTAGACTGATAGGTCGGTAGGAAGTGGGCTCGTTGGCCGGCTTTCCGGCTTGTGAATGCCGATGACCGTTGCATCCTTCCAGCTAGCTGGAAAGGTGCAGTTGGCCATGGCAGCATTCAGAATCAGGGTGAGCCGGTTGATCAGGTGATCAGGGAGAATTTTCAGGATCCGGTTGGTGATGCCATCCGGACCTGGAGCCTTTCTTGGTTTTAGTGCCTTAAGGGCGTTACGGACTTCCATCTCAGTTATGGCTCTGAGTGGAGGGCTAGTCAGTGGTAGTGAGGTGAGGCGTTCGACTTCGAGGTCGACAGTCGCGACAAATGTTACGTCATGTGGAAGCGTGCTGGGAGTGCACTGGGCTTCCAGGCTGTCAGCCAGGCATTCGGACTTTTCGTCGTCGTCGAACGCTTTTGTTTGGTCGGGTCTGTTAAGTACCGGCAAGTCGGTGACGGTATCTTGTTTTAGTGAGCGCTGCAGCTTCCAGAACGCAAGATGGGATGGTTTCAGTTCCTCCAGGCACTGATCCCACCCAGCGTTGCGCCATTCAGTTGCTAAACGATGTACGTCCCTCCGTAGAGCGTTCATGAACTGCTTGTTGGCGGCCGATGGGAAGGCAGCGTAAGCGCGCTTGGCTGCGTTTTTCTCTGTTATCAAAGCACGAAGGTCGCTCGGAGGGTTAAATCTACTGTCGTCTGTAATTTTAACCGTCCTTGAACAGCTGTCCACGACGCTTTTAACGTGCTTTGTAATAGAGGAAACGGCTAGCTCAATATCAGTCTCGGAAGTAAGTCTAGTCGGTATTTGGTCGAGGTGGGTAGAGCTAGGGCCAACAAAGCTTGGCCTAGTTTCTCCCAGTTTATTATGGTTTTGGTCGGACCGAACAGGCCTGAGGGGCCTGGGAAGTCGAGTCTAGGTTGGAGATCTAACAGAACTGGTCGGTGGTCGGAGTCTAGTTCGTGTCGCACTTCTATAGATCTTAAGCGTAAGCTTATGTTCTTAAGAAGGGCGAGGTCGAGGATGTCGGGGCGTAAGAGTACATCCCCGGGGAAGTGAGTGGGCTCTGTAGGGGCGATCAAGTCGAAGGACAGTTCGTTCTGAAGTTTAAAGAGAAGGTTACCCCTGGGGGTGGAGTAGTTACAGTTCCATGACAGGTGCTTGGCGTTCCAGTCACCTGCTAGGATTACTGAGTCACTAAGGTTGAATAACGACGCGAGCTCACTTTTAAGAAGTTGCTTTGAGCTAGATAAGTATACCGACACCAACGTGATGGGTTGGTGCCCCGTCATGCCTATGCGGCATGCGGAAGCCTCGATATTGGAGAGGGGCGGGAGGTCCAGGGCGAGCAGTGAAGCGCTCGCCTGTAATAGATAAGGGTGCCACCCTTTTGCCCCATTCGCGGTCATGGCGTATCATGTTATAATGCGCGATGCGTGGAGGTCGCATGTGAGGTTTGAGGAACGTTTCTTGTACAAGAAGGACGTCCAAACCGTGCTCCTTCAGGAAGTGGCTAACTTCCAGTCTTTGAGAGCGAATGCCGTCGGCATTGAAATAGCCTAATTTGAGCGACCGAGGCTTGGTCCTACCATTGCTGGATATCCCTAAGTTAGTCGTCCTATCCATTATTAGGGTTTAAAGTTTTTGAAAGCGGTTACCAGGTGGTGGTATTTGCAGGCGGTGGCTATAAGCTTGCCGGCGTCACCGGCGTTGGCTTTTAGCTCCGCGGCATACGACATAATCTCATCGATGTCGATGAGATTAGTGAACGTAGAGACTATAGAGAACGCCTCGGCTAGGTCGCCTTGAGCGTTCTCTTTGGGGGGGGCAGGTTGCTTAGAAGGAGGCGGCGGGGGCGCCTGTTTCTTGGGGACGGTTGCGGGAGGCGCTACCGTTTTAGGCGGGACGACAGTTGGAGTCGCTGGGGCCGCTTTCTGAGCCCAAGCGGGCATGAGGGGCGGGAAGTTGGAGTTGGAGGAGTTGGTCTCTCCAGGAGATTTGGGGTTTTGCGCACCATTTACCCTGTGGGCGTAGGTATGCCTCGCTAAGAATCTCTGGAGGACTTTGGGGTTGGCCTTAGGGGCGCGGGGGCAGCCACGGTAGTTGGCAGGGTGGCCGGTTTCGCCACAGAGGGCGCAGCTGGGCGGCGGGGGAGGGGTCGAGCTGTCCGTTGGCGGCGGATCAGTCTTTTTGGGACGGGAGCAGGCAGCGGTGCTGTGAGGTTCAGCGCATTTGACACACCGTGGAGCGGCGTGGCAAGTGCGTGAAGAGTGGCCATATAACTGGCAATTGTGGCACTGGCCAGGGATCCCAGTTTTCCTGGGGGTCTCCAGGCGGATGCCTGAAAGATGGCAGACTGATTTTATGTTATGGATGGCCTTACCGGCCTCGCTCTTCTCAAGCGTGACATGTACCATGTCGAAGGCTCGCTTATTGCGATGGGACGTAATGCGGTGGACTTTGTGAACTGGGATGTTCTGGCTAAGAAGGTCGTCGAGGACTTCCTTCTCAGTCAGTTCTTTTGGGATACCGCGTATGACGACGCGGTAGAGCTTCTCCTCCTCCAACGCATAGGTGTGGTAGGGGAAATGGAGCTTGTCCATGAGCTTGGTGACTTGCCTGTGAGCGTCAGAAGTGGGGACTTGGATTCGGATTCCTTCCTTGGACTGGGTAGCCCTGAGGAACGGAATCCGGTTTGTAGTCATTTGACTAGACAGGGAGGACCATTTTGAATTGTCCCTAAGAATGATAGGGGGAGGGGTGCGCTCCTTAGTGGAGCCGTCTTTGGCGGAGGCGTTTTTAGGGGGAGGTGGAGGAACCGTCTGGCGGCGGTTGTCCTTGGTCCCTTCAACGCGGGCGGTTTTTGAGTTTACCTCAGGGGGAGGGGAGTTGAGGGTGCGCTTCTTGCGCGAGTAGTTGACTGTCTTGAACTGGTCCTCAGACTCAGTTTCATTGAGTTCGTCGACCTCAGACGGGGGGTCAATGACATCCATGGCCTCAGCAGAGTTGTTGAGGTCATGAGTGCCATCAGTCCCCGCTTGGGGTGGCGGGGCGGGGGAGTCGTTTTGTGGCTCACTGGAGTGAGTCACAGGTTCCGAACTAGATGTCGGGTCGGTCGGGGGGTCGGATGACTCATGGTGAGTCGCAAGTTCGGATAAAAATTTTCCCAGTACGGGGGAAGATTCGGTAAAGCGGGCGGAGAGGGCGGGGTCATTGACGATGACCTGGAGGATTTCTCGCAGAATGTCGGTCGAAGTTAAAGCCATTGCCTAGGTAAAAACTACTGCCGTTTCGGAAACCGTTCCGTGGTAAAGAAACGGCAAGAAACCCACGGCAATCGGGCCTAGCTAAAAGAATGGAATCGCGGCCTTCGGGCGGGGACAGCCCTCGGGTGAGACGTCGGTGATCCTCCCTGCCGGGTATAGGCAGAGAGGGTGTACTTAATTAATGTAGCCCTAAAGTGTCTCCTCCACCAATCTTATTGGGTGGGAGGTTCCTAACAGGCCCGAGCAAAGAGGAAGTTGGGGCCGAAACCCTTCTCCCAGACAGACTCTGCTCGGACAGGGGAAAGGATGGTACCAGGGTCGACTTGGTTCACCCCAGGGCCGGTGGGTCCGGTCCCCGTCCGATTTGAGCGTTGCCCTGAAGTGGCAAAGCTGATGTATCGGGTCAACACCCCCTGCTCAGCTTCGTTAAGCCGGCACTCACTATGCGACGGTAGCGAGTGCCAGGTAGGCACCGTGGGTATCCACTGAGCAAGGACCGCGTAAACCGGCGGTTTTTCGGAGAAAAAAGACGTACTTGACAAAGCACACGGAGTGCGCCTTGAAAAAGGCACAAACGGTGGCGGGAGACTGCGTGGGACTAGTGAGGCTAGTCCGACGCAGGTAACGGTGAGCGCGGTGACTCAACGGGGGGCGCGGCCACGGGAGTGGTCGAGCAGGTAGCCGGAGCGAAACGACCGTGCGGGACGGCTGCTGCGCTGCGACTGTGAATGCCTTTCGGAAGTCTTGTGTCGTTGTCCTAAGCAACGTCCCCCTTTACGATTACAATAATCGTCTCCTCAGTAAATCCCGGTTAAATTTCGACTAGTAAGAATCAGCACGCGACATTTTTGGTCTGGTATAAGTCATAACCATAAGATATGAAGTAGGTGCGATGATACTTGCATTTTCATCTCATAGGAACAAAAGGAAACTAGGATCATCTAAGATCTTACTTTCATGAAAAAGGAAGTAGGTAGATGACATTGGCAAAATAAAACTAAAGCGAACAAGACAGGAATTTTTTCCTTCTGGATCAAAAAAAATACGATATTCAAACTTTTTACCAAGCTTTTGATAAACGCAATTTTGGGGTATAACGCGAGAAAAGATTGCCGACCCAGTTTCTTCGATGATCTTGCTGCATATTTTTTCAAGGGTGTTTACCGCCTGTTAGTATCTACAGGAAGCGATGGTACAGTCCAAAACTATCTACCCTTCTAGTGATATAGCTGTGACTTTAGCGCTTCAGTCTTTGAATTGTGCGCACGATCGCCACAGGAAGCGATGGTACAGTCCAAACTATCTACCCTTCTAGTGAAATAGCCGTGAGTTCAGCGCCTGAGTCTTTGACTTGAGCGCACGATCGGCATTCTCAGCGGCAATTCATTTGACTGCCTACCCAGCTAGTATTATAGTCGTGACTTTAGCGCTTCATTCTTTGACTTGCGCGTAAGATCGCCACAGGAAGCGATGGTACAGTCCAATTGCCGTTGTCAGCGGCAATTTAGTTAGCCGGACGACGGCCATTGATTCCCCCGTGGCGCCCGCCGGCTTTCGGTACTTATAAGACACTCTGGCACGTTGGTGAGAGCTCGAGTTCTCAATCTTAAGGACATAGGTTTGATTTCCCCGTGGTGTCCAACGGATTTCGTTAGGACTCTGGGACTGTGGTGATGGCTTTTTCTCAATCTAGTGGACGCAGGTTTGATTTCTTTGGCTTTCGGTACTCGGTACGTTGGTTAGAGCTTCGGGTTCTCAGTCTAAAGGACGTAGGTTTAATTCCCCCGTGGCGCCCGCCAGCTTTCGGTACTTATGTCACTCTGGCACGTTGGTAAGAGCTTCCAGTTCTCAATTTAATGGACGTAGGTTTGATTTCGGTACTTATAAGTCACTCTGGTACGTTAGTGAGAGCTACGAGTTCTCAGTCTAGAGGACGTAGGTTTGATTCCACCGTGGTGTCCGATGGATCTCGATAGGACTTTGGTACAGTGGTGAGGGCTTCCAGTTCTCAATCTGAAAGACATAGGTTTGATTCTCCCGTGGCGCCCGCCGGCTTTCGGTACTTATAAGTTGCTCTGGCACGTTGTTGGTGAGAGCTTCGGGTTCTCAATTTTAAGGACGCATGTTTGATTTCACCGTGGTGTCCAGCGGCTTTCGGTACTTACCTATGTCACTCTGGCGCGTTGGTGAGAGCTTTGAGTAATCAATCTAAAGGACGTTGGTTTGAGTCCACCGTGGCGCCCGCCGGCTTTTAATACTTACAAGTCCCTCTGGTACGTTGGTGAGAGCTTCGAGTTATTAATCTAAAGGACGTAGGTTTGATTTCCCCGTGCACCGTTCGGCTAAGTGGCCTCTAGTGTAATGGTGAGTGGTAAGCGCTACGATTTCTCAACCTAGTACCTGATGATGATGAGTAGCTCTAGTCGTAGCTGTCTTTGTTTTTATAGGGTTCTACCTACTGCAGTGTATTGTAGCCAGGCACCGCACGGGACCATCATAGGTACATAACATTGAAACTTCTATAGCTAGTTACCAGTCGTGCTAGAATAGATCAACAACATCCCTTTCACCCGTCCGTGGCTATGGGAATATGCAGCAATGTTTCCTCTGAATGAAATGTAAAACGTCTTGTATTTGCCAAATGAGTGAGCAAAGATTGGTTGCGGCTTTTGGTTAAGACGCTACTACAAAAAATTACCCAGTCGATGCTATACCATTTTTTTGAAGCTTTATAGAAGCTAAAAATGACTTTTGTCTCGTAACGTAACACAAATTTGTTCCCCTTTGCCACTAATTTGTCAATAAAACACACGAGTATCATAAGAGCATTCGACGATGTGGCGCCACCAAATCGCTTGCTTCCTTTGCACTGATTGATCCTTAGTGTGCTGTTCGATTTCAGGGTCCAGAAGTCCCTGGTTTGATTTTCGGGGACACACACAAAGTACATAATATGTTGTTTCCATCGTTAAGGACATTTCAGACAGAATCTCATTTGCCGTAAAAATATGGTTTCTTGGTAATACTTACCGTATAAGTCACCATCACCACTTACTTGCGGGTACTTCTTTGTCTTTAATTACTTTGCAGAAGATTTTCCTTTTCCGTCGTTTTCTCTGGCTCAGCATACAAAAGTTAAATGGACGTACGTCTGTAAAGGAGATAAAAGGTTGAGTAAAAACTCGATGGGAAGTCCTGTGATTATAAAACGTACATTGGACATATCATTATGCGAATTATCATTCGTTACAAATCTCTCTTCCTTTACACTGATTGTCCTTGCCTCTTATAGTCTGTATCCTTTACCTACCCCGCAAGAGACATAAGCGTGATGTGTTGGTCTCCCTTCCCCGGTCATATCATCATAAGGAATCAGCATTCGTCGCTCTGGCGCCATGGAATCGCTCTCTTCCTCTGCACTGATTGTCCTTGCCTCTTATAGTCTTTATTCTCTACCTAGCCCACAAGAGATACGAGCGTGATATGCTGGTCTCCCTTCCCCGGTCATATCATCATGAGAATTAGCATTCGTCGCTCTGGCGCCATCGAATCGCTCTCTTCCTTTGCACTGATTGTCCTTGCCTCATATAGTCTGTATCCTCTACCTACCCCGCAAAAGACACGAGCGTGATGTGTTGGTCTCCCTTGTCGGGTCATATCATCATGAGAATTAGCATTCGTCGCTCTGGCGCCATCGAATCGCTCTCTTCCTTTGCACTGATTGTCCTTGCCTCTTATAGTCTGCATCCTCTACCTACTCCGCAAAAGATACGAGCGTGATGTGTTGGTCTCCCTTCCCCGGTCATATCATCATGAGAATTAGCATTCGTCGCTCTGGCGCCATCAAATCGCTCTCTTCCTTTGCACTGATATTCCTTGCCTCTTATAGTCTGCATCCTCTACCTACTCCGCAAAAGATACGAGCGTGATGTGTTGATCTCCCTTCCCCCGCAAGATATATCACCGTGATGTATTGGCCTCCCTTCCCCGGTCATATCATCATGAGAATTAGCATTCGTCGCTCTGGCGCCATCGAATCGCTCTCTTCCTTTGCACTGATTGTCCTTCCCTCTTATAGTCTTTATCCTCTACCTACCCCAGTTGAAATATAAGCGTGATGTGCTGGTCTCCCTTCCCCGGTCATATCATCATGAGAATTAGCATTCGTCGCTCTGGCGCCATCGAATCGCTCTCTTCCTTTGCACTGATTGTCCTTGCCTCTTATAGTCTGCATCCTCTGCCTACTCCGCAAAAGATACGAGCGTGATGTGCTGGTCTCCCTTCCCCGGTCATATCATCATGAGAATTAGCATTCGTCGCTCTGGCGCCATCGAATCGCTCTCTTCCTTTGCACTGATTGTCCTTGCCTCTTATAGTCTACCAAGCCCACAAGAGATACGAGCGTGATATGCTGGTCTCTCTTCCCCGGTCATATCATCATAAAAATTAGCATCCGTCGCTCTGGCGCCATCGAATCGCTCTCTTCCTTTGCACTGATTGTCCTTGCCTCTTATAGTCTGCATCCTCTACCTACTCCGCAAAAGATACGAGCGTGATGTGTTGGTCTCCCTTCCCCCGCAAGAAATATCACCGTGATGTGCTGGTCTCCCTTCCCCGGTCATATCATCATGAGAATTAGCATTCGTCGCTCTGGCGCCATCGAATCGCTCTCTTCCTTTGCACTGATTGTCCTTGCCTCTTATAGTCTGTCTGTATCCTCTACCTACCCCGCAAGAGATATCACCGTGATGTGCTGGTCTCCCTTCCCCGGTCATATCATCATGAGAATTAGCATTCGTCGCTCTGGCGCCATCGAATCGCTCTCTACCTTTGTACTGATTGTCCTTGTCTCTTATAGTCTGCATCCTCTGCCTACTCCGCAAAAGATACGAGCGTGATATGCTGGTCTCCCTTCCCCGGTCATATCATCATGAGAATTAGCATTCGTCGCTCTGGCGCCATCGAATCGCTCTCTTCCTTTGCACTGATTGTCCTTGTCTCTTATAGTCTGCATCCTCTGCCTACTCCGCAAAAGATACGAGCGTGATGTGCTGGTCTCCCTTCCCCGGTCATATCATCATGAGAATTAGCATTCGTCGCTCTGGCGCCATCGAATCGCTCTCTTCCTTTGCACTGATTGTCCTTGCCTCTTATAGTCTGTACTTGTCCTCTACCTACCTCACAAGGTATATAGGCGTGATGTGCTGGTCTCCCTTGTCGGGTCATATCATCATGAGAATTAGCATTCGTCGCTCTGGCGCCACCGAATCGGTCTCTTCCTTTGCACTGATTGCCCTTGCCTCTTATAGTCTGTATCCGCTACCTTACCCAGATGAAATATAAGCGTGATGTGTTGGTCTCCCTTCCCTGATCATATCATCATAAGAATTAGCATTCGTCGCTCTGGCGCCTTCGAATCGCTCTCTTCCTTCGCACTGATTGTCTTTGCCTCTTATAGTCTTTATCCTCTACCTTACCCAGATGAAATATAAGCGTGATGTGTTGGTCTCCCTTCCCTGGTCATATCATCATAAGAATTAGCATTCGTCGCTCTGGCACCATCGAATCGCTCTCTTCCTTTGCACTGATTGTCTTTGCCTCTTATAGTCTGCATCCTCTAACTACCCCGCAAGAGATATCACCGTGATGTGCTGGTTTCCCTTCCCCGGTCATATCAACATGAGAATTAGCATTCGTCGCTCTGGCGTCATCCAATCGCTCTCTTCCTTTGCACTGATTGTCCTTGCCTCTTATAGTCTGTATCCTCTACCTACTCCGCAAAATATACGAGCGTGATGTGTTGGTCTCCTTTCCCCCGCAAGGGATATCACCGTGATGTGTTGGTCTCCCTTCCCCGGTTATATCATCATAAGAATTAGCTTTCGACGCTCTGGCGCCATCGAATCGCTCTCTTCATTTGCACTGATTGTCCTTGCCTCTTATAGTCTGTATCCTCAACCTGCCCCGCAAGGGATATAGGCGTGATGTGTTGGTCTCCCTTCCCCCGCAAGAGATATCACCGCTGGTCTCCCTTCCCCGGTCATATCATCATGAGAATATTGTCTTTGCCTCTTATAGTCTGTATCCGCTACCAACCCCGCAAGAGATATCACCGTGATGTGTTGGTCTCCCTTCCCCGGTCATATCATCATAAGAATTAGTATTCGTCTCTGTGGCGCCATCGAATCGCTCTCTCCATTTGCACTGATTGTCCTTGCCTCTTATAGTCTGTATCGTCTACCTACTCCGCAAAAGATACGAGCGTGATGTGCTGGTCTCCCTTCCCCGGTCATATCATCATGAGAATTAGCATTCGTGGCTCTGGCGCCATCGAATCGCTCTCTTCCTATGCACTGATTGTCCTTGTCTCTTCCTCTACCTACTTCGCAAAAGATACGAGCGTGATGTGCTGGTCTCCCTTCCCCGGTCATATCATCATGAGAGTTAGCATTCGTCGCTCTGGCGCCATCGAATCGCTCTCTTCCTTTGCACTGATTGTCCTTGCCTCTTATGTTTATGTCCTTGTCTTTATCCTCTACCTACCCCAGATGAAATATAAGCGTGATGTGTTGGTCTCCCTTCCCCGGTCATATCATCATGAGAATTAGCATTCGTCGCTCTGGCGCCATCGAATCGCTCTCTTCCTCTGCACTGATTGTCCTTGCCTCTTATAGTCTGCATTCTCTACCTACCCCGCAAGAGATATCACCGTGAAATGTTGGTCTCCCTTCCCCGGTCATATCATCATGAGAATTAGCATTCGTCGCTCTGGCGCCATCGAATCGCTCTCTTCCTTTGCACTGATTGTCCTTGCCTCTTATAGTCTTTATCCTGTTGTCCGTCCGTCCGCTACTTAGATTTTGTTGGTGCGTTCGACGATTTTTTTGTTGTTTTAAAAATCTTCTTGGAAAATCATTGGTGGTGATTTAAGAAAAACTATCAAACTATAGTATATCCTGTATGATTGACAACAAAAAATAATCAAACATTCATGATATACAATTGCAGTTAATAATAAAAACGTACTTTCAAGCAAGCTTACGTTATCTAAAACTTCGTTATCAATACCTGAAATATATTGTACTTAATTATCTAAATTTGGAAAATACGTACAATCAATTTGAGAATCAAAATCGTACGATGATTTGTCTTTCTCTAATCCATTACCTACACAATTCGATAAATGGATAAAATTCATTGATGTATTACAACTGAACATAATATTAATAGGTAAACGACAAGTTTGTTGAATCAGCTCTATTATTACGTTTTTAGAAATCATTCAATATGAATGAAACGAAACGTAAGTAAACGTAGTAGATGGTAGTATGTAGTATGTAATTTACACCTTTCTTTGGGATCGGCGGGAAAGCTTGATCTGTAAGGGCGCGCTTGTGGAAAATATTTTTTGAAAATTGTAAAAAGTTGTATATAATTGTAATTTTACTAGTGTTTTTGTAAATATTAATTGTACATAGATAGCTGTGTACATAAATATTGAAGATGGGGCGGAAGGATAAGCCCAAAAAGCGAAAAATAGATCCGGCTAATCCAGGAGCCGATTCGGATCCAGAGGACTCCGATATTGAGTTGGAGCAGGATAAGTACCGGCCTTACAAGGTAAATGATTACAGCAGAAAATACCCGGAAACGTCGGACCGTAAGGATTTTGTAGTTTTCTTAAAACACCAAGTCGATCAAAAACCGTTTTCCGACAATGACAAAGTTGCCTTGTCCCAAGCACTGAGGAAACATGCTGTGTCTGGAGTGCTGCACTTGAGGCCTGTTAATAGGTACAAAGTTGCTATTACATTCGACTTGTCAAATAATGCCAATATGTTTTTGAACAGCAAAATCCTGGACGAGTTGTCGTTGTACGCTTCAATTCCCGCTGCAGGCAAAGAGATAACTGGCGTCGTTAAGTCGGTGCCGGTTAATCTGTCGAATAAAAAAATATTTTCATTGATTGGCAGTTCGCGTAATGTTGTCCAAGTACGGCGTTTCATGCGCAGAAAAGTAGAGGGAGGTCAAGTAACTTACACCCCCACGCAAACTGTTGCAGTGACATTCGCATCAACACAGCTTCCAGAACACGTTTTTTTAGATTCTTGGAGACATGAGGTGACACAATATGTTCCACCTGTAAAGCAGTGTCTAAAATGCTTGCAGTTTGAGCATATTGCTAGTTACTGTAAAAATAATGATGTCTGTTCCATCTGCTCGGGCCCGCATAATTTCAAAGTTTGTGATGCTGACAAAAACAAGAAACCTACATGTGCAAACTGCAAAGGTGATCACGTAGCCATTTCGGCAACGTGTCCAATTAAAAAGGCGAAAATTGAACAAAACAAAATCAAATCCCATACTGTATCATATTCAGCGCTTTTTGACGAACAATCGTTTCCGCTTTTGGCGGCAAGAAACTCAGCAAAATATTTACAAAACATGCTTAAAAGTACATCATTTATAAACATCATAACAAACGTAATAGTAAAATTGATATCTAATAAAAAGAATGATGAAACTCCAATCAACACTGAAACCATACGCGCGGCGTTTCAGGACACGATCAGTGAGGAAGCCCATGCAACTAAATAATGGATTCACTCAATGTCGTGCAATGGAATGCGCAAAGTATTTTACATAATAAACATCAATTCACACAATTTTTATATGACAACAGTATACACATCGCAATCATATGCGAAACCTGGTTGAAGCCTCATCATAGGCTGAATATTCGAGGTTACAATATAGAGCGCAATGATTGCGGTAACAATCATAATGGTGTATGTATTTTTATTCATAATAGTATAAATTACAATAACATTGATATTTATTTTGACAACTCTTTACAGAATATCTGCGTACAAATAACAATAAACGGTAAAAAAATTAGCTTTGTCAGCTTCTATTGTCCAACGAACTGCGATCCTGCATTTGATAAGGTAAAGTTTGATAATTTTGTCAAGTCCATTCCTGGTCCATTTGTTCTTGCTGGAGATTTTAATGCGCATCATACTGAGTGGGGTTGTAATTCTGTCAACCCACGAGGTAGATCTGTTTTGGAGGTTGTTGACGATAATAACTTGGTAATTCTGAACGATGGTCAGCCCACTACAACGGGTACTTTAACTTGGCGTCCGAATGCACTAGATTTAACGATTGTTTCCCCTTCTCTGGCTCTTTGCTGCAGTTGGTCTGTCCATGATGATCCTCTTGGGAGTTATCATCTTCCTGTAATAATGAAAATGGTTTTTAATGATCTTTCTAGTAATAATAATATTAACAGTGGTGTACATATGCCCATCCAACCCAATTTTAGGAACGTGGATTGGCAAATGTATACTGAAAGAGTGGAGCATTTGTTGTCTGATTTTCAGTTGGATTTGTTTTCACCTATTGAAGCTTACAGTTTGTTTATTAAAATATTATTCTGTGCTATATCTGAATCAACTTCGAATTCTGGTGGGCATGCTGATAACAGTCCTCGCAATCCCGATCGTTCCGGATCGGGAGTGGGTGGACGTAAACGCAAATCTACTCTCCCTTGGTGGAATAGTAAGTGCACTATTGCCGTCCGTAATTCTAAAGAAGCATATATACGTTTTAAATACAATTCAACCTTGGAAAACTATCTAGAATTTAAAAGATTACAAGCTTTGAAAAAACTTACTCTTAAGTCAGAGAGAAAAAACTCGTGGGTTACGTTATGTTCTTCTTTTAATCGCTGTACCCCCTTATCAATAATTTGGCGCTTCATGCGTAAATATAACAAAACGTATGTTCCCCAAAATACAAATGACAACAACGATTGGATTCTTAGTTTTCTTCAGAAATATACTCCAGATTTTGCGGAAAATAAACATGTATCTTCTAGTACCACTATTTTAGACAACAATTCTCAAAATAATTTTATTACTGATCTCTTCTCCATTCAGGAACTAAGAGCTGCTTTATTTTCACGTAGAGATACTTCATGTGGACTTGATTGTATTCCTTATATGATGTTGAAAAAGTTATCGAAAAGTAGTTTGTTAGTGTTGTTGAAATTTTTTAACACATTATGGTTCAATGATGTCATTCCTCATGAATGGAAAATTGACTGTATAGTACCCATTCTAAAACCTGATAAACTTCAATTTGATCCTGACTCATATCGTCCTATCACTCTGACCTCCTGTGTAGGAAAGTTATTTGAGCAGCTTCTAAAGCAACGTCTTGAATATTACATAGAACATTATAGATTGTTGCCAGTAAATCAGTATGGTTTTCGCAGAGGGCGTTCGGCCCGAGAAAGTATTAGTTCGTTGCATTTAGATATTGTAAAAAGCATTGGCGGTAACAACAAACTCATTAGTGTGTTTTTTGATATTGCTGGTGCTTTTAATAATGTAAATATTGATATTTTATGTACAGAATTGTTAAATATTTGTATCCCATCAAAACTTGTACAGTGGATCCGTGTGTTCTTGCTTAATAGGAAAGTGTATGTTAGGTATAATGGCGCATTGTATGGTCCTCGTCTGTCCTCAGTTGGAGTATGTCAGGGAGGAATCCTATCTCCATTGTTATTCATTTTGTATATACGGCGTCTTAATTTAATATTAGGACCAAATATAAAAAATTTACAATTTGCTGATGATCTTGTAGTTTATTTTTCGGGAAACAATTACAATCATATCACAAATAACATAAATCTGGCTTTATCTAATCTCCATAAATATCTGTCATATTTAAACCTTGAAGTCAATCCCCAAAAGTCCAAAGTTGTTATTTTTGGAAAATATAACAATGTTAATCTGACGCCAATTTTTTACAATAAGGTTGCTTTACCATTTTCCTTTGATGTAAAATTTTTGGGTGTTGTATTTTGCCGAAACTTGTCCTGGAAAAAGTATACAGATAATCTGGTAATTAAAGCTAATAAGGCTTGCAATATCTTAAAATCACTTTGCGGTACTAGTTGGGGTGCGGACCCAAAAATTCTGCTCATGCTATACAAATCAATAGTAAGATCACATTTTGAATATGGGTTCCTGTGCTATGCGGGCGACTCCAAACTTATTGATATTTTCGATAAAATTCAAAATAAATGCATGCGGATAATCACCGGAGCTTTCAGGACCACTCCAATTGTTTCTTTACAAGTGGAGTGTAACCTGCCTCCCCTGGCTATACGTCTTGCATATTTAAAAGAAAGATTTATTTTAAAACTTCACTCTGAAAAAAATAATAATCTTATAGCCGAACTTACTCATCCTAGTATTTCTACAATTCGAAAACCGTGCTATATTTTGCAGGGCTTTTCTGATCTTATGGCAAGCTTACGAAACATTCCTATCTTTCAAAACAATAATTATCTACCATGCTATGATGGGCCCTTCAAAAGTAAATTCAGTTCAATGAACATAGTTATTGAGAATAATCTTTCTAGTAAGGAGGAAGTTTATGAAAGATTATCTCTTTGGCGTGGATACCGATTTTTATATACCGACGGTGCAAAGAACGAGACAAATGTGTCTTTTGCGATGTACGACCCTGCTAACAAAATAGGTGTTGGATATAAAATAAATAAACTATGCAGCATATTTACTGCAGAAGCAGCTGCTATACTCGGTGCACTACAGCACATACAAAGTCGCAATTGTGGTTTTCGTAGGTGGGTAATCGTCAGTGACAGCATGAGTGTTCTAAAAGCCCTACAAAACAATAAAGTCAACGCAAATACAAATTACCTAGTACATTCTATTAAAAATCTCTGGTTTGATCTTCACAACAATCATCAAATAGTAGTTGACTTTATGTGGACTCCATCTCATATAGGTGTGTCTGGTAACGAAAAAGTCGATTATTTGGCTCGTTCAATTTCAAATTCGCAAACTGAAGGCAATAATTTAAATTTATTATTACCATATACTGATGTTGTTGCTGTTCTGAAACAAAGAATGTATGATAAGTGGAAACAACATTGGGATCGCATAGTTCAAGTGGAAAACAAAGGTTCTTGGTATGCTGCTTTAAATATTAATTTAAAATCTGTTTCTTGGTTCCGTACGGAAATATATACAGGTGTAAGTTTTACTCCACTATATGTCGTTTAAGGTTAGGACATTGTCGTCTGAATTATCACCTATTCCGTATGAAAATTGTAAATAACCCTCAGTGCGATCGCTGTCAGTCACAAGAGGATCAAACCATTGATCATTTGTTCTTTTCGTGCTCGTCTTTCGGTATTCAGCGCCTTTTGCTGATGGACGAGTTAATCCGTATTTACGGAGAACCACATCTGGTCCCGCACTCTGTACAAACTTTACTTCAAAATAATTGTACATACGTACCACTGTACAATTTTGTAATATCTACTGTTAAGGAAATTTAGTTTTAGTAGTTGTATATGAAATGTAAATTATTGTATATTTTAAAAAAAAGTTAAAACAAAACAAAAAACATCAAAAATAATGATTTTAATAAAAACAATGGAAAGTTGAATGAAAGACGAAGTTTTTGAAAAAATACACTGAATGGACAATAAGTATACTGAAGAAGTACAACTTATAAAATACACTGAATTGACAATATACTGAAGACGTACTACTTATAAAATTCACTGAATGGACAAAACACTGAAGACGTATTACATATAAAACATACTGAATGGACAAAACACTGAAGACGTATAATATTATAAAACACACTGATTGGACAAACACTGAAGACGTACATTATAAAAAATATACAGAAGAGTACTTACCAAAGACGAGGCAGTATGGTTTAAAGACCTTCGCCTGTCCAGAATGGACGAAACTAAAAAAAAAAAAAAATTACACCTTTCTTACTTTTTTGGTATTGGTTAAATATTCTGAGACGGTGCTTGCGTCAATGAAATATTTTTAGATCGTACTTATATGCGATCTGATTTAATATGAATATGACAAATTGCTCTAAAAATCTATGATGGAGTTCATATAATATTTATTAAACGAATCCGCATCGCAATGCGAAAAGTAGCTCTCTATAATAAAGTCCTATCAAATTCACTGCAAATATTTGCAGGATACGTTCTACTCGTGAAACTGAACAACTTTTCTTAGTAACATACTTCCGAAATATAAAAAATAAATTGGACCTCCCATACAAACTGACATTGTATTGGGCATTTTTGTATGTGAGGTTCTAAATATATTTTTCATATTTCGGGAAAATTTTACCAAGACAAGTTATTCAGTTTCACGAGTAGATCATAACCTAAAAATATTTGCAGTGAATTTAATAAGACCCTAAATAGCTACTCATCAAGATTTCATTATTTATTTTGGTGTGTTTCAATATTTCAATTGGGCAAGATGTTTACAAGTAGATTACAGAAATCATCAATCTCAGTCTCGACTAGACACTCATTAAGATCGTTAACAGCATCAAAAACATAAATCCTATCAATATTACATGCAATTAATAAAATATTATCTTAGTTTTTTATCTATTTCTTACTTTCGACAATACCTCAAGTCTACTTATTTCGCTCCAGGACCAAAATATACTTGTCATTCTTGGTACTGTATGGAAAAACAGTATAAATTGATTTCTTAAATCGAAGTGCTACTGATATACCTACAAGGGATATTATCTTTTAAAGAACAGTAGCAGTGATTACATGAAAACATATGTTTTGATAAGGTATCTGATGGCTTAATTACTAATTACTGAATTACAACACTCATTAGTAGTAAGTACTAAGTAGGTACATTTGAAATAGGTACCAAGAATTTGAAAAAAGTCTTGAAGTCTGTTGTATTTCGTACGAATAATTTGTTTTGTATTATGCATTTGGTAGGTATGCATCCTGAATAGGATGTAACAGGCGATATTTTACTCACAGAAAATAACATTTTTTACATTTACATATTTAAATGTTATTTTCTACAATAAAACTACAAGACCTTAGCCCTAGAGCTGAAGAAAATTAGAATGACACATAACTGTTAATTCTAACAGGAAGTTTAAAAAAGCATCTCGACATCTACGTATTCAAGCCCTTAAGCTTTCTCAGACAAGAGTCTAGCAAATCAAGACTAGCCACTTCATTGATAAATATTGATAATGCAAACATCCAATTGAACAATTTAGCAGAGTAGATGACTAAGCTGGATGACATCTATTTATAGAAACTCCAACCAAATTACTTTTATCAAAGATTTTTAAATGTACATTACGACTCAAGTTTTCTTATGCTTTCTACCTATGCATTTTGGTAACATTTTTTTCTGTCAGGACAGTCGTTTCATCAGTTAATTTGAGAGGTGTCCTACACCTGAGAAAATACAGATTCCCAGTCACTAACATAAAGGCTGTTTAGATTGCGTATCACAAAAAACACTTTCTCAACGCTATATTACCTTGTTTCAGGTGCAACAGCCAGTGAGGCTCTGAGGAATAGCCTCTGTCAATCGCTATGGGGAGCATCAGCCAGTCGTCCTGAACCGCGGATACCATCACCTCCTTCAAACCAGGACTCGTATCCAGCAAGAGGTACCTAAGAGATACAGACCTACTACCAACGATATATAGGTTGCCGACTACCGAAGTGGTCAAGCCATACATTGACTGAGTTGTAGAGTTTGTGGAATTTGGGTTGATGGAGCTAAGGCGTGTAGATTCAGAAGCTTGGCTCTATTTTTTATAAGGGTAAGCCAATGCTTGTATTGGCATTCTTTGATACAGAAAAAGATAACAGAAGGCTCACTCTTGCCATTGTGTCTCTGAAACTCACGACTGAAACTTTAGGGCTGCTACCTAATGTAGCCATTGCAACCACCATAAATGATCGGCTAGGTGTTGAATTATTTCATTATTTGCCTTGAAATAATTTAAGATTCAGTTGAATTTAGTATTACCTGTTCACCACTGTAGATATTTTATGAAGGTGTATATCACATTAACAACTGAAGTGGTGTTAAGATAAAAAAAATACAAAATAAGAAAGTTCATCATACCTACCTACTTATTTTCAAACTAAAAAAGTCTTCTACCGGTCTGATACAATGTAAAGACACAGTGTGAAACATGGTGAGGACAATCTATACATTTCAAACAGCCACAAAACGTTATCTAGTGGATAATGTTTACCTACGCCGGTACACATGTCCAAATCGGATTTACAAGACGCGGGTCGACCAACGTCAGCAGGGCAGGCACTTCTTGTGACATTTTTTTTTATTGGAAATCTAAAAATCTTAGAAATGTGCCCACTGCCTAGTAAACGTAAGTAAGCCTAGTCTTTTGGAAAAGAAGGATGCTTGATGTTGAATGGTGGTCTTTACTTTTAAAAATATCTGAATGTACCAAATTAATTACTGCACTACGACGTTACTCCTGCACCAAATATAAACTTATCTAGAATTTTCATTTATTTGCTCAATTTATGAAAGAAAAACCCTTCGAAGTCAGCTAAAGACTAAATTAGTCAACTTGACTCTAATAAAAACAGAAATTGAAAACGTTTCTTCTAACCCTACCGTTATCGCTATCGAAATTCGTGTTCGATACAAAAATTACAGCCATCATAACATAGTGTGTTTAAACTGTCGACGCGATATCATATCTTGCCTTTGTGGCCGCCGCCAGCAAATCAAAGTCATAAAACAAACGTAATTTTGCCAGTGATACCGGTGACAGCAGATTAGATATACTCTAAATCTGATGCCGTGGGATTGAGGGTTATTGGAATTCTGTTAGCGATGATAAAATTGATATTTTTTGGGGTTTTGGTGCATTACACAAGAGCTTACCTGTCGAAGGTTTCAGGGTTTTGTATTCACAACTATTCGTCAAACCCATGCTGTGACATAGATAATGAAAAGTCCCGTAGTAAGTACATTCACCATTCAGGATGACTTCTCTACTCTACAGCATGGTCTAGGACTAGGACCTGGTCTAGGACCTAGACTCTAGGTACAGTCAGTATCACATAATTATCAAGGGAAAATAATCATTCCAAGCTATTGTTACCCCATATCGCAATGGACAAAAAACACAGGGTTTTGACATGACTGACATAAGAAACCTGTTACAGATAGGTAATTAACGTGACAAGTTGCAATTAATTCAGTAGCAACCCTTACTGTTAAGTGGTGTGATTCGCTGGTTAGTGTGAAAAAAGTGAGAGTGAACTTTCTGTAAACTTTTTTAAGTAAGATTAATTCATAATCAATGTTACAGGTATGGCGATCCAATAATATTAAAAAAAAAACGATTGCACTTCAGAAGGGTCACTGTGACTGCGTGCGACACTCTGGTTTGAGAATATTATCTTATCGTAGTTCAAGTACAAAAGTGCCGAATTTGTCTACGTCTACGATATCGATCAATGTCTCACTTATCTTATTTTCTCCTTCAAATATACCGTCCTTGGTCTATCATGTTATGTGGTGCACATAGAGCACCTTAAGGACATGATGATCCTAATCTGGGTGTACTGACACACCCTTTCCATTTTAGAGTTCAACATGAACTGGTGTTTCTTAGAATTGTATGAAAAACCAGTATAAGTTGGTCTCTTAGTTGGGTAAGTTGAAGTTCTGGCGAAATCAATTGACATGAAATATCGGCGATTTTGTATGGGAAATACATTTTTTTTTAATTTTCGATCCATGTTCCATGAATAAAAGTTGTTTAGTTTCTTGAGGTACTTTGATCTCCTATCGGCTTGTTGTACGCATCTTCTTACTCCCTGTATTTCTACGTAAATTTTTGCCTCATGTAGAGTTTCATACGACGGCAGATTATTCTGTTCATGTACCTTTCACGATATATGACTAATCCTTACCTGCGGGACGATATCCATTCTATCAGGTTTTCGTTGTTCACTCACAAGGGTTATTAAGTGTATCATAACACTAGACAATGTATGTACCTACATAAAAAGTTGCATAGTTGAAGTCATTTCAAAACTTTGCGTGTCCACAAAGCGCTTTTATGAAAAGCCTCATTAAAAAGAGTAAATTTGTTTATTCTTAAAACGAGTTGAATGCAAACTGAGTGTCCATGTCAAGCAAAACAAACCGTGGCACTAAACAGTAGGGTAACCACAAAGCTCGATCAATCAAAGGGCACCGTAGCACGCACGTCAATATTTGCGGGTGACCATGCCGCACGACGCCGCGGGACCGTCCTGTTTACCCTATTATTCATGTCTCTGTTTGGCAAGTACGGGAGCACAGTGATGAAATAAGGGCAGGTGCAAATATATCTATACCTTGATGAATTTGTTAGGTATCTTTCGTCAGAATGCTTCAAAATTTTTTATACTTATGCTACTTACTTAGTACATGAAAAATGAGTCAAACTCAAAAATGACCAATATGGAGGTTCTTACCGCTACATATTATTTAGAACGAAAATAACGATTAAAACAATTTAGAGTCAAACTTTCCATAAGCTAGAGTCAAAGCTAGCAAAAATAATTACAAATATAAATAAAGTGCAAACTAAAGCAAGTATGTACTTACTTTTTGCGGTCTAAAAGGAAGCAGTTTTCAGCGTATGCATTTATCAATCATATCTAGGCACTTATTTGAAGGAAGAATTTAGCTATATCTGGATATTCTTAGCCTGTGTTTCTGTGTACATGAGGTACATGAAATGGCATGCCCAAAAAGTATAATTATGTTGCAAGTCCAGGTAGGAATTGTGAATGTGATCGAGAATGTTGTATAAATCTGTGACTGAATGCATCCCTGGCTCGCAGAGCAAAGTAAGTCAAGCCACTCCATAACCTTGTGTTTAAAGTTCGCGTGACTTTCAGCTATGACAATTGAATTTTGTGTCGGTCGGTGTGTTTGTCAATTATTCAGGAGATTGTGATTGTCCGTCTGTCCGCCCTTCTGCTGGCCTTATAATGTTGTTTGCTCTTGATTCCTTAATGAAGGTTAGTCAGTGTTACGCAGAAATTTAATTAAATGCGATTGAGTCAAATAATATCGTATGAAGCCTTAGATCACCAAAATTAACCATAAAACTGCTTGTATTTTGCTAAAACGGCCGCTAGCTATCATCAGACGTGACGATAACTGGCGTATTTTTGTCAGACTTAAACAATGCATACAGCCAACCATAATGGTTTCAAAAGTTACTAGGACATAGTGTCACATTTGGGCCTTATCAAAAGTCCCGTTGTATTATACTTCTTGTAAAACCGTGTGAAACAAATCTCCACAACACTCATTAGTCTCATTACAAAAATCTACGAAACTCGTGATGACAAATCTTAAACTCTGTTGACAGAGCATTATCTTAAGGTACTATCAAAGAAACCGCCGGTTTATTCACTTTAATATTGACAATATGCAACAACGTCAAACCACTTAACATGACCTCACGAGGATTACTGACACTCAAAAGTGATCTTTACTGCCTTGAGATACGGGCTGTAAAGATTTTCGGGTACGCGATGTGGTAAATTGGTTCAACACGTGCTATTGTTTCATTAAACAGTTTCGGGGAATTGGGGAAACCCAGACAGACAAAAAAAGACACATTTTTGATGCGCGCGAGCACCATAAACCCTCAAATTAGGCAGACGGCGCGCGGGGCGCCTTTACAGGTGGCTCGCTCAGAACTAGCGACGATTTTGACGCTTACTATCTTTAACTGGAAATAACTGGATTCTCAGAGGAACTCTGGGTAGCTAAGGATAGTTCTCAAGAAAGTCAAGGTCAAGGTATTTCTTGGATTAAAAATGTTTGGTTTAGAATGATATGACGTTCTTGTAGGTGTCAGATTTTGCTATCTTGATATATAATATAATATCCTTTGAGATTTTTGACAGTAGCAACCCTGGCTATGTAACAAGTGACAATCGCGGAAATTCTAAATAGGGTAGTGATTCTTCTGAAAGCTGTAACTTGAATAGAATTCTAACTGTACATGAAACTGAATTTACCTGTCAATGTAACTTCTCAAAAACAGCTGATTCATATGCATTTCACTCCCGCGTAATCAACGTTTTTTTTTTGAATAAGATACTTTTTACATTTGAATGTTATTTATGCTCTGAATAACGTTCCTAGGTACCTATCGTGCTTGAAAGTTGCATAAGTCATGTCATGCATGAATTACGTGAATTCACGTGACATACAATTACTTACTTAAGTATCATAATGCATACTGCATGCTTTTGTTATTACGAGCATTTATATTTTGATCCTACACAGACATAATCTTTATTTGTACCTCTATATATACTTGGCTTTAACAGAATCACGTCGCTTAAAAATGTCAATTGAAGGAGATTTAGGTTGATGATGATCTGTGACGTAGTTTATCCCAGTTTATACTTAAGGCGTGGTCAACCTAATCCCAGCCTTAGATGTTGCCGGCATGAGCTTGGGTATATCTTATTTTATCAACGAAATGTAGGCACTGTCAATGATTACAGCTTAACGGATGTGAAGTAATGTTGGGATTGTGATTTCTGGTATCTATCAAAATCAAGGTAACCTTGGTGTCCCACACGAAGAAGAAGAAGGTAACCTTTAAAGCGTTACTCTATTTGTATATAGTACCTCTTTTTTTTTATTTCGCAACTGCTCTTAGCACATAAGTGATGATAGCCAGCATTTACAAAAACCAGTAATTTTAAATTTTCTTGGTGTTAGGTTATATTATTACAACGACGTACTTAGTCAACTTTTGATTAAATATTTTGTTTAAATCCACAGAGCAATAAAGATAATAGCATAATAGCAATCAGTAGTTTCAGATATAGATTCAGTTTTTAGGGTTTCGTAATCCACTACAAACCCTTATAATTTCGTCAAGTCTGACTGTTTGTCCGCCTTGATAACTTCGTCCATTTTGAACTGATTAACATCAAATTTGATGTGACGGAAGATCTTATTTACTCTCGTCTTTTGTACCCCCTTCCATAGGAAAGGGGCGGTTATATATTTTTTTATCTACACTCAGTTCGTAATATTCGTTTTACAGAATCGAAAGTACGAACGTAATGAACTGCATTACGAATATACAGCCTTTAAAAAAAAACTTTCATACTACTGGCAGCTACATAAAGTAACTCGATATCTAGTATTTGAAAAAAAATTAAACGAATTGACCCGCGCGCCGCGTACCAAATTGTAATCTGTTCCAATTTGACACTGGCCATCAGTAAGTCGAATGAAAAAAAAAACAAGTGTCACCCGCGGCGGGACGACGACACTTAAAATTATGAGGACTTATTTATTATTAAATCTTTGCTTCAAATAATTTTTCAAATTAAAATTCACCGATAAATGCTTTTTAATTTTAAAAGTTGTTCAGTTTTTATGAGCCTCCATTTTAACGTTTAGTTAAAAAGTTACTTATGTACAAAAGTCGTTCAGTTGGTGGTTCAGTAGATAGGCTTGCAATCGCCATAGTGCAGTGCGGAGGTTTGAATTATTTTTCATAGTTTTTCTTGTAGAGTGTAGATAAAATAGTGTATGCAACTGCAAATAATTAGGCTTTAGAATGCTCGTGTCAAACTATTATCACACTCGGCTGCGCCTCGTGTGATAAACAGACACTCTCATCCTAAAGCCTCTCATTATTAGGCAGTTGCATAAACTACTATTAAATATGTATAATAGTTACAAGTTAACTTGGTACCTGTTGGGATTTTAATGCACTAACAGTGCTATAGGTAATATGGCAGAGTGGTGTGATGGTACCCAACACGTCCCGTTTTCTCTCTCCGGTCGATCCTTCACATTTTTTCAATTTCTTAATTCATTTATTAGAATAACCTTTTACCACTTAATTTTACAAGTAAGGTTACTTTACCTTCAGAACGCTATTTATGGACATGTCTGACATGCTCTTTGCCGTTTTTTCTTTTGTTTGGAACTACTATAACCACTTGTGTTTACGAAGATACGGAGAATTTGGTTTAATAAACGTAAGCACAATGTCTGCATGTTTTTATTTATAATATTAATTGAGTACATTTAATTAATTTAAACTTGTTAATTGACTCTAATTAACAACCGGTTCCATGGTGTAATGGTTAGCACTCTGGACTCTGAATCCAGCGATCCGAGTTCAAATCTCGGTGGAACCTGACTTTTTATTTTAAATATTTATAATGGGATAGTAAAAAGGTGTATTTGTTTGTTAAGGACAGGAAGATATTGAACCCAAACTTTTTTGAACATTTGTGTAGTCAAAAATCTAAAATATTCTATTTTGTCAGCCTCAACTCAGACTTTTATTTTGGCAGATTATTAATTTGGGTAATTTATTATTTGTAATTAAAGATTTTTCGAATCTAGATTCGGTAATAGGTAGTTTATATATAAGGTCCTATTAAATTCACAGCAAATAATTTAAGGGCATGCGTAAATATGTATAAGAAAAACATCTAAGGCATTTAAAAAAAATACACTCTAGATTCTTTTTTCCATTTTCAAACAAACTTTTTAATTAATTATGTGAACATCCTTTGACTAACCCGACTGACGTTCCGCCACGTAGACAGGATTCAATTACACGGCACGCACACTAACAACCAACCAATCACAGCACCTTTTTTGGCGCGTAATTTAAATTCATCGAAGTACGTGTGTTTCTAGGACAAACAGGGTGCACTTTTTTCGTTTTTTTTTTTTTTTAGTTAAATGCAATTTTCTCGAAAACTAGCGTGTAGATTTCTTTAAAAATTTACCTAGTACATGCTAATATTTTATTTGATCTGCCCCTAAAATATTTGCAGTGAATTTAATAGGACCTTATATACTACTATATGGGTTATATCTAGTACTACTAGTCCAAACACAGAGTTTTATGACAACTATCTAAACACTCCGAAAGTCCGCAACTGTAGGTACCTAGGCATCTACAGCTACAAGGGATTGCAATCCGATCCGGCAGATCCGGTTCCTTTTTGCTTCCTACCGGATCCGGTAATGCATCCGATATCGAAAAACGAAAAGACCATAAGAAAAATACGCGTAAAAGTAATATTTTTAAATTCTTGTAGGAATTATTAAAGTAGCGTCTGCAAAAAGATGAGTCAGTTTGACGAGTGAAGATTTAGTTAATGATTAGGATTAGGTATTATTTTTAGGACTTAAAAAAGGCGGCTGGTAGCGACTGGATGGCAAAAACGGGAGATCGTGCCTTATGGCGTTCCCTGGGGGAGGCCTACGTCCAGCAGTGGACTGCAATAGGCTGAAATAGAAATAGAATAGGATTAGGTACACGCTTTCTCCAGATGCTTAGCGAAACGCACAGATTTGTTTGTGTTACCTATTGTATTTTTTAAGATTTTACCTAAGTTAACAAAATATAGCATTAAATAAAATAATATAATAAAATCATTTGCTAACCTGTACTTGGTAGTCCGAGAGGAGATAATTTTAAAAAAATTTGGTAAGTCTAGGAAAAAAAAATGAAAGGCGATCTGCCTCTATCACTTAAAAGAAAACTCATCGACATGTGTATCCTGCCGGTCCTAACCTACGGTGCGCCAATGTGGTCACTAACAGAAAGTCAAAAGTCCAAACTCAAGGTTTGCCAAAGAGCAATGGAGCGAAGTATCCTCGGCGTCAAGAGAATAGATAGAGTTCGGAACACTACTCTTCGAGCTCAGACTGGCGTCATCGACGTAGGGTACAAAACTGCCAAGTTGAAATGGGACTGGGCCGGGCATGTCTGCAGGATGCACCCTGATCGATGGGCTCGAATCGTAACGGCAGATTGGGTACCTCAAGGCGGGTCTCGTCGCAGAGGTAGAGACCTCGAAAAAGATGGCGAGACGATTTCGATGCCCATTTAAAAGACTGGATGGAGGTTGCACAAGACCGCATTAAGTGGAAGACCGCGGGGGAGGCCTTTGCCCAGCAGTGGGATCTCGTAGGCTAATAATAATAATAAAAAAAGTCTAGGAAAATACTAAAGTGCCAATCCACTTATCTGGTCTAGTTTGGTTATATCCGCCTGAATTGGGGTAAATCCGGTAAGAACCGGCCGGATCTAGATTTAGTCCGGATTGCATTCCGCAGGCGCATTTACATAGACACGATACTAAACGACTCCGCAGGGCATAACATTACCAAAATATTTAATGCGTATTGAATCATTAAAAAACTGCTAAGACGTTCAGAAACACAGTTTTGATTAGTGTAATCTCTAGAACTGATTAAGGTGTAATTAATCCTGTCTGATTAGCCCGAGGTTTTACGATAAAAATCGAAAAATCTATGTAAGTATTGTGTATTGTCAACTTATGTAATACCAAGGGGCCATGATAGGCTGTAAAAATGTTCGACCACCTGTTCTCTTTGTGACATTTTCCAGTGCAAAATGGAAGCTATTCTAATTTCAGAATGAAATAAAAATGTTTGCAGTCAGTGATCTAAAAAAGTGTTGATATTGACCACCGATGTCTCAAATTCTGCAAACATGCCAATTTCCTTTTTATGTATATCTGCCTATAAAATACAAATTAACTACAATGTTAGTATTCAACTGTAGCTGCTATATTTTTCCATTAGGATAAGCAAACCCAACAAACAGATTAACTAAGTTTATGTACAACTCAACAAAACTAGATGTTGAACTGATTCCACAAAATTGACAGCCTAGGTTATTTTTATTAACGTCCATACCACAGAGCACCAAAATGTCATTCGCGGCCCCCCGCTGCGCGAAAAAGGTTTCATTTGTCTATGGTCCATACTAAAAAAAAACTTAAGTTTTAGTTAAAATCGTGGTTTTTATGTCGGTGGATTGGGCTTAAAACCTACATTATCTACCATCGTCGTCATTTACAATCCAAGATTTAGCTAATCCACACTGATAAAAGTGGTTAAGACATTAAAAAGATTGATAAAACACATTAAACTCGAATGATAACATTTGATTTATAAGTATTAATAGTAACAATCATTGTTATTTCGTAATTCCAAACAACACAATCACGTGTTCAAATTTTCCAACCACTTTATCAAAATAAAAGTTTTTGGTGAACGATATTTGTGACAGTTTTTTTGTAAAAATGTGGTCGTCACTAAACGGGTTTTTTCTTTATTTAACAGTTAGGAGAGAGCTAAAGCTTTATATCAGACTGCAAAATAGTAACAAAGCTCAAGATTAAAAGTCTAATGAAATGGGTATTCTATAATGAAGGAATAACCTCTAATAGGTATTGTAGAATAGCTTTGAGACGCCGTTTCACTTGTTGGTGAGATTGGGCTTTTAGAGGGACTCTTTAAATCTGGGGTATTCCAGCCCTCACATACCAGAGTCACTATATTAAAACTCTGTAGATTTGTCACGGGCCCCATATGAGCTATCATTATTTGAAGTTTTATTACTACCTCTAATCCTGACAAATGATTTTGTCGTGACTTCGCATATTTGAGTTGTAATATGGAGTTCATTCTCAAATAACTTGGTGATTTAGAGGTTTCATTGCTTTTGATATTTTTCTTTTTAATCGTCGAAAAAACAAAAGAGGAGGAGGTTCTCAATTCATCGCGAACTTATATTAGTGACTGAACGGTTTCTTCGTTTACTTGCGGAATAATTATGATGACCTCTTATAGGTATTACAGTGTGAACACGAGCATAAATAAATTTATCTTATTTTAGATTAAAATTCACCAACCAATTAGCAGGAATAATAGATCACATTTCACCGACGTGTTAAAATATGATAATGTAAGCGATTCCCGATTCGCTGGTCCGAGATCGAACGCTCGGATTTTGCTCTATCACGATTCGAATTTGCACAATTTTATATGTAAATGGCGAGCTCGACTCAACCACAAACGCGTATTTTTAATTTGTTAAAAGCTCTCGGAAAAATAACAATCTGAATGCAGCTGCAATTAGTGGCGCGCCTCTTATAATTAAAATTGCATTAGGCAACAAATAGGCGGACGTTAATGACCCTAATGCACTGTGTGCATAGAAAAATGCAGCCATTGCGGGCGTCTGACGTTTTGTAATCCAATTGTGGCTGAAAAACGCCTTAATTTGGTTCTGAGTTGCCGCGTAGTTTTGAGCCTCGAGGCTTCAGATGCAGGAAGTTAAGCGAATTATGCACTTCCTGCCGTACTCGCAGTCGTCACACAGGCGAACACACATCACGCCTATAGTGCTTGCGGAGTAAGTAGAGCAAAACAGTCGTAAAAAGCGGTCCGTCACGTCTTGGAAAACCTTTTCAGATATTTTTTTGGAGTATATAAGTTATAAGTGATAGTTCGCCAGCCCACACAATGTTTTATATATATTACACTTTTGCGTTCATACAAACACAACAGCTTCAAAACCGCCCTTATTTTGTATATTACGAAGAATAACGTATAATTATTCCACAAATCAATGACATTCGAAAATCATAATCATCTAATTACGAAAGTTCACAATGGGGCTCAATAACCATCTTTACATTTCACTCTATTACCCAAAGGGTCCTTTTCAATATTTCGCGTCGCCATAAATTCGAGCATACTGCGCTGCCGAACAATGAATCTAAATAACCATTAATATGTAATAAATACTATGGGGTAATAAAAGTAGGGGACAAACAAACAAGTGTACGGAGGCAACCCTTAAACTGTAACTGGCCCATTGTTGAAAGAGGTCCGGGCGTGAAATGTCCTGCCATAAGGGTTGCCAACTCTTAAAGCGCTGACTATCTCTAAATTTCCTTGAACTTTTACTAGGCTAAATACAACCAAAGCAATCATCAACATACATTCACAAAAATTATATGGAAAAATGTAGAAAGTTGCTGATTTGTATTTTCTGGTTATAAGGCATGAATATTTATATTATTCATCTAAGGTTGGCGTTTAAAATCTGTTTTGCGGAAAAAAACCAAACATACTATGTGAAACTTACTCTATAACCTGAGCCACTTTTCACAAACTTATCAGAAAAAGTTGCCAATAATTTCTGCAAATAAATAAAACTACTGAAGCTGAATACAAAGTTTCTGAATTGGCAATACTGATCCACGTCCCTACAGACTCTAGGGGATGAAGGGACGAAGTCATCACGAGCTTCACCGACGGTCTCGGATTGGTTCCGCTCCAAATGCCGACAGCTGCTGCGTTTCAGACATAGGGGTCGCTCTTCATTAGTGCAACTTGTCTCGCTAAGATGGATGTTTGTTTTTGGACAGCGTGAGGCTGCGCCGGTGGTTGTGCGATGATGTATGGAGTTTGATTGCATTGCAAGGGATATGTCGTCATTGGCAGCTATAATTTTTGCAACCTATCTTGATGATTTTTCATTGCTTGAATTTTCTGAGTTTTTTTTTTCTTTTTGGTATAGACTCGATTTTCATCATCCCGCATTTCTCAGTAATGAAACTAAAAGACTACCTGACTCGATGATACTTTATTTGATCAAGATTCCGCATAAATAACAACCATTTATTCCGCACATTTGGTCAATATTGATTTTAACACTCTCAAATTCATAGAGCAAACTCCCCAACAATAGCAACAATACATCAAGCACCAAACCAAACAAAACTGAACAACAGTGCAGTAGTTTCGTTTAGTCGCGCCCGCGGATTAGTGAATTGTAAAAAAGATTGGGGTCGGAGCCCCGACGTGTTAATTACGGGGGTTGGACCCGAGGGTTAACAGATGAAAGTCAATTTGCTGCTGCGACATGATACGGCTCATTTCATCGACGAAGCGACAAGTGGAGCACCTGCGCTCTTTGTCGGAAAGGGCTAGCCAATGTCCTTTGTTGAACAAACAATCGGCAAATTGTGTCCGGGGATACAATCACAATAGTACGCAATTTGTTTTAGGGATCGAAGAAAATAAAACGGTTTCTAATTGAACCTTTTTCTGTTGCAGAAGAAATCACGTTTGGCATCAATCGGCTAGTCGGAGAAAGGACAGACGAAGAAGAAGAAAGCTCGCACAATCATGACATTACTAGACAAGAAGGAAACTCACCAAATTCGAGATGTGGAAGTCCTTGTTGGGTACCTTCACCACAATCACCAAGATCGGTTCGGTCTAGTTCACCGGAACTTGAAGTAGATTCTCCGCCTTCTTCTCCTAGAAGGCCGCCAGATTCTTCGCCACCGCCGAAAAGATCCGAGGCCTTCTCTGTGTCAGCTCTATTACGACCAGATGCACCAAGAGTTCAGCCTCAAAGGCCATTTTTATATCCACCTTTGCCCTTTGCGGAGTTCTTGAGAGACGCAAGTGGTTTAGGGCTGCCTGGATGGGGTGGTTATAGCAATCTATACTTGCATGCTGTCCAAGCTGCTGGGCCTGAATTGTTACGACTAAGAGCAGCTGTCTTGGGAGCTCCAGGACCCTTATCACGGCCTCTGCCCATAGGAGATGTATACTCATGTGTCAAGTGCGAAAAGATGTTCAGTACCCCACATGGTTTAGAAGTGCATGCAAGAAGATCTCATAATGGCAAGAGGCCTTTTGCTTGTGAGCTGTGCAGCAAGACCTTTGGACATGAAATCAGCCTTAGTCAACACAGGTAACAGTAATAATAATTCTATTAAAATAATTTTGCCGAGCGCTATTTGAAAGCTTAAGTATCAAACCATAATTTGTCTATATACTCATTTGTCCTCCCTTTCAGGGCGGTCCACAGTGTCGAAAAGGTGTTTGAGTGCAAGCAATGTGGAAAAACGTTCAAGAGGTCTAGCACCCTCTCAACGCATCTGCTGATTCACTCTGACACGAGGCCCTATCCATGTCAATACTGCGGCAAACGGTTTCACCAGAAATCTGACATGAAGAAGCACACATACATCCATACCGGTAAGTGTTTGCTTATATCTTAAGGAAACACGTAACTGTCTTTGATGCAAAATCATCGAACGTTGTTAATCATTTCATCAGCATCACATATATTGACGACATAATTATTATAGTCGAACTTGCAAAAAGCAATCAAATTACAACGACCTAATAAACTTCATAACCACCTAAATCCAAAACACAATATCATCAAGCGACAATAATTTAAACTGAACTTCCTTGGCAAGTCCATTTACTTACCCGACATAATTCAAAGAGGGAACTCTGTCAAAACATCTTAAGCCGTAAGCCACCCCCCTCGCTCATAATTAATGTGCATTAACACCTAAGACGAGCTAGGTGGCGTTTTATAATCTCGTGATACTTGGAGAATGAGAGACGTTTGCGGTTACATTATAGGGGCGATTGAGTTACCTATACACACGGGCGAGGAGAATGAAGAATAAAGTGCTTAATGATGAACGAAGTGAACATAAGTTTATTGATACAATTAATTTACACGGTGTCTTAATTAGAAGTTTGTAGCCATGACACTGTTCCGGCTAGAGTTTTATCAGGGGAATGACTTAACGAATCCGGATAAGAGCGTTAATCAAAAAATTTAATAAATTCTTCAAATACTCCTAAACTGAATAGTACTAGGGAAATAAGAAAAGAGGTTAATATTGGTGTTAAAAAGACAAATATGGAACATCCCTTGTGCTGCCCCGCGTGCCCCAATACCTGCACGCTTGATGGCCGTAGGTTTAAATAAAGGCCACAAAAAATGCTGGCCGGGTGGCTTAATTTCGGGTACATAAAATTTAAATTTCCCATCGACACGATCAGAAGAACAAAAAACATACTAGGAAATCCATTCCAAAACCTAGGAAATAATTATAAAATTACATTATTTAGTGGATTGGCTCCTGATGTACCTAACAATCTACAAGATGAAATACTATTATGAGTTTGCTTATCTTTATGGTCGTAAGTGTACATTGCCAGAGTGCCAAGCCCTTCATGAATATAAGATGTTGCGGTCGGCAGCTCGTTGTCTCGCTAACACTTAAGTCTGCGGATAAGATTCGGGACCACACTCTCAACCCTAAAGTGCTACTATGATTTTAACCCGTTCTGTCTGTTTGCCGCAATAGGCTCTTCTAGGGTCTATGTGCGTAATAGTTTATTGAGGTTCACTTGTTTTGCCTCTAACATTATATTGTTTTATGAATACGCTATAGGCACTGTACAGATTTTCAGCAAAAGCACTAATAAATTCGTCCGATTTTAGCAACTTATTTTTAGTAATGTCACTTATAGTGATTGATCCTTAAAGATCGTAGATTCTGCAATCAGAGTAAAACGCGAACGCATCTGGCATTTACAGAAAATCTATTTAGGGAAGTAATACCAAGACATTTCAGCGAACCCGAGCAAGTCGCTATACATACCTATCTACAGATAGTACCTACTTCGCTCCCCAGTTCATTTAAGATAAGGGAGGGGATCTATCGTCTGTGATTCAGACCCATAGATTCACCGTTTTCATTGCTTTGACAGTGAGTGCGAGGAGGACAGAGTAAGAAAACACTGCAGGACTAAAAGAGATGCAGCACTGAAGGGTTGGGTTAGTTATTGAGGCACATGTTTCAAGAGGTAGTAATGGCGGTAGTAATGAATAAATTTTCATATTTTGTAAAGATGAATGCTTTTGGTAGAGAAACATTATTTTGATAAAATTTTAGTAAGTTTAAAAATAAGATGCAGACCGGTAATAAAAAATCAGCGATGTCATGTGTAAAACACAAAATAATATTAAAGACAATATTAACCGCAAGTAAATAATTAAATAGATAACTTTAAAGGACTAAAGTTAATATAACAAGTTGGTACACCAAATATCACCTGATCCAACCCCAAAACCATGCACGTGTAAATTATCAACAATATCAACTTACCAAATAGTTGCGAACGGCATTTTAATCAGTGTCCCAACTTCTTGATTAATGTGCCCCAAACAATTTATCGTCGAAATTTTATTTATAATTACTCCCGCGAAATTAAATGGTTGAACATTAGTCAACGTCAAGACGCAGGAACGCGGCCCCCGATTTGTCACCTCACCAGAACCAGTTTAATTCGACGCTAATTGAGCCCGGAAGTTTGTTACCCCTGAACTTCTGTACCTGTTAGTACGGCAATTTCCACTTTGTAGTTACCAGTTAGTTTGGAACTGTTGAGGTAATTAATATCAGTTAGCGCTCTGAATTATTCATTCACGGTTTAATAATACAGAATTGGAAAGCTGAATTTGCATGGGACATGTTGTCAATCTCTGATAATTATACTTTTAGTGAAGGTATAGAACAAGATGTGCGAACCCCAAAGTAGAGCCTTGTAGCACTCTTTAATAATAGATGTCAACTGTCCCGTAAAACTTTTTCAATTAAAAATGAACCTGGTCAGACACAGTAAAAAGGCAATTTAAAAAACCGTAGATCGTCAAAAGAATCGTTTTAGACGTACCGCCTTCCATCTCATGAATGTTTGATTTACCAAACGCCTCGTTTAAGGCATTTTTTAAAACTCTTCCTTCTCTTAATTAGTCAGGGAATAAACAACTGGCACATTAGCTCTCCGAATAATTACACGGCGGTTGTTTCAGTTTCTTTTTTTTTTTGCATTACTTCCCTAGCTTCGGGTTTGCGGTGAAGAATTTAAAAAGCATTTGCGAAATTGGTTTGCATTTTGTAATGCAATTATAAGCTGTACAGAATTTTGCACAGATAGATATTTTTCTGATTTTTAGAGGTATCCTATAATTTCGAAGATTGGAAAAAAATTGATCAAATAACAATTACTTGGAAAATATTGGCCAAAAGCTGATTTCCATTGGATAAGGATTGCATAGAAAGAACGGAATTAGAAATATAAAACACTTCATAATTGCCATCCCCGGGCCAAATGTTCTTAACTTTCTGTTCACAGCCCCTCTGATTACTTTTTAAAGCCTTTTCCTACTTAAAAATAGCAAAGGACATCTTAAAAGCAACTCGAGTTCTGTAATTGGATTCTTCAGGCAATTTCCAAGTTGAAATGGTTGCAATATGCAGATGAGGTTGCCAAAAAGTTTCCTTGATTTCTTTTTTGAAAATTTTTGTTGGCTTATCTTTAATGGATTTACAAATTGTGTAAGTGGACACATTTGTCCTTCTCTTGCCTTCTTCATAATTTTCTTCAACTAATTTTCTTACTCGCTCTTGACATCTGTCACTATTGGGAGGGTCAAACATATAATATAATGTCATCTAAATAAATCAAAGTACTTTATTACCATACATGGATGATGTTGTCTCGAGACCCAAAGCAGTGTACGAAAAATAGCAATAAAACCTAACGGACCAATCTCTCAAAACCAATTCATCGTACAAGATTCCAGGCTTCAAGTATTCCGTCCACACAACCTAGGGGGTGGAAATCTAAGCGGTCCATAAGGAAAGGGGGTAGAAGTGGGGGATAAAGTGGGGGTGGGGCTGTCACTGGCCCGGGGGGACTGAATCAAGGAGTGCTACGTGCCCGGAGTTTAATTAAGGACTGCTCAGGATACTTCGATTTTTAGTGGCATCTCCTTAATTCGTTAAACACGTATTTAACGAAGTAGGATTTCTTGTGTTGATCGGAAATAGGGCAACTGATTTAAAGTATAGATCAGTACGAAATTGAAGAAAACAAGTAGTTCCTATGGACGATTTTGCAGATTACACACATAAAAGGTATTTCTAATAATAATTATCTCTGGTTTCAAGAAGGTGTTAGGTGTCCTAAGGGTGTGCATGATCTTAGATTTTTTCTTGTGAAATAAAAACAAAACTCCATTTCTTTATAAGATTTGGTGCTAAGTTCGCGTTTCAAGCTCACTCAACATTTCCACAAAACAAAACTCTACGAACGAAAAGGATCACAATCCAGATTTATATTTTATTTTTCCTACACGTAACGCGATCTCACTTGGGATGGCAACAGAAATCAGTTTCGAGATTTTATTCTCACGCGAAAAAATGACAGTTGAATTTGTATGCTGTGTTGCCGGCGTCTCGTCGCTCCCATATAATATTAGATGGTCCCAAGAGGGTAGAATAATTAAATTAATGTCCACAGCCCTCTTGGCCCCACGGTTCGTTGCTAGTAATTCGACACCTGCATTGTTTTCGCTCGGGATCTACTTGTTTGATGTGCTTTTGTTACTTTCTGGAGGATATTTTTTGCTTCTTTTCGTCATTCTTTACGCATTTTTCTTGTTTTGCATGTAGGTTTACACGTGTGAGTAAATTTTGGTCACTGGATTTCTCCTTGTTGTAAGAACATATAGTAGGATACCTATTTGTATCACTTTGTACCTGAAGTGTTATATCTGCTGTTCATCTACGTTCATGTAAAAATTTCTATTTCTTTTCCCGAGATTTTTGGGTGATAGAGTCCTTAAAAATATCATTGAACCAGATTTCACACATTATCAAATTATGTATTACCAAAAGTAACCGCGAAATCACTGGGGCAATACCCTAACAAGTGATACCACTTAGCCGAACAGTCGATCTCCTGTAACTAGCAGCAACCCATGTGCAACCAGAGATCGCGTCGAGTCGCACGCGCCTCCTAATTCAATAAACACATTATCACGATTAGCTAGGGCCCCCTGCTGAGCCCGAAGTGGCCCCGTGAGCCATTCGGCAGGGCCACGGAGCACGGAATCTCGCGCGCGCCCCCGCTACTATAGAAGAGCCAAATTTTAAAATACGCTATTTGACTGATGACGTAATGCTATGTCACAACACAAGGTTTACCTTCCTTTAATGGCAACTCTTTTACCCCCGACGAACCAACCGGAGGGGTGTTATAAGTTTCACGCGTCTGTATGTCTGTGTGTCTACGATTCTTTGAGGCAACGTATCTCCGAAATGACTGAACCGATTTCAATGCGGTTTTGTTTATATAAAAGCTAATATGGTCAGGATGGTTATTAGCTATATTTCATGAAAATCTGATGATGGAGACGGAAGGTAGACTAGGAATCACACTACGCACTATATCCCCGTGTTTGAGCTTATTTGACTCGGAGTTGTCATATCTTTCAAGTCATGCATGACTTTATGGAAGTCCTAACTATTTTAAATAATATGACTTGAATGACCGTACTCGTATTACTTTGAGAAATAGGTAGATAAAAGTTCTATTACTTAAAACCTGCGCGTAGGTATAACATGTATTTACTAAGTTAGTAATATACAAAACTTATATGTAATACTTCTGTATGTACCTATGAGAACCTGGGTGAATGAGTTCCTTGCTTAAATAGGTATGTAGAAAATTTATTTAAAACCAGTACCTACTCAATTTTGCTCGCTTTGCTCGAGGACTGCTTAACCTAGCTTTCTTCACAGTTTACCTATTATTGCCAATGTAGGAAAAGAGACTTTAAAAACAAATGTACTTAATAATCCTGATCTATTTTGGGTAATATTGCTTGCTTCGCTCGCGATCATCTAGAGTAATTGCTTGGCTTATCCCATCAGAAGAAGACGTCAAATGTCTTTTGCAAAATTCTTACAAGCACTCAGTGTCATTACCGGGGGGTTGAGGGGGCTTGCCTCCTTCACAGAAGACGTCAAACGTCTGTTGCAGTATACTAACAAGCACCAAGTGTCATTACCGGGGGGTTGAGGGGGCTTACCCCCCTCACAGAAGACGTCAAACGTCTGTTGCAGGTTTTTTACAAGCACTAAGTGTAATTACCGGGGGGTTGAGGGGAGCTCGCATCCATCACAGAAAAAAGCAAACGTCTGTTTTCGAAATGTTACAAGCCCCAAATGTCATCACTAAAAAGGAAATTAACATCTATTTTGAAGTAGTTCAAAAACTACCAAAAATGTTGTTCGCTTTGCTCGAAGACTTTTTTTATCCTGCTTCTGCTCAACGTTGTTTTCTATGCCCTGCTTGCTTTTTTTTGTCAATGTAGGAAAAGAGACTAAGTTATTAAGTAATCTACTGAATAATCCAGATAATTTTTAATATATATCGTAAAAACTTGCGCTCGCTTCGCTCGCGATCTTTTTTTGTAATTCGCTTTCCGTGCTTGTCGTTTTTAAAGCCAAGTTGACGTACATAAATATAAACATCAGCTTGATTAAAAAAACTGACATTCTTAATTGAGAAAAACACAAAAAAAATGTAGAATTACGCGCTCGATTCGCTCGCGGTCACTCAGGTTACCCTGCTTTTCATTGTCTTGCCTATTTCTCTGTCCTGTACGATATACAAAAGATCACTGTGTCAATTTACACAAAAAATAAGATTGTTAAGCTAGTTTTTATTGTCATATAAAATTTCTGAGCAGCAGCGGGCAGAACCGCCGGTTAAAATGCTAGTGAGAAATAGTAAGCACTTAAAAAATCATGTTGTAGTTTATTTGAAGTCAGAAAGAAAATATTAATTTAAAAAGCTTCAAATAAAACTTAAATTAAAAATTTAAAGGAACCCCCCGACTTTCGATCCTTTAAAAAGTTAAAAATAATTTATTTATTCAATAAAATATTGTAAATAATACTCCAACGCGTCGGGGGCTAAGTAAACAATATAAGTAAGAAGTTTACAAAGCATAATAAACATATTAGTTGCAAATGTCATTTCATTCCATACAAGTATGTCTTACGATTTTATTGAAACTTCTTACCTATATTGTTTACTTAGCGGCCCCCCGACGCGTTGGAGTATTGGTTTACAATATTTTATTGAATAAATAAATTATTTTTAACTTTTTAAAGGATCGAAAGTCGGGGGGTTCCTTTAAATTTTTAATTTAAGTTTTTAGTATTTATCTGACTTCTGCCAAACGGGCTTCTTAGGACGGCCTAGAATTAGGTGTAAAGTATAAGGCGAAAGTTCGCCTGCATCTGTTTGTACGTTAAAGAGCATACCTACTTTCTAAAACGTAGGTAAAAATTACACAATTTTTGGTGATTTTGTGACACAACACCATTCACAACTATGCGAAAACCAACTTATTAGCTCTTTCTAAATTAAATTTGAAACTCATATGTTTTTTAAAAATAAAATGGCGTCTATGCACGCTTACGCGCGTGGATTTCATTCCCTGCTCTGTGGACTAGGCCGAGTTAGCCGAGGGAGGTCGGAATGACCCGAAATACCCCGAACGATCCCCAAAGGACCACACGTCAGATTTCGTCGGCGATTCCGGTGATATTAATCATTAGTTCTTTATTCAAATTGGGTTCGTTAGGGTCGAAAATGATGAAGGCGTGTTTTGATTATTATTCAAATGTGCCCATCAGTATTAAAACTTTATAGGCACCTATAATTCTCTAATGTTTACGATTCGGTTGTTTCATATTGTGCAGTATAAATGGAATAAAAATTGCTCTAACTCAATATTGCCAAAATGTCGCTTGCATATTTTGTCCTTTCACTGTCGATACAGTTTTTTAAATGTTTTAATACTTACATGCAAAAAAAAATGCTGCATCTGAAATTGATAAAAATAACAATGAATCTTTATTGAAACAAAGTAATCAAGTAGTTATTTTTATCGCCGACTCACATCCTCTTCACCTAAATCCATTAATTTACAACATATTAACGCTTGTTAACAAAAATACCTAACCGTTTCCTTTTTAAACCACCCAGTTTGTGTTAGGTTAGGTAACTGTATAAAAAACGCTTTTGGGGACATCCCCTTCGGCGGTTTACTCACTGGACTTTCATTGCTGCGCATTTTTAGCGCATCAGTTACGCAATCGTCTGTCAGATGCAAGAAAATTTGCAAATTCCCATACGCATAAGCATGTGTTGTTTGATAAACTCATCTGTTTTTGTTACACTAAACTTACTACCTATCTCTTTTGCACCAACAGACGTCAGGTGTGGGATTCGCTATAGGCATTACATTGCGGTTGTAATTTCCTTGCTGTTTGTCAAAAACCGCACCATCTACCGGACGTGTGTGATCCTTCTCAATGAGTCACTCATTTATACCACCCGCATTGGTTATGGCGTAGTGTTGTGGGTAAACACACCATGTGCTTTATCGAACAAGGATCAAAAATTGTTACAGACAGATGTAAAGGTTGAGCGTTAAAAACCGGCGTTAAAAAAGCGTGTAGCTAGCTACTACTATCAAACCAATTCAAGTTGATATTGAAAAATAGTGATGTGAATCTATTGATATTATCTATCAATTTGTTATCAGTTCAATGAGATTTTGGTACATATTTAGGTTATTGGTAATTAGTATTGGACAGCTGTCAAAACCATGTTAATATTATGGCATTCCTTATTGACGTGTCTTCTAGGACGGCTTTGACTTCTGTCAAATATATCTTATTCGAACGGCCATACTACGCAACTTATAAAAAACCTTTCTCCTAATGCGAGTTGAATGGGGGTGTTCGAAACTTGAACTACTTACCCAATAGATTCAAAGGCACGTGTCGGCCACCCGTCCGGAGTCGGGACGTGATTATTTAAACAATAAATTTAATTGTAAATCGGCTTTCGGCCGGTATTGCTGTCTGTACGCGAATAAAAAAAAACGGTTTGAACTGACATTAATATACAGTGCGATCCAAAGACCCGGAGATCACATAAGACAATAGAAATCGGAAAAGATTAACCAAATATGTTTGACGTTTGTGTTAGTTCTTAGCCCCAAACTCCACAGAGAGGACAAGGAAAGGACATAGGACGTAGGGCATGACGCTTGACGTTTGACATCGCGACGTTTCCATACAAAATGTACGAAAAAGTATTGACAAAGGCACACACAAGCGTCGCCAAAGCGTCGCATCTATGACAACTAGCGTCAAAAACTAAGAAGAACATTTGACGATCACTTGTCTGTCAACTGTCATTCTTACGTCCTATGCCCTCGTCTTTTTGGTGGAGTTTGCGCTTTATTTTGATAGAAAATTCCACTGGAAAATTCTGTTATAAGTATTTCTTTTAACCAAAAAAGTGATGATATGATGATGAATATTGATGATCTCGTCGACCGATTGCGGCCATACCGACCACTTCTACTTCTAATCAAGTCGGCGCTGATGCGCCCGTAGTGGGTGGCTATTGTAGCACATACAAAATTATTTTTACGATTTATACGATTATTTTTAATGATACAAAATTACAGGTTTTTGAAAAAATATGGTAGAGTCACTGAGAGTCACTTTAATCTTAGTGTGAATTAGTAACTAGAGCAAGCAATAAAATAACTATAGCACCTCTAATTCTGAAACTGCAACCGTTTTACATAGGTACTTTAAAAGACAAAACTAACAATACATACTTGATACGTTTCCACTGCGCCGTATAACCTCGTGTGTCCATTAATTTGATGCAATTCCCCGATTGGCACTCGCCGAGGCGCGGCAGTCACGTGCCAGTTTTTTTTTCCTTTTAGTAATTTTCGTATTACAGGGCTCATCGTTCATTGTACTGGCATTATCTCTCAATGTACTCTTTTCCCTTGTTATGCTGGCTTCGAATAGCATCACCTCATTTCTACCAGTGGGTGTCGTAAAAAGCGACTAAGGAATAATCATCCAGGGAATAGGCAGCAGCGTTCCCTGTAAATGCAACATCTTGCACTGCGCTCGCCAATCCACCTGCCAAGCGTGGTGAGTATGGCAATACCCTCCGATAGGGGGAGGCCCATGTCCAGCAGTGAATTGTTGTGGCTGTTATGGTTATTGAACTCTTTTCGTGATTACCAAAAAAGTTCAAAATGCTGGAGCTAAAGTTGTATTGGCAAAAGATCACTTGGATTCTTTTAACGCTCTGCCTACACCGAAAGGGACAAAGGCATGGTTTTAGGAAAGGTGTGTCTGCAGGGCAAGTTCAAATATTGTTTTATACGTCAAATTTGTTTTCACTTTTCACTACTTACATCGAGATATATCTACCTAATAATTAAATATGCAAGGGATAGGTATACCTAGATAATTTCAAGTAGCAAAAGATCAGGTTCCACCGAGATTTGAACTCGGATCGCTGGATTCAAAGTCCAGAGTGCTAACCATTACACCATGGAACCGGTTGATGAAAGTTCAATTTAATTAAACCAGATTACCTGCACTGCAACTGCTTGTTTCAAAATTTTGGTTTGTTTATTCAAGTGGCTAACCATGAATTCATATCGCATAAAGAGTTTTATGAAAATTAAGTACCTACCTAGTTCATTTAATCATCAATCCATCACTCGTTTCCAGTTCATCCAGGTTTGAAAATTCATTTAGGTACTTATATGAAGCATTTGAATTTAATCGAATTACTTATTTCACACATTTGACCTCTATAAACCAGACCCGAGTATGATTTTAACAAATGCAGCCACAGTTGGTCATGTTTTTCTTGCTCTCCAATGCATCCGACGAAGTTGAGGTCCATTTATTGAAGCATTTTCAACCTTACTGCTACTGGAATAACGGTCTCGAAGTGTTTGACCATTTTGCCAAAACACTTGAACAACTGCCAGTATTGTCGTCCGGCCAATCAAAACACTCAGAAAGCGCGCGAAGCGGACACCGTCCAATCAAAATACGGGTTACTCAATTATCGAACCTGCTGCGGTTTGTTTTGAATTTCGAGTGTGAGAGCAATTAATTTAATTTGGCTGGCTAAATCCAAATATTATTTTGGATCATAGACAAATTGGATACATATCTGCTGTATTGCCTGTATTTGACTTGAACCTGTCATCAAATAAATATGTAAAACATTTTATTTTATGTATAACCTACGTCTACGTCAAACAAAATCTGAGAAAAGAGAAAAATATCTAACTTTTAGACACATAGGTACGTCTACCTAGTATTGGATTAATAATCGAATAGATTTTACCTTCTTTTACCAAAATTACATTGATTTTTTGCCCTTTAATCTGCCTATCTATCTATGATGTCTACTCTAAATTTCGCATTTGTCCAACACATTTCGCGATTTGTCGTAATCCCTCTTACAGCATGTGGCAAAGAGGTTTATAGTTCGTTCTATTATTATCTGTTTTGATGGATTTAATATGACAAGCTCTGAGGGAGCATGGTAGCAAGAGTTGAGAGGCTTTGCATACATTTGCGGTGAAAGGGACAGTTCTCCAAATACTGAAAGACTGTATGGAAACCATGACACTGAACAATTTTCGCCTAGGAACATATTATGTGAGAAAAGGACAAAAACATCGACTTTCTATACAAAATCGTGATAAGCTGACGGCATTTTTACTAGGTAAAAAAACTTTATGAAAAAAGTCTTATAGGAAGTTGTTTTTTTTAGCTTGATGGTCTCAGTTTTCAGAGAGCTCTCTCTCTTACACTGTGACTATACAGAGTCACATAAAATGGAATGTGCATCTTATAGTATTGATTTTCATTTAACCTTATTTCAGTCATAAAATGTTCTTCAAAATGCAATGAGTGTAAACACTCCCTAGTATTACGAGTAACTATTGAGTATAATCCGACCAAACGATCGCCCCACCCCAGTGCTATTGTCTCTACGCATTGAGTGGCAATTTATCCGTCGCCGTATTATATTGGATTTGACGTGTAATACCCGCTCTTAGGGATTACACATACTACGAAATAAATCATTGAAACTATTTAATTTTATGAGACAAATGGGTAGATGATAGTGATTTGAGTGTGAGTTCGATATTGAATTTTGGGGGGTCAAGTTTCAATAAGGATAGCCGTAAATTATACAATCTGTCGGTTTCGTGACAAAATCGATGTTAATCATTATCACTTTTCAAATTCAAAAATCTTTGCGTCTTTTATTTATTTCATTGCACATTTTACATACACAAGGACAAGGCATTACTGAAGACCGAAGACTATAAAAACTATTGCGTTGACTTTTTGTTTCTTGTAATTCAAGTTTCCAGAATTAAATGTGTTTGATCACAAAATATCAAAATGAAGTTCTAAATAACATTCATTTCCAAATGACCCTGGGCCATATTTTACCCAATTACCTCACTTACCCCACTTTGAACACACCTGACAGATCGTACAGCTAGTAAAAAAGTGCCCTTATCGCCCGCAGCGTGGGCACTCGGCAGCCAAACGGCGTGGCTGCAATTATGCAGATTGATATTAGTTTTGAACTGATCATTGGCTCACCCTGCTCACCCCTGGACTATTGACACCCCGCTGTGGCATACGTGGTGTAAAAGTTATGGTGTGATACAATACGTGGCACTGGGATCATAAAAGCGATATTCTGGATTTGCAACTTGGTGCCGAGCAGTTTTGCAACTTGGTGCTTCCATCAATGCTTGAATCGATCTAGAATATATAGGGTCTTTAATATTTTATCAGATGTTTTAAAGATTTTTTTACTACTCGTATTATTAGAAAACCAGAAAAATAAAGAATATATTAGTAAAAATATTTTTTGTTTGGTAAAACTACGCTTCAAAAATATATGAGTCCAAGGGACTCATAGAAGGTGTTTATGTCAGTGAATTTCACGAAGTAAATTGAGGGTTAAATAAAAACAAAGTATGTACATACAAAAAGCATCTACTATTCAAAACAAATCTAACAAAGCGATGCCCTAAAGCATCACTTTTTATTCCTTTCAATGTTACCCCTTTAAAAAACACAATCAAATGGCTAGTTATTCGCGTGGTTGACTAACAAGTGCGCTGTCAAAACACTCCGCATGGATTAACTGAAGTGCACTCCGATGCAGGGAATTCAACAATAGACCACTTGATCTGAACAACTTTGTGGTGTTGGAGTTAATAATTTGATTATGATTCTTGGCACTTTTTGAAACTCTAGTAATGTTTTTATCTAGTTCTAGTGGAAGAAAAACATTGAGATAGATAAAAAGGAACGGCATATCACTGTACAAATATCTAAATGATTTCTTCAACTTCAAAAGCCACAGCTGTCCAATACAGATTTACACCTGATATAGAGACGAACATACTAGGCTGTCTAAAATCCAGAAAGGAGATTGCCCATTTTTGTATGGACCTTGGACCAAACGGAGACCCGCATAGGGACATAGTGCATAATGTTCCTAAGACTAATACTAGTCTGAAACCCAAACCACATCAAAATCCGTCGCTGGAGTCTTGAGAAAAATGACATGATATTTCAAGTTTTCATACATACATACATACATACATCACGCCTTTATCCCTTGCGGGGTAGGCAGAGCGTCAACGACCGTAAAAGTACGGTCGTTACCGCCACGTCTGACACATATTTGAGGGCCGTTTTAGCTATTGTCGTGTATCGCTATAGTGACAGGTTGTCAGCCTGTCGCCTAAAATTGCAATACACATGATACCCTCGAGTCCTTTAGTCGCTTCTTACGACACCCACAGGAAAGAAATGGGGTGATGCTATTCTAAGCCGGCATCACACGGCCATCTAAGCCGGCATCACACGGCCAGTTCAATTTCAAGTTTTCCATTAACGAAAAATCATAGCCAACAGCTTATTTCTGATATTAAAGATGGTAATCATTGAATCAATCAACCATTTCAATCAGTCTATTACCTTCTGAACAGCTATTACCAGCGGTGTTACTCAGGCCGTGGCCGTGTGATGCCGGCTTAGAATAGCATCACCCCATTTCTTTCCTGTGGGTGTCGTAAGAAGCGACTAAAGGACTCGAGGGTATCATGTGTATTGCAATTTTAGGCGACAGGCTGACAACCTGTCACTATAGCGATACACGACAATAGCTAAAACGGCCCTCAAATATGTGTCAGACGTGGCGATAACGACCGTACTTTTACGGTCGTTGACGCTCTGCCTACCCCGCAAGGGATAAAGGCGTGATGTATGTATGTATGTATGTGTATTACTCAGGGTGTCGTTTTATCCCCTTTCCTTTTGTACGGGCGTTGAACCAAATAGCGACCCGCATTAAGACATAGTGCATAATGTTTTTAAGACTAATACAAGTCTGAAACCCAAACCACATCAAAATCCGTCGCTGGAGTCTTCAGAAAAATGACATGATATTTCAAGTTTTCCATTAACGAAAAATCATAGCTAACAGCTTATTTCTAAAATAAAATACGGTAGTCATTGAATCAATCAGTCATTTACTTCCTGAACCGCTACTACTACCGATGTTACGCAGGGTATCGTTTTATCCCCTTTTCTTTTGTACGGGCGTTGAACCAAATAGCGACCCGCATTGAGACATAGTGCATCATGTTCCTAAGACTAATACTAGTCTGAAATTCAAACTACATCAAAATCCGTCGCTGGAGTCTTGAGAAAAATGATAATATATTTCAGGTTTTCCAAAAATCATGATTAATCAAAATCATGATTTGAAGTAGTTGATTGATTCAATGAATACCGTCTTTTAGTTTAGAAATAAGCTGTTGGCTATGATTTTTCGTTGATGGGAAACCTGAAATATAATGTCATGTTTCTCAAGACTCCAGCGACGGATTTTGATGTAGTTTGGGTTTCAGAGTAGTATTAGTCTTAGGAACGTGATGCACAATGTCTCAATGCGGGTCGCATCGCTATTTGGTTCAACGCCCGTACAAAAAAAAGGGGATAAACGACACCCTGAGTAACACCTGTGGTAATAGCTGTTTAGGAAGTAATAGACTGATTAAAGTGGTTGATTGATTCAATGACTACCATCTCTTATTATAGAAATAAGTTATTTTTCGTTGATGGAAAACCTGAAATATAATGTCATTTTTCTCAAGACTCCAGCGACGGATTTTGATGTGGTTTGGGTTTCAGACTAGTATTAGTCTTAGAAACATTATGCACTATGTCTCAATGCAGGTCGCTACTAGGTTCAACGCCCATGCAAAATAAAAGGGGATAAAACGACACCCTGAGCAACACCGGTGGTAATAGCTGTTCAGGAAGTAATAGACTGATTAAAGTGGTTGATTGATTCAATGAATACCGTCTTTTATTTTAGAAACAAGCTGTTGGCTTTGATTTTTCGTTGATGGGAAACCTGAAATATAATGTCATTTTTCTCAAGACTCCAGCAACGGATTTTGATGTGGTTTGGTTTTCAGAGTAGTATTAGCCTTAGGAACGTTATGCACTATGTTTCAATGCTGGTCGCTATTTGGTCCACTTTGGGCAATGTCTTTTGTTGTAAAAAAATAATCTCGTTCTAGAATTTTGTTTCCTACTAACGACAAAATGAAAATAAAATTTTATATCACAGAAGAGCTCGCAACCGCAAAATTCCGTAGCGACACAAAGACAATAACGAAACTAGGAATCTGTAAAGAGGCCGTCACATAAAACGGCATGGCCCGGTGGCGTAAATGCAAACCGGACTTCAGCTCAGTCTCTATGCTGTAGTCGGGTTCCTTCAGCGTTCAGTCGTACAAAGGTGGCTACAACACAGAGCACTCTTACCAGCCTCCTCGAAATTACATAATTTCGTGTTGCCCTGTATCGGTTCTAGCAAATTTTGCGACTCAGAACATTTTGCAACTTAGGAAACCACGCGACATTTGAAATTTTGCGACTATAAACATTTTCCAATTTTGGACTCGAGTTGTCCGTATTATGGTAATTTTGCAACCAAGACATAAATCAGACCTGGTATTTTTAGTACTTAGGAAGGTAATTTTTACACCTTGGTCAATAGACTCCGAAAGGTTTCTAACATCTTACTACCTTACATGCAGCCAAATTGTCTGTGCTATAGTCGCCTTTGTAGCACGTTTTACTGTCTGTTTGTTCGTATGTAAGCAGCCCGGTGGCATGGCAGAAAATCCCGAATGCCAGCCCGTATAACGGTCACAAATACATCGCAATAAGCGGGGTGACTCGGGCATTCCGGGGTACGGCAATCCTGGGAGCAATCTGCCGCATGCCGAAAGGATGGTACATGAGTGGAAGTTATACTTCCGAACTGTATCTGTGGTTACTTTTGAGTACCAAATTTTAAAACATTTTCCGTGTTTGGTATACAATTTTTGGAATACCTAATTACTTACAAATTTTCCACTACAGGCAGGATTTGAACCAGCGACCTTCGGCATCTGTACTGCCGACGCCACTACCAACTGGGCTACCGCGATTCTATCATAGCCTGCCGGTTATTTTGGCTGAGAATAGAAACAACTTCCGTAAAATAGGTATCTGGAAAGGAAGGAGAAATTCTGACGATCAGGAAACAGAATTGTCCATTTAGGGACAGCTTTTGTCATGTTGGAATGGGCTTGAGCTCACAATCATACGTGTCGCCGGAGAGACGAAACTTGAAGCTGATTCTGGAATGCCTTTAGAACCTTACCCTATTTTGGAAATATACCATTTTCCGTTATATCCAATACGGTTGAGTCTGCAAATTTATGGGATTTCCTTCATAAGCAATTCTTCAAAGTTTCTGTAGGTAACCCTGAGTCCTGTGTAGCAAAGTGAAATAGCAACAACGAAGTAAAAGGCAGTCGGGTGGACAGCCCCGTCGACTTTAGTTCTAATTCTAAACGCAAGGTAGTCTGCACCCTAGATTGTTTCCCGAATATTTGGCTGGCGACATGGATGTCGGAAAACTGTAATGCCTTTTGGACGTGGTATTATTTGTGGGCGTCCGCGCGTAAAGGGTCCAAGTGTCGGCATTTAGTTTCCGAGATATTTGCATTTTTGTAAAATTAGGATTTTCACAGTCACATCTTTGGATGTCTGTTACAAAAAAAATGTTGAAGAAATTGTTCTTATTGGTAGTCAGTAAAATAGAGGGACTATACTAGATTTCGAAATTGGTCATAAGTCTATATCAGCTCACTAGACCTCCGAGATATTTGCATTTTTATAAAATTGGGTTTTTTGAAGTCAAAACTTTGGAGGTCTATAAAACTGAAAGTTTCAGGATATATGTTGGTTTCCATAGTCAGTATTATAAAGAGACTCTACCAGATTCCGAATCTGATCTTAACTCAATACCCCACAGATGGACCCTTTACGCGCGGATGCCCACATTTCAGTTTGAGGTTCAGTTTAGATTATATCATGCATTCTTCTTCAAGGCTGTATTTAAATGTATAAACATGAGTAAATTTGTAACCTTTAGACGGTTATTAAGAAGTAGGTAGGTATCCACGCATATGGTAGAAAGTCTAAATTTGTAACAAAAGATCAACAATTATCAAAGGATACAGACTTGCAATTGATAAGAAAACGGAAAAGTTGTGTGAAGAGGGAAGCAATTAAACAACACAGACTTTTCTGTGGGGAAACTACTGCAACGAAAATCCAAATCAAAGGGTGATATGGATAGCGTATGCTTCACCGACTACGGCCAAAATCTTAAATATATACTTTTCTATTATGCCCAACGAACACAGTGAGCAAGACCTGGTTTTAGCATAGAATTACTTTTTTATGCAGCAAAATGCTCAGTCTTCCAAATCTCTTTCCTACCAAACACCTTATCCACATCATTAGTAGATCCGAGTGCGGCAGTACAGTTTGAGAGGCCAGGGAACGGAATGCGAGAGTCACCTTGCTTATTGCTCGGTGACAATTGATGCTAGTAGTTTGCTCCTCAGTTCTACTACCCTTTGTTTTGCAGATTCATTCAATCTGAATGGAGACGATACAAAGGACGTATTTTGTAAAAAACGTTCAGTCAGATCATGTATTAATCAGTATGACTAGCCCCTTTTGACTTGACTCCAACGTCATTTAGACTATCGAAAAGTGGTGGATTTTGTAAAATAACTTTATGTAGATGATGTTCTGTTCAGTATTATAATCCCCTTTAGCATCACTCTAACGCTACTTCCCCTGACTTTTTATAAATTTTTCCGACAACTCTAGAGATCGTAATTTTAAATTGATTTTGGTACCATGCACCTAAAAAAAACTCGTAATTACGGTGAACGAGAAGTAACTAAGAACTTTTTGGTTGGTTGAAAATGATTTTATTTTACACCTGTCTGTGTGATCCTAGTGTGATCGACATTAAAATTTCGGTACATTGATTCTATCTTTGTTTTCTTCTCACACTTCAGTGTAGCTTATAGCGTAGATAGGTCCTACATATACCTACATCTACTCTAGGTAGGTTTGTACCGTATGTACCGATGTACCCCTATTCAGTACCCTCCAGCGTGCGGGTCACAAACCAGGCAGCGAGCATTTCACCCCGACGTTTACAAATTAAAATTTCGGTACATTGATTCTATCATTTGTTCGCTTCTCATTACTTCATTATAGCTTATAGCGTAGATAGGTCCTACCAATGGTCCTACATATACCTATGTCTACTTCTGGGTAGGTTCGTACTGTATGTACCGATGTACCCCTATTCAGTACCCTCCAGCGTGCGGGTCACAAAACAGGCAGCGAGCATTTCACCCCGACGTATACGATTCGCTTAAATTAAAATTTCGGTACATTGATTATATCTTTTGTTCTCTTCTCATTACTTCAGTATAGCTAATAGCGTAGATAGGTCCCTACCAATGGTCCTATATACATATACCTATATCTACTCTAGGTAGGTTTGTACCTCTACTGTATGTACCTACAGTACCCCTATTCAGTACCCTCCAGCGTGCGGGTCACAAAACAGGCAGCGAGCATTTCACCCCGACGTTTACGATTCGCTTAAATTAAAATTTCGGTACATTGATTCTATCTTTTGTTCGCTTCTCATTACTTCAGAATAGCTTATAGCGTAGATAGGTCCTACCAATGGTCCTACATATACCTATATCTACTCTAGGTAGGTTTGTACTGTATGTACCGGTGTACCCCTATTCAGTACCCCCCAGCGTGCGGGTCACAAAACAGGCAGCGAGCATTTCACCCCGACGTTTACTATTCGCTTAAATTAAAATTTTGGTACATTGATTCTATGTTTTGTTTGCTTCTCATTACTTCAGTATAGCTTAAAGCGTAGATAGGTCCTACATATGCCTATATCTAGGTAGGTTTGTACTGTATGTACCGGTGTACCCCTATTCAGTACCCTCCAGCGTGCGGGTCACAAAACAGGCAGCGAGCATTTCACCCCGACGTTTACGATTCGCTTCTCCCGGAGATATGTTGTGTGTAAACGCCACTTACCGGAGAGATTTATTGACCTCACAGTCATGCACGGGGTATTTTTCACTTTTTATAATAGTAGAGTATTATTGCTTCAAGCTTCAAGAGACGGTTTTGGTTGCAAATTGTGATTTGATTCAAATATGAAATCAAAGTTTTTCCGCGCCTGTTTGTCATTGATAGATAATATCCCATCCCATACAAAATATCGTTTTTGACTTACATATTATAGCTTGCGTCAAGTAAAAGTCTTATACCTATAATGCCTATATAAGTATATGTCGCAGTATGATGACAGAATTAGGTTTTTGGCCAAAATCCTAGGTTTTTGGCCAAAAGCCGGCATATGGCAAAATCATAGGCTTTCTTCGGCCATCGCCCTAAGTTGATCCAGGTTTTTGGCCAAAATCCTAGGTTTTCTACTGGTGTACCCCTATTCAGTACCCTCCAGCGTGCGGGTCACAAAACAGGCAGCGAGCATTTCACCCCGACGTTTACGATTCGCTTCTCCCGGAGATATGTTGTGTGTAAACGCCACTTACCGGAGAGATTTATTGACCTCACAGTCATGCACGAGGTGTTTTTCACTTTTTATAATACTAGAGTATTATTACTCCAAGCTTCAAGAGACCGTTTTGGTTGCAAATTGTTATTTGGTTATAAATTGTTAAGATTTGATTCAAATATGATATCAAGGTTTTTCCGCATCAGTTAAGGTCCTATTAAAATTCTCTGCAAATATTTTTTTCTTTACTTAGGTATAGCGTGGATCGGTCCTACATATACCTATATCTACTCTAGGTAGGTTTGTACTGTATGTACCGATGTACCCTATTCAGTACCCTCCAGCGTGCGGGTCACAAAACAGGCAGCGAGCATTTCACCCCGACGTTTACGATTCGCTTCTCCCGGAGATATGTTGTGTGTAAACGCCACTTACCGGAGAGATTTATTGACCTCACAGTCATGCACGAGGTATTTTTCACTTTTTATAATTCCAGAGTATTATTGCTTCAAGCTTCAAGAGACGGTTTTGGTTGCAAATTGTTAAGATTTGATTCAAATATGATATCAAGGTTTTTCCCTATTAAATTCACTGCAAATATTTTTTTCTTTACTTCAGTATAGCTTTAGGTATAGCGTGGATCGGTCCTACACATACCTATATCTACTCTAGGTAGGTTAGTACTGTATGTACCGATGTACCCCTATTCAGTACCCCCAGCGTGCGGGTCACAAAACAGGCAGCGAGCATTTCACCCCGACGTTTACGATTCGCCTAAATTAAAATTTCGGTACATTGATTCTATCTTTTGTTCTCTTCTCATTACTTCAATAGGTCCTACCAATGGTCCTACATATATCTGTATCTACTCTAAGTAGGTTTGTTTTGTATGTACCGGTGTACCCTATTCAGTACCCTCCAGCGTGCGGGTCACAAAACAGGCAGCGAGCATTTCACCCCGACGTTTACGATTCTCTTAAATTAAGATTTCGGTACATTGGTTCTATCTTTTGTTCGCTTCTCATAATTATAGCTTATAGCGTAGATGGGTCCTACATATGCCTATATCTAGGTAGGTTCGTACTGTATGTACCGATGTACCCCTATTCAGTACCCTCCAGCGTACGGGTCACAAAATTTCGCGCCGACGTTTACGATTCGCTTCTCCCGGAGATATGTTGTGTGTAAACGCCACTTACCGGAGAGATTTATTGACCTTACAGTCATGCACGGGGTATTTTTCATTTTTTATAATACCAGAGTATTATTGCTTCAAGCTTCAAGAGAGTGTTTTGGTTGCAAATTGTAATTTGATTCAAATTTGACATCAAAGATTTTTTTCATACCTACCGCTACCACTACCATACAACATTTTTGACTTGCGTAAAGCTTGTGTCAAGTAAAACTCTCATACCTACATATTGGGCTGTCAAATATCTTCTACATTCAGTACCTGAGTTTGTCGCCAAGTGGGAAAGAGATTGCCATAGTGTCTTCTCGACATTAACAGAACTCAAAACCTCCAATACCTAAAGAAACACATAACCTTTAAAAGAAATCTTTAATCTTCACAATTCAGCAGGGCATTACAGACATAGCTGAGGAAATCATCGGGACTGCCCGGTACCCTTGGGTGGAACTAATAAGGTCGTTGAGGAGTGACAGGTGACAAATTCGTTAATTCCGACCACCCTCGGTCGAGTCTGTGGAGGCGGAAATCCGACGAGCGGAGAAAATGCGGAATTGTGGTAAAGATGTAAAAACAGTTGTAGTCGATGGATTTATGGTTAAGTATAGTCAATATAGTTGATGCCAAAAGAAAACGCTTATGTCACCTTATTTTATCTTAAGGTACCAGCTCAGAATAGAATCGCCCCAAATTCATTCGTGGGTGTTGTGGCGACTAACCTTAGGGATTTTATTGGGATGACAATATACAAGGAAATGGACAACAGTTTCCTGCGAATGCAATATTTTACACTGCGCTCGCTAATCCACCTGCCAAGCGTGGCAAGTACCAATGGCATTAGGTACTCTCCAATGTGAGGACTAATTTGTGGATTAAGGTTAAGTGTTTTACTGGTCGAGTTGAATACACGATAGTTCCGTAGTAAGATCACCGGCACGGTACGCCAATAGTCCTGGGTTTGAATACTTAATTTTATTGAAGCAAAATTTATAGGTAATGAAAATTAAGAAGAAAAATATCAGAAGAGCAATATTTCAAATCGAAGAATAGAAATCAAATCAAAACCTTCATAAAAAACATTGTTATTTGAGGCAAAATCCATGACGGACGCGCTAAGACACAAAAGCACGTCTCTAGTAAAATCCAAGTCGTAAAGTGGATTCCATAATTCAATAATCTTCCAGTTCATTTTGGCGGTTCCCACAGTTGAAGTCCATTGCTGCGCATCTCAGCGCATCCTTAACGCATGTGTCTGTCAGATGAAAGGAAATTTCGGATTCTCATACTAACAAATAACGGACGGTGATACAGGAGCAAGGGAAATACTTGCGTCGCATCTATTTATTAGATAGGCACACTTATAAAGGTAAAAGACGCAATACAGGATGAAAAAAAACTGCTAATATTTTAGGGGGAACCAACCCATGAAACTGAACAACTTTCCTCAAAGAACATAGGTCGAAATATGAAAACAATTTTCCATCCATACAAAATGTACCAGCCGGCCAAGTCATTGTGGATCCATTTTTGGTTTTCCATATATCGACCTACGTTCCTTTATCACAGTTGTTCAGTTTCATGGGCTGGTTCACCACTTAAAATTGCAGTAAATTTTTTACTCCTTACCTATATACCGATCTCTTTTGTACCAATGGACGACTGGTATGGGATCCACCTTTAGGGTATTTCTCTTCAGCAGATTTTGACAAGTGCCATAGAAAATTTCCTTGTGTTTTCCTACTGAGATGATGTTTGCCGAGCTCTCTGGCGGGATTGTGCCAATGTTGTGTCGAACTCCTGAAATGTTGGGAATTAGTGATGGGACACTTAAATATTTGGCACCTTCTAAGAAAGGATCTCAAAGCAAATAGCAATCTTTAACTGTGTCAACACTTGAATAGTTTCTTTTTTTCGAGTGAGATTCCGAACCGTACCAGAACCCTGGCGCCAGAGTTCTTCATTAGCATTCCTCTGACATGGTTGTGCAACGGTTGCCATTTAAGTAGTCATAGATAGCAAGTGGGACCGACGGCTTAACGTGCCCTCCGAAGCACGGAAGTTTTGTATTGGTGGTCCCTTTCTTTCAAACCTAATCTCGCCCGTGCTCCTTAGATTTTTTTAAGCTCATGGAGTTTTGTCCAACTCTTACAATATTTCCAGAAATACATTAGATTGTATGCATTGCTTTTTAAGCGCTTTATTTTAATATCGAAACGATCGCAAGAAAGTTGAAGAAATAGGCAACTTATTTACTGACAGAGACTTCCCATCCCTACTCCAGTTGCCATTTTCCATTAGCGAGCAGTGTTGTGTTAGGCAGAGACAAGATTCAATCGTTGCCGAATGTTCTGGGGTTTATTTACTCAATCTAAATTCAAGAGATTGTATAACATCTTCTGAATTCAATGGAAATTGGTTTGATTCATTTTAGCTTCGAAGTTGGTCTGCAAAAATAAATAATAGCCCCTCTATTATAATACCTCATAACTAATTAATTACTTATAGTAAAGTATCTAACGTAATAGGTAGCTGGTTACAGTATTACATGTAGTTACTAAAGTATTCGTACGGACAACGGTAGAAACATACAGTTTTATGCGTAGTATAAATGCTACGCTCGTAGTAACAGGCTACAAGTACCTACATCCAGATTTAGTCCCTGGATTAGCACGAGATCATCTACATAAATACTTCATTACCTATACAGAAACAATCCACAAACGTAACAATAATTTCACAAATCATCAATCATTACAAGGACAATTCTTACGAAATATCCTCAAGATAATAAAGGCTATAGATCCCGAACGAAAGTATCCCATTCGCAAGTTCCCAGCAGCCGAAGATAAATCGAGTCCAGTCCACTATCTTGCCAGCAAATCTTCTATACAATCTTGGTATACTTATGGTCATCCCACCCTGGGGGGTAGGGGGGAAATAGGGGGTGGGGGGGTAAGGCACGCGGGTCGTAAACCGGGATTCTCTCTGGGAAAATCCGCACTTCACTAGAACCCCGGTAATCACGACGTCTCAGCTTGTATGTGGATTTGTTGATATGTATACCGTCTACCCGGGTAGGTAGGTATACCCGGGTGCGGGGTATAGGTATGCATATGTGTGGGGGATTTCAACGCATATCTCTTTCCGGAGGGATTTGGGATGAGATTTCGCGTGAAAAATGATTTGGTGGTGATATGTAGAGCAAAAAGAGCGTTTGACGTGGTTTGGCTCTTTTTTCGTAACAGTTGACATGAAATGAAATCATGCAAAATTTATCCTTATTCTCAATTACTCCATCGTGTCCAATTCCAATCTAATTGGATACAATCCATTTGGATACTTTTTATACGTTTCCGCAACTTCAAAGAAGTCGTCAATGTAGGCTGTACACTTCGTCATACAGAATCATTGCTAAACTTCCCCAAAACAGACAATGTTTCGAAACCCCACAAAGGCGCCCACAATCAAGACTCGTCCCCCAAAAAATACGGAAGGACCATAACAATAATTTAAGAGGACTACTCGAGCCGCGTTAATAATTCACGGTCTTATAAAAAACGGCGGCTGAAATTGGGAGCGGCTCATGAATACCTTGCATTTACATGTTCATTGGTTATTCAAGCTTCTACCATGCTGCTGCCAGTAGGAGAACTTTTGCAGAAAGGCATGGTACCTGTTTCTTCAAAAATGTCCTTAACTGTGACTTAGAGTCATGTTATTACGTGGATATAGAGGTATTAGGAAACTGACTGCAACTTAGGTCTTTCATCTCACAAATCGTACAAAATACCTTGCGTAGGTATGTCCATTGGTAATAATCAAGCTGCTACCGTTTGGTGAACTTTGAAAAAAGCATGGTAACTGATTCGTCAGAAATATCGTCAGCTGAATAGCCTAACCTGACTAAGTTTTTGGAAAATTTGTAAAATGTTTTCACCGCAGACAGGAATTCAACCTGCGACCTTCGTTATCTGTTCGGTTGACGCCAATACTAACTAGGCTACCGCGTTTTTATCTTAGCCTGCGAATGAAGCAAGTATATCTTAGCCACTAACGCGTGGCAGGGCTCCATCTACCGGGATAGCTTTGCAACTAATTCCTACACTAGATAGATTGATGTGCTGGCGATACTACCTGTATAAATTGATAAAATCTGCCTTAGATTTCCATCCGCTTTTACCTGCAAAGTTTAGTTCCAACGTGCACTAGTTTTCATAGCACCCGAGAGTGTGTAAGTGCACAGTGCACTTAGATGAAACCAGGTGTACGATTAAAAGTGCACGTTTTAAAGCACTCGCCACTTTCAGGTTTTAACGTTATATTGTTTAAAAGCTGTTGGGTAAGCAAAAGTGAGGACAAAGCCAAATACAATAAACGTAGATTCTTGAAAGGTTCCAACAGTTTTCATTTAGTATGGATTCACTATCTAAAAGCCGGTTCGCGTTAAAAATAAAGGTTTTATTTCTAAGGAAAGTTTGAAGTCCACGCGCGATCTGATAGCATCTAAATGTCATTAGTCATTACATTAATAAATATTGCCTTCGCTTTTGAATGACGGACTATTCTTATTACCACATAGATTTTGGTACCCAATTACCCGTCGTTCAAGGTAGGTATAACCTTTGTATTTTTTGTTACTTTTTGTAACCTATCTTTCTTCATGTAAGTAGATATGGTCCAAACAAAAATCCTGCATCCCAGCCCACAAACATACATTCCTAAAACCAGGCCAGGCCATATTTCCTTCCCCGGCGCTATATTTCCTAAAATCTTACCTCGAAAGCACTTTAAGTTGCTACCGTCATATATTTAATTCACGGGCCTAAAGTACGTCCCCATAAAAATCCGGCTCTGTGATACTGTGCAGATGAGCCAGCCAGGGGCGCACTCGGGGCATAATTTAATTGTATTAATGTCTGTTTTATTGCGAATCTCGCGTTTAGTGCCTCGATAATGGGCCGTAATGATTTTGCCAGTAATCTGGAATCTGGTGGCTGTTAATGGCTTATATTTTATGATATTCCGTTTTGTTTAGGACGTAATCGAATCTCAAGTCGGATACCTGTTTCGCAAGGAGATTCAATAAAGTTAAATTATAATATCAACTCTGGTATGTAAAATTATCGCGATGGCAAAAATTTTGATGTGCTGGACTCTTACGGTATCGAATTAATTTTACAAAAAATAAAAATAACAAGCACCTACCTACTAAGCATGTAGGTATGTAAGTAAGTATGTACCTAGGTACCTACCCAGTAAGTTTGTTATTGTTTCTAAAAATTACTTGACCTATTTTGATGACTTTTTGCTGATTTTCCAAGGCTCAAATTGCAACTAGAAAGTTGGACGTTCTGAATAAAGTCAAGCGGTACTTCACGCCTGAACAGCTTCTAACTCTTTATAAAGCTCAAGTCCGATCTTGCATGGAGTACTGCTGTCACCTTTGGGATGGCTCGGCTAAATACCAACTTGCTGCACTGGATTCGGTGGAACGCAGAGCCAAGAGATTAATAGGCGATAAAAAACTGGTGGCGACCAAGCTTCACAGCCTGGCTCACCGCCGCAAGGTTGCTTGCCTATTGGTCTTCTACAGATTGTACTTCGGAGAGTGTGCGCGTGAGCTGCATGAGCTCATACCACCGTCTCCTTTCTTCCATCGGACATCCAGACGCACGGCCGGCTACCATCCGTTCTTAGTTGATATACCCACATTACGCACTAAGCGCTTCAAATCATCTTTCATTATGCGCACGGCTAAAGAATGGAATTCCCTGCCTGCGTCTGTATTTCCGAGTGCATATAACCTGAATCTCTTTAAGTCTAGAGTGAATAGGCATCTTCTGGGCAAGCTCGCTCCACCGTAGATCCCATCTCTGCTCTAGGGTAAGATTGGGGTCAAGAGTAAGCCCATCATAGATAAAAAAAAAAAAAAAAAAAAAATTTTTACTTCGCGTCGCATACCTACCCATTGTTGCATATATTTCCAGTCCGATGTAAAACACCATGAAATGTTTTATCAGAATTGGTTTTTAGCTAAAAACTTGGATATTCCCGGGATCCATCTTGCCCCGGACCTGGTCCAATAACCCGGCGTTCCCGGGATTTACGTTTATCGCTTACCGGGATGCGTTCAATCACAACCGGGAACTTAATACTTAAACGGCGGATGTTTCACTGCCTATTCCGGCTGGTTATCGATTTTGTAGCACCGTGTAGCTAGGTGCAGTACTCTACTTAGTAGACTGTATTGCTTGGGAGAAACAAAAATAATATTTACTAGATATCCTACCTATATTTAAAAGCATCTTCTGAAAATCTAAGTCAATCTTATAAAATCATAAGAAATCATCAAAATAACTTTGATATGAACCCTGGGCTTATCGGATTGTTGGACGACTCGGTGTCCCACTCGAAAAGTAGAAGTCATCGTGGATAACCTTGATTTAGGTATTTCTATGAACTGAGCTCCAGTAGGTAGTCAACATTTGAAACGACCTTTTCTTAATCCATTTGAATCGTGTCATGTAATGTTTCGGTATTATTTTCGAGAGCAAGGAAACCTCAAATATTACCTACTTACCTTATAATCTTAAATTCTATCGACGGTTTGAAATCGGTTACGTACCTACCTATTACAGGTACTTATACCTAGTCAAAGATATTTAGGGAGGAACCACGTTAAACTTGATTTTCTTAAAATTTCTACTTATAAGAAACCCATACAAGCGAATTTCTTAAAAAGGTAGTTCAAGGTGCAACTGATACTACCTACAGACGACGTCTTTTAGCGTCTCTATAAAAATCTGTGAATGAGAGCATCAAGTCTAAATTATCCATAACTTGCTTTACGCACCCATAACCAGTTTACACTTATAGGTCTACATCTACGTTTTACGTCTGGAGATTTGGGTCGACGAAATGAAAAGCAAAATTACTTTTTACGGATCATACGATTTGGATTTACAAGAAAGATCAGAGAACGTTTAAGATCTGAATAGCATTATCAAAACCTCTGATTGATTCAATGGAAAACCAAAGTTTCCATCGGTTTCATTAGAAACCTGATAAATTTACAAAAAATTACAAACCATTCCATTAAAAACCAAGATTTCATTAAAAGAAATCCTTTTTCATAGTACCTACCGACTTAAGTCATCCAAATAGGCATGAAAAAAGTATGCGATTTTTTTGGGTACACTCGAATGATATTTTGATATTTTGGTCCGTAGCTTGGTGTCAGGTGCCTACTCTCCATTTACTATGAACGCAGATTTGATTCTTAAAGTCATACTTCAATCCTCACGTTCCAAAAAATATCACAAACGAAATCAAGAAAAACGTCAGAATCAGAAAGCTCAGCCACGTAAATCAAATTACATTTCATCGCTTGAAACGCAACTTCTCCTCCAATTTGTAAGATTCTACGATGAATCAATACTTAGGTAATCCACAAAGAAGATCCTTTCAACTCATTCAAGCCCTCGAAAACAATTAAGTATCCCCCCTAGCTAAGGTTGTGCTCATCGCTTCATAGGGATGTCCCTCAACAGTAAAATATTTCATAAAAACTCGATACCAAATAGGTAAAACGATTCTCGTTGCAAGTTCGAATCCGGTCTGCAGTTTGAAAGATATGTACTAAAAAAGTCCTGAAAAAGATTTCAATGAGTTGATGCGGGGTGAATTGCGCTCAGAGAGCTAGAAAATCTCTTCTTCGTGGAAATAACCACCCACGTTGTAGGTACAAAATGTTAATTTTCTGCTCACGAAGAAGTAATTCTCCTATGTAGCTATCCTATTCAAAATTCTTTAAAATAAGTAATTTTATCTACCTACGCTAGAACCTTTTGCTGCCATACCCTATTTGTAATTCCAAGAAATACCTATTCCCTACCATTTCCCAGTCTTGTGGCAGCCCTAGCTCCCCCCTCCGCAATAATTACGCTGTTAAGGGACGCGGCGGATAATTTTACGCACTTCCCCAAGTTCACGCGCAAATTTCCGTGCGCCTAAGCGCTTGTAATAAGTTCCCGTAATGCGCCTTCTGGCTGAGAGTTGGTCTTGTTGTTTGAAAAGTTGGATAAACACAAGCAATTTCATTTGTGGGTTGAAACCGCATATTGAATACATAATATAATGATCTGAGTTGGATGTTATTTATTCGCAAAAGTGCAAAGTAATAAACAATGATCTGATTTTTTTAGAAATGTATTCCACGCAAAACCTACAAAACTAATTAGCAAAGTAGTTCGTAATAATGAAACCAGTGACGTATTCAGAAATTTGGCGCCCCTTTTCGCGCACGTTTCAGCGCCCCCTAGCCAGGCCATAGTCTAAGGGTATTTTATTTTTGCACATACACATCCCTGTATACAGGGAGTAACGGAAAGGGTATTACAAGCCGAAAGAAGGTGAAGGTACTCATGAAACTGAACAACTTTCCCCATGGAACATGGGTCGAAATATGAAAAAAAAATTTGGTCCTCCCATAGTAAATTAGTCAGCTGATCGGCGATTTTGTATGGAAGGTCCAAATTTTTTTTTCATCTTTCTACCCATGTTCCATGGGGAAAGTTGTTCAGTTTCATGAGTACCTTCAACTCCTTCCGGCTTGTAATACCCTTTCTGTTACTCCCGGTATAAAGTCCTAAGAAAAATCTAGAGCTACAGAAATAGACGCACGTTAAAAAGGTTTTTCCGCAGTAAAGTTTCCTCACTCGTAAATCGCGTTCCACGATAATCCGCTCTGGGATTCTCCGTGTCTAAACCACACGCCTATAACTATAAAGCAAAACTAAGCTTCACTCAACGTATTCACGTCTCGTGGAAAGCGGGCGAAGCAAAAAAGAGGCCGACGAAAGCAAACATCACAATTTGCTCGCCCCACAAAGGAAACATCTTTCTCTTACGTACGGCAGTAAAAATCTGCGAGCGAAGTATCGCGAAGATGGAGAGAGCTAACGAGCGGGGCTCGCGGCGAATGCTCTGATTTCCAATTCAAAGGAAAATTGCGATCCATAACGTGGAACGGGTGGTGGGCGGCGGGGTGGGGTGCCCCCCTCCGGTTGCTACGCGACGTGGGGAGGAGCTCCTGCAATCACGGCCCAATGGCACGACGGATATAAATTGCTCTCGCGTCGCGACACTAATGCCAGAGCGAGAGGGTGGCGGGTGTTTGGTTGCCTCTCGCTTGCTCTAATGAAGTCGCCGTCGCCAGACCCCTTGATTGACGGACTCTCGCGGCCCTTTTTCGAAACGCTATAGAGATACCTGTATAGTTATAGGTGGTATCGTATCGATGCAGTGCCGTGCCGTGATTTGTGTAGGTAATTGCCTAGCGTCTCGTATTGGTCGCATTTTCCTTATGTACAATGCTGTGATTAGTTTATTTACATGTAATAGGTACAAGTACACCGATTAATTGTGATTAAACAGAAAATTAATCTTCTTATATTTTTAGACAGCGTTGGTGCATGTAGAGCAACATCTAAAACAAAAAATTTATAAAATAATATTTTGTAAATAAAACTGTAAATATTTCAAAGGGTGATCAACTCATGAAACAGTATCACTTTCCCCAAGAAACAAGAATAAAATGTGATAGAGATAATTTTGTTTCAGTGGTCCTAATTTTAATATTTTAATTTTTTAAAGAATTTTAGGTGTTATTTTTTATATTGCAAACATTTGCATTGATTATTCCGAGGAAGTCATGCTATGAAGGGGTACCTACCTGCCTACTTATACGGAAATGCGTAGACAGTGATAGGTCAACTGGGAGTGATTCCAATTCATATTCATGACGATGCGGGTTCGATCCCCGGCCTCGCATCCGAGGTTTACCATGTATTAGGTAGGTTCTGTAACTACCTACTTATGTGTCTTATGGATTTGTAGATTTGCAATTCAAGTAGTAGGTAGTCCTACCTACCTAGTACTACTACTTAACAATTTTAATAGAAGCCTAGAAAATATCTTGGTGTAAGTAATACCCAGACCCAAACATGCGGTTAATTTGAGCACTTTAATGGCATTTTTTTAAACAGCAATTAATTTTTATGGACCAATCCATCCTACATACACAATACAGCGACTTCTTCCAGTCAAAACGTTTTCATACAAACTCACACATAACCGTGCACTCTATCCACGTCGCGTCTAAATCGGAACAGCCGTCTTCTCGAATCAATATCTCTGTCTCCCTAGTATTAAACTTTATGAGTATCCTGATTCCAACGACGAAGGAATTTAATATCGCACTTTGCTGCTGTTATTAAACACGTATTATATCACTGCAGTCTCTTGGATATTGTTTGTGAGTGGTTCGTCATAGAAAAGATAAATGAGGATGTCTATGAAGAAAAATGTAACAAAAATGGTAGGTAATCAATGATTTCATGTTTCAAAAAGTTACAGTTTTTCGTAAAATTACCTAAAAGACAAAAAAATATACAGGCAAAAATCACTATTTAATGAGCTACAACGCCATCTAACCCGTTTCTATCCGTCCACCAGTTTTGATTCTGACTAGAAAGCCTTTCAAAATCAGAACTTCTAGAGCATTTTCCGTAGAGCTATAAATTTAGTGTGAGTCCAGCAGCGCGGGTGCGAGTTGAATCCGTAATGCGGCCCGCACTGATTACGCAGCCGAGTATTATACAGGGCCAGTGGTCAGGGTTCACCAACTCTGCTAAAGATAGGGCAGCCTGTGGAACTAATGGAGTCTCTACTTAGTACTTATCATAATAATAGAGTTATTTGACTTGACTCCATCCAGCTGTAAAAAGATCATGATCTCCCAGAAAAACGCGTTAGAATTTTTGCTGCTTGTTTTTCTGCTTACACATTTCTGATTGCGCCACAAAACCTTGAAAAACGTTTGTCCGAATATTGTAAGAAAACGTGATGCTGTAGGAATGTATTCTATTGTAAGTACGTACGTGCGGATCGATACGTCGGATAGCGAAGCACGGATTATTTCCGGTCGGATCAGACTGACCCGGTCAAGTTTTGATGTAGAGTTCCCAAAACGGGCCTGAAGACTGTTTCGAGTCTTAACAAATTGCTAAAGTTATTTCCATCCACGCCTTAGGCATATCCAGAACTGTTTGTGGGATAAATGTATCGTCCAAATAAGTATCTCTACATATTCGTGAACACTGTCGTAGTAATAATTTTTGCAAAGTGTTTGTTTTTACACACTTACACGTAAACTCAAAATCTTTCTGATATTCACATAAAATTGGCCTGAAAGTCTAATCATTGTTACTCTTTTGTTCTCAGGAGAGAAGCCGCACAAATGCCAAGTTTGCGGCAAAGCATTCAGCCAGAGCTCTAACCTGATCACCCACTCCCGCAAGCACACAGGCTTCAAGCCCTTCGCCTGCGACCTGTGCGGCCGAGCATTCCAGAGGAAGGTGGACCTGCGAAGACATCGGGAGACCCAACATGCAGACCTGAGGCCGCCGCAGCCGCATCTTCAGCCGCCGCATACAGATGTCCACAGCATGCACGCTCAGGATATGCATGTGCCTGACAGGAGAATAGGTAAGCAAATGATTCTAAGAAAATATCACCAATTTTTTCAGCGGGTCTCTGAGGTTTTGTTTTACAAGCCATGAGCGATGCTTTTACAATCACAAGTCTTTTTATAAATTAAAATTGTTATTTTCTTTTTGATCATAATGATATAAACAGCAGTGGCGTTTCTATTTAGAGATTGGCGCCACCCGGAGCACAAAGCTACCATATTTTACTGAATTAAGTGGCCTATATCTACTATTTTACTTTGATATTCCTTCAACATATTTTCTTTTAATAATAATTGTCAATAATCTCATCTCATGAATATAATGATCACATAAGATAATCACATAATTAGAGAAAAATCTGAGAAATAGTGGTACCAATAGTCGATACCGATACAAATAGTTCAATGTCTGACAAGATTATTGTTTTTCCCCAGACCTGTGCGCCCCGCACGACATGCGCCCCCAGCACCCGGACTTCAGGTCCCACATGAGCAGCGCGGTGCCCCCTCTCCAGCCGCTGCCCTCCTGAAGCTCGACCGCCTTTGCGCCCTCCACTTGGCGTTGAGGCTTGTAGCATACGAGGACTTATTGTTGTCAATATCATGTACAGTGATTGTTGTTATAAGTATGTGTAACTGTTGTTGTAAATTACAATTGTAAATGTGAAAGATCTTTTTACACTAAGCTTACTGTACTTTTAATCTAAGACAAATTCGTTTGCTTAGAACGTCACCAACGTTATTAACGCTGAAATAACCTTCAAAAGTCAAACTTTTAAAGATAAAATCAACTTCATAAAATTATTCTTAAATGACAACTTATTTTTAAATTAAGACCAAAGATAAATTATTTTATGTTTCTGAAAATTGTTTTGATTAAAATAAATATTTCAATCTTTAGATTTTTCCAAATGTGAGTTTTGTGATCTCAAGAAAAGACAACATGTGTCTATGTTTGAAAGAAACCAGTGATATACATTTGTTTAAAATATTTTAATTATTTTTAAGTTACTTTATGTCTAGGTTTTGACCAAAACAACAATTCCAATTATAATCCCACCTTGTAGCAGTTACATTCCTTTATATTACTTATATATTATGTACTTCGGTATTTTTTAAAATTAAATTTACTTATTTTCATTCGAGCACATCATACCTACCAAAAATCATTAGTTGTTAATACAATAATGTAAATATAAAAGGTCATATCATATCATTATTAGCTATGTAAAGTACCTACGCATAAGTGCACAATGTCTAAAGAAATAATAAAAACATTTATCTGCATAAGAAGTGAAATCCGTTATGCCAAAACAATAGGAGAATGTAAATAAAAAAAACACGCCTAGTTTTTTGTAAATAGATTTTGTAATAAACTTATCTTACACACAATCTAAATTTGCTTAACAAAAACCTATTACGTTATAAAAATGCTATAGCAAATAGCTAGCCTTGAGTTTTAAATAAAATCACATAATAGCCCGATCGCCTAGATTGTACGTATAGAAAAGTAAGACTATCAAAGTTAAGATTCCAAATACCTGAATTGTTTAGTTAAGAAATTTTATATCATTCATTATATAAACATCTATTTTTGTTGAATTGTATAAGAATATTTTTTCTGTCTTTATTTGGCTTCATTGTAAATATTGTACAAAAATTAGTTTTTAATAAATGTAACAAATCCAAAGAGAAAACGTGCAATCAATCACTAAATGGTCATAATATTAACGTTATTATTATAAAATTATCACTTCAATAAAAGATAATGTGAAAAATTAATAATGATTGTTTTACTAAAACCCTTCAACTCTCTCAGCACAGCATCAAGCTTATTTGTAGTGGGTATTCTACGCTTCTTCAGTTTGAATTCAAATCTATACCTCGATGACATAATAAACACTAATAAGTAGGTACTCGGTAGTCAAAAGACTACTTAAAATATATTATGCTGAAATACAGATATTAAGTTGAGAAGGTAAGTATAATAGATTAAAATAGAATAGAAAAACTTATTTAGCTTAGTAAAAAAAGGGAAAATTACAGTATGATGACAGCATAAAAAATTTACTGGAAGATAATTACAGAAGTAAAAATATTTCATGCAAAATCTCGATTAGAATAGAAGAACCAAACCTTAACTTATTATGTAGGTTTACGCGACTTACTTGTTAATTAGTTTGTAGAAGGTGTAGGTGTGTGGTTAACTTATTAGTTCAATCAAACAAATTAGGTACGTTTCAAACATAAGTATGACGTAACAATAGTTTACAGTACAGTGCCTAAATAATATACGTAGTAATTAATAAAAAAGAAAACACTAATGTAAAAACTAGCGTAGCCAGCGCCTAAGCCAACAACCATTCCTACCCTATAATCTGCTTGATGATTGATTTCCAGTAGTTTACCTCGAATAGGCTATTAGGTTAATGATCAATCGATCATAGCATTGCAAACAATCCTCATATTGAACAAACAATCATCCAATCAGGTAGCTATATCGGTTAATTGGATTATTCGAAATAATATCCACTCCCTGCGATTTCACCTGCGATAAAATAAGGGTGCGTCGTGTGGTGCCGGTTCCGAAACGCGTCATCTGTTTCTACCGGTTGTGATAACAGTGTCTAACTAATAGATGCACCTAGGCTGCTAGATGGATTGAAATCGACAGCAGCGTTTTTGGTGAATACAACATCTTGTACTGGATTTATGCCAACCCGCTAGTCAACCGTAGGTACTATGATGGCCTACCACTTTTATCATTAAAACAACTGTAACTATAAGGACTGAATTACATTTTGAACGCAAGCATTTATACAAGAGAAACCGCGACATGCATCTGCGGAAGTTAAAAAAATAATAAAGAGAGCTTCCTTGACTTGTCCCGCTGACGCGGCAAGCGATTCAAATTTAGAAAGTATAAGGTGCCAGGCTCTTGAAAGAGGCTGGACCTTACAGTACCTAGACTCTTGAGTTCTTTTCACTCTTCTTTCTGTATAGGGTTCCGTCTGTGTCCGGTCTGTGCATTGAGTCGTTATAATGAACACTTGCATATTCAGATGTTAGAGTGACTGAAATATCATAGTCTCTGTTTTACGTAAAAACGTGAAGACCTTTTCTTGTTGGTTTTATAAGTAAATACCTACTCTACGTAACCTAAGCCTTCCATTAACGTTCATTCCTCTTGCTGATTTCAAGAAAGCGGTGTTTTAGCTAAAATTAATTTTGTCACTTCTCAATGTAAGATGAGACGTCACTCCACTCCTTGCCTTAAATCGCATTGTATCCGGTTTCCTCTGTAATGGAGGAATCAAATTAAGATCCATTACAATTTCTGAATTTATTAATGTCGTTGTGGATGAAAACACTTAAAAGCTTGGTTTTCACTTGGTAATCCCTGTATTCAAGTAGATCAGGTTTCGTTTCGTTATTTGCATTTTCCTTAAAAAATTAGAATATCATATCTTGGTAGAAAAAATATAGAATGTCTAATGCGGGTATAAAATCCCTAAAAAAGTGTCGAATAACGTTTGGACCAAGAGATAGACAATTAAATAAACCATGTGTCATGTTACGGTCCATCTTGACCGGCTGAAGAAGTGGCTAAATATAAATTGATTTGTGCTATTCTAACTTAAATATACAGAGACCTAGCCAAAATCTTCCAAATAACAAAGAAGGTAACAACTCCTAAACAAAACCGAAACTAAATTAACAATTTGACCTTCTTCTCAAGGATTTTGTCCAAAAACCCTGCACGGACAAAAAATCCTGCATCAAATATTCAGAGAGCCCTGCTTGATTACGACGTACATAGAAACGGACAGAACAATGTTAGATTTAGACCAGGGCCCGTCTCTAGGGCCGGCGGACGCTAAACGCCTGTTAGCACGCAGTCGGGACCCCGCGTATTGTTGGACGAGGGCGGATTTAGAAAAACGGTTCATAAAGCCACGACTCTTCCACAGAGAGGGTAAGATCTACTCCTTCATGTTTCAAACCAACGATTGCTTTTCTGAAATTAAAGCAAACTGGACGACGGGGACCGTAACGTTACCGCAAGGTATAACAAAGGCGTATTTTGTGTATGCACCTATGTAGGTAGGTATGTCTGGGGATATTTATCCTTTTTCTTCATCGTATCAGTAGACGACAGCACTGAACCTATTACTGTGCTACATAGGTACCTACACTACATCAGATACGTAGACTAAAATATACCTAAAAGTAAGAGCACCTGTGTCAATACGCTAAACTCACATAATGGGTACCCTTAAACAATGAATTATGTATTGCTTGTGATTTTAAAATCTGATACATATTTCATCCGGTTCCATGGTGTAATGGTTAGCACTCTGGACTTTGAATCCAGCGATCCGAGTTCAAATCTCGGTGGAACCTGACTTTTTGATACATCCCCAGTAAAATGTGTTACCTGTTTAAAATGTAGATTGAAATTTTACTAGTGTAGTGAGTGACCGATAATTCGGACTTTTTGGTAACGGTCAGTAATAAAATTTCACCCGATACCTATAGGTACCGTTAAAAAATTAAAAGAAAAAGAAAATCTTTTTTTATTCTTGTACCTAAATTCGTCCCTGGCTTGGTCAAAATCGCCACTCATTTATTATTGAAGAAGATCCACGTGCGTCTCCAACGCAATCAGTATTGTGAATAATAGATGCGCAGCCGCCCCCTTGCCCGATGATTGCGCCCCGCGAGATTGCTAGAAGATTTCCCGAATACGGCTCTGGTGGATTTCCTTGTCATTATTGTTACGACCAGTTGATTTTAGTATGTTTTTTCTTTTTGTTTTACGTACAGTGTAAATAATTTTTATTTATGAAGGCACAAAATTTTTTTATTTGATGTTACCAGGGGCCTAAAGTCTATTCTGCTAAATGAAAATCGGTTCAGCTGAGTGTCGATGGCATGTCAGTTGGATGGTTTTGGTAGCTTCGTATTCTGCTAACAGTTTCTACATAGTACTTATGGTAAATTACAATGGCAATAGAATGACGATCATGAGTGTCGCTGGCATTACAATATGGCAAAAAATTAGCAGACTTGGAGCCCGGTGCTGTACCTATCTAGATAGGTAGGTACCTCTAGTTCTTTATAAAAGAATGAGGCTAATTTATTGTTATTGTAGGTACTTCCTGCTATATCTACCTTAGTATAATGAATGAATGTATAGACACCTGTAGTCATCTCTCTACCTTTTAATCGTGCTGGCTTATCGGCGGCGTCTTGGGTAGGCAAGTAGATATAGGCAATGATATTTATTTATATGGTACTTATAGATTTTGCAAGTTCTCTAAAAGTGTTATATTTAATTTATAAATTATTTGATTGAAACTTCTTTTACAGTATTATATGAAAAATCGTATGGATTTGACGTGGGTGTGAACCTATATAATATTATAGGAAAGTGATTTTCTTACAAAAAGTTGGTAATATAAAAAATAAAGGTAAAATTCGTATAGATTTGACGGATATACCTATTTTAGTATTAAAGGTAAGTGATATATGCATGTACGCTAAGTAACTAAGTATCATACTCGATACCTACCTGTTTAAATTAAAATTAAAAAAATAGTTTCTAAGCTAAAGTCTAGAACTAGTTAAAGTAAATATCGCTGGCTTCGGGCTCCAGTAATGTAGGTCATAGAAATATTTTATACCTAATGTTTTTTTTCCTGAGCCCTCAGCAGAAATTAGGCCGGTACCGTACAAGTAATTTCTCAGTAGGTATCTATAGTGTTCTCAAGTTATTATACTTAATATTACTACCTACCATTTACTTAGAGCATGATTTCGCTCCGCCGGATCGGAGTCACCTTTCACCAGAGCGTCTGCTGAGTGGTGACCCCAATTCGTGACTAGAACGCGCGTCATAAGGTTCGATGCTCGGATAGTGAAAGCAATTTCGCACACACATCACATCGGTTCCATGGTGTAATGGTTAGCACTCTGGACTTTGAATCCAGCGATCCGAGTTCAAATCTCGGTGGAACCTGATCTTTTGGAACTTGAATATTATTTGTTACGTCATAAAAAATGTGTAATTTGTTGCGTAATTGCTGATTAATGAGATTAATGTAGATGTTTTTAATTATGACTTGTTGTGATTGAAAACATTGTGATAGCCATTATCAAAATACCCACCTAAATAATGTAGGTATTATTAATCAATCGCATATAATTTAAGAATTTATGATGGCGGATCAATATAAAAATGGCAATTACGAGTATAGACGAAGTCAGATAGTGAAAATCTAGAGGTCGGAATAATTTCGGAAAATTCAGCCGCGGAATTTTCAATTTTCAAAAGATATACCTACATAAATGCAGTAAAATTTTACTAGATAAAGAAAAATCAGAACCGGCTGGTGATAAGACTTAACTTTCTTCAAGGCACATAGGGGAAATATGAAAAAAGGGACTTCCCATAGCTCAAATCAGCTGATCGGCAATTTTGTATGGGGGTCTTTGTTTCTTATCCCCAGCTGGTGCTTCGTTATCGCTATCGGTGACTAGTGAATTTTCACCCAGTACCTAAGTATACCTACCTACTTCCACTACTTACTTATTTTATTGTATTTTGTGCCTACGATCGGATATTCCGCTACTAAATTTTATACAAGTGTGTCTCGCCACTTAAACAAAACCTTCGATACATACAAGCTGTGTCAAAAGGAACTGATGTTATTTTGAACGAAATAAGAATTCTATCATAGTGCACTGTTTCGTATAGTCCTAGCGGTAGTTCAAAACATGCTGCACCTGAGAGAAGAGTTCTGAAATTTGGTACACTTAATCTTTAGGGTAAATGAATCGATTTGACCCGTAGTACACAATTTTAAAAAAATCCTATGAGGAGTAATGACGTCATCTTTTTTTGTATGGGAAAAAAAAATTTTTTTGTTCCAGAACCTATCGTGTGTGGTATCAAATGAAAGGCCTTGCTAAGCCGATTCTAAAAATATATGACATTATTATATTTAAGTCACTTGTATAAAATTAAATAGGAAATAATTCTCGAAACATGCCACGTTTGGGCTTCTCCAGGTATGATACGGTTGAATCATTACTTATGAAATATACGTAATATAATGTGTAATATCCTCATCTCTAACCTCATGAAAGGTACTACGGATTTTTTGTCTTTAAGTAATTTTTTTTGAATTATAAAGTTACTGAAATTTATGAAAACACACTTAGTTGAAATTTGGCATCGAAAGTTCAATTTTGGACACCGAGAATAATAAAAATATAGCCAGATGAAATTCCAATCGTATTATTATGTACATCACATCATATTCGTTTTGAAAAAAGAATGTTATGTGCTTCGGAGGGCACGGTTAACCGTCGGCCCCATAGTAGTCGCTCTCTATGAATAATAAGACGGCGGCGGTCCGTCAGGGTCGTCAGTTAGGGGCTGAATAGTAACCATGGTTCATCGGGTCGTTCGTAGACTCGGTGTGTCACTTTTCAGAACAAGATTTATTAATTATAGGATGATAAATACAAATGCGAGAGAAGTTTTCGATTGATGGTTATAGTGATCATTTCTATATACACACATTAAACACACACCGGCAAAATTAACGGAATCTATACATAATAATAAAGTTGTACCTAGAGGGTCGAAAGCCTGTACATAAAAGATATTGGAAAATAAATTGTCAGCAAATTCTTGAAATTGATAACAAAACACGTTTTAAAAGTATTTACATATTTTTTCCGTTTAGATGTTTGTATGTCTGTGATGTTTCTTTTAAAAAAAGGCTGAAAGCGCACTTTCTATCACAACTGTAAGTAATTATGTGTGTGTATTATCTAAAACTCCTCTTTCTTGTTGTCATATTATATTATATTATTTATTTATAATATGTATTAGTATATCTTATTTTATAATATCTGTGTATTTGTATATTTTAGTTAGTAGGTAATTTAGTATTTATACTCTTTATAAATAATTTATTTTATGTAAGCACATACTTTATTGTATTTTCAAGTTCCCGCAGTTTTTCTCCTCTTTCATCTCCATTGGGTTGGCTGGAAGAGATTTCTTATAGAAATAAGCTCGCCCTTGTAACTAATTTTAAGTTTTTCACCGATTGTTATTATGTTTGCAATAAAGAATTCATATATTATGTGACAGCATCCTGAAAAACTACTGAACGGATTTTGATAAAATTTGGTACAAAGATTGCTATCGCATTGAAAAAGGTAAAGGCAACTTTTTTTCTCCACTTGAGGGACTGGAGTACCTGATGTGTACCACTAGAAGCACAACCACGAGCCCAGCTAAACAATGGGAGATACATTTATGGCACCAAAGCAAGAATTGTTTAGCATCATGGAATGCTTCTGCTGGCAAACATAGATCAAAGGTTTGGAGAACCTTATGTTGACACATATTATTTAGTCCCAAAGCAAAAATTGTTTAACGCAATGGGAAGGTTTGGAGAACTACAGGAGATACATATACGGCCCCGAAGCAAAAATAATTCAGCTTGATTGGGCACTCCTGCTAGCAATTAGAAATCAGAAGTTTTGAAAACCTGATGTAGACCATCAGGTGTACCAAAAATAGCCCAGCTTAAATAGGTACATGAGATATACATATGACCTCAAGAAAAAGAATATTTAGCATGGCGTGACATTTCTGCTGGCAAATAGCTAATGAAGGTGATGGATATAGTCCTAGCGGTAGTTCAAAACATGCTGCACCTGAGAGAAGAGTTCTGAAATTTGGTACACTTTATCTTTAGGGTAAATGAATCGATTTGACCCGTAGTACACAATTAAAAAAAATCCTATGAGGAGTAATGACGTCATCTTTTTTTTTGTATGGGAAAAAAAAAATTGTTCCAAAACCTATCGTGTGTGGTATCAAATAAAAGGCCTTGCTAAGCCGATTCTAAAAATATATCACATTATTAAATTTAACTCACTTGTATAAAATTAAACAGGAAATAATTCTCGAAACATGCCATGTTTGGGCTTCTCCAGTTATGATACGGTTGAATCATTACTTATGAAATATACGTAATATAATGTGTAATATCCTCATCTCTAACCTCAAGAAAGGTACTACGGATTTATTGTCTTTAAGTATTTTTTTTGAATTTTAAAGTTACAGAAATTTATGGCCGTGTGATGCCGGCTTAGAATAGCATCACCCCATTTCTTTCCTGTGGGTGTCGTAAGAAGCGACTGAAGGACTCGAGGGTATCATGTGTATTGCAATTTTAGGCGACAGGCTGACAACCTGTCACTATAGCGATACACGACAATAGCTAAAACGGCCCTCAAATATGTGTCAGACGTGGCGATAACGACCGTACTTTTACGGTCGTTGACGCTCTGCCTACCCCGCAAGGGATAAAGGCGTGATGTATGTATGTATGTATGTATGAAATTTATGAAAACACACTTAGTTAAATTTGGCATCAAAAGTTCAATTTTGGACACCGAGAATGATAAAAATATAGCCAGATGAGATTACAATCATATTATTATGTACATCACATCATATTCATTTTGCAAAATGAATGTTATGCGCTTCGGAGGGCACGGTTAACCGTCGGCCCCATAGCAGTCGCTCTCTACGAATAATAAGACGGCGGCGGTCCGTCAGGGTCGTCAGTTAGGGGCTGAATAGTAACCATGGTTCATCGGGTCGTTCGTAGACTCGGTGTCCCACTTTTCAAAACAAGATTTATTAATTATAGGACGATAAATACAAATGCGAGAGAAGTTTTCGATTGATGGTTATAGTGATCATTATACACACACCGGTAAAATTAACGGAATCTATACATAAAAATAAAGTTGTAGATGGTCGAAAGCCTGTACATAAAAGATATTGGAAAATAAATTGTCAGCGAATTCTTGAAATTGATAACAAAACACGTTTCAAAAGTTTTTACATATTTTTTCCGTTTAGATGTTTGTATGTGACAGCATCCTGAAAAACTACTGAACGGATTTTGATAAAATTTGGTACAAAGATTGCTTTTGCATTGAAGAAGGTAAAGGGTACTTTTCTTCTCCACTTGAGGGACTGGAGTACCTGATGTGTACCACTAAAAGCACAACCACGAGCCCAGCTAAACAATGGGAAATAAATTTATGGCACGAAAGCAAGAATTGTTTAGCATCATGGAATGCTTCTGCTGGCAAACATAGATCGAAGGTTTGGAGAACCTTATGTGGACCACCAGGTGCACCTTCAAGAGCCCAGCTAAACTACAGGAGACACAATATAGTTCCAAAGCAAAAATTGTTTAGCGCGATGGGGCGTGTCTGCTGGAAAATATAAATCGAGGGTTTGGAGAACTACAGGAGATACATATACTGCCCCGAAGCAAAAATAATTCAGCTTGATTGGGCCCTCCTGCTAGCAATTAGAAATCAAAGGTTTTGAAAACTTGTTGTAGATCATCAGGTGTACCAAAAATAGCCCAGCTTAAATAGGTACATGAGATATACATATGGCCTCAAGGAAAAGAATATTTAGCATGGCGGGACATTTCTGTTGGCAAATAGCTAATGAAGGTGATGGATACCCTGGGAATAAATGTAAGGATGCTGGTGTGGGAATAATGTATGTATAGACAAATGAAAATTATAAAGATGAACCAAAACTCCTCTCGCATCTGTATTTATCATCTTATAATTAATAAATCTTGTTCTGTCAAGTGGGACACTGAGTCTACGAACGACCCGATGAACCATGGTTACTATTTGGCCCCTATCTATCGACCCTGACCGACGGCCGCCGTCTAATTATTCATAGAGAGCGACTGCGATGGGGCCGAGGGTTAACCGTGGCCTCCGAAGCACATAACATGTTATTCTTGCAAAACGAATATGATGTATACATATAATTAAAATCTCATCTGGCTTTATTTTTATCATTCTCGGTGACCAAAATTGAACTTTCGATGCCAAGTTTACACTAAGTGTGTTTTCATAAATTTCTGTAACTTTAAAATTAAAAAAAAAAACTTAAAGACAAAAAATCCGTAGTACCTTTCTTGAGGTTAGAGATGAGGATATTACACATTATATTACGGATATTTCATAAGTAATGATTCAACCGTATCATACCTGGAGAAGCCCAAACGTGGCATGTTTCGAGAATTATTACCTATTTAATTTTGTACAAGTGACTTAAATATAATAATGTCATATATTTTTAGAATCGGCTTAGCGAGGCCTTTCATTTGATACCACACACGATAGGTTTTGGAACAAAATTTTTTTTTTCCCATACAAAAAAAAGATGACGTCATTACTCCTCATAGGATTTTTTTAAAATTGTGTACTACGGGTCAAATCGATTCATTTACCCTAAAGATAAAGTGTACCAAATTTCAGAACTCTTCTCTCAGGTGCAGCATGTTCCATACATTCGGCCAGCGAGCCGCTAAGGCTAATACTCTGGGAATAAATGTAAGGATGCTGGTGTGGAAATAAAGTGTGTATAGACAAATGAAAATTATAAAGATGAACCAAAACTCCTCTCGCATCTGTATTTATCATCTTATAATTAATAAATCTTGTTCTGTCAAGTGGGACACTGAGTCTACGAACGACCCGATGAACCAAGGTTACTATTCGGCCCCTAACTATCGTCCCTGACCGACCGCCGCCGTCTAATTATTCATAGAGAGCGACTACGATGGGGCCGAGGGTTAACCGTGGCCTCCGAAGCACATAACATGTTTTTTTGCAAAACAAATATGATGTACATATGATTAAAATCTCATCTGGCTTTATTTTTATCATCCTCGGTGACCAAAATTGAACTTTTGATGCCAAGTTTCAACTAAGTGTGTTTTCATAAATTTCTGTAACTTTAAAAATCAAAAAAAATTACTTAAAGACAAAAAATCCGTAGTACCTTTCTTGAGGTTAGAGATGAGGATATTACACATTATATTACGTATATTTCATAAGTAATGATTCAACCGTATCATACCTGGAGAAGCCCAAACGTGGCATGTTTCGAGAATTATTTCCTATTTAATTTTATACAAGTGACTTAAATATAATAATGTCATATATTTATAGAATCGGCTTAGCAAGGCCTTTCATTTGATAACACACACAATAGGTTTTGGAAAAAAAAAAAATTTTTCGCATACAAAAAAAAGATGACGTCATTACTCCTCATAGGATTTTTTTAAATTTGTGTACTACGGGTCAAATCGATTCATTTACCCTAAAGATTAAGTGTACCAAATTTCAGAACTCTTCTCTCAGGTGCAGCATGTTCCATACATTCGGCCAGCGAGCCGCTAAGGCTAGTATTGACTCTGAACTGTTCAATCGTTTCTGTACCTTATGCTGACGACATACAGTCGAGCTTCAAACATATCTGGTGACAAAAGCAGGTGCGATAGGACTGCGGTGGTGACATGGTACAATTTGAATAAATTTGATCGCACTCTGCCGTTTGTACACAGTACACAAAAGATGCAGTAGGTACGCCATAATTTCCTACTCTATTACCAGCTACAACTTACAGCACTCTGCTGCTCAAGGTCGACTATAATCACAGACAAAAATAGACAGATGACTACTTATCTGCCCCCTTTTAGGGATATAGGTCATGGGCAAGCTCAATACAAAGATATTGAATTTAATGATGCTTTTTATGATCGATTTTGGTCTTGGCAACCACTTCAACTCCTAATCAGAAGCGTCGGAAGTTCTTCATGTGTTACGTTATGCGTTAAGTGAACCTCATAATATATCTTCAGAAGAAAAAGAATGCATGCAAAAACAACCACAGATCTACAGTTAGCAAGCAATGCCGCTTGTGAAAATATCTAAATACATGTCCAAAACGGCGTGCTTTATTGTCTTTCGCTTGTATTATAAAGACGTGGGTGGAGAGGCAGGTACCTACTTATAATATGATACTTACTAGCTCCCTACCAAAAAAATATTAAATTCACTTGTAGGTTTAGACAACGGGTAAGTACTTGCTCCCCATCAGTACCATCCACTTAGTTTTATTTCATTTTATAATATTTGCATTGTATTAATATATTTTACTGTAGTATTAAGTATTCATTGTTTTGTATTGATATGGGTTATTGCCTGAAATAAATGTCTATTATTATTATTAAATACGTAATCTTAATTTTGAGGTTAAGACAATGTACTGTGTCTTACTCCTACTGTGGTTTTAGGGTAGAGATGCTGTGGTAAAGGGGTATCGGAAAGTGATATTCGGGATGATGAAATTGAACACGACTTGCGGATTATCAAGCCTTCCATTTGAATCGACTTTATTGTTTCGAATCAACTTTTAGTGGGGAAAGGTTTCGATGGAGATTGGGACGTGAAAAAAAAATATAGAGCAGGAAGTAGAGGCAGAACTTTATGTGCAATTTTTGGGTAAAAAAAATACATAAGTTCGTAAAATATTCAAATTCGATTATAAATAGCTCTTAGCTTAAATACATTTTATATTCGTAGCCAAGGTATAAGTAACTATCAGCATCAACTGCGACTTTTTAAATTTCAATCGGATAATCGAAAAGGTTGTGATTTCGAGGTGCTACTTGAAAACTGTAGTAGAAAGTTTGGCAAGTGATTTCTTAAAAAACAATGTGCATCAATCAATCATCATCACAGAGATACCTATAGGTAGGTACTCTCGTCGGTAGAGCAATTCCCATTCATTTGCATTACGTGATTTTACCTCTCGATGCGACACGAGATTAGTCTTCTCTTTGTGTGATTGAACAATAAACATCCAAAACTGCGTTGTTCTTCAAAACACCTGTTTAACTTTTTATAGTTGGTTGTAAACTTGATACAAATCGGTGAATAAGTATAAATTAAATACTTAATGCCAAGGTTCCATGGTGTAATGGTTAGCACTCTGGACTTTGAATCCAGCGATCCGAGTTCAAATCTCGGTGGAACCTAATCTTTTTCCCTTGCTGGTTTATATTAATTAGCTTCAGTAAAGCACAACAGAATAAATGCTGGAAACATTGCACCTGGCTTGAAAACGCTGACGCCTATCGACCTATTCTAAAGCTAGCACTTCTACCTACTTAGCCAGGTACCTATACAGATTTCGTATGCAATACCTATGTGTCGCTTAATTCGAATACCTACTTCTTTGAATGCTCAAAACAGTTCACATGTTCGAATAGTACACGAGTTTTGGGGACGACATTATGCGACGTATCGACAGAATTTCCCTCGAAAGCCTTAACAAATCAACTTACACACGGATCTTGTACATTTAAAAACCCTGTCACGGTATCAGAAGCAGTATCTTGGGAGGGCGCCTCACCAACATACATTTTCACTTCACCATGGCGCCACTGTCGCAGAAATTGCTCAAATTTGCAAAGAGAATTTGTAGTTCCAAGTTTTGCCGTTGACTAGGCGAGTTGGTAAAAGAATTTACATAAAGATGGAGAGGTGCCTGAGTTTGAGTCGCATTGGAATCGAGTTAGGGGGTGGAGACAGTTTCAAACTAAGCGACAGTTGAGACGTCGAATCCGTTTAGAGTTTTCGGGAGTTTCAAAGGCGGGTAGTGATGGGATGCAACACATCGATAGCGCGGCTTTACAGATAGTCTGATTAAATCTGTTCAACCTTGGACACCAAACTACACGACTCTCTTCATTTTTCCAAACACGGGAACTCATACTCACTACTAGGAAATCATAACCATCGGCATTAAGGATAAGGTACAACGCGAAGGGGATATACCTACTGAAATGTGCCTTAACCATTGCCTGCACCATGATAAGTCAAATCATAATCATGAAAGTGATAGGAATATGTTCCGTACTTAAGTGCGGAAGAAGCTATTCTACTACTTTCACCAAGATGGACTTCCGCAAAGTAACGCCTGATACTATTTAGTTACTTAAAATCACAATCAAAACAGACAATAAATGAGAGTTTATCAAACAAAGGATTTTAAACCCGATTTAGTGAATTAGCATCACCTTTTGAATTAAGCCTTACATGAAATTATGATTTTATCGACTTTAAAATAAAAACGACAACACAAGTCACTTTTTATCGACATTTGACCCCCGCACTAGCTGCCAGCGTCCAAGTTGCGTATTGAGTTACCTACAGAACCCAATCGCCTCCGAAGCCATTACGGCATCGTCGTGGTAATCTTGATATTTACATAATAGCACTCTTGGAGGGACTTCAGTTGCTCTTTGCTTCAGAAGGTACCTACAGTCTACTGCCTACACCTTAGCAGGTATACCATAACAGCCACAACAGTCCACTCCTGGATAAGGGTCTCTCTCTATCGGGGGGTTTTGCCATACTCACCAGTAGGATAGGTGAGGGCAGTGATAAATGTTGCATTTCCTAGATCATTATTTTAACGACACCCAAGCCCACGAGTAACTTTAAAAGTTGCTGACCTTTCAATTTTCCTTTTAATTACTGCTGAATACAATGTTAAAGAATATCAAATCAACATTGTGCAAATTTCTCCCAGACTAAGGTGTCTTTATACCACTTCGAGCATAGCTTTCGATTTCCAACCTTTTTCCACGATTATCAATAGCTGCAAGGTTTTTTATTAAGAAAACTGGCCGATGCCGTAAAATTCAGAAGAAAAAATATGTAAACGAGTATTTCTCCGGACCATGCAAATTCACGTGATTTCTCTGGCGAATTTGAATTTTGAGTTAATTGAAATAATACCAATGGATATTGAAAACATATCTCAAAAGATAAAAAATTATACCTTTGGCCCTCGTTTCTCACTTATAGTTCCAGAGAAAAACAAGTGTAAAAAAATCTCGCCAGAGAAATCAATCAAATAGGACAGAGAAATCAAACTCTTAACTTTAATTTCGTTATTTTTATCATTTTTACTAATGTCAGTCATTATTTACCGTGGCTGTTGTCTGCTCGCAGGCTTGCCACAGACCTAGCCACCGGGCAGGCTAGCGTGGCTGTTGCCTGCTTGAAGCGCTGCGAGTAGAAGCGGCTACAGACCTAGCCAAGTAGCAGGCTAGCGTGTCTGTTGACTGCTCGCAGCGCTGTGAGCAGAAGCGGCCACAGACCTAGCCACCGGGCAGGCTAGGGTAGATGTTGTCTGCTCGCAGCGCTGTGAGCAGAAGCGGCAACAGACCTAGCCACCGGGCAGGCTAGCGTGGCTGTTGTCTGCTCGCAGCGCTGCGAGTAGAAGCAGCCACAGACCTAGCCACCGAGCAGGCTAGCGTGGCTGTTGTCTGTTTGCAGGCTCGCCACAGACCTAGCCACCGGGCAGGCTAGCGTTGCTGTTGTCTTCTAGCAGTGCTGTGAGCAGAAGCGGCCACAGACCTAGCCACCGAGAAAGCTAGCATGGCTGTCGTCTGCTCGCAGGCTCGCCAAAGACAGCCCCCCAGGCAGGCTAGCGTGGCTGTTGTCTGCTCGCAGCGCTGCGTGTAGAAGAGGCCACAGATCTAGCAACCTAGCAGGCTAGCGTGGCTGTTGTCTGCTCGCAGCGCTGTGAGCAGAAGCGGCCACAGACCTAGTCACGGGGCAGGCTAGCGTGGCTGTTGTATGCTCGCAGGCTTGACACAGATCACAATTGTACAACTACACCACATGTGGTAATTTTGTTGAATAAATTGAATTGAATTGACCTAGCCACTGGGCAGGATAGCGTGGCTGTTGTCTGCTCGGAGGCTCGTCACAGACCTGATTGATTTTTCGGGCATTTTTTTTGACTTCTCTGGCATTTTCGCCAGAGAAATCAATGCCAGAGAAAGCAAAACAGTAGTGATTATTTAGAATAACCCTGAAACCGTAAAAGCGAATATAATCGTAATTACACAACCAGCTCACCTCCCAAAAAGCTACGTTTCTTTAACAAAATCACAACATTATGACTGATCAATTAATTATTAACTTTACCAGAGAAATCAAATGTATAGGTGTACCAAAGCCAGAATAACACTTGATTACCTCGATGAATCTTTTTTTTTTTTTTTTTTTTTATGATGGGCTTCTTGACCCCAATCTTACCCTAGAGCAGAGATGGGATCTACGGTGGAGCGAGCTTGCCCAGAAGATGCCTATTCACTCTAGACTTAAAGAGATTCAGGTTATATGCACTCGGAAATACAGACGCAGGCAGGGAATTCCATTCTTTAGCCGTGCGCATAATGAAAGATGATTTGAAGCGCTTAGTGCGTAATGTGGGTATATCAACTAAGAACGGATGGTAGCCGGCCGTGCGTCTGGATGTCCGATAGAAGAAAGGAGACGGTGGTATGAGCTCATGCAGCTCACGCGCACACTCCGAAGTACAATCTGTAGAAGACCGATAGGCAAGCAACCTTGCGGCGGTGAGCCAGGCTGTGAAGCTTGGTCGCCACCAGTTTTTATCGCCTATTAATCTCTTGGCTCTGCGTTCCACCGAATCCAGTGCAGCAAGTTGGTATTTAGCCGAGCCATCCCAAAGGTGACAGCAGTACTCCATGCAAGATCGGACTTGAGCTTTATAAAGAGTTAGAAGCTGTTCAGGCGTGAAGTACCGCTTGACTTTATTCAGGACGCCCAACTTTCTAGCTGCAATTTGAGCCTTGGACTCGATGGTGGTGCCGAAGTTGAGGTCAGAGGACAACTCCATGCCAAGGAGTTGAAGAGTGTTGGTCACTGGAACAGATGTACCCCGAAAAGTAGGAGAAAAGGTGAAAGGACTCCTTTTTGCGGAGAAAAGACACGCCTGCGTTTTGAAGCATTGAAGCTGACGAGATTGTCTTCGCCCCACTGGGAGACGTTACTTAACGTCAGGCTCGTACGCTCAATCATAGCCTTTCTCAATCTTTGGATTTCATCACCACTGGCTCCTGCGCCGGACAGATATTTCTCGGTGACAGTACTGTCATCTGCGTACCCAACAATTCCTGAAGATAGAAGGTCATTGATGTGCAGCAGGAAAAGCGTCGCGGAGAGTACAGACCCCTGAGGAACTCCGGCGTCAATAGCCTTGAGGTCAGAGGAGCAGCCGTCTATGACCACTCGGATCGACCGTTCACTCAGGAAGTCAGCCACCCAGCTACAGAAGCCAGTGGGTATGCCGTACGCTGGAAGCTTGCTCAACAGACTCGCATGCCACACCCTATCGAAGGCCTTTGAAATGTCCAGCGACACTGCTATTGCTTCGCCGTGGTTTTCAATGGCCTCGCCCCAGCAATGCGTTACGTACACTAGAAGATCTCCCGTGGAACGCCCTCGGCGGAAGCCATATTGACAATCACTGAGAAGATCATTGTCTTCGAGGTACGAAAGCAGTTTGCAGTTCAGAACTCTTTCCATAACCTTACAGAGTACGGAAGTGATGGCGATCGGTCGATAGTTGCTAGGGTCGGCACGGCTACCCTTCTTGGGCACAGGTTGCACATTGGCAAGCTTCAAAGATTTTGGTACAATTTTTGACACGAGAGAGGCGGTACAAGCGTGTCAGTACAGGAGACAACTCAGGCGCACAATACCTCAACAATCTTGCTGGTATGCCATCAGGACCACTGGCCTTGTTCACGTCCAGACTGCGAAGGGCTCTACGGACCTCTTTATTGTGCACTGTGATCTCAGACATCAAAGAATCACAGTGAGGTAAGGTGGGTGGATATTTCGAGCCAGCGTCTATACGAGAGTTGCTCGCAAACAGATCGGCAAATAAATTTGCTTTCTCTGCCGCGGTGTGGGCAAGCGACCCATCAGGTTTCTGCATTGGAGGTAGTGAGGACGGCAGAAGTTGGATTCGACTGATTTCGAAAGGGACCAAAACTGCTTACTACCCGGTGGGTGTGATGCAAGCTTTGCCCCAATACGGCTAATATGGTCGAACCTAGCTTTTCGTAGCACCCGTTTGCAATACCTGGCGGCGGCATTATATGCTCTCTTCTTTGCTCGCACTCTTCTCGCTCGCACTTTTCGATCACGAGCTTTTACCCAAGCTTGGTAAGCGGACTGTTTACGAGCCTCAGCTCGAGCACAGTCCGCATTGAACCAAGGTTGGGCTTTATAACCGAGCAGGATATCGGAGAAAGGAATGAAATATTCCATTCCCTGCCGGATTACAGCTGTGATCGCATCAGCGACGTATGAGGGGTCTTCCGAAGAGAAACACATTTGCCGCCACGGGTATGAAGCAAAGAAAGCACGCATCTCGTCCCAGTCTGCTGACTCGTATCGCCATACTCTCCTCGTGCCCCTAGGGTGTAATCCGGAGGAGAGCAGATGGACACGGATTTCACCACACAGTGGTCGGATGATCCCAGCGGAGCCGAGACCGAAACCGAATGTCTGTGCGGATCAGTTGTCAGCAGAAGGTCCAGGCAATTGGGTGTGGTCTGTGATATCTGGTATTCGCGTCGCTTGTTCCACCAGCTGGGTGAGATCTAGCGCCAATGCTAGTTTACGCGCCTCTCGCCCAGCATGGTCAGTTTTCTGGTATGGGAACAGCCACTCTTTATGGTGAGCATTGAAGTCCCCCAGAAAAACAAGCTCTGCTGTTGGATATCGCTGAATTGCTGTATCTGCCGTCTCAGAGAGGTACTCCATGAGTCTAGTCGTCTCCTGATCTCCGCTGTGCGAACGATAAACACTGGCGTAGAGAGTTTTCTCTACTCCAGTGTCAACCAAAAGCCACAGCACGGGAAACCCTGAATTCTCAAAGCCACGGAGACGCTTACAGCAAACGTCATCGCGAACATACACACAGACCCCTGCACGCTTCTTAAACTTGTGCTCAAGAGTGTAACCAGGGTAGTTGAGGTATGCCACGTCCAACGGTGTTGCTATCTGCGTCTCCGTTAAGAAGAATAAGTGCGGCTTCTCGGTCTCCAGGTGGTGATGGACCGGGTCTAGGTTTGTGTAAACCTCGGATGTTCGTGAGGTGCACTTTGAGTGGGAGGAAGTGTTGCCGTTGGTCAAACTTTTTCTTCTTTTTTAGCTTTTTCATGTTTTTAAAAGAGTTTTTGTGGGGGAAAGAAAAGATAGTCGAGGCGCTGCTTAGAAACCCTACTCGTACCTTTCGGTTCAACTGATCAGAGGAAACTCGCTTGGAGACTGCGGGGACGCCCGAGCCCCCCCGATAACACTCCACCGGGTCCTCCCATCCAGCCGCCAACTGGCACGGTGGAGTATACCGGGATTTTTCACAGTTGGCGGGGCAGCCTTTGCGCGTGGCTAGCGCGCAAGTCGGGCCCCCTACTGACTGCGGTCGGCCAACGGCTAAGACCGTGCCTCGGATCCCGCTACCCTCCAAAACGAGTTACCGGATACAGCATCACCTAAAGACAAAGACCGGTTCCGGCAGCGCAACTGACTACATTGCTACCCCCCAATGGCACTGGCAGTCCCGCACACCGACGGAACACAGCAAGGCTGTTTGGCGCCGGACTCCGGCGGGATGGTGGTCGCGAGCCAGGCGGCCCCTTTCATGGCCTACCACCGCTTTTGGGATCTTCAGCCGCCAACACGTATTGTGAGGACGTTGCCCGGGGTGGACCGCTAGGAGGTAGACCCCACCCACCCCAAAATCTAAAATGTAACATCGAGTCACGAGTGCACACACCTCTGCTGCTGCGGCGTTACTGACTCTTTTGAGCGGCCGGGATGCCGACAGCGTACCTACAAAGACTAGTGATGTGTGCGATGTTTTTTACGCGCCAGAGAATCCCAGGATTTTACTCGGACAGAGACATTTTATTCTGTAACTCGCTAAACTGTTATAAGTATGGTTAAATATTAATTGTAGTTAAACTAGAACATATCAAAGGTCTGTGAACATCGTCACAAATTCGTATCATAAATAGTTATCGAAATATAAACTCATGAATGTAGCAAGTCAGCTTTCGGACACGCCAGAGAGCGTCAATTAGGGGGCATAAATATTTTTTATAAAAAAAGCGTAATATCCCTATAAATTTTTATTGCTTCTCCAATCGCAGTAATAGCCGTATTAACCATATAAAAAATACTGTTCCTCTATAATAGCAAGATGTGCAAATTTTAGGCCAAGACAGTGATTTCTCTGGTGCTGAAGAAATACCCAAACGTCATAATTTTTTTTTCTAACGTAAATGGCTTTCGTACTATTTTTTTCATCAATTGTGGCCAGTAATGAATGTTTTTTTGTACGTAAAAGTTTTTCGTGAGACAAGTCTTGAAACTGAAACTGGCCATTGTCATAAAATGAAAAAAAAAGAAATCACATTTACTTATTTGAAGCCTTCGAAGCAAATGGCTTTCGTAACTAAAATATATGTAATTTTTTGGGCACCATATAACTGTTTAAACTGACAAAAAAACTGCTGGTGCTTTTTACAGAATAAGCACCTACCTACATAGATTATGCGAAACTACTGTAAGCTGTCGTACCTATGTCGTATTCTTCATTTTCTTATGTAGGTAGGGATGCTAGCAACCACCTGCACATCTCATCCGTCTCCTCACAAAGGAAGACGCCAAAAAAACACGTACAAGAATATTGGCTCACATTCTATCACACGCGCATTCTTCGATAACAATTCTATCAGCCAGGGGCGTACTGGGGGCGGCATTTGAATGGGGGCGCGAGGGGTACGGGGGGCGCAAGTAATTGATTCGTCGCGGTGCCGTTTGAATTTCAATTGGTGCGATTAAATTGATATAATTCAGTCGCGGAGTGGTATTTGAACGTGACGGGGTGAGGCCGTAAATCAAATCGAGATGATCCCTGATCCCTCACTATGGTATTCATCGCCTAACTTTAGTTGGGTACAGTCGAGATCACGTCCGGTACCTACTCGAAGACACCTATTGCAGCATACTTGAAAAACCAACTGTAGGAAAGTCTAAAATTCAAAATGCTCACCCACATAGGTACTGGGTACACCGTGTAAACCTCATCATCATCTGCCTCTCTTATCAAGTTATCACAAATCATTTGGGGTCGGCGTAACATGTTTTGTTAGAGATATTTTGAACATATTTCTTGAGCCTAAACAGTGTCCAGAGAGGTTTACTTATTTATCTAGGCCCATAGACATAAAAATATGCTATAAAACGAGCCAAGATTAACGCCATGTATCTCTGACACCCGAATAACTATAAAACCTCCCTGATACCTATCTGATGCCAAATTTTTACGTACACTCTTGAGAATCAAGGTGCGTGCGAGCGGAAAAAATATGCAAAAAGCTTTGATGGTCAACGGAACCGAAACCCGAAAGGGGTTGGTTTAGGGCCCCGTTTTATGACACGCGATCATCCGACCGTCAATATTTTATGTGACACCGGCTATATAGAATCAATCATTCTGCTCTCATACTTGAGATGCCGTAGGGTTGTCTACTACTACTACTAGATACTACAGCCACTAAAATCCACTGCTGGACGTGGGTTGTCTGCTAGGAGTAAACTCAGAGCAAGGTTTTTCTCTTAAAGCGAAATCAGAATATGGCTCTTATTTCTGAAATACTTAGTAGGTAACTGTTTTTCAACACATTTTATCTTATCGCTTATAATTGGTCCTTGTTTTTCCAGGACATTGCTTTTCGAACCTTCTGATTTTCCGTAGGAGAGATGGTTTCGTTCGTAAATGGGAGGGCAAGTTAAGCCACCTCGGCCTTCGTTGCTGTCTACGATCACATAGAATGTAGCCCTTGCACAATCATGCCATAGGCATACTTCTAGCAGAAGGTTCTTCTTCGGTGCGGTTCAGTTCGTTTACTTTGGTTTGTCAACTTTGTGAGAGAAAGACGTGACCAAAAGACTAATCGAAGACCATCTTGGGGCAACAATGATTATACAATGTGTAAGTAATACCTACTGACAGGTTGTATTCAGATCAAGAAACTGAACCACTTCCCATAAGGGGAATTTATCAGGAAATGACTAAAAAATTTACCTCCATTCAAAGCCACAACGATTCTTGAAATATTTTCTTATAGGAATTTGTTCAGTGTCATGGTCAGAATGCACCGTATCAGTATTCGGAGAGCCGTCCCTTACCTTACTTACATGTTCTGTAAACCAGAATATGGTTGTCTCTATCTAGAACTTTAACCTGTCAACCCTAAGCAGGAAAAGCTCTTCTTTGCTAATGCAAATTCGGAACGATTGGTATTGAATTTCGGTAGGTGAAATTGTTCGGAATGTGCTTTGAATATTTGATGGGTGACGACTAAAATAACAACGTCTTTTTTTCTAAGAAGATATTCTTCAATGATTTCTTCTAACCAAGCTCAATAATACATTTTTACAAAAATTAGCTTTCTTGTTTGAAACTTCGAAAGAGAAGTTTCCCTTTAAAAAAGCAAGAGCAATCGCGAGTACAGATATTGCTCTAATAATTTTGAAAGGCGTTTTGGTAGGCTAATGCTTTGAGCCTTAAAATTTAAGTAAATAAGTTATTTATTATCTATTTTAAGTAAAAGAGATTTTCAAAATGTCTTTTAAGACGATGATGTGGAGAAAAATTGGCTATTTACTCCACATCATCGCCTATTTTCCGCCAAGCAAAATCAACAAAAGTCGAATCCTACTAATATTATAAAGGCGGAGGATGTTTGTGTGTGTGTTTGTTACGACATCACGCTAAAACGGCTGATTAGATTGACATGAAGGTGATTAGATTGGAATTTTGCAAAGGTGGCGTGACTGAGCCGATTCGCGTTTTAAACGTTTTCGCCGAAAACTAACAGCGACATCTCTTGGCGAGTAAGTAATGCTTTTTTCCCGCGGAATAATAGGTTGCAGCGGGTGAAACCGCTGACGGGCAGCTAGTAAATAATAAAAGTGGTATTTTCTTTTCATAACAAATAGGTAGGTAGGTACGGAAGCTAAAATCGTTACTTGCATGGATTAATCCATCAAGTACTTCCACTATTAAAAAATAATATCATGGTGCCTATTATGGGGTGTAAATAGAAGCGCAGGGCTGGCAATTACGTACACGCGGAAAGGAGGTAGTTAGCAGGAATAATTGATATCCGTTCCCTTTCGAGTTGGTAGAGTATCTACTGCTCCCTTAGGACAGATGCATAGGCCACTGGCATGCAACGTCTGATAAGTGTGATTTACTTGTTTATACTGCACTCACCCACCAGGTTAACTATAATTAATTATTAATTGCCGTGTGATGCCGGCTTAGAATAGCATCACCCCAATTCTACCCGTGGGTGTCGTAAAAAGCGACTAAGGGATACTTATCCAGAGAATGGGCAGCAGCGTTCCCTGTCAATGCAACATCATGCACTGCGCTCGCCAATCCGCCTGCCAAGCGTGGTGAGTATGGCAATACCCCCCGATAGGGGGAGGCCCATGTCCAGCAGTGGACTGTTGTGGGTGTCATGGAATTATTAATATCAATGATTACATCATTATATATAATAAAACTAAGTTGATAAAATGTATGTGCCGATAAAACTTAAAAAGGATTCCCGATACGATAAAGGGACTTATACTGTGCAATAGCCGTTTATCTCCCCTCGAACAAGAAAGTTCCCGTTTTAACTTAAAGGGCGTATTTTTAAAGATATAAGGGCTTTAACGATCCCTAAAGCAGTGGCGCCAGCTGTTGTCGAGTAGTCGAAATCCACTTCCAGTTCGTGATCTTTGATGCAATCTGTTTCGAAATTTTAGATTTTAGATGCAATGTATTTAAAACATTTTTGTTAGACCAATCAGATAAATACCGCGAGTGAAACTGCGGGCGGAAAGCTAGTAAGTAGTATAAAATGAAGTCGCTTTTTTGCGTTTCTCTGTGTTTCTGTCGTGGACATCGCTAACTCCTCGTAAACGGCTTTTGATTCGCTTTATAAAGTAGACTAGAGTGATTATAATATTGATAAATTTTGGAAAAACATCTTAGCGCCACGGGAAATTAGTAGAATTAGTTGCTGACGGGCAATAAATAACATTGTAGTAAACAATAAATAAACATTGATGGCCACTTATTAGTAGTTTCTTTTATAATAAGTACCCAATGCCTACACATTTTTATCTGAAAAATATAAGATGTTCACTTTTCTCCAACGTCTCCTTACAGCATACATAAGGCAATAATTCAATAATCTCTCCAAATGTATTAGATTCTTATTTATATCTGAATATTGTGTATCGCTTAGTCTCAAATTGCTTGTCGTAAAGTGTACAGACAGGGTGTAGGAAAAGTACTCCTTAGGTACTGAAAATAAGACAGCGATACTGAACTTTGAAAGATAGAAGTCTGAAGAACCCAGGTCAAAGTTTTGGGATAGAGGGAAACAAGTGGTGAGCAAAGCCTCCTATCTCTTTCTTTCAGCACTACCTACCATAAAATAAAATTCTTCCCGGATCGCTCATCTTTGGGTCCAACTTTTCAGTCATCGTTGTTCTTTGGCTCTTGACATCGATATAGGTATAATGGTAGTTTGTCCACAGTCTTATTTCAGATTTTTCTCTTCTTATTGATATCCTACTTATATAACTTTTCCAGTATATCATTTTTTTTTTAAATCATAGTTAAGTGCATTACCGAACATCCTGTATTCCTTTACATACTCTTACCAGGGTTTGTCGTATCGGAGACATATTATGCTCGTAAAATTTTAAGTGATCGACTTTTTATGAAAGTAATCCTAATCACATTTCATGGTTTATTCGGAAAATATGTATCTTTATGAGTGGTAAAGCGGTAAATGACAAAATTGAGTTCTGTGGCGGTTCGGAAAGAGTTGTATGAAACTATAATATTATATCCATACCTACATGTAGGTAGATATACCTTCATATCTTTCGTGGTGTAGCGGCTAACAAAACTGCCACCCCTAGTCTACTCAGAGTTTTTCGTAAAAGGCGACTGAGTTTTTGACCTTGGCTGAATATCTGTTAAATGTGGTCAACCGCATGGTGGCGGTGATACCACCTACAATAGCATTCTCAAAGAGGGATGCCAAATCCTTTTGCTACATGATTTTGTGCTGTAACAAAATATGTTGCGCCGACCCCAAATAATTTGGGATAAGGGCAGGGCCGAGGGGCAGGGAGATGATGATGTAAATATACCTTTAGGTAGAAGCACATACGACGCCCACACTTCTATTGCTACGCATGTTTAGCGCATCCGTAACGCATGTGTCTATCAGATGCAAAGCAATTTCGATATTTCTTTAGCACCAACGGACGTGTAGAGTTCGTTCGTCTACGGTCTATTCTGTGTATTTACTGTGGCAACTAAACTATATTACAAATTAAGCAATTGCTGTAAAAGATTCGTCCTTCAGTTGCCTTTTACGACACCCTCGGTACATGGCATGTCATGACCTCATAATATTAAATATTCACGATAATAGCACAATTTCCTTGGATAAAACGGGCAAGAAATCAATGTGGCGAGCGTTGCAATTACACATGTCAGGAAGAAATCTTCCTAATTACAGTAAATCTTCGTTAGATCCCTGTAGATGGCGCTAGTCACGCAATGGAGATAAAACTTTCACTGTGAATAAAATTCTGCACTTATTAGTAGTCTGTCTGAAACACTAACAATAAAAATTACGAGTAGGATACAAGAAATAATCAAGTAAATAATTAAGAATTAGGATTGCTTGAATATGACAAAAATCCGTATCAAAGTTAGCACATCTCATACAAATTAACGTTTATGTTTACAGGTATCACGCCTTTATCCCTTACGGGGTGGGCAGAGCTACAACAGCCGTGAAACCTGGCCATTATCGCCTCGTCTGATCAATACAAATGAAATTATTCACAAATCCATAGCTATAGTAAAAGACGGTAGCTGTAGGTATGAATCGACTGCAATGCGTTTAATAGAGTCCTCTGTCGCGACAAATAAGTAAAACAAAATTTACATCGCATTAAGATCCCGCCGTATCGCGTGTCGCTTACGACGCCAAATGTCGTTTACGATGCCAAATGTCACTTACGACTTCGGCAATAGTTAAGACACCTTGGGGTGCCGTTAGGTCGCGTACAGACGATAATTATCGAACGGTTACTGGTTACGGTTTATTCTAAGTTAACGTTTGAGACGACACAGAGGCTTTTATCAAATGCGATACGATTGGTTATTGGTTTAATCCCTTCTAGATCGAAATTTGAAAAGTTGAAAAATAATACTTGAAGGTTCTGATTTCAAAGATTTATCCAACATTCAACACATGAAACTGATAACTAGGTAATGCTTTTAGACCGTTACCAACCTCCTATTACTATTTCCCGGAGAAAGGTGCTAGTTTAGTGCTACTTACTGCTAGCTATAGTAGCAGTTACCCGCCTTAATCTCCAATCTATAAATTTAGCAGAAGATCGGCTAACATGGAGAGCCCTTCAGAATAGTGCGACTTACGGTGGTCACGACCCTCAGTCATGAGGAATAGACGGAAAAGAAGAAGGACTGCTAGCTAAATAATTGATGTATATTATGGAGCTACTTCTTTATAATTATGGTTTATTATTTTATCTCGATCGCATCGTAGACATAAAATGTCCTTAACCAGAACTGAAAGCCCATAGGCTTGAGTCGTAAAAGCCCTCTACCAGGTTATGGGCCATAAGCTATGCCGTCAGGTTTAGTGGTAGTTTGCATAAATGCCGCCGCCTACCAGCCAATGCAGTTGCAGCAATATTTATTGTCGGTGCGCGATGAATAATCAACAAGATGGGAAATTTTTATCCTACTAATATTATAAAGGCGTGATACGTGATCTCTGAAACCGTATATTAGGTACTTAGAAATTGTGTTTCTCTTTTATTATGATCTTGGGTGATTATCACGAAGTTTTACTATGAACAACATTTTTACCTACTGTTAAACGAGTAGCACAAATAAACGAGCAAATACAACTACCAAACAGAACGCTACATTAGTCAAACAAATACCAATATTTGATCAAAACCACCCCCAAATGGTAACAGAAATAATAATCTTGTTATTAACTGCGCACAATGAGTTCTCCAAATAAAAATTCACTCAAATAGAGCTATGCATAAACCGTTGTTCTTAAACAAAAATGTCACCCCTAACCAAAAGCTACAAAGCTCTGTAAAGACCGTTGGAGATACGACCTTACAGCATTTTAAAAGGGGGCGAATTGTCGTGAATGCAACAATAGACATTTAAAAAAGGGCCTTTAATTTTTGCAACACGGTACGACAGAGCCGGGTTATTACAATTCGAACCTTGGTCTTTCCAGCATAAAGTGGAAATTCTCTTGCGTGCAACTTTGAGGTAGGGGTGCGCAAAGCCGTAGGCCTATTTGCGTCGGTTTCACACTTACAACAATAGTGTCATGATTCGTGATCCCGGATTATCCCGGTACAATCGCGGGATTAGGTCGCGTTGCGGGAAACAAATGGAGTAGGGACAACGGGACTGGAGAGCTAACGAGTGGAACAAGTGCGCATCACTAATGATGGGTCATGTTGCAAATGTGTGACAGTTTTTTTTTGTTTCCAACTAAGATTCTAAAATGTTGAACCTAGAAGCATGAAAGGAAAAAAAGCAGATTACCTAGATGTAACGCACATGCACCACACTTCACTGCTAAATTAATACAAAATACCTAGAAAAGTCTCTGGCATGGACTCCGCTATCTCCTTCTCCTAAACCACACAACGGGTTTTGGTGCGGTTTTCTTAGTAGGAAGGAAGGTTTATATGCATAAAGCATGCAAGGAAATTCCTACGGGAAAATGAGTTGCATCACCGATGGGCCGCAAATAGAGTAGAGGGTTGAAACTCATGCTCAAGCCACATTCAAGCTTTAATTGTCCTGTGTGAGGTGACATTAACCAAACGGTTAGTTAATCATTCCTTGTCTTGAAGGGCTTAGTTCCATTACAGCCCTTAATTGTTGGTGGTTTGCATGTGCTGCTGCCAGGGTTGGATGAGCTGCAAATTGAATAGGTGCCTTTCCACTAGATATGGTTATTTACTCTTATATAGGGTGTAATTTTATTAGTGGCGGATCTGTTAAGGGTGTGTTCTGTCAATGAAACTGAACAACTTTCCCCAAGGAAAATAGGTCGTAATTTAAAAAAAATTGGCCCCTTCCATACAAATTGACCCGGCCGGCCAACACACTTAGTACGGGAAGACCAAAATTTTTTTTTGTATTTCGACCTATATTCCTTGGGGAAAGTTGTTCAGTTTCATTGACAGAACAAACCCTTAACGGATCCGCCACTAATAAAATTGCATCCTACATATTGGTTAATTTAAAGAACTGTTGTCATGCATAGATCTATGCATTGGCACGCAGGGCAGATAGGGTTTTCACATTTTTGCGAAAGGAAGCTGTTTGAGTTGTCTTTACAGCGTTAGCGGATAAGTCAGTCAAACTGTTGGAATAAACCGTATAGGTATGAAAATAAGGTGGAAAACTGCACAGCGCTGTGCAGTAAAAAAAATGCATTTTCTATAGCACTCTGCAAAAATAACGCACAAACGTGTATTACGTGTGCGTCTCGCCTTGCCTTATTTTCTGTATGATAAGTTTGACAAACAGTTTTTAGTATAGTAAGTAATGGAATGGTTTTTAAGTTAATTTTCTACAGATTCTCCTATACATTATAATGTTATATGTTCTTTCTCTCTCTACACTTTACCTAAAGCAGGTCCATCTTACACTGGTCACACGTTACATTCTACATAGTAAGTAATTAATCAGTCTAAATCGGCCCACGACAATGGCATTAAGGCCCATTGTATCTGGTTTACCTGGTCCCCCGCAGTTTACGTACATAAATCAAGCTTACATCCTTTATGGAGTAGGCAGACCGGTGTTAAGACTGGTTTTCAAAGTTTTCAGGAATTTGTGTAAATAAGTCTAGGCTACTTTTTGACAGAGTCTATAGTGAATTTAATAACTATCTCAAACTTACATACAAACACACATCACGTCTTATTCCCTTGCGGTGTAGGCAGAGCTTTAACGGCCGTAAAATATGGTCGTTATCGCAATGTTCGACAACCATTAGAGCACCGTTACAAAAAATCACGAATATGTCTCAGCGCTTTAAGTCTCATTCTTAAAATATCCATTTAACAAAATGTCCATATCGGGTTGTCAGCGTGTCGCCTAAGATTGTAATACTTACTTACCTACATACGAAACCTTCGAGTCCCTCAGTTGCTTTTTACTACACCCGAGGCAAAGAAATGAGGTGATGCTATTCTAAGGATTCTGGGATAGTTATACCTCTATAGTTAGTAAATTAAGGATTATTGAGGGTAAAAAGTCAGGTTCCACCGAGATTTGAACTCGGATCGCTGGATTCAAAGTCCAGAGTGCTAACCATTACACCATGGAACCAGTTGTTGATTGAGACCAATTCAGAATATTTAATCAATTAGCAAATCAAACAATTGATTTTAACACTTGTGTAAACAAGATTTTATATTATGCATAGAAAATGCTTCCGCTGAAAACAGTTGCCCCTTCAATCACGCTTTTATGCCTTGCAGAGTAGGTAGAGCGTCAACGGCCGTAAAAATACGATCGCTTTCGCCACATCTGACAAATATTTGAGGGCCATTTTGGCTATTGTCGTGTATCGCTATAGTGACAGGTTGTCAGCCTAAAATTGCTTCATGATGCAACCGAATATTTTATTTATGGTTAACCTGAAATATAAAGGTCATCGTACTTTTGGCAGCGCAGCCCAGCCGCATCGACCGGAATGCTGATGGTATGACAATTTTCAAATATATTTTTTACGACAGATTTTAGATCATTTTAAAGTAAAATTATCAAATTCTATCAGATTTTTCACTTGTAGCTGGCTTGTATACTCATAACCTTATTTCAAACATTAATTATAACCTCAAACCTTATAATTTATGTTTATCCTGAAATGTAAACGTTCAAAACCAAATCTGACCAAAGTCTAAACTCAGCAAACCAAAACCTAACACGGTCAGCCCTAATTAGAGCACAAATCACCCAGCAAACCCTTTCACCGACCAAAAAGAGATTTGAAACAAATCTTCTTTTTACTTCAGCACTGAAAAATTTGGGATAGCCGAAACTGATTTTGATACAAGATTTTGGCGCTAGTCCTTTTCAGGAAGTACCTACTGATTTGAATATAAACTGTATCGTTATAGAAATAGAATCGATAATTTGGCATAAAATGATCATCATAGAGAGCGGAAATGCGTAGTCATTTGCTACGCCGTAGCAATATATAGAAAATGAAGACCTAGGGCCTTACCACGAACAAATTAGACAAACGTTGAACGCGTGTCTAGGGTTCTTTTTGTATGTAGTTTTATAATAAAAACGCGTTCAACACTCGTCTAATTTTCTTGTGGTAAGGTCTCTAAAGTCGATGAGGTCTGATGTACTGATGATGATGATAAAAAATACAACACCTATGCCTGTGCCTAGCAAACAGCAATGTACATTATAAAAAAACAGCGGATACGAAATCAACCTGTCTGTTGATTTTCCACCGCTAACGATTCTATTCTCCGTCCTTTTCCTTCACGTTCCCAAATCCATTCCCCATCCCTTTCGCACATAGTGTGAAATCAGTCCGCCAAATTAAATCCCGCCTCAGATTATTACATAGCTCAGTGAATGTTCATAAATAACCCTTAGGGAGAGTTTGCAATTTGCCGTAGCTGGAATTTCGAACATATTTTATAGTCACCCACTTTTTGTGTGGGTCATTGAGTTGATGAAAGACCTGGTCAGCACCGAGGCACTGCCTGTTTTAAACCCAATAGGTATGCATAGGTATAAGTACTTTGTTTTGAACACTAAGGATACACAGTAAAAGGATCAAAAAGTCTTTACCGGGATGAAAAAATTCAGGTTCCACCGAGATTTGAACTCGGATCGCTGGATTCAGAGTCCAGAGTGCTAAGCGTTACACCATGGAACCGCTTGTTAATTGGACTTAATTAGCAAGTTTAATAGTTAATTGTACATAATAAATATAATAAATCACAACATACAGACATCTTGTATGAGCATTACACCAAATTCTTTGTTTACACAAGTGTTTCTAGTGGCTCCAGACAATGATAAAAGTGTAAAATCAATTTATTACGGTTATCAATCGGTTCCATGGTGTAATGGTTAGCACTCTGGACTTTGAATCCAGCGATCCGAGTTCAAATCTCGGTGGAACCTGATCTTTTGTAAAAACGGAAGCAATCGGTTACAAAATACAAAAAAATAAAACTTTATTGTTTTTCATTCCAGCAACACTGGCCACCAATAACGAATTCCGAACTTCAACCGGCCAGTGTCCGAACGCAATTCAAATTTGGAACCCCGTTGGATTTGGGCTGCATTCCCGCGACGACGCTCGCAGTTATATTATGTCCCTGATTTATTGCATCGAATTCCCGTCGGTAATTAGTGCGTGCCACCCCTGAAGGGGGAGGGGGGTACAGTGTTGCCAGATGAAGGCGAATAATTGGGCGTGCGTTAATTTTAATCGGGGGTTAGAGTTTAAACTTCAAGGTGATCTGTCATTGTTGGAAGTTGGGATATTTAGATGCGTTACTTTACATTGGCTGGCCTCTTTTTCTATCCTGGGCCCTGATCTTAGGAAGATCATGACAGATAGAGAAACTAAATAGCTACCTATAAGTTAGGAATTCGAATCTGTCTACAACATTTTTCACAACACATTTTAAAAGTCTTTGAAACCCACAAAACCGCATTATCTGAACCCATATTAGGTATCTGTTAAAATAAATATCTTCACTTGGTTTTGGCGGTAAGTTGACGGTTAGGTAGGTATGTTTTGTAAGTAGGTACGGTCTCTAATGCTAATTCATGAACAGTTTTGTTTTCCAGGTTTCGATTTTCTAGTGACTGATACAGACAAGCCGGACATCTAGAAAAGTAACAAATATTGCTGTAAAATGTTACAGTCTGAAAAAATCTAAACCTTAAACTTTGGGGTTTTCATGAGTAAGCGGAAGAGACTGTACCTGTGACTGGTACTGAAAAACAATTTCATACCTATTCACACCCTCACACATGAAATCAACCAACGGCCCCATCCCACCAAACCGATGACGTCGATTTTCAACTATCATCACTTTCAATAACCTCTGTAAGGCTGGGTCACATTGACGAGGGGCGCGGGTAGCGGTTTTTATACGAGCGACCCTAGGGCCTATATGTACACACATAACGTCCGTTGACAGACAGACGCATCTGTTAGCGCAAAAATACCGCACAAAGCTGCGTTTACGGAAGCAAATGTCAAACAATTTGACATAAACCATATTTTTATGAGAAATTCGCATTGTCCCAACGCATGCGTAAGCCCCAAACTCCACAGAGAGGACAAGGAAAGGACATATAGGACGTAGGGCATGACGCTTGCGACGTTTGACATCGCGACGTTTCCATACAAAATGTAGTACGAAAAAGTATTGACAAAGGCACAAACAAGCGTCGCCAAAGCGTCGCATCTATGACAGCTAGCGTCAAAAACTAAGAAGAATATTTGACGATCACTTGTCTGTCAACTGTCATTCTTACGTCCTATGCCCTCGTCTTTTTGGTGGAGTTTGCGCCTTACGCAGCGCAAAAAAATGCACAAAGGGACGTTGTTACTTTCAATAACCTCTGTTATGGCTGGGTCACATAAGCGGGCGGCGCGGGTAGCGGTTTTGATATGAGCGGCCTTACCAATCGCTCGGGGTTGCGGCAGTGTAGTTTTCAAGTAAGCGTCAAATATGTAAGTACAGGGTGTAACAAAAAAGGTAAAAAAAACGAAAACAGGTCAAGATACTATGACACTGAACAACTTTCCCCATGGAACATTGGTTAAAATATGAAGTCCAAGGTCATAGTCCACCATGACCGAGTTTGCTATTTTTAGCCATTGTAGTGACAGCGACACTCAACTGACATTCCATTGTCACTGTGATTTTTCCATACTAAAAACTGTTAACAGGACGAAAAAACCAAAACCATCCAATGGACAATCCATCGACACTCAACTGAAACGATTTTGATATAGCAGACTTGACCCCCCCGTATGCGGCACGACACGAGGCAGTATTGCCTAATGCAGTACACGCAAAGAGATATACGCCACAAAATAAAAAATTGGCGCCAGCCAATACAATTATACTTTGTAGGTACGCTCTCCGCCCCGCTCCCGCTGTCATAAAAACCCTGGCCTGATGACACCCGCCCCGCGCCGCGGATTACCGGAGATTGAGCTTAATTGGGCGCCCGGGACCGCCATTAATAACAAGGCTCCTTTATAGTGACAAAATAAATAGGTATGGCACCTGCGCGAAAGAAATCGGGTGATAGGTACTATTCCAAAAGGTACAAAAGCAGATGGCGTAACCAAAAAAATGGCCTCCCTCAAGGAAATGTTCTGGCACCTATATTATTCAAAGTGTACACGGACGACCAACCCGATTACCAAAACACTTCACGTTTCTCGCTTCTCGCTTCCGCTGTCATCCATTCCACGGCCTGATGACACCCGCCCCGCACCGCGGATTACCGGAGATTGAGCTTAATCGGGCGCCCGGGACCGCCATTAATAACGAGGCACCGTTAATTGAACCCCTAGTGCCGCCGGCGATATTTCAAATTATAGAACACTCGATAAAACGACGGTTAAACGATCGTTGTGCAACTGAGCTTGTGACAGTATAGGGTATTAATTAAATTGCGTCTATCTGTGAAACTGAAATATGCTACTTTACCTCAGTAATTTATTAAGGCGCTAAAAGCTTTTCAAAAAATATTTGCTACAAACTACGCTTATCATATTTTTGAAGAGATGCATTCAGAGGACAATAATTATGGACGTAAATAAAACGACCTCAGCTGAGTACATACATACATGGAGAAACAGAAAGGGTAAAACAAGCTGAAAGGAGGTCGAGATACTCATGAAATTGAACAACTTTCCCCATGGAACATAGGTGGAAATATGAAAAATAAAATTTGGACTTCTCATACAAAATTGACCATCGGCTGATAAGTTACCGCTATAGGTCACTAGTAAAATTTCACCCCATTCAAACCACGAACTTGAAATAAATTTATGTAGAGAACAAATAAAAAACCAAACTTCGAAAACAATAGTTTCGATCAAAAACATCAAACTGAAGCAAGCACGCTCCAGGGAAATAAGGTAGCAACTGTACGCGCGAAGATGTTTTACCGATCACCGTGGATAAAGTACAGAGAGGTACTCAGCAAGATGGAGGCTTCCAATCCATCGAAGCAAATCTTAATCCAATACCGGGCGACAGCGCATGATTTATACACGGGGCGCCTGATCATCGGGGGCGGTAAAATGCCGCCACGCGCCGCGCGCCGCCCTATTGAAGGGGTTGGGGACATGGGACCGTGAAAATTGGGATCCTTGTCGAAACTAACCGCGAGACTAATCTTCAAAGTACGACAAGAAAATACGTCGACTTGATTATTTCTCATCGGCACAAAAATATATTTAAGTACCTTAGGATCCAATCAATAATCGTTAATTTCAAATTTTGAACAGTTAGGTTATAATTTCAGGGATCTTCGGATTGTGTCGGCGGGGTGTCTTATACGACAAGCAAGCAAGCGTTCAAAATCATAGCATTGGCTACATAATAATATCACTGAGCATTGGGAAGAACCAAACTATATTACCTACCTACTATCAAATCTAGCTGGAAAATATAAAATTAGCTTTGACTGAAATGTCTTGAATATTAATAAGTTACAACAAACTTTCAAACGTTTACGCTAAAGTTACTCTAATACCTATGCACCTTGAGCATCGGTATAATATTAAACTTCCACGGTTGTTTTGTTTACGCTATTGTAAACCCTTCAGTTTAGCCGTGATCATGATCTTATAACAGCGTCTAAATATCAGGAGCTCAATAGAATTATTCGGTAAGAACTCGCTAAGTTATAACTATGAATTCTCAACGCGAGGCGAGGTTTAGTATCTGTAGTTTAGGAAATATAATTTGACCCGATTAATGTTATCTCTAAACGAATCCCGAATAAAAGTTCTATTGCGCATATTTTGTTTTACTGTGCTCTCACTAAGCCGAATCGGGCCAAATTTTATTTATTCCCCAAACTATAAGAAAGCGTCATTTTACCGCCCCCCATGTGTCCGCAATACACTCAACTTGCACACACCTGAGCGCAATCACATTATCCAGCTTCTAGCTCGCGACGAGAGGATTTTTTTATACATCACCAACGCGATTGCGTATCGGTTTTCAAAAATTAATAAAAGCTGCCATGGAAAATAGTGCGCAGGGCACGTAATTTTATTACGCCCGCCGTCGTTGTAAAGCTGAAAAGCGGCGAAAAATGCGTGAATTCTTTTAGAAAGATTTGACGACGACGTTTTTTTAACACGTAGGATTTTTTCAGAAGACCGCACAAAGTACACATACATAATTATTATTAGTCACACATATCCCTAATTTGTGTAGGTATTAGTGCAACGCACATGCGCACAAGTCATTTACACCACGTTTGTCAAAAGTTAGAGAGTTCACCATAGTAATAGGTTATCAGCCTGTTGCCTAAACTCTCAATTCCCTTATCTAATCGCTTTTTACGACACCCACGGGAAAGACATGGGGTGATGCTAATCTAAGCCGGCACCACACGGCAGCCATCCGTCATCTACCTACATCCAAAATACTCGTTTGTCTCTTATATAACTACCTGCGTAGTAGAAAGATTGAAATAAACAGTATCATCGAATGCAGTTGGACTGTTACAAATCGAGCGCGCGCTTGGGAATAGAAACACTGGTAAAGTTGTGATCTTCTGCACAGAGACTCACTACGTAAAACAAGTAAAAACTTTTTATGTAAAAAAAAGCACTCCAGGTTACTGTGTGTAAAATCTTTATGTGTCACTGACAACCGCATCAAAATCAGATCAGTTGTTTTGAAGATACTTGGTGACATTGGTTTGCACAAACACACAAACATTCTCTCAGCCCAAACGCATTTACAGTCTCCGTTCCGTCGTGGGTGAAAAAAAAACTATGTAATATGGGAACGAAAAGAATACCTTCCTCAAATTGCATTTAATGTCTACTCTCTACGTCTACTCTGTGTTGCTTCCTCCTAAGATTGAGCGGCGGTATCCTAAATGGTAGAGCCGCAGCAGGTTCAATTTCTGCCTGCGTGGAAATTTTTACAAGTTTCCCAAAAATTGGACCAACAAAATCGAATCTGTCGCCACCTGTTTGTTACAGCAAGCTGGATGACTCTAAACAGAGTAGCATTAATTCCGGATGATCGGATCCTTTGTAAAGGAGTGTGATACATTTTGTCACTTAAACCTTCAAGAAGCCAAGATCAACCCCAATCACCTACCATAACAGCCACAACAGGCCGCTGCTGGTTATGGGATTGCCCCAATAGGGAGGTATGGCCATATTCAACTCACCACGCTCGGCAAGCGGATTGGTGAGCGCAGTGCAAGAGGTTGTATTTACATGGAACGCTTCTGCCCATTACCTGGATGATATCACTTAGTCGCTTTTTTCGACAGCCCAGCGCCCCAACGGCTGAAATGCCGAAATACCTAGTTTTGTCAAGTGCGTCACTTTGCACAGACCCAAACAGGCGAGGTGTGATCTTTGGCGGGAAAGTATAATCCTACCAAATCCTTTCGCTCCAACTTCAGAAGGTCTACCGCCTGGCTATAAATTACCAAGTTTTATAATAGACTTAGGACTCAGACCGACGGGAGCAAGGAAAACATGGCCAGGTGAGGCTTTCTGCAGGGTTCGATTCGAATGTGAACTGTTTGTGTGGTGCAAGGGTGCAGTGCAAACGATGGACCACCTCGTCGTGCCCTGTGTACGCACGCTGCGCTGTCAACGTCGCTAAGTTCTGGGCCAGGATCATTATACCTAAGTAATGCCATCGACACGCTAAGAAGACGACACCCACGGGTAGAATTGGGGTAATACTATTCTATGCCGGCATCTTCCGGGCAAGAATTCTCAGTCCAGGCGACCTAGAGCCGGCCCTGTGTCACCGCTCGCCATTGTCTCCCCACGTAATCTGTCTCGGAGCACCACGTTAATATTGTATTAAAAGGGCGCGAGTTTTTCCCGCGACCATCACTCTTGGCTCGCAATATCGCGACGGCGACGCCTGAACAAATCGTCTCGCGGCTTTCGTGACGGTATTGCTCAGAGCGGTGGGCTGCTTAAAAGGGTGGATGTTTGATTTGATTTATTTTAGACTAGTTTTAATGCAATAAAAACATAGATTTTATGGGATTTTTATGTGATTAGGTAGGCAAGATATAATTTAAATAAAGTATTAGTTTTTAACTGTGGATTTTAGATTGGATTGTTGAACGAAACCGTGAAATGGTACAATATGAAATGGTTAACTAAATCGTAAACTTAGCATCCATAATACATTTTGAAACTATAATTTTATGTTCAAACCTAACTTAAAATGCGATAAAAAATCTTTACAGACTCGTAATACTTAAAAATCTAATTCTTTGATGATGATGTTGTGATGAGATGATTATTTGGTGATACCAAACCCTAGGACATATAGTTCAATACCAGCTGAAAACAATTTTAGAATAAACAGAACCACTGTTTCAAGGTACATAAACGGACAATAAATAAATGTCCAAGAAAGAAAAAAAAACGACAAGAAAGAACAGAGATGAACTGTAGTCGTGTCCAAACACCATTTGTCGTGCTCGTAGATTACGTTTCAAATGAAAAGTGGGTAGATGAACTTTTTTCTCCGTCTACCCTCTGTTGTAAATACTTGTCAGTTGACAGCCGTTGCGAATGTCAACCCCTTAGGTGATTTGCATTGAAGAAAAATGGTCTATACACTTTGGCATAGCTATAGTCCGCGCGCGATCCGATGTCATTCGAAAGCATAAGACTTGTGCTTAGGAGACTGGAACTATTAAAAAGTACCTACCTATTAGGCTATTAGTTAGGATCAAAACATTCCATGATGCCACATACCACCATAGTTGGAGAGCCCAGGGGGTAAGTGGCTATCTCATAAGGTACCACGATAGGCTAGGTTTGGATCGTTAAGGCCGTGCCGTGATGCAAAAAGGGTTTTTTCAATTCAAAATACTTCCACTTGGAGACGGCACCTGACTGTGGTTATTTTATATATGATTTTTGATAATATTTGCTAGATTCTCAACGTTCGCAAAACACGATTCGATTAAATTTTCTCGATAGATTTTTTTTCCGAAGATGACTCCATTTTTTTAGATTTTTTAACTTTATGCCGAAACGGTGCCGAGCTAATCAATGATTTTTCGTAAGCGTAAGCACATTATACTTATCTAGTTCGTCAACGTTTGTTTTTTTATTTAAGGGCAAGGCCGCCAAAATTCGCGTTTTTTTCGTGATACGTTTTGGTACATTTTTGTGCATAACCTTGTAATCAACTATTTGTAAAATAAATTAAGGCTATCCACATCAAATGTATAATCATTGCAATATTAGACGTGAGTCCTATGTTATGATAGTATTATTGTACCCAAAACTCGTGTTTTAACTAGTTTTATTGATATTACAAAATAAACTTATGCCGTTTTTAGCGTAACGTTATTTTTTGTGTTACGATTTTATACCTCAAAACTGCAGTTAAAAGAAATGAAAACAAAACTGCAAGGTGAATATGGCAGCACTTTCGTCGAAAAGATAAAAAAATAACGAATCGGCCATTTTTTTACGTCAGGAGGAGACTGCAAAGTGAACACGTAAGTTTCATCTCAGTGATGAAAATATTTTCGAAGTAGTATTTCTACGGTAAGAGACAGTTATTTTAGTAACTTCTTTCCATTATTGCTATCTACGATATTCAATGCGTAAATTACAGTGGCTGTTAACCTCTAATTGTAGTTGTTAAGCGAGTTATAAGCAAAAATTGTCGAAGAGACTTTGCTTTCGTGTTACACTTGTGATACGTTTCGTGTTACTTTATCGTTACTTTCGTGTTACCGTAACACGAAAGTAAGCAAAAAGTAACACGTTGGATAAGTAAAGCCGCATTCATATTGGTTAACACATAGCTTTTCAAAATGTATGTAGGTATGTGTAGTTGATCATAATTCTGAGTAACATAAGCTACTTTTTCCCCAAGAAAACATCGTTTTCCTACGGAAAACGGCTGCAATGGTTGAAACCGCTAAATTGTCTCATATTAGGAAATAAAATACTTTTCACGTCTAAAGAGGTACTGAAATGGGTCCATAATTATCGTATGTAACTCACGTTTTTTATTGTTTTTTTACTTTTCTTTAACCTTACAGCCTTGTCCCTATCTAAACAATCTATTTAAGCTAATATTCAAAGAATTTAATTTTTTATAACATATTTTTTAAAATTAAATTATTTTAGTCACCATATGAAACGGGCCTTACCAAAAAATGCGTTACTTTTGCGTTACTTTCGTGTTACAGTAACACAAAATATTTTGTGTTACTTTTGTGATACAATCGCGAATTTTGGCGGCCTTGCCCTTAAACCTTTTATTGGCTTATTGCTGAGAAATCAATAATTTTAGATTTTCAACAATGGCTTGGTTTCAGCCATTTTGCGCACGGGTCGCTCTGTCCCTCTCTAACGCGTACGCGCGAATTGCAAACAGGCCACACCCAGCTCCGCTCTCATTCCACCGTGGCCACTGCCAGAGAGAGGTCATGTCGCACGCTACGCCGAAACTGACAGCTTTTGTCGTAATTTCAGATAATTGTTTATTTGAAGATTGTGTAAATTTTTAGGCTTCTAAATATTTTGTAGTCAACTCTGAATAAGATACGTTACTAGAATAAGTATATCTAGTTTTTTTACGCCAGTTTACGGTCTTGTGCCTCCATCATCCAGTGTGTGCAAAAAAGATTTTTTCAACGCGAAAATAGCTAAATGCAAAAAAATAAGGAAATAGGTACATTTAGCATTACGTGAACGTTTTTTTGTTCATATTTATCAAGTACTATCTATTTATATGAAAAAGTAATTTATATTTATGTTAGTGAAGAAGAATAGTTAGCTTTTTTTACCAATGTAACGCGTACACATTATGTAGACCCTTATTGGTAGAGAGAAGTGTTGATGCATGGAATCTCCTCTAATCAATCGCATTACTTTGAACGAATTTGCCGATACCTACTCTAAATTTTGATACCTCTCTTGGATGTGACATTGGCTTAGTGGCTAGAGTGAGGGAATTCTTTTGCATACTAATAAACTTTGGGTACTCGGATCAAATCCCCGAGATATAGTTTTTTTGTATTTATTTTGTTGGATATTTTTAGGTTTTCTCTTTTTACACTCTTACTTTAATCATAAATTCTTAATACTTATTACTTATTCTTTCATGATTTTTTTTAACTTGATGAAAGATTATTGGATTATTATTTATTGCTTATTATCAATGAAAACCATCATAATTACATGAACATATTCACAAAATAATTTTTATATTTACCTATAGATAAGATTAGATATTTACAGATTTTTAAATTGCGAAAATATATGCCACAGACGTCACAGAGACTTTGGCACAGAGTACATAGAGTCGCCAATACATTATTTAAATTTGATGACCAAACAATGTACGTACCTATCATAATTTTTTTTTTACTTGTTATTATTGGTAATGGCTTACACAGATAGTAAATTTTTAAATATATTTATAGGTACTAAAATTTATATACAATGAAATTTGACTAGTGACCGACACCTCAGGACGGGCTGGTGATAAGGTTCAACTTTCCTCAAGGAACAAAGGTCGAAATATAAAAAATAAATTTGATCTCCATTAGTAACTCAAAATATCAGCTGATTGGCAACTTTGTTTGTATGGGAGGTATTTTTTTTTTCATATTTCGACCCATGTTCGCTGGACAAAGTTGATTCTTATACCAGCCCGATCTGAGATTTCACTATCAGCCACTAGTAAAATTTCACCTAATATAATTTGGCATTGAATTCTAACACTACTTCCAGTACCTAGATACTTACATATTTTTTTAGCAATATTGGAAACCCGACCTTCAGTTGAGAAATGTCAATTATTACAAAAAGGGACAATGATAATGACATAAGTGTGAATATACAGCAGTGCAGATGCCGAAGGTTCGCATGTTCAAATCCTGTCAGCGGTGGAAATTTTATCGTCTATCTGGGGGCACGGCAGTGCCCCCGCCGAGTCGAGCGCAAAGCAAACACTACCGTACCATCCTTTACTGGAACAATTTCGCCGCATTTTCAGGCCCCGCTATCTCGTTGTAAGCTATAATCACATACTAAAAGCCAAAATTTCAAGTCCGTAGGTCATTTAGTTTCGAAGTTAAGCAAAGGCAAAGTTTCAGATTTTAGACGGACACTCACTCACTCATGATCATCAAAATGGAACTAGTGCTTCCCATAAACTCAGAGAGCTGAAATTTAGTACGGAGTTAGATTTTAATGACCACATAAAGGAAAATTTTAAAAACTAGGATAATCGAAGGTTAGGCCAGGCACACCTCTAGGAGCCCAGCTACACCATAGGAGATACAGATATGACTTCAAAGCAAAAGTTGTTCACCTTGATGGGATTCTATAAAATAAGTAAAATCCGTGAAATCCCACCAAAAACATTCTGTAAAAAAGTAGCCAAGTCTCGATGAAGCTGCTTGTTTATCTCTAAAAAGTAATCAAATCTAGGCAAAGTCATGCCAAGTCTAAGGTTCCTTAATGCTATATCTTTAATACGACTGGCCGTTGAACGTTACGTTTACATACAATTTAACGGCCAGTCGTATAAATTTAACTATATGAATAAAGAAATAGCATCAAGGAACCTTAGACCTGGCATGACTTTGCCTAGATTTGACTTTGGCTAATATCTCATCAAATATATTTTTATTATTAATAATAAATAAACTAGCCTGATGAGGTACAGAGCAGACTGGAAAAATGGCCGGATAAGCTGGAGAGTGTTGGCCTGAGAAACGGCAGAACGGAGACTGAATAAAAGAAATGTTTTGTGATTTCGGCGGTCTCTCCGGCTATGCTCCGGTAGCGCTAAATGGCGTTACCTTACCAGTCTGCTCCGACTTAAGGTACCTCGGTTCACTTTTACAAGGCGATGGTGAGATAGACCGGACTATCAAGCACAGAATAAATGCAGGATGGATGAAATGGCGACAGGTCACGGGCACAGTGTGTGACCCCGAATGCCCTCAAACTGAAGGGCAAGATTTACAAGACGGTGGTCAGACCTGTCGTCATGTATGGATCTGAGTCTTGGCCTACAAAAGTGACGGATGAAAGACGATTACATGTATCTGAAATGAGAATGTTGAGATGGATGTGTGGTGTGACAAGAATGGATAAAAAAAGGAATGAGTATATTAGAGGAAGTTTAAAAGTTGCACCTGTGACAGAAAAGTTAAGAGCTAGCCGTGAGGAGGGATGGAAATCATGTGACGAAAAAGGTAATGAATATGAATGTGGATGGACGCAGAAGGAGAGGAAGGCCTAAAAAAGTTTGGATGGATTGTGTAAAAGATGATATGAATCACAAAGGTGTAAACGAAGATTTGACGGTTGATGAATGGAACAGAAAGACATGTTGCGGCAACCCCAAATAAATTGGGATAAGGGCAGGCAGATGATGAGTAGAAACCCTACAAAACCCTAAAAATGGCTATGCCAGTCGGTATCTTTTCAATAAGACTACTTTAAAATATATTTTTTTATAACTCGGACATTAATGCCTAGTCCTCTGATATGATTGCCTAGGCATTTATGACGTTGTGGCGTAGACATCTGACATCGTTGCGTAGGTCTCCGTCTCATTGATTTATGTCTAGTGACGTCACACATGCGAGCCCGGTCGAGCGTTGCTAGCCTATTTAAAAAATATTATATAGGAACTAATAAACGTATACAAGTAAATTTATTTCAGTGAACTTTAACTCATTTTAAAAACTATACGACAAAAACCTACACCTACTGAAATTTAGTGTAGGTTTTGAGTGTTGATCACTAGTGAAATATCATTTTACAATAAAAAACATCTACTCCGTTCCATAACCCCATTCAGATAATTTTAAACGCAAGTTCTAGGTTTTTAGTACTGTTCACTAGCAAAATGTAATGTTACAAGTAAAAGAAAATATCGACTCCATTCCATCTCAATTCTCACTTTTTGTTACATGAATTCAGAGTTGCAAAGCTGTTTATAGTTAAAAGTACCTACTTATACCCGCACACCCGAAACGCACTCACCGAATTTTGGATGCTTTGTATGAAAATCTATGGAACCTCGAAAATATTGCCGAACCGCACGCGCCGAATTGAACGGATTCCCCAGCCAGTGCTGATCATAGACTATAATGATGATCACTATGACGTCTAATGCTATATAAGGAAATAAAACGAAAAAGAAAACACGGACGTATAAACTAAACTTTGTATGCTGACTATAGCAGCGCTGTCAGCTGTCAAGTGCCGCCATTTATATTTCCCTTCTTTAGTGGAACGGATTATACTTTATAGGATATAAATCCGTACACACTGACAGCGCTGCTATGGTCAGCATACAAAGTTTAGTTTATACGTCCGTGTTTTCTTTTTCGTTTTATTTCCTTATATAGCATTAGACGTCATAGTGATCATCATTATAGTCTATGATCAGCACTTTACAATTTGCCAGCAAAAACACCTCGTCATGCTGAACAATTTTTACTTTGAAGCCATTACAATAACTACATGAACAATAGTAAAATTCAATTACTTGACATTCTGTTACCTTAACATTTACACATTTGGACAAAATGTTTACTGCTTCTTCTTTACATTTTATCACGTTTACATTCTAGCAATTTGACATTCTGCTACTTTGACGTTTTGTCATTTTGCCTTTCTGCACATTCTACTTCCTTGAACAATAATATTTTTAAAACGTTGAACTAGTGGCACCTATGATATGCTCACAAGTTTTGTTCCACCGTAGAACCAGTGGGCAAAAATATTTTCTCCAATTTGCTCGGAAATAGCTTCATTACTTAAAAAAAAGAATACATCAATGGGCTCATTTATGTTGTCAAGGCGCAGAGGACTGTAATAGAAATTGCCGGACTAGGCCGGTAATAAAAGGGTTCTTAAACTTCACACTTTCGTGATTAGGTGTTTTGTGGAACACTTTTTGTTTGAAGTTTGAAGGCTGTATGTGAATTTCCCGCGCATTCTTTATGAAACGGAACGTAAGCAAAACGCTTTGCGAACTTTAAAAGTTACAAAGTGTCAATTTTATCACGATTTAAATATTTGTTTCCTTGCAAATTGGAGAAAAGCACTATACAAACCTCGGCCGAAATAACAATTTCTGGTCTCGTTTACTTTAGAACACCAATTTCCAATGCCACTCGACCAGAAATTGCTATATACTCGGCCTGTGATATAATGTACTATTCCACCTATTGTTGCCTGCCGCATGCAACTTTCCGAAAAGTACACATACATGGCAAAATTATCCATTAAACTGGGAGGAAAGTACTTACTTGGCAACACCGATTCGATTCGATGCAGCTGTGCTTGCTGCTAAGTGTGCTAAGCCATCCGCATTATTCGGCGCGTACGGTGAGTGCGTTGCCTTGCGGGTGTTCGGGTATATTTACTTTCACCTGTTTTAGAAGTGTATTTGTTCAAAGCTTTTCCCCTAGGTGGCATTGCACTAATTTGTTCCACAATTGATCAACAGATGGCTAATTATTGTAAATTTACTTGGAAAGAAAAGTTTTGACATCTTGACCCCCGCAAAGGGAGCACCCCCTGGGGGCGTGGCTAAAACGGTGCTGGCGGCTTCGATGCAGCACCTTAACCAAGACTTAAACAAGTCGTATGACCCAGGTCTGCCAGAGCCAATCCTGCCGAAACATAAAAATAATCGATATTTTTCAGAGTCATTTTTTCGTAAAAAATATGTCATAAGGTACCACAATGAAAGTGCTGGCATCAGTTAACCATTGAAAAATTATGTAAAAAAAGCTTGGTCTGCCACTGCGCACCCTGCCGGAAGTGCTTGCCAGACCTCTCCAAAGATGCCCTTCCGACACCCCTAAACTATCTCATCGGGTACCACGACGCGACCACCACAACATAATAGCCAAGATCACTCTGACAATAGATCACAAGGTCTGCCAGGCCTAAACTTGCCGCATCCTAGTGTTTCAGACATTTGAAGTTGTAGGTCCAGTGTATGAAAAATGACCTATATCTTTTTCCCCCCGTGTTTGATTTTGATGGTGCCTTAATTCGAAATGCTCTCCATAATAAGGAGTTTCGAGTCATATAGGACAGTTGGGTGGAGGGTTTCAGTATTGAACGCAATCCTGTCAAAAAGTTTGAAATGGAGGTTTGGTCTATGAAAACTGGCCTATATCTTATTCCCCCCGGGTTTGATTTTGATGGCGCCTTAAGGCCGCTATAGAGGTTTTCACGAAGCCCATACAATTTTCCCTGCCAGACCGCTCGGAGCGTAGTTTTGCGAAAAACATGGGAATGTTTGAATATTTTTTACAGTGATATTATGAACAAAAATAAATATATTTTTCTGCAATTAGATTAAGTACATCTTTTTAAATAACATATATTTTTTTTAATCTTTACTACTGTTATTTATTCATACAGAAGATGTTATAATGGCGCATTATTTTGCAAAAATTCGTATATAAAAACGTGGTATTATTTTATTTGGCCGTGTGATGCCGGCTTAGAATAGCATCACCCCATTTCTTTCCTGTGGGTGTCGTAAGAAGCGACTAAAGGACTCGAGGGTATCATGTGTATTACAATTTTAGGCGACAGGCTGACAACCTGTCACTATAGCGATACACGACCATAGCTAAAACGGCCCTCAAATATGTGTCAGACGTGGCGATAACGACCGTACTTTTACGGTCGTTGACGCTCTGCCTACCCCGCAAGGGATAAAGGCGTGATATATGTATGTATGTATGTATGTATTATTTTATATTTCTGGATAAAATTGTAAAATGTTCACTGTAGACTTTGTTCTCAAATAAATACTCTATTTTTTTGTATAATTGATATTTTCTTACAGTGAACCAAAACTCTAAAACTCACGCTTGATTTGAGGTCTTTTCCTGAATTTTGGTTTTGTCGCTTTAGATATCGCTGTTTGTAACATGGTTAAAACCAAAACGTTAATATTTACATTGTACATTTTTTAGATGAAGATATGCTTGATTAAATGAACAAGTAAGTTGTAAGGGGCCCTACCAACACCTTCGGGGCTCAAGCCAACCTTACCTGCCCGTGGTGCACCCTGCTGGTCAACGGACGAGGCAATGGCGACCCGCCAACCCGCACTGGATCAGCGTGGCGGGTGACGATCCAACCCCCCTAAATAAACATGGCAGTACAAGTCAAACCATGGCCCCAAGTTCCCGGCGGCTCCAGTTACAGAACTGGCGTTGAGGGGCGCCGGCCAAGCACTGGAACCAGGGGTGCTAAGAATCCCCGGGCGGCGCTCCTCCGTCAAACGACCAAAGCAAACGCACCCACAGACAACCGACGTAGATTATCACTGATGACATACAACACGCGCACTTTAAGGACCGACGAGAAGCTCGCCGAGCTGGAAGAAGAGATAGGCAGGCTGAACTGGGATATCATAGGGTTATCTGAAGTCCGAAGAGAGGGGGAGGACACGATAACCCTCAAATCCGGTCACCTGTTCTATTACCGGGAGGGCGATCAACAGTCCCAAGGTGGTGTCGGGTTTATCGTGCACAAGTCCCTCGTCAACAATATCATCTCTGTTACAAGCATATCAAGCAGGGTGGCGTACCTGATACTCAGAATATCTAAAAGATATTCGCTGAAGGTCATACAGGTTTACGCACCGACCTCGAAACACCCTGACGATGAAGTAGAAGTTTTGTATGAGGACATCTCAAAAGCCATACATGCTTCAAAGTCGCACTACAGTGTTGTAATGGGGTACTTCAATGCAAAGTTGGGCGAGAGAAGCGGTGATGAGTTGGGGGTGGGGCCATTTGGATATGGGGATCGGAATCCGAGGGGCCAGAGGCTGGCCGAGTTCCTGGAGAAGGAGGAACTCTACATGATGAAATCGTTCTTCAGAAAGCCGCCTCATAGGAAATGGACCTGGTTGAGCCCCGACGGTTCTACCAGAAATGAGATAGACTTCATTATGGCCACAAAGAGACAAATTTTCAATGATGTCTCGGTGATCAACAGGGTTAAAACCGGAAGCGATCACCGAATGGTCAGAGGCACATTGAACATAAACGTCAAACTAGAACGGTCTCGCCTAGTGAAGTCTACGCTCCGACCATCTGCGACCCATATTCAAAACCCGGAAAGCTTCCAACTGGAACTTACAAATCGCTTTGCTTGCCTAGATTGCGATTCCGTGGACGATATCAATAACAGTTTAGTGGAAACTGTCCACACAGTCGGCTCCAAGTTCTTTAAGCCCTGTCGTAAAAATAGACCTCAAAAACTAACCGATCGAACTCTGAACCTCATGGCTGAAAGGCGTTCTATGACGCTGCAATCCTCTGATGACACGGAGTCATATCGGCGGCTCAACAGACAGATATTCCAGTCCCTGCGGAGCGATATTCGAAACTTTAATACTAAAAATATTAAAGATACGATTGAGCGAAACAAGGGCATCAAAGTTTTCGCCAGGGACCAGTCTATTGGGCAGAGCCAGCTGACAAAGCTGAAGACGGAGGACGGCAGGGTAGCGTCCACGAGGCCAGAGGTACTGAGGGACATCGAACGGTTCTATGGACAGCTGTACACTTCAGTTGCAAAACCTGTTAATAGCTTAACAGACCCTAGAGCAAAACTTACCCGACACTATACCGAAGATATCCCGGACATCAGCTTGTATGAGATTAGGATGGCCCTTAAACAGCTCAAAAACAACAAGGCGCCGGGCGAAGACGGAATCACATCAGAGCTACTGAAAGCGGGGGGAACACCAGTACTTAAAGTCCTTCAGAAGCTCTTTAATTCTGTCTTGTTCGAAGGTGTGACGCCAGAAGCATGGAACAGAAGCGTGGTGGTGCTTTTCTTTAAGAAGGGTGATAAGACTCTCCTTAAGAATTATAGTCCCATCTCGCTTCTGAGTCATGTTTACAAGCTGTTTTCGAGGGTAATTACAAATCGTCTGGCTCGCAGGTTTGATGACTTCCAGCCTCCCGAACAAGCCGGCTTCCGAAAAGGGTACAGTACCATAGATCACATTTTCACGCTGCGGCAGATTTTACAGAAGACCGAGGAGTACAATTTGCCACTATGCTTAGCGTTTGTGGACTATGAGAAGGCCTTTGATTCTATCGAGACGTGGGCAGTACTGCAGGCTCTACAGCGGTGCCACATTGACTACAGGTATATCGAAGTGTTGAAGTGTTTATATAGAAACGCCACAATGTCAGTTCGAACACAAGATCAGACCACGGCGGCTATTCCATTGCAGAGAGGTGTAAGACAAGGAGATGTACTATCTCCGAAGCTCTTCACCAATGCGATGGAAGATGCCTTCAAGCTCCTGGAATGGGAAGAACTTGGCATCAATATCAATGGCGAATACATCACTCACCTTCGGTTTGCTGACGATATCGTGGTCATGGCAGAGTCATTCGAAGACCTCAGCAAAATGCTACAGGACCTCAATCGGGTTTCCCAACAAGTGGGACTCAAGATGAATATGGACAAGACGAAAGTCATGGCCAACTCACATGTAGCGCCCACCCCAATATCAGTAGGGAACTCGATACTCGAAGTGGTGGACAAATACGTCTATCTAGGACAAACAGTCCAACTAGGAAGATCTAACTTTGAGAAGGAGGTCACTCGGCGAATCCAGCTCGGCTGGGCAGCTTTCGGAAAGTTACGCAGCGTCTTCACGTCCAAAATTCCTCAGTGTCTCAAGACGAAAGTGTTCGAACAGTGTGTCATGCCAGTGATGACCTACGGTGCCGAGACGTGGTCTCTAACTGTCGGCCTCCTTAATAGACTAGGAGTCACTCAGCGAGCTATGGAGAGAGCTATGCTCGGTGTTTCCCTACGTGATCGAATCAGAAACGAGGAGATCCGTAGACGAACCAAGGTAACCGACATAGCTAAGAGAGTCAGTAAGCTGAAGTGGCAATGGGCAGGCCACATTGCTCGAAGGACTGATAATCGGTGGAGCAGGAGAGTTCTCGAGTGGAGACCACGTACCGGCAGACGCAGCGTAGGACGGCCCCCCGCGAGATGGACAGACGATCTGGTCAAGTCCGCGGGGAAATGCTGGATGCAGGCCGCTTCTAATCGGACAAGGTGGAAATATTTAGGGGAGGCCTATGTTCAGCAGTGGACGTCCTATGGCTGATATGATGATGATGATGAAATGTACAAGTAACATATTAATTTTACATAACGGTTTTCGAGAAACTCGCATGTTTATAGAGCCAATATTTGCAAATTTGCTAGAAAAAATTGAATGCGCTCTTAATATGAAATGCTCTCCATAACTAGGAGCTTTGAGTCATATAGGTCAGTGAGGAGGAGGGTCTCTGTATTGTACTGTACACAATTCTGACAAAAAGTGTGAAATTGTAGGTAAAGTGTATGAAAACTGGCCTATATCTTTTCCCCCACTGGTTTGATTTTGATGGTGCCTTGGTATGAAATGCTCGAAATGATTAGGAGATTCGATTTGTATAGGTCAATTGGATAGAAGGTCTCTGTTCTGTGCACAATCCTCCTAAATATGAAAATATTCTATAACTTCTGCAGATTTTATCAGTTAAAATTGTCATATCATAAGGAACTCGAATAAAAGTGCTTGCATCAGCTTACCATTGACAAATTATGTTAAAAAAACTTGGTCTGCCACTGCGCACTCAGCCGGAAGTCCTTAGATGAGATAGGTTAGGGGTGTCGGAAGGGTATATTTGGAGGGGTCTCCCAAGGACTTCTGGCAGAGTGCGCAATGGCAGACCAAGTTTTCTTAACTCAATTTATCAATGGTAAGCTGATGCTGGCACTGTCATTCGGGTACCTTATGATATGACAATATTAACGGCATCTTATTAAGTGGTATCTTATGACATATTTTTTACGAAAAAATGACTCTGAAAAATATCGATTATTTTTATGTTTCGGCAGGATTGGCTCTGGCAGACCTGGGTCATACGACTTGTTTAAGTCTTGGTTAACGATCCAAACCTAGCCTATCGTGGTACCTTATGAGATAGCCACTTACCCCCTGGGCTCTCCAACTACCAAGTTCTGTAATCAAATTAATCTATTTGAAGAATTGTCTTTTACCTTTGGATCTGCCAAATGCCCATCTAAATAGTCAATGACTATACCTACACATTTTGAGTTATTTTAGAATCAGAAAAGGCGTCCATTGCCATAAGTTTAGCTTATTGGAACAGTGCTTAGTAAATACGTAGTCGATTATATTTCTTTGTTTTACTCAAGTTGAATCAACAGATTGTGACGTGCCAGCCAGCCTCATGTTAATTAATTCACACATACAATCGACGAATTGAATTTACGACGTATTCTTTAAAAACGTATAAACATCCCACACACGTGTCAACTTTGTGTGTCAACTAAGCAAGACCAAAGCAGACCTCACTCAAGATATTTCAAAAACTTTTCTTTTGAATAGCTGAGCAGATATGGCAAGCAAGAGTTCCGAAGTTTCGCCCACAAAGAGTTGTACTGAAATACTGAATTATGAAATATTCACGGCATCAATCAATATGTGACCAGAAGTGGGATATGGGCGGCATTGGGCGGCGTACGTTTTTATATTCCATACTGCCTAGCTTTTGCTTATAGTGCAGGAGCTTACTGTAGAAAAACTTGTTCTGTTTTAATATGTGCGATGGGTAAGTATGCTCTTTGAACCTAGCTGCAAGAGTTATCGAAGGAGTTTACTCACCCAGGACGCCAGTCCGATTGCTTAGATTATATAGTATAATTTTTTTTGTGCATACTGAATTACAAAAACGATCCAAACAAAGAAATAACATTGTAGTAGGTGCTTAAGCATCTCCGGTTTAGGTCAAAAATTTACACATTTTATATGTAGGTATCTATCTGGTATAGAGGTGAGTGTCATATGTTTTCATTACAGCTATAGGTAACTGCATAATATCTACTTGTGTATTTTTTGGTCAGATATCTCAAAAATTATTTGCTTTCAAATTAAGTTCCTTTAATCATATCCTTTTGTAGTCTTGCTACGGCGTAGTCGCACTCGTAGCAGTTGCAGTTTCTTTACCTCTACAGGGAGTAACAGAAAGGGTATAACAAGCCGATAGGAGGTCAAGGTACTCATGAAACTGAACAACTTACCCCATGGAACATAAGTCGAAATATGAAAAAAAAATTTGGACCTCCCATACAAAATTGCCGATGAGCTAATTGTTTTACTATGGGAGGTCCAAATTTTTTTTCATATTTCGACCCATGTTCCATTACCCTTTCCGTTACTCCCGGTATAAGTAGAATAAAGTTTCAACAGCCTGCTCTTGGACTACAAGACGTTTCCCCGTTCAGATATTGGCAAAAAACAATATTTTATACCGGTCGCTAAGCGCCACGGCAAATGTATGCCCGTGGACGCGGGAACTGAATATCCCCGGCTGGTTTAAAAGAGATTATACCGACGAGACTTGTCCGAAGATAGAAGAAATATTTTATGATGATTTTTGTTTCTTTGGATTGGGATTCTTTGAATGACTTGTAGGTACTAGTTTAACTTAGTTTTTATTCTGGTCCCAAGCAAAACAAAATGAAACGTGTACAATGGAGCTTCACCAAACGCTGACAATAATTGCAAGTAAGTATAAACTAAATATTTTGTGTTTATTCGTTTTAGTACAGAACCCTTCGTATGACTCGCACTTGGCCTATTTTTATATAGTTTCAGACTTAACAACACTTGTATAAACAAAGAATGTCGTACAATGTATGACGTCTGTATGTTTTGGTTTATTATATTAATTAAATACAATTAATTGAAATCTGTTAATTGACTCTAATTAACAAGCGGTTCCATGGTGTAATGGTTAGCACTCTGGACTCTGAATCCAGCGATCCGAGTTCAAATCTCGGTGGAACCTGACTTTTTTGCCTTGTTCATGGACCTTACTAAAGCCTTTGACTATGTAGACCACATAATCCTTCTAAACAAACTAGAACGGTACGGAGTGAGGGGAAATGTTCTTAATCTTATAAAATCGTACCTCACTGATAGGATTCAAAAAACTCAAATTACAAGACTGTGTCCTGTCACAAAAACAGAAATAGTGTATTCATCTAGTCCATGTAAAGTGCGAGTTGGAGTTCCGCAGGGTAGTATTTTAGGACCATTATTATTTATAATATACATAAATGACATTATCAATTTGACATCTAATAAAATAATATTATTCGCCGATGACTGCACTATATTGTATAACAATGACAGTGACATAAGTAATAGTCTATTGACATTAATCAATTGGCTCCAAATGAATAATCTACAAATAAATTTGACAAAAACTAAAGTCATGAATTTTAAACAAAGACAACCTGTGAACATTAGTTCTAGAGTTGTACACAACGGCACAGAAGTTGAACAAGCAAATTCAACAAAATTCTTGGGGCTGCACTTAGATTTCGACTTGAGCTGGAGGACTCAAATTAAAAGCATATGTGACAGAATAAGTCAATCCTCGTATGCACTTTATAAACTTAATAAGGTAGCCAACCAACAGGCAGTTCTTACTGCCTATCATGGACTTGTAGATTCAGTGCTGCGATATGGAATCATATTTTGGGGCAACGCTACTGGAGTGGATAATGTCCTTAAAGGACAAAAACGTTGTATTAGGGCTATTTGCGGACTTAAAAAAACCGAAAGCTGCAGAGACTCTTTCAGTAAACTAAAAATATTAACGTTTCCGTCCCTATACATCTATGAGACGGCAATGTTTGTACGGTCTAATATGGAACTATTCCCACATTTCCAAAGAACTCGTCGGAATGATCGGCTGCGACTTCATCCGTGTAAAACCACCTTGTTTCATAAAAGTTTCTTTACAATGGCGCCAAAATTATACAATAATATTCCGAAAATAATTCGAGATATTCAACATTTCACCTCTTTCAAAAATCAACTGCGCAAATTTTTAATTATGAAGGCTTATTATAGCATAAATGATTTTCTGAATGACAAATCTTTAAATAACTATTGTATTGTCTGACATTTTAATTTTTAAAACTTTTATTGAACATTGAATAACTATTGCATTGTTTGACATTTTAATTTTTTAAAACTTTTTGACATTTTATAAATTTACTTGATTTTATACATTTTATTTTATCTAGGTAATTAATTTGCATGCTAACAATTAGCAAAACATGTACGTACTATAGTTTGTTTTACCATCATGTAACACCGTGTTTTGAGCAAATAAATGATTGATTGATTGATTGATTGATTGATTTAGTTGCATTGAAATTTTATATCAACACACGAACGACGGTAAGCATCGATATTTACCTTGCCATTTCCCAAATCCAGCTAACTATCTACTGAATTTGTATCTTTCTTCCAGCCAGTAGAATCCAAATAGGTTGGTCTAGTGTTACCTACACCAACACAAGTAAAACTAGAGATATTTACCCCTAGATTAATTTCGTGTGTTCTTTTTCAGCTGAAAGTCCGTATTGGAAGCATCCCATATCTTCACAAATATGTTCACCCCCTACCTCATGTGCACCACAATTTCTGGGCATCACATTAAATATTGACAAAATAAAAATGTAGAATGCGAGCGTCCGCGTAGAACGGAGCGACGTCGGGACGCGAAGGAGCCATTCCATTTTCAAACGTTTCAGTTGCCGCCAATAAATATCTTATCGAGTTACAATGAGGGCTAACCTGGCGTCTTGGGACCGCTCACCGGCACAAAATTTACCGCTTGACGTATGTTAGGGTTAATACTGGCACAGTGTTTTCTATACATACATATATCACGCCTTCACGCCTATGTCCGTCGTCTGACAAGTTTGATCAGAAGACTGTGTTACTGTCTGTTTCTATGTATGTGACTGTGATAGAAATAGTGAAAGATTATCAGGCTGTCGCTGTCGTCTAAAAATGCAATAAACACCCACGGGAAAGATATGATGCTATTCTAAGTCGGCACCACACGGCAGATAGGGTTAATACAGTCACAGGATCCTACTATAGAAAACACCTATAGTAGGATCCTGTGACTTTAGCCATTAGTATTGGCGACGCCTCTTCCATATGGGCTACCGCGGCCGCGGCTCAACTTATTTTTACAACAAAACCGTCGGTTCTGAAAAAAATTTGTTTCTTGTCACTTGTGTACCTACCTATACAAAACATAGATATCTACGCGATAAACTGTATTGCGTATTTAGAGTCGGAGTTGATGCGTAAATACAAAAAAACTTTGCCTTGATTCAGTTACCAACTGGTCCCATGGTGTACCTTGATTCTTTATATACTTTATTGCACAGAAAGAAACGGATTACAAAAAACAGTACCTACAGGAAAAGTAAAACAGATAGCCATCCATTCGAGTTCAAATCTTGGTGGAACCAAAACTTTTATAATGTGGTAGAGTCTTTAAATAATGCTATAGGTAGTGCATGTTTTCTGATTATTATCAAACTCGTTGATGTGAGGATGAGGACGGTTTTGTCCAAAAGATCAGGTTCCACCGAGATTTGAACTCGGATCGCTGGATTCAAAGTCCAGAGTGCTAACCATTACACCATGGAACCGATTGATAACCATAGTAAATTGATTTGGATCTTATTTTCATTGTTTGCAGCTACTAGAAACACTTGTGTCAACAACGAATTTTGTATAATGCACGATGAATGCCGTGAGGTGCCGGCTTAGATGAGTATCTCCCCATATCTTTACCGTCGGTGTCGTCAAAAGCGACTAAAGGATTTGAGAGTTGATTTGTATTGCAATTTTAGGCAAAAAGCAGACAAACTGTGCAAATAGCCGCTTTTTTCAACCGGTTACGTCCCAGTGAATTATCCCGCTGTACAACCGTAGGGAGTACGTCCTACCACAAATTAGGAAAACGGCGCGCGGGTGCCTTTACCAGATGGCTCACTCAGTCAGTACTAGCGACGATTTTTGACAAATGCCAATCGTGAAAATTCGAATAAGGCCGAGTGAACCTTCTGTAAACTCTATTTTGTGGTCCTACATCCATGCTTGTATCAGCTGTGGAGCTCATACGAAGCTCTTTTATTTATGTTATGACAGACACAAAAGAAAAAAAAAATACCACAAGTACAGTACAACCTTTACGGCGATTACATTCAATCAGCATTCTTTCTTTTTACAAAAAGGTCGTCAATATAAGAGCAGTAGATTTCACGAGTATAGCTTCATCATCAACATCCTCAGCCCACTAAAGCTTCAATATGGATTCTTAATAAACTTATGGATTTGTAGTTAGATATCAAACAAACGGATGCATGAGGATTTATTTCTACATGTTTATTGCATTCCGCGATTTATGTTACTTTCTGTACTTGTCCCTGCTTTCACCTCCACCTGCAAAATAAAAAGTACGTTATTAATCATTACGTTGTGAAATAAACCCCCTCAGCATCTGTCTTCGCAACAAACTCAAATTTAGCATAATGTTAAAAATACAGTACTACTTACCGTTAATAAGCATGCCATTGTCGGAAACGTAAGTCCCTCCTGTGATGCTACGAGCTTTATCACTAGCCAGGAAAGCTGCCAGGTCAGCAATCTCCTCACATTCACCGTTCCTCTTTAGAGCCGTCGCTGCACGCATATTCTCCCAATGCTGTTCCACTGCAGCCGGGTCAGTCAGGCCACTATTTTCCATAACTTCGGTCCTCACTGGCCCCGGATTAATGACATTCACACGAACGCCTTTCGATGAAAACTCCAAAGCGTTACATCTTGAGAAATGGTCTAGAGCAGCTTTAGAAACACTGTATCCGAACGGAATAGCAATTAAGGTTTTTTTACTGGCAATACTGGAAATGTTAATTATGTTTCCTTTGCTTTCGATTAAATGCAAAGCTGCAACGTGGGTCATAAATACTACTGAGCGTAGGTTGGTACTCAACACTTTATCCAACTTGTTCACAATATCTTCGTCTAGAATAGACATAGCGTTTCCAACGATTCCAGCATTGTTCACCAAAACATCTAACTTTCCGAAATGTTTCAAGGTTTCACTGACGATTCTTCTGCAATCGTCTTCATTCGTGACGTCTCCGACTACAACCAGTGGTTTGTTTCCTTTTGCTTCTACTTGTTTTGCAACGTTTGCCAGTCTATCCTTGTTGCGGCCTACCATGACAACCTTGGCGCCTTCTTCGGCAAACTTCTCGGCAATGACCGCTCCTATACCGGAACTGGCACCTGTCACAATTGCTACTTTGTTTTTCAGAAGAGCCATATTGCACAATGCACGCTTATTCAATACTATAAACAAGCTACGAGTGATAGATATAAAACACGAGTAAGGCACATTTGTTACATATCTGAAAGGGCATATGAGATAAAGACTTTATTATCAAAATTATCTATCATAAGATTGATATAAAACGTTTATATCAGTCAATAGCCCTAAAACATTCCATATCGATAAGATTATTATCAATCTTCTATATTATTATATAACGTAAATAAGTTTAAATATTTAAACAAGTAATGACAAATATAAATGTTTTTAGGGCGTGTTTTTCTTATCTAGACACACGGCAGTGTGTCCGCCAAGTTCGAGCAAAGAACCGGCACACCGGCCGTGGGTTATATTACACGAACCATTTCGGGCTAAGTTCGACCCACCTGTAACTAAAAATCTATTTTATCTACGCATATGAAATTTCTAGTATCTGTCGAGATCTACTTACTGATCTAAAATACAAAATTTCATTAATGTACCTATTGTAGGTCTTGAGATATTGATGTCAGAAAATCGCTATTTTTACTATACACTCACTGACTGACTCACTCACTCACTCATCAAAAACCTAGACCACTTCCAATGGTCGTATTGACTTGAAATTTGGCATGGAGGTAGGTCTTTAGGTCAAGGTAAAGGAAAAAATCTGAAAATGGCCAAGTGTGAGTCGGTTTTAAAAATAATGAAGGTGTAAATTCATACCCCTAAGGACCTAAAACAAAAAATTTATCTATATCTTCCAATCGTCGTACCGACCTAAAATTCGTTACGAAGGTTTGTATTTAGTCAAAGTAAAGTATAAATGAGATATTTCCTTACCTAACTTAATCATAAGAAAAAGAAAATAAACCTTACAAAAATAAATGAAATCCACCCAAAACATAAATGTGAAAGGCTGCCAAGTTCGATAATATTGGAATGCTTCGCCTAAAAGAAGATCTAAATAAGTACCAAGTTCCATACACAGACCTCAGTTAAAAATAGTTACAGGAATGCACACTTGATTTTCCGCAGTTTGGAAAGTAGATTCTTATTTCCAAACTGCGAAAAATCAAGTGTGCATTCCTGTAACTATTTTTAACTGAGGTCTGTGTATGGAACTTGGTACTTATTTAGATCTCACTTCTTTTATAGGCGAAGCATTCCAATATTATCGAACTTGGCAGCCTTTCACATTTATGTTTTGGGTGGGTTATACCTAACTAAAACGGCCTGCCTAACCCGCGTATAAAGGCGTGATATATTATGCATGTATGAGTTTTTGTTTCCTAAAGATAATTCACCAATCTGTTTTATGGTTTCATGGTGTCACACCGCATTTGACAAAAGATCAGGTTCCACCGAGATTTGAACTCGGATCGCTGGATTCAAAGTCCAGAGTGCTAACCATTACACCATGGAACCGGTTGATAACCGTAATAAATTGATTTTACTCTTTTTGCATTGTTTGGAGCTACTAGAAACACTTGTGTAAACATAGAATTTTGGCGCAATGCATGATGTCTGTGAGATTTGATTTATTAAATCAATTAAATACTTACATCTCATGAAAGTTGCTAATTGACTCTAATTAACATCCGGTTCCATGGTGTAACGGTTAGCACTCTGGACTCTGAATCCAGCGATCCGAGTTCAAATCTCGGTGGAACCTGACTTTTTTATTTTACAATGGACGACTGATATGCAGCTACCCGTACCTACCTTATACCTATTACGTTCCGTACTACGCCAGCCACGACGCGACGGAAAAACAGAGTCATGGTAGTTGGTACTTAAACGACCCCCTTTCCCGTAAACGCTAAGCTCAAAAGGGTTTCCAAAAATTGCTCGGACCGCATATGTTTTTGTATGGGAGATCCAATTTCTTTTTGGGCTTTGAACTTTGGTCCTGAAGGAAAGTTGTCCAGTTTGACCTGTTGAACTTAGCATTTACGGGAAAGTGGGTCGTTCGGAACCACCCTGTATGACCTAGAGTTCATTTCAAAACCTTTTCGGAAAAGATCAATAATAATCAAACTTTCAAGACAAAGCAAACAAGCGGATGTATTAAAAACAAAATACCGACTGGGGTAATTTCAAGTTGGATTTGTATTTTGCGATAAAAATCCGCCATCTCGTATTTATGATTTCTTCATATACTTAGCCAGTGACACTCGCGCTGCTGAGACGAATCTAACGAAACCTCACATGTCAAGATCCGCCCAGCTGTTTGGGCTGTAGACGTGAAAACGAATATCTTTACTACATACCACATATTATAAACATTCTCGAAAAACATAACCCACCTTCTCAGGCAGTCGGGTAAAAATAGCAAACATTTCTAAAGCAGGACAAAAAACACCGCAACACGCATGTCGAAAAAAGACAGATTTAAGGGCGGGTTCCGACAACCACTCGGTCCCACAGAGACTACCATCATTTGACGTATGAACCTCGATAGCCAAACCTCAATGTAGTAATCGCCATTTAACAGAGCCACACCTGTATGAATTAACTGATTAGGTTAATTAAAAAAAGTAACTCTTTCGCTACTACAGCGCCTTGGGAGTCGCGTGGTTTGTAGATTAAAAATCTATGTAAGGCCCGGTTGCAACATGACTAATCGGGGTTTTCAAACAGGGGTTTTTTTTTGTCGTTGTTTACAACAGTATCTAAGAAAGAAAGAACAAGACAAATTGGGATTTAAATCAGCAGTGATATGTTTTGATGCAACTTTTTCTAATCACATTATCCGAAATTGAATGGTATATAATGTGTCAGTGCAAATAATAATTGATACACATTTTGTGTGCCCAGTGAACTAAGTGTTGACTAAAAGCAAAGATATGTAGAGTTCTAGATCATTGAATCTGAAAATGCTTCATAAAGTCCAGAAACTGGCATGACAATCGTCAATTTTTTCAGCTTCAGTTATACAATAACAATAAATTTAGACCTCGCATTCAAAATCACTCAATTTAGTTTCAAATTTTGACCTGACCTGAAATTCTGACCGACTTCGAAAATTATTATTTTCTGTAAACCCCGGTTAACCGTGTGTGGTGGAGACGGCCCACCAACCCTTTCCTATCAAGATGTTATCGGCAGCACCATTACCTGTGAATTATTATTTCTGATTAATAAATTGCGGGTCCCTAAGGACTCGCGTGAATGGTAGGCGGGTTTGTATGGTGTCATTCGCCGGTTTTTTTATACGACCTATAAGTTAAAAAGTGAACTGTCGTCACATTATAACTACTTATTAACCGAACCCATTGTAAGCACATAGAGCTAATTTTGATTGTTTAATAGTAATAAAGAAGTTTTTTTTTGCGCAACTTAGTGAAAAGTATCCGAAACGTTGGATAATTTATCAAAGATAGGTAGTCAAAAGAACTGAGATGATTTACAATTCTTTCATTGTAATAAAAAAAATTATAATAGAAACTTCTATTCTGTGTGCAAATAAATTGGCTCATCACAGCGGCTCCTGCGAAATTGTTTATATCAATAACACTTATTCATATTTTAAGTATTTTATTGTGGAAGATGATTCTATCAAAGCCGAGGTCAAAGAATTGTGAAACTAAAAAACTGACAGCAAAAAGTTGCTTTTCCAAATTCGCAAATCATCGAAATAAACTAGCAAGTAGGTCGCAAACATTAATCAAATAATTTACTACCCTTCCAAAAAATGTGTGCCTACTGCCAACTTGGATTCCCAGGACGACATAACTTTGGACTGCGCCTAAAAACCTGCCCCGAAACCTGTCAAGTGTCAATAAGCACTCTTTTAATCTAGCACGCCCAAAACAGTCATGAGGTGTGGTCGGGCCCTCGGGGACTGCAGACTTTAATGGAAAAACATTCGAGTTTGCGAAAGTTAAGGTAAAGAGGTAATGTAGTATTATTACACTTGTGAGTTTATTGAGGAAAATAAATAATATTTTTACATTAAAAAAGTGTAGTGTCTAACTAAATGAGAACTTACAGATGTCAAATTCGAAAAAACCAATTAGAACAACATAAGTTTTCTGGTTAAACGCGGTTTAAGTAGGTCCCTATTCATTTAGTGGGATCGGGCCATATTTTATGCATGTAGACGTTTTTTACATAAACTAATATGATCTAAAGCAAATACTAACAGAAATCTTTAAACAAATAATAATGACTAAGTACTCTACTGAATAGAACTTGACAAGAAGAAAAAAAAACATCAAAAGTATTCCGAGGTTCCACCGAGATTTGAACTCGGATCGCTGGATTCAAAGTCCAGAGTGCTAACCATTACACCATGGAACCGGTATTTCGGTGATTCCTAGCGCGCGAAATTACCGACCACTATCTACGCTCGCTGACGTCAGTGACCTGATGACGATTTTATCAGCTGCTTATGCGCATAATAAAACTGTTTAGTGATAATAAGTTGTTATTGGTAGGTATGTTTTATAATTTAGTTTAGCAAAGCTAACTAATGTTTCTATTGAATTCAAAGTAGGTAAATGTTGCGCATGCGGTTGACTTAATTTTAAATTTTTTTGTGAGAGCATCACATATTATTGTAATTTTTGCCGAACTACGTAGGTACATACATATCGACGCTTGAAAGGCAAAATTATCTAAGCGACATCAGCGTAACTTTACAGGAGAGCAGTTTAAAGTTTGGATTTTCAGAAAAAAAATCGTATAAATTTTTGTGATAGTCCTAGAAGCCTAGTTTTTACATATTTGTTTTGTTATTTTTTTACCTAAATTTTAGTATACATACCAATAAAGAATTATGCTTAGTTTTAGAGTTAGTGTCGCTTAGTCAAAAATTACCTAAAAATAAATACAGGCAAATTTGACTAACCGACAAGCTGGGAATGACAAAGGTACGGTAAAATTTTAATAAACACCTTTTTTAAGAATTTACGACAGAGTAAAAGTTGCCTAACTAACATCAAAATACTGAATTTGAGGCAAAACTACTTAGGTTACAATTTTATACTAAATTTTTCCCGGCAATTTGACTTAAATAACATTTGTTACAGAAAATTTACCTAATTATTTAATTCAAGTGATATATCAATAACAATAAAAATCAACACTAAGGTACACAGAGGCCTATTTCAACTAGGATCATCATCACATTAGCCTATAGCAGTCCACTGCTGGATGTAGGACTCCCTCAGGGTACGCCACAAGGCACGATTCACCATCCATTTGCTACCAGCCGGTCTTTTTCATCGCCATCAGTCCATCTGGCCCGTGGGAGCCAAAAGCTATGCTTGCTGACGCTTGGCCTACACTCGAAAACCCGATTACAACATCGTCTATCGTTTCTACGGCAAATGTGACAAACCTACTGGACATTTAGAAGATAATCTCTTTCCGGGCCTTATCCATTACCGAGATCTCTAACATAGACCTTTTCGTCGGTCTATGATGGATACATAGCCGGTGGGACAATTTATTTGTCAGATTTCACGTTTCGTCTCCGTTAGGCATCACCGTACATGATAAGACATTCCGATTGAACATCTTGGTCTAAAAGCATGGTGAATAAGGTGGCTCCAGAATAAGACGCAACTTCCAAAATGCTACCCAGCACAGCTTCACTCTTCTGGTGATTTCAGCCTCGAAATTGTATCTTCCTAACTGCAATGTTTGCCCAAGGTATTCGTACTTCTGGACAACTTCAAGGTCTACCTACGTCCTACACCTACCACGTATACTGGCTCAGGAACGACTTCATGTTCATTCACAATTATTTTGCTCTTGACCAAGGTCATCCTGAATTCAACATGCTTCATTCGAGACCGTATATAAACAGGACAGCATTTTTTGCAGATCCTGAAGCAATTTGGCCATTATGACTATGGCGTCGGCAAAGCGGAGATACATAAATTATTCGCCGTTGACTTTGATACCCAACTCATCACACTGTCAGGTTTTGAAGACATCCCATGGCATTTTGGTGAAAAGTTTTAAGAACGTCATCCTGTTTTACATCTCGGTATAATGGTATGGAACTTGTTTTGTGGTTTTGTACCTGAACGGGGGTCTTCGCCAATAGGCTTCTCCGCACCTCCACATACAGCCATTCGACTAGGCACGGCTGCAAGGACACCAGAACAGCCCAGGTTTCTCTCGCTGTCAAAAGCTTTCTCGTGGGCTACAAAAGCCATACGCAACGGTTGGTTGAACTCTTTTGACTTCTGTATTTTAGGATGTGATCTATTTGTACTAAAGCCTTTAGGATACTCTGCCCGTCCCAGTGGTTGTAAGGCGTCAAATCTTAGTCGTTTTATTACGATCTCGAGAAAAGTCTATAAGACGTAGCTCAGTAGTGTACGGAAGGTTTTACAGAAATCAGAATAGTATGACCAACCGCTTTGTGTGGCTTTTGTGGAGTGGACTACAAGCAAGCCTTCGACTTCATCGAAACCTGGGTTGTTCTTGAGTTTTTCCAACGACGCCAAGTCGACTATCGATATCCCCACTCCACAAATACTGAGAAGCCTGTAATTAATAGCAACGATATGCGTTCCAGTATATAGCCATTCAAAGTAACTAAAAGTATAAGACATTACTTTGCGGAAGTCCATCTTGTTGAAAGTGATAAAAATATGTTTTGCTTCTGCCGCACTTATGAGTGAACCACACTCGCGAACGCAACTTAATGCACCACAACCATCGTTTTACACTCTACAGGTATACTTCCACGGAGTATCCTCAGGAGATCATCGACAGTCACGTTCCGAGGACCGACTAATAAGTAACTGCCCCTGTCGATTAAGTTGCGGTCGTACGTGTGGTTCACTCAGCAGCATAACTTGCCATCATAAGCGCGGAAAAAGCTGAACATATTTCTATCACTTTTAACAAGGGCCATTCAAGTACTGCGAGGTGTAAAACAGGGTGACGTTATATCGCCCAAACATTTCACTAATGTGCTTGAAGACCTTAGCATGGAATGAACTGGACAATTCCGTCAACAGTGAATACCTCACAATCTCCGCTTTGCCACCTACATGGGAAAAATCATCAGAGAGGAACATAGAATCGCAGCAGGTCCTGTCAAAGGTGTTCAGTTTAAATACGGCCTCGAGGCGTGATGGACTTGGGATAAATTTGGAAAAGACCACGGTCCAGCTCAATAGCTTATTTCCGTCGAAGGTGTAGTAGACCTTGAAATTGTCCAAATGTATGAATACCTTGGGCAAAAATTGTACTTAGAAAAAGATAACATTGAGGCTTAAATCTCCAGAACAGTGCGGTTGGACTGGGTAGCATTTGGGAAGACGTATCTTGTTCTAGAGTCACCCTCGCCGCAATAAGGTGTTTGATCAGAGCATCTTACCGCTCATGAATAATTATGCAACAGAGACATGAAATCTGAGAGAAAAACTGGGACACTGGTTACATGTCATTTAGAGAGGAGATGCTATGCTTTTTTTTTTTTTCGTGTGGGACACCGAGTCGTTCAACGACCCGATGAACCCTGGTGTCAGAGTTTTCAACCGCCTACTGCAAGTAGCAGGCCTCTGACATGGCTGTGTAACGACTGCCATCATAGACAGCAACCGGGACCGACGGCTTAACGTGCCCATCCGAAGCACGGAACCATCTTACTTGCGGACAATCAGGTGGTTCAGCCTGCAATGTCCTAACCAGACTGGGATCAAATTCACAAAGTGATAAATATCAACTTTGTGAGTGACCCCACCGGGAATTGAACCCGGAACCTTTGCGTGGCAGGCAGGCATACTAACCACTGCGCCACATCGGCTGTCAATGATGCGATGCTATGCTAAGGACCTCGCTAATATGTCGAGGTTAATCCGGAACGATTATTCGAAGACCAAAGTAACGGATATACTGGAAGTAGAAGTGTAGCAAGCTGAAGGGTCAGTGGTCTGACCACATCTGTCGTAAAAGCGATTGACGACGGTGTAAGCGGGTTCTTGAGTGGATGCCACGCCCAGAAAGAGCAATGACTTGAAGAGAGCAGCTAGTAGGGACTGGATAGTGAACGCAAGGATTTTACCTTGTGGCGTACCCTGGTGAGGCCCACGTTTAGCAGCGGACAGTTATTATAGGCTAATGTGATGATGACCACAGAAGTAGGTAACGAGCTAAGAAACTGAATGAAGCGAATGAACAAAATTTCTTTATTATCTGATTTATTTGTAAATTCTACTGAAAGTTTTTGGACTTGTTACATGAAAAGTACATTCGTCATAATTGGCGACATCGTAATCGAAGCACGCGCGTGCATCCCAAGCGACGCCCTGCCATGCACTGAACTATCTAAGTAACTTAAACTCTAGATTCACTGTTTGCACAAGCGACTGTTCGTGTGTCATCCGTAGGAGTAACCAACATTTTTATGTAAACTACTTTAAATAAAAATATTCCAAGCGCCTGTACGTGATGCTACCATAGGTTCTAATCGACATTGGATAATCGTATTTGGTCAAGTAAAAATTGTCTAAATAAGAAAACAACCTTTGAAATCGGCGGGTAAAAATTGACTAAGCGACAATCAGATTTATTTTTAAGACAGGTAATATATACTGAACCAACTGAATAAAGAAAAATTATAACAGGCATTTTTAACCAAACGCCAAGCACGCAGAAAAACGGGTATGCAAAAATTACTTAAGTAATGAAAAAACGAAATCTTTGTAAGGAAAAAAATAGCTATGCGCCTTACACTGTGTTGTCAGATTGAGGCAAAATTGACTAAGTCGAGAAAATACTGTACAAAGAGAACGGTAAAATTTGACCAAAGTCAAATTTAGCAATATTTAATTTCGATAACCACCAAATTTCCAAAAATCGTCGAAAATCATGTCGGTTAGTCAACCGAAAAAAGTGAATTTTCGTAAATTTCAAAATGTCTAAGCGACAAAAAAGTCATCGTAGAGAGACGTGAGTAGGACCAAACGACGCAGAAAAATCAGGCGATTCCAACAATATATATAACTCAATTTGGCCAAAAATGTCGCTTAGATAATTTTGCCTTTCAAGCGTCGATATATATATAAGATCTGAAGTCAAAATGTTGAGAAAATGCATTTTCCTCAGTTTTCTACTAGATCTGAAGTACGGCCGTTCGAATACTCCACATTTGACAGATATCAAACCCAGACTAGAATACATGTCAACAACGAAAATTGCAATACTTATTTCCTAGCATTATCATAATAAATATGGCCTATTCGAACGGCCGTAATGCAGACGTACCTAAATACGTCTAGTAGAATCTGGTAAACGTGTGTGTACGTGTACCTACTTACCTGTCTACGTTTTTGTTTTTGCTGTATTATCTACCAATACAGGGTGTTAATTTAAATGCGTGCCATAGCTTTAGGGTGGGTTTAGTATCGATGAAGGATGACGAAAAAATATTGAAACAATTCCTAGTAAAAAAAACTATTTTATCGGCCGAAATTTTGAATTTTTTGTACAGTATGTTTTTGTCAATTTTACTGTTTAGAGAGTGCCAACAAGTACTTTCATCTAATCAACTTAGAATTTGAACAAGTTTTGGCTGAAACATAGGCATTTTTAATCAAATTACGGCAAGTCCAAAAAAAAAAAATTTTCTTTGCTTTTTCAATATTTTTATGGCCTCCTTTATCGATACTAAACCTACGCTGAAGCTATGGCATGCATTTAAATTAACACCCTGTATTGTTACTATTAAAAAGTTGGCACACGAGTAACGCGTAGGACGTAGGTATAAAATTAGTTCCGCTTACTTTACTAGGTACGCGACATGACGTCACAATTTTTAACAGTTGTTCACACATTGATAAGAAAATAATAATATGTTCATTCTCAGTAAATAAAAACATTTTCATTCATTTTCTTACTACGCCATTGAAACAGCAAATTGACAATCCTGAGGCGCAGTTACATACTTGATGTATGATGCCGGCTTAGAATAGCATCATCCCAATTTTACATGTGGGCAATTGGGCATACTAAAAAGCGACAAGGAAAAGGACAGTAGCGTTCCATGAACATAAATGCGCAATGTTGTACTGCGCCCACCAATCCGCCTGCCAAGCATGGTGAGTTTGGCCCTACCCTTCGGTAGGGGTAGGTAGGCCCATGTCCAGCAGTGGACTGCTAAATGAAAATCATTTCAATCGTGCGTCGATAGCATGTCAGTTTGACAGCCGATGTGGCGCAGTGGTTAGTATGACTGCCTGCCGCGCAGAAGGTTAGGGGTTCGATTCCCGGTGGGGTCATTCGCAAAATTGATATTTATCACTTTGTGAATTTGTTCCCAGTCTGGTTAGGACATTGCAGGCTGAAACACCTGATTGTCCGAAAAGTAAGATGGTTCCGTGCTTCGGATGGGCACGTTAAGCCGTCGGTCCCGGTTGCTGTCTATGATGGCGGTCGTTACACAACCATGTCAGAGGCCTTCTACTTGCAGTAGGCGATTGAAAAACTCTGACACCAAGGTTCATCGGATCGTTGAACGACTCGGTGTCCTACACAAATAAAAAGAGTTGGATAGTTTTAATAGTTTGGTGTTCTACTTAGTTTTTAGAATAGAAAATCATAGTCGCAAATTCGCAATAGAAAAGGCAGTTGATTCGAGTATCGCTGGCTTACAACAACCAAAAAAGTAGCAGGCTTGAGACCCTGACGGTTATGGTAATCTAGCCTATAGATAAGCAAATTCCCTATAATTTAGGGCAATACTCGTACATCTCGAATTGGGGTTGTTATCAGGCCACAGCTTGCCTAGATAAACGGACTTCATATTCCAAATGGACAGTTTTCAACTAATCAAGACCGCGTTCTTGTACATGCGATTACAAAACTCATAGGGAATGGAACTATCGAAATACCTATAAGATAAAAAATACATAAGTAGGTACTTACATAGTATATCACGTCTAAATCCATTGCGAGGTAGGCAGCTACATATACCTACCTACCACGTCTGACAAAACTTTGAGAGTCATTCAGAAGACTGTGTATCAGCATAGTGACAGGTTGTCAGTTTGCGCCTAGAATTTATTTCCTGAATGGTGGCCTTTACCTATCTTGTTATTATAATCATTTTGTAAGCAGTAGGTTAACTGATGGGATATCTTTAATTGATTAGATCAAATCATTCGCTCTTTCTCGAATTTTCAGGCGCTGTAGGTAAGCTATTATACGAATTGGAAGCGAAGCCATTTGTCGGCTGTGGTATTGGTGATAAAAATAACATATGTTGTTTTTTTTTTTTATAAACAATCGGTAAGCATTTGTCCGCAATCTCACCTGATGTTAAGTGACGATGCAGACGATGATGGAACATGCTCGCCCAGATAATGCCTATTCACTCTCGCCTTGAAAAGGCCCAAGTTATAATGTTCCGGAAACAGATCCGCAGGCAGGAGTTCCACTTAGCAGTTCGTATTAAAATGTAGAAGCGAAGCGCTTTGTGCGAATTTGCGGGATGTCTACGATATAAGGGTGGAATCCCAACCGGCGTCTCGTGCACCGGAGATGGAATGGTGACGGAGGTATAAGGTCATGGAGAGACTGTGCACACTCCCCGAAATGTATCCTGTAGAATATCGACAAGCAAGCTACTTTGCGACGGTGTTCGAGGCTCTGCAACTTTGCGTCAATAAGTGCCTTATCAGCGATGAGTCTCTTGGCGCGCTTCTCAATCCAGTCCAGGGCTGCCAGCTGGTATTTGGCAGACCCGTCCCATAGGTGACAGCAATACTCCATGCAGGAACGGACTTGAGCTTGGTATAGTTGTAAAAGCTGTACTGGTGTGAAGTATCGCCTGACCTTTGAGAGAATTCCGAGTCTTTTTGCTGCAGTCGTGGCCAAAGACTCAATATATTGTCCAAAGTTCAGGTCAGATGAAAGGTTCATGCCAAGAAGCTCAAGATGGTCGGAAATCGGTACGGATACACCACGGAAAGTCGGAGTCAGGTCGAAGGGACTCCGTTTAGTGGAGAATAGACATGCCTGTGTTTTAGATGCATTAAACTTGACAAGATTTGCGTCACCCTCATTCGGATATTGCTTCAAGATTCAAGTTTAGGCGACTCACTAGGGCCTCTCGACAAGACTGAGTAGATTTATTTATTTATTTTATTTTTGTTGTTTATCTGTGGAAAGTTTTATACAAATCATTTATCTACTGTGCTGTGACGTATCTACCTTTTGTTTTGTGCTTTTGTCGTCCGTAATAAAATAATAATAGAGGTAGGTCCCTACTTACCTACCTACTCAAGAGTTATTATTGTTACTTTTATAGCGTAAAAAGTTTAAAATACCAAAGATCTACTACTAGTCAACGATAAAATGCCTGCTTTAGAATAGCATCACCCTATCTTTGCCGCAGGTGTCACTAAGGAATTTGAGAGTTGATATGTAGGTAGGCATAACAGTTTTAGGCGACAGGCTGAGTACCTGTCACTATAGTCTTTGTGAATGAATCTCAAAGTTTTGTCAGACTTGGTGTAAATGGCTGTTTTTAAAGCTATTTACTGACTTTTTACCTACCCCGCAAAGGATATCTATAGGCGTGATATATGTAGGTATGTAGGTATGTACTATGTATGACAGATTGAAATATGATTGCCGTGTGGTAGGTAGCGGCATAGAATACTGTCACCCCTAGTCCACTCAGGGTGTTTCGTTAAAGGCGACGTAGAGTCTTTCAGCTGAATATCTGTCGACTATGGTCAACCGCATGGTGGTGGTGATACCACCTACAATAGTATTCCCAAAGAGAGTTTATGTCAGGCAGGCAGCTGGTCATAAAACTTTGCCAAATCCTTTTGTTATATGATTTTGTTCTAACAAAACATGATGCACCGTCCCAAACTGATTTGGGATAAGGGCAGAAAGATGATATGTATGTATATGTATGAGGTTCTAAGCGTTTTGTATCCGCCAGTACAGTATCAAACCATTTCACGAGCAATTTAATTGGTGGTTAGTGTGTGGCATCAAATATGGGGTACAGTGCAGGACGGCCGAGCATTTCCTACCCATTTACCTAATAACTACTAACAAGCACTGTAGGGTGACCATGTTTACAAGGAAACGTGTAGGAGACTAGATCGATGAGATCGAAAATTTCGTTTAGTTTCGTAAATACCTCGACCTCCTTTCGGCTTGTTATACCCTTTTTTCCCGACTCCCTGAGAAGGAGGGTTATGTTTTTCGAGAGTATGTATTTATGTGGACAAGAAAATTCTTTTTCACGGGCTACAGCCCAAACGGATTGTTGGATTTTGACATATGAGGTATCGTTAGATTCGTCTCAGCAGCGCGAGTGACATTGGCTATTTTAAACATTCATAAATTCAAGATGGCGGATTTTTATCGCGAAATACAACTTTCAAATTACCGTAGTCCGGTTTTTGTTTTTAATACATCTGCTAGTTGTTACTCCCTGTACCTATAGTAAGTAGTAAAGCATAGTCACATGTTAGACCCAACAATGTTAGTATTATACAACGTGTTACAAAACAACCAATAAAGCTCCCATACAAATTGAATTCATTTTGTATCACGGGAGATCCAACATTTTTTTCATATTTCGACCTATGTTCCATGGGCAAAGTTGTTCATCTTTAATGATTGTTTTGTAACACCCAGTATGTATGACCGATTAGATAAAATTATATCAATGACCTGGACCTTCAAAATAAGTACTTACAAACACTCGGTCTTATCTGTAGTTCTCGTGCGTAACACTCGTAATCAGATATACTTATATGAGTCTTTTTATTGTGTTTGGCTAGTTGTTGTTTAATTGGATGCGCTGCTACATTATCATCACCCAAAGCCGTGTGACGGCCACTACTATACCTACCTAGTCGAGAAGAACTATTCGCTGCATTCGCCGCCGTATGACTGCAGCGAGTGGTCTATAGGCATATGTCACCGTGAAATTGCAAACAACGCTAGATTATAATATATCTCGCTAAATTACAATCTGTCGAAATATTGTAAGACATACACACGGATCACAATTTAACGTATCAATTTTCAAAATATTACAATATTATGAAGTAAAACAGTAAAACTGTCAACTCGCGTTCTGATTGGTCGAACCTCATGTATATCGCGCAGCCATGTTTATTTGACAGCTGATCGCCATTTCGATGGGTATCGAACGTAAATAAACAGTGCATATGAGATTATTTTCTTATTTAATTAGTTTATATGAGCAATTTTCAACACGAAACTATAATAAAATGGAACAAAAACGGTTTGTTTACGCTCGAGAACCAACGAAAGCAATCAGCTGTGAAACAAAGATGGCGTCGTTGGCGACATGATGCTCGACTTGACCAATCAGAACGCGAGCTGCGTAATCGTATCACATTTTCACGGATTTAGTTCGTTATATTGTAATCTACTGAAAAATTATACGTTAAATTGGAATACGAGTGAATGTGTTACAATATTTAGACAGATTATAATTTAGCAAGATAGATTATAATCCAGCGTTATTTCCAATTTTACGGTGACACATAGATCACACTAGGTTACTCACCTACTGGTACAGACAGAAAGATTTTTTTGTACCTACGAAACTAATCACAAACTCATATTCTTCAATTTCCAGTTTTGGTAACCGTAAAAAACGCTTGAAGACAATTAAAGTGAGGCCATTTAAAAAACAACAGATAAATTCGACTCAATATAAAGAAACGAGTGATTATTTTTACGAGGTTATTCCAAAATTCCAAAATAGAACAATAGATAACTGTGCGTGCAGGTATTAACCTAGATAGGAAAAGATATTCTGTATGTAAATAGCAAAAAATAAGGTTACTGGGTGCCTTTACCTACTCTACCACCGTTGTAGATTCTACTACTACTACAGCCACAACAGTCCACTACTGGACATGGGCCTCTTCCTTTCGGGGGGTGTTGCTATAGGTACTCCTAATGCTTGGCAGGTGGATTGATGAGCTCAGTACAAGATGTTTAATTCCCAGCGAACGCTGAATAAATATCTCCTAGACAGCTTTTACGACACCCGCGGACAGAATTGAGGTACCTATTTCTATTCTAAGCCGACATTACACGGCAATTCGTTTGCTTGTAAAAAGCGTCCCCAATTACAAAATAAGTTTGGTCACCCTAACCTGTCATATTCGGCAGTTACCTTCACTTCGTGTAATTATTGTGAATGTGTTAACTAGGAGGGTTAAATTGGTCCCTGTCACGTAATGTCTTAATCCTTGAAATAAGGGCCAAACCGGGACTCGAATTGTCGTTTAAAATGTAGTTTTGTTTTTAATTCTACATATGCAAAGTTGACCAGCCTGTATTAGTTGCTGTTGGTGATTGGTTATTAGCCCATAATGAGCAACCAATTTTTTAAATATACCTCTATTTCGACCAAGTGTTATCTTATCAAATTTTTACTTACCTACTTCATAGTTACGTTGAACTATTCTAGAAGTAAACTGCTTAGAAGATATCTAATCTTATCTAAGTAGATACACTTAAACAAAGAGGGGTTTCAATCAACACTTTCAACCGCGTCTCCATACGCATCCTAAAATTATGCAAATCGTAAAAAGCTTTCTCACTTCAAGAGCTTGAAACATATTTTTGAATCAGTACTACTTTGCATGCATGTAATGATGTGATGAGATGAATGACAGTCTGCGTCAAAAGCCTACGTAGTTTAACCACAACTACCTACTGATTCGTCGCAGTCTGGGGCATTTATCATTTATTTATCATTTATTTATTTATAAACTTACACTAACAGCTAAGAAGCCAAACATGTAAGCCTTAAACTAAGGAAATCGGATTTCTTCTGAATCAAAAATACGCCTCTTATACGGTTTCAGATAGGCGTGAAATCTTTATATGTATTATTATACAGAATGACACACATCTTGTGTACATTTTGTAATATACGATAAGATATGAAGAGTTAGATACATATTACGTGCCAAAAATCCCAATTGAGTCACAGAAGACATTGACTCATACTTTCTTAGTAAACTTTAAATGAATGTTTTGGTTCTGGTGAAATGATTTTGATTTTCTGGCTATCTACCAAGATGATTGGGGTTTCAGTGAATTTCAGACATGTTTAACTCTTTTAAGAACTACCTAATAAATGTTTATTGGTCATTAGGTCACTTTGCTATTCCGTATGGTGCTGGCTTAGAATAGCATCACCTCATATCGAGTAGCGAGTATTGACTGACGGATTTGAGAGTTTATGTATTGCAATTTTAGGCGACAGGCTTATAGGTATATGGCTGTCACTATGGTGATTCACTGTCATTCAAGCTTTTATCAGTGGTGTAAATGGTCGTTTTTTGCAGCCGTTTACGCTCTGCCTACCCCGCAAGGAATATACCTACCTAGCCATGATATTATGTATGTAGGTATGTCTCAGGCAACAGATTTATAGGATGGGGTGGGATGGGGCCCAGCTTAACCTGAAAGACCCATAGCGAAGCATAAGGTGTAAGGAGCATCAAATAATTTGTATCGAATAATTTGTTTATTTTTACTTTAATTATTTGTACCAAAATGTCTAAGTAGACCACAAAACCTAAAAAGGTATCTAAGTAGGACTTTATTATGGGCTGCCTGATTGAATTCATCTCATCATCACTTAAAATATCTATACATAGTAACATAATTTTATGTAACGTAGAGCAATTTTGTTATTTTTAATTCTATCCATAAAAACAATTAGACATGTTTTGCAAAAACTAGTAAATCCTACCTACCTACCTAGATCATCGAACCAAAATAATAAAATAATTATTAAAAATAAACCCAACTGCGGTAATTTCACAGTTATATTTTTGTGTCTAAAATCCACCATTTTAAATTAATGAAATGTAGCCAGTATCTTTCGCGCTGCTGAGTCAAATCTAGCGACACCTCATAAAGTCATTTCCATCTGAGTGTTTGGGCTGTAAACTATAGCACAACGTATTATTATTATTTATAAATAGGTACACTAGCAGCTCTTTTGAGCTGATGCGTGTATATCACTGCACTTGTCTTATTTTTTTAATAGTTCAGTCTTTAAATGTTGGTCTAGTCTTTTTTTGAAATTATTTATACTTAGTGCACTATTAGTATGTAGGTAGTAGTTACGTAAAAAAATAATACCAACATTACATAACCCTCCTTCTGAGGCAGTCGGGTAAAAAACCTGTGGCATGCGCACGCGCAGACCAGCATTGATGAATGGTCAACTGGCGCTCTGACCTCCATCATTGTTTCGGGGAATAACATTTGAACAGGTCGATTTTTAACAGTCGCCATTTTAGGTTAATGATCACCGTTTTTTTTCATTGTGCAGTGAACTTTGATCATGTTTGTTTAGTACTTGAATCTAGAAGGAAGGTTAAGAACTTTTAAGTAGCTATGTATTTACACAATATGTACAGGAAGTATTATAGGTATGTAGGTAAGTACCTACTAGTTTATCTGCTTGTTTGAATTATGTAGGTATGAGTTGACCTAAGTTTAAGGTAAATCAGTCAATTATTATAACTTTTCTTGCTTACTTAAAGTTTTGATTATGTTTGATGATTTAATTTTGGGTAAATTACGAGTAGAGTTGGAGTAAAAACCAAAAGTAACAAATGCAAATATTTATTTACAAACCACAGAAAACCACCACAAGTATATACAAATCAAAATAAGAAATGATCTCATTATCCATTCCTAAAATTCAATTCGTAGACATAATACTGAAAAAATATACCTGCATAGGTAGGTAGCAAGCAACACCCGTAGTCGCCTTCCAGACGCGGATAAAAATCTCCAAAACTACAGTTTATTGGGTCGTTCGTCGACCGAAAACCCCGAAAAGTCTACCCTGACTAAAACGCCACACAAATTAAGAAGACAGAACACCGGCCACTAAAACTGACCTTTTGACCTGCACTGAACAATTTTGTTCACAATTTAAACACAAAGTCCATTTTGCATCATCCTCAACGCATCACGAAGGAGAAAATTGACTCGATGACGTCATCAAGATCCTTGCTAAAGGGGACAACTGGGCTTCGTAAGTTGGAGCTGACTTGTCCTTCCCGTCGACCATTAGATGACAGCCAGGCCCGCAGATTTGCACATTGTCGCCCTTCCATCGTTTCTTAATCGTGATGATCCCATTGCCACCAACCAGGTTGATGGTTCCGTAGTTGTCTACGACTTCAACGCGGCAATCGTTGCCGATGACTTCTATGTCGCCGTGGTTGGAAGTCACTCGCACTATGCACCCGTTACCGACCACTTTGAGGCGAGTGTAGTTCTGCTCCATGGTGACTTTCTTCTTGTTACCGATGACTGAGTATTTCTTCATTTTTAGTTGATTTTGTTACTTCTTTTTTATAAAGAAAGATGTTGTTTTGATTCTCTTTTCAGGTAAGCACTTTCACGCTGCTTTTACTGCCTGAATTTTCACTGTGTTGCTTGCGCAAGGTTTGGCTTCAGACTGATATGTGCGTCCACGCGCTTGCTTTTTATAAGCAACCGTCGGCGCACGAGTCTCTATTATACGATAGGAAGTCCCCTACAGTACTACGTCATTAGTCATCTACGTTTATGCGAAACGCCGATGTTTTGGCTACGATACCGATCGTACCTATTCAAAAGTATTTCCCCTGACAGGTAAAAGGTTTGTTTATTGTTTGAAGTGTGTTTGTTTTGATGTTAGGACCGTTAGGATTAGATATTTGTTTTTCCTGGTAATTTAGGACTGGCCAGCTAAAGCAAATAAAACAGGTTCTTCCCTAGACTAGATACTCGTAGGTATACTGGCGGTTGTTAAGGTCTCCGTTTGTAGTCTAGGCACACAATTAATAATGAATGACAGATGCTACATAGTCATAGGTATGTTATAAAGAAAGAAAGAAAGAAAGAAAGAAAATAAATTTATTTCGGTCACAGCACAACAACAATCAAACATTGAACAGTCAACAGTTACATTTAAAAACTACTTAAAATAACTACATGTTATTGCGCATATGTGCCGAAAATGGACCTCACTCAGCATGTGCGGCAGATAGCAGTAGCTATCTACAGCGCTGGTATTCTGTGAGACCATCTTAGGGTAACAGTGGACGGAAAACACATACTTAAATTATTCTTAAATGTATGGGTAATATAAAGTATCTTAAAACTATACAACAACATTAGATATAAATATTTGAGACTTTTATTATATTTTACATAGAATAGGTATATTATAGAAGGATAAATGCTTACATTTTGATAAACAGACATTTTTGTGGCTCATTTTATACATCCTAGTAAACAGAAAAACACACCTAGAGGTACATAGTTATAGTTTGTCCCAGTGCAACCGCTTGTGGAACAACCAGTTGAACATCAAGTAAATGTAATTTTAATTTAGTTCTAAAGGTACTAACCGACACGGAATTCCTAATTGGTGGCGGGAGATTATTCCAACATTTCGTGGCAGCATAACGAAAGCTGCCACGAAATGTGGTTGTACGGTGTCTGGGGCAAATCAAACGTATTGCGGATCTAACGTGTCGGTTAGAAAACAAAAGTTTATCATAGAGATATTGTGGCTGTTTGTTTATAATTATACCAAAAAGTAAAGTAGAAAAATGTAGGTGTCTGTATGGCAGTTACATAGTATTGTGCTATGTAACTATAGCAATAATTACAAAGACGAGGTAAATTTTTTACAAAGGTGTAGAATAATGGTTCCGCAAACTCTCAAGAGATGGCGCCACTAGTTTTTTAAAACGCGCTAACGATGTGTTCACGGCGAAACATGACTACCCGGCTGCGACTCGCACATGTTATCCTCTGCCTCAGTGGTACTTATGGGGTTGCCATCAAGCTATTGATCGCCTCATAATACTATTGCGCATACAGATAGACAAGAACGGAGTTTCGGTCGAAGCGCCTTCTGCCTATTACTTATTTAAGATATTCTATGTTACCCGTACTGTAACTGTTTCTACTCGGATAATAAACTTAGTCAACTAATTACGTCGTTTAATTCAAGAGCGCCAAACCCTACAGTGGCCCCACAAGGTCATGGTAAACCTGCACCCGATTAGTCACGCAAGTAAAGGGATTAGCGCCAAGTTTGCACCACGTCGGGATGGCCCCTACCTAATCAAAAAGAAGCATGGTCCGTCTTCATTTGAAGTTGCAGACCCAGGCAATCCAGACGTCAGTTTGGGAGTATATCATGCATCAGCTCTAAACCCCTATGAAGGTGCTCAAGAAGGATTACCGCAACTGGCACAACCACTAAGGAAGAGAGGAAGACCCCGAAAGGTGGTTGTCCAACAAGAGAAGCCTGTAGCAGCGCGAAGACGTGGAAGGCCGAAGAAGCAATAGATGGCATCTCGCTGGGTCAGCTCGAACCTAGAAGGAGGGGAGTGTAGAATAATGGTTCCGCAAACTCTCAAGAGATGGCGCCACTAGTTTTTTAAAACGCGCTAACGATGTGTTCACGGCGAAACATGACTACCCGGCTGCGACTCGCACATGTTATCCTCTGCCTCAGTGGTACTTATGGGGTTGCCATCAAGCTATTGATCGCCTCATAATACTATTGCGCATACAGATAGACAAGAACGGAGTTTCGGTCGAAGCGCCTTCTGCCTATTACTTATTTAAGATATTCTATGTTACCCGTACTGTAACTGTTTCTACTCGGATAATAAACTTAGTCAACTAATTACGTCGTTTAATTCAAGAGCGCCAAACCCTACAAAGGTAAATACTTGTACAAAATACCGTAAAATGACTCTACATCTAAATCGTGGTCAATTTGAATTCATGTAAATAGAGGATACAGAAATTGCACAATAGGGTTATTATGTCACTTGGATAAGATTATTCTTTTAGATTGTAGGTAGGTGCTAATTACTATGTAGGTGCTGATTTCAGTTGCCAACCTATAAATGCCCTAAAGTGCCTACGTCACAGTTACAGGGACTTCACCGAATCGATCTCCATAAGATAAGATAAAAAATAATAATAAACAACATAATTTATTCATGATATTTGATACTTGTTGTCGATATGGGTATTACGGTTAAGCTACTTTTATGTAGGTAAGTAGGTGTTAGGTACTTATACTGCCTCACATATTTAAAATTGGTATACTTTTTATTTATTTAGTAGAGATCAGATAAATAGTTTATTTGATTTTATAGCTCTACCAACATTTAAAAATACTTGAGAGAAAGCTAGAACCTAAATAAATTGTCTACCTATCAAATCGAGTTCAAATAGGTACACACTTATTAATTAATTTTTCGTTGCTTCGGGAAACATACAGCTTACCTACATAAATAACAGCTACTTCGGCCTACATTTAGTATGACTCTATATTTCAATAACAGGATATTAAGTAAGAAGGTATTGTTGCATCATTGGTTTCATCTGGAATATCCCAAACAATGCAATGTAGGGAGGTATTATACATACCTATTCAATTATTTTAGAGTGCCTTGTATTAATTATAGGTAGGTATGTACTTATGTTAAATTAAGAAACAATTGATGTCATCTCATCACATAACATAACCACAATCTAGATCTGAATCGGTTATTTGAGTCTTTGAAGTTGTTTTATCCGTTGGTTTTATCATTTAAAAAGTTACACTCATTTTATGTTAAGTAGGTATTATGAGTGTAAGTAGACTGTCATTAAATACATACAAACAAACATAACGTCACGCCCATATCCCTTGCGTTGTAGGCAGAGCGGAAACGGCTGTAAAAACGGCCATTTACACCACGTCTGACAAAATTTCAGAGAGTAATTCAGATACTGTGTACCGCCATAGAGACAGGTTATCAGCCTGTCACCTAACATTGCAATACACTCAACTCTCAAATCCCTTACTGGCTTCTTACGACACCCGCGGGAAAGATATGGGGTGATGCCATTTTAAGCCGGCACCACCCCGGCACTAATTAAACAACTACATTATGAAATGTTTTTTTTTCCTTACGAAATCACGATGTTAAAGGTGCAAGGGACTTTACCGAAGCAACAGAACGACCGTAGTTCCAGCTAATTATTTACTTCCGGAAAATTTATGGTTTTCCTTCGGTGTTTTACCTACTATCGCGAGCAAATCCAACTACTCATTTAAGGGACCAACTTATACTAGTTATACATACAAATACTAAGAAAAGCCAGTATAAGTTGATCTCTTAATTAAATAGATTAAGTAGTTGATGATTTAGAGCGCTCACACTTATAATTTACCAGAAGTCATCCCAGCTGTTTCACCCGCTGCTTACCGTTGAAAAATCCCGTGGGAATAAGGTGTTTTCCGGTGGTACAAAGTAGTCTATGCATTAATGTTGTAACTTTCTAATGGTGAAAGAATTTTTGAAACCGCTCTAGTAGTTTCAGAGTTTACCGATTGGATGCAAATAAAAACACAAATAAAAAAACAAATCTTTCCTCTAAATAATATTAGTGTAGAGATTGATTTATTGGGCAGAACCGGTTTCATTCGAAGAACCAGTTTTCCTCGAGTAAGATTGAGAGCGACTTAAATTTTTTGCGCATGCGCGCTCTAATTTTAGATTTGGATTTGGATCGAGTTCGTTAATCTTTTTCTTTTGTATAATAGGTAGGTATTAGGTAGACTTTGGACACCAAATATGCTAGAATGTTCGAATCAAGTTAGAATAGGAAATCTGTGATACGGCACTGAATGCATCACTAAGTGGGAAAGGCCATACAACTGAACTGCCATACATAGGTAGTGGCCGTCTCATTAGTATTATGTTCCTTGCCGTCTCAGCTCAAGAATAGACAATTATAGGTATGGGCAATTTTTGGAATAATCAGATCTTCGCCAAGTGGCTGCTTTAACGGTGGCCCAGGCTGTAGAAACCTCATTTTGGCACGGCCACCTATCACATGGAATATCTTTTAAACGGCGGGGAGACTTTTTTTTTATTTGTGCTTCAATTAGAGACAATTTTAGAGGTTAATTATTTCACACCATTTATGGTATTCCATGGTGGCCGTGCCAAAATGACGCACACTATAGTGGTTCAACTAAACCTACTTGCTCAAATCATTTGTGCTGAACTGGCTTTTCTAAAAATTTTAAATCAATGTAGCTTCTAAGCTACATTGATTTAAACAGCTATACGAAGTGTAGGGACATCTCTCCGAATACTGATAGGGTGCATTTAGACCATTAAACTGAACAATATTTGCAAAAGGCGGTTTGTAAACCAAGTAGGTACGATATATTTTCATTTTCCTTATAAAATTCACCGGACTTTCCTGGCCTTCCTTCACTTAATTTTATTACTAACATTTCTAATAATTCGCATGAAATTACCAAGAAGTGATAGATAAGACACCAATCGAATTGATAATAAATACCAACAATAATCACAATTTTTTCAAAACTCTACCGAGTAATTTTCATAGTGTTGATTCATGTTCCAATCATAAGGCGCATTATCAACTTTTTTAAACATTTTGCATAAACGTGAGAAATGTTATGCTTTCGTATGAGTCATGGTCCGAACTGTTACTAAATTGATGTAAGGAATGAAGAGTATGCTTTAAGGCGAACGGATGACTCATGGTTGTTTGATTTGGTTCTGTGCGTGCGAGCATGTGTGAATGGGTTTGAACGTTCATTGCGTATTTTGTAGCACGTTTCAGAAGAGATTAGTGTGGTAGAGTCTCTAATGTATGGTTTTTAGAGCTGTTTGACTGTAGCAAATAGAATTGAGCACTCGCTGGTGAGACACCGGTGATGGTCCAGACGAAGTCGAGCACAAGGTTATTGAATTACTTACGTAGATTAGACACCAGACAATAATAATTGGAAGAAGGGTTCTAGTGAATAAGGATTACACTGTACCTAATGTGTACAAGTAGCTTCGTATAGGACAAAACTCAGAAGAGTTGTCGCAAGACACTCGTGAGACCGATGCCTCACAGATTCGCATTCATAATCATATATAGATTCTTTAAGGTTTTCTAGCGATTGAGCTTATCGACACTACGGTCATATCCAAATCACCTTTCTACATCTAGTACGGTCAGAGGTCAGAGACTTTGAACCTTTCATTCAAAGGTGCGGTGTCCCTAAAGGCGTTCAACGTATTATTAGCCAGCTCATTGAGGACCGCCCTGCTGTGAGTCATCCTGGGAACGGTGGGAACATTGTGTGAGCATTCCTATAAGAACCTATGTCAGGATTGTCAGGTGCATTCAGTCAGGTAATACGGGGTGTAAGGGACTGCTTACCGAATACTGACAGTGTGTACTTCTTCTTTCGTGTCGACTGGTTCAAAAGCGTGTACTGAACAACGTCTTCTAAGAAAATATTTCAGCAGACGTAAAATTACTATGGGAAGTCAATATTTTTTGCGACTCCTTAAATATTTTCTTATGTCAACTTGTTCAGTATCATGGTCTGATCTGAATGCACTCTATGAGTATTCATTCGGAGAGCTGTCATTGCACCATGTATAAATATGACAAATTTTAAAAACAGACGACTAAACATACAGCAAAATAGATACGTACGAAAAGTTTTAAGCGTGAATAATAAATTACAAAGGGAAAATGTCTTTTCCTTTTACATTTTTCGAAACTGGAACTGACTGTGCCATTTTTAGCTCCGTGAAATCGACTCCTACTTAATAGGTACTTAACTCTTAAACGCACTTTTATTGACTTTCCTACATAACATGACATAATTTGAATGAAACTGTAAGAAAATATTTGTTTCTTTAAACCAGATAACGAACGGAACTAATTTAGATAACAGATACCTTCTTAGTACTTCAATGAATGAATAACATACAAGTATGAGTAACTTTTGTTTGCTGTCTTATCAGTTTTGTACAACATGCCCAAATATGGTAACACTGATGTTATCTTCAAGTAGTGATAAAATGACTTGGGATTTTTCGGTTTCTATGAACAGATATTTTTATCTGTGAGCACTTTATGCTTACAAAGAAATGTATTACTGTATCTAAAATGGTTGTCTTGAATACGTGATGGATGACTGAAAGCTGATGATCAATACCTACCATAATAGTAGCTACACAGTAGTAGCTATACAGGGTGCCCGGCTCTTACACTTTAGGGATGATTGGTTGGTTATTCTAAATCATTTAAACTAAATTTAGTTCAGTACTAAGTAGCCTATTTCATTAGATATGACCAACATTTTTAAGCCCTTTTCAACTAAAAACAGTCATGAAATTCAGAATTTGAACCAAATTCAATAATTTAATTTCTTTTGTTTTTCATAACTGCATTAATTGACGTCAATACAACCCAAAAGTTATTCAAGAAATTATTCATACCTATTTTATATCCAAAAAACTAGACTAAATTTAGTGCAAATGATTCAAAATAACCCAGCCAATCATCCCTTAAAATGTCTTCATCGATCCCCCGGACATGCTGTATATTGAATGCAAAGGTAGAGTAGAAACCTAAGTAGAAACAGTAATATAAGTTGAATCTTAGAAATACACTTTTGAATTGTACAGTCTACCGCTCACTTATGAACAATCCAAAATGTACCTTAGGTCTAGATTTTTTCAGACTGTAATAATTTACAGCAATCATTGCCAAGAATAATTGTTATATTCCTTGATGCAGCAAATCGTAGAATCTTACAACATAGTTTTTGTCCGGCTTTTCGGTATCACTCACAAGAAAATCGAAACCTTAAAAACCGGCCAAGAGCGTGTCACACACGCCCACAAATAGGGTTTCGTAGTCAGGTTTTTCAGCATTACAAACTTAATTTTGTTGCTGGTTTGTTAGCAGCAGTATGATAACCAACCGCAAATAGAAAAACTCATTTTTTTCTGAAACCTTTAAGGGTACGATATCCGTTATAGTTTTCATTGTAACTTCAGATTGTAAGCTATATTCCATATTTATTTCAAATTTTTAGCGTTTATACTTTAGAAGTTACAGCTGGAACAAATTATGGGTCAAAAACGCCCTTTTTAAAAGCAAATATCTCGTGACAGAAACATTTTAGTGACTTTGTTTCAAAGAAACCTCACCTTAGTTTTAAAAGACCTATTCAACGATACCCTACTCAATATAACAGAAGAAAAAAATATTTTTGCCCCCCTTTCACTTGTATGGGAGGGGGTCCAAAAAACATTAAAAAAAAAATTTTTCCTAACATTTCTATATTTGGGTCAACACGATCTATCTTCTCACCAAATTTCATGTCGATAGCTCTAAAACTGACGAAGATATAAGGGCGCGGCATACAGACAGACAGACAGACAGACAGACAGACAGACAGACATGACGAAACTATAAGGGTTTCTAGTAGACTACGAAACCCTAAAAATTGAATTGTTCAAGAGTTAGCGTGGGGCTGTATTTGGAAAAACCACAATAAATTAAACACAGTAAATATCACAATAATATAAAATATATTTCCACAAAAGTGCAAATACTAAAAATCTTACTTACTCTAAAATAAATTAATAAACAGCCGTTCCCTTATCGAGGTTTGTACATATGGTTTTCTATTTGATTCAATATCAAATTACTTCGCTGAATTAAATTTTTTACTTAATGTTTCATTAAAATACAATATTTAATTTTACACACAGCCGTCTACATATGGTATCTACCTACTCATAAATTTAAACACTTATGTACCTAAATGAAGTTATAATAATTATGATACCACTATTTAATGCTATCATAATAATTATAATTTCATTCAATTTTTAAATATTACTGAATGTAATATTAGCTTACAATCTAAAGACAATATAATGAGGTAAAAAAAATATGTTGTACATATGTCATTCATTATCATTAAAGACCTGAATTATTATTATTTTGTCCCACTGGAATTAAACAAAAAGGGCCTTTCCATAAAATTAAACTTCATACAAAAATAGCTAGACAAGCGTTCAAGGCGTGTCTTAACTTTTTTGTGGTAAGGCCCGAACAGTTGTGGTCTCATAGCATCTTTTATACCCATAAAAATATAGCTAAATTCGAGTATTTAGAGATTATTGACAAGACAGAAGATCTGGCTAGAGTATAAATTTTGTTCATTTAAATTATAAAATAATCAAAATTGTCATTTTGAGAAACTTACACAGAATTTTAAAAACGAAACGCATATTGTTTTCACGTTGATAAAAGATAAAACATTTGGCAATGTTACATTGGATTGGCTATAGTAACATTTATATTATGATATGATAATTTCAATGGAGGAGGTTAGGAACATTTACTTTTTTAGTATTTGTATGAAAAACCAGTATAAAATGGTCTTTAAAATGAGAAGGTTGATGGTTCGCAAATAGTACCAATTGTTTCTAACCTCCTATTATCAATAGTCCATTACGGTCTGGTTTTTTAACAATGTGTTATCATGTTTTTATAATAAACGAAGCGAATACTTACTGACATTTTAAGAATCTGTTATTTTTCAATGCCGTTTAAAAAGTTTAATCTAAATATGGCAGCAAGCCGTCATCAACTATAGTAACATTCATATGCCAGTTGAAGTGATTCACGCCGGGTATAGTGACTAAATGCAATTTCTTCTGCTTGTCCAGAGTACGTAGACCGATTTTGTCCTCCAGGTAGATGGGTTGTTGGAACAAATCTATTACGGTTTCATTGTTCGTGTCGTAGTAGCCGAATTGACTGAAAAGTAAGAGAAAAAGTCGTTTAGCATATTTGGTTGGAAAACACAAGGAAAATTTAGACAACCTAGTATACTAAAACATTACCTACTTATCTACTTTTTGTTCTAAAATAAATAAAGAATCAACAAGATATATGGTAGGCATGACATACTATGTACTTATCACACCATACTAGTTTTTCTTATTATTTAAATAAATGAATTGAATATGAATACTTATTTTATAAGATAGAAAATGCGCTGGAGATATTATACGGACGGTAATACATCTCAAGGCTTTTGTGTAGCATACAGATAAAGCACCACTCATTAACATTTCTTATTGTGTGGTCAGGTCACATAGCTATCTATTCTTATTTATTTGCTTGCACAAGTTTTCTTTTCTATAACTCAATTCTTGTTCATTATGCATCAGAAAGTATTTACCTGCTTTGCCAAGGAGTGATGACATTATCATCGGGCCCGCCTACCAAAACGAGCCTTTTTAGCTTCAAAATGTTTGCTTTGAACACCGACGATTGTGCTGACCTGAAACGTTGAGAAAGATATCATTGTAAAACAAAATGCATATAGGAAGGTATACGTAAATCATTAAAATAACAACTACTACTACAGCCACAATAGTCCACTGCTGGACATAGGCGTCTTCATTTTGGGGATATTGCCATGCTCACCACGCCTAGCTGGCGGATTGGCGAGAGCAGTGTAAGATGTTTCATTCACAGGGAACGCTGCTGCCGATTCCCTGGATAAATATTTCCTTGTCGATATTTACGACACCCACATGTAGAATTGGGATAAAATAATAAATAGGAATAGAAATACTAACTTTATCATTGATTCATTGCAATAAAGTCAATTCGCAACAATATTTTACGATAACTTGCGAATAATAAAGAATCTTGAATAATATATCACAAAAATAAACAACAACAAAAATGCAAAAAGACAAGGTTCCACCGAGATTTGAACTCGGATCGCAGGATTCAGAGTCCTGAGTGCTAACCGTTACACCATGGAACCGCTGAGCTGAACGCCGAAATTAGCTTCCGCTTTCTAAAATGGATTCGAGTGATAAGATGTGAGTGACGTATTTAGTCGCCTGCGCAGCGTGTGAGCGATCGATTACGAAATGACCTCAATTTGTTTAAGACGCGTGTCATTGACCTTCAATGTCTTCATTTATAATTATTTATCGACACACTTGTAGATATAATTTGTTATATCTAAGATTTTTATGTAGGTTTCTCGTATTTTTTTGATGCATATTAGCAAGTTCTGTGTATGAGAAGAGTATTTATTTATAGCACATTTTAACCTTGAAATCAGTGATAACTTTAACATTAGCAATTTTAAACGGTTACTATTCTGTATACATCAAGTCATGGAGGAAACACTTCTTGATTAAGTTAAAAGTTTTCCAATGGAAATAAGGCAATTTTCCACAGTAAGAAGTAGCAAAATATCAACAAATTATGTAGCTTTCTCTTTTGTTAGTAATAGAATTTTACAAAAAGTGGTTCACTCTATCTAATAATAACCCGCATCCAAATCGGTTAGTGGTTTAGGAGAAGTGAGCGAAAACAGGACAGAGAAAAGCGACTTCAATTTGTATCATTTTACTGCTCTTATCCCAATTATAGTCCAGTACGGCTAGCTTTTCGTGTTTCAAAAATATTAAAGTCGATGGTTTTTTGCTCATAGCTTCTGGACCATTCATTGATCCCAATTTATTAATTTGTGCCATTTTAGATGTGAGGAAACATACTTTCGTTATCAGTGGAAAATCGACTCAAACAAGGTTTTTACACTGTGTTAACTGTCACAGAGACAATACTGGTAAACTTTTTAGTATTGTTCTGTAGGTACCTACATACTTAAAAAATAATTTTATAATGAGCTGCCATACATTTAATCAAAAAATTACTCAAGCTTAAAAAATGCCACAAAATTAAATATGTGCTTTATAGACACAAATTGCACAATCGTACAAAAAATTAGCGACTTTAGAATTTTTGTAAGTTACGCCCTCAAATAATGCCAGCCATACCGGACTATTACTTGGGGTTTGGGGTCGGCGCAACACGTTTTCTTTTAACACAAAATCATGTTGCAAAAGGATTTGGCTTAATTTTACAACCGGCCGCCTGCCTGCCTGACGTCAACCCTCCTTGGGAATGCAATCGTAGGTGGTATTACTGCCACCTACGATTACGGTTGACTATATAGTCGGCAGATAGTGTAGCCATGGTCAAAAACTCTACGTCGCCTTTTACGAAACACCTTGAATAGAATTTAGCCGCTACCATTCAGCACATTTTATACTACGTATTGATATTGAGATTGTTAATATTAAATTTTAATGCTTACTGCACATGATTGTTGATGTAAGGCAGGAACACACTGTACTGCTCGTACAAGGACTGGTGGTATGGGTCGTTCCAGTAGTTGCCTACTGAAGTGTGTTGTCCCACTCGGGAGTAGAACAGGAGAAAGAACGAAAGAAGAGGTTGTTGAACAAGTGATAAACAATTGTTTAAACACTCACTGCACATGATTGTTGATGTAAGGCAGGAACACACTGTACTGCTCGTACAAGGACTGGTGGTACGGGTCGTTCCAGTAGTTCCCTACTGAAGTTTGCTGTCCCACTCGGGAGTAGAACAGGAGAAAGAACGAAAGAAGAGGTTGTTGAACAAATGATAAACAATTGTTTAAACACTCACTGCACATGATTGTTGATGTAAGGCAGGAACACACTGTACTGCTCGTACAAAGACTGGTGGTATGGGTCGTTCCAGTAGTTGCCTACTGAAGTGTGTTGTCCCACTCGGGAGTAGATCAGGAGAAAGAATAAAAGAAGAGGTTGTTGAACAAGTGATAAACAATTGTTTAAACACTCACTGCACATGATTGTTGATGTAAGGCAGGAACACACTGTACTGCTCATACAAAGACTGGTGGTATGGGTCGTCCAGTAGTTGCCTACTGTTGTTGAACAAGTGATAAACAATTGTTTAAACACTCACTGCACATGATTGTTGATGTAAGGCAGGAACACACTGTACTGCTCATACAAGGACTGGTGGTATGGGTCGTTCCAGTAGTTGCCAACTGAAGTATGTTGTCCGACTCGGGAGTAGATCAGGAGAAAGAACAAAAGAAGAGGTTGTTGAACAAGTGATAAACAATTGTTTAAACACTCACTGCACATGATTGTTGATGTAAGGCAGGAATACACTGTACTGTTCATACAAGGCCTTGTGGTATGGGTCAATAGTTATCTACTGTTGTTGCAACAACTGATAAACAATTGTTTAAGCACTCACTGCACATGATTGTTGATGTAAGGCAGGAACACACTATACTGCTCGTACAAAGACTGGTGGTATGGGTCGTTCCAGTAGTTGCCTACTGAAGTGTGCTGTCCCACTCGGGAGTAGAACAGGAGAAAGAACAAAAGAAGAGGTTGTTGAACAAGTGATAAACAGTTGTTTAAATACTTACTGCACATGGTTGTTGATGTAAGGCAGGAACACACTATATTGCTCGTACAATGACTGGTGGTATGGGTCGTTCCAGTAGTTGCCTACTGAAGTGTGTTGTCCCACTCGAGAGTAGAACAACTCATAAGCTGAGTCCTTGACTAGCCCGGGGAATACCAGGTGGAGGAAGCCAGCTGGAACAATAAAGGTACATCATAAGCACTCATAAGGTAATTGTTTAGATGTCATAGAATAGACTTTGCTGAGGTTAGAGTTTGATAGTGTTATGTGTCTAGTCCACTGATATCTCTTAGACTGTTATTCATTATACTTATACTTCTCTATACATAGGTCTAATATTATGATCGTTCAAGCACATAATTATGACTACTGATGAAGAGCTAAGCAGTAGGAAATGTGAGAATATACAGGGAGTAACGGAAAGGGTATAACAAGGCGAAAGGAGGTCAAGGTACTCATGAAACTGAACAACTTTTCCCATGGAACACGGGTCGAATTATGAAAAAAAAATTTGGACCTCCCATACAAAATCGTCGATCAGCTAATTGATTTACTATGGGAAGCCCAAATTTTTTTTTCATATTCCGGCCCATGTTCTACGGGGAAAGTTGTATAGTTTCATGAGTACCTTGACCTCCTTTCGGCTTGTTATACCCTTTCCGTTACTCCCGGTATAATTTGAACTATTACATATAATTTGAAGTCATCATCATTATCATCTCATCTGCCTGCCCCACCCCTAATTATTTAAGGTTGGCAAAACATATCTTTGTTAATGATTTGGGTTGACAAAGCATGTCTTTATTTGAGAATGTAGATTAATGCCTTTCTTAACATTTTAGCTTTGTATAACATAAGCAAGCATGAATATTAATATGCCGGCAATTTACCTTGAAACCAACTGTTGGTTGGTCTTATGAAAATACATACATACATAAATCACGCCTAAATCCCTTTCACCACTGTAAAATGACTGTAAAAACCATTTACACCACGTCTGCCAAAAGTTTGAGAGTCACTCAGAAGACTGACTCACGGACCATTGTGACAGGTTATCAGCCTGTCGCCTAAAATTGCAATACACATCGACTATTAGATCCCTTAGTCGCTTCTTACGACACCCACGGGAAAGATAGGGTTGATGCTATTTTAAGCTGGCACCACAGGGCTTTAATAAAACATCACAATAACCTTCTTACCTCCATACTGGCCAGCCTGTGGTGAGCTGAGTGAGATGAATGTGTCCACTGTGATATTGGAGAAGGTCTGGATGATGCCCCGAGCCACCAGCCCCCCTTGGGAATAGCCTGGAAATTAAGAAGTATATGCGTAATTTATAAATTGTTTTATAAGATAGGTAATTTTATTACGAAAATAGGAAATCGAAATATTGATTGCCATTGGGGCACAATTTAATTTCTTCCATGGTCTTTTCAAAACTATCATCCTTTATGAACTGATACTTCATAAAAATTTTCATCGTATGCCCTTATACAGAGGTTATTGAATGAACCTTACTCTTTCCATGCATGAACATTTGATCAATTGACATCTGACTCACCAAATGAAACAGGATATTGTAATAAATTCTAAATTGAACAGACCATATTATAAAGACATTGGATGTCACATCACTTTTACTTTGGATGAATGATTTCATTTCCATCAAGAATTTTTTGATTTACAAATAAAAGTATGATAAAGTATTTTAAATTTACCACTTGAACAAGTATATACCTAAGCCACTTAATACTGCAATACCTGTGTTTTGCTTGAGCAGCAATACCAGTTCTATTATCCTATTGAAAGCTAAAGTCCTCCAGTTGTGATAAAATCAAAATAAGGGTCAATATTAGACTTCATGAAATATAGTCAGAATCTTTTTTGGACTTGCTTATAGTGGTTATAGTATCTTAAAGGAAAATAGGTAGCAATAGGTCTAATATTCAGTTAGAATTAGCCTATTGCGGCTCACTACTAGATATTTTTTGTTGTTTATAAAAACACTTGTACTAGTTTCACAGTTTTAGTTTGGGTATAACCCTACCGGTTTCGCTCACTGAGCATCATCAGGGGCACTTATACGTTGAACAACACTCACTACTAGATATTCATCTGATATTACCTATAATATTGATTCCCTCAGGGTGCTGTGAAGATATGTTGGCCACATCTTTTCCGATCTCCAGCACCTGATGCCACATAGTCTCCAGACTGGACCAGCCCTCGAACCTGTTCACATTGTAGACCACTGTGCCGGGGTGTTTCTGGAAATTGAACAGAATTTTGAATTAGATTATGGGCAGAGATTAGAAATGCCATGTCATTTCAGAGCCGCACTTGAAAAACTTTCAGATAAAATTTATGTCAATATTTTTTTTGCATAAGTAAACTTTTAAAGTCCTACTCTTCGGATGGATAATAACTTTTTAATTAAAAAGTGTTTTACATGCTAACTCGAAGAAAACCTACTTTGAATATACAACAACCTTGACCCCGAACCTGATTTTCAAACCTTCTCGCAATTTGCCTACTCATTCATTCACCATCTTCCATATTTTTACTGTAAACAAAAGTAATAAATAAACTAAAACTGACCTCTTGGATCCTGTGGCCAATCATCTCCATGCTACCAGCTCCAGTCATCACCCCATGGATCAAAACTACTGGTTTGTATGTATAACTTACGCTTACAAATAAAGAGAGAAGCAAAAACACGAGATTCAAAGACATTTTTGCTGAGTACGACTATGAGGTTGCAAGTTCACGATAAGACTGAAATTTATAAACCCGAAAGAGATAATTTAACTAAATTAGAAACTACGCAATTTATCGTATATCAATAAACATGGACATCTCATCTCATTTATTGATAACACTGAAGGACATTATTTGCGTAAATTCAATACAAAAGAAAATCAAAACAACAAAAGACGACGACACATGTTGACAGTATTGACAGACCACAGACCACAGACCACTAGTAAAGTTTTGTAGCAGTGGATTCTTGTCTTTTAGCCTGTTAATGCTGCCAGCGCCAGAACATGATAATAACACATATGTGGGCGTCCGCGCATGAAGGGTCCAGTTGTAGGGTATTGAGTTAAGACCAGTTTCGGAATCTAGAATAATCCTTCTATCATACTGACTACAAAAAAGACCATTTTTTAAATATGTATTTTTTTTACAGACATCCAAAGTTGTAACTCTGAAAAAAGTGGTTTCGAGAAAATTGAGTTTAAAGGTTTAGGTTAAAAAAAACACAGTTCTACTTATTTGTTACATAGGTCATTATTTTTTCATAAAGATTACACTAATGTGCATTCAATCATGTGACCATAACTTTAATTTAAATAATCAAGGTAAAAAAATCAAGCGTGTGGATTTCAGAAAACACTAAATAATAATAATAATAATAGACATTTATTTCAGGCAATAACCCATATGAATACAATACAATAAATAAAACAATGCTACAGTAAAAATAAAATAAAATACAATAAAATAAAACTGTGTGCATGGTACTGAGAGTACCTTCTTATAACTCGATTTTTATAACTATGCGTTTGGAGCTGTCAAACTTTGTATGGGTTTTGACAGTTCAAGTGTCAAATCGTATAGAAAGTTTGACAGCTCCAAACGCACAGTTATAAAAATCGAGTTATATCAACAAATTTTGTCGTTCTCAGCCCGATGCAGGGTCAGCCAATGTTTCACAAAGGGATTTGTGAAGTCATCGCTTATAGCCACTAATATTTGATTCTCGCTACTGCGAAGGCGATTCCAAAAGGAAGCGGTACTGCTTCTTAAGATGGAGAAGAAGTCAGGCACCCTAGCGTCCGCAAACATACTCTTTGCACTGCAAAACCGCGGTTTCCTCATTAGGATTCGAAATGCATCGTTGTACTGAACTCTCAAAACATTGAGTGCCTTTTTGTATACTTTATCCACAATTGGCTCGTGTAGAAGCATTGACAAAATGCTTTGAATAAAGTTATTTTTACAGAGTCAGTACAACGAGCAAATCTCCGCGCGAGCATATTGCATCTTACAGAAAGGGCCCTGCGCTCCCTCTCCAGATCTGCATCATCATTCAAAGTATCCGTGAGGATATGCCCTAAATACTTAAAACTTCTGACAACCCGAACTGGCGAACCATCAAGAAACACCGGCGGGACCACCGTCGCCGGACCTGAACCTGATCGAAAAACTACCATTTCAGTCTTTAGCACATTATATTTTAGACCGTGTGATTTCGAGTATTTCTCACAAATACTTAGTAGTTTCCGCAATCCATTTATCGAGGGGCTGAGAAGCACCATATCGTCTGCATAGCTCATATTGTTAACACACACATTACCAATATGGCAACCAATCTTGGGAGCTTCTCAGTTCCTCGATAAGGCCATTTACGTAGAGGTTAAACAGGTCCGGAGAAGTCAGGCCTCCCTGGCGTACGCCACAATCTAGCCTGTATTCGTTAGACTGTGCGTCACCCCATCTTACAGAGTTCGTTTGGTTTTCGTACCAAAATTTCAACAGATCAATGATATCTTTCCGCGTACCAGCTTTTTCTAATTTATTCCAAAGCACATTATAATTTACAAGATCGAAAGCGCGACTTAAGTCCAAAAAGCAGGCATATACTGACGTCTCCCTATTTACATAATAGTTGACAGTATATTTTAGACTTAAGATCGCGGAATCCGTTGAAAGTCCGGCACGAAACCCAAACTGAGCGTCGTCTATTTGAATGGTTTTCGCCAGCTCCGGTTGCAGAAGCCTTTCCAGCACTTTACCTATGACCGTACCCAAAGATATTGGACTAAAGCCAACTTCTGGTACCTTTTATTGCAAGGTATTAGTACATAATGGTTTGACCAGATATTAACAGCCCTATGGTGTCCTAGAACTCTCTTTTGCCTTTTGTACTGTTAGATTAAATATGAAGTATTAAATTATACGAAATTTTATAGATTTCCATAAGATTTTATGAAACACCGACAAGTGGACCTTTTTTTTGCTACACTTTAGCTAGCGTTCAGAGATTTGGTATTTACTAAAATCCCAAAAAAACTATAGCGTAACGTATTATTTTACACTTACAACTTAATTTATATGTATGTTGACACACGGCATCTTGCCACGCGGTATCTTGCCACACGGTATCTCGACACACGTTACCTCGATATACGTTATTTCGACACGCGTTAAATCGACACACATTAAATCAACACAAAGTATCTCGACACACGTTAAGTCCGCCTTTGTGAATCTTGCTATTTACTTCTTTTACCAATATTGTAAATGTGTTTTGAAAATTGCCTAAACCATATTTTTTTCTCCAACAGAAACAAGTGTTGCAAGTGATTTTGAACCTTATTGACATAGCTTAGAATAACTCGGGTTTTAGAAATCCTACTAATATTATAAAGGCGGATGTTTGTGTGTGTGTTTGTTACGACATCGCAAAAATGGCTGATTAGATTGACATGAAACTTTGCAGAAATATAAAAGGGCATCTGGAATAACACATAGGATACTTTTTACCACGGAAAAATGTCTCATTCCCACGGGATCACGCATTTTCCAATATTTTTGAAATAGGTGGCGTGACTGAGCCGATTCGCGTTTTAAACGTTTTCGCTGAAAACTAACAGCGACATCTCTTGGCGAATAATGCTTCTTTCCCCCGGAACAATAGGTTGCAGCGGGTAAAACCGCTGACAGGCAGCTAGTTCTTCTATAAATGCCATCACCTTCCTGCCCTTATCCCAATTACTTGGGGTCGGCGCAACACGTTTTGTTGATCACAAAATCGTGTTGAAAAAGGATTTGGCTTAATTTTACGACCGGCCGCCTACCAGACGTCAACCCCTCCTTGAGAATTCTTAATTGTGGTGGATTTACCGCCACCATACGGTTGGCCTTGGCTGTTTGGGTCGGGTTTATCCTTCGGTCGCCTCTTATGTCGCCCCACGGCAAGAGAGGGGGTGGTGCTATTCTACTCTGCCGGCACCACATGGCTGCTAAATGTGTAATTACTAATTATATTTAAAAATAATAACCTAATTTAATTTAAACAATATAAGACGAATGTCAATAAGGATCAAAATTGCTTGTAGCACTTTATTAGCTTTAAAATTGTTAGTCGAGTCGAAAACTATAGTACAAGCAATTTTTGTCCTTATTGACATAACGATGTCGATTATTTTAATGACAAGATCACAATAAAAATATATTAAATCGTAGATCTTGTTAAGGCTTACAGAAAAGTTTTTCTTTTCTTCTTAAAGAAAATAATAGCCTAGCATGCATGGTTCCCAAGACTAACGAGGTTTTAGTTTGACAGCTGTCATCTGAATTGTGGATCTCGTCAAGACCTTCAACTTTTTCGAAGCAACGGGTAGTCTACCATTCATAGTTGTCGAGATAAACGTGTTTAAAGTAAGACAGATATCTGCAAAAATCTAGATAATGGCAAGGCCTACAACTTCCTCCAAGCAACATTGGTAGGCAAGTATATGTCAAGTTTAAAAATAATTTATATGGACCACAATCGTCATATTTAGGTGTTTGTCAAGGTGGAATTTTAAGTCCTTTGCTGTTCATCTTGTATATTAATAAATTAAATAGTATACTGGGTACCGAAGTAAGAAATTTACAATTTGCTGATGATTTAGCTATATATTGTATTGGGTCTAACATGCAAGCAACAGAAATCAAATTAAATTTAGCATTAGAAAGATTAAAAACATACTTTGATTATTTACATTTAAGTGTTAGTCTAGAGAAAACTAAAGTTGTGATCTTTAGTAGATCTAGACTTTTAATATCTCATATATATTATGATGGTAGCTTATTGCCAGTAGAAGATGAAGCAAAATTTCTTGAGTAATTTTACTAGAAATTTATCATGGAATAAGCATGTAAGTTATGTGTCAGATAGAGCTTCTAGAGCTTTTAATATTCTTAAATCCCTCGCTAGAACATCATGGGGGGCTGATCCTAAAGTTTTACTTATGTTATATAAGTCTGTGGTACGTTCCCACTTTGAATATAGTTTTCTTTGTTATGCTTCCAATCCTATTTTGGTTAAAAAGTTAGAAACTTTACAGAATAAAAATTTACGTTTAATAACAGGTGCAATGAAAACAACACCTATTGTTTCTATGCAAGTTGAATGCAATATACCTCCATTGATGTTAAGATTTAAATATCTCAAATTTAGATTTCTACTGAAATTATTTTCTTTTACTCACCATTCCTTATTAGAGAAAATCGCTGAAAATCAAACTTTGGCCTCTGCATCTACTTCAATTAAATTCCCCTTTATTCTGCTTGATTATTCTGAAATAAAAGTTTATAATGAAAGGCATAACATTCACAAATCTGACAAGTTGGCATGTTACGAAGGAGCTTTTGAAAGCAAATTTTGCAATATGAATATAGTTATAGATAACTCCATTAGTACTAGAGTAGAGAAGAGCTATATGAGAAACTATCATTATGGCCACAATACCAGCATATTTACACTGATGGCTCAAAAACTGATACTGGTGTCTCTCTTGCATACTATCACAGTGCCTTGAAGACAGGAAATGGATATAAACTACCAAAACCTGCAGTATATTTACGGCAGAAGCTGCAGCAATTCAAGCGGCTTTAGAATATATAAACAATTTAAATCACTCTTTCCCTAAATGGCTTATTATTAGTGACAGTATGTCAGTTTTATCAGCTTTAAAGAATAACACTCTGAGTACAAATTATATTATTTATAAAATTAAACAGCTGTGGCAAACACTATACAACGCCAATGTTTCAATTGAATTTTATGGTCTCCAGCACATAAAGGTGTGTCAGGTAATGAAACAGCTGACTACCTTGCCAGAACAATAAACAATAGCTTAATTGACAACCCAGAAGAATGTCACTTCCATGGAGAGATTTAATCCCATTGATTCAAGAGGAAATTAGACAAAGCTGGATAAATCAACATCAAATTATAATACAAGAAAAAGGTGCATGGTATGCTGCAATCAATAAGAATCTTGGAGAGAAACCCTGGTCTGCAAAGAATAATACCTTTTAAAAGAAGATTCTTCACACAAATATGCAGGTTACGATTTGGTCATTGTAAATTTAAAGCCCATCTACACCGCATGAAAATTATTAACTCACCTTTATGTACAGATTGCTCTCTAAATGAAAATCAAACGCTGGAACATATATTTTTCAACTGTCCTGCTTTAAATATTAACCGAATTTTATTAATTGACAAGCTGCAAGATATTTACAAAGACAGTATCCCGCCTTCGCTTCAAGAACTTCTATCGAACCCTGCCACTTTTAATCCAATATTTGACTTTATTATCTCCACGGTTGGAGAGCTTTGACATGGATTTAACCCGGACATGGAATTTTATGAACCTGAAAATTACACAAGAATTTATAGAAGAAATGGCATTTTTGCCTTGTTTTTATTGGAAATAAGAAATGAACTATAGAAGAATTGGCATTTAATGCCTTATTTTTGAAAAGATAACAGAAAGAACTAATAAAAGACTAGGCTGTATGGCTAGTACCATTGCCTATCCTGATGGATGAATTTTTAAAACAACAACAACAATGAATGGAACGTAACGTCAAGGATTCTTTGGCGGGAATTTGAATCAAGAGGGTGAAAATTTTTCAAAGAAAATTTTAAAATTGCTTTTTGCAGAATAAATTGATAATTTCTTAGTAAATTTAATTACTAGTAACTTATATTCTAATAGTGCAATAAAAAAGCAACACAGCTTTGCTGCCCAGCCATGGGTCGCAAAGGCAAACGTAAAAAGGGAAACGATGGCGGAGAGGTAAGCGAAGGAGGACCCGCTATGAGCGATGATGCGGGCGACGACGATGTAGACAAATACAAGCCATACAAAACCGAAAACTAAATTCGTCAGTATCCGGAGGATGGCGGTGAGTTCGAATATATAGTAATTTACGAGAGCGCGGACGACAAGACGCCGATAGGTGAGAGAGACTTGATGGGCTTGGGAAGCGCATTGAAGCTTAGTAACAAAGGTATCAAGCAATTGAAAAGAATCAATCGTTACAAAATAGCGGTTATATTTGAGCGACCAGGGTTAGCAAATGCAGCTCTTAATAATCTCAAGTCTCAAAAAGAGCTAAAGTTGAGGGCGACTATTCCAGCAAGATTAACGGAAGTGACAGGGGTAATAACAAACGTTCCAACATACATGAGCAACAAAAAAATATATGATGGAATTTCTAGTTGCAGAAATGTTGTATCTCTCAAATTGTATCTATCAGGTAATGAAACAGCTGACTACCTTGCCAGAACAATAAACAATAGCTTAATTGGACAACCCAGAAGAATGTCACTTCCATGGAGAGATTTAATCCCATTGATTCAAGAGGAAATTAGACAAAGCTGGATAAATCAACATCAAATTATAATACAAGAAAAAGGTGCATGGTATGCTGCAATCAATAAGAATCTTGGAGAGAAACCCTGGTTCGCAAAGAATAATACCTTTTTAAAAAGAAGATTCTTCACACAAATATGCAGGTTACGATTTGGTCATTGTAAATTTAAAGCCCATCTACACCGCATGAAAATTATTAACTCACCTTTATGTACAGATTGCTCTCTAAATGAAAATCAAACGCTGGAACATATATTTTTCAACTGTCCTGCTTTAAATATTAACCGAATTTTATTAATTGACAAGCTGCAAGATATTTACAAAGACAGTATCCCGCCTTCGCTTCAAGAACTTCTATCGAACCCTGCCACTTTTAATCCAATATTTGACTTTATTATCTCCACGGTTGGAGAGCTTTGACATGGATTTAACTTGGACATGGAATTTTATGAACCTGAAAATTACACAAGAATTTATAGAAGAAATGGCATTTTGCCTTGTTTTTATGGAAATAAGAAATGAACTATAGAAGAATTGGCATTTAATGCCTTATTTTTGAAAAGATAACAGAAAGAACTAATAAAAGACTAGGCTGTATGGCTAGTACCATTGCCTATCCTGATGGATGAATTTTTAAAACAACAACAACAATGAATGGAACGTAACGTCAAGGATTCTTTGGCGGGAATTTGAATCAAGAGGGTGAAAATTTTTCAAAGAAAATTTTAAAATTGCTTTTTGCAGAATAAATTGATAATTTCTTAGTAAATTTAATTACTAGTAACTTATATTCTAATAGTGCAATAAAAAAGCAACACAGCTTTGCTGCCCAGCCATGGGTCGCAAAGGCAAACGTAAAAAGGGAAACGATGGCGGAGAGGTAAGCGAAGGAGAGGACCCCGCTATGAGCGATGATGCGGGCGACGACGATGTAGACAAATACAAGCCATACAAAACCGAAAACTAAATTCGTCAGTATCCGGAGGATGGCGGTGAGTTCGAATATATAGTAATTTACGAGAGCGCGGACGACAAGACGCCGATAGGTGAGAGAGACTTGATGGGCTTGGGAAGCGCATTGAAGCTTAGTAACAAAGGTATCAAGCAATTGAAAAGAATCAATCGTTACAAAATAGCGGTTATATTTGAGCGACCAGTCGTCTTTGTAGAGATGCAAAAAGACGCCACATCCACCAATCTATAGAAGACTGTGGTCCAACTCAAGTCTGGCAGTTTCTGAAAACACTTGGCATTGGTAAAATCACTTCTTCGTCCGCTGGGTCTGTAGACTTAAATGCATTAAACACTCATTTCTCTTGTCCACCTTTGACCTTAGACAACGTAGTCAAATCAAAAACTATCTCTCTTCTGTCAAGTCAACCTTTGCCAGTGTGCTCCTCCTTCTCTTTCTCTGTTGTTGCTGAGGACGATGTCAAGAAGCACATTCTTTCTATTACATCAACTGCTGTGGGCAATGATAACCTTTCCTCCCGAATGATCACCCTCATCCTTTCCGAGATCTTACCAATTCTCACTCATATTTTCAACCACTCCTTGGTAACGAGCTCTTTCCCTTCAGTTTGGAAACAAGCTGATGTAATTCCTCTTCCCAAAACATCCAGTCATTCCTCGTTTTCCGACTTTCGTCCTATCTCTATCCTACCCTTCCTTTCCAAAGTCCTGGAACACATTGCCCACAAGCAGTTAGCTGACCATATTACATCTAATAATCTACTGTCACCATTTCAATCCGGTTTTCGTCCTGGCCATAGCACTGTTACAGCTCTCCTTAAAGTCACTGATGATATCCGATTAGCAATGGAAAACAAGTTAGTGACTGTCCTGATTTTACTGGACTTTAGCAGTGCTTTTAACTCGGTGGACTTTGATGTACTTCTCTATTCTTCGCTCTTGTAACGTATCGTCCTCAGCAATAACCTGGTTCAGTTCTTACCTTCGTGGTCGCTCGCAGCGGATCCGCTCTGATGAGGTTTTCTCGGACTGGTGTGATCTTGCGGCGGGTGTTCCACAGGGTGGCGTGCTTTCACCTCTTCTCTTTTCAATCTTCATTAATACTGTTACGTCAGTCCTCTCTTCAAGCTTCCATCTCTACGCCGACGACCTGCAGCTCTACCGACACTCCACTGTTTCCGATATCGATCATGCTATTGAAGAAATCAATGATGATCTTACTAGGATCTCCAACTGGGCCAAATCCTTTGGTCTACTGGTCAACAAAGAAATCCCAAGCTATGGTAATAGGAGCCCATACATGCGTCAGCAGATAAATGATACCTCGCTTCCTGTTATTTTGTATAATGGGACTCCTATAGCCTTCACCAAACCAGCAAAAACCTTGGGGTAGTAATTGATAAAAATCTTTCTTGGACGTCCCACGTTAATGAAGTCAGCAAAAAAAATTCACTTTTCATTTCACTCACTTAAGCGCCTCCAAAGTTTCTTGCCCCTCTCTACTAAAATCTCTCTTTCTCAGACGTTGCTTCTCCCTATCCTAGATTACGCCGACTCGTGCTATTTGGACGCCACTGAGGAGCTACTAAATAAACTTGAGCGACTTCAAAATTTGTGCATCCGCTTCATCTTTGGACTTAGAAAATATGACCATGTCTCTCATTTTAGGTCTCAACTCAAGTGGCTCCCAATCCGTTTTCGCAGGAATACTCATATTCTTTGTACATTATTTAACATTCTTTACAGCCCTTCTTCGCCTTCGTATCTTCGTGAACGTTTTTCATTCTCTCGCCCTCTTGACAAGCCCTGTCGTTCAAACGTCAGGACTCTGCTCTCCATGCCTTCCCATCGCACTGACTTCTACTCTTATTCTTTCTCAGTTCATGCTGTCAGACTTTGGAACTCTCTTCCGCCCACTGTCCGAGATAGCCCATCCATATCCATCTTTAAAAAACGTGTTAAAGAGCATTATCTTTCTTTATCACAGTAATATGTGTAGTAAAATTTATGTATTATTAATTATAAATATGTATTGTGTATGTTTATATATATATTTAAGTATTTATATCATTAGGTATATATTAGTTGTGTGTCATATAAGAATTTAAATTTATTTCTGCCTTAAAATTAAGTTAATTTGTAATATTGTGCACGTTTTATCCGCTTATCTTCAATCAACTTTCACTTCCCTAGGTCTGCTGGAAGACATTTCATTAGAAATAAGCAGTACCTGTTGTACCATTTTTCAAATGAAATTATGTATAAATTTTATTGTGTACAATAAATTGTTAAATAAATATCTGTACGCCGATTCATGCGACGTTCCAAAGACGACGAAGGTAACTCCTGCTTGGTACCAACACAAGCGGTATCGATAACTTTCGCTAGTGCAGTACTTCCTGATTATGTGGATATTAACAGCTGGTATTTCGAAGTAAGGCCATACACGCCTCCTGTGAGCCAATGCCTGCGATGCCTGCGCTTTGGGCACATTGGTAAATTCTGTAAAAACGCCCAGAGGTGCTCAATCTGCGGTGATTCTCACAATTATAAAGATTGCGTAAAACGGCCAGAAGAAGCAGTCTGTGTTCACTGCAAAGGAAAACATGTTGCAATTGCCAAATCATGCCCAGTGAAAATTCAAAAGCAGAGGAGATAAAAGTTCAGATGCGCAGGGCCTCGTATTCTGAAGTTTTTAATAACAAAAACTTCCCCCCACTAAAAAGTAAAGTAGACCCAGTTCAACAATTGTTTAAATCGGAACAATTCATGAATCTTCTGATTTCTTCAATTATAAAAATTATTTCCGCTAGTAAAGATGCTGAAAATCCCATCCCAATCTCTACTCAAAGTATAAAAAGCGCTTTACTTGATTCATTCAGTATCAATAAAACCACAGACCATAAAACTAAGTAAATTCTAATTTATGGATCAGTTAAATATTGTTCAATGGAATGCTCAAAGTTTGTCTAGTAATTTACATGCTTTTACTTATTTTTATATAATAATAATATTCATGTAGCACTTATTTCTGAAACCTGGTTAAAACCAGGAAAAAATTAAAATTAAAGGTTTTAACATCGAAAGATTAGATATAGGTACTAAACACAATGGTGTTGCTATATTAATACAAAATAATTTGCGTTACAATTTGTTAAACACACATTCTGATAACTCATTACAAAATTTGGCAGTTCAGTTACATTTCAACAATGAAATTATTACAATAATTAGTTTCTATAGTCCCACGTTGGCTTCTCCTTCCAACTTTACTTATTCCCGTCTTGATAGTTTGATTAAATCTGTACCGGGGCCTCTTATTATGGCTGGGGATTTCAATGCACACAGTACTTCGTGGGGTTGCACGTCAACTGATGCGCGTGGTATAATTTTGCAAGATGTGATTGATGATAATAATTTATGCCTCCTTAATGACGGCCAAGCAACTACTGTGGGTTCACATGTGTGGAAACCAAATGCATTGGATCTTACTCTCGTTTCTTCCTCATTATCATTACGTTGTAGCTGGTCAGTTCATGATGATCCAATGGGAGTTATCATCTTCCCACTGTTACTAGTATCCTTGGTTCTGTAAATAGAATTAACAATTCCAATTTAAATCAAGGAAATTACATCCGTCCAAATTTTTCAAATGTCGATTGGAAAAAATATCAAGAAATAGTTAGTGACAAATTAACTACTTTTAACTTTGACTTTGAACGACCCCAGGAATCCTATTCTAATCTCTGCTCTTTACTACTAAATTGTGCATTTGAGGCTAATCCACAACCAGAAATAATTCAGTGCAACCAAATTTAACACGTAGGAAAAGACCATGTTTGCCTTGGTGGAATAATGCCTGCACTTTAGCAGTAAATAATTCTAAAGCTGCTTACATTCAATTTAAAATGACCCAACATTAGAAAATTATATCTATTTTAAAAACAACAAGCTATTAAAAACTTACCATTAAAAGGAAAGAGAAGCTTCATGGATGGCTTTGTGTGAAACATTTAACCGGCAAACACCTCTGTCTGTAATATGGAAAACAATGCGCATGTTTAATAAATCTTTTCTGAATGTAATGTGATACGGTCTTCTAACACAGATTGGATACCAGCATTTTTAAATAAGTACACAACCGTTTCTCCAAATATTGTCACTACTACTGTTAACTCTCCAGTCACTGGTGGTAATGATTATTTAATTACACCTTTTACTTTAAATGAATTTATTAGTGCACTTAGCTCTAGAAGAGATACTGTTTTGGTTTAGATCATATTCCATATAAGTTATTAAAAATCTTTCATTGTCAAGTAAAAATGATTTTGGACATATTTAACTTTCTTTGGTCTAATGACATAATTCCCACTGAATGGAAGGTTGATTGTTTAATTCCAGTTTTGAAACCTGGTAAAGATGCGGATAATTGTAATTCTTATCGACCTATAGCATTAACATCCTGTATAGGTAAAGTTTTGAACAAATACTTAAACAAAGACTGGAAATTTTTATTGAATCTAATAAGTTATTACCTCCAAATCAGTTTGGTTTTAGACGTGGTCACTCTGCAATCGAAAGTTTGAATAATCTCTTTCTTGACATTCATCATTCCTTCTCATTTAATAAATTTGTTGTTTGTGTCTTCTTTGATATTGTTGGAGCCTTCAATAATGTTAATCACCATGTGCTTGCTGCGGAATTACAGTTGTTAGGTTTACCTGGAAAATTAATTAGTTGGATATTCAACTTTTTAAATGGTAGGCAAGTATATGTCAAGTTTAAAAATAATTTATATGGACCACAATCGTCATATTTAGGTGTTTGTCAAGGTGGAATTTTAAGTCCTTTGCTGTTCATCTTGTATATTAATAAATTAAATAGTATACTGGGTACCGAAGTAAGAAATTTACAATTTGCTGATGATTTAGCTATATATTGTATTGGGTCTAACATGCAAGCAACAGAAATCAAATTAAATTTAGCATTAGAAAGATTAAAAACATACTTTGATTATTTACATTTAAGTGTTAGTCTAGAAAACTAAAGTTGTGATCTTTAGTAGATCTAGACTTTTAATATCTCATATATATTATGATGGTAGCTTATTGCCAGTAGAAGATGAAGCAAAATTTCTTGGAGTAATTTTTACTAGAAATTTATCATGGAATAAGCATGTAAGTTATGTGTCAGATAGAGCTTCTAGAGCTTTTAATATTCTTAATTCCCTCGCTAGAACATCATGGGGGCTGATCCTAAAGTTTTACTTATGTTGTATAAGTCTGTGGTACGTTCCCACTTTGAATATAGTTTTCTTTGTTATGCTTCCAATCCTATTTTGGTTAAAAAGTTAGAAACTTTACAGAATAAAAATTTACGTTTAATAACAGGTGCAATGAAAACAACACCAGAGTCCTATTGTTTCTATGCAAGTTGAATGCAATATACCTCCATTGATGTTAAGATTTAAATATCTCAAATTTAGATTTCTACTGAAATTATTTTCTTTTACTCACCATTCCTTATTAGAGAAAATCGCTGAAAATCAAACTTTGGCCTCTGCATCTACTTCAATTAAATTCCCCTTTATTCTGCTTGATTATTCTGAAATAAAAGTTTATAATGAAAGGCATAACATTCACAAATCTGACAAGTTGGCATGTTTCGAAGGAGCTTTTGAAAGCAAATTTTGCAATATGAATATAGTTATAGATAACTCCATTAGTACTAGAGTAGAGAAGAGCTATATGAGAAACTATCATTATGGCCACAATACCAGCATATTTACACTGATGGCTCAAAAACTGATACTGGTGTCTCTCTTGCATACTATCACAGTGCCTTGAAGACAGGAAATGGATATAAACTACCAAAAACCTGCAGTATATTTACGGCAGAAGCTGCAGCAATTCAAGCGGCTTTAGAATATATAAACAATTTAAATCACTCTTTCCCTAAATGGCTTATTATTAGTGACAGTATGTCAGTTTTATCAGCTTTAAAGAATAACACTCTGAGTACAAATTATATTATTTATAAAATTAAACAGCTGTGGCAAACACTATACAACGCCAATGTTTCAATTGAATTTTTATGGTCTCCAGCACATAAAGGTGTGTCAGGTAATGAAACAGCTGACTACCTTGCCAGAACAATAAACAATAGCTTAATTGGACAACCCAGAAGAATGTCACTTCCATGGAGAGATTTAATCCCATTGATTCAAGAGGAAATTAGACAAAGCTGGATAAATCAACATCAAATTATAATACAAGAAAAAGGTGCATGGTATGCTGCAATCAATAAGAATCTTGGAGAGAAACCCTGGTTCGCAAAGAATAATACCTTTTTAAAAAGAAGATTCTTCACACAAATATGCAGGTTACGATTTGGTCATTGTAAATTTAAAGCCCATCTACACCGCATGAAAATTATTAACTCACCTTTATGTACAGATTGCTCTCTAAATGAAAATCAAACGCTGGAACATATATTTTTCAACTGTCCTGCTTTAAATATTAACCGAATTTTATTAATTGACAAGCTGCAAGATATTTACAAAGACAGTATCCCGCCTTCGCTTCAAGAACTTCTATCGAACCCTGCCACTTTTAATCCAATATTTGACTTTATTATCTCCACGGTTGGAGAGCTTTGACATGGATTTAACCCGGACATGGAATTTTATGAACCTGAAAATTACACAAGAATATATAGAAGAAATGGCATTTTTGCCTTGTTTTTATTGGAAATAAGAAATGAACTATAGAAGAATTGGCATTTAATGCCTTATTTTTGAAAAGATAACAGAAAGAACTAATAAAAGACTAGGCTGTATGGCTAGTACCATTGCCTATCCTGATGGATGAATTTTTAAAACAACAACAACATTCATTCATTCATGGTTCTCACGTGTGTTTACTTTGTGTATGGTTTTTCGTTTAATTTTATTAGAAGATAAAATGAAGATAAATGAATAGGAAGTGTTTCTGTGCTAGCATTTCAGCGTTACAAATTAAAATTCCTGTCCTTTAGGGGCTACTGGGTAAATTATCCCACTTATATTCTTTAACAATAATCCAAGTGAGGTTATGTCAGCGTGATTTAATTATTTTTATCGTCTTTTTTAGATAATTCAATAAACAGAATGGCTGCAACATCTCTAGCTGAGCAGCTGAAGAGGCTGACCGTCCCTGAGTCGTCCATTTATACGGAGGAACTGAAACATACTTCATTATTGTTCGATCCGAAGGATGCGGCTGCCAAAGACCGCGATACTTTCTATGAAATCGGTCAAAGTGGTCTCCAAGAACTAATCACGCTGTACGAAGGCTTCAGACTATTCGAAGACAACCTTTTCAGTGAAGAATCTAAGGATTTTGTGAGAGCCGTTCAAACTAAAGAAGTCAACCAAAACCTGGACCAAACTATTGAGAAATTTCTAATGCAGTTATCTCCGTATTTATTACTAGAATCTTCTCACAAGGCTTTAGAATGGCTTGTGTATCGATACCATATTCATGAGTACAACCAAGATGCCATCATGGCATTGATTCTGCCATATCATGAGACAAAAATATTCATTCGCTTTGTGCAGCTGTTTAATCTTGATCATTCAAAGAAGTGGGACTGGCTGCGTCCTATACAAGTACATAGAACCCCTCTCCCCAGACAACAAATGTACAATCAATGCAATTCTAACCCTGGAACATTGCGATTTATAGCTGAAACTACTGTGAAATATGTCAATGAGTTTGGCGAGAGAGCTTCTCAGTTGAATACTGTTTTTGCCTTTTTCTGCTCCACCTGCATCGGAGCTATTAACTCAGCAAAGAAAGTACCCGAAAGCTTTATGAGTACACTTGTACCAACTTTGGTCAGAGCCCTGGATTCCCCTATTATAGATTTCAGATCTTCAGTCTATGTTATCTTAGGCTTCCTATCCACAAAAGCAGTTATAAAAGAGAAGACATTGAATGTTTTTATTGATAAAATTCTTGCATCAGAGTTTGAATTGTCTTATGACAAAGTACTGCTCATAAACTTGATGTACACCCATCAAACACATGTGACAAAATTATCAGCAGAAATCCTCAATGAGGTATCAGTGGATTTGATCAATGAATTGTGCAGTTATCTGAAGAAGCTGGTTGAGCAGAAGATCAGTATTGAGGCGTTTACTTTGGCCTTTCTGTCAAGTGTTCTGCCTGAAATACAAAATGACGCAGAGGAGTTCAGGAAATTCAGCCAACTTGTTGAGATATATATTGAGGAAGTTGACCTGAGAGCAGAGCATCCTGAAAAGATTATCAAGTGAGTACCGAAGTACCTTTCACTGAATACTTTAACTTTTACTACCGTCACTGCGGGTTACTTTGACCCTAGAGGGTAACTTTGCCCAAAATTAGGAAAAATGTTTTGATATCCCACTATTTCCAAACCGTTCAAAAACACAAGTTGACCAAAATCATCTTTCGTTTCCAGGTAGACCCAACTTGTGTTTTTAAACGGTTTTGAAATTAAACCATTTACCAAAGTTACCCTCTAGGGCGAAAGTAACCCGCAGTGACGGTAGTTATTTATTACATATTGAAGAAAATCTACTTGATCCAACTAATATATTAGTTTTATAGTGCAGGCTTTGGCTGTCATGCTGTGAGTTATAAAAGAAATAATAAGTAAATAAATATTAACTTTTTGGTTACAAAGTTAATACAAACGAAACAAGTGGAAAAAATTCCATCAGTGGCAGAATTTTTTCCACACATTTTTTAAATATCAATATCTAGTGTTTGATTAAAACACCAAGTGTTTGAAATTGCTATCTTGTGGAAAAATTTCCACTAAACAGTAAAACATTCAAGTAAATAAATATTATTAAAATTGAGGGTTGGGGTGCACTTAGGGGGGCTTGCCACAGCACACGTCGAAAATATTGAAAAAAAAACATTTGTATGGTAGCCCTCCTAAGCACACTCCAACCAAACTCAGAAAAGAGCTACTTATTTGATGCAACTACCATATTCTGCAGTTCAATTCTGCAATGATAGTGTCAATCTTACCTTTTTACCTAACCTATCTTAACTACTTACCTGTATTTTTTATTTATTTACAAATTCATTATGATTTTTTTCAGATGTATCCTTGAGTCATTCCATCTGGAAGTTGATGACAACATTGGCAATGGTGATGAGAGTGACATTGAATTCATAGAAGAAGAGGGAGCTTTCACAGGAAAAATATTGAGCTGGTACTCAACATTGCTTAAAAGTTTTGAGACTAAGTATCCTGAAGCCTTTGACAAAATCATAAAGCAAGAGCTGGGCTCTAGAAGTCAGCTATCTTCTAAGAAAAGAAAGAATTTGTCTAAAGTGTTAGGTTTCAAACCTGCCATAGCACACAGAATTGGTGACAAATACCTGTTTGAAAATTTGAACCACATTAACCCTCAAATGCGAGTTGAAGCTGTAAAGTACATCTCAAAAGAATTTGAAGCTCTGAAGTCACAAAATGCGGAGTTTGTCAAAGACTCTCTTGTAAGCAGACTGAAAGATGATGAGCCTGCAGTTGTAGCAGCTGCTTTAGAAGTGCCTGTAAAACACCTCAAAAACCTTTTCACAGAAGAAGATCTTACTAGCTGTTTAGCCAAAATACTTTCTCAAAGATCTCAGAAATGGAAACCAGTAATTAAAGAAGCTGTAGCAAAATTCTGTTCCCTTGATACTCTGCCTGTTAATCAAGAAACAGTTTTGGCTTTAGTGCCTTACCTATTTCCAAATGATGAAACTTCTGCTGAACTAACTTGGCAAATAGTACATTCGGTATGGGGGAAGAAATTTGAGTTGACAAAGAATGTAAAAGGCCTAAACAAAGCATACAAAGATAATGCTGAAGTTTTAAATCAGATCATGTTCAAAACAGTTTTTGATGAACGAAAAACTGATTTTAATACCTTACTTGATCCATTACTACTGAACAAAGAAAACACATTAGATGTGTGTGTTTATCTGCTTTTAAAATCTTGTGCTTTCAAGAAATCAACAGTTGAAGACATTTCAGATGTGCTGAATTTACTTCTTGAGTCTGTGGAAAACAGAGTTATAGTTCCCAGTTCAGAAGGCCATACCTTCTCAAAAGATATTATGCCTGAGTTTATCATTCTTGCAAGACAGGATAAAATGTTATTTGAAACAATGGAATATATTTTCTCCAGGATCATTGAAGATATGAACATCAATGAACTTTCCAAGCTATGGTGTAATGTTTGCGAATCTCCTGACAATATTTTAGTAAGACGACTGTACGAGATCTATGTTACTGGATGTGGCATTCCCAGTTACACCGAAAATTACTCAAAACTGTTGCAGAAACTGCTCAAGAAATGTTTCAAGAATCCAAGGGAAAGGTTTGAATTTATCGCCAATGTAGCTTTTGGGCATATTTTGTATGCTACTGACCCAAAAGACATTATCAGTCCTGAACTCCAAATCAGAAGCCTGAAACTACTCACCACCTTCATTTCAGTGCAAGAAGATGCAAAATGGCTGCATGATTCTGATGTAGTTGTACTCATGGTCCTTTTTAATTTGAACAACCCTATAGCTGCTATTAGACAATGTGTGGTTGATTTTCTAAATGTTTTACTATGGGAAGACCATGATAAGACTCAAGTCTATGCACAGTTATTGAAAGAAATTCATGCACACAAGGCAGAGGTGCTCTTGGACCATGAACAGATTTTGCACATAATCAACACTATTCTAACTCAGAAAACACCCGGAAGTAATATGTTCAAGAAGAACTGTCTCATGAAATTTTCTAACATTCTAACGGGAAATACACCTGCACATATAAAATCCAATTTCCTGAAAATTCTCTCCCGTTTCAATAATGCAACATCATTCCCTGTCATTCTTTCATCTTTGAAATCATTTGAAGATGCAGTGCAGGAAGGGCAAGATATAAAGTTAAATATCTATGAATCTAACATGCTGAGAAGTGCCTACAGTCACATAAATGAAACGACTATATCTGCCATCTCACGACAAGAGGTCTGGAAATCTATTCAAATTGGACTGAAAGAATACAGAGAATGTGTTATGCAAGAAGATTTTACCTATACTAGTCCATGTGTCTTAATACTGAAACAGATAGACGAAGCTGTTTTTAAGAAGGTTCCTGACGATAGGACTAAGGAATTAGTCCATCTCATTACTGCTGCTGGCGCTTTCGGCAATAATCCAACAATATCTAGTGCAGCATCGAAAGTCATGAGGAAAATCCAACTCAACTTCTCAGATTTCAAGGGTATGCTTGATGCAATGCTGAATGCACAGGACCCAGCTCACGCGTCTAAGAAAAAGAAGTCGACTCTTTCCTTGCTTTCTTACCAATTAACAGAAACAAATGAATGGAAATTAGGAGAGACATTACTCGAATACGTCCAAAACAAGAAGAAAATGAATGTAGACAACTCGTTCGTGGTCATTCTTTTCCAATTACTGAACAAATGTTTGAGATTCGAAGAGCAATCGTATGTCGAATACGCAAAACAGTTAATTATATCGTCGTTGTGGTACTACTGCAAGAAATTCATTGATGACACAGATAAGGAGCAACTGAAGGGCTTCAAATCTGTTTTTGAGGTTGATGTGGTAGTTCAGTGCATAAGAGGCACTCAAAACCCTCAAACACACCATCACGCGTTGATACTGCTGTCACATGCAGCTTACATGATGCCTGAACAGGTGCTACACCACACTATGGAGATCTTTACGTTCATGGGTACCTCAGTTTTGAGACATGATGATGCTTACAGCTTCCAAATCATAACCAAGATTATCGAGACCTTGGTTCCGATTCTGGTGAAATTGGACAAGAAAGTAGAAGACTACACTGAAAAGGAACTGAAACAGCTGCAGAATCGTGTTGTTCCTTTCCTGAGAATATTCGCCGATGTTGTTCTTGACGTTCCTGAACATAGAAGGCTGCCACTATACAAGAAATTCATCGAAACCTTGGGCCCAAGTCAGTTCCTTTGGGTGTTCCTAGGTTTGCTATTGGAAACGCATATAGCCCATTTCAATGATGAGCCCCATACTAAAAAAGGTAACAAAGGGAAAAAGAGAACTTTAGCAGAACAAGAATCCCCCATAAACAGACTTGATTTTGGACAGAGCCTCTTACTAGAATTTCCACCAGAAATTGGACTAGAAAGCTTCATAAAACTTATCGTCTTTATAAAATCGTTGCCTTTGCAAAAAGATAAGAATTCCATGGATACTGATGTTGATCCAGCTGATATATTTAGCGTGAACGGACATTCAGCTACACAGTTACGCCATTACAAATACGTCATCATCACTTTTATGAACACCTGCTTAGCATCTTCAAGATTTATTCAGCACTGTAGTCAAGCAACTGAAACCAAGGTCATGGAAGGGCATTACAAATCTCTCATTGTGAACATCTTGACCTTCATTCAAAGCATTTCTAAAGTTACTGATGATAAGAATAGTTACTGGAAAGTCATGTTGCACCACAGTTACGACTTACTTGATCATACAAACAGCCTGCTGTCTCCGCCGATGTTTGTTTCCGTGATCCGAGGTCTCCTGAAACACACTCTTCTAAATGTGAGGCGAAAGTCTATGGAACTGCTGAACTCAAAGATCCAGTTCAGTCCGGAAATGTTTGAGAATGTGAAAAAAGAAATGTACACTCTGCTGCCGCCACTTCTGGATATAGTGAAAACGATAGATACAAAGGATGCAAGTTTGGCTGATCAGGGTATTCAAGAGATGGAGCTTAACCAACAAACAGCGCTTTTGACACTCAAACTACTTACCAGAATGCTGGCCGTTGAAGACCCTGAGCCATTCAAACCAGTTTTGGAGACCATTACGGAATACACTTGCAATCCTCATATTTCTGGTCCAGTTATGGCCTCAGTCGTCTTGTCACTGGCAGAACTGTGTGGCAACTTAAAAGCACATGCTCTGGGCAGTCTTAGAAAGTTCATGCCAGCTCTTCTCAAAGTCTTGAAGAAACAGCGGAAAGTTCTCTCCCCAGATGTAGTATTGCTGAGTACGATCACAGCTGTCACAAAGATTGTCGAAAGCTTGCCTCTTTTCTTGAGTCCTTACTTACAGAAGATTCTGTACGAATTTTCTATTCTGTTAGCTAAATGGCAGAAACAGGATCAGGAATGCAGTAAAGTGTCAGCCATAGTGACTAAACTGTTGAACATCAAGAAGAAGATAGCCAGTTCTATTCCACCAAGAGTTTTGATACCGGTAGCAAACGAGACTCATCATCTGCTTTTGGAGAAAGAGGAATTCGATGCCATTGGCCCAGTGATGTCCGTTCTTGCTGATAGCTTTGCAAATGTGACGACCGCAGACTTTACTGCGCTGCAGAACGACTTAACTGCATTCTTCCTGTCAGCCTTACAGTTACGAAGTGATGCCGTAGAGAAGAACGTAGACGCAGATGTTATAGACAGGGCAGAAGATGAGGTAGTCAATGCGCTAGTCTGTCTAGTGCTGAAACTATCTGAAACGAGCTTCAGACCGTTCTACTTCAAGATCTATGACTGGGCGATAAGGAATAACGTTGATGGACATAAGGATCGTGCTATTACTTTCTACAGGTGAGTTCTTTTATAATTTCCTTTTACATCGAACCCTGATGTATGCGATGAAAGCGATGTCCGATCCAAACTAGATAGAAACAATTCAATTGGTTTATTGATGTCAACTTTGAGCGCCCTTGAATGAGTCTTTTTTTTCGTTGTTTCAGGTTAAGCAGTGCCATTGCTGACAGACTGAAAGGTCTCTTCGTATTATTCGCGAACCACTTCATCAAAAACGCCGCAGAACTACTCGACTCGTGCAACATCAGCAAAACTGAAGATCTATTCTTTGAATCAGAAGACAAATGCATAACTCTGATTAACTACATCATCAAGACATTATATTTCGTGTTCTTATACGACAGCCAGAGCTTCATAAATAACGATAGATTTGAAACTCTGATGCAACCGATTGTGGACCAGCTGGAGAATACTTTAGGAGGGATTTCGAAGCTTAAAGCGAGGGCCACAGAGTCGCTTATCCCGTGTATATCGCAGCTGGCTGTGGCGATCGCTGATGATTCGTTATGGAAGCTGTTGAATTATCAGATATTATTGAAGATCAGACATAATGATGCTGAGATCAGGTTAGTAAATGGAATATTTATGCCGATATTTATTTGATGAACGGTTTGATGTACCCTGATATCAGAGGTTTAAAATTACTGTGTTTCTCAAAGAACCTAAACTGACTGACGGCATCAAGTACCATCGGAAGTTAGGAATTATATCTAGTTTTTGGCAGACCGTACGTGCGTACCGGTTCTCGTGCGAAGTTCACTTTACTCCAAGCAGTGCAGATGAAGTGAGTGAACTTCGTACGAACCCTCACATTGCGGGTACGCGCGGTCAATACTCGGCGGAGGGCCATCATTTTGTGTCCTTTTGGAGGCCGCTAAAAGTCAAGACGACAAAGATATAGTAGACAGAAAAGATGAGATGAAATAAATTGCATAAAAAATATGTTTTCGCCTCCACAGACTGACAGCGTTAGAGTGCTTGGTTTCCATGGCGACGCAGCTGGGCAGCAACTGGCTGCCACTGCTGGCTGAGAGCGTGCCTTTCCTCGCTGAACTCTTGGAAGATGGAGATTCCAGGTCAGTTTATTTTACTTATTTTCCCAGTGTGATATATGGCATAATATTATGGGGTAATACTGCAAATGCAAGATTGCTTAAGGCTTAACGTCTGTGAAAAAAATCACTGACTTAATATGCAAGTGATTGGAAAATCACATTATGAATTTACGACAATTATTAGCAACGAAGAATTTTTAGGATCAATAAAATCAATAAAACCCTGGGAAAACTGTGTGCTTATAATTCTCTATTTCGTTAGTTTAAAATAAACTTTGTGGTTAGTTTTTGACGGATATTAATACATTGGTTTCTAGATGACCAGCGTTTAGCGTCAGCCAGGGATTTTGTTCCTGTTTAGGGGCACCACAAGTCTGAAGTTTAGCCTTAATTTATAGGGATAATAGTATTTTATTCTGCAGATTTTGTTTGTTCAATTTACAATATCCGATCCGAGGCAACATGCTGATAGAAGAAATTTATAATGATATATGCTGTATGGTTTCCTGCCTGGCTCTGTGGCTGTGCATAAAGTTTGTTTTGTTTTGTATCTCGGACTGAGTGTTTAGTGGATACTCTATTTGATGGTATATAAGAAAAATCAAAATAAGGGTTTGTTTTACATAGAATATAGTTTTTAATCTACTTTTTCTTCACCAGGATCGAAGCAGCCACCAAGGACGCCATCAGAAAACTGGAGCAGATCTTGGGCGAGCCGCTGGAGAAATACTTCTAGATGTTTACGTGAAAGTAAATTGAATTTTATTTTAATAAGTAGATAGTGTAATTTTGGAATAAAATTGACAAATCTGTATTAATTATGTAGTTCTTCATTTAGAAATATTTTCATGTAGAAATAATCGTAGTGGAAAATTTACCGTACACAGAAAATAAGCAACTAAGCGACACCATCTATGATAAGTCTATGGAACTAATAACTTCGCGTACCTTTCCACGCGACCTAGCCTACCCTTCTCTAGACAAAGCTTTGATTTGTACACTCTGGAAATGTTAGATGGCGCTGACAATCACATAAGCTTACAGATAAGAAAGTTGTTTCGTAATGGTACGTAGTTATTGCCACGGTGTTGCAAATCCCAGCGGATGCCTATGCTTGTTAGGTATTTGTCTACGCCAGTTATAAGTGAATCTATGGTTCCCACTTACTCATCCAAGCCAAGTAGATCAGCATGTAGGTAGATCCAATTAAAATTGATTGGTTGTATTTGTTATCCGGAAGTAGTACTTGTTGGTAGTATTGGTAGTAACGCTTCGTAAAGCATGCTTTTATAAAACAACTGTTCTACTCTACCCACTTGAGTTTATCAAAAAGTTGGAAAGGGAGCGCCATACAACTGTCATACGGCGGCGAATGCAGCGAGTGGTCGTCTCAACTAATGTCATGTCTTCTTTTTCTTGCGTTGCATGGCTCACTTAACTTTTACAATCTCCATTCTGTTCTGTATTTACACATACTTGTCGTAGTTCAATCGGAGTTAGGCAATAAAGATTGTCAAACCACTCCGTCCCCAAAGTAATATTGAATCGAAATAGTTTATCGCCAAGAGATTTCCACCCGTGTATGAACTGTGGTTTGAAACACTATTTTTAAATTTTAGCATGCGAAAGTTTGCTAGGAATTGTGCTTATATCAATTCACACATCTTTTCTCTTTCAACCTTTAATACCATAATCAATTCCAACAATCCTAGTAAATAACAGATTTGAGTAGTAGAAAATCGTTAGACAGTCGGTCGTTGCGGACTTCGTGCACGATTTCAGAAATCACTCTTTCAGTAGTTGAGCTCCTGAACTAATAAAATGTACCGAAAGTCACAAGCAAGTATTGGAATGGAACCTACGGTTAAAGGTTGTGCGTTGAGTTTCTTTGTAAAGAAGTACCTACTTTATCCCGTGGCAAGAAGAGTTGGCTGGATTTTCTCAAAATTTCGCTTTATTATTTATTTGTTATTGTTATTTTTATTCAGGTATGAAGCAACGTATGAAGTAATTTCACTCTGAAGCTATGGCAATGGCACGCATTTTAATTAACACCCTCTATAGTGTAGTTAGATATTGGGTTGTAGATGATTTATGCTCTTTGCCGTCGTTGATTCAAGTCATGGATTGAATTGAATCGGTTCAATAGATGACAGATAGCTTGGTAGATCTACTACCAATTCATCCTGTAGATAATTGATATGACAAATCCCTTTGATTACATCATAATTACGTACATGCATATATATCACGCCTATATCTCATGCGGGGTAGCCAGAGCGTAAACGGCTGTAAAACGGTTATTTACACCAAGTTTAACAAAAGTTTGAAAGTTATTTAGAAGACTATGTTTCACAGTAGTGACTGGTTGTTACCTAAAATTGCAATACATATCTACTCTCAAACTCCCTTAGTCGCTTTTTACGATACCCACAGGAAAGATATGGGGTGATGCTATTCTAAGCCGTCATAAAACCACACGGCAACATAATTAAACTAGCATAATACCTCGTACATAATATTCGCTTCTCATACCTATATCTACGCTTTATGTAACAAAATTAGCCTTCGAGGCAATTGAATAAGTAAACCAAGTTAACTATAGGTAATTGGGTAATTAGGCTGTCTGCTGTGTGTGAATACACAGCCTAGGTTTTCTTCTTCGAGTGGGACACCAAGTCGTCCAACGACCGGATGAATCCTGGCAGTAGGACTGCAAGTAGCATGCTTCTGACATAGTTGTGTAACGACCGCCATCATAGACAGCAACCGGGACCGATTGCAGCTTGCTTTTCGGAAAATCAGGCGGTTTAGCCTGCAATGTCATAAGCAGACTAGGAACAAATTCATTAAATTAGTGAGTGACCCCACCGGGAATTGAACCCCTAACCTTCTGCGTCGCAGGCAGCCGTACTAACCACTGCGCCACATCGATCAGCCCAGGTAGATGCTAAAGCTCAATTTCTAGGAAGGCTAGCCAACCTAAGTATCTATCTACTTGTACTGCAATATTTAATAGAATCAAACCCCGGTACACATGCATTAGTGCAATTGGATTGCAGTTACTGGTTCTGGAAAACTATGGTTAAGTTTTGCATCTGAATTAGCAAGATTTGACATACCTATCTTTCATTTATACCTACTTAGTAAACCCAAGAGAACTCATCACTTACTCTACCTATTGTGTGTTCTATGTCTTTTCTTTTAACTGACACAGGTTCATTCGCGTGCCAAGTCTGATTGCCGTGAGGTTTTTATGGCTTCATTATGCATGCTCGTAGTGTCTTTTAAAATATTCCTTTGCTATAAAACAACATACGCCGTGGAAACAAGGACTATTAAAGCAAGAGAGAGGCAAAGGATTGAAGCATTCTCAGAATTCCCTGGACCACCAAACACACAAATGTGTCAACTCTTTCCCAGCTGAAAATAAAAGAGCGTCTGTCGAATATCTACAGTTTTGTTTCGTCCAGTGTCGCGTCGCATCGCGTTTCACCTTGCGGAAAAAATAAAGAAAAAATAGAAGCCTTCAGAATACAGAAGCCAGCGCTGTCTGGCGCGGGATTTAATTAAAATTATCTAGTGGCTAGGGTTGCCAATGTCGTAAAGTTAAAAAGTCTGACTTTTAGGTGGCAAATAAGAGCATAGCCGAATCTCCTCAGCTTTGTTCCCTACCAATTTCTAAGCACCCACCCACACCCAAAGTTATAATACCAAATACTCATAGTGACCTATTTTCACATACCTATCGTTGTCAAATTGAGTCTCATAAATCGACTAAAGTACCTATACAGTCATAAGCATAAGTATATTAGGGGAAAGATTTGTTTTTTTTTGTACGTAATTGATAAACTCCGAAACTACTAGACCGATTTCAAAAAATCTTTTATCATTAGAAGCTTTGTGTATCACACCACACTAGCGTTTTGGGAGCGAATGCGGAGCGAAACTGATCGCCGCGGATTCGCAACGTTTTCATTGCGTTTGGCTCAAATACCTACGCAATGTTGCGTACAATACTACTTAAAAACCAGTTACTTAAAAAGTGACAACCTTTACGAAAGCGCTGTTACTGAGGTCTTTAGATACAGTTTTCAGTGTTTCAATTCGGTTAGCAGGTAGCAGGCAGGTATTAAGGTTCTGTTACACTTGGTGTTGCCGGCATTAACTTTGTTTACTCCTGTTCGGATGTTTGTGTTGTGCTGTGCAATATAAATGACCTTTCAGAGATAGACAAACCTACTAAAGAATTCTTTTCTGGTCTTTTCTATTCACTTTAGTCACTTTAGCTTTACTGGAGCTTTTTTTGGTGTACCTAGTTGTTTTTTGTTTACAGTGAGACACCGAATCAGATTAAGAGATTTTCAACCGCCTCGACAAGTAGCAGGCCTCTGACATGGTCTGTTAACTACCGCCGTCTAAGTTCGTCTTCTCTGCAAAATTTTGAAAGTTTTCCTAAATTCTGTCCTGGTCGTTTCTTTCCTCTCACTGACTGGTCACTAGCTTTCCTGGAGCTTTTTTGGTTTACCTAGTTGTTTTTTGCAGTGAGACACCGAGTCTTCTTAAGACCCGATGGATACTGGTGTCAGAGTTTTTCAACCACCTACTAAAAGTAGCAAGCCTTCTGGTTGGGTAATGACTGCTGTCTAAGCTTAATTAAATTAATAGTTCGAGAGCCCAGGGGGTAAGTGGCTATCTCATAAGGTACCACGATAGGCTAGGTTTGGATCGTTAACCAAGACTTAAACAAGTCGTATGACCCAGGTCTGCCAGAGCCAATCCTGCCGAAACATAAAAATAATCGATATTTTTCAGAGCAATTTTTTCGTAAAAAATATGTCATAAGGTACCACAATGAAAGTGCTGGCATCAGTTAACCATTGAAAAATTATGTAAAAAAAGCTTGGTCTGCCACTGCGCACCCTGCCGGAAGTGCTTGCCAGACCTCTCCAAAGATGCCCCTCCGACACCCCTAAACTATCTCATCGGGTACCACGACGCGACCACCACAACATAATAGCCAAGATCACTCTGACAATAGATCACAAGGTCTGCCAGGCCTCAACTTGCCGCATCCTAGTGTTTCAGACATTTGAAGTTGTAGGTCCAGTGTATGAAAAATGACCTATATTTTTTTCCCCCCGCGTTTGATTTTGATGGTGCCTTAATACGAAATGCTCTCCATAATAAGGAGCTTCGAGTCATATAGGACAGTTGGGTGGAGGGTTTCAGTATTGAACGCAATCCTGTTAAAAAGGTTGAAATGGAGGTTTGGTCTATGAAAACTGGCCCATATCTTATTCCCCCCGGGTTTGATTATGATGGCGCCTTAATATGAAATGCTCTCCATAACTAGGAGCTTTGAGTCATATAGGTCAGTGAGGAGGAGGGTCTCTGTATTGTACACAATCCTGTCAAAAAGTGTGAAATTGTAGGTAAAGTGTATGAAAACTGGCCTATATCTTTTCCCCCACTGGTTTGATTTTGATGGTGCCTTGGTATGAAATGCTCGTTATGATTAGGGGATTCGATTTGTATAAGTCAATTGGATAGAAGGTCTCTGTTCTGTGCACAATCCTCCTAAATATGAAAATATTCGATAACTTCTGCAGATTTTATCAGTTAAAATTGTCATATCATAAGGAACTCGAATAAAAGTGCTTGCATCAGCTTACCATTGACAAATTATGTTAAAAAAACTTGGTCTGCCACTGCGCACTCAGCCGGAAGTCCTTAGATGAGATAGGTTAGGGTATCGGAAGGGTATATTTGGAGGGTCTCCAAGGACTTCTGGCAGAGTGCGCAATGGCAGACCAAGTTTTCTTAACTCAATTTATCAATGGTAAGCTGATGCTTCATATCATTCAGGTACCTTATTAAATTACAATGTTAACGGAAAAAATCTCAATCCTGCTAAACATGAAAATATTGGATATGTTCTGCAGATTTTTGCCGTTAATATTGTCATATCATAAGGTACCCGAATAAAAGTGCCGGCATCAGCTTACCATTGATAAATTGAGTTAAGAAATTTTGGTCTGCCATTGCGCACTCTGCCGGAAGTCCTTGTCAGACCCCTCCGAATATGCACTTCCGACAACCCTAACCTATCTCACCCCTACCTAACCACTGGTTTGATTTTGATGGTGCCTTGGTATGAAATGCTCGTAATGATTAGGAGATTCGATTTGTATAGGTCAATTGGATAGAAGGTCTCTGTTCTGTGCACAATCCTCCTAAATATGAAAATATTCAATAACTTCTGCAGATTTTATCAGTTAAAATTGTCATATCATAAGGAACTCGAATAAAAGTGCTTGCATCAGCTTACCATTGACAAATTATGTTAAAAAAACTTGGTCTGCCACTGCGCACTCAGCCGGAAGTCCTTAGATGAGATAGGTTAGGAGTGTCGGAAGGGTATATTTGGAGGGGTCTCCCAAGGACTTCTGGCAGAGTGCGCAATGGCAGACCAAGTTTTCTTAACTCAATTTATCAATGGTAAACTGATGCTGGCACTGTCATTCGGGTACCTTATGATATGACAATATTAACGGCAAAAATCTGCAGAACATATCCAATATTTTCATGTTTAGCAGGATTGAGATTTTTTCCGTTAACACTGTAATTTCATAAGGTACCCGAATGACAGTGCCAGCATCAGCTTACCATTGATAAATTGAGTTCAGAAAACTTGGTCTGCCATTGCGCACTTTGCCAGAAGTCCTTGGGAGACCCCTCCAAATATACCCTTCCGACGCCCCTAACCTATCTCATCTAAGGACTTCCGGCAGAGTGCGCAGTGGCAGACCAAGTTTTTTAACATAATTTGTCAATGGTAAGCTGATGCAAGCACTTTTATTCGAGTTCCTTATGATATGATAATTTTAACTGATAAAATCTGCAGAAGTTATCGAATATTTTCATATTTAGGAGGATTGTGCACAGAACAGAGACCTTCTATCCAATTGACCTATACAAATCGAATCTCCTAATCATAACGAGCATTTCATACCAAGGCACCATCAAAATCAAACCAGTGGGGGAAAAGATATAGGCCAGTTTTCATACACTTTACCTACAATTTCACACTTTTTGACAGGATTGTGTACAATACAGAGACCCTCCTCCTCACTGACCTATATGACTCAAAGCTCCTAGTTATGGAGAGCATTTCATATTAAGGCGCCATCAAAATCAAACCCGGGGGGAATAAGATATAGGCCAGTTTTCATAGACCAAACCTCCATTTCAAACTTTTTGACAGGATTGCGTTCAATACTGAAACCCTCCACCCAACTGTCATATATGACTCGAAGCTCCTTATTATGGAGAGCATTTCGTATTAAGGCACCATCAAAATCAAACGCGGGGGGAAAAAGATAGGTATAGGTCATTTTTCATACACTGGACCTACAACTTCAAATGTCTGAAACACTAGGATGCGGCAAGTTTAGGCCTGGCAGACCTTGTGATCTATTGTCAGAGTGATCTTGGCTATTATGTTGTGGTGGTCGCGTCGTGGTACCCGATGAGATAGTTTAGGGGTGTCGGAAGGGCATCTTTGGAGAGGTCTGGCAAGCACTTCCGGCAGGGTGCGCAGTGGCAGACCAAGCTTTTTTTACATAATTTTTCAATGGTTAACTGATGCCAGCACTTTCATTGTGGTACCTTATGACATATTTTTTACGAAAAAATGACTCTGAAAAATATCGATTATTTTTATGTTTCGGCAGGATTGGCTCTGGCAGACCTGGGTCATACGACTTGTTTAAGTCTTGGTTAACGATCCAAACCTAGCCTATCGTGGTACCTTATGAGATAGCCACTTACCCCCTGGGCTCTCGAACTATAAAGACAGCAACCGAGACCGACGGCTTAGCGTGCTCTACGGAGCCATCTTGTTTTTGACAATCAAGTGATACTGGTCTCACTAACTAACCAGACTTAAAACCAGCCACTTAAAAAGTGACAACCCTTACGGAAGCGCTGTTACTGAGGTCTTTAGATACAGTTTTCAGTGTTTCAATTCGGTTAGCAGGTAGCAGGTAGCAGGCAGGTATTAAGGTTTTGTTAAACTTGGTGTTGCCGGCATTAACTTTGTTTACTCTTGTTCGGATGTTTGTGTTGTGCTGTGCAATATAAATGAGCTTTCGGAGATAGAAAAACTTTCTAAAGAACATGTATCTATCTATTGTATAGGTAGGTAACTTGTGTATCTGTCTATCTGAGTAGCTATGTATATTTTAAAAATAAGTCCTGTTTACAATACCTATACTCGCACTATATTTATATTTAAATATCTAACTGGTATTGTAATTTTTATTTCAAGTGATCCAATTCACCAAAAAAAAAACACTATGATGGGGTCTTTAGATACATTTTTCAGTGTTTCAATTCAAGTTCAATTCGGTTAGCGTCCAAGTAGCAAAACTTTGGGTTGCCGGTATTAACTTTGTTTATTTACTCCATCGGATGTTTTTGTTTTGCTGTGCAATATAAATGAGAGCTTTGGGAGGTAAAGAAAGTTACTCACTAAGGGTCTTACCAAAAAAATTTAGACACACGTTGAACGCTTTAGTAGCATTTTTTATGAAGATGAAATTTTATTTCAAGCACATGTTCAACACTTATCGAACTTTTTTGTGGTAATGTCATATATTTTTCCACATGTAACAACTTCCTAACAAAACCAGTAAAGTAGGTACGCATCTACCTAATAATTTCCCACACTCCCTCCCAAACGACTACAACAAAGCTGATGTGTCGTGTGCCAGTTAACGTTAAACCCAAGGTTGCCACAAACCGTAAACGCAAACGAGTTTATAAACAGTGATTACTATATTAAATTTACGAGTGCGACCGTGAAAGTTGCCTCCATCCGCAGCCCTAAGGCCCTAGCTCCACAGGCGAGACGTAAGACGATGGACGTGCGACATCGCGACGCTTGAAACTGTTTCCATATACAATGATAAAACAGAAGAGACAAAGCTACACACGCGATACTCGCGTCGTCGCGTCAATGACGGCCGACGATCAATTGACTGACAAATGTCATCTTACGTCTCGCGTCGCAAGTCTCATCTGTAAAGCTAGCGCCTTACGTGAAAGCATGTTCAAATATTCAGTGATGACGTCGTCTTTACTACCGTGTCTTGCCTAATAACTTTAAGTCGTAATGTGATGGCCCCTACTATGAATTTCTTGTGATTTAAATCGTTTTGTTTGCGAGTCTGTCTCAGTTGAGTGTCGATGGTATGTGAGTTGGATGGTTTTGGTAGTTTCGTATTCTGCTAATAGTTTTTAGTAGGTACAGAAACATCACAATGGCAATGGAATGACAGTTGAGTGCTGCTGGCATTACAATGGCCCAAAAATAGCAAACTTGGGGTCCAGGTCTATCTTTGGCTTTGCAAAAGATGGCTAGATGACAATACGACTTTTTTCTTGTCGGGTCAATAGCAAAGGTGTTTGATAAGTAGTTTTTCAGCCCAAAAAGTGACCGAATGTATGGTTTTTTGTTAAATGTTTATTGAGGGAAGATGACTAAGAAGCCTTTTTCCATAACCTGGTAACGCTAAAAAAAGGGAGACCTTTGCCCCCCATTGGGACGTTGAACAGGTTACTCAGAAAAATGAAATTAATTAGGAGACCTAGAGTTACAGCCTGACACGCTCTTGGCCGGTTTTTATTTATTTATTTTATTTAATAGAAACAAACAGTTTTTTACAAAATATTCGTAATACTTAACTAATTATATAATTTTGTACTTACAGTTTCATGAAATCTTAAAATTAAATAACACAAGTTTTTTTTTAAACTTACCTACCAAAAAATTAAAACAAATAATTAACGTTTTAGCTACTTCTCATCAGAGAGACTAGAAATGTATGGCATAAAATACCGATTACAAGCAAAACTTGAAGAACATTACATAGTATTGACTTGCAATATTTTCTATTATATTTATTTACATTCCTGAAGAGAAGTGTACAGGTAAACCAAATTAAAATATGTTTTATTTCGTAAATCAACACAAACTTTTTGACGTTTACGCTCTGCCTACCCCGCAAAAAATATAGGCGTTGACCTACATATAATATCATTGGGCGTTGATATAATGTATGTCAATATTGTTTTCGTTCGAGAAACAGTGGTAGCAACAACATTATGTTAGGTATCCATGTGTATTTTCTACTTAATGTGGCCCATACACGTGGTCTAGTTATTTTATTAGCTACGTCTTTGTGAACCTTAAGATATTCTCCTTGTCCGTAATGCGGTTTAGGTCGGCTTTATTATCTATTATACCTATTACCTTACCTCTCTTAAACAGGGTGGGTCTACGAAATACCTTACGTTTGCCTCTTGTTCATTTGAATGTGAAGAACCTACTTAGGTAAATTTATTTTGTAACGTACCTACTTCATTTAATAGTTTCTTTACTGTGTAGAGTTAGGTTAGCCCCTCGCGTCCTTAATCTAATTTGTGTTTGTGCCTTGTAATTGGTTTACTGAATATTTTTTATTCTGTGTTGCTTTTCATTATTCTATAATAATTAGGCTTAATATTTTTTGGTTCAGTCCTTAAATTTTCTTCATCTCCCATGAGTACTATCCGTCACAAGATTCTTAGTTCTAGAAACGAGAGCGTGCCTAAATGGCTTCATTCCTCGAAAAACGTGTTTGAAAGAGTGTACCTACTTACTTCTTAGATATACTTTTCATTATAATTGTCTTAGGCGTATCTTAGGCAGAGATTGATGAGTTTACGATGGATGATGCCATTAAAAACACACACAATATATTAGTCCTCAGTTTTAAGTCGTACTCGTCGCTAGCTATGTAATGAACAGCGAGCAGCTAGCTTTAAAAACTCACTGAGGTTCATCGGGTAGTACGACATAGGAAAATAAAGCAAGGAGTAATGAACAGACCATAATGCCTGTATCTTGAAATCTCCCGAACTTGTCCTAATCTTTATCTATTATAGATAGATTGTTATTTTACTTGTTATAAAGAAAAGATAATTTCTTTATTCAATAAACTTAATTACAAATAGGTAGGTACACCTATGGAAGGATAAGGTTTGGTACATATTTTCTACTCCTGAATTAATAAAGTTAAATACCAAGTTCTAAAACACTTCCCGTGTTAGGTACACAATTTTTGGAAAACTTGCAAAATTTTCCACCGCAGGTAGATGGAGCCCTGCCACGCGTTAGTGGCCAAGATAGAATAGGAATGCGGTAGCCCAATTGGTAGTGGCGTCGGCAGTACAGATGCCGAAGGTCGCAGGTTCAAATCCTGCCTGCGGTGGAAAATTAAACAAGTTATCAAAAATTTATAAATTTGTTAGACTAACTAAACAATGTAAACAAGTATCACCGCTTCATAATATCCTGTTAGTTTAAAAGGCTTTCTTTTCTTACCTGACTCTGAACAAAGTTATAATGTAAACTGTAAGTTCGCCGTTGTCATACTCGTGCGGTGAATAATATAAAAAACGTCCAAGTTCGAGTTGAACTCATATTAGTAGGGACAGTATTTTGCAAGAATCTATTCAAAATTAGATTCATGTGAATCAAAATTGAATAGATTGAAGTCTGCTAAATCAAAATCGTTTCAGTTGCGTGTCGATGACATGGCAGTTGGATGGTCTTGCTTGGTAGTTTCGTATTCTGCTAACAGTTTTGAGTATGGAAAATCGCAGTGGAAATAGAACGACAGTTGAGTGTCGCTGGCATTACAATGGCAAAAAATTTGCAGACTGGACCACCTGATTGTCCGGAAAGATCCGGGCACGTTAAGTCGTCGGTCCCGGTTGCTATCTATGATCACTTAGACGGCGGTCGTTACACAACCATGTCATGCTACTTGCAGTAGGCGGTTAAGAAACTCTGACACCAGGGTCCATCGGGTCGTTGGATGACTTGGTGTCCCAAGTCAAAAGAAAGAGAAATTTGTAAAAAAATTGTAAAAAAGAGAAATTTGCAAAGTACAATTTTCTCTTTTTTATAACAATTTTTATTCCTACTATAAACGCGGCTCAGGCGGGATAAAAAAAAATAAATAAAAATAAAGGCACTGCCTCGGGGCTGGCCAGGCTAACCACACGTCATGTAACTTTATGCCTTAACGACCAGTAAGCGAAACTAAATTCGATCAAGATTTTAAAAAGGTGTTACATGTGTATAGTTAGTCGGACCTCCTGGACAGGATAGATTATACCTACTCACTGTTGTTACAAAATTAATATTATAATATAATACCTACTTTAGATATATATACATCTTTAACTGTATAATAAGTAAGATTTATGTATTCAATGGAGCCTTTACACCGCCAACAAACTGTACTGCAGTTTGGCGGTTTAATGTAATTATGCAGTTTTTGTAAATTTTTTCTTGAATAAATGCTTTTGAACTTGAACTTGAACTTGAACTCGAAGAAGAAGAAGAAGCAAACTTGGAACCCAGGACATGGAGAGTCTTATATTTCCGAGCCCTACCCGACTTCAAGTAACTATTTAGTAAAACAGAAGATTTATTATTATGTAGGTTACCCTAGACCAGATAAGATAGTGACAAAAAATTATAGAACCTTCACCCACCGGCTCCTAAAAACATAAACCTCGCCTATCTAGGAATAGCTCGCTTATCTCGGCATTATGAAGGAAGTTGTGAGCCTGTAAACCTTTATAAATACGGTTTAACCACCAAGCACAGGTGCGTTGCCAAGCGAAATGGATTAACCGAGAAAAATTGTATTAAACACGTAATTCGTGGTAAGAGGAAGTTTGTTGTTGTATTGTTATCGAAGCAAATAAAAGTCATTAGGTGTAGTAGGTGGAGAATTCTGGAAAATCAATGTATATCGCAATTTTTTGTGGTTAGATACCTGTAAGTATGCTGTTTAAACCCTAAGAAGAGGGATATATACCCCTTTACGCATCCCCCTCATTTTCTTTGAATGTGTCAAAAATTTGAGACATTAATATACGTCATTATATTTAAGTCTATGATATACGTAGAGTGAGCTCACATAAGTATTGAACTCATAAAGAAACTCTTTCTTGTGCTAATGTGCTTATGGATGTACCTTCTGGAATGGGCAATTAGCGCCACTTTTATTTGAGCACACCATAGGGGCAGACAAATACCAATGGCATGTTAGCTTTTCATATTAGGTTTTTCCGTCTGGTAGCGGCTAAGAACACTGCCACCCCTAGTGCACTCAGGGTGTTTTATAAAAGGCGACGTAGAGTTTTTAACCTCGACTGAATATCTATCGACTATGGTCACCCACATGGTGGCGGTGATAAATACCACCTACAATAGCATTCTCAAAGAGGGTTGACGGCCGGTTATGAAACATTGCCAAATCCTTTTGCCATATGATTTTGTGTTCTAACAAAACATGTTGCGCCGACCCCAACTGATTGGGGATAAGGGCAGAAAGATGATGATTAGGTTTTTGGGGGAGGAGCTTTCATTTTTCGACACTGTCTGAGCCTTACAGATGAGTCCTTCAGATCTGGCTCAAAGTAGAGTCAAGGCAAACCTATCCTTTCGTTATTATAAACTTAACAGATACGCTTATCTCAGAAATAATATTTACAAAACCGTCCTAATACACACTATAACTTTCTCCGTTGCACAATACATAACTTAATCATTGGTAGAGTATTTATTGCACATTGTTCATTCTTAGATAATTTATCGGAAAACTTGTTTCGAATAAATCGCAAGTTCAAAGTGTTTGCGACTTTGCGAATTTCTCGTTTAGGTACTGTGAGAAACTATTGTTGTATTTATTCAAGTCTTACGAACGGAGATAGAAAATAGTTTTTTTTGTCATTGTCTAGACTTTCAATTACCTACGATATAATTAATTTTAAATTGCTTCTGAAAATGGCTTGCGCCGTCACGTTGACTACTATTTACTATATTTATAAACATGGAGCCTTACCACGAAAAAGTTTGACACGCGTTGATAGCGTGTTTAAAATTAATCATCATACAAAAAAAAAAAACGTTAGACACGCCTAAGTTTTAGTGGTAAGACCAATGAAGTTTGAAAGACTAAAATCAATCAAACTTTTGGCGTAGCAAGTAAATTGAAACCTTTGTACCGCGTGTCGTAGTAATTGCTACGTGCCTGCCGCCGTAGCATGTGCTACAACGTAGCGGCGAAACAGTTTGTCAAAGTAACCGAGGAAGCGTTGAACGAACCGATGAACCCCAATGTCAGAGTTTTTAAACCGCCTACTACTATTAAAAGCAATCTGACTCACATGGTTATGTAACTAGTTCGTTAAAATGATCGCGGCCCAAGATAGGAAAAAGTGGAAGAAGGAGAGGGAGGTCTTTGCCCTGCAGTGGGACATGTCTGGCTCAAAATAATAATAATATATGATAATATCCTATCACCTATCATAGACAGTAACCGGGACTGACTGAATCTGAATAAAAATATATATATGTCGAGTAACCCGTCCAAGTGTGTTATGGTCAATAGATGGCGTAAAAATCAAAATACCGAGCACGGACAGGTACCTACCTAGGTACTCAATCGTTATCCGTTATTTTATCATCCAACAAATCACTATTATGCCGATAACAAGTTTAGTAATGAGTTGCTTATTAAACGAAAACGTCGACGAGGCAACTTTTCAAATAACACCAAGTTATAATAGCGAGTGAAGCTCAGCCGGGATTAAAGAGATTCTATGAGATAGGTTTTGATAGGATTAATAATTTTATTACATTAATTTGTAGCTTTTCGCTCCACGTGTACCTTTATGATGAGTTTTCCAAGTTTTAGATATTGTCCTGGTGTTCAGGATAGTCCAAAAGGTATTCTGAATCATCATCTTCCTGCTCTTATCCCAATTATTTGGGGTCGGCGCAACACGCTTCGCTGAACACAAAATCGTGTTGCAAAAGGATATGGCTGAATTTTACGACCGGCCGCCTACCAGACGTCAACCCTCCTTGGGAATGCTTTTGTGGTGGATTAACCGCCACCATACGATTGGCCCTGGCTGTTTTGGTCGGGTTTATCCCTCGGTCGCCTCTTACGACCCCCACGGGAAGAGAGAGGGTGGTGCTATTCTATTCTGAATTTGATACTTTAATTTCTCGAAAAGTTGCGTCCACGAAATGCACGCTGCGCTACCTTGCGTCTTCATGGTGAATAAATTACTTGAGATCTGATTTTTTTTTCGTATCCGTCTGCTTCCTTACAGTACTTATTTCGAAGTTGATAGTAGGACCCGAAAGAGAAATAGGCGTATTTGTAACAAAATCCTGTCGATCCTGTCGATATATTGCTCCAAATATCTGATGTATGTCAGATAAGAAAGTAAGTATACCTACCTATCGATTTAAGGGATGAATTGAAACTGGTTTTGCCATACAGGCTAAAAGAGAATCCAGTCTTCTTTGTCTTATTTTTCGTGTGGGACACCAAGCTGTCCAACGACCCGATGAAACCTGGTGTGAAAGTTTTTCAACCGCTTACTGCAAGTAGCAGGCCCCTGACATGGTTGTGTAACGACCGTCAGCATAGACAGCAACCGGACCGACGGCTTGACGTGCCCATCCGAAGCACGAAACCCACGGAACCGTCTAGCTTCTCGGATAATCAGGTGGTTCAGCCTGTAATGTCCTAACCAGACTGGAAAGAAATTCACAAAGTGATAAATATCAAAGTGAGTGACCCCACCGGGAAATTTAATCCGTAACCTTCTGCGTTGCAGACAGTCGTACTATTATAATAACTATTGCGCCACATCCGCTGCCAGAAAATCCAGTATAAGTTGATCTCTTAAAGCGGTAGATTGATTTGCTGCTGATAGTACATTATATATCTAAAGCGTGCTAAAGCCCTGTTTTGATAGGGCTCTCCCTAAATGTGTTCTCGTGTTGTTATATTATTATGAGTAGGCAATCTCATTAAAACTTATAATTAACGAAGCATAACGGCCTTGTAAAAACATAGCGCTAAAGCCTACTTATTATTTTTCGCCCGAAATTTTGCTGAACCTAGAATGTAGCGGAACCTTTTTTGCAATTATAATCACTTTTTGTGTATGTACGTTGTAAAACCTAATGACCCTAATTCGAGAATTAAATTATCTTCTTAAATAAGCGCTTTCACTTTCCGTCAATCAGGTTTAGAAAAGGACAAAAGATAGTAAAGTCACGTCATGTCTTAAAGTTTGACGCAAAGTGCGCGTGATCTGTGAAAATAAGGCGACAAGTAAAACAATGGCGACTTTTACAAGAAATAACGAAGAACTTATTAACATTCTTAAACATGACATGACTTAGACAACTATCCTTTTCTTAACATATTGGACGGAAAGTGACACGACTCATTTTAGTTAGTTTAGAGAATTGTTTCACCGAATTGGGGCCAAAACCTATCGATAAACTTTGACCCATAGTCTAATAAAACATGGTCTTTCCTTCCCAGAGAAACACAAGACAACGTCACTTAGTATTGCCAGTTTATTTCAATAAAATACGTTATGGGGTAAATTCAATCTCAGAACAATGGGTTAAAATATTTCTTAATAATTTTTAATTTAGATTTACGTGTGTATTAACTTGAACTTTACAACAACACTTCAATTGTATTTATTAGTTAACAATATCATAAATGATTTACAAAAAAACATCATAAGAGTGGGTAATTCTGGTAACCCACAAGCATGATGACGTAGTCTTGTGTTGGTCACGTGGTTCACGAGTCTCGGAAAGAAATACCAGGCGGAGTATCTTATTATACCATGCTTTGACCTACTGGCACTAGCGAACTCGGTTTTAAAATGGAAGAATATTTTAGAACGACTTCTCAAATATCATAATCACAATTTCTCAAATCACCAACAGCCACAACAAGAACACTACACTGCTTAGAAGGCCTTAGCCTTGTCATATTGGGGGTATACTCATCAGGCTTGTCAAGCGGTTTGGCGAGGGAATTAAGGTGCTGAATTCACAAGGAACGCAACTATCCATTTCCTAGGATACATAGGTAGGAACAGGGTTCAAAATCGGCACCATACGGTACAAAGATTTAGGAACGACATCTCAAAAGCTCAAAATCGAATCTTAAATCAATCGCGCGCTGACCATGAGTTCGACAAAAACAGGACATATTCATTATAGTCCAATTTGACGTATTGCCGGACCATTAGGCCGCCGCAACACGATATTGAGAAACACATTTATCATTCTCCAGTCGGAGAGTTAGGCCCGTTTCGCCACATCCCTGGTTCTTCATAGTCCCGCTTCTCCGTGCTTCGGATGGGCACGTTAAGCCGTCGGTCCCGGTTGCTGTCTATGATGGCGGTCGTTACACAACCATGTCAGAGGCCTGCTACTTGTAGTAGGCCTCTGACATGGTTGTGTCAGGGGCCTGCTACTTGTTACCATGTCAGACCAGACCAGACCAGAGGCCTGCTACTTGTTACCATGAAACCATGTCAGAGGCCTGCTACTTGTTAGTTGAGCATGCCGACGCTTACCATCCCCCATTGGAAATCACAATTCATCTTCAAAGTATTATTCGCAATAAAAATGATCTTCTTCCTCCAAGTAATATCAATAGTAAAATAGACTGGAATTTCTCAAAGGCTGACTACAGATTGTTGTATGACCTAATTGCTGATGAGTGTTGGGATACAGTTTTGCAAGAGACTTGTATGGACGATGCAGTTGCCGCCTTCTACGAAAGAATTTATTCAATATTTGACAAGTGCGTTCCCAGGAAAACACGTCCTAAACAAAACATCAGACGCTACCCTGTGTGGTATACTTACGATCTAATCAAAGATATTGAGCATAAGGCATATCTGCATCGTCTATGGAAGGTTACAAACGATGATGCTGTTTACTCACTTTTCAGTCAACTAAGAGCAAAAATAAAGTCGCGTGAGGCCCAAGCGTATGATAATTACATTAAGAAAATTCAAAATCATATTAAAAGTAATCCCCAGGAATTCTGGCAACACGTTAACAACCTACGAACAACAGGCGGTTTTGTATCAGAAGTATCATACCAAGACGAAATTTATAAAGGTAGTCAAGCAGCGGAGGCGTTCGGCACATTCTTTTCAAGTGTTTTTCTTCCTACTGATCCTTTACTCGATCCCTGTAGAGTCAACGTTCATAACACAGCTCGTTCAGCCAATTACATTGCGGTCAATAACATATCTGAATCTGACATACAAATAGCATTGTTTAAACTGAAAGCTAAAAGTTCCATAGGTCCAGACTGTATTCCTCCATACGTCCTTAAGGCATGTAAAGATCATTTTATCAAACCTCTACACCATTTATTTAATCTTTCACTCAGTTCCTGTAAGTACCCTTCACACTGGAAGCTCACGCAAGTTACTCCAATACCTAAAACTAAAGACAAATCTAAAGCAGAAAACTATCGACCCATAGCCATAATGTCAGCAATAGCCAAAGTTTTTGAAACCATACTCCACACAAAAATTCAGAGACAGGTAGATCCGTATTTAAGCGACGCACAGCATGGATTTCGGGCTGGTCGTTCTGTCAACTCAAACTTGCTTTCTCTGGTTGATATTGTGTCAAGGAATATGGACCAGAGGAAGCAGGTTGATGTTGTTTACTTTGATTTTGCAAAGGCGTTCGATCGAGTAGACAATGATATACTTTTAGAAAAGCTTAGCAGCTTAGGCTTTACTCCTGCACTGTTGACCTTTTTTGCCGATTATCTCCGGAATCGCCACCAATATGTACGCCATGGCTGTTTTGTATCGAAATCTTATCATACGCGCTCCGGGGTTAGTCAGGGATCAATATTGGGTCCTCTGCTGTTTGTTCTAATGATCAATGATCTAGATAGTGTTTTAAGCCACTCTTCTTGCTTGTTGTACGCTGACGATTTAAAACTTATCCACGTAGTGCAGTGTTTGGAGGATTGTAAACAGCTTCAAAATGATATCAACGCGGTGCTACAGTGGAGTTTGCGTAATAAACTGTTTTTCAACCCTACCAAGTGCTGCACTATGTCATTTACCCGCGCCGTAAAGCCAATTTATGCTTCTTATTACTTGGGGGAGGATAATATCAGCAGAGTAGAGTCAGTCAAAGATCTTGGAGTTTTGTTTGATCAACAACTTACATTTAATAATCACATAGGGTTCCTTGCAGTTGAGAGTTTTCGCAGCTTGGGTTTCGTCACCCGTAATTCACGTGAATTCTCGGACATCTCAGCAATAAAACTTCTCTATTTTGCATTAGTGAGAAGTAAAATCGAGACAGCATCGATTGTCTGGGGCCCTCACGAATCCAGCTATAAACTAATTTTAGAACAGGTGCAAAAAGCTTTTCTCCGATCTTTATATAAAAAGCAATACGGTTATTACCCATTTATGTACCCTACGGCATATTTACAGGGATCTCTGGGCTTCCAATCTCTTGAAACCAGAAGGAACATTCAGTTGCTCATCACTATCTGTCGCATACTCCGTGGGGAATACGGTTGCCCGAACTTGCTTTCACAAGCATTTCACTTGTTTATCCCTGACAAATATTTGCGTGGACGGGGGCATCATCTTCTGGCGCTGCCTCCTTCGCGCACTGTGGCCCACCGCCAGTCTCCTCTTCTGCGAGGACTAAGTTTATGGAGGATCTTACTCCAAGCTGCACCACATCTGGATCTCTTCACAGATAAGTGGCCAGATATAAAAAGAGAATGTTCAGTTTTGTGAAAACTTATAATTCGTTGTTATTGTTTTTTAGTTTTTATTCTTGTTTTTTTTGGTGTAGTGTAACCAATCTTAATAATGTAATAATGTTTTATGTTATGATCTCATTATTTTAAGAACTTTGTACTCATTTACCCTGTGTAGTAATTAGGTTTATCCTGTTAAGCTATATCATTGTAATTGATTAAATAAATAAATAAAATAGGCGGTTGAAAAACTCCGACACTAGGGTTCATCGGTTCGTTGAACGACACGGTGTCCCACACGAAGAGACAGACAGATAGTCCCGCTTCCTCACACAACAAATTTGGTTTATCGGGGAGGAAAACTCAAAGCTTATTGTAGATGGCAGCAGGCACAGTTGCGCCAATGGCGACAAACATAAGTATCTGAACTTTGACATTAATACATTTTCGGCCAATCACAGAAAAAAGAACTGTCGAGAGTGGCGCCATCAGTTCTCCAGTTTGCTACGTCATTCGTCACAGGTATTAATAAATCTAATGAAAACTGATAATGTTAAAAATGTTAGTGTCATAGCCACTATACGCCAGAGGCTTCTTTTGTACAGTCAGACAAATAATTTGAACTCCGGGCAAATAATAAAGTTGTGACGAAACGGAACATAAAAAATAAACTATACAAGATACAAGATTAAGAGTAAGATGAACCGGAACTCATTGTACCATAGAAAAGAGAAATATCGGGCAAATATTAAAGTTGTGACAAAACGGTACAATAAAATTATATTATAAATAACTATGATTGATTATTGAGAGCTCATTATTCATTGACAAGAAAAATCATTCTGGGCATGATAACATCACTGATCTGTGCATAGTATGCTAAAGTTATTGATAACGAACTGGAACTATGACAAACCGGGACTGAGTTCAGTAGGGGAGCCACAAATTATTGTTTTGGTGGATATTTTCCTCACGTCACGTCTCGGTGCGAAAGAAATGAAACGATATCCCAATTATTGTGTTACCGTGCCAACAATATAGGGTGAAATTTTACTAGTGACCGATAGCGAAAACTCAGAACCGGCTGGTGATAAGGAACAACTTTCCCCAAGGAACATAGGTCGAAAGGCGAAAAAAAATTTTGGACCTCCCATACAAAATTGCCGATCAGCTGATTTGGGTTACTATGGGAGGTCCAAAATTTTTTTTCGTCTTTCGACCTATGTTCCTTGAGGAAAGTTGTTCCTTATTACCAGCCGGTTCCGTGTTTTCGCTATCGGTCACTAGTAAAATTTCACCCTATATAGTTTCTGGCGCCGTGTTAGAAATAATATGATTTATTTTCTCGTAAAATAATGTAAAGGGAATAATATTTTGTACTCTTAGCAGTACACCAAGCTATCCTTTTAAAGAATCAAGTATAATACTTAATTACTGATTATTATTCTTAGTGGGTGGTTAATTGTAAGAAAACCAATCTATTGGGATTATTATGTACTCAGTGCTTTATTATTCTCATAAATGAAAATATGAAACAGAAAAAATGTCATGCATCGACCATAAATGTCAACCAGGGTTCGCGCCTCGGTCGACGCAGGACATTTTTGCAATATCTTAATATCCCTGGAATGGTCGGTTGAAATGCTGCTAATTGTACCTACGAGGGTCGAGAAACTTAGTAGAGATTAGTACCACAAATTAGGGAAATGGCGCACGGGCGCCTTTACCAGATGGCTCACTCAGTACTAGCGTAGATTTTGACGCTTACTGAATTTAACTGGAAATAACCGGAATCTCAGGGGAAGTCAAGGTAACTAAGAAGTTGGTTGACACGATCGTCAAATTTCTTGGATTTAAATTTGGCTCAGATTTCAGAATCATATGACGTTCTTTGTCAGATTTTGCTGTTTTGATATTTTTGTACTTTGAGCTTTTTGACAGCAGCAACCCTCGCTATGTAACAAATGCCAATCGCGAAAATCCGAAATAGGGCCGAGTGAACTTTCTGTATACTCTCTATTTTTGTGTTAGTACTTAGGTACTTTTAACGAGGAGCTGCGAAAGTTTTCGAGAAGAATTTTGAGTTATTTATAGCCTGACAAAAAACTTGAATGAAGTTCAAGTCTAAAAGTTTACTAAAGACTGTTCAAGTACTTAATACCTATAATTTTTTTATATAAAATACTTACTATAGTTTGTAAAATGGTCATATTCATATTTATAACCCTCGCGGTCTTAAAGTACCTTGGTTTACCTGTGTATCACGTATCTTTTAAGCCTTACAAAGATTGGCTATAAGAGATGTCTTAATGGGATAAGCCCGACTTTGGGCCTGTATTTTATTTTTTATATTTGGAATGTTTTGGTCTAATAAAGTGATTACGTAAAAAGATTACCAATCCAATCGATGAACTTCAGCTTCGAGCAACACGGTCTTCTGTCCCGGGAAAGCCGTTTTGCTCTAATCTAAGGCACTATCCACATACATTAAACGTGAGACGTGAGCAGTCAGATGACAGCTGTGACACCGACCGTTGCGTCGGCGATGAGATGAGTAGAGTAGCGCCTAAGACCTATTTCGCAGAATCTAGAATTATACCTCTGATAGATTTACTTGAAAATTACACTGGGCGGAAAGCCTGTGATTTATACCTAAAACCACGCTCCGTTGGTTGACTACCTCTGCGAGCGACACAGCCACGTGCGCCTTAACAAGTTCCTCCATAAATTACCCAAAAATCGATTTACCAAAGTAAATAGCCGATTCCAAAGCTCGTAAATTGTTCCTAAGAAAGGCAATGGAACACTCGGCCAAGTTTTTCTATTAATTTGAAACAATTCTCTGACTCTCACAGTACGGAGGACTTTTCGCGTATAAAATCTTTGATTTGATGACGTCATTAAACTTCGTTAAGTTTGCGAGTAAAATGCTCGCTAAAAGATAAAAATCGTGAATCACAAATAATATTCAGGGTGTTTTCTAATCACAATGTTATCACAAAAATGACCAACTTATCTGAATAACTGTTTTTCAAAATATAAAAAAAGGATTTGGATCTCCCATACTAAAACTTTTCAACATTTTCGATTCAAACCATTTTTTCATATTTCGAAACAAAACAAAACTGAACAAAACAGTTTTGTTAAGTTTTATTAGTAGAGCATTCCCTGAAAATATTTGTAGGTACTTAAATTTAACCAAGATAACCCTATTTAAGTATCGTAAATCTTCGATTTGATGACGTAATTCCACTTGGTAACATTTTACTCGCTCATTACCTCGCATAAACAGCGGCGCGCGTATTGCGTGACGTGTCACCGCTCCGCGACGTCACGCAGACGGCTAATTACCGACGTTTCAAGTTTAATGAGCTCACAGTGAGGAATCTCAGTACAAACACAGTTTGTTATGGTTCACAACACACGCTTGAAATACTGGGACTAACAAAGAGGGTATAACAAACTTAACAACTTTCCCCATGAAACAAACACAAAATTGCCCTCCCATTAAAAATCGCTGATTGATTTAAGGTTCACATTTTAGCCATGTGTGTCGGGAATGCGACAATATTGTCAACTTTATATAGAATGCTACCTTTTCTCAAATAAATCTTTGATTAAATGGCGTAATTCCACTTGGTAACATTTTACTCGCTCATTACCTCGCATAAACAGCGGCGCGCGTATTGCGTGACGTGTCACCGCTCCGCGACGTCACGCAGACGGCTAATTACCGACGTTCCAAGTTTAATGAGCTCACAGTAAGGAATCTCAGTACAAACAGAGTTTGCCTATGCCTACTTCATTTAAGTATACTTATTTAGCTGCTGCAGGATTTAAATTCTAGAAAAAACGTGTTTTGTAGATGTTATTTATGACCATTACCATCCTGGAGTATGCGCATACTTATCGCACTTGCCAGTATCTCGGCGTGTGCGACAAAGTGGCGCACATACTTCAGGATGGTACCGGGAGTAACAAAAAGGGTACAACAATCCGGGGGTCAAGGTACTTGTGAAACTGAATAACTTTCCCCATGGTGCAAACATAAACAAAAAAATATATTTGCTATACAAAGTCGTCGATTTACCGTGACGTCACGCAGACGGCTACTTACCCATATTTCAAGTTTAATGAGCTCACAGAGCGAACGCGAGGCCGTGTGATGCCAGCTTAGAATAGCACCACCCCATTTCTTTCCCGTGGGTGTCCTAAGAGGTGACTAAGGGACTAGAAGGTTTCATATGTATTACAATTTTAAATGACAGGCTAACAATGTGACAGGTACACAATTTTCTGAAAAAGCCCCTACGTACTGACAACCTACGTATTAACAGAGGAACTCGTATTGTTACGGCCGATACACTCTGCCTGCCCCTCAAGGGATAAAGGCCTTATATATCCTTTAAAGTATGTATGTCACCACTCAGTGACGTCACGCAGCCGGCTAATTACCGACATTTCAAGTTTAATGAGGTCACAGAGCGAACATGGTGCCGTGTGATGCCGACTTAGAACAGCATCACCCTATTTCTTTCACGCGGGTGGCGTAAGGGACTAGCAGGTTTCATGTGTATTACAATTTTAGATGACAGGCTAACAATCTGTCACTATTTAGTGATAGGTACACGGTTTTCTGAAAAGCCCCCTACGTATTATCAGAGGAACTCGTATTTTTACAGCCGATACACTGTGCTTTTAGCAGAGATGGGCAAAAATTATTCGCCGAATAAATTGCCTGGCGAATTAATTTTTCACGAGTAAAATATAGACAAATGGCAATGACCCATAAAAAACTTTTAAATGAAATTGAGAGTAAACAAGATCTTGTAATAAAGAATATAAAAAAACTTGAATTTTATTTCTTGTTCAATTAACGTACCTACTCATAAAAAATTGATTCGACGGGCAATTTATTCGGCGAATAATTTTTGCCCATCTCTGGCTTTTAGTTATTGTTCTTAGGATACACTCTGCCTGCCCCGCAAGGGATAAAGGCGTAGTATATCCTTCAAAGTATGTATTCACCACTCCGTGACGTCACACAGCCGTCTAATTACCGACATTTCAAGTTTAATGAGGTCGCCGAGCGAGCATTATTATTACAAGGAATCTCTGAACAAACAAAGTTTATAATGCGATACATTTTGGACTTAGTAACTGTGGATTGAAATTGTTGTTGAAAAAGACATTATGATTTATTCATCATTTATTCTTCTGTATCTACATACCTATACTTGCTGCAGGATATAATAGCGTCAATGCGTCAATTGACTAAAATACCAGCAACCCTGGCCATGTACCAAATGTCAATCACATAATTCCTGAATAGGGTGAATTGAACCTTCTGTAAACCCTGATGTGATGATGTGACTGTCTAAACTTACCTTAGGGGCAAGCTCCACAGAACAGACGCGCGGCGAGTCGCGCAACATGATATCTGTCAGACAAGCGATCGTCAGCCGTTATCGATGGGATGCACATCTCATGTATGTAGCTTTGTTTCTTTAGTTCCATACATTTTATATGGAAACGGTTTCAAGCGTCGCGATGTCGCATGTCTCACGTCTCCTACGATTATGTGACTATCTAAAATTGCCTTACACTGTATTTAGTCCCCTAGTTAACCTTCAAACCCAGGTATTTTAAAATTATTACAATAATTCATGGGTTACTTTTTGGACAAAAGTTTCAAGACTAATCTTCGTTCACATGAATCATTGAAATCCTTTTCCTATCACAAATCCTGAGTCTTATTTTATTTAACTGCATTCGACTGCGCCAGTTGATTTATTCAAAAGGGAATAGAGCCTGCGACTCTTGTGATGCAAATTGGCTGCCAGCACAGACAGATTGGAACTGAGTCCTGGTTGAAGAAATTGCCACTGTTTTACATGGCAGAGAACGTCGTAGACTCAAAGTTCTGGACCGAAAACTATCTAGGGATCTATCTACGTACTATCGCCAGCACAGCCGCCTATTTAAGGGACCAACTTATACTGGTTTTTCATACAAAAACATCAAAAAACAGTATGAGCTGATCCCTTAGATAGTTAGGTTGATTTGCTGGCGATAAAATGAAGATTTTGCTTAGAGAATATTCTTGCATAATCGAAATCATTTTATAGTAACAACTTTCATCTGAGGCTCGTAGACACTTCGTAGCGAAAGCCTACGATACGACATTATACCTATAGGGATGATTGAAGTTTTCTATCCAATAGTGTGTGATGACAGATGTCAAATTAGTGTTAATCATAGTGTTAATAATACTTTATACTTCAATCAAAATCTTATATTAATTTGAAGGATCGCTTTGAAATGCGAAGAAATATAGGTAGGTACCTCTTTGTACAACAGGAGAAAAAAGTTTTTTTTTGCTACAAGTGCTGATTTGAATCCCGAGGGATCCTAAGCTCAGTGAGGGATTCAATAGCTCGAATTGTATTGTAAATGAATTTGCTCTCGAGTGGTACACACAACTTTTTACCTTTACGTTCATTAACGCAATAAAAAGATAGGCTATATAATTTCGTTCATAATGAGATGTTTGAAACTCAAATCACTTTCCCTCATCGAGTGAGCAAAGATGACTTTTCGACACTGAATTTCTGCGGAAAACTATTCAAGCAAAGGTGACAAATATTGTTTCTGTCGAATTGTAGCTGTAATAAGTACATACACGTAGCACGGTAGTGTCTCAAAGCATCACATTCACATTGCGCCACACATTTCCCCCGTATTTTTTCCAGTTCTTAGAAAATGAACAAACCGGCGACCATACAAAGAAGTCGTCCAGGTATGAACATCGCGTTCCCTTTGTTTCCTCTGCCTTTGAAAAGAAAAATACATTTTTCAAGGTAAAACTTGCGATGGAGTAGTCAATGTTAACTGCGAAGCTGAGAGCTAAGGAAACTTTAGCTTTAAAAGTTTTAAAAGGAAAAGAAAGTAAATAATAACCTGTGGTAATATTTTATGGAGTTTGGTTTGGTTAACTTAGACTTTTACATTGTACAAAAGTCCGGCGATTTCTTTTTCATTTCATGCTTGTGTTATTTATTCCTATGCCCAGACACACCAGACACATAAATCAGAATATAGTGTTGACGGTTCGTGCCACTACTAATTTCAAACTCGTGACGGGCACCGTATATTTTGGCAGTGCGGAATTGTGGTTCGACTTTACTTCCTAACAAACCTAGCAACATATACACAGTATCATCTAATCAATACATCATACCTAGCACCTATAAAATAGTGTCGATTTGTTGCGTTTCTCTGTCTGTCTGTCTTGGAATTCGCTAACTCCTCCTAAACCACGCAACAGATTTTGATGCGGTTTTTTGTAATAGATAGGGTGATTCAAGAGGAAGGTTTATATGTATAACAGATGTTGGGAAAATGTTTATTTTCGCTGGGAAAATGCGTTGCTGTGGGTGAAACCGCTAACGGACTGCTAGTTTATTAATAAGTAGGTACCTAGCCTAACCTAGGAATAAGCATACAATAACCAACCTCACACACATTAGCTAGTCCATTTTAAGTGCATTTGATATAGGTACTCATCTATCAAGTAAAATTCTTAATGACTGAATACTCTACAGACATTCATTGTGGGATTTTCAATTATTATTTTTGTGAAAAGGGAATTATCCAAAACGGGTCTGGCATTTCTAACATACAGGAAAAAGTTCGTAACAAATTGAAAACCTCCTCTTTTCTTATTTTTAGTTGGTTAAAACGGCTGAAGTTTAATAATAGTGGAGCTACCGTATTCAGCCTTGTGTATGATCCATCTCTGCTCTTTGGCTGAAAGTTGAGTGAGTAATTTGTAAGGAAGCATACCGTTTGAACTATCGCCAGGAAATTTAGGTACCTACTCATTTAAGGTATCAACTTAAACTGGTTTTCCTTATTATTTTGTATGGAATACCAGTATAAGTAGGTGTATTTACTTGTGATATCGAGATGAGCTCCTTGGAAGCAAACGACGAATTATGCGTTGCATTTGAATGGGTTTTCAAAGGAGTATTTCCGATAGGAGACAGGTATATCGAAATAGAAGATAATTAGAATACTTACCACCCTTATTTGTCTGTATAAGGTCTATTCTTCCTATTATTTCTCTTAGTGTAGTGTAGGTAATATGACACACACACCTACTTTAGTATATAATACTAGTAATCGTGTTAATATCTTAAATACATTTCAATAGTTAACCCGGCGTCGTCCAGGTGGCAAAATGTTACATTAAGTAAGATCCACGTTGGGTGAAAAAAACCCGTATTTATATCATGGTCTATTTTGGAAACGAGTTGAAAATATTCATAAAAATCTTTGTTTATGAATGCTATTATTCATATATTTTGCCTGAAAAATAAAAACATCATCAAAATACAAAAGTAACAGCTTTTATTATCTGTTTTTATAAATCACTCAAAAACTGTAACAAATAAAATAGGTTAACTCTTTTAGACCCTTTAAAGTATGAAAATATAGTATTTTTAACAATTATTTTAGGTAATACGGCTAGGCTTTCTTAGATCTTAATGTAAATAGTACATTTTATAATGAGAGAATCTTCTGTAACAATAATTATTTTTAGTCCTCAAATTTGCATATGTTGCGTACATCAGAATGATGTGTTGCGGGCAGATAAACTTTTGACATCCATGACAGGTATTGGTGGTCTTTCTGTCTTTTTATGCTGGACATTCTAGACACCTTTTGCGGACACCTGGAAGCTTGGGTGGCGATTATTCGACCAAATAATTAAAAAAGTTGTCACGCTTAATGGCATAAAATGATGACATCGAAAGCCACGTTGGGTCAAATATACCTTTTTGAACTTTGCAGGCGTCTATCTCTCGTAAATGTCACACGACGATTGTGATGCACTGTCTAATGAATAAAACATAGTCTTATCTCCAGCTACTAAAAGAATCAACATCCTGTGTACAACTTATCTTGAAAATACCGGCAAAATAAAAAATGACGGGTCAATTTGACCCAACGTGGATGGCGCCGGGTTAAATACATACATCTTTAACGATCTGAATAGATATAGGTAGATATCACCACACCCTCAAGTAAAATCTGCGCACGTACGTAATGTTGGAAAAAGTGAGGTATCATTATGTCTGAATAATATTTTCGTATGTCTCTGTAATCCTATGTTATTGGCAGAACATCTGGATAAGCACTGAACCACCTGAACGGAGTATCGCTGCAAAGCCTGGATTATGTTGACGTAACCGTTTATATTTACTCTGCATCATATTTCTAGTAACCTTTATTGAAGATTTTGTATTTGTTTGTACTCGCAGAAACACGAACGTGCTAAAGTTGCTAAACCATAGATGGCAACGGAGACATATGTTTCCAAAGCATGGAATCATAATAATCATCATGAATTACATCATAGGTTAATTAATACATATATCATGCCTATATCCCTTGCGGGGTGGGCAGAGCGTAAATGGCTGTAATAAACGATCACTCAGACAGAAGACTGTGTATCACCATAGCATAGCGACTGGTTATCAACCTGTCGCCTAAAATTGCAATACACATCAACACTTAAATCCCTTATTTGCTTCTTACCTTCCACGTCCTTCCACATCTTCCACGGGAAAGATGTGTGGGGTGACGCTATTCTAAACCGACAGCACACGACGAAAATTTGAGGGGGTCAAAAATTTTAAAATTTGTTGACGACCCCGACGATTTTTACCCACGACGGAACGGAGACGGTGATGCGTTTGGGGTGAGAGAATGTGTTTTTGTGTGTGCAAACTTATGTTACCAAATACCTCCCAAACCACAAGTCCGATTTTGATGCGGCTTTCAGTATTGGATTTTTATTTCAGTGGTGCATGTTCTTAGATAGGTAATTCGTGAATAACTTGTCAGGGGGTGCTGCAGTAAACATTTATTTGTGGAAACAAATGTTACCAATTATCTTTAGAGCTAGGCCTTATATCTATTTACTAAGACAGTTATAACGTTGTGTTCCAAACACCAGAAGGATTCCGGTAACATATGAGGTGAGTAAATTTCCAGACGTTCCAGGTGCTCATAAAAGACACTGGCTATTTATCTTAGCTACAGCTGAAATTCAGCAGCTGTTCTTGAAGTTCCGCACACATTTCACTTAACGTAACCTAGGTAAAGGCATAACTGCAGTTGTAGGTGGGGAATGAGTTAGATTACGTTTATTTTAAACCGTTAGCGGTTTCACCAGCTGCAACTTATTTCAGTAAATATCTACAACACCTTGCACTACGCTCGCCAATCGGCATGTCAAGCGTGGTGATAAACAATCAACAAAACAAAACAATGATAAAGGTCTAACAAGGGACTGTTGTGTCTGTAGTAGTAGAAGTACCTACCTAGACATATAATGGAGCTATATCACGACAACCAGAAGTTTTATCTCGTAATTTCACCCAGAAAAGTGTCGGTTAATACTAGTTACTTTCTTTCATAAAATGCTAATAGAGAAAGCATTACGACCTTGCCAAAGTTTTACCTTATCCAACCCACGCCACTTTCGCAGTATTTTTTCCATTTTCAATTAACTTCCCCGAGATAAGGTACACAACGGCCAAAAATCCTTGCCACTCGGTAGCTCAACTATCCAAGCATTATAATTGAGTTACGGAACTGCTCAGGCGGGGACGCGATCTCATAATTTTGTCACGAGAACTTGCTTATAAACCACCGTTGGAAACACACGGCGTGCTAGTTGGTCGAACGGGTGACAAATATTGTAAAAAGAAAATGGGGGAGGCCCATTATACAGCAGAGGACTGTTGTGGCTGTAGAAGAAGAAGAAAAAGAAAATAGGTACCTACACCGAAAAATCTTACGTATTCTCCTGTCGAATGGAAACTGTAATACTAAAAATATGGGTGAATAACATAGATAATAGCCAGCAAGTAGCAAGTAGGTACGGGACGGAAAATCCGCGCCGCGTTTCTCGAAGATACCAGCAAAAAACCAGCAATAAGTCTGGTAGAAAAGTGTGACAGTGCTTGAGGTGTGACGAATACCTGTACTTCATTAGGACACTGAGCTACTAATTCTAAGTTTCACTTAAGTATGAAACTGCTAAAAATAAGTAGACGATAGCTTCTTCCAATCCCGTATCAACGGAACGGGACGGAAAAATGCGTAGCATAATGCTTAGTATAGAAATAGGAATGCCGCACTAAGGGTCATACATATCTGGTCCTATCATTGCCAAAACTACCCTCGTTCAAAAACCAAGTCAAAGACTGCTTGCTGCAGAACGTTCCCGTAACCCATCTTCGTAACTAAGCGATGCTCCCCTGTACGCGAAGTGACGTGCGATCCTTTAAGGCCCCCGCCGCGATTGTTATTAATCGATCCGTCTTGAAATAATACCGGGGCTTGCCTCTGTAGTCGTAACAGTAGGCTGCCAAACCGAAGGTTCGTGGGTTTGATTTCCAATACTGTTGGGGTTTGTCATTGAAACTCCTTGCAAAAAATCTCTAGTGTGATAACAGTTGACAAATCAATGTCCCAAATCAGGCGCCTCGGCGCCTCATATGATGGCCTTGAATTTTGTTGAAGGTACCAACATGGTACCAACGATTTCACAGGAAGCTATGTTTCAACTGGCAATGCCATAACACCGTGCATATAAGTACTATGTATTAGTATTTCCTCTATCCTACGAAAAAGAAAAACCTTTATACCTCCGCTGCGATTGGCATTAATCCCTCCTTCTCTGATCCTTCTCGAAATAATACATGTATTCGTGGCGATGTTCTTCTGGTTGGAGGGTTGGAGCCTTGGGCTGACAATCTAGATCGTGGGTTTGATTTTACCGCAAGGTTATTAGTTATTTATTAGATACAAGTTTGGAAGGTTGATTGACTGTCAAGACAATAGGATGTAATTACATTGTTGTCTATGTTATTGGTTGCTACAGGTTGCTTCACAGTTTATGACATGGGGCCGGTGCCTGGGGCCATTCCTAGGCAGTTGAAAGTACTTACGTACTGACAAGGTACCCAAACAAGGACTGATGTAGAAATAAAGGTATACTATAGTAATAATAAAGGAATTCTATCGTGGAAACGATGGACAGTGGAGTAAGCGGGTTCTCGATTGGAAGCCATGGCTTCGGCAAGCGTAACGTTGGACGCTCTCCTACCTGATGGACCGATGACTTCAAGAGAGCGGCTGTTAACGACTGGAAGGCTAAAATGGAAGATCGTGGTGTATCATAGTGGAGGTCTATGTCCAGCTGTGAATGGGCTAATGTGAAGCACTTCGAGTTATACCCATTTCAGGGATCAACTTTGGATAACTCGAAGTGTTGCTGAAAGTAGCTGTTCCTGAAATTTTTATTCCGCCTCGTCTCTATGACAGAATCTCGTAAACCTGTCTAAAATTGTTTATTCATTGTGTTTAACCAGTTTTACAGCTTCGTGAATGATTTAAGAGATGTTTATAGACGTCTACCAGTACCTGTCGACAATCGCGTTAAAAATGTATACTGGTTTAGAACTCGCGCAAACATCTCCCGGGAAACTGGTTTTGGCTAAATTTTTTACAAGATGTTACCTAAACTGAAATATCAACAGCTATAATATGTATGGGTATGTAATTGTCGTAAAACTACGTTTGATATGGGTAGCAGATCGGAATATACGTAATAGATACGGTGTTTTTTTAAGTCTAACTACCTGAAAACCTTAAGCAAAAATTGTTGTAGGTAGAGTAGGCGCGTACAAATTGTCCTAGAGTAGACAGACTGTCTGTGTTTTGTAAAATTTTGTTCTAATTTAAGTATTTATTAAAAAACCGAGAACATTTGAAAAACAAAATGAGTTGAAAAAGTAGGTACTACTAACAGTAATATAGTCACCACCTTAGGATAGTATCCTACTAATATTATAAAGGCGGATGTTTGTGTGTGTGTTTGTTACGACATCACGCTGAAACGGCTGATTAGATTGACATGAAATTTTGCACAAATATAGAAGAGTAGGTATCTAGAATAACACATAGGCTACTTTTTACCACGGGAAAATGTCTTATTCCTATGGGATCACGCATATTCCAATATTTTTGCAAAGGTGGCGTGACTGAGCCGATTCGCGTTTTAAATGTTTCCGCCTAAAACTAACAGCGACATCTCTTGGCGAGTAATGCTTTTTTCCCGCGGAATAATAGGTTGCAGCGGGTGAAACTGCTGACGGACAGCTAGTCTTATCATAATACTTACCTTGCTTGTCACAAGCATAGGTATTAGGTACTATTAGGTAAACGTTGCAAGTTGCGGTGCCAATAACTACGTATCATTCGTTATGATGTTTGTTTTCATTCCATCTACGATTTGTGCTTCTATTTGCGAGGGTTAGGCAAACGCATAGGCACAGTATATACATGTAACAGTAAAGAAACCCGTCCCGTTTCTGTTTAATCGCAAGGGTTTCTTTCGGTTATAATTAAAATAAAATTGAAACCACTTTAAAAAATCTTTTACCGTTTCTAAACTGCATTATCCCTGTGAGTAATAAAAGCTACTTATTACTTTGAGAAAACACCTATAGGTAACATTATATTCCCCTCCCCATTTCGCTCGAGTGCGACTGGGTCAGTGTCCTGGAAGCGGCGCGTCGTGTGTTTGTTCCGAGCGTTTGTGTAAAGTTTCCTCACTGCTAAGTACAAGCGAAGCCATACATTCACTGTGGCGTAGGTTTGTGGCAAGTTTGTGGAAATCGTCATCAACTTTGTTTACTGATCCCGATCGTGGTTGCGGAGCGTAGCAGATTGAACGATAATCTGTGGAACATTGATCAGCTCATTTTGTGAACTGGCTGGATAGTTTATGGCTATAAATTGTGTGGCTGCAAAGGTATGGAAACATGATAGAATACGACCGATGTGACGCAGCGGTAGGTACTCGGACTAACTGTGGCTCAAAGGAGGTTTCGGGTTCGACTCTTCGACTCACAGTGGGGCACTCACAAAAGTATCTATCACTTTTTGTATTTGTTCCCAGTCTGGCTAAAACATGCCAGGCTGGACCACCAGGTTTTATGAAAAAGATGGTTCCGTCAAGCCGTTAGTCCCGGTAACTGTCTATTATTATTACTTAGACGCCAGGCGTTACAAATCCATGTTTGATGCCTGCTACATGTAGGCGATTGAAAAACTCTACACCAATAAGTAAATAGAATATCTGGACAATAGGTATGAGGTCTAACTAGTAAATGAAAACTCCCACATGCACAAAAACAGCTTCATGTGGATTTAACAAAGTTAAAATTCTTTGAAATAGCCCAGTTGAAGCTAGAAATAAAACCGCAAATATGAAACACAGAAGCAAAAAGTTTTTTTGAGCTTTCAAAGGAGATACAGCATAATAAAAGTAAATGGATATTGAGGTTCGAAGGGAAATAAATTATACCTTTCACCTCTGCTTTGGGATTTGGTTGGTGGTGTCCCGTGTCTTCGTGAAAGCATTGTCACCAACCATCTATCTCACTGAGCACGATAGGATAGTTCAAGTCAGATCACATCAGAAAATACAGGGTGTATTTGCAAAAAATTTAGGTGAGTGGGTGACATACAATTCTACCATACAAAATACCGAATTCTAAGGTCGTATCAAAATGTACTCGTAGCTGTCCCGATTTTTCATTTGTAGATATGTTGGCTGTAGTGAAATATTATATTTTCAAGTGCGATTGCGTTCTAGAATTTTAGAGTTCAAGCATACGCCGAGCTAATTTATAAGCGGTTCTCATGCTAGACTAGAAATATGGATTAGAGCTTCAATCTAGGTTGATATTCGTAGGCGAGACTTGGATAAATTAATTGGCTAAACACATGAAAACTTTTGATGCCGCTTCATCAACCTACCCATTTAAGGCATCAGCTCTCTCTTCGTGTGGGACACCGAATCGTTCAACGACCCGATGAACCCTGGTGACAGAGTTTTTCAACCGCCTACTGCAAGTAGCAGGCCTCTGACGTGGTTGTATAACGACCGCCAACAAAGACAGCAACCGGGACCGACGGCGTAACGTGCACATCCGAAGCACGGAACCGTTTTACTTTTCGGAGAATCAGGTGGTTCAGCCTGCAATGTCCTAACGAGACTGAAAACAAATTCACAAAGTGATAAATATCAACTTTGTGACCCCAACGGGAATTGAACCCGGAACCTTCTGCGTAGCAGGCAGTCATACTAACCACTGCGCCACATTGGCTGTCTATGTCAGGGATCAGCTGATACTGGTTGTTCTTTGTATTATTATAAAAAATTTTAAAAGTTGTTCCTAAAATGGGTAAGTTGATGTGCTGGCTGGCGATAGTACATTGAGGTACCTATCGAAGATGTGTATTTTGATTTGAGGTACGTATATTACTGCAGAAAAACGTAACTACATATGTACCGTTTTCACCCATAAAGAAGACCTAGCCGTCTAGTAAGGGAGACCGAGGGGTGTTGGATCATTTTTAACATTTTGCTTCGTAACACAAAATTCTATAAAGATAAATCGTTTTTGTTTACACCAATCGATAGCAAATTTCATTAGCTTTCAAATGATATACATGTTAGAAATCCTACTAATATTATAAAGGCGGATGTTTGTGTGTGTGTTTGTTACGACATCACGCTAAAACGGCTGATTAGATTGACATGAAACTTTGCAGAAATATAAAAGGGCATCTGGAATAACACATAGGCTACTTTTTACCCCGGGAAAATGTCTCATTTCTACGGAATCACGCATATTCCAATATTTTTGAAGTAGGTGGCGTGACTGAGCCGATTCACGTTTAGTGGGGAAGCATATCCGTTGATTCAACGGTCAATCTTGAAGTCACTGTGGTGTGGTCGTAGTGCGCTTGCCTTTCAAGCAAGGCGCCTGGCGTTCGAATCCGAATCGGAAACTCCTGCTTTTTTGTTTTTATTTTTTCGAACTTTTATTTAATTTAAGTTTTGTCTCACGATATTGGAAAATCTTACGCACTGGTCTTGCTATACTTTCTACGTGTGTGTTTGTTACGACATCACGCAAAAACGGCTGATTAGATTGACATGAAACTTTGCAGAAATATAAAAGGGCATCTGGAATAACACATAGGCTTTTTAGTTTCACTTACTGGTCGTTAAGGCATAAGGTTACATGACGTGTGGTTAGCCTGGCCAGCCCCGAGGCAGTGCCTTTATTTTTATTTTTTTATCCCGCCCGAGCCGCGTTTATAGTAGGAATAAAAATTGTTATAAAAAAGAGAAAATTGTGCCTCACAAATTTCTCTTTTTTACAATGACTAATCCATTTCTGCGTATTGTAATGAATGACTATCAATAAGTGATATTTGTATATCCTATTTTGAATAAAAAATTTTGACTTTGACTTTGACTTTTGCTACTTTTTACCCCGGGAAAATGTCTCATTTCTACGGAATCACGCATATTCCAATATTTTTGAAGTAGGTGGCGTGACTGAGCCGATTCACGTTTAGTGGGAAAGCATATCCGTTGATTCAACGGTCAATCTTGATGTCACTGTGGTGTGGTCGTAGTGCGCTTGCCTTTCAAGCAAGGCGCCTGGCGTTCGAATCCGAATCGGAAACTCCTGCTTTTTTGTTTCTATTTTTTCGAACTTTTATTTAATTTAAGTTTTGTCTCACGATATTGGAAAATCTTACGCACTGGTCTTGCTATACTTTCTACGTGTGTGTTTGTTACGACATCACGCAAAAACGGCTGATTAGATTGACATGAAACTTTGCAGAAATATAAAAGGGCATCTGGAATAGCATATACTTTTTTTTTACCACGGAAAAATGTCTCATACCCACGGGATCACGCATTTTCCAATATTTTTGAAAAAGGTGGCGCGACTGAGCCGATTCGCGTTTTAGAAACTAACAGCGTCATCTCTTGGCGAGTAAGTAAGGCAAAATTGATGTATATCCCACTGCCACAACACAACACAACACATGTACGTACAAAAATTACTTGCTAATGAAAATGTTTTACCAAGATATTGGATCCCACAAATACATACATATGAAGTATTGATGTATATGGCACAATTAAACATGTACGATTGTACGTACAAAATAACATTCCAATGAAAATGTGCTGACCCCAAGTAATTGGGATAAGGGCAAGAAGATGATGATGATGAAAATGTTTTAACAAGATTTTGAATCCCACAAATACAGTATAAAAATTACATGGCAGGTAAAAACTTTTACCAACCAATACCCATTGGAACCAACCAATACATACATACTTCATACAAATATGACATGCCATTAAAATGTTTTATCAAGGTATTAGATCCCACAAATACATACACACAACGTTGAAAAATGACAGTGCTGTGATTTTTTTTAACAATGTATTGGATCTTACAGATACATACATACTACGTCCAAAAATAACGGGGCTGTAAAATTGTTTTACCAAGATTATTAGACCCCGAAATACATACATCCTACTAATATTATAAAGGCGGACATCACGCTAAAACGGCTGATTAGATTGACATGAAATTTTGCACAAATATAGAAGAGTATCTAGAATAACACATAGGCAACTTTTTACTACGGGAAAATGTCTTATTCCTACGGGATCACGCATATTCTAAAATTTTTGCAAGGAAGGCGTGACTGAGCCGATTTGCGTTTTAAACGTTTTCGGCGAAAACTAACAGCGACATATCTTGGCGAGGAATGCTTTTTTCCCGCGGAATAATAGGTTGCAGCGGGTGAAACCGCTGACGGGCAGCTAGTATAAGTATAAACTCTTTTATAAAAACTCAACTTTAGTCGAGCAAGTCATTTTGATCCAACACCCATCAGGTACAGAGGGTCAGGTTTTTTAATTACATAGCTTTAATACTTTTTAATTTATGGATATCTAAAAAAACGCCGATTTCTTTACTCACTGACACACTCACTGATGATCATCATAATGTTCGGATACAACCTGAAGTGCTAGAAAGCTGTGGTGAAAGTGATATTGAAAGTGAAAGTTGGAGAGTCCGAGTCCGAGTCCGAGTCCGAGTCCGAGTCCGAGTCCGAGTCCGAGTCCGAGTCCGAGTCCGAGTCCGAGTCCGAGTCCGAGTCCGAGTCCGAGTCCGAGTCTGAGTCTGAGTCTGAGTCTGAGTCTGAGTCTGAGTCTGAGTCTGAGTCTGAGTCTGAGTCTGAGTCTGAGTCTGAGTCTGAGTCTGAGTCTGAGTCTGAGTCTGAGTCTGAGTCTGAGTCTGAGTCTGAGTCTGAGTCTGAGTCTGAGTCTGAGTCTGAGACTGAGTCTGAGTCTGAGTCTGAGTCTGAGTCTGAGTCTGAGTCTGAGTCTGAGTCTGAGTCTGAGTCTGAGTCTGAGTCTGAGTCTGAGTCTGAGTCTGAGTCTGAGTCTGAGTCTGAGTCTGAGTCTGAGTCTGAGTCTGAGTCTGAGTCTGAGTCTGAGTCTGAGTCTGAGTCTGAGTCTGAGTCTGAGTCTGAGTCTGAGTCTGAGTCTGAGTCTGAGTCTGAGTCTGAGTCTGAGTCTGAGTCTGAGTCTGAGTCTGAGTCTGAGTCTGAGTCTGAGTCTGAGTCTGAGTCTGAGTCTGAGTCTGAGTCTGAGTCTGAGTCTGAGTCTGAGTCTGAGTCTGAGTCTGAGTCTGAGTCTGAGTCTGAGTCTGAGTCTGAGTCTGAGTCTGAGTCTGAGGCCGAGGCGAGGCTGAGTCCGAGTCCGAGTCCGAGTCCGAGTCCGAGTCCGAGTCCGAGTCCGAGTCCGAGTCCGAGTCCGAGTCCGAGTCCTAGTCCGAGTCCGGATGAGGATGAGGATGGATGAGGATGAGGATGAGGATGAGGATGAGGATGAGGATGAGGATGAGGATGAGGATGAGGATGAGGATGAGGACGAGGACGAGGACGAGGACGAGGACGAGGACGAGGACGAGGACGAGGACGAGGACGAGGACGAGGACGAGGACGAGGACGAGGACGAGGACGAGGACGAGGACGAGGACGAGGACGAGGACGAGGACGAGGACGAGGACGAGGATGAGGATGAGGATGAGAATGAATTATTAATAACGTATTCGGTTACAAGTGACAGCGCGTGGTGCCTCTGAACACCTATTTACACCCGGCCCGCACAACACGCGTAGTGTTCGTGTATGTCTATTGAATTAACCATACAAAATTTTACCGAGGTGTGTTGGATCAGCCTGATCCAACACCCCTCGGTACGAAAAATCATGCCATTTTGAAAAAAAAATTAAACTGAGATAAAACCACAGAGAACCAAGACGCACCAGTGGTACCATTTGAATCCTTAATTTATAAGGTTTCATATCGTATAAATCTTAAATGAAAATATAAAAGCACCTCCAAAATATTAGACTGTCAAAAAACAGCAGAAAACTTACTTTTGTCGATTTTTTTGACGATGATCTGATAAAAACAAAATGGCGCGCGATTTGTCAGGGACTCTAACTAAGGGGTCAACAAGGGGCAGAAATAGGCATATTTGCATTGTAGTCTGCTCGCTAACGGTTCTACTTTTCGAGAAAACAAAGATGATCCAACACCCCTTTGATCCAATTCCCCTCGGTCTCCCCTACTCACACTAATCTCTCCTTTTCATGTTCATTTCTCATATGAAAACCATTTATGCTCGTATTGCGAGCGTTTGCAACGTAGATATCACTATGATGCGACTCTCATAGGCGGGGAATATGCAAATGCATATCCCGCCATTTTGAACACAAACATAGCTCATTCTGGTTGCAATCTTTCACTAGTTATATCTTTTGAACGTGGTTTCGTGTTATCGTTCAACATTTTCGTGAAAATGATTTTAAAATAGATAACTTCGGTGTGATTACAAAAAAATTTGGCGCGCGTTTAAAGACAGTGTTTAAATTAATTTCCCATACGATACAGAAGGCGAAGTTAATCGTGCTTTAACGAGCATGAAGAACAAGAAAAGTCCTGGAGATGACGGTGTAACCACAGAGGCTCTAAAAGTAGGGAAACAGGTTTTGATTCCATATTTGACAACTATGTTCAATAGGACACTTATTTCAGGATCAATTCCTAAGGACTTTTGTCATTCAAATATAATTTTGCTTCACAAAAAAGGTGACAAGTCAGACATTAATAATTACCGCCCGATCAGTCTTATCTCTCACATTTATAAAATTTTCATTAAAATTATAGAACTGCGTATTGCTAGTTTTCTGGACCGCCATCAGCCACCTGAACAAGCTGGCTTCCGTCCATCATTTTCCACGACAGACCATCTTCACACGATAAACCAAATAATCGAACGGCATACCGAATTCCACAAGCCACTGTATCTAGCGTTCGTGGATTATTCTAAAGCTTTTGACAGCCTCTCACACAATGCGATCTTTTCAGCTTTACGCAACCAAGGTATTGAGGAAACATATGTCAAAATTTTTGAACTAATCTACAAAAACAGCACAGCTTCCCTCAAGCTTCACTCTCCAGGTCCTCCGTTTGTAATAGAAAAGGGCGTGAAACAGGGTGACCCCTTCTCCCCTAAACTATTTACTAGTACCTTGGAGGAAGTGTTTAAACAGTTGGCACCATCTTGGGATTCTTTAGGCATAGTAGTCGGCGAGAAGCGATTAACCAACCTCCGCTTCGCTGATGACATTGTCCTATTCGCAAACACAGCAGCGGAACTCAAAGATATGCTACAAGGGTTAAGTGTGGCCAGCCTTCAGGTTGGACTTAAAATGAATAGAACCAAGACTCAACTGATGACTAATAGCACAAAACGTAGGGTAGCGGTTGATGGGCAGGTAATACACTATGTCGATGAGTATATTTACTTAGGACAGATAGTTTCTTTTGAAAACAGGCAAGAGAAAGAAATCGATCGTAGGATTGAGAACGCCTGGAAAAGCTTCTGGTCTTTAAAGTTATATATGAAGGGTGATCTACCCCTCTCACTGAAGCGGAAACTCATCGACATGTGTATCCTGCCTGTCCTAACCTACGGTGCACAAACCTGGTCACTTACCGAGAGCCAAAAGTCCAAACTGAAGGTTTGCCAAAGAGCTATGGAGCGCAGTGTCCTTGGCGTCAAGCGAACGGACAGAGTTCGCAACACTACTCTTAGAGCAAAAACCAGAATAGCTGATGTAGGGCGCAAGACTGCCAAGTTAAAGTGGGATTGGGCCGGGCATGTTTGTCGGATGCACCCAGATCGTTGGGCCAAAATCGTTTCCGAACCGTGGGTACCTCAAAACGGGTCTAGACGTAGAGGTAGACCCCGAAAACGATGGCGCGACGATCTTGATACATTTTCAAAGGAGTGGACGACGTTGACTCTGGATCGAAATAAATGGAAGACCGAGGGGGAGGCCTTTGCCCAGCAGTGGGATCTTTCAGGCTAATAATAATAATACGATTTGACGTACTTAAACCATGTTTAACATTTTTTTGTAATAAAACGGCTTATTTTTAAATCTTTAACTGAAAACATACCATATTCTCTCTTTCTTCTGCCTGGTATCACAATTAGGTACAATTAGGGAATGCAATCCCGCAAGTAAATTTCAGTCCCGGTATTTGCGGGACTGGGCAATCTCAATCCCGCGGGATCCCGGTATTTGCGGGATCCCGCATACCGTTTATAATTCTTCCAAAAATATGGGAAAACAAATTATTACTTAGCATAACTTTCTTTTCTTCTTTTCGTGTGTGGCACCAAATCGTTCTATGACCTGATAACTGAAAAACTGAAAATTTTGCATGATAACATTTGGTTATTTTGTTTCCAATCTATATCAGCCTATTCCACTGCTGGACGTAGGGCTCCCCCAGCGAACACCATAAGGCGCAATCTCCCGTTTTTGTTGTCCATTCGCTATCAGCCGCCTTTTTTTAAGTCACCGGTCCATCTGGCCGGAGGGCGTCCAATGCTACGCTTGCCGAAGCGTGGCCTCTACTCGAGAACCCGTTTTCTCCACCGTCAATCGGTTCTACGACGAATGGGATCAGCTCACTGCCACTTCAGCTTGCTACACTTCCAGACTATGTCCGTCACTTCGGTCTATTATCCTTTCGGATTTTATCCATTATAGAGATACCGAGCATAGACCTTTCCATAGCTCTCTGAGTGACATGTTTCCGGTGGCCCAGTTTTACTGTCAAGTTCCACGTCGGTCATGACTGGTAAGACGCATTGATCGAACACCTTGATCTTGTGGCACTGTGGCAAAGATGATGCGAGGATGTGACGCAGCTCCCCAAATGCTGCCCACCTAAGCTGCACTCTTCTGGTGATTTCAGCCTTAAAGTTGTCTCTAACCAACTGCAAAATTTTCCCAAGGTACACGTATTTCTGGACGTTGTTTATTGTTATTTACTATTTCCAAAGGCAGTATTATTAGGAAAAAAGCCTAACTATGCAAAAATGTTTATAGTATCGTTAGTTTAACGGTTTCTAACTTTACAAGATATACGTCACAACGTATGAATTTCGCAAACTTTCAATCCCGCAATCCCGCGCGGGATCCCGCTCAAATTACGACCGGGATCAGTCCCGCAAAAAACATGCGGGATCCCGGTATTTCGGGATCCCGGTATCCCGGTATTGCATTCCCTAGGTACAATACGATACACCTGTTATACAAAAAATACTTATTGATTGAACTTACTTGATCAGACGTAGTACGTAACTATCTGGCTTGTACTATCACCAGTAAATCCACCTACTCATATGAGGAACCAAATTATATTGGTTTCTCTCAAATGGGTAGGTTGAAGTACTGCTGATAGTACAGTCTCTTACACTAATTCATGATCCGACATTATCTCGATCAGATCATTCATTGCTGCTTAGTTAACAGTTTTGCATAAATGATTCTGTTCCATGCGCAGTAATCTACTTCGAACAATACAATAAAGTTCCAATCCGGTTTAACTATTATATTCACAGTATTGGTAAGCAGTCTCTAGTATGACGTAGAATAACTCATACAGTAGCTAAATTTCATTGCCTTTAACATCTGCTCCGATAGCCTATTGGTAGTGGCGGTAGGCTGCTAAGCACAGGATCATGGTTCAAATCCCAGGGCACGCCTTTGCAAACGAGGTATTTTTGTTTTTCTAACGATACTGTATTTTTTCTAAGGTGGCCTATTTGTTCTATATTTGAGAATCTTGGATTGATAGTTCGAGATTTCTTGCGGTTCAAACAAGCTTTGGTTGTTATTTATTTACCCTCATAACTTGAAAAATATTCATACGATGACGTCCGTTAAAGACAGACGTTGTTATCATTTATCTATATTTGATGTTCGTGTTTGGTTTTATGGAAAAACACTTTTAAATTGTGCAAGTGTATGATTTATGTATACGGAAAATATATGACGTGTAGTTAAACCATGAAGAAAACATATTATTATCATTGTCAAGGATTATGATGATCTTTCCGGCCGGTTTCGGCCATGGCGACCACTTCTACTCCTAATCAAGTCGGCGCTGATGCGCTCGTAGGTGGCTATTGTAGCCTATTTTGGCAGTAAACTCCCGTGCACAGTGTGGGCACGTGAGTTTGCCATTGATATAATTGTAGTTAATGGCAGCGGGAGGACGGGCCTTCAGTTCATCGCGTTTAGCGTCAAGGTCTGCTTTACGCTGCTCCTCGAAGTCGCGGATTCGCCTCTTTACAAGACCGCGCCATTCTGGCCGTTGTGCTGCCAAAACCTCAAATTGAGAGGGTTCGATATTGCATCTTTTCATGTGTCTCTTCTGAACATCTTTTTTTTTTTTTTTTTTTTTTTGTCAAGGATTATAAGACTAACATGACCAAAATAGTTCTGAAGGTGAGTGGATAACTTTTATTTATTTACTTTTTGAGAATAGATGTTACCATTAAATCCTACTTACTTCGAATAATTTAAAAAAAGACTGTGGCCTTAATTTAAGATTACTAATGTTTTTATTCTTCTCTGTCGCGTAGGTAATGGAATCAACAAACGATCCATTGTCGTCTATCATCATCAACCATCATTTGGATACCATAGAAACCAACTAAATACAGGAATGACCTAGTCATAACGGAAGATTTGCGGCGTGTTCAAATTCAACCTGCAAACAAAGGCGATTAACACACTACGGTTGCGGTTACACTACGACGTTCGGTTGAGCGGATGTCTATATTTTCTGCGGAGTTTATTTTAATTAGTAATAGGAAATAAGTAGATAATTCTACTGATAATTATTATAATAGAATGTTACTAAGTATTAAGGAAGGCGGTTTATTGTGGGGTGAAATTTTAAGGGAATGAACCACGAATGAACCAGTGTGGGATGTGCAGAAGCGGGTAACCTTTATTATTATAATAGGGTCCAGAAAAGCGGAACTACAGTAAAATTCTAGAACCGCTCCGCTACCGCCCCGCTACTGCCTTGAGTCTGCCGGCACGGTAATGTGTAAACAGCTTTATATCTACTCAATAAAATTTAATTTTACTATAAAAATAATACCTACTTGACATGAAAATGTTCTTATATAGTTATTCTTGCTTAGGTATATTTAACAAAGATAGGTATAAGTATGTAGATTTAGTGGTAGCCAGATATGAAAGTGATGTTATTGTTGTTAAAGTTGGGAAAGCAATAATCCAACTTATAATAACATGTTGATTCACTTTAATCGGCAATCTATTTTAAAAAAAGCTGCAATTTAAATGTATTAAATCATAAAATGTAGCAAGCTTCAAGATGCGCGGTTGGAGCGCCGATCAAAGTCCCGACGCATAGAGTGAGACGGATAGTCAGTGTGCGAGCAGGAAAGTATTCGAGATGGAGCGCCAAACGCGATAATCTTGCTGCAAACATAAGTTATTTATTACCTTAGTGTAAAAATATATATTTTTAATTATTTTTTGAATTACACCTAAGTTTTTATAATAATAATCAAATGTTCAAAAGTTTATTTGTGTCTAACATGTTTTTACTACAGAATACTTAGCTACCCAATAAATTAACTGATTACGACAAACTTTTACTTTTCATTTTCACCTTAAACCCATCCCTATCTATTTTATTGTATCCACATAATTTTAGTTATAAAAATATTCCATAAAAACATTAAAAATTAGAAATTACGAATAGCGGTCGGATTCGAACACCCATACCATAGTGATATGAGGCAGCCGTTCAACGGACCACACTGAGAACGCATTACTAACTACGATGAAATTAGTGGTATCATATCATTGTTGTGAATTGCTTCGCAAAAACGCATATTAAAACCTGTTCAACTTGTGGTTCTAGTAGGAAGTACTTTTAACAAAGCCACTATCGACTTATTGTCAAATAGTAGTAAACACATTTTGCTTTGAGGTTTATTAGAACGGCACATAGGACGTTCTTCTTATAAGCGTTTGACTTATACCAAGACTCCGGTTCATAAGCCAGTTCATGAGATAGTGGGAGCGACTGTACCCACTGCTAGAAGTTTGAAAACGAGTTATTGTAATGTGTTACCCATAATTTACTTTTACAAAGTCAATTTCACTTATAATAACTCAATTTATTAAAATTACTCTACGGATTGTTTCTTTTATAAATAAATGGGAGTTAGAACTAGACTTGGGTAACTCATGAGAGAGAGATAAAAAAGAAACATATCCGTCCAAATTATTTTATCACTCTCTCTCTCACTTCATTTTCAAATATATCTTCAACTCACTTAGGCTACGGTTCATTTTTGATGTACAAAACGACTGAGAGATGAGTTAGAGTGAGGGAGAGCGAGCTGTTTGTTTAAGAGAGATGAACAGATGTGCAGGTCAATGCAGGATAATGTAAACAAAAATGACCTTTTTAACAATGCTTTCACGCGCTAGATTACAATAAACTCAACTAAGGGTAAGTAAGTTCTAAGGGTTCGGTCGGCGACATTTCTGTTTATTTCCAAAAAAATCTTACACAAAAGAATCTAAGAAGAAATAATTTTTAAATTGTCTTTCCTTTGAGTAACAAAACAGATGCATTTCTTTAGCAAAAAGAAAGGGTTTCATTTTTGTTAGTACGTGTTTTGACTTTAACGCCAAAACAGTTTAGAAGTTTTAAGAGTTGGTAAACTTTTTAAAAGTGAATAGTACCTTGAAAACTTCTTCTTCTTCTTTTCGTGAAAACTGAAAAATAACTTTGAAAATAATGTATATTTCAGTTTAGTTAGTTAATGTGATTCGTTAGATAATAAATAAATAAGTGTGCACGCCCGTGTAAATTAAAAACAATGTCAGCTGTAAGCAAACGAAATGTCCCGTGGGATAATTTCGAGATGCAAGACAAAAATGTTTTTTTTTTTTTATTTAAGTTTGTGTAAGTTCTACCAGGCCTATTTACCACAATTAAAATAAAATAGTAGTCGTCGCGTGCCTTCCGTATAGCGCCGAAACTATTAGTGGATAGAAAATATTGATACTTCACTTTACTTAGACAATCGGCAATTTTGCCTTAAATTACTTATTAAAAAATAATTATGAGTTCTCACTAAGAATTTAAAAACAAAGTTGGTACCTACTAAACAAAATATTCTCAATTTAACGGATTAAAAATGCATCAAATAACATTATCTTGACTCGTCAAAAATCAAGATTGTTTAGTCCCTGTAAACAGCATCATTTGTCCTATTGTTTGAAACCCGACCTATTCAAACTAAACTCAACACAACGCAAGTGATAATAAACTAACAAACGTCCGTTATTTTTTTTGCATGGACGCTTAGCAAAAAAGCTTAACATTCAGTTGACGATATGAAACAAAAAGCTCGGGCTCCTTCACTGTGTGAAATGAGTGAGAGATATAAATGAGTGATATATATCCGGGGACACAATAGAGATATATCTCTCTTTTCATCTGAATGACACATTTTGCGCATCTCTAGTTAGAACACCATTTTGTTACAAAGTTATTTAGAATTCAATTACTTCTGAATATTGTTAAACTTCTGGTTGGGAGATACTGCATTATGCCTGCGATAGATTTTGTTACGTAGATGCAAGCATATCACTAATTTGGAACGAAATTACCGTGAAATTAGGTTTTTGATGATTGATCAAAGTTAATGACTACGACGTACCTAATTTAAGTATTGTGACCTCTTCTAAATTTTATGAAACTAGCAACCTGTCAGCACCTGTCATACATACATACCGGTAGGCAAGGTACACAAACTAAAGAGCAGAAAACAAAAAAATAGTAAGTATCAAAATTGTTTTATTGTAGTTTTTCGGTGTTAACATGTGAAAGATTTTTAAAATTCGCGCCATTTCCGTGTCCAAAGACTCGCTGGCCAGACTCTAGCGAGTTCCATGACATGACTATAGAGAAGAGATGTCTCTCTTGTCGGATGACATCATGGGGAGGGGAGGGTAAATCTGTGGCCGTATTCATATACGTTATGCTTAGAGCCAGCAATGAAAGGCTATACTGTTAGCTATAAAGTTAAGTCTATATTGCGCACATACACGTGTTTATTAAAAACCGTCATCAACTACAGAAAGAGAAACGCAAAAAGAGACTTTTTTTATATGGAATTGATAATATATAGGTATTTTCAAACATTATGTTATGTTTTATACGTTTGTTACTTTCTACGAATAAACATTAATTTTGTGCATGGTACTATTTACCTGCTTATTCTGTGGCATGGGGTAATCAAATAGAACCCTGTAACTATAAACATACGCTCTACATCCTTTACAAATGAATGTGCGCATGCAACACGACACAAAAAGAACTATAAAAAAAATCAACCCATGCTGCGTTTGTTATTCAGGATTTTCATGTGTCTGTGCATTTCAGTTACAAATTTAGGCTAGGCGACATGCGGACAGCCTGTCAATAGAGTGATACACGATTTTTCTAAAACAGCTCTGTACCTAGTGATAACGCCAACCCGCAAGGGATAAATGCGTGATGCGTGGCCAATGCTGAAAAACTGGAGAAACAAATCCTTCTCGCAAAGAGGTACAAAGTCAGTCAGCTTATCGCCAATTCTGTATGGGAGACCGATATTTTTTGTTTTCTACAATAGTCCCGCATTAGCGAAAGTTGTTCAGTGCTCCTTCCATTTGATCTACCCATTTGAGGGACCAACTTATACTGGATTTTTGTACAAATACTAAGTTAAACCAGTATGTGAGTTGGTCTCTTAAATATGGCTTTACTCACGATAGTGCGTACATTTTGATCACAGAATTCCAGCTGTTAAAATTATAATAGCACGCCTTTGTCCATTCTTCGTGACGTCATCTGCGTAAAATCAAGTATGGGTCGCGAAATGTCCCTAACGCCCTAACCCTAATTAAACTGCAATGAGGGGCAAAAACGGGGCAAATGTTTCATGTGTGGCGTGGGGCTAACTGTACGTGCCGAATTTCGTGACTTGCGGTCATTTATTTTCATTATTTCGGTATTTGACTGGATCGTTACTAAAATACAAAAGAGGTATGCTTAAAACTACCATGTTCAAAAAGTAATAGGTAATACATTAGTTCCTAGCTTATTTGATTTTCTAGGTAGGTATAGATTGTTTCGACGCTATCGAAAGCAATGTAATATGACGTCATATTGAAATATTTTTGTATGAAATTTTATTTTAAGTAGTTCATTTGATCTGTCAAATACTTTCAAAATGGGCTTGTAAAAACGGCCCGACTATAAGCACGGCGACTTATAACTTGCCAATATTCTTGAGTCTACCTTTCAAGCCGAGATGAATCGCGCACATTCATTTCTGGAGGTGCTTTTTCATCTCAACAACACGACTACTTCTCAAATCTGAGCATTTCCTACTTCCTAGGGACTATGAATCTTTGTCTTTGCTGTCATTGCAAAGTGTATTTTAACAGTGGTTCTCTGCTACGAATTCATACAGGGTGTTAATAAACGTAAAAAATATTGAATAAAATCCCAGTCATAATTTTTTTTATTTAGTTTATAAATCCTAGGAAGGAAAACTCAAAGATTATTGCAGATAGCAGCAGCTGTGACTGCGCTTAAACTCACTAATCTAATAGTAATAAGAACCATCTGAACTTTGAGATTGACACCATTTTATCACAGACAGGAAAAGGCATTGAAAGAACCCCATTAGTTCCTAAGTTTGCTACCTCATTAAATGCGCCTATGAATCAAACCAAAAGCTCCTAAGAAAGCGTGAAAAACTAAGCATACGTACTTGTACAACCTTGTTTTTGCATACTCTTGAGAAGAATCAGTAGATCGATTTTACAGACTTTGTAGTCATCATTTTTCGCAAAAGTTTGCATAAGAATTTAAAAATGAAGCAACCTGATCTATACTCAGGTGCATTCTGTCCGATCCGTCCTCTTTCTACATTATCTAAGAACAATCTGTTGCTATCTCTCGGTTGTATTTTCTTCCTTTGAAACTTTATAATTAATTATTCACAAACTCAAAGCAAGATAAGGTACGGCTAGCATATTTCTCCAGTTAAGGCACTGTACACACATAACGTCCGTTAATGCGTTATTTTTGCGCAGCGCTATCCTTTGCGTTTGAAGAATACGATTTTCCACCTTACTTTCATACAAATACGGTATAGGCGAGGAACACACGCAACGTCGGTTTGTGCGTCGTTTGTTCGATTTTCCACCTTATTTTTATACTAATACGGTTTATGTCAAACGATTTGACAGACAGCGCAACGTTGTGCGATGCCGTTTGACACAAAATGTATTCATATGCAGGTAGGGTGGAGAATCGAATGAACGACGCAAAAACCGACGTTGCGTGTGTTCCTCGCCTTTATGTGAAACGTTTGGCAGACCCATCCGTTAGCGCAAAAATAGCGTACAACGCTGCGTTGACGGAAGCATTTGTCATAATCATAAACCATATTCGTTTAATATTAAGATCGAAATTCGTATTATCCAAACGCATGCGTTACGCAGCGCAAAAATAACGTCGAAACGGAAGTTACGTGTGTTTCTCGCCTAAACGTGGGAGCCAAGCGAATAAAAAATTCCTTTTTTTAGCTTTCTTTCAGAAAACTTTACTGGTCTGAATGAAAACGTCGTGCGTCTCTTTGACTCCAGATGGAAAAGTTAAAACGAAAAGTGAGAGAAAGCTTCGTTTAAAATTATACTTACTTTAAAAAGTTCTTTCTAAATACGGAAAAAAGCTGTTTTTGCGGACTTTTTAGTAAGAAAATTATATTCGATGCCAAAATTCGGTACCTATCAATACCGACCTGACATACCGACCGATCACACAATAAAACACCGACTAATCTCATTGCCGTGTGGTGCCACTGGTGCCGGCTAAAATAACATCACCCCATACAGGATGCAAACAACTTATCCCAAGGAACATAGGTCGAAATCTGAAAAAACAAAGTTTTGCCTCCCATACATAAAGCGCCAGCTGACTGATTCAATTTGTGTGGGAGGTCCAAAATGTTTTTTCATCTGTCGACTTATGTTTTTAGGAGAAACTTGTTCAGTTTCATGAACTGGCTCACAGTAAATTTTTTACACCTTATATGTTTTTCGCTTGGGTGCAGTAAGAATAAGCGACTAAGGAATTTGAGAGTTGATGAAGAGATTTGATTGTCATTTAAATTGTTATTGTTACAAGGCTAGCTATGATCAGATAGACCGCCATTTTTTAATTATGAGCTTTTAGTAAAATTTTACCACATTTGGCCAAGTAAAACCATGGGCAGCATCTTGTGCACCCATATACTTACAATTTTCGGCCTCGACTGATCTTTTTATTAAACACAAGATGAGACCTCCTTGAGTTATGATGATATTTGCGTACCCAAAATTCTTGTAGCGTATAATTGTATGGGTATACCCATCAAAAAGCTTTTCATGTCGGGTCAAAGCAGTTAAGATTGACTGGGATTTAAGTATATGTTTAATAATATTGCTTTATCTTTGGTGGCAGTTTTTAGGGATTAGTCTTTATTTGATGCAGGGTGTCCCGTACCTATATAGTGATCTATAGAAGAGTCAGTATAATTAAATTTTTCATATTTTCTTTTTATTAAGAGGGCTTTCACGTTTTTCTCAGAAACAAAAATGTGCGCCACTCAAATTTGAACATAAACTTATACGCATTGAGTCGAATTTCCCGTGGTAGCGGACGCGCGACTCGAGCACGGAGTGTCATTTTGCGGAATTTAGAGGTGTTTTTTAATATTTTTAACAATAACATTTTAATGAATAAAAATTCATTTCTTTTGCAATTTAACTAAATACATTTTCTTCTAACACATATATTTTTTTCGAATTTATCCTGTTGGTAGTTTTTTATACAGAAGCCATTAAAATAGAGAAATATTTTGCCAAAATTCGAATGCGAAAACGTATTTTTTAGCTAGGTTGTGGAATGAAATTGAAAAATGTACACAATAAACTTTGTTCTCGAAGATATCTTCTATGCATATGTAAAATTGGTATTTTGTTACAGTGTACCATAGATCTAAAACTCAGGCCTAATTTGAGGTCTTCTCCTACATTTTCAGTAACTTGTTTTAGTTTTCGCTGTTTTACTATAAGTAATAAATTAAAATGTTAAAATGTTCATAATACATTTTTTAGATAAAGATGTGTTTGACTCGATGTATAAGATATTTTATTTTTTTACCGTACAGTTTAACTTAAAAACTGATTTTTATAACGCCTATTTTCGGTAATTTGCCAGAAAAAGTTGATAGCAGCCTTAATCAGAAGTAAATATACAGATATAAGTACCTACGTTAAAAGGAAACTGTAAACACGTTACAGGTGACAGTTTCTGTGAGAAATAGGTAATTTTGTATATTACTTATTTTGTATCTTACGATTTTCCAGCAGATAGACATTTCTTTGTACCACTAGAAGCGGAACAACTTTAATATATTTTCTCCATAGGCCCTTTTTAGGGCAATGGGCTTCAAAGGGATTCTCTAATACAATATGAATAAAACCGGAAACATTATAGCAACTTTTCACCAATAAATATTCATGGTAGACCCAAAATCTTATAATAACCAATAAATATTCAATTTATCTACAAAACGCAAAAAGGGCGCAACGATTTGAAAATCGTGATCCGACTTCGGTAAGGACTAGATATCTATCAGATAAAGATTTAAACAAAAAGCAAACATATCCCCTTGTAGACTGCCCTTGACCATGACTAAAGCAGCAATTCCGTTGAAACGTCGGGTTTCCAGGTAAATCGCATATTTACCTAAAAAACTATCGCGATAAGACCCGCTACAGTAACTATTATGATGTTCGGAAAAACACACCTGTATACTACAGTAACTATTATTTTTAATATGCCATCACAATTGTTTTTTTTATCTGGCTTGCGACTTATAGTATGTTAAAAATAGGGTTTATTGGGTTGTTGGACGACTCAGTGTCTAAAAAAGTTTATCTAAAAATCTGCGACAGTACTGAATGCTGTATTTGCAGTAAGCAAAAACCTGTAGTCTGCGTAAAAACCAGTGCAAAGTAAAAATCATTACCCCTTTTCTTATCGTAGGGTAAAAACCTACTTTGACCGAAAAACTTTTTTGCCTTAATTTAACTTTTAGGAAACTCTAAACAACTCTTCGGAACACTCTCTTTTTCTCGGATCGATAGGTTTTTCATAAGTTTTGTTATTTTTGTTTTGACTAATATTATGTGAGAATAATATGCACTAGAGTGCATTAAAATCCCAATAGATGAAACGTAAAATTTCGTTGTAAAATATTCTAAGAATTTGTAAATATTATAAAGGGAACACAGAGCAGGCTTACTTTAAAAATAAACAAATATGAAACTTTGTGAAAGCGGCATTTGAAAGTAGTAGGTATATTCCTTGTAACGCTTTAGTTATTTTAACGCTAACTATTTTGTCCTGTTCAAAGGACATTGGGTGTTTTTAAACTGTAAAAAAAATTGGTGCACAATGTACCTACCCAGTTTAGTCTACCTAAGTTTTCACCTCACTGCATAACTGGGTTCATCATCGGGTCATAGGACGCATTGGTGTCGCGCTCGAAGAAAAAAACTGCATAACTGCATCCCTTCAACAGCATCTGAGATTTTTTCCCATATGTTTCAAACAAGTTGAACCATCTCATTGTCAGTAAGAAAGATGGTTCCATGCTTCGGAGTCCACGTTAAACCAACAGTCCTGGTTGCAGTCTATGATTTCTTAGAATAACGACCATGGCATAGGCCTAACTAAATCCCGCTGACTTTAATAAACCACAAAACGAGACAACTTCGTAGATGTAGCTCGCTGTCTCCATAACTCAACTAAATGAATGCTCACTTGACAAGGTGGCTGTTATAATTTAGTCGCATTATACTCGCAACAGGATTAGCTCAGCTTTTCCACAGTCGGAAATAAAAATTTACGTCTGTATTTTTTCCGAATTGTTCGTATTAGTCCCACTACTTGTTAGACCCAGTAGATCAAATTTCGTTATAACATTTTACCTACTGAATCAGTCAGAATTTGATCGACGATTTCAAAGTTTCAGTACCTAACTACGTACAGTCTTGATTAATTAGATATTATCCTTTAATTGAATTTTTAGTTATAGTTGGTATTGGTATTTTATGATTTAAATTCCGTATCATAAGTATTTTGTTGCTGTTCGAGTTTCTACACTGTTTTAAGCATTCATGTTTTATAGTTTGTTATCGACACGAGAGAAAAACAAGATCTTTATTCTATTTACCCCGTTAAGATGTGTGATACACTTTGTAACCTGTCTTCACCGAATTTAGCTAGTGGATCTTATTAATATGTGACAGGGTTCAGTAAGTATGTAAAATGAAATGTCCCAATTTGTACCCACTTGGCCTTGCCACAAAAAACTGTGCTTAATTTTTTTACTGTGTTTTATATGAATGACACATCCATACATATATCACTCCTATATCCCTTGCGGGGTAGGTACCGTGGAAAGTAAAGCCTAGCTCAACCCTAACAAATGTAAAGACACTTTGTTCAACTTATCTATTTTATTATCCCAATTGGAGGGCTTAGCTGCACTTGCACAATTATTTCCTAATACTCTAAAACTTTCGAACACAATCGCGATTTGGTCTAGACTGGCGGCGCGCCCTCTAGATGCGCTAAGGAAAACTCTGTTTCTAGAACTGAATCGAATTCAAATTTGAAACACGCGAATCATCGATTAAAACAAAACGTTGCCATGCGCGCATAAAGACGTAGGCCGTCGTCGGCTGTAAAAATGGCCATTTACACCACTTCTGACCAAAGTTTCAGAGTTATTCAGAAAAGTGTTTATCACCATAGTAACAACTTGTCTCCTAAAATTGCATTACACATTAGCTATCAAATCCCTTAGTTGCTTCTTACAACACCCACGGGAAAGATATGAGGTGATGCTATTCAAAGTCGACTCCACACAGTTTGAATGAATTATTTTTTTAAATGTGTTCTGCAAATCTAACTTTTTCTGCTAAGGCCCACCGGGTCTTACCGGAAGTGGGTCTGACCGAATGTTATTTTTTCCTGGCAGCTCCGCGGCTCTCAGATGTTGTTTAGGAACAAATTGGAGGATTTTGTGCCAAATAGCGGTTTAGGGTTTAGGTGATTGCGGTGGATCTACTAAATGGATCACTTGATGGATTATGCTGAGGAGAATCTATTTAAAATATATAAGAACTTACATTATAGGCCACTCTGTAGTAAGTAATATTTCTTTTTTTGGTGTTGTGTTTGTGTATCGTAGATCTACTGTACTTTGACATAAAAAAACTAATTATCGACTCATGTGGTGTTTATGTAAATTGCCGTGTGATGCCGGCTTAGAATAGTATAAAATCACCCATTATTACACGAATATCTTTCCCGTGGGTGTCGTAAGAAGAGACTGAGGGATTTGAGAGTTGATGTGTACACAGTCGACAGGCTGACAACCTGACACTATGGTGATACACAGTCTTCTAAAATTGACAGACGTGGGAAAAATGACCGTTTTTTAATGCCGTTTACGCTCTGCTATACCCCGATAGGGATATAGGCGCGATATATGAATGTTTCAAACTCGAAGTGAAGTAAATAAAATCATTTTTATATAAGTATACAATATTTTACTATGTGAGCCGAGCTTGTTAACGAACTAACAAACACAATATTACTCGTTACATTCCCAACAATCCAATTACAGCTACGCCGTAGCAGCGAGCTACGAGCGGCGTAGCAAAGTCTACGAGGTTAGCTGAGCGTGTTTTACTATAATAATACGTGATATGATTTACGTAGCTTAGCGTGTTAATTAAGCCGGTATAACACGCATATAAAATCACACATGTCATATATAGAGTTGGCAGAAGATAAGGTCTGATATATACAAACTTCTTATGCAAAATGACTGTTGATTGATGATTCCAGATTATATCACCCCGTATATCATTGTATTAACCCGAAAAAGATGTTTCTGTGCTTCGAAAGGCACGTTTAGCAGTAGGTCCCCGTTGCTGTCTATAACTACATAGAAGGAGGTCGTTATATCAACCATGTCAGAGACCTAACTTAGTTGTAGGCGGTTGAAAGACAAAAATCTGGTTTCATCATCGAGTTTCGAGTTGTTTGTCGACTCGGTGTCCTAAGCAATAAGCAATTAAAAACCTTTTAAAAAGAGCACGGATCTACTTTTTTCACAACGCTCTGTAAAAATAACTCCAAGTTCGACTTTTTCCATTTTTCCGAAAGTTTTCTAGGGCGTATTTACATGCGAACCTCCATTAGCGCTCTCGGTAATTGAATAAAGCTTTGTTATATTGCATACATGCTGGACGATATTGCGGTACCGCACAAATTATTACCTGTGTTTAATAAGTTTGTTAACTCCTTTCCGTACCAAAAACCGTGTGATGCTGGCTTTGAAAAACATCATCCTAATTCTATCCACGGATTTCGTAAAAGATTTATCCAGGGAATAGGCAGCAGCGTTCAACCTCTTGCACTGCCCTCGCCAGTCCGCCTGTCAAGTGAAGTGAGTAGGTATGGCAACTACCCCCAATAGGAGGAAGCCCATGTCCAGCAGTAGACTATTGTAGAAGGTGAAGATGAAGAAAATCCTTTTAAAAAAAATAAATGCGGCAAAACACCGGAAGCTCTTGCGGCGTGTGTGAAAACCGCCAAAGCTTTGTTGATTGTTGACACGTGTTGGTGTTCAAAGTGTTCAAATTGAATTGTTCAATCGCCTCCCCTTTCATTTGATTGACGAACAAAAACAAAAACACACTTTTGCGGAATCCGTTTTATTTGTCCAGACAATGAATAAAAAAACAGGTTCAATATAAAAAGATTTAATTTGAACTTCTGGTTTCGATAAAATTGTGAAAACTAGCTCTGCAAAAAAAGGTGTTATAATATGTGTGTGTGTGTGTGTGTTGTGTTTTATAAAAGTTGCTCACTTATGCACATATTATACATAGTGAGTATAGCAAATACCCCTAATCGATTTAGGCTCGTGCCCACTAGCAATAGAGTAGTAGGCGGTCGTAAAACTCTGACGCCAGAGTTCATCGGGTCGATGAACGACTCGGTCTCCCTCAAAGAGTGGTGGTGCCTAAAAAACATTTTTTTTGCTATCTACATAATTCCTTATTTAGACTACCATATTTAATGTTTAAAGTGTTGACAAACTAAACAACCACACTAAAGGACAGTTTACCTAAAACCCTTCCGTAGTTAAGCTTAATTAATTAGTTCAAAGTTCAAACAAACAGGTTACAGGTTAACCAACTCTAAATGATTAAAGTATTAACATGTAACACATGAGTAGCTGGTTTGTAAATACAAGGATTGACCCGGAAAGTGACGTCTGGTTCCAAAAATCCCACATAGGCATCCATTCCCATCGTCAACTTTTTGCGATCCTGTGTTTTCGCATGTGAATCAAGTATGTAAGGAGATAAAATATATATATTGCACAAAAAACATTAATGACATAAAAAGACTGAAGTTTGAACAATTTGTACAAATAGCGGCCTTATAGCTAATGTAGCTATATCTTCCAGGCAACCAGGAAGAATTACCTGCCATTCAAATGATTCCAGAAACCTAATAAAAGCAACACAGCACCGCAGCACAGAGTGGATGATATCAAGCGGCATGGAGGTCTCGACTGGATGAGACGGGCACAAGATCGTCGGGAGTAGAAGAAGAGAGATGAGGCCTATGTCCAAGAATGGACCTCAAACAGTCCATGATGAATAAAAGTTTGATAAAGTAGTAGTTCCGTACCGTAGAACGATCAGTAGGACACGTGGGAACAAAGGTTTCGGACTACCTTATTTCATCTCAGCTTTTCTCCAGTATTAAATAATATGTTTAAACGTCACTCTCCGGAAAACCTGTTGTAGGTGGAATATTAATACAGAGAACTTTTCGTATAAAACCGCTTGATAGCTTCTAGAAGTACCTACTTAAATATTTATCACCTGCTTACATTTTACTGAAAATCCCACGGAATCCCATTTATTTCGCGTCGAATTACGGCATATTAAATTACACAAACACATTCCATTATGCTAACAGCAGTGTATCGAATATTTCGCATATTCTGTGCGTGTCGAGAGAACGTTTATCCCACCAAAAACGTAAATGTAAAAATGGGGGCCAAGTTCTTCTTTTGGAACTGCCACCGTATAGAAGTCTAGGTCTACATTGTCGTAAGGTCACCTGCAGAGCTGAATCGAAAGCGAAAGAGTTGCCTACTTATGTTGAAAGTATACTTTTCGACTTTCGTTCCTCTTTTACTACTTAGATCAGCGTAAAAACTGAACTAAACTAATAAGTTCTAATGCCTGAAAAAGAGTTGAAATCTAAACCAAGCCAAGTAAAGCCAAGTTTATTATAATTACAACCTTACTATTTATTTGAACTTGGTGGGTTTCTTAATTGGTATTCGAAGTAGGTAACTTCTATGGTGTTATTATGCATGTAAAGCTTCATTAAGATCTTATGATTGGGTACGTAGGTCCAGAGGGGCCAAAAGTGGCTCGAAGCGGTTCGGTTAAATTTGGCACGGTGTGCTGTGCGCTCGGCCTTTGCTTAGAACTTGGCCGGCACACTGCCGTGCGCTTTGATTCAAATTGCCCGTATTGGGCCTGTGTAGGGGAATTTCGCGAAATTTGCATATGACATATTGAGTTTTGAATGCGAGTATCGGGACCAAACGTGACATGTTTCAATTATAGATTTCGCCCGGAGCGAATGCAGGCTGTAACTGCTGGTAGCTGTTGGCAAACAATAGATTTCAGAGTACCGTCTAAATCGGTAACACAAATTGCTGTTGGGAATTTTTATATACAGGGTGGACCTTATAGTGACGTCAATAAAAAGAAATTAGATTCCTCACATCTTGGGGTATTCGAAAATACCCCATGTATGTTCCGCGATTATTTATAGTTTCCGAGTTATTCAACTTTTAAAGTTGCATGGGAAAATCTTAACTTGCAGTAATTTATCCTCTCCTTTTTTTATTTCCGTATATAAAGGCTTCTCGCGCCCTTTGTACTTTTTATCGTACAAAAAAAGAAAAAAAGTCTGCTATTCGAGTTTTTCCCATACAACTTTACAAGTTGAATAACTCGGAAACTAAAAATAATAGCGGAACATAAATGGGGTATTTTCGAATACCCCAAGATGTGAGGAATCTAATTTATTTGTATTGACGTCACTCTATGGTCCACCCTGTATAAAAGGCTCAAAAGTTTAAACATAATGACTTGTTGCCACTTTTTCACTGGCCACGTGTGAAATTGTTTGTAAGCACTTACCTAAAGAATAGACGCGCAACGCGACACGTAAAGTGCCATGTGTCAGACGAGCGATCGTTCTACATTTTATATGGAAGCGGTTTCAGGGTTCACGTCTCTGACGATCACTTGTTTGACAAACGCCATCTTACGTCTTGCGCTTCATATGAAGTAAAAATTGCGCGTCTATTATTGTACGATCATAATCTTCTTAAGTACCTTTTATAATCTTTCATTATAGCGATAGTTTTTATTAATAACTACTAATTTAATAAGGTACTACTCAAAGTCAATAAAGTGCTGAAAGCTGAAACCCTTTAAATCCATTTCCACTCTCAGTTCTGCCTCAAAACAGAGAATGTACAGAAAGACAGCTCGCCCCTTTATCCGATTATTTATGCCTACACACTAGCCGGGTAGGGAGGGATGCTTGCTACTTTTTCGTTCTGAATTTTAATTTGCGATACGTGGGTTGAGTGAAACACACATTACATTACACAGTACATTAATTAGTTAATTGCATTATATCAAACTGTATACACCAAACACCATAACTGTAACACATTATAACTACAAAAATATTTGCTCTTGTGACTAACACTCGCTACTAGCCGGTTCGAAGCGGTTCGAGTTCGCTCGTTAACGACGGTGTGAAGATGTGTGTTTGAGTGTAGTGACGATTCCTTGTAGCCGTATCTCTGTATTGGTTGCTCGCCTATACTTTCTTTGTGGTTCGGCCTTTCTCGAGGCTTCTTGCCGCATACCTGCTTGCAGTTAGAAGTTGCAACCCCATAAATGCAATCAACTATTTTAATCCTGTAGCTGTCTGGGTCGTTAGTAAAATACAAAATACAAAAGTTGTATGCTTGAAACTATTCTACAGATTATATCGATCGTTTTTGAAGTATTAATTATTAGAATTATAAGCCGGAATAATAATATTAAAAAAAGAGTTTTAACGCAATTTAAAAAATTAAATTATGACGTCATATCTCAATATTTTCCTCTTTCTAACAAAATGTCGTTAAATCGTTTTAGCCTCTCAGTTAAGTAGAGGATACACTTCTCTATGCTGCAAACCCATAAATTAACCTTCGAAAACAACCCTTTAGTATCCTTGGTAGAAAATCATGAGGAAAAAAATATTTATTTTCTTTTCTGCAACGAATTTCACAGAGCACGGTAAGGGCGCAATCAGAGGCGGCCTTATTGATATTCATCTCCCAATCATACCGTATATTGATTGAACACAATCCAATTTATTTGATGATTCGGTCTCGTGCTTTAGTATAAGCGGCAGTTACTTATCAAAATAAAATAAAAAATGGAGGTAAAGAATAATGTTTTCAGAAGGTACTGCAGCAGCAAGTGGTTGCATTTTAGAACAGTCAGCCGCCGAAATTGATCTTCGTCTGGCAGTTTAAACAAAAATACACGAGATGAGGAACAATTTTAAGTACCTATTGAAAAAGTTATTACCTCACATTTCTAAACATTTCTAAAAATGGCACATACTTTAAAAAAACAATTGAGTGCGGCTGCCAATCTAAGAATTTATTAAGTCCGGATTCTGAAAATATTATTTTCTTTACAAAACTTTTTGGTTTTATGTCTCTACCTCCTTACCTATTGGGTTTCGTGTTTCAGCGAGTCGACTCCCGAATTACAATATTATCAGACTAATCCAATCATAATCAATATCAATAAATATTCAGTTTCAGATCGAACGATAGCGATACATCTTTTGTCTGCCATTACGAACATTATCTTCATAAATGGATTCAGTTAAAAAACGCGCCGTAAAAATTACAGAGTTTTTGTTGAAATTAAATAAATACATATATCATACCATATAGGTACCCTTGAGGGGTAGATAGAGCGTAAACGGATGAAAAAACGGCCAACTACACCATATGACGAAAGATTAAAATAGGTAATAAGAAATAATAACATTGTTTAGGTCTATTAAAATAAGTACAAAAAAAGAAATCTGAAAATAATAATAAGTTTCAATGTTGAAATTAGCTCTTAGTAAATGGTGCTCACGGCAACATTTATGCAAGAAGCAGTGTATCACCATATTGATAGGTTGGTCGCTTCTTACAACACCCACGGAAAAAACTGGGGTCATGCTATTCTAAGCCGGCACCACACGGCACAATATACACCTTATATTTCATTAGCGGGCTTAAAATTGTCATCCACAAAACCAACAAAACACTATAAAAGCTAGTTTAGCCGCACGAATGGAGCACAATGGATCCGTTTATTCCGCGAGCGGTGTTGCCAACTCAAAGCCATTGCTGAAAGACAATAGCACGGACGCAGACACCGAGATAATGTTTTTCACCAGTGTTACCTACTGTGAAACGGAGGGTGCTACTGATAGCGGAAAAATTCTTGGCTGCCTCCAGGCTCTGGATACGTCCTACAATGCAAAATGTCTTGCAAAAATCAAAAAATTACAGATTAAACTGGGTTTTCAGTTCTATTTTTCGACTTAAAATCTGGGTTTTCACTTCTATTGTTGTTTTCTTCTAGAAGAGTGCGAAGTTTTATTTACCTTCAATGGGCACAATGACCCGGAGCGATCCGCGCACTGTATAGCTTGCTTTATGTACCTTTATAACGGGGCTAGCATACCTAATCGCCATTTTTGGAGCCTATTTTAGGGCTAGTATATCTATTCGCTGTTTTCGGAGCCTACACGCTATTCGCTGTTTTCGGAGCCTTTCTCTTTTCCCAATGACTGGCGTTTCGCTCGGTGACTCACAGTTTCATTCATTTCGGTTACAACGGCGCGTTTGAGGGATAATGGCTTGAATGCTGCTCCTGATATCGGCTGAAAGGAAGCTATCCACTTCTGGGTATAAATTCATGTTATTTTATTAGAAAATTAGTGGGTAAATAATACAGTCTTAAGGTATTTCTCCCGGCATGACATATTGTTTACTAGCTGTTGCCCGCGATCTTCGTCCCGCCAAGGAATACAATCTCTCTGTCCATCAGTAACACAATTACAGTGATAAAACTGTTTTACCTACATATATATTACTTCTACATTTGACGTAAATAAAAGGCAAAAACGACATCTAAACATGCATATGCCAGTCTCCAATTCCACTTTAACTGATATCGGCTAAAAGGAAGCTATTCATAAGTGGCTTTTGGTGGCACTTCAGCTACACTTACTTATTAGCTATTTTAGGGCTAGCATACCTTTTCGCTATTTTCGGAGACTATTCGCTATTTTAGGGCTAGTATACATTATGTATTTGGTATTTTCGTATCCTATTCGCTATTTTAGGGCTAACATACCTCTATTATTAGAGCCTGTTCGCTAATTTAAGGCAAGCATACCTATTCGCTATTAAATACCCAATTTTAAAATACTTCCCATGTTAGGTAGGTATTCAATTTTCATAGTTTTACAAAAATTGCAAGATTTCCATAAACTATTCGCTATTTTACGAGCCATTTCGCTATTTTAGGGCTAGTATATCTATTCTTTTTTTTTTATCTATGATGGGCTTACTCTTGATCCCAATCTTACCCTAGAGCAGAGATGGGATCTACGGTGGAGCGAGCTTGCCCAGAAGATGCCTATTCACTCTAGACTTAAAGAGATTCAGGTTATATGCACTGGGAAATACAGACGCAGGCAGGGAATTCCATTCTTTAGCCGTGCGCATAATGAAAGATGATTTGAAGCGCTTAGTGCGTAATGTGGGTATATCAACTAAGAACGGATGGTAGCCGGCCGTGCGTCTGGATGTCCGATGGAAGAAAGGAGACGGTGGTATGAGCTCATGCAGCTCACGCGCACACTCTCCGAAGTACAATCTGTAGAAGACCGATAGGCAAGCAACCTTGCGGCGGTGAGCCAGGCTGTGAAGCTTGGTCGCCACCAGTTTTTTATCGCCTATTAATCTCTTGGCTCTGCGTTCCACCGAATCCAGTGCAGCAAGTTGGTATTTAGCCGAGCCATCCCAAAGGTGACAGCAGTACTCCATGCAAGATCGGACTTGAGCTTTATAAAGAGTTAGAAGCTGTTCAGGCGTGAAGTACCGCTTGACTTTATTCAGGACGCCCAACTTTCTAGCTGCAATTTGAGCCTTGGACTCGATGGTGGTGCCGAAGTTGAGGTCAGAGGACAGCTCCATGCCAAGGAGTTGAAGAGTGTTGGTCACTGGAACAGATGTACCCCGAAAAGTAGGAGAAAAGGTTGTTTTCAGAGCCTCCCTCTTTTCCCAATGACTGGCGTTTCGCTCGGTGACTCACAGTTTCATTCATTTCGGTTACAACGGCGCGTTTGAGGGATAATGGCTTGAATGCTGCCTCTGATATCGGCTGAAAGGAAGCTATTCATAAGTGGCTTTTGGTGGCACTTCAGGGCGTAAATTCATGTTATTTTACTCGTATTCGATATTTTAGGGCTAGCACAACTATTCGCTGTTTTCAGAGCCGATTCGCTATTTTAGTGCTCGCATACCTCTATTATTAGAGCCTATTCACTAATTTAAGGCTAGCATACCTATTCGCCATTGAATACCGTATTTTAAAATACTTCCCGTGTTAGGTATTCAATTTCCAAAGTTTTCCAGAAATTGCAAGTTTTCTAAAACTATTCGCTATTTTCGGAGCCTTTCGCTATTTTAGAGCTAGTATACCTACTTATTCGCTGTTTTCGGAGCCTTCCTCTTTTCCCAATGACTGGCGTTTCGCTCGGTGACTCACAGTTTCATTCATTTCGGTTACAACGGCGCGTTTGAGGGATAATGGCTTGAATGCTGCTCCTGATATCGGCTGAAAGGAAGCTATTCATAAGTGGCTTTTGGTGGCACTTCAGAGTATCAAATTCTTGTTATTATATTCTGTGGTCTCGCTAAAAAAATGCAGAAAAGACACCTTAACATGCATGTACCAGTCTCCAATTCCACCTTCACTTGTAGTGCCGAAAGTCATGCCGCTCGGCGTATACATATCCGTGATCAAAAGTCTTGCCTGAAACACTGAATGAATCGTCTGTCACATCCATTACACACGTATCTATGAGGCCAATGATGATTATTAGAATACAAGCGGGCTGTCAGTGGTTTCACTCGCTGCAACTCAATTTCCCGCGAGAAAAAAATGTTTTCCCGGCATGTTTTATTTTCACTTTTAAAACTTCCTCTCTAATCTAATCACTCTACAATTACAAAAAATGGTTTAAAATCCGTTGCGCAGTTTTTGATGAGATAGCGAATTCCACGACAGACAGACAGAGAAACGCAAAGCAACTTCATCCGGCAGGAGCTCCCTCGCCACGCAGCTTCGGCTAGGTACCTATGTAATGAATGATAAATGGGTAAATACATAGTGTAGAGTATGAAGGTATTTTTACCGGCATACATACATACATATATCATGCCCATATCTTTTGCGGGTTAGAATTTACACCACGTCCGACAAAAGTTTGAAAGTCATTCAGAAGACTTTGTATCTCTTTGACTTTGTGTCGCCTAAAATTGCAATACACTCTGAAATCACTTAGTCTCCTTAAGATACTCATGGGTAAGATGGGGTGATGCTATTCTAAGCCGGAACCACATAGTAAATATGTTTTTATGTTACCTGATTCATAGAAGAAAGGGACCCGATATGGATGTTTGCGCCTTTTTCATATTACATGACATTTAAGCAAGATACAATAATGTTGCCATTTCGGGTCCCCTTCTTCTATGAATCTAAAACCCACTAAGATACTACACAAAAACTCACTTACACAAAGAACCGAGAATTGATATCTAAATGCTTCATTTCAGGGAATTCTCTGACTACGCCACACTGGGCAACTTCCAACGAAGTTAATAACTTTTTTACTTTTTCAGACGAACAACAAAAACAACAACCAGAAGTTCTTTTTGAGTTCCAACTACCCCCTTTCCACAAGCCGTCAGTCGGACGTTTCCACGTACGCCTCAATTTTTTACCCGACTGCCAAAAAATGGGTAATGGTTTTCGAGAGTATGAAGTATGTGTACAAGACGGTTAATTCTTTTTCACGGGATAACGGTTGGGATAACGCCTATAGTTGAGAGAGAAGACCACACGCTCCAGTCGCGGGCAACTGGAAAACTCAAGTACCTAAGAAAAGGAGCGTCATCCGGGCGCAAAAGCAGCAGTCGGTCTTCTCGACTATAGATTTTGACGTATGAAGTGTCAAGGTGTCAATATAACATTTGTAACTTAAAATAAGAGCCGTCTTGCCTGTCGTTAAATTCGTCTAAGAAGCGCGAGTGACACTGGTTAAATAGGTAGGTAGGTATATCAACATTTCGCGAACGAAAAATGGCGGATTTAAAAAGTACCTAAACTATAACTTTAAAATCACTGCAGGCGGGTTCTTGTTTTCCAGTAATCATACATGTTCGTTACACTCGTTCCTCACTACGTTTTCCTTTTGAAACTACCCTCAAATTCGGTTGAAATGGAAGTGGCCGCAATCCCGGGATTGTGCCGCGTATTTTATTAAAAGCCGGCCGATCCTCTACGGTATCGACTATAAATAAACTAGAGCTGGCTCATAATAGAGACCTCTGCTCGCAATATGGCTGTAGAGGATGATCGCCACAGGGACGCATTGAGGGAAGCTGGGCCAATAAGGGCGTTTGTCCACCGCGCCGTCACCGTCACGAGAACGAGATTTTTTGGGGCCGTTTAGTATGAAGTGACGGCGATCGGTGACGGCGGCGGTGGACAAACGGCCTACATAAATGTATGTACCGCTATTACTACATCATCTCGTTCCCGTTCCCGACGCGGTGGACAAACGCCCTTACAGTGTGAAAAATTCACGAGAAAGTAGGTAAACGGAGGCAATAAACTTAACATCGAAAATTTTCTTTAGATATTCAGTTAGTTCTTCTATTACGTTTTGTATTTGTATTTTATTAAAAGCCGGCCGATCCTCTACGGTATCGACTATAAATAAACTAGAGCTGGCTCATAATAGAGAGCTCCGCAATATGGCTGTGGAGGATGATCGCTACAGGGCCACATTGAGGGAGGCTGGGCGAATAAGGGCGTTTTTCCACCGCGCCGTCACCGTCACGTCAAACAGAGAACGAGATTTTTTGGGGCCGTTTAGTATGAAGTGACGGCGATCGGTGACGGCGGCGGCGGACAAACGGCCTACGTAAATGTATGTACCGCTACTTCGGCGCCGTCATCTTGTTCCCGTTCCCGGCGCGGTGGACAAACGCCCTTACGGCGTGAAAAATTCACGAAAAAGTAAACGAGGTAATAAACTTAACATCGAACATTTTCTTCATATATTCAGTTAGTTCTGGTTAGTTCTTCTATTACGTAAATTTGTATTTGTATTTTATTAAAAGCCGGCCGATCCTCTACGGTATCGACTATAAATAAACTAGAGCTGGCTCATAATAGAGAGCCCCGCAATATGGCTGTAGAGGATGATCGCCGCAGGACCGCATTGAGAGAAGCTGGGCAAATAAGGGCGTTTGTCCACCGCGCCGTCACCGTCACGTCAATGAGAACGAGATTTTTTGGGGCCGTTTAGTATGAAGTGACGGCGATCGGTGACGGCGGCGGTGGACAAACGGCCTACATAAATGTATGTACCGCTATTACTACATCATCTCGTTCCCGTTCCCGACGCGGTGGACAAACGCCCTTACAGTGTGAAAAATTCACGAGAAAGTAGGTAAACGGAGGCAATAAACTTAACATCGAAAATTTTCTTTAGATATTCAGTTAGTTCTTCTATTACGTTTTGTATTTGTATTTTATTAAAAGCCGGCCGATCCTCTACGGTATCGACTATAAATAAACTAGAGCTGGCTCATAATAGAGAGCTCCGCAATATGGCTGTGGAGGATGATCGCTACAGGGCCACATTGAGGGAGGCTGGGCGAATAAGGGCGTTTTTCCACCGCGCCGTCACCGTCACGTCAAACAGAGAACGAGATTTTTTGGGGCCGTTTAGTATGAAGTGACGGCGATCGGTGACGGCGGCGGCGGACAAACGGCCTACGTAAATGTACGTACCGCTACTTCAGCTAGCTATAGTTAGTATTCTTTGACTTCGGCGCCGTCATCTTGTTCCCGTTCCCGGCGCGGCGGACGCCCTTACGGTGTGAGAAATTCGCGAAAAAGTAAACTAGGTAATAAACTTAACATCGAACATTTTCTTTAGATATTCAGTTAGTTCTTCGATTACGTAAATTTTATTTGTATTTTATTAAAAGCCGGCCGATCCTCTACGGTATCGACTATAAATAAACTAGAGCTGACTCACAATAGAGAGCTCCGCAATATGGCTGTAGAGGATGATCGTTACAGGGCCGCATTTAGGGAGGCTGGGCGAATAAATCATGCATCATTTTCATTTAATACATATATCAAAAGTATGATTTAGAACATCGAACAAGGACGGTCAGAACAGGACGGAAAACCCGCGTTGCTCGAAAATTCAGATGGATATCAAGTTACAACAGTAAACTTAAAAGTTGTCTATGAATATCAGTATCGACTATAAATAAACTAGAGCTGGCTTATAATGAAGAGCTATGCCCGCAATATGGGTGTGCAGGATGATCGCCACAGGACCGCAATGAGGAACCCTGAAAGAAAAATTCAAATAAACCTAACATCGAATATTTTCTTAGCAGAAATGTTCTTTTAATATGTATAATTCAGCAGATATGTGGGTATAAGTAATGTGGCCTGTGCACGAAGCCACGTTTCTAAATGTTTCATTAAGGCTTTTGCAGAATGGACAAATTTTATGATTTAGTCGGAGGATTTCTCAACCTACCTACATACATCTGATTAGATTACCTTAACTTCATGGGAATTTAGAACTCACGTAACCGATTCAAAATACAACCCCTACATAAGTATACCTAATTCATTGTTGACTTAATAGTGAAGCCTAATAGAGTAAAAAATACTAGTCAGTAGGTACGTAGGTACTTACTTTTGGAATTTGTAGGTATCATCTTCCAATTCTGTACTCATTCTTCGTCCTGTACTTCTACCGCCATAACAGTGTCACTGCTGCACAATTCTGTACTACCTAAAAGTTATTATACTAAAGTAATAGAAAGGGTATAACAAGCCGAAAGGAGGTCAAGGTACTCATGAAACTGAACAACTTTCCCCATGGAACTTAAGTCGAAAAATGAAAAAAAAGGACCACTCATAGTAAATCAATCAGCTGATCCGCGATTTTGTATGGAAGGCCCAAATTTTTTTTTCACATCTCGACCCATGTTTCAAGGGGAAATTTGTTCTGTTTCATGAGTACCTTGACCTCCTTTCGGCTTGTTATTCCCTTTCTGTTACTCCCGGTATTTCCAAATATTATTATGATGATTCAGATACCACGTTTTAGGATTTTACCAACCAAATACAGTCCTGGTAAACAAATCACCTCCCCCATAAGGCTATAACAGTGATTATTTATGCGACCGAATATGATGACTGATGACGCCTGGATATGCGTGAAATGGTTCTGTTTAGGAATATATGGGTTGTTGGAGTGCGCCTAACCAGGTTTGAACAGTTTGCACGAGTATGAACACAACCTCTCTGTCCATCAGATGCAAAACTCCAGTGACAACACTTATTTAAACATATGTATTTCTCCTACATTTGAGATAAGTGCCGATATTTCTACCTAAAACTTTTGCATACTTCCGGTAGAAAATCAAGTGGCACGCGTTCTCTATAGCTTGCTTAAAATTGCTTATGTACCTATATCTAAGGTTGTGGCTTACTGATAAATAACCTTGGTTACTTTAGTTTAGTGTATCGTGTCTCAGGCGTAGGCGTTACGTAAGACCTGAGTTTAAACGATCTTGCGGCTAAAAACTATTAAGCATTTGGGTGGTTCGCACATTTACCGCACGAATTTGCGGTATCTAGCCAGTTTTTCATTAATGACGGAAGAATAAAATTGAATGGTATGAGACCGCAAAACACAAAACCTGCTGAATGCGCCGCACAGAATGGACCGAATTGGCAACATTATTGTTTTCCTCTCTATCATATTAATATATGACATATGAGCAGGATGTCAACAACAATGTTGTATTCGGGTCCATTCTTTATTCGCGCAAGTTATAACTGACCGTTAATACCGCAAAATCGTATAACAAATATGAAGACCATCTTAATTCGGTCCTGGCGATTAGTGACTGTCTGTTTAGTCGTGTTGATTAAAAGACAACAGTTTGTTTAGAGTCGAAAGTCAATACACGTTTGTGTACTCAATTTCGATTAAACTTAACTTTTGAACCGTTTTAGCTCTCGCGTTTACACATGAAAGAAAATAGTACTGTCCATAAAAATACTTTCGGCAAGCAGTTCAGTATCTTTGCGGTGAAATGTATAGCTTTGAGATGAAAATTTCTGGGTTTCTTCTGGACTTCGTCATTAGTTCTTGACTATTGAGATGATTATCATCTTCCTGCCCTTAACCCAATTAGGGGTCGGCGCAACATGTTTTGTATGAACACAATATCATGTTGCAAAAGGATTTGGCTTCATTTAACGACCGGCCGCCAGCCTGACGTCAACCCTCTTTGGGAATGCTATCGTAGGTGGTATTACCGCCACCATACGGTTTACCAATTTACCATGGTCGGCAGATATTGTAGCCAAGGTCATAAACTCAAAGTCGCCAATTACAAAACACCCTGAGTAGAATAGGGGTGGCAGAGTTCTTAGCCGCTACTACTCGCTGAAAATACAATATTTTTGTTAGCTAAATGAAACTGTTTCTTTCTAAATTCATATTCCGCACGAATCTGCGAATAACTTAATTCCGCCAACAAGCCGTATTTACACGTATTTACAATAGCGAGCGAGTCGAGCACAGCCAGTACACATCAAAGCGTCACCAACATAACAGTGTTAAGCCCGAAGCCGTGTAAATTGTTATTAACTATTTAAATTCTAATTGGTCTCCACTTCAAGCTGCCTCGCTTACCCTGTCACCAGCCAGATTAACCTGATCTGCGAAACCTACACCTGTCATCTGAACATGCAAACATGTGACATAGTTTTTCTCTACACCGCCTGTATGTCAAAATACTCGCTATGACAAATCCTTAGGGCGTTTGTCCACCGCGCCGAGATCGAGAACGAGATGACGGCGCCGAAGTAGCGGTACATACATTTAGTTAGGCCGTTTGTCCATTGGCGCCGTCACCGATCGCTGTCACTTCATACTAAACTCGGCCCCAAAAAATCTCGTTCTCGTTGACGTGACGGTGACGGCACTGAACAACTATCCCCTTGGAACATATGTCAAGAAACGAAAAAAAAACCGTCCATACAAAAACACGATCATCTGAAAATGGAAATTGTTGCTTTCTTTTCATATCTGTCAGGATTAAAACAAACACATTCCTATTATAATGTCAAGGCTCAAGCTACACTGGACAGGCGCTATAACAAGCCTTTGCCTGCCGGTGTGTCACCAGGCGCAAGTCGGCCTGAAACACCACCAAATTAATTTTTAAACTTCAGACCCTAATTATGATATTTTCGCTACTTTATTATTCCCTTATATAGGGTGAAATTTTACTAGTGACCGATAGCGAAAACTGAGAAACGGCTGATGATAGGAACAACATTCCTCACGGAAAACAAGAAAAACAAAAATTGGACCTCCCAGACAAAATCGGCGATCAGTATGGGAGGTCAATTTCTTTTTCATATTTCTACCTATGTTTTGTGAGGAAAGTTATTCCTTATCATCACCAGCCGGTTCTGAGTTTTCGCTATCGGTCACTAGTTTTCACCCAATATAGAGGGTTTACTGATAGAAATGGTATTTGCATGTGCAGATAGCCGTTTCAACTAGTAGATAAACTAACTTGTTACCCAGATTACTTACAGCAAAATTTAGGGTGAATTCAGTTCAGACGTACGCGCGGGCTAAAAGCGTAGCCTGCTCGTCCTATGCTTAGCATATTATTAATCCTACACGCATAGCGTGCGTTTACAGATGGTTCACTCGGCCCTATTTTGGATTTTTGCGATTGGCACTTGCAAAAATCTCAAAGTATAAAATATCAAAACAGCATAATCTGATACAGAACGTCATATAATTCTGATCTAATTTTTAATCCAAGAAACATGACGTTCGTGTCAACCACGTTCTTAGTTATAGTCCGAGTGGCGACTGGTCTCATCCATATCTCACAAAAGAATAGAATAATTTAGCTATGTACGGGTAGAGGAGCTCGAGTACTTCGGATTGGTCGTGGTCTGCCGCGGCGCAGCTTGGCACGTTTGGCGGAGTAGCTAAAAGTTTGCCCTCTGAAAAAAGTTAAAAATATCTCATCGAAGAATAGAATGAGACATGGCTGTAGCGATAGGAGCAGTTTAGTAAAGCTTATAAATCTTGGTCTGCCGGCTGCTATCTTGGCACGTTTGGCGGAGTAGCTAAAAGTATGCCCTCTTAAAAAAGTAAAAAATATCTCATTGAAGAATAGAATGAAAATATATCGTACCGATAGCTTGCTTGAGTCTGCCTACATATATACTGGTCTGCCTGGCCACAGCCTGGCAGTTTTCCCGGTCCGACCACTTTTACTTCTTTTAGTAAAAATTTTATCTCTTCGAATAAAAGAATAAAAATATGTCGTACCGATAGCTTGCTTAAGTCTGCCTAGAAAAATACTGGTCTGCCTGACCACAGCCTGGCAGTTTTCCAGATACGACCACTTTTACTTTTTTTTGAGAAATTTTTATTTCTTCGAATAACAGAATGAAACTAAGTTGTAATAATAGTTTATTTAAAGCTGAACACATATCCTTTGGTCTGCCTGAGCTCAGTCCGGTAGTTTCTCCAATGCGATCACTTTTCACTCTCAGTAAATTTCAATTTTAAACCTTCCTGATCCTGACTTTGTTTATTAGGGAGTGGGCCCCGTCAATAAAATGAAAATTTGTCGGTGTATAGAAGTAAGATTTACAGAGCTGTAATCTCTCAATGTCTAGATGGCCAGGCAGACCAGTATATATGTAGGCAGACTCAAGCAAGCTATCGGTACGATATATTTTCATTCTATTCTTCGATGAGATATTTTTTACATTTTTAAGAGGGCATACTTTTAGCTACTCCGCCAAACGTGCCAAGATAGCAGCTGGCAGACCAAGATTTATAAGCTTTACTAAACTGCTCCTATCGCTACAGCCATGTCTCATTCTATTCTTCGATGAGATATTTTTAACTTTTTTCAGAGGGCAAACTTTTAGTTACTCCGCCAAACGTGCCAAGCTGCGCCTCGGCAGACCACGACCAATCCGAAGTACTCGAGCTCCTCTACCCGTACATAGCTAAATTATTCTATTCTTTTGTGAGATATGGATGAGACCAGTCGCCGCTCGGGCTATTACCTTGACCAAAGAATACTAACTATAGCTAACCGCTTGACTTCCCCTGAGATTCCGGTTATTTCCAGTTAAAATCAGTAAGAGTCAAAATCGTCGCTAGTACTGAGTGAGCCATCTTTGTTAGTACCAGTCGGTATACCGTGGCACCTCGGTATTCACAGAGTGTTTGTTCAAATTGAACATGTCCAATATCGGACCGCCATCGTCGTATGTACGGTACTTGTCCAATTTTCCCTGACATACTCGCGCGTTCGCAATATCAAGCCAAAGAAAGAGCATATAACTGGAAGCGTATCTATTTTAGAATCAGTGAAAAAATTCACAGCCATATTTAAGTATCTTTGACGACTCATTGGTGTTCATTGACGAGTTCTGCTTTAATAAATATTAGGTACTCAAAACTGTTTACGTAGGTACACCCTAGATATAAAGGGTGCAGGTAATACGCGTTACAAAATAGATCACAAAATGTACAGTAAATATTTGGCGTCAGGAAATTCGGGTTTTTACTCATTAAAATACCTTGCTTTGCCTGTTCATTTAGCAACAGCTTGTTGCTATTTACACGTTGTTTGCCTTTATAAAACAGTATTTTTAATAAATTGTGTTTTTCATAGGAAAAAGCGCTTGAATTTAATAATAAACTTGGTTCTGTTAACTCACAAACTTATTCCAAACAAAAATAGAGTTCCGTAGTCTTTTGAATTATTCAGACCGTGTAATCAGCTATCCAAACTAAGTTACCCTTCCTTGTTTTTGCAATGCAATTAACATTTGAATTATTAATTGCATCCGTGGATTCAAACAGGAATAACCTACTGAACTTTGAATAATAAAAATAATATGAGTACTTTTTACTCGACTGCCTTAGGGAGGTTATGTTTTTCGAGAGTATGTATGTATGATTTATGTACCTATCCAGAAATTCGTTTTCACGGACTACAGCCCAAACGGCTGAGCGGATCTTGACATGTGAGGTGTTGTTAGATTCGTCTCAGCAGTGCGAGTGACACTGTCTACGAGATAAAAAAAATCATAAATTTAAAATGGCAGATTTTTTTCGCAAAATACAACTTTGAAATTACCGCAGTCGGTTTTTTTAATACATCTGCTTGTTGAGCTTTTTGTTTTTTTTAAAGAGTTGTTTTGTTTGACCTGTCGAGCTCATTTTCGGGAAATTCAATCGTTCGGTACCTTCCTGTGTACTTACGTACGAGTATTTGTGTACCAAATAAATAAAGGCCAAGTAAATGAATCAGTCAATTAAGGTGTAACGTAATCGCCTGAAGGTATCGACGTAGCAACAAAGGAAGGCCTATTATTTGAGCAAAGCTACTTGTATTGTACAGATGTTTCAGTTAACAGGTAGGTAGGTATAATAATCGATTTTCCGATAAAACCGTGTCCCACTGAAAATATAAATGTAAAAACGGAGGCCAAGTTCTTGTACAAACTTAAAATATTTTTATTAATTTTTAGTCAAGTTTATTATACATAAGCAAAGTGAAACATTTGACTCGGGCTGTGACTGTGACTTCTTAGACATGCATTTTCTGTAAGAGCTAGCTTGCTTAAGGTGAAACTTCACATCGCACAAACTAAATACCTGAAATCTTGAGCTGCAGAGCAATTAATTTTGTTTTATGTGAAATGATGAAGGCACAAGTCAATTTGTCGCAAAGTTACCTACTTTTAGTTAAAAGATATGAGTATTTTCTCCACAATAAAATAAAAAGTATTTATTGCAGCAGTAACTCCGTCTATTTGTGTAAAGTAGTGAATCGCTTTTAACAGGGTATAAAAAGTACCTACTTTTATTTATTTTGCAAAAAAAATATAATATAATATAAACACGAGACTTTCCATCGCGTTTTCTGTTCAGACTTGTCTCTTTTACTCATTGTCCATTTAACTTTTATGGAAAACGTCCCACCCTTAAAAACCCTTTGGTTTTAAGATACTAAGCTGTCACTGAGTTAGATTACCTATTTCAGACATTGTTTCGAGTCTATGTTTTTACAACTTATAAAATTGTTTGTGCCAGAACTTGGCCTGCGCCCTGCCGTGCGTCTCGTGACAACGATGGACAAACAATAATAAATAATTGATAACGTTTCAGTCGAATACCTATTCCTTCATAAGTTATTTACAATACCAGTGGGTGGCATCGTTTATTGTTTTCACGTGCAGATATGGCGGGAATCATACGTAACCTCCATTGCTGCGTTATTTAGCGCTACGTAACGCGTGCGTTAGGAAAACGCAAATTTCCATCTTATTCACAATAAAATACGGTCGGCGTAAAATAGTTTGACGGACGACGTATCCGTCGATACGTCTGTTGTTTTTACTCGCTGAATAAGTACAAAATTTAAAAGCACTTTATTTTAAAACGTTGTACATATTCACTCTATAATTCTATAAGTACATAACTACAATTACACACGGCACCAATTCCACAGGCGAGACGTAAGGCATGAGACGGAGACGAGGCATGCGACATCGCGACACATAATGTATGAAATAGAAGTGTTTCCATATAAATTACGTATGAAACAGAAGTGAAGAAGGGATGTTGCAAATATCCGCATCCGCATCCGCATACGCGGAACATCCGCATTCGCATCCGCATCCGCAAAAATCGATGCGGAGCTGATGTGAATGCGGATGTGAAGCAGGTCGGGACCGGGCGGGTCCGGCGATTGGCGCGTATCGCGCGCTCGTGCTAATTGACCAATAAGTAATCAATCATTTTAATTTCGGTGTCTGTTATTCGCCGGGGAAGCCCCGCGCCTCACTTTTGTTTTGTGTAGTGACAAGAATTCTCCCAAAACTTAAGTTTTTTGTACACATCCGCATCCGCATCCGCAGATGTGTGCCCCCAGAAATCCGCATCTGCATCCGCATCCGCGGATGTGAAAAAATCTGCATCCGCAACAACCCTGGTCTACACACGTGATACAGGGTCGCAACGATGACGGCTGACGGACGATCACTCATCTGTCAGATGTCATCTTACGTCCCGCGTTGCACGTCTCACCTGTGAATACAGTCCCTACTGCGACTCAAACTCGCATCGCAGCAGTTCGTAAACACACAGTGAAATATTTATCTGAAAGGACGAAGGGTCTTCGCGCGCAATCTTTTTGTTAAACAAGCTCAACGTTCCGGGCTTCGGTACCGTGACACGGGTTCTGTACAGTGTACATTTCCGTGGATTTTATTATACAGTGTAGAAACTATACAGTCTGCACAACATTTTAGGCGCGTTGTAGATGTGAAACTGAAAAAACTTTCTTAGTAACTTTTACCCAAAAAATTGTTTTCTCACTCACTTCAGTTCAATTTGGATGGGAGAGCAAATCTGTTTATATTTCCGTGAAAAAAGTTATTCAATGAAAGTATCTGAAGTTGTTCAATTTCACGTCTATACATAAAGTAAGCTCGTCGATCGAACACAACTACCTATATAGGGTGAAATTTTACCAGTGACTGATAGCGAAAACTCAGAACAATGTGGTGAGAAGGAACCACTTTCCCCAAGGAACATAGGTAAAAATAAGAAACAAAAAATTTTGGTGACTCAAATCAGGTGATTGGCAATTTTGTATGGGAGGTCTAGGTACCAACATGTTCCATAGGGAAAGTTGTTCCTTATCACCAGCCGGTTCTAGTACATTCGGTTTAGGCAGCCAGCGATGAAAATCTAACTAAATAGAGACGCACGTCTTGTCGAATACACAATCGCTTGTAGTGACCCTTTACGCTCCGACACTTCCTTACATGATTTTCTAAAGGAAATGATCTGTGTCCCCTTTATCTCGCCTATTTTCGTGATTCTTTGCTCGCTGCAAGTAAACTATAGCCAGAAATGCTGAAACTCCATCAAATCAATATTCTACCATACAGGATGTAAGGGACGGTGTAACGAAAACTTTGCAAGTGTGCTCAGACCATGAAACTGAATGATCAACTTTCCCCATGAAACTTAATGGTGGCAAACGCAAAAAAGTAGCTTTGTCACATTTGTTTCATACATTATGTGGAAAAGGGTTTCAAGCGTCGCAACCAAGCGTCCTCCGACGATCACTTGTTTGACATTTGCCATCCTACACAACCCAACGCATCAGAGACGCAGGTCTCATATGTGGCACAAATTAGGGGCACGGCGCGCGGGGCGCGGTCAGTGGCTCTTGCCCCTAAATGCGGACAGCTGATCGTGATTTCGTAAGAGAGGTCAAAAATCTTTCTTATGGGAAGGTGTCCATTTTCATGGTTTGACTGAATACCCTGTCAGTATTCGGAGAGCTATACTTTACACCCCTTATATGTATGAAATCTAATCTAGTCTAGCATATGTAGATTGTAGGTGAGATATTTTAGCGAGTAGATTTCCTGCTAGTTATCCTGAAACGAAACGTAGGGTTTTCCTGAACAGAATTGGGATGGGAATCGAATCAGCCTCCTGCCACGTGGAGATAAAGCGTTCAGTCTTAATTAGGGAATTCAATTTGTCTAGCTCTCTAGCTACAATTCGGCAGATCCTTCCAATGTAGATCCTACTATTTGTTACTTTAACGTATTATTGCAAAGTGAATGTTTGGGTAAGATTTTTATGAGCGTTGTACAGTACAACGAATGAAATTTATATATGTGAAATAAAAACTAGCGTATTAGGTATTACGAGGAAACTATTCTTTCAATATCCGTTTCTTCGTTGTAAAGTAGATTCAGCAAGCGTGCTGTTGGACGTCCTCTAGGTCATACCTCTAGCCACATAGGCCGACGACTTGAAGAGGGCGGTCGGTAGCGACTGGATGGCAAACAAGCAGATATTAAAAACCAAAAGCCCGACTGGGGTAATTTCAAAGTTGTGTTTTGCGATAAAAATCCACCATTTTGAATTATCGAATTTTTGATATAGCCAGTGTCACTCACGCTGCTGAGACAAACCTAATGACACCTCACATGTCAAGATCCGCATTATCCGCAAGCTGATGCAAGCTGATGTAGCTCGCTGTCAATTTCACCTGTCTCTATCTCTCTCTTCGTGTGGGACACCGAGTCGTTCACCTGTTATTTTGAGAAAATTAATTATAAAGCTCATCGCGATATCGTTTAAACTACGTATTACGTATCTATGTTTATGTTTAACCGACTTAATAAAGGGCCCGTCGACCCAATGTTCCACACGACAGAAGGAACATTAAAAAAGTTTGTCAATTTGACACATACACACAGACAGGTAACAGTTCGCTCAGAATTGTCAAGTGTTTTGAACAAGTGTGTAAAATTCGATATGTTGAAATGGTCGGTTGTAAGTTCGTCAACGAATATAATACTTATGAAAAACTACAGGATTTATTTCGATTATTCCACATTTTATTTGTTTAGTTACAAGCCGAGGACTCGCAACACATGTCATCAAAAGAGTTCGGTAGTTTAAAAAAACGGTCTGTATATGTTTCTCCGCTATAGAGTCGGTTTTATTTTTATTAATAGCAGTTCGTATCCTGTCAGATAATGCCTTGTAAGCTTGTAAGATGATGATATTGTTAATTAACGTTACCGGAAGTTAGTTTGGCACTGTCATTAAACTTCAATTACGGGACACATTGTTACATTAATGAACAGACAGATTTTGAAACTATTCTAGTTAGAGATTACAAACATTAATTACCAATAACATCAATTCATGCCGAAACCCTTATGGGGTAGATAAGATGTCAATGGCCTTAATCAAACCCTCAGAACGTACCAAAGGTTCACGTTTAATGTAAAAAACCTAGTGGAACGAGGAATTATTAAGTAAATATTACTGTGATTAAGTGAAAACTCAATTTTTTATTGTTCAAGTTCATTACGACCAACGGCATGGCTTCACGGACTTCCGATTTGCCTCATGGAATGTTAGAAGTTTATTTAGACCTGGCTCAATGTACCAAGTGAGCAAAGAACTGCACCGCTACCACATACAAATAGCAGCCCTACAGGAAGTCAGGTGGCTTGGTAAGGGAGAATGTAATGTAGACAACAACTCAATTCTGTTCTACAGTGGCGGAGATGATGGTCGACATTATAACGGCACAGGTTTTATGGTCAACAAAAGAGTTGTGGGAAGCGTAATTAAGTTTGAAGCTATATCAGACAGACTTTGCTTATTACGCGTCAGAAGCAAATTCAACAACATAACCATCATCAACGCCTATGTCCCAACTGAAATTACAAACGAGGAGGCAAAAGACCAATTCTATCAAGACCTAGAATTGGTTTATGATTAAGTCCCTGAATTTGACACCAAAATCATCGTGGGGGACTTTAACGCTCAAGTAGGACGCGAAGAAATATTTGTCCCTACCATAGGAAGACACAGCAAACATGAAAAGACCAATGATAATGGTCTTAGGCTTATTAGTTTTGCAGCCCTAAAATCCATGGTAGTAAAGAGCACGATGTTTCCCCACAAAAACATCCACAAAGCTACATGGAAATCTCCGGACGGTATAACTCTAAACCAAATAAATCACGTACTCATTGACTGTAGACATAAAAGCACTATCGAAGATGTTAGATCGTATCGTGGAGCGGACTGCGACAGTGACCATTACCTTCTTGCCATCAAAATTAAAGCTAAAATAAAGATATCGCGTAAAACTAATAGATCAGGTTTTGAAATGTTTGACACTGATGCACTAAAAGATAACGACAACCGCAAAAAGTTTGAAACAGAGCTAAACAACCGTTTCCAGGGGCTTGAAGTACAGGATGGGGTAAATGACACGTGGGAAGAAACAAAAGCAATAGTTAAAGGTACTGCAATCAAAATTTTAGGGAAGAAAAAACGACACAAGAAGCGTAAATGGTGGAATAAGGAATGCGACCTGGCAATGGAAGAGAAAGGAAAAGCGAGGCTTCTGGCAGAGCAAAATGAATGTTGGGAAGATAAGTACAAAACAGCAAAAGAAAAATTTAGGAACACAGTTCGACATGCAAAGAGGACCCACCTAGAAAATAAAATCACAGAAATAGAAACACTGCTAAGAGCAAGTGAGGTTCGCAAATTCTATCAAGCACTGAAGACAGTCCGAAAAGGTTATCAGCCCAATGTCCAAATACTCGAAAATGAAGACGGCAATCTCATCTCCGACCCAGAAGAACTCAAGGATATGTGGCGTAAATACTTTAAAGAGCTGCTAAACTGTCCTTCCATAGAACAACCAATGGCTGAGGTGGAAGACGCCGATGATAGTAGCATTGACCCGCCGAGCTTTGAGGAAGTAAGAAAAGCAATAATGCGCCTTAAGAATAACAAATGTCCCGGCATTGACGGCATACCAGGAGAGCTATGGAAATACGGCGGAGGAGGAGTGCAATCAAGACTCTACGAAATCATAATGATGATATGGGAAAAAGAGCAACAACCAGAAGAATGGAACGTGGGAATTATATGCCCCATTCACAAGAAAGGCACAAGGAAAAAATGTTCAAACTACAGAGGTATTGCACTACTCCCAACAGCCTATAAAGTGCTATCATTCGTTCTCTTGGGCCGGTTAGAACCGTGAAAATATTCTGGGCGATTATCAATGTGGCTTTCGAAGAAACCGGAGTACGGTGGATCAAATCTTCCTCCTCAAACAAATTATGGAGAAAAGGTGGGAGTACGCCCAGAGCATGCATTGCCTTTTTGTTGACTTCTCCAAGGCTTACGACAGTGTGGACAGAGAAACGCTCTTCAGAATTTTAAGATCTTTTAAAATACCACTAAAACTCGTGAAAATGGTGGAGGTTGCGACTAAGACCAGCAAAATGAGAGTTAGAGCCGAAGGGAGCCTCACTGAAGAGTTTGACGTGATCACTGGTCTCAAGCAGGGGGATGCGCTGTCACCATTACTGTTCAACTTGGTACTCGAACACGCCATACGTAAAGTACTAGCTTTGGACGGAGGAGTAGAGTTGAACGGTAAACACAATGTAATTGGTTATGCCGACGATCTGGCGTTACTTGGACAGTGTCAATCCGATGTGGAGGCCATGGTCAGAACTTTGGAGCAAGAAGGCAAATCGGTTGGTCTCAGCATCAACCGCGATAAAACGGAATACTTTCTCATGCGGAGGTATAAGACCCTAGACAAAAGCGAAAAGACCTGCACGTAGATGGAACGACCTCTAAAGGAGTAGATAAATTTAAATATCTAGGGTGCACTGTAACCGATACCAACCAGAGGAATGAAGAGATAGATATCCGTATACAGAATGCCCTGAGATGTTCCGCAGCCCTACATAAGGTGTTAGTGTCCAAGCTGATTAGCAGAAAACCAAGATACGCGTCTACAAAACCGTTATTAGACCTATCTTGATGTACGGATGTGAAGCTTGGACACTGACCCAGAAGGAAGAGAATAAACTCTTGTGGCAGAAAGAAAATCTACCGGAAAATGCTGGGACCAACTAGACGAGACGACGGGAGCTGGCGAGTTCGGAAGAACCGGGAGCTTGAAGAGCTGGTGGCCGAGCCGAACATTATAGGCGAAATTAAGTCAGCCCGAATCCGCTGGCTCGGACACCTAGAAAGGATGGGGGAGGATCGCGCCGTGAAGAGAGCATATCTGGGGAAACCAAACGGCAAACGCCCGGTTGGACGCCCTAGATATCGCTGGGCCGACGAAGCAGAAAAAGACCTCCTGCAGCTTCAGCACCCTGACTGGCGAACGACAGCTCAAGATAGAGATAGCTGGCGACTTCTGGTGTCGGAGGCCAAGATCCTCTTTGGGTCATTGAGCCACCTTAGTAAGTAAGTAAGTAAGTTCATTAATTTCGGTCTCTATACCGCAGAGACAGTTCCTAGTGTCTTGGACTTGATCACCCCATAAAATATCTGCAGTATTTTTACAGCTTGCATTGAAGGATGCACATTGTACGATATTAGAATTAAACCTACAAACTTTCCTCGGAGAAAATTATTCACAAACACTTATTTATGAGTGAGACGAAATATTTCAACAATTTTTACACCGTATCAGAGACGTATTTCAATTCTGAAGTAGCTAGTTGATCGATCGAAAGCTCTCATGTCGTCTAAGTTTCACGAACTTAGTTAGAGCACAGAATAATACCGGGAGTAACAAAAAGGGTACCGATATAACAAGCAGAAAGTAGGTTGAGATACTTATGAAACTGAACAACTTTCCCCATGGAATATGGGTAGTAGTATAAACAAACTGGTTCTCCCATACAAAATCGCCGATCAGCTGATTGATTTACTATCGGAGGCCGAAATTTTCCCTTGAAACACGAGTCGAAATATAAATACTTACATACACACATAGCGGTCAAAATCATAACACTCCTTTTTGCTTCGCCGTAGTCGTGTAAAAATAAAATTGATCTCCCATAGTAAATCAGTCAGCTGACATTGACGATTTTGTATGAGAGGTCTAATTTTTTTTTCATATTTCGACCCTTGTTCCATGGGAAAAGCTGTTCAATTTCATGAATACCTTGACCTCCTTTCAGCTTGTTATACCCTTTTTGTTACTTCCTGTATAAAGAAGGTATAGGTAACTAGGTAGGTACTTATTTGCTAAGCTTGCATCGTTAACTCGCAAAGTTTCGCGATACTCGGTGCACTAAAACGTGTCACGAATTGCAAATCCAGTACCTGAGCTAAGGATAAACGTGATATAGCTAGTAAAAGAGCCATTTTCTATTCTTCGTTTGGAATTTCATTATCGATCCACAGCATTTTAGTACAACTATAAGTAACTATAACTTTTTAGGTACCTTATGTATACATTTTTGTTGTGAATAACCAGTATACCTCCATTACATCTCTGAGACAATGCATTAAATTGGACACGTTGTTTAGGGCATGGCATTGAACAATTTTCACGATGTGACCAATGTCGAAAATAAAAAATTTCGTTTTCGCAATACAAAAGCCTTTCCATAGGACATACCTAATTGTAAGGTAAAATACAAAATCCTCTCCTTTTTGACTTACGTCGGTTAAAAATAACAAGAAAGGATGCGGATATCACTTGAGATAACTATACCCTAATCCGGAACGAGTTCATAAAGCACTCCACTTGATGAGACGCTGAGTTGCCAACTCACAGCCACAATATCCTCGAATCAACGACAACATGCCGTTCTAGACGCCTAATGTGCCAATTTCTCTGCGGAGTAACCTGACCGCCCGGTGTCGGTCACTGTACCGTACCGTCTAGGTGACCGTAGGTACTAGACTAGACCGCTATACCCCTATACGCGGTAGCAGAGCAGCGGTAATGTGTTCTGGCATCTTAGAAAGTAACCATTGTACAATTATACAGGATATAAAGGGCAGGTCTCCGAATACTGATAGTTTCGTGGTCTGCAAACACCCTTTCAGTATTCAGAAACCTGTTCCTTACATCCCGTACAAGTAATCATTATCACATTGAACATTAATGTTCTTATTGCTCGTGGCCAGGCCGTACTTAGTAAGACGGCCGATTGGCCAGTTCAGGGACGCGTTATCTCGTAAAATAAATCCCCATTACGCTCTGCATGCAGGGATATAGGCGTGATGTATGCATGTATAAATCACCATTGACCAATTATAGTTACATATCTGACGTCTTGCTAGAAAGTGTTCCCTTTCTTCTTCTTCTTATCGTGTCAATTGGCATATTTTGTCAACCCAAAACTTGGCCACATCAATGGCTTTTTGGTTGGCTCTGCTGGACAGATCATCCTGGGTGTATGTTCACTTTTAATACGCCGTCTAGTAGGCTGTGTGATCGTTGAATCGCATTGAGAACTTTACTCTACTTTGTTTGATTTCCAGGATCCGCATTGGGTTTCTTTGCTTTTTGGATTCCGTATACGTAGTTCCGTAATACGTAGTTCTCGTTTTGAAATCGACTGGATGCTCTTTGCTGAGCATACAGGCTTTGCATCGCATATGAGATGGTGGATATTTCCCAGTGCAAATTCGGCGTTAAGTTACTGATGTAGTTTTGAATTTAGGTAGGTAGAACTTAATAAAATTAATCTAGTTTAAATTTATTAAGTTTTACTATTTTATTTAGTAAGCGGAATTATTTAGAAACCTAACCAACTATTTAGAAAAACAGCAATGTAAATGTCATGAGCATGACAAACAGTCTATCTTTGTCACATTTAGGCGAATTTCATATTTCGATCCTGCTCTAATAAACCGGCAGGGGAACGATATTCTGGCCACAAAAGCTATGACAAAATTAAAATTGGATTTTGTTTCTGTAATATGTTAAGAACATAATTCTTGACACACATAAAAAAAGGTAGAAATTTTTCTCATTTGCAACGTCCTTTAAAATAGGTATTTATATTTTATCTTTGTAACTACATGAATATAGATTTAAAATTCATTTTTTTTGTTTATATGGTCATTAGACCTAAGTACTTTCACATTGTTAAATATGTAGAAACTTTAGGTATTGGGAAAGCAATAAAATAGAAAAAGACTATTTCTTCAGACAATATAGAATTAAAATCCCTGAATTTCCTAAAATAGGTTTTTATATGAATTATAAACATACCCTAAAAAGTGTAGAAAAAATAAAAATGGATTCGTAATTTATTCGCATTTTTGTTAATTACAAGACCACTATTGAATAAAAGTATGTAAACATGATCATATTTCATTCGTCTGAAATTCTATTTCACGTTATCAAAAAAAATGTTTGTGTAAGTTGTACCTATTTGAAGTTATTAAGTAAAATCTAGATAAAAATACGTAATTCCCAGCGCGGGGTGGTAACGGCAGCGGCGGGGCGAGGCGGGCAGGACGCGCGCGCTGTTGGCAAGCGCGCGGCGAGACGTTTGACACATTCTGCGCTCTTAAGTTATAGGTACCTAAACATCAAACTTAGGGGCGTCGCGTACATAATATTTTCGATCTTTAAGCAGGCAAGTTAAAATTAAAACATAAAATGACTAGGTATCGCAAAAATCTACCTTCCCATTTAAGGGACTAACATACCTATACTGGTTTTTCATACAAATACTAACACAAACCAGTATAAGTTAGTCCCTAAAGTGGTCCGATTCCGATGATTTTTGGCAACAGTACCACATATAAATGTAATACTCAAGTAATTATGTGAAAACAGTCAAGTCTGAGATAAAAGTAGACACGTTTTATGAAATGTAGGCAAGGTATACCGGGCAAGACCGGATCAAGGGTAAAATCGGATGAATGCAATTTTAGAATTAGTTTTGATTCCTGGCTGCACATTTTACGAGGATGAATTTTACCGATATAATCTTCTATCGTGTGAGCACCGAATCGATGAACGACCCGGGACGTATTCATTTGAAGTTTCATTCATCAGCTCATCAGGTTTTATTTCAGATTCGATCTTCCCCGGTACCAGTATTTAAAGAAACGACTGGATCAACATCTGCACTCAAGGGACTACAATAAAGTGTTCGAAAATGTTGATCCGATCGATATACGAATACATCCTGCGTTAGTTACGGAAATCGTTGATCCAATTTGAATGAGCCAATCAGAGCATGGATTTGACTCTTAATGGACTAGACTTCCGCCGCCAGTTTGATTGCTTTGTACTCTCCGGCGGCCACTACCAGATTTGTACTACCTGATATAACAATCGCCGGCCGAGCAAAGCCCAATTCTTTCGGGTCAAGCTCGCCGGCCTTCCCCGGACAACATCACTACCGCCTGACTGGAAGTCGTTAATTGGGTCTGACTCGCCGGCGGTCCCCGAGGAAGACAATAGCAAAAAGGTGGAACTTCCAACTAATTCGGGAGAAAGCGCTCGTATTAGTTTGAAATCTGCATACAGGTTGTAAACATTTTACTGGCGCGAGGTGCAAAGGGCGACGGCAAACAGCAACAGCAAAAGGCAACGGGATACGGCCACGATGAAGGGGAACGCCCCCGGGTTGCGAGGAGGAACACAAATTGTTATAGAAAAGAGAAAATACTGCATTTCAAATTATCTTTTTTAAGATTGAATTGGAATGTGACTTTCTTAAGGTGGTTCGTTACGTCATACAAACGAAAAACTGCACTTCAGTCGGGTTACACATGAGCTGTAGAGTTTCTTTTTAAAGAAACTTTATTCTGAATGACGAAGGCACACGTGAATTTGTCGCAAAACTACTTATAGTTAAAAGATAATCAGTATTTTCTGCACAATAAAATTAAACGTATTTATTGCAGCAGTAGCTCCATCTATTTTCGTAAAGTGGCGACTCGCTTTTTACGGGGAAATCTGATGATTTAAAAATTCTTTTTAGTGTTTTGCGACAATCTTATATACCCACGGGACTCCCCATCAAGTTTTTAAACCGACTCTTGTCTCCTTTACATACATAACTCCATTTAATTTTTGTATGGAAAACGGAACGCCTTAAAGAGAATTTTTAAGAGAATCTTGTAAATTCCTACCAAGAAATAAATGTTTAGACTTTGACCACGGGCGACGGCGGACGGCGAGGACACGGGGGGAACCGTCAAAGACAGACAGCTCGATGTGTTCTGCGACGGCAGCTCCAAGGCTATCACAGCAGCGGTCTACTGGCGCCTTGTAGAGGAAGACTTCATCGTGGAAGTAGTCGTGGTAGCCAAGGCGCGAGTGGCGCCCTTCCGCGCCCAAAGCATCCTACGGATGGAGCAACAATTCTGCACTGGATTCGCAACAACAACGCGAGTCACACGCCTTTTGTCGCCGAGATCACTAACACGTGTGACTGGCAATGGATCCCGCCGGACCAGAACGTGGTGGACGAGGCGACCCGGCCAAGACGTGAGAGGAAGGACGCAGCTGATGGTTCACCGTACACAGTTTCCTAAGACTGAGCGAAGAGCACTGGCCTAAAAAAACTCCAAAACAAGACGCGCTACCAGAAGAGGCCTACGTTCTGCACGTGAGGGCTAACACACAAACGCCCTGCCAGACATCATGCGCTTCTCCAAATACGAGCACTTGATACAAGCGCTGCATACGTGCTCCTATACATCAACGCCTGCCGCAAGAGAACCTGAAAACTGAAGGTGCGGCATAAACGAGAAGCAGAGAAGCTGTAGATCAAGAAACCCCAAGAAGACACTTATTCAGACGACCTGGACTAGCTGAAGAGATTAGGCACCATCAGCAATTCACGTAAATTGATAATAGACATAGAGGGCATCCTGCAGCTGCAATGGAGAATCAACGCAGCCCCCATCATCAGTGAAGACACAAAGAGGCCCATCTTGGACGGAAGACATCCCAGCCAGAGAATCCGGGCACTGCGGAGTCCGAAAGCTGCACACGTCGTTTCACCACTTGGCAACTTAACGATGGTAAGACTCCAGCCCTTCACGCGTGCCTTTATCGACACAGGCGGGGACTTCTTCGACACCCTAATAGTCACTATGAGCTGGAGACACAAGAAGCAGTTGGTATCTTTACCTGCCTCCCCACACGCGCCGTTCACATCATGCTAGCCTGCTCGCTGTCTACCTCATCAGTGATATTGGCTCTCAGGCCCATGGCTTCGAGAGGAGGATGGCCGCACACGATATGATCAGAAAACACCATCAACTTCAAGGGAGCAGACGCCGAGCTACCAGCTGCCTACTCATAATGGCTGCCAGCGCTTAAGGACTACGCATCTACTACTCATCAATAGGACAGAATGGAAGTGTATCGAACTGGGATCTTCGAACCAGGAAGGAGCTTGAAAACACCTCAGACGAGGCTCACAAATACCCGCGAGACTTAATCCTTACCACTGTGCTCTGCGAGACTAAGCACACTATCAACGGAAGTCCGTTCACCCACGTTCCAGTCTCCAAGGATGACCCGGAGGCACTGTCACCAAACCACTTTCTCATCGGGTCTTCAAGAGACTACCCATTTATTTATTTATTTTCAAGAGGTGGCAGTCACGACAGCTCCCGCAACGTCAAGGAAGAAGACCTAGACGTTGTGGTCGACGCAAACCTGCCCCGCAACGTATGACCGGCCACTAGGGGAAGTCATCCGCACCCACCCGGGACCAGAAGGCAAAGTACGCTGCTTGGACATCCGCACCAAGGGAGACGTCTTCCAGCGGCCAGTACACAAGCTCGCAGTCCTAACGGTCCAGGATGCTCCAGAGACTTCGCAAGGGGGGAGGATGTTGCGGATGTTTGGTCCGTAAAAGCTATCTTTCTTACCTTGTTACTCTAACGAAACAGCTTGCTGTGTTCTTTCTTTGTCTCAAGAAGAACGCAACGTTGCCGCTTTGTGCTCGAGTACCTACCTATTCGTTATGTTTGGATTCGGATCTACTTAGTATAAGTAAATGTGGCATATCAATTAGATAAAATATACTCTAGGTATAAAAATATTTTCAGTATGAATTTTCGACCGTAAATGTATAAACCAATATCGGTCAAATCGCTGATGTTGTAAGTGCAGATCCACTGACGTCACACGCGCAACAAGGCCGGATCCAACAAAGCATATCAGCGCGGAACTGACTATACATACAAATCAAAAAGGTGGATCAACATTAGTTCTAATTTCACACTGAATCAATATTTACCGTAAACGGTTTATTTTAAAATATATACTGGGTGTTACAAAACAACCAATAAAGCTGAAAGGAGGTCAAGGTTCTCGTAAAACTGAACAACTTTTCCTGTGGAACATGGGTCGAAATATGAAAAAAAAGTGTGGTCCTCCCATTATCCCATACAGAATGAACTCCATTTGTATGGGAGTTTTATGGGTTGTTTTGTAACACGTTGTATACAGAGTGTTAGGGACGGTGTACCGAAAACTTTGCAGGCATGATTAGACCATCAAACTGAACAACTTTTAATATGGATACAATGATAGGAAACAAAAAATATTTTTTCGATCTCCCATACAAAATTCACGATCAGCTGACTGACTTTGTATGGGAGGTCGGGAAATATTTTTCGTTTCCCACCATTGGCTCCATAGTAAAAGTTGTTCAGTTTCATGGTCTGAGCACGCCTGCTAAGTTTTCGTTACACCGTCCTTAACACCCCGTATAATTGCAAAGTAGAAATAAATTTTTATTATTTTAATCTTAAATTAGTCGCAGTAGGTGAAGGTTGTCACTACAACATTATTTGCCAGTATTTTCCTAACGGTTTCTAAATTAAACTGTGAAGAAATAAATAAAAGTTTTTGAATATAAGTATTCCAAAAATTAAAATAATATGTATGTATGTACCTACCTATTACTGCAGCGCGCGACACGCGCTAAACTAAACGAAACACCACCACCGCCGCGCGCTGCGCCGCCGCCGCCGCCGCGCCGGAATGTAGGTATTTCTGCCTTGTTGCCAAGCGCTAGTGCTCGGACGAAAGAAATCTAACTTCCCAAGTAGTTACGTTTCTACACTTTTGGGTAATGAATAATCTGATAGTTTTGGTGATGATTACCTGATGTTTACAATGTTTAATTCTATAGAAGGCACGAATTTATATAAAAAACACGTTATTTATGATATCCATAACTTAATTTTTCTACACTTTTGGGACCATGTTCAGTAGAAGTTTTACAGACGTTGCTATCAATATGATGACTTTTAAATTTATATTGGAAGAATTGTAATAATTTTTTAAATTAGGCATGTTCCAAGAAAATTATCATTTCTACCTACGTATCAAAATTCAGAAAATAATATATTTAACAAAATGCCCTATTTTTTTCAATTTTAATTCAATATTTAGCTATCTTTTTACGTAAAACACAAATACCTAAATTTCTACAAAACCCACGGTCCAAATTTTCTACATTTTTGAAATATACCTCACAACTATGTACTAAATAACATATCCAAAATCCAGGACTTCTAATTATTTCATAAGAGACTTTCTTTCATCGTCTCGTCTATAAGATGAAGTCTGATCTTCATTTGTTTATTGACTGAGGCCAAATATATACTGCACATTTTCTGATGAATATTTTGTTTGTATATTTTTGAGGCATGTTAACTACACCCCACGATTATTACCTCAGAGTTTAACTGTTTGCGGCAGACTAGCCCAGGAAAATGATTTCTGACACATGACAAGGGTCGTCAAAACCTCAGTTGTAATAACTTTGCGTTTGCTCTAAAATTAACAGCTCCCATTATATCTTGACCCCCCAAAGGTCCCATAATAGCAACTAATTTCACTCAACGCTGAAGTTTTATCAACGGAAGGGTGGGTCAGTTTATTTTGGCCCGAAAGGTTGGTAAAATATTTATTTTACACGGACTGGACCGGGTCTGAACATTGTTGGATAATGTTGGCTGGGAAATATAGATATTTACTTTGTTACGTACGTACTCTACATCTAACGAGAAAATATGAAATTGAGATATTTCATCATAGAACTTCTGAACGGTAAAAAAGTAGGTACTTGTTTGAAATAGGAAGTAGGTACGTATTTAGTACAACGTACAGGTACGCGCGCGAGTTCATTACTTCCTGAAGTATGTTCGTTCCATCCTTATCGCACTTGCCAGTATCTCGCTCGACGTGTGTGTGACAAAGAGGCGCATACTTCAGGATGGTAATGAACTCGCGCGCGTACTGTAGGTACGAAGATAAAAATGTTACCCAACTGAAATGTAGAGTCAACAGGCTTTGAATAAGTAGAAAGTTGCAATTTCGACCCTAGTTAAATATTCAATATTTGTTCTGGTAAGAGAGCGGAAACATTTAAATCAAAAGTTAACTAGTTGATATGCCTAGTTCTACAGTTCACTTTTAGAATTTTGGACACTGTGTTTTCGTGATTTCGCAGATAGCCGGCCTCATGGTAAAAGTTGTTCGTAGAATCGCCAGCTGAGCCGGTAACACACAGTATAAATTAATGATAGTTTTTGGTAATGTTTCTTCAAGCATAATACCTATAGGGTCAAACAAAAAGCTTTCGCAGTATGAAAGTTGCCCATTGTATTTAGAACCACTTACTGAGTACCAAAAGTGTTGCCAGCTGAATGAAGCGTTGGTACGATAAGTTTTTGATTAATCGCCCTCACGTCCGGTACACGCACCCGCCATTATCTGCGTCCAGGGTTGCCAGCCTAAAGGGCTAAAACAGTTCGCTGAGGTATGTTTGTAATATGAAAACCACAAAAAGTACCACGAAAATAAGCGTTATGTACTGCTTGAGCAGAAAAGATAGGCCGCTGGGGTCCAGAAAACCACAAAAAAGTAATACGGATATATGGATTACGTAGGTACTTTAGGAGTAGAAAAGATAGGCCAATGAAATTCGTGTCACGATAGAGGCGCAGTCGGAGAAGCAGCATCATTTAAAAGAAATTAATCCCATGTAATCTTGCAATTTTTTAAACCCTATTAGAGTTTACTTAAATTAATTCATCACATCATAGTACGTCTACCTTTTATTTCAGTTTTTTCTGAGGACCTCTTTTCTTAGCGCGGACTTTTGAGTTTTCTGTACATTGTCGCGCTTCCGACTCGGCATTAGGTATTTTTATTGACAGTTCTAAGTCAGTGCCTTAATGTCACACCAGAGGGCGTAGTGCTAAGTTGTAATTTGACGTTATGCAAAATCCAATAGGGCTGGCGGCAATCATCCTTTTGTCACGTTCCGTTTCACACGTTGTCATCGTTACTAATTAATTAACTACTGTTCGATTCGATTTGAAACGAAATAAAGTCGTCTTGTTATTATATTAAGTGCCATTCGAGTTAAAAATCAGAAACCCGATAAGAAATTTGAATCAATCGAATAAACACAAAATAAAGTGGTATATACTCTCCATGTAAAGAAACGTTATAACCACTTGGCTCAGACTGAGCGCTCTCTAAATGACACGTTAAGTATTCATAGAAAATTCCACATTTTTGAGTCAAGGATCTGGCAACCCTATGCCGCTGTGCTGTGCCTGTATGGTTATGTGTGGATCTGACGATAGATACCAGCGCATTAAGGATTCATTGAAGAGTTAAGCTTTGAACCAGACAGATTGGAATGTTTTGGCTAACAATACCAGGCGCTAACTACTAGCTACCAGGTAGAGGCAGGTAGGTATACGTACAAAATAAAAAAGTTAAACAAATGTAGAACTCAAGTATTTGCCCGACTGTTTCAGTGATCCACGAGCCGCGTGTATCTATACTAGGATCCCATAATTGTTATAAAAAAGAAAATCTTGTCTTTTCATTTCTCTTTATAACAATGACCTATCCATTTCTATGATATTTCTATTATATGTATTACTATCACTAACTGATTTCTTTTGTATCTTACTTTGAATATATAATTTTGAGTTGAAGTTTGAGTTTGATACATTAGCAGCAAATTCGGTCTCAAAGTCCATATTTGATGCGCAAAGCGTCAAATTAACAGTTTCATTTTGGCAATATCCATACCACAGCGCGGAGCATACGCTGAATAGGCAGTATTAATTGGATAGCAATCACATTATGAGTCCATTAATCATGATTCCCTATCAACAAACGTCGATCTTTCTTCTTTCACGCTGCCTTTGATCTTAATACTTTACTGACAGATGCTGATAGAGTAACATGCCCAAATGATTACGCCTGTTGGCGCCCTCGATTCTGTTTGTCGTAAGCTTTTCTTCATTCGATCTTCGGGATGGTAGAGTCACCTGCAGAGTTATTTTGGTTCCGTAGTTGGGGATGGGCTGAAAAAATAATAAGGGAGACCACGAGACCTACCATTTATCTGAGTGAGACGACCATCTTCTTGTCGCATATGTCATATGATGTGATGACACTGAGTAGATAGACGACCCAATGATTAACCAATAAATTGAGCTAGTTACCTACTACAGGCTGATTTTTTAATATTCCAGGATAATAAACAAAAAAAAATGCTTTATTAATCTGCTTCTGCTTGCTTTATTGAAAATCAGGGGAACTTTATTGTGTCTTAAAAGGGGTTTTTTTTATAAGTATGTTTTACTTTTTCGGGAAAAACAGCGTCTCGTTTCATCTTCAATCTTATCAGTAAAATAAAAGAATAGCCAGAAACTCGCAGAATTGAGGCCTGTGTCAGATGTAGAAGTTTACAATGATATTATAAGTAGGTTGGAAGTTTAGGTTTTCGACGTGAGAAATCATGATGGATTGTTGTGATTGATGTATGGTTTCTGTCTGCTCTTGGCCTGTTGAGACTTCTGTAGGTAATTTTTACTCCACTACTGGAATACTGTAAGCTACTGAATTGATTTCAATTACATGCATAATAGGCGATCAAGTAAAAACATCAACCAAGTGCGAGTCGGACTTGCACACGAAACGACCGTACTTTTGTGTTTAAAAATGGCATAAAAATCACATTTGTTTGTGTGCGTAAAAATTATTTTTTTATTTTATTCTTGTTTTTAGTATTTATTGTTAAAGGGGCAATAGAAATACGGCATCTTTTGTTTGGGTACGCAATGATCTTTATCTACACTCATTTCGTAATATTCGTTTTACAGAATCGAAAGTAGGTTCGTAATGAACTGCTTTAAGAAGTATGCAGCTTTAAAAAATAACTAGAGGAAAGCTTCGCTCGGGTGAAATGTAACTCGTAATGTAGGTGCAAAATGTACTTGCGTAATTCTCTGTATTATTGAAGGCAAAGCAGGAGTGTATAGCGGGAAATCGACGTAACGCTATCTCGACAACACGCTATCTCGATCACAGTAAATATATCGCTTCGTTGGTCTCAGCAGTAAAGAAATTTCATACAAACGCTCAAAAACTCACTCACGCACACATACGGCGCCGCTACATGGAATCTCGCGGTGATAGCGATGACATAATGACAACCCAAGATAAGAGAGAGAGACAGAGAAGGCAATAGGATCGCGGATTTGGTGAAGATTCTTTACTGAATTATTTTTCATAGTTTTTCTTGTAAAGTGTAGATAAAATAGTGTATGCAACGCAACTGCATATAATTAGGCTTTAGAATGCTCGTGTCAAACAGACACTCACATCCTAAAGCCTCTCATTATAAGGCAGTTGCATAAACTACTATTATTACATACCTATTTATTTACTTAAGTTACATTATAGATGTAATGTAGGGTATTGGATTATTTCTTATAGCTTGCCAGTCTGTCAATATACGCTGAACTGACCGTACGTGTTTCCTTTCTTCTGCCTAGTACCTACTACCTGCAGATATCACAGTGGCGACGAGGATAATTATAATTGAAATTATAAGAACTTTACGCGTAAAACCTAGTGAACGAGTGAAGTGACTGTTCCAAAATGTCGATCGGCAAAATCTCGGAGTTCGATATACACAAAGATGACTGGAAGTTATATATTGAACGTTTACAACAATATTTCATTGCCAATGCAATAAAAAGTGAATTACAAGTGCCAACGCTTATAACTGTAATGGGATCCGAAAGCTATGAACTATTAGTTAATTTGTGTACACCGGATCAGCCATCAAAGAAAACATTTGCGCAATTAACGGACGTTATGGAAAAACACTTGCAACCGAAGCCGAGTGAGTTAGCCGAGCGGTATAAATTCCGGCAAAGACTGCAAAAAGTGGGCGAGACTATAAGTGAATATGTAGCAGTACTTAAAAAGATGGCGAAAACGTGCGATTTTAAGACATGGCTAGAAGAAAGTCTACGGGATCAACTTGTTTGTGGCATAAGTAGCGGGGTCATACGACAAAGACTTTTTGCAGAGACTGAGTTGACCTTTGCGAAGGCGTATAAGTTAGCAGTTAGCCTGGAGGCGGCAGAAAAAGATGCGGCTGCAGTCATCGAAGGTCATGAAAGGTCAACCAGTGACGCGTCAACGGTTGATTGTCAGGCAATCGCGACCACAAAATGGCGGAGCAATCACACAAAGGGCGCTCGCGCGGCGCATCGGCGTCGGCGGCGGCGGCGGCGGCGGCGCGGTCGGAGCGTGCCGGCCACAGCGGCACCCGGCGGTCATGCAGAGCCTGTGGAGGACCTCATGATGACTCTTCTTGCAAGTTCGCCCGCTATGTTTGTCGGATTTGCAACCGATCCGGTCATTTGCAGCGCGTTTGTCCCAATTTGGCAGACCACTACTTCGTGGAAAATGAAGAGGATGATGACGACGACGGTAGTGTAACAGACGGAAGTGAAGAGGTAATTTATATTGATGTTAATCAGCTTACTTTAGATCAATGTAAACCGATAATGTTAACCCTTAATGTCCAAGGAAAGAGTTTGCCTATGGAGTGTGACACTGGCAGTGGAATTTCATGTATTAGTTACGAAATGTACAAAAATCAATTCAGTAGTTTAAAAATCCGAACATGTAATTTAGTGTTACGGTATTATACTGGGGAAGTGGTACGCCCAGTGGGCTTTATTAAGACTAAAGTGGAATATAATGGAATTGTAAAAAAACTAGACCTATATGTCATTAAAAATGGCAAGGCGGCTTTATTAGGCCGGCAGTGGATTTTAGAATTAAATATATTGCCGGAATTGCAGTCAGTACATTTAGTAAGGAATGAGGAATTCAACTTAGATGTTTTCAGTTCCAGATACTGTAAAGTGTTTGAAGAGGGCCTGGGCCGCTTCACCGGTCCGCCCGTGCGCATCCACGTGCGGGAGGGCGCGCGGCCCGTGTTCATGCGCGCGCGGCCGCTCGCCTACGCGCTGCGCGAGCCGGTGGAGCGGGCGCTGGACCAGCACGTGCGGGACGGCATCCTCACGCCCGTCGACCGGTCGGACTGGGCTACCCCTATTGTGCCAGTGGTGAAGAAGGACGGTACCATCAGAATTTGTGCAGATTTTAAAGTAACAATTAATAAGGTTTTAGAAGTTGACCGTTACCCGTTGCCCCGTGTAGAAGATTTGTTAGTGCGTTTAGACGGTGGTAAACGATTTAGCAAAATAGACCTATCACAAGCTTATGCCCAGCTGGTTTTGGATGATTCAAAAAAATATACTGTAATTAACACACACAAGGGGTTATTCATGTATAATCGTTTAGTATATGGATTATCGTCAAGTCCAGGTATTTTTCAGAGGCGTTTAGAGGAACTGTTTTGCGATTTGCCCCACGTAGGAGTATTTTTAGACGACGTCATAATTACAGGTAAAACAACAGAAGAACACATACAGAACTTACATAAGGTATTTGATCGATTGGAAAAACACGGGCTTAGGCTTAAAAAAGAGAAGTGTGAGTTCTTTGTCGAGTCATTAACTTATCTCGGTCACGTAATTAGTGCAAAGGGAGTACACACATGTCCAAACAAAGTTAAGGCTATTGTAGATACGCCAGCGCCGACAAATGTTTCCGAGCTAAGGTCATTTATAGGAATGGTTATGTATTATTCCAAATTTATAAAGAATGCAAGTACACTCTTAGCTCCATTGTATGAACTGTTAAAAACCGGAACTAGGTTTGTGTGGAATGAAGCTCGTCAGCGAGCTTTTGAGCAGGTTAAAAACCAGCTTACGAGTAGTGAGGTGTTGATACACTACTCAACGGAGTTACCTCTGGTGCTGACAGTGGACGCCAGCAGTGTCGGGGTGGGTGGCGTGCTGTCGCACGTCACGCCGGAGGGGGAGCGCCCGGTCGCGTACGCGTCGCGCGCGCTCACTGCAGCCGAGCGTCACTACTCACAAATAGATCGTGAAGCGTTAGCAATCATTTTCGGTATTCGCAAGTATCATCAATACTTATACGGTCGAAAGTTTACTTTGAGAACTGATCACAAGCCTTTAACTTATATTCTGGGTGATAAGGTAGGTATACCCGTTATGGCAGCATCACGTTTACAACGTTGGGCTGTACAGTTGTCAGGCTATAACTATGAGATAGAATATGTAAATACCAAAAGGAACTGTGCAGATGCATTATCGCGGTTGCTACCTTCTTATGTTAGTAAACAAAGACCAATTAACGAAAAAACGTATTTACATTTTGTTGAAAATTTCTTACCAATTACGAACGAAAATGTAAAAAAAGCAACAGCAAAAGATACACTGCTCAGTCGTATCAAAATGTACGTAGAATCGGGATGGCCTGTGAAATGTAATGACGATGAAATTAAACAATATTTCGTGCGTAGACATGAGCTATATGTAGAGGGCGGCTGCGTCATGTGGGGATATCGCATGGTTATACCTACAAGTCTGAGACCAATGGTGTTGAAACAGTTGCACAGTAGTCATATGGGTATTGTGAAGACGAAGTGCTGGGCACGCAGTTACGTTTGGTGGCCCGGCATTGACAGTGACGTGGAGACGTTATGTCGCAGCTGTGACACCTGCGCGCAGGAGGCAGCAGCACCGGCTCGTGCTGAACCTGTACCCTGGAAATATCATATTCAAGCCTGGACACGTTTGCATTTAGATTTCTTATCCATCAAAGGTAAGACCTACTTGGTATTGGTAGATTCCACCTCGAAATGGCTGGAGGTTTTTGAAATGAAAACCACCAGCGCTATTTCTGTTATCAAGTGCGTGAGGGCCACCTTTGCGAGGTTTGGTTTACCGGCAGAAGTAGTCTCAGACCAGGGCCCACCGTTCACAAGTGCTGAGTTTGCAACATTTTTGAAAATGAATGGTATTAGGCAAGTATTTTCTCCCGTCTATCACCCAGCTTCCAATGGAGCAGCAGAAAATGCGGTCAAGCTGTGCAAACGAGCCTTAAAAAAAGCATTTAGGGACGGCGTTGATATTGACGCAGCACTGCAAACTTTTCTATTGACTTATAGGAATACAGTACATAGTACTACGGGTGAGTCACCTGCATTGTTATTGCAAAGGCGCTCGCTGCGCACACGGCTTGATTTGTTACGTAATGAGCGCACGGTTCAAGATCGGGTGCGCGACTCGCAAGATAGGCAGGTACGCTATGCGGGTGGTGTCACACGTGAGTTTGCAGAAGGTGATAGCGTTTGGGCACGGGGATATGGTTTACAGGAAAAGTGGGTTAAGGGAACGGTTGTCGATAAACAAGGATCTCGTAGGTACTTAATCGAAAATGGTAATGGTCAATTTCTAAAAAGACATGTTGATCAAATTCGCAAAACGTCCAGATTTTCTGATGTTACTTGTCCTGAAGAAAGTTCTAGTGAAAGTACAGTAGCACGTGAGGGTGCAGTTCCGCAGGTGGTTGCCGAGGGCGCGGATGTGGTGGTTGGATGGGAATGATAAGAATTAATCTAATCAACCAAGTATTCATTCTGAAATTGTATCGGATTCATCTCAGGACAAAGTAATCAGTACTCCCAGTACATCCCAGGTCTCACCACAACCGCAACCTCCTATTGACCCCCGGCCATTACGCAATCGTAAACCTGTTCTTAGATTTGGTTTCGAAATAGATTAAGTTTAAAATAGGTATACTTTGTTAATACGTTCCTAGTTATAATGTTCTAGACACTTAAGTAATAGGTAAACAAAGCGTAGTAATATGTTATTTGCCCAGTTTAATTGTAGGTACGATTCGATGTGCGAATGAAGACCTATCTCAATAGTTTCCGTAGGTATTAAATCAAACAACTGTTGTAACTTGGAACATGGTAATCATAATAACCAGTTATGTTATCTTTGTATTGATTGTTACCTATCATGTGGTTAACGTGCTAGTAGCCTACGATTATTTGTTTGAAGTGTTTCAGTAACTACAATTGTAAACTTACCTTTGTAAAATGTTAAATTAAGTTGATTAGCGGTGGAGGTGTAATGTAGGGTATTGGATTATTTCTTATAGCTTGCCAGTCTGTCAATATACGCTGAACTGACCGTACGTGTTTCCTTTCTTCTGCCTAGTACCTACTACCTGCAGATATCACAATAGAGTGTTTTGTTATAAATCATACTAAGAACACACGGACAAAAACAATATCACAATAAATCTCCCGGCACACAATAACCTATGCAAAAAAAGGAAAATCCCCAAATTCCATTACCTACACCTTTTCAGTTACCGTTTTGCACTCTCACTGGGAATGTTAGAATCTCGACCCAATAGTTCTTACTTATTTTGTTTTCAATGCGAATATACCATTGTTTTTCCTACACTTTAATCAATCATCTTTCAAGACACTGAGTAACAGAGTTGACGAACGACCCGGTGAAGAAATTATCATCATTATTTTAATCATCAACAGCCAAGAGACGATCACTTCACATAGGTACCTAATAAAAGGTATTTATTGACCTAGTTTTGCCAGCGAAGCCGCAAAAAGTTGCGTTGGACGTTTTCTGGCCAGCCAGATGGACCGATGGCTTGAAGAAATTGGCTGGTAGTGACTGGATGGCAAAAACGGGAGATCGTACCATGGCATACCCTGAGGGAGGCCTAAATCAAGCAGTGGACTGCTAGACTGATGTAATGGATGTGTGATAGTGTGTATTTGGTATGGTCAGGGACGGCGGGTGAGGTTATTCTTCTTCTTCCAGTGGGGCACTGAGTCATTCAACGACCAGATGAACCCTGGGGTCAGTCAACTCTGCAGGTGACTGTACCATGTCAAATACGGCCGTGAAACCAAATAGCGAATTTCGACGAAGGTTGGATCTAATTTGCAGCTTCATTTGCAAACGCACAAATTCTCCGCTCTGTGCTTGGCACATCATTAGTTCGTTAGTTCGGCTTGTAATTTGTATGCCGTTGCTGTTACTTCAACGATGTGCGGTGCGCTCAGTGTGCTACCTAGTTACTTATGTAGGAAACCTATATTGACGCTGGCAGTATTGCCTTGGTAAAAGCAAAACGATTTTTTTTCCGAGTTTCTGATAAGGTTGAGTTAGTTTTTGGGTGTGTATTATTATGTGGAAACTCAATAAAAGCACACGTTTGCCAACAACAACAGATTTTTATTCCATTAGCATTATCTGGATAAATATTCTCATAAAACTTTTGGTTTTGCACATGTAGACCCTTTTAAACATTACAATAATACATTCAGACATTAAAACAATCATTTTACAGTATATTTTATACAATAAAACATAATTTTATATCTTTTTCCCTCTTTGACTGCCAAAAACGAATGTCCGCCCTCTTTTTCTTCACCTCCTCCCGCCTTTTGTCTTCCGGGCGAGGCACGCAAACTACGCTTATACCGCCAACCAGTGAGTTTCAGTATATTTGTTTTGTCATTATTGTAACAGTTCGTCCATCCTGACACATTTTGCTACCACGCAAAATATTTCCAGTCACTTGATCTTTTATCCAAAGCTTTTCATAAGTGTCAAACTTATCGATCAGATTATCTTCCAAAATCTCATTGTACTGTATACTTTAATATTTCAATCTTCTGTCTGTGTTTCTGTGTTTTTTGTCGGTACTGTGTTTCTATTTAACTTCGATCAGCTTAACATCATTAATTACTGTCTAATTTTCGAAACATTCTCATCATTATCAGATATCTCATAAATTTTTCTTATGTTTTGTTGTTCATTTTCACTTAGTAGTTTCAAAATTTCAATTTATTCTTCAAAATTTTGCAGTCTTTTTCATCTGAGTCGGTGCATCATGTCTTAATTTACTTGGAATATCTCTTGGAATTCATGTACCTATTATCTCAGTGTGTTCTATTTAGAAACCGCTCTCTGAATTGTCCAATCTCCTGAGATACATCTTTGATTGGGTCTTTATTTTCTTCCTCTCATCCTGTATCATGCTCAACATTTCAACCTTCTTTGATTAAGTCTTTATTTTCTTCCCCTCATCCTGCATCATGTAGTAAAACAATAATGTCGGTACTAGTTTCTTTCTAAACAACAAATCATTACCACAATCTGTAAAGTATCAAATCATTAATATGACAATTGCATCAACAATAATAAGTGTTTCTTTTCACATGTTGCAAATATATTCCGAATCTTTAAGTACTCCTTCTCCTGCTCCTTAAATTATTTTCTAATAATCTTTACTACATTAAAGATTACCATGTTCATACATCATCTTAAACTTGTTTCAAAGTGTATTTTTATCAGTATACATACATCTATATCTTCATCAAAATAATGTACTATTTCTTTTTCGTCTGTTTAGACGACCCTTGTACCATTTTCTTTCAACATCTTACTTATCTGACGGTTATCATGTACAACTTTGTTCACCGTCTGATAAGACGGCCCTTTGCACCATTATAGTCATCGTCTAGTAGTACAGCCCTTTGCACCATTTTAGTCAACGTCTGGTAGGACAGCCTTTTGTACCATTTTCATTCATCTATGTACCATTTTAGTCATCGTCTGGCTAGACGGCCTCTTTTGTACAACTTTATCCTTTGTCCGGTAATGCAGCTCTTTGTACCATTGTAGTCATCGTCTGGCAAGACAGCCCCTTGTGCCATTATAGTCATCGTCTGGCAAGACGGCCTTCTGTGTAATTTTTTTCTTAGTCATCGTCTGGCACGACGGCCTATTATGCCATTTTAGTCATCGTCTGGCAAGACGGTCCTTTTGTGCCATATTAGTCATCGTCTGGCAAGACGGCCCATTAAGCCATTTTATTCATCGTCCGGCAAGACGGCCTTTTATTTTGTGCCATTTTAGTCATCGTCTGGCAAGACGGCCCATTATGCCATTTTAGTCATCGTCTGACAAGACGGCCCTTTCTTTTGTGTCATTTTAGTCATCGTCTGGCAAGACGGCCTTCTGTGCCAATTTAGTCATCGTCTGGCAAGACGGCCCATTTTGCCATTTTAGTCATCGTCTGGCAAGACGGCCCTTTCTTTTGTGCCATTTAAGTCATCGTCTGGCAAGACGGCCCTTTCTTTTGTGCCGTTTTAGTCATCGTCTGGCAAGTCGGCCCTTTTGTGCCATTTTAGTCATCGTCTGGCAAGACGGCCCATATGCCATTTTAGTCATCGTCTGGCAAGACGGCCCTTTCTTTTGTGCCATTTTTAGTCATCGTCTGGCAAGACGGCCCTTTCCTTCTGTGCCATTTTAGTCATCGTCTGGCAAGACGGCCTTCTGTGCTATTTTAGTCATCGTCTGGCAAGACGGCCCTTTATGCCATTTTAGTCATCGTCTGGCAAGACGGCCCTTTCTTTTGTGCCGTTTTAGTCATCGTCTGGCAAGACGGCCCATTATGCCATTTTAGTCATCGTCTGGCAAGACGGCCCTTTCTTTTGTGCCATTTTAGTCATCGTCTGGCAAAACGGCCCTTTCTTTTGTGCCGTTTTAGTCATCGTCTGGCAAGACGGCCCTTTTGTGCCATTTTAGTCATCGTCTGGCAAGACGGCCCATATGCCATTTTAGTCATCGTCTGGCAAGACGGCCCTTTCTTTTGTGCCATTTTAGTCATCGTCTGGCAAGACGGCCTTCTGTGCCATTTTAGTCATCGTCTGGCAAGACGGCCCATTATGCCATTTTAGTCATCGTCCGGCAAGACGGCCCTTTTTTTTTGGTTTATTCTGTAACTTCACTTATATTATTGCCTGTATTAATCCACAATGCTAGTTAATATTTATTTGCTTCACTCAATTCTATCGTCAAGTTTCATCCATAAACTCTTTTCCATATTCTGTAATAGATAACTTCACTTATATCATACATTGCCTTTATTATTTCACCATGTTTGTTAACATTTATTTTCTTTACTGAATTCTATTGCATACTTATTAATTATTTATACATACCTAAATATTTCGTATTTGTAAACCGTTTAAGTCAGTCATTCATTGATTCTCTTTTATTACTACTTTACTTTTCTCATAACTCTCTTGTATTCAATTTAACTTTTAACCCTGAGTTTGACCATTTTATTTCCTTCTTTTCTTTTTGACCATTGACTTTGACTTTGAATTTTGACTTTTATGCCTATAAAACTACTTATTCTAAGTACCTATTCCTCAATTTTACTTCCACTATGTTAACATTTCTAACTTTCTTTTCCTTTTAACTATTTATTACTAATAAGTCGATTAATAAATCCATTCTTCTCTTATTTCGTGTGGTACACCAGGCCAATAAATGGTGTAAATCTAAATCCGCAATATTGTTTTTTTTAATTCTTAATATCTTTGATAATAGTTTATCAATCATAGTTTCTTTATTATCAGCAAAAGCAGGGCTACAATTTTATGCTCTAGGTATGTCCTTTAGAAATTATTTCACTTGTGCTTTACATAAACTGACCTTTAACTAATCTCTTGCAGGTAAAGACCTAAGCACAGTACCAAATTCAATTTATTAACAATGATCTTTGCAATTTTATTCTATTCTGTGAATTTCTGTGATAGTAAATTTACATTCTGTTTATTATTATAAGTAAGTACTATCGTTTTCAATCCTCTTCCCTAATTTGTGCATCACTAGCTTAACGTTGCAAGAAACAAAGTGGTATCCAGGTAATAGGTACCTACATTACTATCGCAAAACCTTTAGTTAGATACATACTATTCGAACTTCGACGATTTAGTAAGTACAGTTCGTTCATACTGTTCTAAGTTAGGTACCCGCCTTTACTCTAAAAACTCTGCACCTCCTGTTTTTTTTTTTTTAATATGAGCTCTGAATGTCTATACCCTTCAAACATAAGTTGTTTTAATATATTTAAGCCTATACATGTGATAGCTGTTATTGATAGGTACCTATTATAAGTTTTCATTTCATTCTTGGTTTTCTTTCATGTAATCTAAGTACTTTCCTTAGTAGTTGACTTTGTATCTGCAAATATTCTATTTTTTTTAAAGTGAATATAATAACACCCAATTGAGTGGCTAGATCAATTAGCGTATAAAATAATAACTGAGCATACTAATTAAATTAGGTATAAAGATTATCGACCCTTTGAGTAACAAATGTCGTAAAAGCCAAATCGCAACTTTTGGGAAATCGCAAAAAACTAAAAATGGAAAACGATAATGTTGTGTATTTTTTACATTTCTAAAGCTATATTAGTACTGTTTACATATGTTTTTGGCCGCAAAAATCCCTGTCAAAGTGTATAACAATAAATATGCTAACTTCAACAGTTCAAGAGATAGGGTGGCTTTTACTACATTTTGTTTTAGAAAAATTGGTGGTTACGACATTTTTTTTATGTATGGAGACAATCAAAATTGTTGTAATTACTTTTTGTTAAACACGATGACCCACTTTTTTGTAGTAAAATACAGAAATCTGGAAAAAAAATGTAGATTTTTGTAGGTAAAATTATATTTATTTAGTAGTTACGCTAATACTTTACTCAATCTTGCATAGTTTTTTTCAAATTCAGATACATTGTCAAGCCTTTACCCCTTGCAGAGTAATAAGAGCATTAAAGAATGTAAAAATCTGAAGTTTTCAGCACTTCTGACTTACTTTTCGGCATACATATTTACTGGTGGTGGTACACTTTCCACAATCAATAGTAAACAATTGTTGGGCTATCGCATAAAATATAATAATCGCGTACCTAATGGATATGAAACTATAAAGTTCCTTAGTCACTTCACATATAAGATCGATCGAAAGGCGAAAAGATGAGCTGGTTTAAGTCAACATAGAAAGTTTATAAAGTTTATAAGTTTCGTACGATGTACGATGTGCCTATGACGTTGGTAGGTTTATTTTTCGAATGAGCTTAAAGAGTTGAAGTTGTGTCATCAAAATAAATAATATTATACTATAAAAGGTTACATTACATCTAATTAAGTACATATCTCTTAAGAGTGTGTTCTACTCACAAAACTGAACAACTATTGTCAGAAATTTTTCTTCGAAATATAAATGTAATCCTATATTAAAAATAATTACAATCACATGTGAGAAATTCAATTGTTCTTTGATAACTGACAAGGGGTTAGGGAGTCAGATATAGATTTTTTAAACGGTATTCAATTTTGCAAAGCATCAGAATGAGAGCTAGATAATAAAGTATGCTGTATGCAATCGTGTGCATCTCGTCAGCAAGCCTAGTTAGCATACCAGCCTTTGATATACTAGCATTTAGTGAAAAATTTGTGCCATCTACCAGTAAAATGTCAAGAGTAGTGCAAAAACATGAAAGATTTGTGTTCGCGCTTTATTTTATATATGGCAAAAAAGCAACATCAGAGCTGTTTTAGCCTTGACATCTACAGAAGGATAGCAGGACCTGTAGTGTCTTGTGACTCTCTGTATTTTTTTACTTTGTATGTTTTAGTGTACAATTAATAAATAATCTCTTGTCTGGATAATTGAGATTAAATAATAGTCCACTAACTTGATAAAACTAAAAGAGATACTTATTGACATATGTGAAGAAAAACATCCTTATTTTGAAATGTCCCTGAAATATTCACGGCGACAACGATCATATTTTTACAGCCGTTCACGCTCTGCCTACCCCATAAGAGATAAAGGCGTGATAAATGCAATGTATGTTTGTACAGAAAAAGAAAGAGCTACTACGTGCAATATTTCATGTATTACGTTGGGACAGATACAGTTAGATAATATTTTCATTAAGTGTGTCATACGAAAATTACCAAACAGTATCAAAATTAAAGAAAAAGGATAATAAATTGAACGATAATAATTTGAATCAGATGAAAATCTACTGGGCTCTAATAATTTCGAATTAAAAGAACTCCGAATATTGAACAAAAGAGAAAACAAAATCAGTCGATGATTGACAATACGAAAAATTATTGAAAAAGACGTGAATAATTGAAGAAAGTGAATATTATGTTGTACCAAATTATTAAAAATATTACCAAATTAGTAAAAATATTGAATAAGACTGTCAATCCACCAAAATAAGCTTAAAAGCTAAAATAAAGAAGTAAACACTTCAAAAATAAACTTTTATCATTATCTAACAACCAACTTTAAAAACTAGAATTTAATTATGTTACTTAGTAATATCGTTCTTAATAAATTAATATTTTGATTAAATAAATACTTTTTTATACTACAATAATTCACCTATTTTATCCGCAACTTGGTCTTTTACTACATGAAAAAAGAATATTATTTCATTCAATATGTATTTTACATCAATAAACGTCAAGCTCTATTGTCCCAAAAACAGTAAATTCTGTCGTAAACACCAGTGAGGTAACAAAAATTATGTAGCAAAAGCCAATTGTTGGAGTAATCTATTTAAGACTTCTTGTTCATTACCACAAATTTACCTGAAATGGCTGCAAGCTTCGCATCATGCTTAATGTTGTAAAAGAAAAAGTATCAAATAATTTGTCTTTTACGACAAATTGAACGTTTTCACTTTCTTGGTCTTTTTGAGAAAATATGTCGTATAAGCCACCTTTTTACATACATGTTATTTACGACACTTTTTTAGTGTCCAAGGCGTCCAAACAAGGTACTTACGACATTTTTTTTTTTAAATTACAGTTTTTTTTGTCTAAAAATCTGTGTAGTAAAAGCCATTTTTTTCAAGATATCGAAATTTTAAATATACAGATCGATAGAGCTCGTCAAACTACATAAGATGGCATTAAAAGCTCATTTTCGCCAAAATGGCTTTTACGACATTTGTTACTCAAAGGGTCGTTATGATAATTCCTTTCTCTTGTTAACATGTATCGCTCTCTTACTAAGCATTGCATTTTAATGCTCATGTTTGAATACAACTATGACACATTTCTTTCAAGTAAGTAGGTACTTATTGATTGGCTTATCGATAATGACGTTCCGTTACAGAGTCTATCTACCTATACTATTCATAATTAATTCTTTCAGAACAAATTCATGAATTGTTTTTCTTTGCTGAATGATTTAACTATTGCAATTTTAGGTGACAGGCTGACAACCTGTCACTATGATGATAAACAGTCTTCTGAATGTTTTTCAACTTCTATCAGACGTAGTGCAAATGGCTATTTTTCATCCGTTTGCGCTCTGCCTACCCCGCAAGAGTAGTTTTACATTTACTCACTCAAAGAAATGAAAAGTTAAACAACTAGTATCCATAGGTATAGGTACTTCTTTTTCAAATCTGTTCCTTTTAGTTTTCCATGTGTCCTATAAAAACATATATTAGGTATATTACACTTTCATGAAATTTTGAGACATTGTCTTTCATGAAATTCATCAGCACAACCGGCAAGACGCGTTGGATCCAGCACTTCTGAAACTGATAAGGTTGAGTTAGTTTTTGGGTGTGTATTATTATGTGGAAACTCAATAAAAGCACACGTTTGCCAACAACAACAGATTTTTATTCCATTAGCATTATCTGGATAAATATTCTCATAAAACTTTTGGTTTTGCACATGTAGACCCTTTTAAACATTACAATAATACATTCAGACATTAAAACAATCATTTTACAGTATATTTTATACAATAAAACATAATTTTATATCTTTTTCCCTCTTTGACTGCCAAAAACGAATGTCCGCCCTCTTTTTCTTCACCTCCTCCCGCCTTTTGTCTTCCGGGCGAGGCACGCAAACTACGCTTATACCGCCAACCAGTGAGTTTCAGTATATTTGTTTTGTCATTATTGTAACATTTCTTTCTTCTGGGGGAAGCCCATTTCTAGCAGTCGATTTTTGTGACTGATAAGGCTGTTAAGGTTATCATAAGTAAGTATTATAAGTAGGTGTGAATCGCTGTTTCAAAAATTCGAAATTATCTAGGTACATATTTTACCGTCCGTCCGACACTAACATAATATTATTTATACCTTATTGTAATTTATTTATTCGGGTTGTAAAGCTGTAAAATAAATGATTTCTAATTTCACTTACAACGATTTTTGAAAGTCACTAGATGAGTAGGTATCTATTTACAAAACAAGATAAGATAAGAGATTCTTTCTTTGTACACAAAGAAACAATTTTACAAATTTTCAGAAACAACGTGCACTTAGAGGGCATTATTCCTAAAAGGAAATCTCTTCCAGGCAACCTACGTAAAGGAAATTGTTCATGCAATGTATTTTACACAGTAATACCAAATAGTAATATATTTATGAAAAAGGTTATTAAGAGCAAAGTTGTACAGAAAAGTTGTAACGTATATCTATTGCGTTCAATGTTTTTAACACCCTAAATTAATTTGTATGGCGATTCACAACAAGTACCTATTCAATGTAAATCCTTAATAATGGCCAAGTGAGTCTCAAAAATTGAGCCACTGCCCTGAAAATTAATTAACCTGATAGCCTCTAGAAACGAAATCAAAAGTTCATTTAATTTGATTAAATTTAATCGAATTACCCGGAATCTGATTGGGGTAATGGACCTTTGGAAATTATTTTTAACTCATAGTATAATAAATAACCCTTCATCTAAAGCAGTCGGGTAAATATTTTCTACGTTCAGTTTCTTCTTTTCATTTGTCATATTATTTGGATAACTCTTTTTTAACCGACGAAAAACCAAGGAGTAGGAGGTTCTCAATTCGACGCGAACTTTTATATTTTTTATTATTATTTCGGTACATACCTACCATAGATACCTATAGGTTTGCTAAGACTATATGGTACAATCTTTCTTTTTTAAAATAAATTAATAAATACTTATTATACCTTGAATACTTACCTATACCTACAGGCGAGACACATGTACCTAACATCGGTTTTTCGGGTTTAGTAGGTACGTTATTTTGCGCTGCGTAACGCATGCTTTAGAACAATATTAATATTGACCTTTAATTTGAATTAAAATAAGGTGGAATATCGCATTTCTAACGAGCAAAAATACCACAGAAACAGTCATATACCTATATCGTTTCTCGTCATATTCTACTTTTCAATTCCATTTATGTGATTCCATCAGAGAATCACAACTGCAGAAAAACCACATAACAGCAAAATATTGAAAGTAGTGAGAGACAAATACATTATAGGGTGATATTTTACTAGTGACCGATAGCGAAAACTCAGAATCGGCTGGTGATAAGGAACGACTATCCCCAAGGAACATAGGTCGAAATCCGAAAAAAAAAATTGACCTCCCATACAAACTTGTCGATCAGCTGATTTCAGTTTTCGTATTTCGACCTATGTTCCTTGGGGAAAGTTGTTCCTTATGACCAGCCAGTTCTGAGTTTTCGCTATCGGTCACTAGTAAAATTTCACCCTATATAGGATGCTATTCAGGTGAATGGTGAAGCCATTCAATTTGATAGATGTCTGGACAAACGGACCTGCAGACCTCTGTTCATTAGTGATGTAGAGACGTACGTAGCTCGTTTTTAACGGACCTATTGGAAAAATACAGGCCAGTGCTATAAAACCTGTTGTATGTGCTGGTGATCTTTTGTAAGCCGCCACCGGCATAGTAGGTATGTAGGTACTTCTATCTATACTTGTTAAGTAATTTTGGTTTTATAAAATCGAATGCTGGTTCGTAATGAACTGCTTCATAAAAATGCAGTCTAGGTATATAAAAAAACTTTCTTATCACCACCAGCTACATAAAGTAACTTGATTTCAAGTATTTGGAAAAATGCGAAACGAATATGCCGCTTTTTTAGTTCCTGTGCCAAAAGTAAGCCAATAAAAAAAACAAATGTCACCTGGGCGTGTGAGACTTGAAATTATGAGAACTTATTTCAAATCATTTTTAGAATCTAAATTTACCGAAAAAATATTTTTATATTTAAAATTATTCAGTGTTAATGAGCCTTCATTTTAACATTTGGTTGAAAAGTTACTTAGGTACAAAAGTCGTTTAGTTGATAGGTTTGCAATCACCATAGTTCAGTGCAGATGTTTGAATTATTTTTCATAGTTTTGTTTTGTAGAATGTAGATAAAATTGTGTATGCAACTAACTGCATATAATTAGGCTTTAGAATGCTCATGTCAAACTATTATCACACGAGGCTCAACTCGCGTCCTAAAGCCTTCCGTTATAAGACAGTTGCATAAACTACTATTGTAATACGCCTTACCGTGTCACATCACTACAATTAGCCACGTAGACAGGCATACATAGGTAATCATCGGTATACCGATCGTGGCACCAGCAACACAAAGGATATGTTTGAACTAGAATGTAGGCTATTCACTGCACTACTCTGTTGATCAAGGGTTGAGTCAAGTTTCCAATACATTAGAACTACCTATAGAAGCCTATCAGTCTGAATAACTATCTAAATCAGGTGCTTCTATAGGTACTGATGTTAAACAGTTGCTACACTGTAAACACTTTTGACACCTTTCTTTGAGATACTTGAGGGGACTTAGGTTTAGGTACCTAATGACCAAGGTATTATACTTACCATATATACCTATGAAAATAAGTGAACGATTACCATTAAACAGGGTGTCTCTTTTTAAGTGTCCCAAAGAAAATAACTAAGTTGGGGACATGCCTACTTGGCTACCAATCTCGTAAAAAATTTACAAAATACCGTAGCAGTTAGCATTATTTATTAGGGTAGAATATAAAAAATAACACATTGGTAACCTAGGTAGGATATATAAAATCTAGAGTTTGGATCACTTAGAGGAATACCGGGACACTCTGTATAAAAACGCGGCTTATAGAGCAATGAAAATAATTCAGTGCGCTAAATTACCCTGAAAAACTTAATTTAAATACTAACGTAAAAGAATATTAAAGCGAGCGCTCTGGTGAGAGGATAAATAAAACTTGGCTTTTGTATAACAGAGAGATAATGCAGAAAACGTCTGGTTTTAAAACGGATTTTAGTTCGGTACACGGGCAGCATGTACACACAATGGAAACAAAACTAGCTTATTTATATTAAAAACGATCACCGATTGCGGTAATGTCAAAGTAATATTTTTGTGTTTAAAATCCAACATTTTGAAATGAAATTTGAATATAGCCTGTGTCACTCGCGGTGCCGAGACTGGCCGAGACGAATCTACCGACACCTACCTACAATGGTATAAGTATGTCAAAATCCTCAAATCGATTTGGGCTGTAGCCCGAAAAACATATTTTCTTGTCCACAAGTTTACCATACCAAAACATAACCACAACCCTCCTTCTGAAGCATTCGGGTGCACTACTGCAGAATTGATATGCAGAGGAGGTTTTATTTTAGCTTACGAGGTGTAGCGCCAGCTAACGATACCCTTATTCCATTTATAACCGCCAGTGTCGTAAAAGGCGACTAATTGATGAATCCAGAATATGTGCAGCAGCGTTATCTCTGAATACAACACCTTGCACTGCACTCGCTAATCCGCCTGCCATGTGGACAATGTGGCGATTTGGACATTTTCGTCCTGTAGCGTGTATTTGAGCGTCCTGTAGCGGTATGTAATTTTAGGCAACGGTAGTCACTTTAGATGACATAATGACAGCTGTATGCACTATGAATCTGAGCCATATCTGAGCCTTTAATTTAGTAGATATTACATCTGTCATTATTACCTCCCCTCCCCCCAATATTGGTTGAAAGAGATCTAGAACAAATTCTGTAGGATTCGCGTCCAGAGGTTGATTTGGCCAAGATCTGAGCCTTCCAAAGAGTCTATCTATCTGTGATAGCGGGTAACCGGGTACGGAATAATAATTCGTATTGCCTATTGGCAAGGTTCATTCGGTAATCAAATCAGCACCAATCAGCTGATCAGCTTGCATTGTGTTGTGGACAAATAACATCATTGCGCTCATGCTGAATTCTGAATGTGATGACACTGAAGACGAGACTCGTGTCATAAACTTTGTTGATGACATGACTGATGATTTGACATTTTCGGTAAAACAGAAGAAGGAAGAAAGCATGACCTTGAGCATGACACCTTGGCGAGCGGGGTTGTCAGTAGGTACCATGAGTATTATGTTCCTTGGTAGGTACGTTGATTGTAGCCGGGGACGGAGGGACAGGTAACTCTGTATAAGACTATACATAGCAAATACAATTAACAAAATATTGTTATTCACATTTTGGCTAGACCGGTCCGGGCTGGTTGGCTGTCTGTCGAATACCGCAAAATCGTGCAGCAAATCTGGATACCACCATTATAGCACTAAAATTTGTTCATAATCTCTACCTGCTAAGTTTCGTACTGACAGCAAATAATATTTGTATTTGAACTTTACAGAATGGTCAAACTCGTCATAACTCTTTTTCGAGTAGGCATGGCGAGTAGGCCCAAACCTATTCCAAACGTTACGTTTTAGAAAAAGATTTTTAGGTAAGTACTTAGGTATCTACACCACCCTGTAGTGAAGACAGGATTCGATTCGGCATACATTGCTCGGGCGGGGAGAAAGAAGACTGCTAAATGACAAACATAATTATAGAACGAACCCGCCTGCTATAATTTAAAAGTACCATCCACTTAATAAATTCTTCATACATTTAAAAGTAATATTTTGTGTTTAAATCCGCCAGTTCGAATTTATGTTTTTATATGATGAATTTATGATGTTACTCGCGCTCCTAGGACAAATCTAACGACACCTCATATGTCAAAATAGTGCAAGGTTGGGGCTGTAGCTATGTCTACCTCTCGCCTGTGGAATTAGCGCCTATAAATAATGACTCGGGGCCCTGGTTATCTTGCTTGAGTTTATTGATGCCCTACAATTAACCAGTAATGTATGCCAAATTGCGCCTTATCGGCGAGCTAGTGTAATAGCGACTCTACGGAAGAGGAAGAGGTCCAACAATAACAAACAAAATACCTAAACAATATCCAATTCGGGAACAGTTTATAAATTTCCGGGCGTCTGTTTGCGCACCTTCGGCAATTCCCGGGGCCTTTGTTTAAACACTAACTCGGTGTTCCTCAAACTGTAGCAGGTCTGATTAGGTACAGTCGGTGTAGGAAACTGATAGGTATGGATAAAATAAAAAAAATAAGGATGCTATGTTTTTTTTAGGTATCGCTATTTTAGTAGGTACCGCAAGTAAGTTGTGATTTCGGTTTCCATCAATAATGTGACTTTTGTTTTGGCACCTTTAGATAAAGTAACCTAGATTGTATATGTCGTTTATGTAGCAGCGAGACATTTATTGAAAACCAATTTATTATTTGGGATTCGTAATTTTGTTATTCTATGTAAGCATTTCCGTCTAAAATAGGTACCTATTTCTTTTAAAGTTTATGCCACCGACGCCACCGTATAAATGACAACCTGTGACAACCTAAGGTGACAACCAAATGTGGTTATGATGACAAAAAAAGAAAGCATCAGTGGAGAGAGACCTAGTAGAATTGCTTTTTGACCCTTAGGGTACGGAACCCTAAAAATTTTCTTAAGCTAAAGTAAAAAATATTTTCTGCAGCTTTGCCCCATCAGGTCCTAAATTTAAATTAATTACCCAATTACAACAGTCAGGGGCACTAGTTCAAATGACTAATGCTTGTGGCCAATCTGTCGAGGTTGTTTGACAAGGGTCAAATCGCGTGGTCGGGACCTTCCCTTATCTTGGGGTCAAGATTTCCAATGTTTCTTCTGCGGATACAATTTGTCATCATTTGGTTATTTGAAGACTCGTATTCGAATATAATACGTATAACAGTCACTTAATAATTAAAAAATATTTATCCTTACAATTTTGGTTAAGAAAAAATGCAAAACTAACTAGCCTTACCATAATAACTCAGAATGAGAGTCATTTAACTAAGAGTTTAAGTCCTTCGCCATGTTAATTTTCACAAACAGAGATTTTTGCGACACGATATTCCTATACACGTGTCACCGACCCACGCAAATATATAGTATTTTGAAATTATTTCTGTAGGTAAAGTAAAATTCATAATTGCCTATACAAATGAACATACGTAGGTAAAAATAAAAAATAAATCGCTATGAATTAAGAACCTCCTCCGTTTTTCGTACTGATCAGTTCTACAATAGAATAGGTGGGACTAGCTTTTCCCACTAGTTCTACTAGGACTAGTTCTACGATGGGAACCTACACACTTCAAATTCAATCAACGAAAAAAATACCTCAACAAGCAAGTCGCGTATACCTAAGTATTATACTTTGTACTAGGTAGGTTCCTATTTCTTATAACTAACTTGCGGTGTGATGCCGGCTTAGAATAGCATCACCCCAATTTTACACATGGGTGTCGTAAAAAGTGACTAAGGGATTATCAAACAGGCAATGGGCAGCAGCGTTCCCTGTAAATTTTACATGTGGTGACTATGGCAATACCCCCCTATTGGGGGAGGCCCATGTCCAGCAGTGGACTAATGTGGCTGTTATGGTTATGGTAGTAGATCTTTTGCTAGCGGAGTAAAAATTTGATCCGGGAAATTAATACGTTTAACATAAATAGGTATATAGGTAAATTGGATTCACAAATCCAATATGAAAATTAATTGAAATGGCACTTCACACGCGTGGAAAGTTCCGAATTTCCATTAAACTTTATGGTAATTGATAATAATTGTTGAATTTAAACTAAATTCATGCAGTTTTACTTTATTAGCAACTAGCTGCCCGTCAGCGGTTTCACCCGCTGCAACCTATTATTCCGCGGGAAGAAAGCATTATTCGCCAAGAGATGTCGCTGTTAGTTTTCACCGAAAACGTTTAAAAGGCGAATCGGCTCAGTCACGCCACCTATTTCAAAAATATTGGAAAATGCGTGATCCCGTGGGAATGAGACATTTTTCCGTGGTAAAAAGTATCCTATATGTTATTCCAGATGCCCTTTTATATTTCTGCAAAGTTTTATGTCAATCTAATCAGCCGTTTTTGCGTGATGTCGTAACAAACACACACACAAACATCCGCCTTTATAATATTAGTAGGATACCCTGATGGTTTTACGTTGATTTTGGCCCATGAATGAAACTGAACGACTTTCACTCGGAAAAAATATATAAAATAGCTGTATTCAAAAATTAAAACCCGACTGCGGTTTTTACAAAGTTTTTTGCGACAAAACTCGCTATCTTAAATTTATGAATTTTTAATATACCTAGCCAGTGTCACTCGCGCTGCTGAGATGAAACTAAAGACGCCGAATGCGTTGAGATTCAACCAGCCGTTTGGGCTGTAGCCGCAGTAGGGCCCTTGATTTTTAATACATCTTATTTTTTCCTGCATTTTTTTATTGGAAGGCGTATACCGGGAGTAATGGAAAGGGTATAACAAGCCGAAAGGACGTCAAGGTACTCATGAAACTGAACAACTTTCCCCATGGAACATGGGCCGAAATATGAAAAAAAAATTTGGACCTCCCATAGTAAATCAATTAGCTGATCGGCGATTTTGTATTGGAGGTCCAAAGAATCATGCTCACTCTAGTATGGATGTTCGTCTATTGCTTGCCTCACTACTTGCAGGCTTCGCATCAAAGCCAAAGATAAATAATTATAAAGTCTAATTATTGCTTAACATTTTGTAACTGAAAATAATTTAATTATGACAGGGGTTCTGAAGTTATTGAATGTTAAAGTTGGGTATCGGAAGAGACAAAAGTTCTGAAGTTTGGCTGTATATCGAGTATTTCGATCTTAAATCGTCATCGTTAGCTATACCGATGTAAACAGTGCAAAAAAAAAATTCACAAAACAGTAAAATCTTTGGGAAAAATACCTAACGATAAAAAGACTTTGAACAGTTAAGTTAGTTTCCCTGTTTTGTACAACAATTGCCGTAGCTATTCTTCATTAGAATGAGGCATATTACATATTGCTTTAATTTTCGTTTTGAGGCAAGACAATTTCTTAGACCAGAAATGGGCAATCTCCTTTTTTTTCATATTTCGACCCATGTTCCATGGGGAAAGTTGTTCAGTTTCATGAGTACCTTGACGTCCTTTCGGCTTGTTATACCCTTTCTGTTACTCCCTGTATTTCGCTTCTCTCTGACTTGCAAAACAAAGAAATGCACTCCTTGCCGGTTACTTTGATGAATGCCAGCAAGGTTGCTCATTTTCCGACAGTAACAAAGGCAGGGTTCACACGTAACGACCGTTGCTGCGCATTTCTAGCGCAACGCTATCGCATGCGTCTGTCAGATGCAACAACATCTGTCAGGTACATACTCTCTCTCTCTCTTCGTGTGGGACACCGAGCCGATCAACGGCCCGATGAACCCTGGTGTCAGAGTTTTTCAACCGCCTATTGCAAGTAGCAGGCCTCAGACATGGTTGTGTAACGACTGCCATCATAGACAACAACCGGGACCGACGGCTTAACGTGCCCATCCGAAGCACGGAACCATCTTACTTTTCGGACAATCAGGAGGTTCAGCCTGCATTGTCCTAACCAGACTGGGAACAAATTCACAAAGTTGATAAATATCAACTTTGTGAGTATTGTGAGTGACCCTACCGGGAATTGAACCCGGAACCTTCTGCGTGGCAGGCAGTCATACTAACCATTACGCCACACCGGTTGTCGACAAATACTAAAAACCGACATTAAAATAACGCAACGTAGAAACTCGTGTACCTAAGCGCAGCGCAGCGCAGAAACATGCGTCGCATTATTTAGTATAGGAAATTCGAAATTTATTAAACAAGTAGATGTGTTAAAAACAAAAAACCCGGCTGCGGTAATTTTGAAATAGTATTTTGCTGTAAAAATTCGCCATCTTGAATGTATAATTTTTAAATAAAGCCAGTGTCGCTCGCGCTGCTGAGACGAATCTAACGACACCTCATATGTCAAAATCCAACTATCCGTTTGGGCTGTAGCCCGTGAAAAATAATTTTCTTGTCCACATACATACATACAATCATACATACATACAATCATACATACATACATACATACATACATACATACATACATACATATGGGACGTTCTCTGATTTCGTGCGAATTGCATATTTGGGTCATTTAAAAAATAACTATGCTGTTTTCAAGATATCTGCTGAGCCCAAACGAGCTCTATTATCGTAAGCTACATGGGCCTGTGTATAATGAGCATTAATACCTAACAGAATAATTTATAAAAAATAATAAGTGGTCAAAATGTCATTCCGTCCTGGGTGAAAAACTCAAATGTTGAAGATTAAGGTCCAATATACTTAAGAATCGAGATTGTGGCAGGCTACTTATATTTTTATAAAATCAAACACATCATAACGAAGCTTTGACTAAATTTTCGTACATACGAAACGAGTATATCATCCCTAAAAAAAATATTTTCGTTTCGTCCCCGGTAATTGGTCATTACCGTCAACATAAATTGCAATAGCAAAACATCAAGCATGTGTGAACGCCAGTTGTCGTCCTTCCTTCAATGTGAAAACGCGGCACTTGGTCTGTCTATAGATGCGACGACAAGCCAAGGCACGTTCAGTTTGACCAACTTTCATGAAGAAATGTGTGCGATATTTGGTTTGGTATCGGCGATCGCACTTTACCGTCTTTGAGATTTTAAGGAAAGTTACTTGTTTATGATTTAACCGCCACCTTTGAAGCATGGCACATAGGGACCTTTAATAGTACTGCGCATTTCATTCCCATAGAATGTATGTGTACACAATTAGAGACAAGAATGTGTCAAATGTCATTACCATCTTAGTCATTACCATCGATTACCGTCCGCTTTTTACCAGATGGTAATGACCACGGAAAGACGGTAATGAGTAAAAACAACATCACATATCTCGTCAGCCCATAGCAGTTCACTGCTGGGCATTGGGCTCTGCAAAGGTACGCCACAAAGTAGGATCTCCCGTTTCCACTATCCAGTTGCAACCAGCCGCTCTCTTTAAGTAATCGGAGAGCACTTAACGCTAAGCTTGCCGAGGCGTGGCCTTCACTCGAAAACCTGCTTACTTCACTTCACCGTCTAATGGTTCTACGATAGATGTGACCAGCCAACTGCCTCTTCAGCTTGCTGTACTTCGAGACTATGTCCGTCACTTTGTTTTTTTGGCAGATAATGACGTTTCAGACCTAATCAATTAGCGGGATCCCCAGCATAGACCATTCCAAAGCTCTTTGAGGGACATGCAGCCAGTGTTGAGCTTGGGATGAACTTGAACAAGACCAAAATCATGTTCAATCAGAGCGTTATCCCCTAAGCCAAACTCCATCGAAAGTGAAGACCTTTAAGTTGTCTATAGAAGTAGGTATGTGTACCATGGGCAAACATTGCATCTGAAATCACCAAAAAAGTGCAGCTGGGTAGTTTGCATTTAGAAAATTGCGTCATATTCTGGAGTCATCTTTGCCACAATGCCTCAAGATCAAGACCAAGGCATTCGAACGATGCGTCTTACCAGTCATGACTCACGAGGCCGAGACGTGGAAACTGAAAGTAAAACTGGCCCACCGGCTACACGCCACTTTGAGAGCTATGGTATCGCTGATTGATAAGGTTCGGAACGAGATTATTCACATAGTCGGGAAGTGTTACAAGCTGAAGAGGCATGGTAATGGTAATAGAAATACGGGCTGTTTTCCCTAACTCGACGTCTACATGCGCCTATTTTGAGTTTGGCGTGGGAGCTTACTACTCTAACCATCCTAGTTCCCCGAGGAATCTCAGCAACCCTACCAACTCACTGAGGGCCTGCGTGATTGACCTTGAATTACCGAGGTACTTGCCCGGTATGTAGCCACCTCTTTGCAGTGTAGCACCACATGGACAGATGTTTCTTCTTTTTCCATGCATTCTCTGCACAGAGGACTGTCAGTAACACCTATGAACTGAAAAGTGCTTGTTAAAGTGACCGTGATGGTTTATGATGCTGGTTATTATGCGAAGTTGGGGTTGGGTTGCTTCTGTCGTCGGAGTAACTTCTTGAATAGGCGACTGGACAGTGTTGGCATGGCATCCCTAGCGCTTGTAATCTTCAAACCTGGAGTATGTGTTGTGTTCGTTTTTCGAACTTTATCTCAGTAAGGAACGGAATTTACTTGCTGGAATGGGTATTATCGGTGCCGGCCCGAAGGCAGCAGTATTCTATCCCATTCTGGCTAGTTCATCAGCTGTATCGTTGCTTCTAGACCCGCTATGCCACTTAATCCATTGCAGGGTTAAGTGGTTGTATTTACATACCTCCAGTAGACGTTGGTGGGATATTTCGCAGATAAGCCCTGATATAAATTGTGTGACTGTTCAGCGCTTGCAGTACTGACATGCTGCCTGAGAGTTTACCAACGGACGGAGAGGGTCATTGCTCCCCTGGCAGCAATGGCTTTTAAAGCTAGTAAGATGGCCAAACACTGCTTGAAAAACTGAGTTTTGGTATCCCAGTGGAGTTGATAGTCTGATGTTTAAGTCCTCCAAAACCCTGTTCCAAATTTCGTCTTAGACCTGTCCGTGAAGATCCTGAGTTATTTGGGGCTGAAGAGGCAGTGGGCTGGTCACATCTATCGTAGAACCATGGGACGGTAGAGTACGCAGGTTTTTGAGTGGAAAATTAGCGTTGAGCGCCCTTCTGGCCAAAGGGACCGATGACTTAAAGGTAGCAGCTGGTAGCGACTGGATGGCGAGAATAGGAGATCTTGCCTTGTGGCTTACCTTGTGGGAGGCATACGTCCAGGAGTGGACTGGCATAGGCTGAAGTGATGTGAATTATTGTAATTACTCCATACGCTCTGCATTATGATCATTACCATCCGACACCGATCATTACCATCTTAAATAATTATAAAAAGTGCTTATAACTCCTAATTCTATCGGTGCAATTTCATTAAAATTGGTCAAGTTACATAACTTTGTGCATATTTTGATATCTATACCTTATTTTTACATTCTGAAAAATTCTCCAATTTTAGCCCGATTTGCACGAAATCAGAGAACGTCCCATATACTCGAAAAACATAACCCTCCTTCTGAGGCAGTCCGGTAAATAGAGCAGACACAGATATTATGTGTGGGCCTCAAGATGAATGCCAGTCGCCGGAGTTGTTCATTTTCCGACAACAGGTACAAAGACAGACAAAAGGTGGGTCGCAATATGCATGTACAAAGTATTCTTCAAGATGACAATCTGAAAATGAAACTGTTGGCTGTTCGTAAGAGGAAAAAGCCTGCATTGTACGACGTGACGCAATCATGAACTACTTCTTTTGGAATTTTTCAACTTCACATCTCCCCATATCGCTCCCTGTGGTTGTTGTAAGAAGCGAGTGTATAAAAAGATTTCAGAGTTGTTGTGTATTGCAATTTAAGGCGACAGGCCGACCACCTGTCCCTATGGAGGTATACCTAAAGTCTTCTGAATGACTCTCAAACTTTTGCCATAAATGGTGTAAATGGCAGTTTTTTACAGCCGTTCACGCTCTGCCTTCCCCGTAAGGGATATAGGCGTGCTATATGTATGTATCTTGGTTGTCAACTTGTAGGGAATTAGGTACATGCTGATTAGGGTTTTCTACCCGGGTACCCGGGTATTTCAGACTTTTGGTACCCGGGTACAAACGACGTGCGTACCCGGGTACTCGAGAAAGAGATATATAGACTGATTTAATACAAACAAAAGAGTAAAAAGATTAAAGGATTGGGTTATATTTTCAAAAATATTACTTCTTTGTTTCTTCTTTATTATTACCCGACTGCCTCAGAAGGAGGGTTGTTAAATAAATTTACTTCATGTCTAGTTTTCTATACGAATTGACTTTATATATCTAATTTTCTATAGTATAATATTAGGGAAAAATATTTGTATTATTTTCTGTGAGTATTTTTATAGATTTGTAACGAATTTCCTCGAAACTTCCGCGTATGATTTCAAGTTTCTTTCGCCTTTAGAAAGTTAGGTTAATTATCCTGGAGTTGTATAGGGTAAATACTTTTGAACACGCCAAAATATCTTACTCTCATGTAAAAACTATTAGAAGCGAATAAAACGAAATTAATGCAAAGTTGGAACAATTGAAGTATTTATTTTTGCCTATTTTGTTTGTCTTATGTTACTAAAATTTTTATCACTTTCTGTATGTACTTGAATGTTAGGTATTATAATTGACATTAAATGGGGTAAACTTTTAAATCTTTGTTTCTCAATTTCCAACCAATTTTTACTTCAAAAGGTAATACCCGGGTACCCGGGTATACCCGGGTATTTAAAAAAATCGTACCCGATACCCGGGTATCAAAATTGGTCGGGTATTCGAAAACCCTAATGCTGATAATCATGAATGGATCATCACAAGAAAGTGAGTAGTTAATAAGAAAGGAAGTAGTAAAAGATAGGGGCCCACCTGGTATGTTTATTATTTAACTCCTATGATTTCTGAATCATCATTCATCATTCCATTTTTTTAAGTATTTCTGAAGACTTCAAATAACCTAAAATTGTTTTACTATATTGTAGCACCCTCTACCGTTTCATGCCAACAAAATAAACAACATAATTCTTCGTTTTCCAAGATTAAGGATGATTTAATGAAATACGTATAATGAATGGAGAAAGTAAGGTGCTCCCTTTGACCACCCTGGCAACCCCGGGGTCTCCAGATTAATTATTATTTGATAAAAAAGATGTTTTCGCTCTTTGTGCGCAAGATTTTAAAAGGGCGTTAAAGCTTTTCACCTTCCTGATGAAATTTATGAGGCACGTAATTTCATTTCGTTATTATGATTTTATTTTTTCACAAAAAGGGATTTTAATGTAAAATTACACAGTATCATAACATTGCTTAGTTAACCTTATTACGTAGAGCACGTTAATTTACCGTTCCGTGTAAATGCATACTTAATAGGACATACCCTGGAATGGCGGCGGTGATATCATCTACAATAGCATTCCCAAAGGGGGTTGACGTCAGGCAGGCGGCGGCCGGTCATAAAACTTAGCCAAATCCTTTTGCTACTTACATGATTTTGTGTTCTAACAAATCATGTTACGCCGACCCCAATTGATTTGCGATAAGAGCAGATGATGATGATGAACTACCCTGAAATGAACAGAATCAAATTCTGAAGTCTGGCCTTTCGCACACGCAACGTCGGTTTCGACGTTATTTTAGCGCTGCGATGCGCAGCGTTAGAAAAATGCGAATTTCCACCTTAATCCCATATAAATACGACGACGCAGGCCCAACGCTGCGTTGCGGACCCTAATGTCAAACGGTATTGACAGACGCATCCGTCGACGCTAAAAATGCGCAGCGTTGTGCGTTGCGCTAAAATAACGCAGGGTATGGCACACGTAACGCAGCAACGGACGTTAGATTTTTGACGGTTTATTAACCCTTAGCTGAGCCTGATACTTGTAATAATTAGGACATTTTCTGTGTATATTCAGTGGGTAGATTTAGTCGGCGACGGAATTTCCGCTGAAGTGTGTCATCTCTAATGCAAATAACATTGCTGGCGTAATGGCGCCGAATTTCATCGCATAGGTCCGGTCGTAGAGTATTTAATTATATTTAAATTGTATAGTATTTTTTTTTATTTTTATTTATAATAGTTATGTTGGGTAATTAGTAGTACGAGTGAAAGATTATTTCTTTTTTGAAGACAGGTTTTAATCACTAATTTTCAACAGCACCCCCAAGGGTTAATAATCGAAACCGACACTATAATAGAGTACAATGCAATATAATCTGCAACAATGTATTACAATTCCATACAATATGAAACAGTGAGGCGCAATATCAATCTCAATATCATTCATAAGTAAAAAATATACGTCTCATTCATTGTACAATGGTATTACAACAGAAGTTATCACCATCAGAAGTCTGTGATAAATTTGAAATTAAACTTGGCGTTCAACAAATCTCAGCACTGAGCCAATCGTCTTACTAGCCGCGGCTTTCAGAAGTCCGTGCCGTGGAAAATACTGTATGCAGATGATGTTTCTCTTATGACCCTGTAGAAGACCTGCAGGGCGAATTCGACCGTTGGTTGAAGTTTCTATAAGACATGGGTCTCAAGATTAAATGCAAGAAAACGGAGCATATGTCGTATACTTATGTCAATATATTCATGAAAACATTTAGTATGTAAGAAAAAATAGTACATATAGTACTTTATATGATCATCTTATCATTATGGGGGATTTGAATACTTGTCTCGATAAGAATGACGCCAGGTCACATAAACTTCGTTCTTTAACTTCTTCATTGAATTTGCACATTCTTCCACTTTCTCCAACTCACCATTTTCCGAATTGTAGACCTTCTCTTATTGACATTATTATCACTTCTAAGCCTGATTCTGTTCTCTCTCATGGGCAAATGACTGCACCATTTTCTTACCACGACCTTTTATTTCTTTCGTACAAAGTACGCCCTCCCAAAATTAAATGAAAAGTTATTCTTCAGCGAAACTTTCGCAATATGGATTTGGTTCGCTTAAGGGAGGATGCTCAGAATTTAGATTGGTCTCCAGTGTTATCGGCAGATAGTGCTGATGAGAAGGTAACTGCTTATGGCAACATTATTATTAAGTTGATGGATGTTCATGCACCTGTTCGACCCGTTAAGGTCAGACATGTGCCAGCTCCCTGGCTGACGGACACAATTAAAAGGGTCATGTCCAAGCGGGACAGAGCCAAAAGTAGATATAAAAGGACCAAACAGATGATAACTTGGCTGCTTATAAAAAACTTAGGAACATCTGCAACAGGATGTGTAGGAATGCTAAACGTCGCTATATATATTCTTCTTTATATTCCCTATCTCAGGCACAGACCTGGAAGTTTCTTTCATCATTGGGTGTGGGCAAGACTACGGATACCCCTATAAGTACTGTTGATCTAAACTCGCTTAATAAGCACTTTTCTACTCCCCCCGTAGTTCTGGATTGTGCTACTAAATCAATTTCTCTTACACAGCTCTTGAACTTTGCCCCACCGATTGCATTCAATTTAATTTTGAGTCGGTTTCTGAGGGAGAACATAAAAAGAGCATCCTAGCAATTTCCACGAAGGCTGTAGGCAATGATAACATTAGTCTGAATATGATTGTACCAATATTGGATGACATTGTTCCAATCATTACACATATCATCAACTTTTCTCTGATGTCCAATGTCTTTCCAACTGCATGGAAGAAGGCTTATGTTATCCCTTTGCCGAAAACTTCGAATCCCACGTCATTTTCTCAATTCCGTCCAATTTCCATCCTTCCCGTCCTTTCCAAAGTCCTAGAGAGTATTGTTCATAAGCAACTTTACTCTTTCCTCACTTCCAACAACCTGTTATGCCCTTTCCAATCTGGATTCCGCCCCTGTCACAGTACGGTTAGTGCACTGCTGAATGTCACCGAGGATATTCGCTCTGCCATGGACAACACCAAGCTTACTGTCGTCACACTCCTCGACTTCAGCAGTGCATTTAACTCCGTAGACTTTGACATCCTTCTCGCCTCTCTCCGTTCTGTTAATGTCTCTCCCTCGGTAATCGAATGGTTCCGTTCGTATCTTCACGGTCGCCAGCAGTGTGTGAAAGCCAACGATGTTACATCGGACTGGTCTAACTTAACTGCTGGTGTACCACAAGGCGGCGTATTATCTCCTTTATTGTTTTCTATTTTTATTAATAATATTTCCCATGTCATTTCTTCTTCCTACCACCTGTACGCAGATGACCTTCAGATTTATCGTCATTTTTTTCTACACGAAGTATCAGATGCTATTGATGCTATTAACATAGATCTAAATGCTGTTCAGACTTGGGCTAAAACATTTGGTCTTCTTGTAAATCCAAATAAGTCTCAAGCGTTAATAATTGGTAGCAGTAGGTTACGATGTAATCTTGATTTTTCAAATATTCCGCTGGTGTATTACGATGGGACCTGCATTCCTTACACTGACAAAGCTAAGAACTTGGGTGTCATATTCGACTGCCATTTGTCTTGGCTTGCACACATTAATGATGTGAGCAGGCGTATGCACTATTCTTTCCACCCCTTAAGCGACTCCAGAACTTTCTTCCTTTAAAAACTAAAATTTTACTTGCACAATCTCTTCTTCTTCCAATTCTCGACTACGCTGATGTTTGCTACCTGGATGCGACGGAGGAACTACTTAATAAGCTTGAGCGACTACAAAATCTAGCAATACGATTTATCTTTGGCCTTCGCAAGTTTGATCATGTATCTGAATTTCGTGCTCAGCTTAAGTGGCTACCTATCCGACTTCGCCGCGATGTGCACATCCTGACCACTCTCTACAACATCCTTCATAATCCTTCCACTCCTGACTATCTCCGCTCCCGTTTCCATTATCTTCCTCCAGATCCTCGTCCTAGGCGCACCTGCATCACTAAGGTGCTGGAGTGCCCCAGAGCTAATACTAAATTTCTATTTAACTCTTTTTCTGTTAGAGCTGCTCAGCTTTGGAACAGTATTCCAAAGACAATTCAAGACAGCCCGTCAACATTTGTTTTTAAAAAAAGAGTTAAAGAGCACTTTTTATCTCAATTACATTAATGTATTTTGTATGTATGTATTTATGTATGTATGCGTTTTTGTAAGTATGTATGTATGTTTATGTATGTTGTATTTATGTATGTAAAGTAATAAAGCATAGTTTATATCCCTAATAATATCTTGTTGTTGCATTGTATTGTCCCCACAAAAATATCATTTTCTCACTACCGACGGGTTGGCTGGAAGAGATCTCTTCTTAGAGATAAGCTCGCCTTTGCGCACACTATCTAAATAATGTAATTTCTTGTACTTTTATGCAATAAAGAATATATATATATATATAAAAAATATAAATAATTATACTAGAAATTATGACAGGCAGGCATAACCGCAATACAAGAAGTACAAATAAAATAGAATATAGATCAACCAAAGTACAGACTAGCTAAAGTTAGGTCTTCATTTTGATGGTCTAAGTATACGATACTATAAAAATATACCGGAAAATTATTAAGTCAATCAAAAACTAAATTTTAATCTGTGATTAAGAGGCTACTATACCGAGCTGAAAATTCGTGAGCTGTTAGTTGATAAAAATATTTCTATTTCATTTATGCATCCCACCCGTCCCGCAGTTATAAAAGAGACAGTTATAGCTCGCTACCGGAAAATTTGCGTTCTGGGTGTACCAGGCTCCCCGTTCGAAATCTCTATCAAATTTCTTGATAGTGGCATTATTTTGCTGCCAATAAAATATTCTATGCTCCTATCGTTTGTGTTGCTGAAATTATTGTCATATTTAGAAGATACCAAGGCGTAAACTTGCTGATAAGTTTAAAGCACTTTGCGACGGCCATATCTTTTTTAAATGCATTATTACAACCAGAAAAAGAATATGGAGCATGGATGTAGTCCAGAAGAGTTACCGCGCAAAATTTGAGTCGATCGGTTGCGAATTGGCAGAGGGATAGGTTGAGAGCGTTTGTATGAAAAATAATGACTATAGGTCCCCCTTAAGAAAACATTATATTATAAAGCCTATTATAAGTTAGATGATTACATTAATGACAAAAGGCATGGACCTCTGAAGTTTCAGCTCATCAAAAAAAACATGAACGCGTTGTTAATACCAAATCGGGACGTGCATTTACAATTGAAATAATACTAATTGTATGATCTTAATTTTCACACTTGAATGACTAAATTTAATTTGAAATTCTATTTTGTTTATGTATATTGATTGTATTTGACATTCTAAAAGAATTATTTGTGAATCTACTTGTAAATAAAGTTTTAAACATTTAAATGTTATAGTCAAGGGCCACAAAGACGCGTCTAAGACAAAACTTTTAGCTTAAAAAAAACTTATACCTACAGTTTTACCATTTTAAATACTTGGGGCCAATCATTAGAAATTATGGCAAAATCGACCTACATGTAACCTATAGATAACCTTTAGAAAAACAACGGGATTGATGAAGTGGAGACAACTCGCAGGTGCAATGTGCGACAAGGAAATGCCCATCAAACTTATAGAAAAATTATATGTATAAAACGGTGATTATATTATACGAAAGGAAGGATATCTCACACAAACGTGCACTCCATTTTGAATCCTTATAATACCCTACTCAACGTAGAAAACTATTTTTGTAATCTTATGCCTTACTCCGTAGTAAAGACACTTTGTTTGGCTCGTCTTGGCGGGACACGACCGTGCTTCTAGATTGTGCTTTTAAGTTTGATTGACCAGCCGCGCTCTGATATTATTTTGTTCGATAAGCAGCAGTAAGATCAATTGCTCTTTTGACGTCAAGTGAAACGGCCAAATTCATTTCGACATCCTGTACGGGAAACTCATTTGAAATACAATGTCGCATATTATCAAAAGAACAATATCATGTTGCTACGTCTACCAGTACTTTTCTCGCTCGCTCATTCATACATAATGTCAGGTAAAATGTCAGGCTAGTGCAAGTGTTGCCAGGAACATAAAAATAAATTTACTCCATATTGGTCATTAAATGTTGTTAGGTTATTGTCGGACCAGCAGTAAAAGAATATGTATTATATCAGTTACCTAATTCCCATAATACAAGCTTTGCTTAGTTTCGGGCTAAATGGCGCTGTGTGTTTTATTCAGGCATATTTATTTACCCCTTGCAGGGTAGGCAGAGCGTAAACAGCTGTAATAAAACGGTCATTTACTCCACGTCTGACAAAAATTTGAGAGTTATTAAGAAGGTTGTGTATCACCATAGTGACAGGTTGTCAGCCTGTCGCCTAAAATTGCAACTATCAAATATGGTAGCTACGGGATAGATATGGGATGATGCTATTCCAGGCCGACACCACACGGCAAATAAAAATAATACAAAGATAAATATTTGAATACTAAGAAAACAACAATAATAATTATTAGTGAATTTTAAGAACAAGACTGCAGATATTTATAACGTTTGAAATCCGCGATCTTGAATTGATAAAATATTAATATAGTCAGTGCAACTTGAAGACTGTACAAATGTTTTGTGATTTCGGTGGTCTCTCCGGCTATGCTCCGGTAGCGCTAAATGGCGTAACCTTACCAGTCTGCTCCGATTTCCGATACCTCGGTTCACTTTTGCAAGGCGATGGTGAGATAAACCGGACTATCAAGCACAGAATAAATGCAGGATGGATGAATTGGCGACAGGTCATGGCCACAGTGTGCGACCCCCGAATGCCCCTCAAACTAAAGGGCAAGATTTACAAGACGGTGGTCAGACCTGTCGTCATGTATGGATCTGAGTGTTGGCCTACAAAAGTGACACTTCATAATAATGTCACTATCCTCCCAGCCGTTCAGGCTGTTTCCGTGAAAAAGAATGTATCTACATGACCGTGTACCTATTATACTTCTAGCGGCCCTTCGAGCGGTTTCACCAGCTTCTACTTACCTGTTTCCAAGTAGAAATTAGATCTTTGCCCTTAGCAAAAAGTCGATTACTCCGTTCCAGCAGAAGTGACTCATCAAGACCATGTGCCTGCAACAGCGACCGTCATGCTGAACAACTTTTACTTTGATGGAGATATCTTATCTCTTGCAATTTAGATGGGATGCTGATGATCTGCATCAGGTACTCCAGACCTTCGATGACTATGTGCCAATAAAAGCGGCTCGTCATGCTGAACAAATTTTACTTCAAAGCCATTACCGTATCTCTTATAGTTTGGATGGGATGCTGGTGATCTGCATTAGGTACGTACTCCAGATTCTCGATAATCATGTGACAGCAGGAGCGGCTCGTCATGCTGAACAACTTTTGCAATGAACCCACTTTATTATTAAATTCTTTATTGTTCACTATTTAAAATACAATTAAACATACAATTGAAAAACAAAGGCGAGCTTATCTCTATAAGAGATTTCTTCCAGCCAACCTAGCGTGGATGAAAAACAAAGAGTATACGGGAGCATTGGAAAGAAAATATATATATGAACAATTTCCAAATAAAACACAATATGATAAATAAATAAATCAGAAACATGTTGCAAAAATATATATCTACTAATTAAATTCGAATACACATATAAAATAATAATATAAACTAATACGATAAACGTTTAAATAATAGTTTGTACATAAATAAAATTGTTATAACTGAGATAAATAGTGCTCATTTTAGTATCTCTTATAGTTTAGCTGTGCTTCTGGTGCCCGCCATCATCAGGTACTCTAGTGATGAAAAAAAGTAGTCCATGTCCGTCCCTAATATTATGCCAGCAATATCAGTGGCAAATTTCACGAGGATCGCTAATCATCGGTTTGATTCATTTTGGCAATATCCGTAACATTTCTCGCTTTTCCTACTTCATTCACCCAACTTCTATGGTAAAAATATGTACGTGGCAACACCTATCAACAAATATTGTTTTGACAAGGTTGTCCGCCAGACGTGCGCAAAAGAGACAAACCTATGTAAAAGAAAGAGTGGTATTGTCAAATTTTGAAGTACTATATCTCATTCTTTCACATGCAATCGCCACATCTTTTATTTCATCAATTATCAAACAATACGAATTGTACAGATGGTTTCTTATCTTGTAGGTACCGTCAAATTTGTTTCCGCTTCTGCTGGCACATGGATATCGAATATCCATAGTGTCTGTCTACCTTATAAAGTAGGTATCATATGAATGTTTAGTATTCTGTAGATTTTTCCACATGAAAGTAATTTGGAATACATGGTGTTTTAATCAAACACTAGATATTGACATAAACTTTTTGGTTACAAAGTTAATACAAATGAAGCAAATGGAATAAATTCACGCCACTGATGGGATTCGAACCCACGTTTTCGGACAAACCGGGTCAGATGTGTTTGAGCGCTACAGACTCCAGACTTAACTTAGCCACATAACAGTTTTGGGCAGAATACATTCGATGCTCAATTACAAGAGCAAACTCTTTCTTAGAAAAGGTGAGAATCTACACTAACTGCGTCAGGCCAATCATGACCTTTAAGACCCATCTGAATATGCTGCAAGTCATCCAAAACCGCTTCATGCGCAGGGCTACTGGAGCTCCCCTAATAGTTGCAGCGTCTAACTACTACCCCTATCCAACTTCGAACTTTCGACTTTGCCCCAGGCACGTCCTTTCGGATGTTGACGGTCCCATCACATTAGCAGCTGATGCAGCCATTGCGAGTAGATCACACTCAACAAGCTCTTTAAGCAACCCTCGTCCTCGGCGAATAGGACACAGAGGCCCTTCACTTGTGCCATTCTTTGGCAACTACCGGCACATACCGGGTAAACACAGTCCAACCCGTTCTTCCTAGAAAAACTCGTAAGCCCAGTCTTACCCCAAGGGCGTGATTGGGCTGGTTGTTTGAACAACACACATCCGGGTGAGCCCTCGCTCCCCACAAAATAGTTAGGTGTAGCTTTAACCGGCCCCGGGGCCGATAAGTGCAGTGCCACATAACAAAAATAAACCGCTACACTACGGTAGCTCTAACCCAGGCAGCGAAATTGTGAACCACTTGATTCGTTCATATATTTTTGTAACTTTGAATGGAATGGAATTCGATCTCTTTCACTAGTTCAGCGTAAAAACTAAATTAAGCTACATTAAGTTTAGCGATTGCCCCGATTGGGTACAAGAAGCTTATCGTAGAGGACGAAACTCATACCGAGTTGACGTAAGACACACATGAGACCGATGCTTCACAGATTCGCACCAGTAGTCCATATGGACGCAGTTTCAAATTTCAACTGTCGTAAGGTCACTGAAGAGACGAACTAAAACAAAATACTTAGCTGTCGACTTATTTTGCAAATACACTGATCGTTATCCGTTCTTTTTCAATAGTTAAGCGTAAAAACTGAATTAAGCTACATATAGTTCTCAACCCGAGATTATCACGAATACTATAACGGATGCTGTAGGTACCACTTAAGTTTTAAGAAACACAAAAGTTTTTCGATTTGCGGTTGGTAACCATACCACTGCAAGCAAACCAACAGCATAATTAACTTTGTTATGTATATCGAAACGTTGACTACAAAACCCTAGTTGAAGGTGTGTCTGAGATGCTCTTGGACGGTTTAATCTTCTAGTTCATACCTACTAAATAATAAAAACTTGTTTATTAAATTCAAAATTCTTGCGTACCTACATTTACACACAGAAGATAAATACATAATGTCGCTTCTACAAATTTTAATCTTGACACATTTTTTCCTGTCTTTGTTACTCTTATTGTTTTAAATGATAAAAAAAATGCTTTTACTCAGTGCAAGAGTTTTTAGATGATTAGATGTTAAGAACATACTTAGATAGGCACTTGCCTGATTTAGTTAATTATCTTAGGATTTAATAAACTTATCTTTAATAAAATTTAGATTTAAATAAACTTTTAGGATTTATTCACTAAGTGAATATTATTGTTAAATTATAACTGTATTTATACCTACTGAGTTAACTATAGTAAAAATGATTTATTTTTAGTTAAACTATAAAATATCTTGAATAAGATTAGTTTATTTAAGTTGTTTTACTAATGCGATACCCTAGCAGGGTGCATGTTTGTGTCTATAATATATTACTATAAGATCTATTGTACAACATGTAATGCAGAAATAAAGAATTGAGAATTGAGAATTGAGAATTGAGAATGCCTACAACTATCTTTGTTGCGCCGCAACGCACAAAAATCGTTCCTCTTTTGTTTTCCAACGCAGCGTTGTGCGCTATTTTGACGCTGCGCTAAAAATGCGCTGGAACGGACGTTGCGTGTGTTCTTCGCCTAACTACTTACTTATGATACGAACAAACTATTGACATCATACTCGTTTATATCTAAAACTAGAGCTACGAGTACAAAACAGTTGCCATTTTCAGCTCCCTCTTGTTTTGGCTTTGTCTTGAGAAAGAATGCAAAATCAGTCTGCAAAATAACTATAGCCTATATAGCCCGAACCCAAGAACAGGTAAGAGATTGCGTTTTCATTCAAATATCCCCACAGAATATCCCGTAGACTCAAACACGGGGCCCGGGAGCGCGTAGCCGCACAAATAGATAGGTACTGCTCCACATCATTGAGTACCACATTAGCCTATTATAGTCCACTGCTGGACGTCCCCAGAGGTACGACACAAGGCACAACTCCCGTTGTCGCCATTCAATCACTACCAGTACCAGTCGCTCGGTCCAGCTAGCAGGAGGGGCCAATGCTACGTTTGCCAAGGAGACACATCATTATTGGGGTTGCATCCGACGTCCGTCTACATGATAGGGTCACAATCACAATCAAACATTTGATTCATAATTTGTAGAAAAAGCAGCATTTCTCTATAGGATAGTAAAATAAAAGCTTTCGCAAAGCCGCAAAAGTATTATAACGGATTACAGTTTTAATTAAAAGATACAATGTGGAGAGAAACAGAAGACTGGCCGGCGGTAGTTAGTTAAAGCCGAAAATAGCGGCGATTGAAGCCAACTTAATGAATTCGTGGCAAGTTGAGCCTCACCGTTTAGGGTTGGCTCGTGCCAAATATGTATTACCTCAAACATCCAGAAGAAAAGGTTTAAATTAAACGTTTTGATGATGGTCCGGAGAGGCAGGATGATAGGTCCCCGTCGTCGTAGTAGGTATATGTATTGTTCATTAATACTGGACGGCAAAACACTGCACAGCATAATCAGCACTGTTAGAAGATGAAAAACACAAAACTATGTGGACCACAAAAAAAAACATATACTTGCCTAAACCGACAAGCATGTATGAAATGATTGATGAATGTGGAGGAAACGAAAAAGCTATATCAGGATCGTAGCAAGTGAAGGATGCAGTCTCTATCTCTATCTACCCTCCGGAAAGATCCATCAAAACATTCACTTGTAAAGAAGAATCTGCCTTCAGTTCTTCTACTATAAAGTTGTGAGATCCATGTGATGCCGGTTATTGATTTATTCAAGGACTACTTTAGGAACCATCCTAAGCTATTGCGTTATTAGGTGATGGACATCATCTTATAGTAACCATATCGATATTTAAAAACTTTTATATTTACAATAACTAGAATGACCCGGCCTTCGCACCAGACCATCGTATCTCACAAGCAAATAGTGTGCGAATGCCAAGTCATTCTAGTTATTGTAAATATAAAAGATTTTAAATATCGATATGGTTACTATAAGATGATGTCCATCACCTAATAACGCAATAGCTTAGGATGAAAGTTCCCTAAAGTAGTCCTTGAATAAATCAATAACCGACTTGGCATCACATGGATCTCACAACTTTTTATAGTAGAAGAACTGAGAGGCGAGACTTGGTTCTTTTTACAAGTGAATGTTTTTGGTGGGATCTCATTTCTTTTTGTAGATAGTCTTCCTCTTTCTCTTTTCTGGAACTACTTTTTAAGCCTCAGCTACAGATTTCCTCAAAGCCCATCCGCAAAGTTAACTTTGTAATCCTATACATTTGTATGAAAATACAAAGTTAATTATGCGGTTGCAACTGAATTTGCAGAATGTTATAGTTTTCCCTTTATTCATACACTATATACAAGTTGTATTCTAAGTTTGAAGCTCCTCACTCTGCTAGAAGTACCTTAGAATTTTGATGATCGGTCAGTCAGTCAGGCAGAAAATTATGAAACTTTGACTAATTATAACTTCTAAACTACTGGTATAAATTTGATGAAATTTGAAATGTTTCGTGTCTATGCAGTGCTTGATCAGATATTTTGAAATGAGGGTTCTAAACTTATTTTAGATAGAGTTATGGGGGGGTCGAAAATGGCCTGAAATGGTTCGAGAAAAGGATGGTACGGCCGTGCCGCTTTCAGCTCGACTTGGTGGGGGCACTGCCGTGCCCCCAGATAATTTTATGTATGTTTGTTGACACCTATTTGAAGTAACGGGCATGGAACCAGTAATGGTGGTGTCGACGTGGTATCGACGCACCAAACAAATAACACTATCACAGTGTTTTCGAAGCAGCTGTCCAATAAATGATGCTAGGATTGGTTAAAATTGGGATTCACGCCAAAACGCTCCAATTCAGTATGCCTAAGCCTGAAAACGAAGGTGAACGGGACGCCTCTGTCGATGTAGCGATGCGGTGTGAGACGTCCCGGTTCCACTCGATGGGTGTGTTGAAGAAAGTCGATGGCGGTTCGGACTGCAGACTCGCGAATGGTCGACACAAGCGAAACCCTGTCCTGTACTTGAAACTATTACTGTTAGCCACTTGAAACTATGACGTGGGGCTTCGCTGTGGACCCGCGGACAGCGCGGCGGTCGCTGTATGGCGGTACGGTAACGATGCGGAAGCGCGACGCGGCTGACGGCGGCTGTTTCCACGGCGACGGGACGGCGGGCGAGAGACGAGGGCGACGGACGATGTAGTACACGACGAGGTTCGATGTGGGGCGAGAAATGAAACCACTGTAGTACGGTGAAAGGCTTCCTCCTCGCTGGGGCTTCTTGCAGAGCTTCTCCCTATTGTTGCCGCTTCGAAGGCTCTTCTCAGAATGCGCGCCGACTCGGTGCAGTCGGCCCTATATTTATACAAAATCCGCCATTTTGCGGGGCTAGGGGTGCGCGGGGGGACCGCGCGCGGTAGGGAGGACGAACGCGGGGAGGTGCGCGGCGTGCGGGGGGAAGCTCTGTCGTCTGCCTTTGCGATTCGGTTTCTATTTATTTACTATCAAACCTGTTTACAATATCTGTTTTCTTATTGGAATCCTATTTGAAACCTATTAGAATCTAGCTAGAAGTTCTACCTATCTTATTAGAACTTACAATCCAATAAGAATCTATCAAACTATCGAACTGGACTAATCTTATTAGAAACCAGTTGGAATCCAATAAGATTAGCTTCTATGAGCTAGGTGCGTGTTTCGGAGTGCATGTGCTATGTCTGTAATCTATCAAATTAGGTGCAAGCGTAGGTACTTGCATACTTTACTGTTATCTAACTATCCGTGTGCTGTGTAGCCTAACTGTGTACCTATCATTGAAACACAGTAAGGGGCGATAGTTTATTTAGGTTTACCTATAGAAACCTACCTATTAACACGCTACTTAGCTATCTATTACAATCTGTTATCTGTACAATACGATACAAACGAATTAGGTATTTTCCAATACTGCTCTATACGACCTAACGAACGTACTATTCTATTCTATGATTGTAGCACCGACCTATTATCTATCTATCTATCCGAAAGTTATACAATGCAATGATAAGAACGAACTACCTATCTTATAACTATGGCACCGACATTAACTATTTACAATGTTATTTACCTATAGAAACGAACCTATCCTATTAGCATCGACCTATCTATGTACAATTTGACCGCTACTATCCTATTTACGTTATACAATGATAAGAAATGGGCTAACTTAGCTATACCTATACCTATCGAACGAAACGAAAGTAAACTGTTATCTATTACTATGAAACCTATCCTATATGCCTAACCTATCCTAATCCTAAGTGAGCTATGTACATAGGTGGCCGGCTGTCCCGCACATTACTCCCGCCGTGCGCCGTCTGCTGCCGCTCCAGACGACGCATCTCGTCCGTGGGGCGGGTCAGCCGGCGCCTCGGTGATGATGACCATCTTGCTGGTCGGCGGTCGTGCTCGGTCGTCGCGGGATGCCCCCTGTCGGTGTTGCCCGCCGTCCTCGTGGTGCCGTCCGTTGCGGGGTAGGCAGTGCTGTCGGTGTCGCGTGGCCCGGTGTGTCGTGGGTGCGTGCTGTCCACGACGAGTGCGGGGTCGATGCCCTATGCCGCGGGGCGCCTGCTGTGACGCTCCCGCCGGTTGCAAAGGTGCTCCCGCCGGTGTAGTGCGGGCTCCCGCCGGTGCTGTAGTGCGGGTGCTCGCCGGTGCGGTGGTGCGGGCGCTCGCCGATCCTGTAGTGCGGGCGCTCGCCGATCCTATAGTACGGGCGCTCGCCTGTCCTGTAGTGCGGGCGCTCGTCGATGCTGTAGTGCGGGCGCTCGCCTGTCCTGTAGTGCGGGCGCTCGCCGATGCGATAGCGCAGGCTCCCGCCGGTGCTGTGTTGCGGGTTCCTGCCGGTGCGATGTGGACTCCCGCCGGTGCTGTCGGTGGGTGCGGTCGTCCTTTACGATGTTGGCCATGCGATTTTCGTTGACGGCGGTTTGGGGCGCGATGTGCGGTTTCTGTCCTATGTTGTGCGGTCGATGTCGATGCTTTTTCTTTGCGCACGTTGTCGTTTTGTGTGCCGTGCGCGTAGTCGCTCTTCTGTCGTTGCTGTGCGACGGCGAGGGACTCGATGGCGCGGTGTGGTCGGTGCTGTCCGTTCTTCCTGTCTGTGGCTGCTGCTGTGCGGTGCGGCTGGGCGCGCTGTCTCGTGCCGTGTAAAACCCAGCCGAGCGGCGTCATGGATGCGACCGGCTGCCCCTTTTCTCCTGTGCGTGTTTCGGTCGTGCGCAGCAACTCCCAGTTGTCCTGGCCGATGAGAATGGTTGGCACGCCGGTTTTACTTAGCTGTGGGAGCAGGTCGGTGAGATGGTCGCATCCCTCGAAGTCCTGTTTTGTGACGCGCTGTGACGGGAACTTCGTGTTGCTGCAGGTGTGGGCGTCGATTCTGGCAGTGCCCACGTCGGTGCGCAGCTCGATCTCGATGCGTTGCGATCTCCTGTCGGTCATGTCGTTAGCGAGGGCCTGTATGTGCAGCGGTTCGATGGGCCCTTTCGCGCCGATCTTCTTTGCCACGGTGGCGTCGATTAACGTGGTCGTTGACCCGTCGTCCAGCAGTGCGAATGTTTTCGCCGATCCGTGCGGTCCGACGGCGGTGACTGGGACTATCTTCAATAGGCCGTGGCAGTTCGTAGCGGTGCGTGCGTGGCTGGCGATTTCCCGTCGATGATCGGTGGCGGTCGCGTTTCGTACGAAGTGCAGCAGCGGGTGGTGCAATTTGGTGCACCCGTCGGTGTCGCAGGGCTGTCCGGTGCAACTGTGTCTCTTCTTTCGTCGCCGAAGGCAGCGGTAACATAGATTCTTTGCCTTGGCGGTGGCCCAGCGGTCGTCTACGGCGAGTTGCGTAAACTGGGCGCACTTCCCTGCGCTGTGCTGTTCTTTGCCGCATACGATGCATGTTTGCGGTGCGGTGGCGGCAAACTGTCGGTCGTCGGTGCTGTGCTTGGCGCGGCGTGCGTGCGCGGCGCTAGCGGGTGCGCGTCGCTTCGGTGCTGTTTCTTCTTGCGGCGCGCGCTGTGTCGTCGTGTTGACGTACTGTTGCTGTTGCCGGCGCGGGGGACGCAGTTTGCTGTTTTTTACGATGAATTCCCGCGCGGCGTCTTCTCCCGCCGGTGTTGACGTACACGGCGGCGGCGATGCGATGGCTGCTCTCCCGGTAGCGAACGGTAGAGATGGAGGGCAGCTTTCCTGTTGCGATTCGGTGCTGTAGGGCTGCGGCGATTGTGGCGGCGCAGCGTGGGCCGGCTCCCCGGTAGCGAACGGAGATGGAAGCGCGGCAAACGGTGGGTGGCGGCGTGCCCGATGCGGCGGCACGTCGCTGGCTGGCTCCTCGGTAGCGGACGGAGGTAGGAGCGCAGCGTCCGGTGGGTTGTGTCGCGGCTGTGCTGGCGACGCGGTGTGGGCCGGCTCCCCGGTGGCGAACGAAGGTGGGAGCGCGGCGTGCGGTGGCGTGCGGCGTGTCCGATGTGGCGACACGTCGCTAGCTGGCTCCACGGAGGCGAACGATGATTGGAGCGCAGCATCCGATGAGTAGCGGCGCGGCTGTTGCAGCAGCGCGTCGCTGGCCGGCTCCTCGGAGGCGAACGGAGGTAGGAGCGCGGCATCCGATGGCGTACTGCGGCGTGCCCGATGAGGCGGCACGTCGCTGGCTGGCCCCACGGAAGCGGACGGTGATTGAGGCGCAGCCTGGGCCGGCTTCCCGAAGGCGAACGATGTTGGAAGCGCGGCGACGAACGGCGAACTGCGGCGTGTCCGATGCGGCGACACGTCGCGAGCTGGCTCCACGGAAGCGGACGGTGATTGGAGCGCAGCATCCGATGGGTAGCGGCGCGGCTGTTGTAGCGGCGCGTCGCTGGCCGGCTCCTCGGAAGCGAACGGAGGTAGGAGCGCGGCATACGAAAGCGTGCTGCGGCGTACCCGATGAGGCGGCACGTCGCTGGCTGGCCCCACGGAAGCGGACGATGATTGAGGCGCAGCCTGTGCCGGCTTCCCGATGGCGGACGATGATGGAAGCGCGGCGTCGAACGGTGAACGATGGCGCAGCTGTGGCGCGGCGGTGGTGGCCGGCTCCCCGGAAGCGGACGGTGATGGGAGCGCGGCGACGGACGATGGCGAACGATTGCGCAGCTGTGGCGGAGCGGTGGCCGGCTCCCCGGAAGCGGACGATGATGGGAGCGCGGCGGCGGACGATGACGAACGATTGCGCAACTGTGGCGCAGCGGTGGCCGGCTCTCCGGAAGCGGACGGAGATGAGAGCACGGCGTACGGTGAGTCGCGGCGCGGTTGTAGCGCGGCGGCGGCCGGCTCTCCGGTAGCGGACGGATGTGAGAGCTCGGCGTACGGTGAGTCGCGGCGCGGTTGTAGCGCGGCGGCGGCCGGCTCTCCGGTAGCGGACGGATGTGAGAGCTCGGCGTACGGTGAGTCGCGGCGCGGTTGTAGCGCGGCGGCGGCCGGCTCTCCGGTAGCGGACGGATGTGAGAGCTCGGCGTACGAACGGTCGCGACGCGGTGGCAGTGGCGGAGGGGCCGCGCTATACGGTGGCGGACGATCGCGTCGCGGAGGCAGCGGCATAGGGGCCGCGCAGATCGGTAGCGGAGGGTCGCGTCGCGTAGGCAGCGGCATAGGGGCCGCGCAGATCGGTGACGGCGGATCGCGGCGCGCGTGCAGCGGCGTAGGGGCCGCGCAGTACGATAGCGGTCGGTCGCAGCTCGCGGGCTGCGTGGACGGTAGCGCACGACTCGGTAACGGCGGACTGCGGCGCGGGGGTACCGGCGGCGGCAGCGTCGTGCGGTCGGTTGAGTCGCGGTCACGGTGCGGTAGAGGCGCGGCGCGGCTGTCCTGTGTGCGGCGCGCGACGACCGTCGACTCGGCTGTGTGCTCCCACTGTAGCTGTAGATCCCCTTCGGTGCTGTATGTTGACTCGCTGCTCGATGAATGTGGCGATGTGCAGCGGCTATTGTTGATGTCTTCCATCAGTGCGAGGTGGCGTTCGATTTGCAAAGTCAACTCGAGTATTCGAAGCTCCGATGCATGCAGCTTGGCTCGAACATCTTCTTCAGTTTCAGTATTTTCAGAAGTTTCGGTCGGCTCTGCAAAACCAATCAGCGATCGGTGGGCGTGGCTTGCTTCTGTCATGGCTTCCGTGTTGACTTGCTTCGCGGTTGGCTCCGGTGTATTTCCCTCGCTGAGTAGGTGCCGAGTTGGGAACCGTTCCGGTGGGTCGGGTTCGACGAGGGGGGGGAGCGCCCTCTCGGGGATCTTGACGTCACGATGCGCTGGCGACACGTTGTCTAGCCAAGCGTTGTGGCCTGGCGCAGCCTCCGGTGCGGTGGACGATGCGATGACGATGCGGGCTGGGCCGGCGGTGACGGTGGCGGCGAGGGGCGCGGCAGTAACCCGCTCGCCACCCTGTACTGTATGCGACGCATTCAGCTGTGCGATGGGCGCTCGGTCGCTAGGCGACGGAGCTCTCGACGTGACGATGTATTCCCTCGGCGCCTGGCTGTATGACGATGACGATGACGAATGCATTCTTGCGTCTTCCATTCTTGAATCTTCTCTCTTCAAACACGCTGGCTACGATGATATCCGGCTGCCGAAGGACCAAAATGAACGGGACGCCTCTGTCGATGTAGCGATGCGGTGTGAGACGTCCCGGTTCCACTCGATGGGTGTGTTGAAGAAAGTCGATGGCGGTTCGGACTGCAGACTCGCGAATGGTCGACACAAGCGAAACCCTGTCCTGTACTTGAAACTATTACTGTTAGCCACTTGAAACTATGACGTGGGGCTTCGCTGTGGACCCGCGGACAGCGCGGCGGTCGCTGTATGGCGGTACGGTAACGATGCGGAAGCGCGACGCGGCTGACGGCGGCTGTTTCCACGGCGACGGGACGGCGGGCGAGAGACGAGGGCGACGGACGATGTAGTACACGACGAGGTTCGATGTGGGGCGAGAAATGAAACCACTGTAGTACGGTGAAAGGCTTCCTCCTCGCTGGGGCTTCTTGCAGAGCTTCTCCCTATTTGTAAGAATTATGTTATAGACCCTGATGTCTAAGTATTGCTATTTTACTTTACAGGACATAATCTTCAACCTTTATTTAAATTTCGACTTGATTCTACTTGGATTCAAATTTGTAAAGAGGATGAGGAAGAAAGAGTAAATTAAATTATAAACCACCATAAAATGTTGAGCATTTTATTTTCACATCACTTACAGTCCATCTGGGCATGTATGCACTAATTAATACTCTAAAAAAACAACACACGTTAGATTACAAATTAATTTATCTAAGCTCATTACATTACAACATCAATAACACTATAAAATTATAATATACTTATCTATTTCTGCAGCAGAATCACACAACTTTTGGGCAGAGTTTCCCCTTACTTTGTCACTTTCAGAATGCATCCCGTTACATTTCAACCGATGCTATTTATAGAACTGCACAAATAACCGCCACGTGCGGGTGGAAGGAATCCACCTCAAATTCATTTGCACTACTTTTAAGTTTAACAAAACATCGTAATAAATTACAATAAACAGAAAACTATTAATTGAATAATATCTTACAAATATACATATAATTATTTATAAATTAATTTCTGTGATTAGGCTGGAATTTAAAATTTAAAGATTGACAAGACAAAACGCCTGACAAATTTCTTACAGCAAGCAAAATGAAGTCTAAAAATGGAATTGCTCTTTTGAAAAGTTATTCTATATTAAGTTTTTATACAATTTAATATAATATAAATCATAAATAATCATTTTATTAAACAATAATCCTAACAGTTCGTCCATCCTGACGAATAATTTGTACCACTCAAATTACCTATTAAACTACATAGAAATACGGTACAGAATCACTACGCAAAATCTTGTCTTCTTTGTTCATCTTCTCCTTTGTGTAGATTATTTCCCTGGAACTGGAACCTGGAATTGAAAGAAAAAACATATTTGAAAGATATCCATTCAATCACAATTTCAACATATCATCCTCGGAAGTATTTTTAAATATTTTACAAGTAAACAAGAATAAATAAATTGAATCATGACAATAAACGTACATTAATGGTTTGTATAAATGAAAGTATTAATTTATGGAATAGAAAATGTATATTAATGGTTTTATTATATTTTCCAGTTATTTCACCTTTTAGTTGACAAGTACTGTTTTTCATCGATCAGCAACGGTCCTTCATCACTATGATTTGTTTTTCATAGTGGTCCTGATATCATCGTCCGAAGGACGGTCCTCTAACACTATGAATATTTATTCACAGTGGCCCAAAATGTTAAGAATGATACGAACCTTTATTTATCACATCACCATGATTTCCTCACAGTGGTCCTGATAGATATCATTGTCCGAAGGACGGTCCTCTACACTAGATCACAGTGGTCCCAAATGTAAAGAATTATACGAACCTTTATCTCAGCACCATGATTTCCTCACAGTGGTCCCGAATGTAAAGAATTATACGAACCTTTATCTCATCACCATAATTTCCTCACAGTGGTCCTGAGAGTAAGTAGCGACTAATTTAAAATCAACACTTACAAAACTTATACCATACCTTATTTGTTATCTCCTTGTTTATCATCGTCTCTCAACGGTCCTTTTGTTAGTTAATAATAATGTTATACTTTTACCTTTATATAATTTATCCCTCCAGCAGATCTATTAGCTCTTCTGTGCTGTCAGCTCGTGATTCTGAAGAATCACTTTGGCTGTCCACCGTCTCATCATTTATGAATTTCCTCAATGCATCGGATGCCACCGTGGCATTGTATTTCTTGTATCCCTTGACACCTTTAATAGATGAAATTATGTAGCGGTCGTTACCAAGTGCTTTCGTCACTTTGTAAGGGCCACTATATTTTTCCTTCAACTTCCTTACGGAATCTTTGGTTCGGCTTTGCGCACCCTTCCACAGAACAAGTTCACCGATTCTGTATGACGTTGGGCTTCTTCTTTTACTGTCAAACCTTCTCTTCATTGCTTGCGATGACTTTTCAATATTTTGTGAAGCCTTTTCTTTGTTCTGAGAGACGGTCTGCTCGTTGTCGTAACTGTTTGTTGACATACCTTGAAGCAGCGTCCGACATCCTTGAAACATTAATCGATACGCAGAAAACCCAGTTGTAGCATTTAGAGTATTATTTATACCCCATACTACCTTGTTTATGCACTTGTCCCACTCGTGTTCATCAGTTGTGCTTTTGTTGATAGCCTCTAGCAACGTTCTATTGTATCGCTCCACCTGACCATTGGATCGAGGTGAAGCTACAGAATTGATGACATGTTTATTTGATTTGACAAACAAAACTGTTTGAAACGTTTGCTTGTGAACGCGGCTCCACTGTCCGAAATAATCCTTTTTGGGAAACCAAATGAACTAAATATTTCCTCAAGTTTCTGCTCAGCTTCAGCGGATTTAGTCATTTTTGTTGGTTTTGCCCATATGAATTTCGTGTACGAGTCAACGATCACAAACAGATAGGACATTCCATCCTTGCTTTTACAAAATGGACCGAGGTGGTCGATGTGAAGGGTATGTTCAGCAATTTTCTCGATGGGATGCAACTCACCTTCCATTTTCCCGTACTGACCTCTTTTGTAAATGCAGTCGAGACAAGCATTTACGTACTTCCGGATGAACCTTGTCATATTGGGAAACCACACATTTTCCTTGATGAGAGCATCGCACTTTTTAAACCTGGATGGCCAATGTCGTCATGGTACTTACGCATGACGTTCCAGCGAGCCATTTTAGGGACTACTATCCGGAGGTCACCATTTCCTAGTTTTCGGCATACCTTACCGTCCTTTAATACATAGTTGTTGGTGATGTCTGGGTCTTCGACACGAGTCTCTAATTTCCGTCTAATACAAGATATGTTTTCGTCTTGGCTTTGTAAACAATATACCCAATCTAATAAATCAAGAACGAGTACTTGTTCACAATCAATTGGCGATCGGCTCAGCGCATCTACATGCTTGTGACAAACTCCCGACTTGTGTACGATATCCATATCGTATTCTTGAATGGACAACCACCACCTTGCAACTCGTGGTAAAAGATCTTTCTTCTCAAAAGTTTGCCTGACTGCGACGCAGTCGGTAACGACTGTAAAATGTATTCCGGCCAAATATACTCGAAATCGGCGAAGAGTCTCCACCACCGCCAAAGTTTCGAGTTCAAAGGAATTATAGAGTGCTTCTTCCTTACTTGTTTTACGGCTAAAATAAGCCACCGGTCTCAAGCAGCCGTTTTGTTTTTGCAGAAGAATGCCTGCTATACCTTTGCTCGATGCATCCGTATGGACTTCTGTCTCCGCCTTAGCGTCATATACAGCCAAAACAGGTCTACTTGTAAGAATGTCCTTTACCTTGTCAAATGCTGTCTGTTGTTCTCCAGACCAACTCCATGGAATATCCTTTTTTAATAATTTGTAAAGCTCATAGGTGATCAAGGCATAATTACTTACAAATTTACGAAAATAACTCGTAAGTCCCAAAAACATACGAAGTTCGTGGACGTTGGTAGGCTCCGGGTATTTGGTGACAGCGTCAATTTTTCTTTGTCCTGGTCTTATACCTTCTTCGCTAATGTCGTATCCTAAATATTCAATCTGCGTCTGCAGAAATGAACATTTTTCGATATTCAGCGTCAGTTTTGCGTCTCTTAAAATTTGCAATACTTGCCTCAAGACTGCTAATCCATCCCTTTCGGATACGCTCGGAATCAACAAATCGTCAATAAAAGGTAAGACTTTATCAAACCTGAGAGGGCCTAGTATTTTATCCATGAGCCGCTGAAAAACGCTCGGCGAGTTGGCGAGGCCAAAAGGCATCCGCAGAAACTCAAAGTGGCCTTCAGGCGTCACGAAACCCGTCTTAGGAACAGATTCTTTGGCCATGGGAATTTGATAAAACCCTTGCGAAAGATCCAAGCTGGTAAAAAATCTTTTTCCTGACAACTTTTCTACCTGATCCTCGATGATTGGGAGTGGATACTTATCCTTCACCGTCAAGCTGTTTAGTTTCCTGAAGTCAACGCACAGTCTGTAGTCTCCGGTCTTTTTCTTCACTAAAATGATAGGACTACAAAATTCAGAGTTTGATTCCTGTATTACCTTGTTTTTGAGAAGATCGTCGATTTTATCCCTCACGATCTCTTTTTCGGGTATTGACAAACGATACGGTCTATAACATACTGGTTTTTCCGAATTGAGTTCGATGTTCATCTCGATCTTGTCGGTGCATCCTAACTCATGAGTGTCAAGTGAGAAACAGTCGCTATATTCTGTCAGTATATTAAATAGTTCCTTTCTTACCGATGGATCAGTTGAGCCGCACTTGACCTTACTAAGGTCAATAGACATAATTGTTTCCACCACAGACCTTTCTGATGTATCCTCCAATAATTGGACCTCTTCGCAGATTAGCCCTCTAGCCAAAACTTCGCCTTTTCTGATGGTCAAGGGTTTTAAAGACTCGTTACGTACCTCTATGAAATTGACGCCTCCTTGTATAATACTTGCAGGTATTGAAAAGTTTCTTTCCTTATATACTCGTCTACAAGTATCAACAAAGAGAGGCTGAGTGCATGACGCTGCTGACGTCACTTCCATTAGCATGACATGATTAGGTGGTGTAATGGTTTCTTCAGAACACGTGATCCTTACCTTATTATTCTCAACTGCTGGCTGACTGGTGAGTATATCGTCCTCCTTCTGTATGTCAAAGGTTTTGCCCCATATTTTAAAAGAAAAATCCGGGTTGTTTATTACCGGTTGTCCGATAATAACATCCATCTTTCCCATATTGCAATCTATCACGATAAATGTCGTTTCGACTTTGTTCCCGTTTATAGAAACTTCGGTTTTGATAGATCCCTTCGCTGGTATTGGACTACCGGTAAGTCCCCCCACAGCTACCTCACAACAATCCATGGGTAAGTTTAGAGTTTTAAAGAAATTATAGTTCATCACATTTACCTTGGCGCCATTGTCGAAATATGCAGTAACCGGCACGTTATTTATGGCCACAGGCTTAAAATAAATGTCGTTTACCTCGTCAATTACGTGGACAGTTACGGGTTTCGCCGATGATCCAGCAGGAGCAGCAGTTGATGTTGATCCACTAGGTTTAAACCAGCACTTTTCAGGAGGATGCCCACTTTTTCCGCAATGTGTGCAGCATGGTTTCGCAAGTACTGAATTTTTAGGACAGCGCCTTACAGAATGACCTGCTTCGTTGCACAAAAAACATACAAATGGCTTCTTTTGATCTTTCAACGGTGGCATGTCTGAATTCTCCTCACGAACCTTCTGTTGCGATGATGAAATGACTGGATTTGGTCTTGGTTTATTGTCAGACATGACCGTTAGAAATTTTGAATATAATTAACTCGGAGTGGAGTAGTTACCTGCCCTGGCTGGAGCTTTCATGTAGGGTGGCAACCCATCGATAATGCACGCGACAGCTTTGACACCGGTGATCTCTATTCTGTTCAACATTGCCACCTTACTATAAAAGTATTGAGTCATATTTTCAGCTGGCGCTTTTCTTTTATTGAGCATGTCTCGTAGGGATTCAACGAAGTCAAATTTTTGAGGAAATGCATCCAGCAATTGTTCCTTCCACTGACTCCAAGTAAACTCATAATTATGAAGTGAAGAATGCCATACCTTTGCCATCCCGGACAGTCTGGACTGCATGAAGTAAGATTTCATTTTATCGGACCAGTTGTGGATGGCACCAAGCTGCTCAATTTTATTGAGCCATTGAGCAGATTCTAAGTCGTTCTTCTCGGGATCAAAGACAGGGATTATGTCGGCCTTGGCAGTGACTGTATTCAATATATATGGAACCGACTCACCGGATTGAATCTTTGATCCTTCGCATTCCTGCTGAGCGTCGACCCGTCCATCCTCCGCAGTTTCCTCATCTTCTACAGGTCTCCATGGCCGCCACCGCTTTGTTTCACGCCTTGACTCGCAGTCCCAACTGCTGGAGCGCTTACGTGAGCGAAATTTCGCCTTTGAACGCTGAGGCATGGTTATCCACCACTTCTGAAAATTGTAAGAATTATGTTATAGACCCTGATGTCTAAGTATTGCTATTTTACTTTACAGGACATAATCTTCAACCTTTATTTAAATTTCGACTTGATTCTACTTGGATTCAAATTTGTAAAGAGGATGAGGAAGAAAGAGTAAATTAAATTATAAACCACCATAAAATGTTGAGCATTTTATTTTCACATCACTTACAGTCCATCTGGGCATGTATGCACTAATTAATACTCTAAAAAATAACACACGTTAGATTACAAATTAATTTATCTAAGCTCATTACATTACAACATCAATAACACTATAAAATTATAATATACTTATCTATTTCTGCAGCAGAATCACACAACTTTTGGGCAGAGTTTCCCCTTACTTTGTCACTTTCAGAATGCATCCCGTTACATTTCAACCGATGCTATTTATAGAACTGCACAAATAACCGCCACGTGCGGGTGGAAGGAATCCACCTCAAATTCATTTGCACTACTTTTAAGTTTAACAAAACATCGTAATAAATTACAATAAACAGAAAACTATTAATTGAATAATATCTTACAAATATACATATAATTATTTATAAATTAATTTCTGTGATTAGGCTGGAATTTAAAATTTAAAGATTGACAAGACAAAACGCCTGACAAATTTCTTACAGCAAGCAAAATGAAGTCTAAAAATGGAATTGCTCTTTTGAAAAGTTATTCTATATTAAGTTTTTATACAATTTAATATAATATAAATCATAAATAATCATTTTATTAAACAATAATCCTAACAATTGTTGCCGCTTCGAAGGCTCTTCTCAGAATGCGCGCCGACTCGGTGCAGTCGGCCCTATATTTATACAAAATCCGCCATTTTGCGGGGCTAGGGGTGCGCGGGGGGACCGCGCGCGGTAGGGAGGACGAACGCGGGGAGGTGCGCGGCGTGCGGGGGGAAGCTCTGTCGTCTGCCTTTGCGATTCGGTTTCTATTTATTTACTATCAAACCTGTTTACAATATCTGTTTTCTTATTGGAATCCTATTTGAAACCTATTAGAATCTAGCTAGAAGTTCTACCTATCTTATTAGAACTTACAATCCAATAAGAATCTATCAAACTATCGAACTGGACTAATCTTATTAGAAACCAGTTGGAATCCAATAAGATTAGCTTCTATGAGCTAGGTGCGTGTTTCGGAGTGCATGTGCTATGTCTGTAATCTATCAAATTAGGTGCAAGCGTAGGTACTTGCATACTTTACTGTTATCTAACTATCCGTGTGCTGTGTAGCCTAACTGTGTACCTATCATTGAAACACAGTAAGGGGCGATAGTTTATTTAGGTTTACCTATAGAAACCTACCTATTAACACGCTACTTAGCTATCTATTACAATCTGTTATCTGTACAATACGATACAAACGAATTAGGTATTTTCCTATACTGCTCTATACGACCTAACGAACGTACTATTCTATTCTATGATTGTAGCACCGACCTATTATCTATCTATCTATCCGAAAGTTATACAATGCAATGATAAGAACGAACTACCTATCTTATAACTATGGCACCGACATTAACTATTTACAATGTTATTTACCTATAGAAACGAACCTATCCTATTAGCATCGACCTATCTATGTACAATTTGACCGCTACTATCCTATTTACGTTATACAATGATAAGAAATGGGCTAACTTAGCTATACCTATACCTATCGAACGAAACGAAAGTAAACTGTTATCTATTACTATGAAACCTATCCTATATGCCTAACCTATCCTAAGTGAGCTATGTACATAGGTGGCCGGCTGTCCCGCACAGAAGGTTTGGCACGGAGCACAGCGTGTCTGTGTTTGAAATGTCTACATGATTCTCGAAGCATTCTCAATGCTCAGTATTTAAATTAGATTAGAGCTTAAAGTATACATTATGCAATTAGGATAAGACGTATAGTGCGCGAATTTGCAAGGCATCGGTCTCCATTGTCCATCAGGACTATACCTATCAACAATGATATTATATATCACCTGTCAAGGTTGTCGTATGGATACTTCCATACCTGATCTCTCTCTTATCGTGTGGGACACCGAGTCGTTCAACGACCCGATAAACCCTGGTGTCAGAGTTTTCCAACCGCCTACTGCAAGTAGCAGGCCACTGACATGGTTGTGTAACGACCGCCATCATAGACAGCAACCGGGACCGACGGCTTAACGTGCCCATCCGAAACATGGGACCATCTTACTTGCGGACAATCAGGTGGTTCAGCCTGCAATGTCCTAACCAGACTGGGAACAAATTCACAAAGTGATAAATATCAACTTTGTGAGTGACCCCACCGGGAATTGAACCCGGAACCTTTGCGTGGCAGGCAGGCATGCTAACCACTGCGCCACATCGGCTGTCATACCTGATGATCCGAATTGAAGTTCAAACAACCAGGACCTTTCGCCATGGGTACTTCGGCACTCATCGTTTCAGCTCAAATTCTGACTAAGTATAAGTACATAAACAAGCTATAGAGAGCTTGTACCTATCGCTCCGGACCGTTGTGTCCAGCGTAAAAAAAAGTTCCATAGACACTTATGTTTCTCATACATTTAACATAGAGATTCAATAGTGTTATTTTATCACAGTCGCTTTGCTACTGATGGACAGAGAGTCTGTGATTGTACCCATGCCAACCGTTCATACCTAAGTAGTAAGGCCTACTCGAGATTAGAGTCTACCAGATTAAAAATCAGACTGGCAGCAGCCCTGATCGAGTGTTTCTCGCGGTAAATTAATTTGTTCGATCCAAGTTGGACGTTGTCGCTGTACCGATACCGCGCGATCGACGGACAGACTGTGGTAGATACCTAGGTACAGAGCGTAGAGGTATGTTTGTATGTATCTGTATTTCATATTGCAACTCGCGCAGTCTGTATAAAAACTATCTAGGTACTTACTAACTCCTCTGGCTCAACGACCCAACGATCTACATCTGCTCTATCAAAAATGACTCATTTAAATCGTATCATTTTACCTTTGCTGTTTCGTACCTACAAGGGCAAAATTTTTGAAGTTCTATTTTGTATTCCCTGTTACTAACCATTAAAAATTCTGATCAATTCATCAACTCTATTTGTCTTTGGCTCTGTCTTAATAAATAATACCTATAAATAAACCTCTCAACTACCTACGCTTAAATATCAACATACCTTAGCTATAGAAGTTTACCTTAGAAGTAATAGACAAGATAATTTTATTTGAACCCAAATTATACGCTAACATTACATATTAAAATAGGAAGGGGAAGTGAAAAATGCTCATGCCTCATGTCTTTTGCAGAAGTTTTCTTTCGTTGGAGTAAAGACACACTTTCAGTTTCACAAAAGCATGAAGTTTGATTCCAATAAAGTAACGTTTTCCTCATCATCGGAAGGGGGGAAAGAAACTCGTACCCGTTGTGAATTCATGATTTATTTCTGTAAATAAGTGCCTGATCAATCTTTCAATTCACTGATTCATTGATGGATCACCTTTATTCTCAAAGTAAACTTGCTCCCCCATTAGATGTCTGACACCTGAAAATGTTAGGAATTCGCAATATTTTTCTTTTGCCCTTTGAAAGTAAAACTCATTAGAAGTGACTTTTGTTGTAATAAATAATTTAGGCTCTTATAATTTAATTCTCTATAAATAAAACCAAACGTATTTCTTGCAGCAGTAGCTCCATCTATTTCGTTAAGTGATGAATTGGTTTTACAGGCATTTTGCGAGAGTGGTATATGATTCAATCAAGTTGCAAAATGATTTTGTGTTCAAACAAAAAGTGTTGCGCCGACCCCAGTAATTAAGATAAGGGCAGAAAGATGATGATGATGATTTTGCGAAAATGTTATAAAACCACGGGACATCCTATCAAGTTTTTCAAACAGACGTTTGTGTCCTTCACGTCTGTAACACCATTTAACTTTTGTATGGAAAACGTCCCACCTTAAATGGAGGAGATCTTGGATTATCCGTCCATGTGTGTAATGTAGTTTTCTATCATTCAACAAAACGGAGATTATTAAGCTTGATTTGAACAGGATATGTTGTGTACAAATTGAAATGGGGTTTATTCTATTCGAGCGCTCTTCTCCTTTCGTGTGGATTACGTGGTCGAATAACGACCCAGCGAACCCAACTAATTCATTAAGGTGGGTCGAAATTATCAAATATGCACGGTGGAAATATTCCCTCGGTGTACAAACCGGGAATCAGGGATGTGAAAAAAAACGATTTTCTAAATAATCAATTTTTCTTTGAATTAAATTGATTTTCGATTTATTAAAGGAGTAGAATTAATCGATTAATAAAAAATCGATTATATTTAACTTTTTGGTTACAAAGTTAATAGAAACGAAGCAAGCGGAAAAAATTCACACCGCCGGCGGGATTCGAACCCACGTCTTCTGACAAGCCGGGTCAGACGTGTTAAGCCGCTACACCACGGCGGGTTCTGCCCGAGGCGGCGAAATTGTGATCCACTTGCTTCGTTCATATTGCTTTGTCACTTGACTACTCACGGGTAGCTTGAGCGCTATCTATGACTTTGTAGTAGAACTATACAGTCACTCAACTGACAACATTACGTATGTACAAGTTGACGAGAGATGGAGCTTTTTCCGATTTGTGAATGTTTACTATTTTGAAGAAATTTTTCACAAGATAGTATTTTGAACACTTGGTGTTTAATCAAACACTAGATATTGATATTAACTTTTGGTTACAGTTAATAGAAACAAGCGAAAAATTCACACCGCCGATTCGAACTCGTCTTCGACAAGCCGGGTCAGACGTGTTAAGCCGCTACACCACGGCGGTTCTGCGAGGCGGCGAAATTGTGATCCACTTGCTTCGTTCATATTGCTTGTCACTTGACTACACGGGTAGCTGAGCGCCATCTATGACTTTGTAGTAGAACTACAGTCATCAACCGACAACATTGCGTATGTACAAGTTGACGAGAGATGGTTTTTCCGATTTGTGAATGTTTACTATTTTGAAGAATTTTTCCACAAGATAGTATTTTGGAACACTTGGTGTTTTAATCAAACACTAGATATTGATATTAACTTTTTGGTTACAAAGTTAATAGAAACGAAGCAAGCGGAAAAACACCGCCGGCGGATTCGAACCACGTCTTCAAGCCGGGTCAGACGTGTTAAGCCGCTACACACGGCGGTTTCTGCCCGAGTGATCACTTGCTTCGTTCATATTGCTTTGTCACTTGACTACTCACGGGTAGTTGAGCGCCATCTATGACTTTGTAGTAGAATATACAGTCACTCAACACAACATTACGTATGTACAAGTTGACGAGAGATGGAGCTTTTTCGATTTGTGAATGTTTACTATTTTGAAGAAATTTTCCACAAGATAGTATTTTGAACACTTGGTGTTTTAATCACTAGATATTGATATTAACTTTTGGTTACAGTTAATAGAAACGAAGCAAGCGGAAAAAATTCACACCGCCGGCGGGATTCGAACCCACGTCTTCTGACAAGCCGGGTCAGACGTGTTAAGCCGCTACACCACGGCGGGTTCTGCCCGAGGCGGCGAAATTGTGATCCACTTGCTATTAACCAAAAAGTTAATATCAATATCTAGTGTTTGATTAAAACACCAAGTGTTCCAAAAATACTATCTTGTGGAAAAAATTCTTCAAAATAGTAAACATTCACAAATCGGAAAAAGCTCCATCTCTCGTCAACTTGTACATACGTAATGTTGTCAGTTGAGTGACTGTATAGTTCTACTACAAAGTCATAGATGGCGCTCAAGCTATCCGTGAGTAGTCAAGTGACAAAGCAATATGAACGAAGCAAGTGGATCACAATTTCGCCGCCTCGGGCAGAACCCGCCGTGGTGTAGCGGCTTAACACGTCTGACCCGGCTTGTCAGAAGACGTGGGTTCGAATCCCGCCGGCGGTGTGAATTTTTTCCGCTTGCTTCGTTTCTATTAACTTTATAACCAAAAAGTTAATATCAATATCTAGTGTTTGATTAAAACACCAAGTGTTCCAAAAATACTATCTTGTGGAAAAAATTCTTCAAAATAGTAAACATTCACGAATCGGAAAAAGCTCCATCTCTCGTCAACTTGTACATACGTAATGTTGTCAGTTGAGTGACTGTATAGTTCTACTACAAAGTCATAGATGGCGCTCAAGCTACCCGTGAGTAGTCAAGTGACAAAGCAATATGAACGAAGCAAGTGGATCATTTCGCCGCCTCGGGCAGAACCCGCCGTGGTGTAGCGGCTTAACACGTCTGACCCGGCTTGTCAGAAGACGTGGTTCGAATCCGCCGGCGGTGTGAATTTTTCCGCTTGCTTCGTTTCTATTAACTTTGTAACCAAAAAGTTAATATCAATATCTAGTGTTTGATTAAAACACCAAGTGTTCCAAAAATACTATCTTGTGGAAAAATTTCTTCAAAATAGTAAACATTCACAAATCGGAAAAAGCTCCATCTCTCGTCAACTTGTACATACGTAATGTTGTCAGTTGAGTGACTGTATAGTTCTACTACAAAGTCATAGATGGCGCTCAAGCTACCCGTGAGTAGTCAAGTGACAAAGCAATATGAACGAAGCAAGTGGATCACAATTTCGCCGCCTCGGGCAGAACCCGCCGTGGTGTAGCGGCTTAACACGTCTGACCCGGCTTGTCAGAAGACGTGGGTTCGAATCCCGCCGGCGGTGTGAATTTTTTCCGCTTGCTTCGTTTCTATTAACTTTGTAACCAAAAAGTTAATATCAATATCTAGTGTTTGATTAAAACACCAAGTGTTCCAAAAATACTATCTTGTGGAAAAATTTCTTCAAAATAGTAAACATTCGATTATATTTTCATAATTGCTAAAATTAAAAATCTTCTTTTTTTCGTCTTTTTTTCTTTTACCAATCGTCTTGATTATGCATGAATTATAACACACCATACCCAATTTTCTCGGTCTTAAATATTTTAGGTTCCTAATTTTTGCTGCAGATGACACTGAAAATACTGTTTTGCCGGGGTGAAAAGAAAGAAACCGTTTTAATACTGTTTAGTTTCGCATCATGTATACGCGCGTTTTATTGTTTCCCGCCATTTCGTCTGACGGACCGCGCGACTGACGCCAGCTAGGCGACCGACGCCATGTTTGTCCTTTTGTTCGTTCAGTCGGTTCGATACCACGCGGCCGCCGGCAAATATAACCTTTTTTTAGTCACTCGCGCGTCCGGTGTTAGACACATATTTTAAGTAGTCTGGGTTTTATTATTTTGTGTGTGCTTTGACCACCAGGGAAGAGTTCCCTGTCCAGTGTGGAAGTTAATCCTATATTTTAATTGTGTGGAATTCTCATGCGGGAGAAATCTTTTAGTTTTGCGTTTTGTACAGCAAACTCATTGCTGTCGCAACCAGTAGTGTGCGGGAGAAATCTTTGTTATTAGTGTGTTAAAACATTATTCGATGTTGAACTGTGAACTAGTGAATAATAGAGTGATAAACTAATGTGAAACCAAAATTGCTGAAGGGACGGAGTGCCACACGAGCTGGTGTCCGGGTGCAGTAAGTCTAGTATCTAAATCCCAATCCAAATGTCTTCCTCAAAACCTGATACCTTTTTTCCTGTCAAAAACTAGACTTACAAGGAAACGGCGGCGTCATAATTCGCACGGTAAGCAATTCGCTGCTAGGTCCTGTTTAAGTAGACTTTGGAAACAAGAATTTCTCGGCCGGAAACTTTCCGGAACAAAAATTCTCTCATTAAATTTATTTTATTTAGCTATAGTAAAGAGCACTACGAATCGTAGTCAAATGTTGTTCCGAGGCTGATCGACCATTTAGTTTTAGATTTTAAGATAACTTTAATTTGCTTCCACTGCGCTAAGATCAGCTTCGGAATCAAACATTTTTTGGTAGCAGAGCGTGGTTGCTTTATTGCAACATAGTTAGCCTTAATTTAGTATTAAGCGTGTTTTTTATATTACCCACATATTTTATTAATTTTGGAAAATATTGTTTCGGTTTTTTTTTGTGACTGTATTGTTTGCCTAGTGAACGGTACTGTAGAGAACCACGTCGTTTGATATAAAAATTAAAAATATTTATTTTACAAAAGATTAAATATTTGACCCATTTGACTTACTGAACCCTGATTTTGATTTTATGTTTCGTGTAAGAGTAAAGAACTTCTTTATAAAGGCTTTATGTCAGAGTATGAGGTGTCAAATGTTGTGGGCGGGATAAAAAAAATTGAGTGATGTTTCGTTTGAATTGTTTTCGGATTGTTTCGAACACAAAAATAATTTTAGTAAAATTTGGCACTCAAAAGAGGGAAGATGATGTATGTTCCGAAAAACAAGGTGAAGATATAAGAAAGTGTCGAAGAAAAGATATTCAAGAAGATTGTAGTTGACAAGAGCAATGATGACCTAGACCGCGCTGAGGAAGTTGCGAGGAGGAGTCAGGGCAGTTCGAGAGGAAGCTTGCAGCGGCCTGGGCATGATCTCCGGGAAAGAAGACCTAGGAGCGTAGCAGATGACCCCACAAAAGATGAGTATAACGGTTTTGTTTTTAAGTGGTATTTATTCTAGGCAAGAGTAAAATTTTTTTGCAGGACGCTATTAAGGTGCTCCTATTAGGTGTTCTACCAAATTGGAACTTGGTAAGATAAAAGGCGAGAAGCAATGGGGTATGTAAAGCAATTGGATATGTAAAGCAATGGGGTATGTAAAGCAATGGGATATGTAAATCAATGGTATATGTAAATGAAATGAGTGAATTTGTGACAAGTCCCTTTGTAACTCTTTAAGTTTATATATTCTAGTATTATATAAGAAATATTAATATCGTTCATGGTTTCAGATTGAAAGAAAAAGGGATTAAATGACGAAATTTTGGATGTAATTAACGACAACTATACCGGCCCAAAAGGACTCTGAGAGGAAAGTTGCAATCTTGAATCACCGGTCGTGAGTTTTTGTAGCTAGTTTCTTTAATCTTTTTCCGTGAAGTGACATCCCGTGTGTCTAACATTTTGCGAATTATTATTGTGTGAGTGACAATCCGCGTGTACATCATTTTGCGATTTATTATTGCGCGAGTGACATCCCGCGTGTCTAACATTTTGCGATTTATTATTGCGCGAGTGACATCCCGCGTATTTAACGTTTTGCGAAATTATTATTGTGCGAGTGACAATCCGCGTGTATATCATTTTGCGATTTATTATTGCGCGAGTGACATCCCGCGTATTTAACGTTTTGCGAAATTATTATTGTGCGAGTGACAATCCGCGTGTATATCATTTTGCGATTTATTATTGCGCGAGTGACATCCCGTGTGTCTAACGTTTTGCGAAATTATTATTGTGCAAGTGACATTCTGCGTGTGTAATGTTTTGTGAATTCATTATTGTGCGAGTGACATACAACTAGTGTAACGTTGTGTTAATTTATTATTGTACGTGTAACGTCCTGTGAACCCTTTGGTTTTCGTGTCATATTCCGCAGGAGCAACGGTTCCTGAACCTAACGTTGAGCTGGAGATATCGTGCAAGTGTAGTGTTGTGTTATTTAAGTTTGAGAAACTAAAGTGTTCTACTTAGATTTTACCTTTGAGTGGTTTCCCATTTAACATATAATTTTTCAAGGTTTTCAAGTTTGACACTTAACATAGAATATTTCAAGGGTTTTCTAGTTTGACACTTAACATAGAATATTTCAAGGGTTTTCAAGTTTGACACTTAACATAGAATATTTCAAGGGTTTTCAAGTTTGACACTTAACATAGAATATTTCAAGGGTTCTCAAGTTTGACACTTAACATAGAATATTTCAAGGGTTTTCAAGTTTGACACTTAACATAGAATATTTCAAGAGTTCACAAGTTTGACACTTAAGTTAAAATATTTTGAAATACTTCAAATTTTGACACTTTTATTCTTTCTTTAATAAACTATCTTTGACATTTTGACATTCAGATGTCTAGTTTTATTTATAATTCTTTTATTTCAAATTTGAAAATTTGCGTCAACTCGGCCTTTTGACAACAAGCAATTATATGATTCTTTGAAAGTGAGTGCAACAATATACTCGTGTTTTATAGGAGTGAATTAAAAGAGGAAAAATGTAAGTATAAATTCTTTTAATTTATTTTTGAATTATGATTTCAATTTTATTTATATTTAGATTAGATAATAATCCAACGTTGAGATTTCCTTTTCTAAATTGGAACTGGGAATATTTTGATAAAATCGGAAAGAAAGGAAAGGAGTGAACGTTTTCAACCTTATATCTTTTATCTAGAGACTCATGGATGCTGATATATGAACGTTTTCTGTGAATGGATATGGATGAAGGACAGTCACAACATACTTACTTCAATGCCAAGATCTTCTTACTCTTCAGCTAGGAATGCCTTTGTAAATTAATGATTTAATTATTCCAAACGTTACAACCTTTTTATAACACTAATATATCTTAAATCGGATTAATCTTCCAAATTATAATAAAAATTATTTTAACAAATTTTAAAAGGGGACTGTCGAATTTTCTAATTTAATTTAAATATTAAATTTTATTAACCTGTGTATGTATGCTGTGAAGTGCCACCGCGCGTACAGAGGTTGATTTGAACTGTAGAGTAAGCGCTACACTCTATACCTGTTCTCGGACTAGGGTGTGAGGTAATGCTAGTTGCCACAACACCTAGTATTACAAGATCTACTTCTAAGTTCCTGGGTTGGTATTGCAAGCATAATTTACTATACATGGTCTAGTCCAGACTACCCCGTTGAGGTGCGTAGCTTTCCGGCCCTGGTGCCTTAGAGGAAAGCTTCCATACCTCAACAAAAACACACAACACGAAGGTTTGGCCACCCACCCATTACTCTACAGTTCACCTTCTGGGTTTCTTGTAAAAGATTGTCCCCAAAATACTTTTCGGCCTTAGGGTACGCGGATGCTCAGTCTTTTGACTTTGAGCTAGTTAGGTAGGCTTAGATAGGTAGGAATCCGGTTGGTTGGCCACGGGGACTATCCCCGGGTTGCCATGGACCAGGAATCTCCGACCTGGTTCCCAACCTAGACCCCTTTAACTTGCTTCCTAGTGGAGCACAATTAACTTCGTTAGTTTTCATAATATTAGGAGTATTTGATCTTTTGGTTTTCTTCAATATGCAGAGCGTCGTGTAATTCAAAATTCTTCGGTCGTTTAGGAAAGTCGTATGAGTGCGTCTTGGCCCTTTCGGACGGGTGTAGGATGGATGGGAGCCCCGTATTCTTGTAGTTTTTTGTATTTAAACTTAAATGTTTCCTCCTTATACATCTCAAGCAAAACACTGCTCCACTTCGTAAGAACTAACAAGTCACTACTTTAACGCAATGTATTCCTAACCCAATAGACGATCACACTTAATATTGGCCATCTTCAATTCTAAGTAAACAGTCTAACTGTTTTACTAAACTTATAAGGACCTCCAGAGGGCAGGTTTCTTTCAATGGCGCCATAGTGACCAGGATATCGGAGTCGCAAGTGAGCGGTGTATTTTTGAGATGTTGGGAGAAAACAATAAGAAAAATCAGTTAGTTATAGTGTATAGATCTTCATGCTAGCTTTTAGTTTGTTACAAAACAAATATTAATAATTTTAAAGTTATACAAGCAGCTGAGTTTCAGTACAAGACCCATGTGGAGTTTTCGAATCATCCCCAAGGAGGATCGAAGCGTGTTGCAAGTACAATCCAAGACAAGACTCAACCAGGAAGCAAGAGAACGAGCTGGATCTTTGCCTCGGAGTCAGCTGGAATTGGGAGGCAGTAAAGAATATTTTGCAGTAAATTATCTGATTAAAAGGGGGTGGAAACCTGGAGACGGATTGGGAGAATCAAGACAAGGAAGGCGTCATCCTATTGAAAATAATAATTATAGGATAGGAAATGATAGGCGTGGCTTTGGATTTTTAGAGTTGAATGAGATAATTAGACCTTATATTGAGCTAAAAGATTTCATAAAAGAAAATGATAATAATTACTTAAGTGTTACCAATATAAATAACTCTTTATTTACAGATGATTTAGAGGTAGATCAAAACTTTACAACACAAAAGAATATTAGGATTACAGCTGAAATAGAGGTAGAATACTTGGGGGAGGTTTTTGTAGTGTTAGTAGACACGGGTAGTGAAATAACTTGTATAGCAGAGGATTTCTTTTTCAAACTGAATTCAATCCAAAACTTGGCCAAGCTCCCAATAAAGCCTTTATTTATAAAAGGGCAGTAGGACAGAAAAGCTTAAAAATAAATTTCTTAACTAGTATAACTTTGGAGATTAAGGGTTGTGAATTTGAGATCGGGTTATTAGTTATTCCCAAATTGACTAAAAACATGATTCTTGGGTTTGATTGGTTAATAGCAAATGAGGCTAAGATTGATTTAGGTGATCCGAAGGCGCTAATCTTGAACACTGGGGGAGGTAACAAGGTTGTTGTACCATTTTTAGAGAAGGTGTACGAGGATTCTCCAGAAGTGAATCTTCAGAAAGAAGTATTGCAAAAAGAGACTAAAACAGTTGAGTCAAACAGCTATAGAAAGAAAGTTAAATTGGAAATGGAAATCTCGTCTAAACAAAAACTTTCTTTGTTTAAACTCTTGGAGAAACACAAAGCAGTGTTTTCACAAAAATTTTGGAAGGGCGAAATGTTACATTCATGAGATTAAAATGGAAACGACAACGCCCAAAATTAATAGGACTTATCCAATTCCCTATGCTTATAGATCAAAGGTCGAGGATAAAATTAACGAAATGATTGAAATGGGAATTATTTCAAGAGCGTCAACTCCTTATTGTAGTCCGTTAACCTTTGCTATAAAACCTGATGGTTCAGTTCGTATTCTTCTAGATGCGAGGGAAATAAATAAATTCATGGTTGCAAAGTCGGAAGCACCACCACTACAGATAGATGTTTTGAATGCTTTCCATGGGGTGAAATTTATTACGATTTTAGACTTAAATAACGCGTATTTTCAAATTCCCATTTCGGAAAATAGTAAGAAGTACACAGGATTTACAGTAAATGGGAAGTCTTATGTTTATAACGTATTACCCAAAGGTTTGAAAACTTCGGTTGGAAGTTTAAGCAGGGCTACTTCTAGAGCGGTTTTAAAGAAATTAAAAGAGTTTGTTAGAATCATCAAGCTCAAAATAGTTATGACAGATAATGGAAGACAATTTATTAGTATGATATGGAGAACTGGATTAAGAGAATTGGGAATTCGTGCACTTTATACTTCGATTAGGAATCCGAGACCCAATACTACAGAAAGGGTGAATAAGGAGTTATCCAAATACTTTCGTATTTTTTGTCATCATAATCATAAAGGATGGTACAAGATTTTGGGAGATGTTGAAGAGCTATATAACAACACTTATCACAATTCGACAAAATATTCCCCAAAGGAAATAGTTTTCGGGAGTTCGGCCAGGTTAACCATTGATCGGTTTTAGCCTCATTTTGAAAATACTAGGGATGTTGAGACTATTAGAGAAGAGGTTAAGGAAAATTTAAGGCAGGCAGGACAAATTAGAAGGGAATTTTATAATAAGACACACCGATTGATAGAATTTCAAGTGGGAGATTTAGTGAAAATTCGAAAATTAAATAAATCAGATACTAGGAAACCTTTATTCAAAAAGTTTAAACTTAGATTCGAAGGTCCCTATAGAGTTTTAATTAGGAAGCCTGGAAATATTTATGTTTTAGTTGATCCAGATAGATTAACAGTTCGAGGAACTTTTAGTGCGATACATTTATCTCGATATTATGTTTAGAGAAACCCATTTAGCATTGTCAATGATTGAGATAAATATTTAATATTTGTTAATTTTCTAATTATAATTAAAGTTTTAAATTTTTTTTTTCTCCTCTTTTATTTTTATGATAAACGACTAGCTCTCTTTGAGGTATAAGATTTTGATTCTATGGGTATTGAACCAAAATCTGGGGGAGGATTGTAGAGAACCACGTCGTTTGATATAAAAATTAAAAATATTTATTTTACAAAAGATTAAATATTTGACCCATTTGACTTACTGAACCCTGATTTTGATTTTATGTTTCGTGTAAGAGTAAAGAACTTCTTTATAAAGGCTTTATGTCAGAGTATGAGGTGTCAAATGTTGTGGGCGGGATAAAAAAAATTGAGTGATGTTTCGTTTGAATTGTTTTCGGATTGTTTCGAACACAAAAATAATTTTAGTAAAATTTGGCACTCAAAAGAGGGAAGATGATGTATGTTCCGAAAAACAAGGTGAAGATATAAGAAAGTGTCGAAGAAAAGATATTCAAGAAGATTGTAGTTGACAAGAGCAATGATGACCTAGACCGCGCTGAGGAAGTTGCGAGGAGGAGTCAGGGCAGTTCGAGAGGAAGCTTGCAGCGGCCTGGGCATGATCTCCGGGAAAGAAGACCTAGGAGCGTAGCAGATGACCCCACAAAAGATGAGTATAACGGTTTTTGTTTTTAAGTGGTATTTATTCTAGGGCAAGAGTAAAATTTTCTTTTGCAGGACGCTATTAAGGTGCTCCTATTAGGTGTTCTACCAAATTGGAACTTGGTAAGATAAAAGGCGAGAAGCAATGGGGTATGTAAAGCAATTGGATATGTAAAGCAATGGGGTATGTAAAGCAATGGGATATGTAAATCAATGGTATATGTAAATGAAATGAGTGAATTTGTGACAAGTCCCTTTTGTAACTCTTTAAGTTTATATATTCTAGTATTATATAAGAAATATTAATATCGTTCATGGTTTCAGATTGAAAGAAAAAGGGATTAAATGACGAAATTTTGGATGTAATTAACGACAACTATACCGGCCCAAAAGGACTCTGAGAGGAAAGTTGCAATCTTGAATCACCGGTCGTGAGTTTTGTAGCTAGTTTCTTTAATCTTTTCCGTGAAGTGACATCCCGTGTGTCTAACATTTTGCGAATTATTATTGTGCGAGTGACAATCCGCGTGTACATCATTTTGCGATTTATTATTGCGCGAGTGACATCCCGCGTGTCTAACATTTTGCGATTTATTATTGCGCGAGTGACATCCCGCGTATTTAACGTTTTGCGAAATTATTATTGTGCGAGTGACAATCCGCGTGTATATCATTTTGCGATTTATTATTGCGCGAGTGACATCCCGCGTATTTAACGTTTTGCGAAATTATTATTGTGCGAGTGACAATCCGCGTGTATATCATTTTGCGATTTATTATTGCGCGAGTGACATCCCGTGTGTCTAACGTTTTGCGAAATTATTATTGTGCAAGTGACATTCTGCGTGTGTAATGTTTTGTGAATTCATTATTGTGCGAGTGACATACAACTAGTGTAACGTTGTGTTAATTTATTATTGTACGTGTAACGTCCTGTGAACCCTTTGGTTTTCGTGTCATATTCCGCAGGAGCAACGGTTCCCGAACCTAACGTTGAGCTGGAGATATCGTGCAAGTGTAGTGTTGTGTTATTTAAGTTTGAGAAACTAAAGTGTTCTACTTAGATTTTACTTTTGAGTGGTTTCTCTTTTGTGTGATATTACAACCCAGTTATTTAGCTAAGGTTCCAAGGGTTTTCAAGTTTGACACTTAACATAGAATTTTTCAAGGGTTTTCAAGTTTGACACTTAACATAGAATTTTTCAAGGGTTTTCAAGTTTGACACTTAACATAGAATTTTTTCAAGGGTTTTCAAGTTTGACATTTAACATAGAATTTTTCAAGGGTTTTCTAGTTTGACACTTAACATAGAATATTTCAAGGGTTTTCTAGTTTGACACTTAACATAGAATATTTCAAGGGTTTTCAAGTTTGACACTTAACATAGAATATTTCAAGGGTTTTCAAGTTTGACACTTAACATAGAATATTTCAAGGGTTCTCAAGTTTGACACTTAACATAGAATATTTCAAGGGTTTTCAAGTTTGACACTTAACATAGAATATTTCAAGAGTTCACAAGTTTGACACTTAAGTTAAAATATTTTGAAATACTTCAAATTTTGACACTTTTATTCTTTCTTTAATAAACTATCTTTGACATTTTGACATTCAGATGTCTAGTTTTATTTATAATTCTTTTATTTCAAATTTGAAAATTTGCGTCAACTCGGCCTTTTGACAACAAGCAATTATATGATTCTTTGAAAGTGAGTGCAACAATATACTCGTGTTTTATAGGAGTGAATTAAAGAGGAAAATGTAAGTATAAATTCTTTTAATTTATTTTTGAATTATGATTTCAATTTTATTTATATTTAGATTAGATAATAATCCAACGTTGAGATTTCCTTTTCTAAATTGGAACTGGGAATATTTTGATAAAATCGGAAAGAAAGGAAAGGAGTGAACGTTTTCAACCTTATATCTTTTATCTAGGAGACTCATGGATGCTGATATATGAACGTTTTCTGTGAATGGATATGGATGAAGGACAGTCACAACATACTTACTTCAATGCCAAGATCTTCTTACTCTTCAGCTAGGAATGCCTTTGTAAATTAATGATTTAATTATTCCAAACGTTACAATCTTTTTATAACACTAATATATCTTAAATCGGATTAATCTTCCAAATTATAATAAAAATTATTTTAACAAATTTTAAAAGGGGGACTGTCGAATTTTCTAATTTAATTTAAATATTAAATTTTATTAACCTGTGTATGTATGCTGTGAAGTGCCACCGCGCGTACAGAGGTTGATTTGAACTGTAGAGTAAGCGCTACACTCTATACCTGTTCTCGGACTAGGGGTGTGAGGTAATGCTAGTTGCCACAACACCTAGTATTACAAGATCTACTTCTAAGTTCCTGGGTTGGTATTGCAAGCATAATTTACTATACATGGTCTAGTCCAGACTACCCCGCGTTGAGGTGCGTAGCTTTCCCGGCCCTGGTGCCTTAGAGGGAAAGCTTCCATACCTCAACAAAAACACACAACACGAAGGGTTTGGCCACCCACCCATTACTCTACAGTTCACCTTCTGGGTTTCTTGTAAAAGATTGTCCCCAAAATACTTTTCGGCCTTAGGGTACGCGGATGCTCAGTCTTTTGACTTTGAGCTAGTTAGGTAGGCTTAGATAGGTAGGAATCCGGGTTGGTTGGCCACGGGGACTATCCCCGGGGTTGCCATGGACCAGGAATCTCCGGACCTGGTTCCCCAACCTAGACCCCTTTTAACTTGCTTCCTAGTGGAGCACAATTAACTTCGTTAGTTTTCATAATATTAGGAGTATTTGATCTTTTGGTTTTCTTCTTCAATATGCAGAGCGTCGTAATTCAAAATTCTTCGGTCGTTTAGGAAAGTCGTATGAGTGCGTCTTGGCCTTTCGGACGGGTGTGTAGGATGGATGGGAGCCCTGTATTCTTGTAGTTTTTGTATTTAAACTTAAATGTTTCCTCCTTATACATCTCAAGCAAAACACTGCTCCACTTCGTAAGAACTAACAAGTCACTACTTTAACGCAATGTATTCCTAACCCAATAGACGATCACACTTAATATTGGCCATCTTCAATTCTAAGTAAACAGTCTAACTGTTTTACTAAACTTATAAGGACCTCCAGAGGGCAGGTTTCTTTCAGTACCTTATCGGTAAGGTCTAGGCCAGTCAACTAACATTTATTTTGTGGTATTTGTTTATTGGTTTTTCGTTTTTATTAAGTCGAGTGTGTAAAAGTTGGTACCATGGCTCCCTCGATCGCCAGGTATAAGGCTGCTATAAAGACAGAATTAAGGTGGTTTACTACCACAGCGGCAATGATCGGCCGCGAGGACCGGGAGGACGCGCTCTTGAAAAGTGCACTACAGGCAGATGAACGGGTTCGGGTTGTGTCGGAACACCTCACAGAGTGCCTCATGCTCCTTGAGGAAGCTCCTAACCCTGAAGATAAGGAGCTGGTCGAGGGCGATGTAAGCCAGTGCTTGGAGCTGGCACAGGACATTGAGCAGGCAGCTGCGGACATATCTAGGCGACGTGACGGAAAGGAAAAGCCATTCCGTGGTAAAGTGGGACAAGGATTACAGGTGCCTCTTCCGCCTGTTACGGTTCCAGTCTTTGCAGGCGATTACGCCGACTGGCCGGCGTTTGAGGACCTGTATTGTATTGTATTGTATTGTATTGTGGGCTCCCTTTTCCGCATTTAGACTCAAAGGTGGTCCTTTATGCGTTGGGTGGGACGGTTGACTATGTTAGCCAACCCAGCTCCTTCCAGAAGCTCAGAAGTCTCCTGGGACGTTCACAGGCTTCTTGAAGCGACCCCGGATTATCGAGGATTTCTGCCCGGTGGATTGCTACTCCCTCGCATGCCAGGATTACGTGAGAGGCCGTTTCTTCCGCGTTCAGACAGCCCCTGCACAATGGGCTGTCTGTTGCGTTGATGGTGAAAAGATGCTTATTTAGTTGGCAGTGCCCTGTGAGCATGCCAACCATTATGCGCAGGTCTGATCGTTGAAGGCTGAGGAGTCTTTTGGTCAGTCGCGGTGATAGTGCAGGGACCGCTTCTTTTGACTGTCTACAGGTGGTGATTGATGCCCAGCGGGCATTGTGTTGGGTCTGGGTTTGATGACGTATCCAGGTTCTTATTTGATTGAAGGGGATGGGTAGGTAAGGTGTAGGACCAGCCACTTCCACCTCCGAACCTCTCTAGCGAGTTCATCAGCCGCATCGTTGCCCAGAGATCCGCTATGTCCCTTGATCCATTGCAAAGTGACCTTGTTATTCGTGGCTATGGTTTGCAATGCAAGGTGACATTCATAAATTAGGCTGGAAGACATAGTGTTGCTTTCAAGGCCATCAGTACAGCCATGCTGTCGGAAAGTATTCTTATACCATGGTTTTCCATTTTCCTTTGCATGACTGCGTTGGCAGCTAGGGTGATAGCTACACATTCACATTGGAAAATAGAACTATGTTCCCCTATCGGTTGTGATAATTTGATGTTGAGATCCAAGGAGAACACCCCAGCACCCGTACCGGTTTTGGTTTTAGAGCCGTCTGTATATATACGGACCTCGTTGACTCCTGATTGGTCTCGCTCGGTCTCAGATAGCCGTATTTGATACAGCTTATCAAACACTAGTGTTTTAGGGATCCTATCACAGGGCGCCTCAATAAGTGGTACGTTACTCAGCGCTCTGTTCCATATTATGGTATGATTGCCCCTAGGATAGTGCCATAAGCCTGCGTGCTTAAGCCTGACAGCAGCCATACTGGCTTCTTGCTGAATGAAGAGATCCAGTGGCGGCAGGCCAAGCAGAATTTCAAGGCTTCAGATGGCGTCGTTCGCATGCATCCAGTGACGGCCGAGCACGCCAGACGCTGGAATGACTGCAGTTTTTTCTTGGTGGTAATGAGTTCGGTTCTGGGCCACCAAACGACTGCACCATATGTGATTATTGGCCTGATAACAGCTCTGTAAAGCCATTGAGTTATTTTCGGCGTTAGGCCCCAGGTTTTCCCAGGAGTCTTCTGCACTGCCAAAATGTTATGCTTGCTTTATTAATCTTGTTGTCAAGGTGTTTGTTCCATAACAGCTTACTGTCAATTATAACGCCCAGATATTTGACTTCACTTGTCAGGGACAATTCGGTACCGAACAGGTGCGGTAACCGTAGGCATCCAAGATTTCGTTTGTGGGTGAACATAATAAGTTCCGTTTTAGACGGGTTCACTGATAGTTCGTGCACTGTGCACCATTCTTCGACGATCTTCAATGCTGACCTAGCAAGGTTGCAGAGCGTACTCTCAAACGGACCCGTAATGAGAATAGCCAGATCGTCTGCATAGCCTACCGTAAAGTGATCGTGTTCGTTGAGCCTGCTAATCAGCTCGTCGACTACGACATTCCACAGGAGAGGGGAGAGAACTCCCCCTTGTGGGCAGCCCTTGGCTACGATGCCCCTCGATGTGGTGTTTACGGTAAATTGTATCGCTCTGAATCTCAGCATGTTGTCAATCCACCCGGCTAACGTAGAATCGACCCCATGTCTGGTCAGGGCTAGGCTTATGCTGTTGAAAGATGTTTTATCGAATGCACCTTCTACATCTATAAAGATGCCCAAGGTTGATTGCTTAGATATTAGTCCGTTTTCAATATAAGATACAACGCTGTGTAGGGCGGACTCGGTGGATTTGCCTGGGCTATAGGCATGTTGATTAGCGTTAAGCGGTTTACAAGGCAGCGCAGTGGTTCTAATGTCCCTATCACAGAGCCTTTCTAGAGTTTTCAGTAGGAAGGATGTGAGGCTTATTGGTCTGAAGGACTTCGGCTGCGTGTAATCGCTTTTACCGGGCTTGGGAATGAATACGACCTTGACTTCCTCCATTTTATGGGAGTGTAGCCGAAGGCTAAACACGCTCTGTACAGGTGTACTAGGTGTTCCACCACACAGTCATCGCTCCATTTCAGCAGACCTGGAAAGAGACCATCCAGTCCTGCCGATTTGAACGGAAGGAAGCTGTTGATTGCCCATTTTACCTTGTCGAAGGTGACAGTTCTCTGGGCTCGTGTCCAGTCTGTTTGGGATGCTGTGTTTCCCGTCAACTCCTCCCAGTCTTGTGCCGCCGTAATGACACAGCCCGGGAAGTGAGTCTGGAGGAGGAGCTCACTTGTTTCCGCATCAGACTTGGTATAGGTGCCATCAGGTTTTTTTAAGGACCCAATACTGCGCTCAGGATCGCAAGTCAGGATATTCTTAATTCTGGTGGCTTGACTGTTGGATTCTATGTTGGTGCAGAAGCGTCTCCAGCATTCGGCTTTCCTGAGTCGGATCTGCTTTTTATATTGGTACTGGGTTTCTTTGTATCTGTCCCAGTCCAGCTCTGCACGTGTATTTTGGCTCTGTTGAACAGCTTCCTTAACTTGCGACGTAGTTTTTCCAGGTCAGGGCTCCACCAGTTATTTCTAACTGCGGTGCCCCGCCTAGGCGTCACAAGTGGGCATGTTTGTTCGAAGCAGTTCATCAGCGTGCCCGTTATTTGGTTGTTATGTGTGTCAATCTCCGCAGTGGTAGCATAGCGGGGAATTGCAATTCCCTTAAGATTTTCCGCGGTTAAGGTACGATACCTCACACGGTCCATCTTCCGGGAATGCGTCGCGGCTCTGCGGACTTACCATGATGTTTAAAGTGAAGATGATCCACCTGTGGTCAGAACAAGATATCTCTTTAGAAACATGCCAATCCAAGATGTGCCGCGATATGTATTCTGTAGCGAAGGTAAGATCAATGATGGTTTGGGCTCTTTTGGTAACGAATGTTGGTTCGGAGCCCCGATTGATTATATTTAAACCGGTAGTGAGCAAATAGTGGAAAAGTTCATCACCTCGTGCATTCGACTTCTCGCTGCCCCAGATTATGTGGTGCGCGTTGGAGTCGGCTGAGATGATAAGCTCCAGTCCTTCTCTCGCAGTGGGCCACCAGCGCCATGAACTCCGGAGGGCACATCCTCGTCGCCAGGCAGATAAGCGGACGCAAGTACCAGCTCCGGCAGGTCAAGGGAAGGATTGCTCAGGAGCCTGATAGTGGTCAGGTCCCTGGAACAGAACTCGGTCATTAGAACACATGGTATATGTTTGGGTACAAATATGCAGGTCCTTGGATTACTTACAGTGGTGTTTAGTAGGAGCTTTCCCCCAATGTTGGATAGACCACAGATTCTGCCCTTCCTAATCCACGGCTCTTGAATTAGGGCTATGGTCTTGTTGGTGACCTCCAGTACTCTGCGTAGGTTGGCCGAGGCAGTTTGACTGTGCTGGAGGTTGATTTGGACGACCTTAGTCGTCGTGAGGTGGGGATCTGCTGCAGGATCCATCACTGACGGTGTCACTCAGCAGATCTTCCTCTTTGTCCGACTCCTCTACGTCGAACCAGTCCATCTTCTTGGTCTCCTCCGCCAGGGCTTTGGCGACCTCCAAGATGGCCTGGTTTGGGGCGGCGCTAGGCGGCTGCTGAGCGGCCAGACCGTCCGTGCGCACCCCGGCGATCGATAGGGCGATTCCAGGGCCCAGTCCACCGGTTGCTGACTCCATCAGGGTGACGGTAGTCTGCTTCGGTGCGGACTCTGGCCCGGTTTTGTCTTCAGGACATGGTTTCTCCTGCTCTCCCGTAGGTGAGCTGTCCGAAACCTTGTCCTGGAACAAGATGTAAGCGGAGCCTAGTTTGTAGCAAACGCGTCGGTCTCGCTTCATAATAGCCGGGATTTCTGATTGCGGGATCCCAAGGGTGATGAAAACACCGTCCTTGTTCTCCTGCTTCTCGGCGCGGTAGAGGCTCCAGGAGTCAATGTTGTACCACGTATTCTGGCGTCGGAGCCTGACGCGCAGATCGTCCACGGACTTGTCCGTGAACTGTGGTAGGAACATGCCCGCTCTCACCCTTCGCGGTACCTCAGATTGGCGGCGAACCACCAGCCTGGTTCCTGCAATGGGCGAGTGGAGCCCCTCGATGGTGCTGCGTAGCCATCCCAGAGAGAAGTCGTCCTCGCACCGAAGTTTGAGGACTCCCTCGCCCAGGAAGGCCCTGCCGCGAAAGGAGGAGCACGATCCTCGATCGCCGACGATGTCGACGGGGCGAAGATGGCCTCATCCAGTGCCTTTTCCAAGGCATCCTGGACGAGCACGGCGTGCTCTTCCTGAGTTCATGGAAAGGCTCTGTTATTACAGCCACGGCAAGGTCACAAGACCCTATCGCGTCCGCATAACTGACCTTCCCTTGTGGTCCGCCCTTCGCGGTTCGGTCGGGCGTAGCACCGGTCTTGGCGCGCTTCCCTCCATCCTTGGGCGACAGGGTGTCGTTAGGACGAGCCCTTTTAGGGAGCTTGGTGTTGCCATTGGCCGCACCAGAGGTCCGCGCATTTCGCTCAGCCCGCTGCTTGCCCGAGCTCTTGCCGCGGTAGCGGGAGCGTTGGCCTTGCTTAGGCCCGGAAATGCCGCCTGACTGGCTGGTCTGGTTAGCTACCCCAGCACCAACTGGCGCGGGCGCCCGCACCTTGTGCTAACGCCCTAACCAAGTCGGCAGTGGAGCAGCATCCCCGCCCCAGCGGTTTGCTCAGCAGCAGTCGCCTGCTGCTTGGTCGCCGCTTTCGCCAGTCTTTTGGCTTTCCGCTTTTCAGCGCGTACTTTCGCACGTCGAGCCTTGCTCAGCCGAGGCTCCTCTTGGCGTCAGTGCCGACCTTTGCAGGCCGTGATTGAAGGGGACGTCCCATAGTGCCTGCTTTGCAGCGGCGGTGGGCATCGCCTCCTTGAGTGCCGAAAGATCCAGCGAGCCAGTTCCACTGGCGGTCCCTTGCGGCCCGGCTGGTTTTCGATTTGAGGACTAGCGCGCTTGTGGGCGCAGCCTGTCCCTGTGGTGTAATGACACCTTGCGGCGTCAGTTGACCTAGCGCATCCTGAGATGCAGCCCGGTTGGTGTTCTTTAAAGCCTTTTATTACCCATGTGGAAAAAGGTTTTAAGATTCATTCTCGGCGGCGATCCACCCTCCTTGGAGCCCGCAAAGGGGACGCCGTGCGTCAAACACACACGAACGCCAGATCTACCCGAGAATATAGGTCCTCCTCAACAAGGCAAGGACGGACAACAGCCCGAAGTCCCCGGGTACGATAGCCCCCATGCGGAAGGAATAACCGCATGAGGTCGCACCGGTTCCCGCGGATGAGCCGTCTCACCCCGAACAGATTCAGGAACCTCGCCTGTCATCCCTCTGACGGGTATGACGCAGCCGATTGACCATTCCCTTTTTGAGGGAAATCCGGGCCAAAGAGGCGTGTTGCTGACAGCGGACACTGACCGTCCGCTTGCCTGCTCAACCATCCAGGATCCCTTCATCCCCCCGTTTCGGGTCTCCACGCACGGCACAAACACGTGGGTGACCATCCCCGCCGACCATCAGCAACAGTGTGATGGTAGGCCCTCAGCTACTTGTCACCTCACTGAGGTAAAGAGGGGGTGCCGGGGGGCCGGTTTTAAGGCGCCGGTGGTTCGCCTTCGCTTCCAATAGATCGGCTACTGTGACTCCGGAGAAGATGTTCGTTATGTGGAATCCGTTACCAAGTCACAGTATTACCGGCGTGCACGACAAGGACGTTCTACGGAAACTTGGTGATGGGCGCCCATAGCCACAGGTCCACATTCCCTGGGCGTACGCTGTTCGGCATTTCCTGGTGCTTACCGATACCAGTCCTCCGGCAGGGCTGATATCCCAGGACCGCTTGTTAACCATCACCCACGCACACCTTTGAGGACCTGTATAGCAGCGTGGTCCACACACGGACGGACATAATGCCAGCGTACAAGATGGCTCAGCTGATGTCCAGGCTACAAGGAGAGCCTCATGAATTGCTGACGCATTTGGCGGTCTCGGATAGCAATTATGAGGTGGCGTGGAAGATCCTTACCGACCGGTATCGGAACAAGCGCCTGATTGTAGACAGGCTGTTAGACCAGTGGCTGTCAATACCAACCATAACGCGAGGTACGGACCTCCGCGAGAAAATCTTCCACCCAGTCAGCGTCGCGGTCAGCGCACTGGAGCGACAGGGTTTGCCAGTGGCGGGCTACGGTTATATCTTGGTCCACACAGTGCTTCGCCGCCTGCCGAGCGAAATGGTCGCTCGATTCGAGCAGCTCCATGGGGGCAAGTCCTCGGACCACCTCCCGACCTACGAGGATCTGAAGTCGTTCCTCGAGGCCGAAAGCAGGCGAGTGGACGTCCAGGCTGGTGAAGCCCCACGCAAGGAGACCTCTGCCCCTCGCCACGGAACGGCCGGGTGCACCGGCGCGAGGAGGCAACAGTAGGCAACCCAGGCGGTACAACACTGCATTGGAATCAGGGTGTGCCTACTGCAGGGAGACAGGCCACGGGGTGACAGCGTGTCAGGAGTTTGCTGCGCAGCGGGTTCAGAGGAGACGGGGTGTGGCACAGCAGAGGCGTTGGTGTTTTCAGTGCCTGGGGCCGCATCAGGTGCGAGAGTGCCCTTCAAACACCAACTGTAGGTACTGCCAGGGTGCACACCATCCGCTGCTCTGCATGAATCGCTCCGGAGACGCCGGGGGCAGCGCTGGATCGGGTCAGCGAAGGGAGCCTGCCCACCAAGGGAGGGAGCAACGCTCCCCACCCCCTCCAAGGAGGAGCCCACCTCCGCATCAGTCACAGGGACAGGCAGGGGGACGTCAACAGTCGGAGCCCACTTACCAACGGACGTGGGGACGATCTCCACCACGGCAGCAGGTGCCGGATTGGGGAGGAACGACACGGGAACATGGACAAGGACACCCATCCCAGGTACGGGATCAAACGGGCGGGTGTCAGGGGAGCACTAGGCAGCCACCAGGGTACATGCAGTATTCTGCGGGCTTGAGCCACCTGGTTGGGTCTCAAGACCCACGCATGCCTCCGCCTATGCCTGAGTACCCGCGGCTACAGGCGCAACCTCGGTACGGACGTTTGCCGTCGGGGTACTATAGAACTCCAGCCATGGCCTTTATGGGCAGACCTCCCTACCAGCAGGAGTGGGACCCATACACAGGTTTGGGTAGCGAGGATACCCCGCGGGACGCGGCCTCACCGCGTTTAGATTCCCGCTAGGTAATCGCCGCCTACTCATCAGCTTCGGCTCCCGTCCAATCACGGTACTTTTGCCAACGGCTAAGATTTGGGTATGGGGATACGGTGGCCGGACCATTCAAGTAAGAGCCCTACTGGATACAGGGGCTCAGGGATGTATTGTATCGAGTAAGCTGGTGAGTAGGCTAGGCCTAAATGTACAGCCAAGTGAGGATGAAGCTGTAGGCATCGGGGCCTAAATGTGCCTGACATTCGGGGTCAGACGAACTTTGAGTTCACATTAGGTAGCACATGTACAGGGGTCAGCTATCAAGTCTCAGCCGTGGTGCTGGATGAAGTGGTTGGGAAACTCCTCAGGTTAGGTTACCACCAACGGTACGAGGGTTAACCACAGGGTTGGAGTTGGCTGATCCTGATTTTGATACTCCTGGTACGGTGGACGTACTTCTCGGGTCAGACGTCCTCGGAGATCATGGTGCGGTAGGAAGAAGGTACTCCAGGAAACTGGTTTGGTGGCCGTAGATACCACAGGGGTATGTTGTTTTCGGCCCAGTTTGGAGACCTCAGGACCTACCAGAAGGGATCCGGTCCTCTATGGTAGTGTGCTGTCAGAGGTGCTGCAGAGGTTTTGGGAGTCTGAAGAGCCGCCCACGGCGGACAGACGGAAGCCAGAGGATGACGAGTGCGAGTTGTTCTATCAATACAACACTGCGAGATGCTCGTCAGGCAGATTCGTGACCAGGCTACCTTTTCTCCCAAACCGCCCCGCTTTAGGTAGTTCGCGACAGCTCGCGGAACGGAGACTACTCGGAATGGAGCGGAAGATGAGGCGAGACCCAGCACTTCGGCAGAAGTATATAGAATTCATGCGGGAATATATTCAATTGGGCCACATGTCGGTGTCCAGCCTGGATTGGAGGTGTGTCGAGCATTATTACATTCCACACCTGGCTGTCTTGAAGTCACCTGAGGCGAAAATACGGGTGGTGTTTGACGGTTCTGCTCCTACCTCGAATGGTGTGTCTGTGAACCAATGTTTGCACGCGGGTCCTAAATTGAACCGGGACATTGTGGACATTCTCACAGACTTTCGTTTGCACCAGGTAGCGTTCGTCGCAGACGTCAAAATGATGTTTCGCCAAACCATGATACATCCGGATGACCGTCGGTATCAGCTGATTTTGTGGCGTGAGAGCCCAGATGAGCCGATGGTCACATACGAACTTAACACGGTGACGTATGGACTTAAGCCAAGTCCGTATTTGGCAGTACGTACGCTGCGAGAGTTGGCCGCACAGGAAAGGGTAAGATACCCTCGAGCCGCAGCAGTACTGGATCGCGACGTCTACGTGGACGATATCTGCACGGGTGCTGATAGCGTGGAGCAGGCGCTAATTCTACGAGACGAGCTGATCGCGATCATGGGTTCAGGAGGTTACGAGTTGCGGAAATGGTTGTCCAGTTGCCCAGAGCTCCTGGCCGGTTTGCCAGGCGAGTTCCATCAGGACCCGCACCTCTTTGAGAACCCGGACAATCCAAACACGTTGGGCATCCTCGGGGTGCAATATAGGCCAACGCATGACGTATTCACGTACAAGATTGAGCCCGACCTTTGGGAGAAAACTTGGACTAAGCGGTCGGTACTGTCGACAATCGCTAGAACGTTCGATCCTAACGGATGGATCGCCCCGGTTACGTTCATGGCGAAGTGCTTTTACAAAGGTTGTGGCTAGCCAACTTAGGATGGGACGACCAACTCTCCGGAGAGTTGTTGAAGGATTGGCTCAAGTTTGTGACCACCCTACCAGGGATCGTGCACATCGCGATACCCCGCAAGTTAGTCCCATCGGTGGGATGTAAGGCTACCCTACATGGGTTTTGTGACGCCTCGGAGCGAGGGTACGCGGCAGCTGTATACCTTCGGACAGCAAGTTCAACGGGAACTGTGCACGTGCGTCTGGTTATGGCCAAAAGTAAGGTGGCACCAGTCAGAACTAGATGGACCATCCCCAAATTGGAATTGGCAGGGGCAGCTCTTCTAGCGCGCTTGCTAAATCATGTAACCTGCAATCTGCGTGGTACCATCAACTTGGATGAAACGGTGTACGCGTGGACTGACAGTCGGATAGTTCTGTGCTGGTTGCAGACGTCGGTACATACACTTGAGGTTTTCGTGGCAAATCGGGTGTCACAGATTACGGGGTCGGAAACTCCGTTAGTGTGGAGGCACGTACCGGGAGAATGGAACCCAGCGGACTGCGCTTCGCGCGGGTGCAGGGCACCTGATTTGGTGAGTCACCCACTGTGGTGGGGACCTCAATGGCTGACTGAGTCGCCGCAGGAATGGCCATTCAACGAGTGCAGGGCGCCGCTTGGGCCACCTGATCGAGGTTTGCGAGTGAACGTGGGGCAACTCGTACCGAAGCCTAACCCAGCTTTCTTGCTGGAACGGTATAGCTCCTCGACAAACTTCTTGGGGTGACAGGTTGGATCAAACGGTTCGTGAACAACTGCAGGAAGCCTCAAGCAGAACGGAACTTTACACCTGTCCTCTCGCCTGCGGAACGGAATGCGGCTCTATGCTCATTAGTTAGAGTCGTCCAGGCGGAACATTTTGAAGAGGAGGTCAGGCTGCTCAGGGATGGACGTGGAAAGCTGAAGGGAGGAATTGTGCGCCTCAACCCATTCCTGGATGAGCAAGGTATGCTCAGGGTTGGAGGCAGACTTCGGAACGCTAGCCTGCCCTTTTCGGCTCGGCATCCACTGTTACTTCCAAAAGGGGACCCTTAGTTGAGCTCTTAGTCAGGGATCGTCATGAGAAAACTCGCACGCGGGCTGTAATGCGCTATTGGCCATCCTACAGCGCGAGTTTTGGATCTTATCGGGACGACGAACGGTGCGTAGCGTTGTGTTTAGGTGCTTGCCTTGTTACCGCTTGAAGGCAGCCACAATGCAGCCACAGATGGGAGATCTTCCACCGGACCGGGTGACGGAGGCCTGGACGTTTGCAGGTGTGGGAACGGATTTCGCAGGCCCTTTCATGGTAAAGGCATCACGCCTACGGAACGCAAAGTCTATCAAGGCGTACTTGTGCGTGTTCGTGTGCCTAGCCACCAAGGCCGTCCACTTGGAGCTCGTGGCCGACCTTTCTACGGAGGCCTTTTGGGCAGCGCTGGAGAGATTTACGTCGCGACGAGGGCGCCCAGCGCTGATCAGGTCGGATTGTGGTACCAACTTTAAGGGTGCTGATCGGTGTATGAAGGAAATTGTAACGTTCTTAAGGAGAACGAAGAAGCCATCAGCACGGGCCTCCCGTCAGGGCATTACCTGGGTGTTCGATCCACCAGCGTGCCCTCACTGGGGTGGTATTTTTGAAGCGGTTGTAAAGTCCGCTAAGACGCATTTGTTGCGCGTTGTAGGGTTAACAATTTTGACTTTCGAGGAGCTGGCGACCGTGTTTTGTAAAATTGAGGCTGTACTCAATTCGCGTCCTTTGTGTCCGCTCAGCTCAGACCCAAATGATTTAGAGGCCCTGACGCCAGGGCATTTCTTAATTGGCCGCCCACTTAACGCCTTGCCGGAATATCCCTATACGGAGGTGAATAGCAATCGTTTGTCGCGTTATCAGTTGTTGCAGCAAATGACTCAAAACTTTTGGAAGCGTTGGTCGCTTGAGTACTTGCACATTCTGCAGCAACGCCTTAAGTGGACGGACAGGACTGAACCCCCCTGCATTGGGGATCTCGTTCTGGTTAAGGATGCCAACCTACCGCCACTGCGTTGGCGCCGGGGGCGCATTCTCAACCTATTTCCGGGTAGTGATGGCACTCCTCGAGTTGCAGAAGTTCAGGTGGGGGATTCAGTTCTTAAGCGAGCAGTAGCTACATTATCACGCCTGCCATGCATTGAGCGGACCGATGGGTCGGTCCGGGGCGGGTGAATGTTTAGTTTCGCATCATGTATACGCGCGTTTTATTGTTTCCCGCCATTTCGTCTGACGGACCGCGCGACTGACGCCAGCTAGGCGACCGACGCCATGTTTGTCCTTTTGTTCGTTCAGTCGGTTCGATACCACGCGGCCGCCGGCAAATCGACTACGGAAATATGAATTAGCGTAAGGGACATTTTGGCGATTTTGAGTTATATATATCATTGGATTCAGAATTTCGAGCTCTATCGAATGGTATATATAACTTTTTGATATCTTGAAAAAAAGGTCGCTTACCTTAAAAAAAAAGTGAGCAAAAGTTTAAAAACCGGGAGTAAAAAGTACTGTTAAGGACATTAAAAAATGATGTACGTCCCAAACGTTAAATTTTTCATCATATCGGCCAATTGATGTTCCTTACACTATTAAAAATACAAGTTTTTATGCCGATAAGCATCTTACATTAATTTTTAAAATAAACATTGGCCGGTAGGAAACCAAAATAACATAACACTATTATCCACACTGCCCGCAAATCACAAATTTCTCTCATAATATTTTTTGAAACTTCAGAATATCTGTGTGAGCACATATTTTGTAAGATATTTAAATCGACCAAGAAAATAGAAATTAACGTAAGGGACAAAATAACAAATTTTTTGGAAAGAAGTTAAAGTAACGTACATGACATTATCAAATGTTTTGAAAAATGATAATGTAACGTACATTTCTTGACCAAAAATAAGGTTAAATTGCAGCAAAATACATAGTTTTTTCAAAGTTTTGAGGCTATTTAATTATTAAAATATACTTATACTTTATTTTACTTATTTTTTTCGATAAAAATTTACAAAGACACGCGTCATGTCAATTAAATAAACATAAGCAACAAAATGAATGGTTACTAACCAACATAAAACCATGCTATTTCATTTTTATTGCTTTCATTTATTCAATCTTCCAAACAAAATCAATGAAAATTTAAAATTTCTGACCGTTACTATAATGACAACAAATTAAGTATTGTCTGCCAGAAGAAAACGCACAAATCTTCACGCCGCTTACAAGCAAACCGCTAAAATCTAGAGTAGTATCAAAAATGTTCGATGGCCATTGAAAAATTGCTTGTTGAATACGGTGTCACTATGTTTGGGTGACTAAAAACATGTTCATATTGTGATATTAATATTTTTAAACATTAAGGAATATAATTGAAAAGTACCTATGTTAATTAATAACAATACAATATTGCGCAATACACAAAGATAATTATAGTTTTTTTTAGAATTTGTCGTTTAGTTTGTTTAAATGTTTTTTTTTAATTACAAAAACATTTTAAATTATTAGAATACTTTAAAAATTATTACATAAATTGGCGTGATGAGAAGCTGAAAAAGTATACTCGACTCATTATATTATGACACGATCGAGCAAATCGGGGATCATAGCAAGGTACTAAAAATGAGTCATCTAAATCAGTGTTTTTCAAACTTTTTGAATACGCGACCCCCTTCCAGGCACAAAATCAATGGCGACCCCCCTGTTGGGTAATCATAGAAACATAAATTAGTAATATCATTTATTCAATGGCGGATACAGAAAAACGGCAAGCGTTGTCCGCATTTTTAGGATATTTTTCTAGGCAGGCTGAAATTTTCAGGTGGAAACAAGCCCGCATGTAACGCGAGCGAAGCGAGCAAGAATTTTTACGCTAAAAACGAGCGTAAAAGCTTAAACTTTAGTGAAAAACAGGCCGAAAAATACACGTATCGCGAGCGAAGCGAGCTCGTCTTTTCCCGTTACAATCAAGTGAGGAGCATTAACACTAGCCGTGAGTGTAAAACAGGCAAAAAGGTGCACGTATCGCGAGCGAAGCGAGCTCGACTTTTCACGCTACAATCAAGTGAAGAGCATTGACACTAGCCGTGAGTGTAAAACAGGCAAAAAGGTGCACGTATCGCGAGCGAAGCGAGCTCGACTTTTCACGCTACAATCAAGTGAGGAGCATTAAAACTAGCCGTGAGTGTAAAACAGGCAAAAAGGTGCACGTATCGCGAGCGAAGCGAGCTCGACTTTTCACGCTACAATCAAGTGAGGAGCATTAACACTAGCCGTGAGTGTAAAACAGGCAAAAAGGTGCACGTATCGCGAGCGAAGCGAGCTCGACTTTTCACGCTACAATCAAGTGAGGAGCATTAACACTAGCCGTGAGTGTAAAACAGGCAAAAAGGTGCACGTGTCGCGAGCGAAGCTAGCTCGACTTTTCACGCTACAATCAAGTGAGGAGCATTAACACTAGCCGTGAGTGTAAAACAGGCAAAAAGGTGCACGTGTCGGAGCTCGACTTTTCACGCTACAATCAAGTGAGGAGCATTAACACTAGCCGTGAGTGTAAAACAGGCAAAAAGGTGCACGTGTCGCGAGCGAAGCGAGCTCGACTTTTCACGTTACAATCAAGTGAGGAGCATTAACACTAGCCGTGAGTGTAAAACAGGCAAAAAGCTGCACGTATCGCGAACAACGTTTTGAAAAATAAACATGCCTATTCTTTGTCACTAAAATAGTGTTTTACTGAATTTTACCCGACCTGCCTTGACTTTTGGATTTAGCCGGCGACCCCCCTAGAAAGGCTCCGCGACCCCCCTGGGGGTCGCGACCCACAGTTTGAAAAACACTGATCTAAATTATTCAAATGGTAAAAAAACCGTCACCTCAGGTCGAGAGATTCTTGCTGTAGTCGAGGATTTCTATGAAAGTCTCATGCATCGCATGCACCCAGACCTTTATCTGACATGAGAGACTCAATTGTTCTCTTCCACCACCTTACTCTTAGACAGCTTAAGAATACAAAGGCTTCAGGGAAGAGTGGGCCAGGTGCTGCTTAAGGCTGGTGTCATGAAATGGCTATTCAACTCGTAAATAACTAGTGGCAAAACCTCAGAGGCGTGGTTACTCCACTCCACGAAAAGAGACGAAACGTTTCTCAGTAAGAAACGTTCCCTAGAAACTATAAGGTCGATTTTACTTCTGGACCACGTATATAAGCTGTTCTTGAGAGTAGTCACCAATCGTTGTCATAAAAAAATTACGCCGTAATGTTTTGTGCGTTCACTAGTACTTAATTTGTTATATAATTCTAATTATTATAGTCAAAACCTTGTATTGTTTTTATTAACTTACTATAATTTTGATTGATTAACAAAAATTTTAACGTAGTTTAAATTTTGAAGATGTATTTTACTGTCAAAGATGAAAAAAAAAGTTCCTATTTGTTTTTTCTGCTAAAGACGTAATTTTTTATCGTTTAAAAAGTTTTCTAACGCTTCGTATTCTTATATTTCTCACAATAAAGTATTGATTATGAAATTGAACCACATTAGAAGATGTTTGTGTTGTTTGTTATAGTACATCGTGTCAGAGACGAATTTCTAAGTGTATTTCATTTGAAAACAGTTGGTTATAATAATGTTTTGGGGCAAATTTATCATGAAAACCTATAGACGCGGTGTCTTTTACTGCAAATTTACCTCGTGTTCGATAATGAAATGTACGTTACATTAATTTTTTTCATAATTTTGGGAGATTTTAGCAGAAAAAATTAACGTAAGGGACATGCCAACTCCTAAACTACAGGGATATCCCAGAAAATGATAAATTTAGCATAAAGAACTCAAAATTCTAAGGAATTTTGCCATAGAAGTCATTTGGATCGGACAAGAAATAAAAAAGATATAAAGAATTTTAAAAAATTGCAATCGTTTTTTGGCTTTCCTGAAAAATTGCATTTTGTCCCTTACGCTAATTCATATTTCCGTAGTCGAAATATAACCTTTTTTTAGTCACTCGCGCGTCCGGTGTTAGACACATATTTTAAGTAGTCTGGGTTTTATTATTTTGTGTGTGCTTTGACCACCAGGGAAGAGTTCCCTGTCCAGTGTGGAAGTTAATCCTATATTTTAATTGTGTGGAATTCTCATGCGGGAGAAATCTTTTAGTTTTGCGTTTTGTACAGCAAACTCATTGCTGTCGCAACCAGTAGTGTGCGGGAGAAATCTTTGTTATTAGTGTGTTAAAACATTATTCGATGTTGAACTGTGAACTAGTGAATAATAGAGTGATAAACTAATGTGAAACCAAAATTGCTGAAGGGACGGAGTGCCACACGAGCTGGTGTCCGGGTGCAGTAAGTCTAGTATCTAAATCCCAATCCAAATGTCTTCCTCAAAACCTGATACCTTTTTTCATGTCAAAAACTAGACTTACAAGGAAACGGCGGCGTCATAATTCGCACGGTAAGCAATTCGCTGCTAGGTCCTGTTTAAGTAGACTTTGGAAACAAGAATTTCTCGGCCGGAAACTTTCCGGAACAAAAATTCTCTCATTAAATTTATTTTATTTAGCTATAGTAAAGAGCACTACGAATCGTAGTCAAATGTTGTTCCGAGGCTGATCGACCATTTAGTTTTAGATTTTAAGATAACTTTAATTTGCTTCCACTGCGCTAAGATCAGCTTCGGAATCAAACAAATACTGTGTGTAGTAGCGGTACTTTTAGTGGACGGTTGTAAAACTCTGACACCAGGGTTTATTGGGTCGTTGGGCGACCTTCTTTCGGCTTTATTTTTTGTTTTATAACACGTTGTATGGAGTTTACTGCGTGTAACTTGAGATTTAGTAATATCATGTAAAATAACTTGCAAATTATTAAAAAAGTGAATGGCACTAACATTTTTTGATAAAATTAAAAGTGAAAAATGAAAAAAAACGATTTTTATAAAAAATCTATGTTTTTTTTAAATAAAAATCGATTTCTTCTAATGGATTTTTTTGCGACTAGAAATAATCGATTATAAAATATATTTTTATTGCTCAAGTCACATTCCTACCGGGAATGCTAATACCATTTTCAGGCTTTTGGCACTGTGCCACAGTTTACATTAGAATAACATTTTTATGAACGCCGTAGATTCACCACTTAGGACAGGAGATAAATCTCGGAATAAGTTCATAAAGAAGGAATATTATACGGAAATTTTCTACCATTTGTCCACTGTAGTTTTTCACTGTGTATGTCCTTCGTCCTTTCTTCTCTATTAAGGACGTTAATTTATACATAGCTAGAGCAGGCTAAAGCAGGCTAAGGCAGGTAATCAATAAAGGCCTCATTATTAAAGATAAAACGAATTAAAGTAATAGGTACATGTGACGCGAATAAACCTACGTGTAAACTTTGCTAAAATTATACCTATACTGAAGAATTTAATTTACATACATCTATAGGATAGCTGTCTATCCTAGGTTATAAAATATTGTTCACGAACGTGAAATATCGGTGTTTGAAACAAGGATCGCTTCGCTAAAGTTGTTTATCGATCTTTATTAATAAATAGGTATTAGGTAAAGGCAAGATAGGATAACAATTAATAATACAATACGAGTAATACCCAATTAACAACATTCACTCACAGTGTTCCGGTGAGAGACGAATACAATAGCGGCTTTCGAAATGTGAACATAGGTCAAAACAGCTTAGTGGCCTTATTCACGCCTTATTGGTCATTAGGGCCCTTTCTGTGATCTTTTGTTCCTTTACAACATTTCCGGATTGATCTGACATAGGGCGTTTGTGCACTACAGGGAATTATACTGTCCGGCATTCCGATTTTTTACGGTCCGGTTTGGCACGCCATTAATCTAAATACTAGCTTGTGCACTATACGTAATTTTACTGTCCGACATTTGCACAAGATTCATTGGTTTTTTCATGCCACACCGGACGGAAAATCAGAATGCCGGACAGTATAATTCCATGTAGTGCACAAACGTTCTTAAAGACATACCTAACAAGGATATTTAAATAATTGGCGATGTCTTTGACATCAAGGTTCATCGGGTCGTTGGACGACTCGCTTTCCCACCATATTAGAAGTGCCAAAACCCCTTCGGCATTTCATTCGGCAATAAATGGTTTCTTGGAAATCACAAATATCACATTATCCGTGGCAAAGACTTTTTACCAGCATCTTAAAGTTACCCTTGTAAGGGATCAATATAAACTGGCTATAATGACTGTATCAAAACTAGTATACAAAATACAAAAAGCTTTATTTGCAAAATATGTTAACAAACATGGTTGAGTCCCCTCGGTAAGTATTGAAACTTGTGTTGGGAATGACTCCTCTCCCCTTATGTCTAAAAGCTATAAACTATAGTAGCTAAGTAACCTTTTAAATCAGTAACTCGAAATGCTTCTTATAGTTCAATAACGACTTCCTTATCGTTAGGTATCTACAGTTAATCCCTATCAATTAGATCGTAACTAATCTGCAATCAAGTATCTTACAAGGTATCTAATTATAATGTTAGTACAACATCAAGGCCACAAACATATACAATAATTGGAGGTACATTTTGTGTAGAATTAGCTAGTCTGAAATTTCAAGAAAGTCTATATGCTTTATATGTTCCCTTTCCTTCAGGGAATTTCAGGGAAAGTTGTAATGTTTTAGGTGCTGCTTTACTTTATCATCTTTTTACATCTAGAAACCGTCACAAATTAGGCCATAACATATGGCTCACTCAGTCAGTACCTACTAGCTAAGAATTTGACGATTACTGACTTTAACTGAAAATAACTGGAATCTCAGAGGAACTCAAGGTAACTAAGAAGATGTTTGCCACGAACATCCCCACAGTTACCACAATTTCTTGGATTAAAATTGTCTCAGAATCATATGACGTTCTTGTATCAGATTTTACTTTTTTTAATATTAAACTTTGAGATTTTTGACAGTTACTGTAGCAACCCTGGCTATGTAACAACTGACAATCGCGAAAATACTTCCTAGGGTCGAGTGATTCTTCTTTAAATTTTCTAAGTATTTTGTGACACCGTTCTATTCTAATTTGTGATACCTATGCGTTTTACGATCAAAAGCTTTGTGTCGATAAACCGTCATCGAACACGCCAACAACACACGCTATCCGGATCTATCCAGTTATAACCAGACTATTTTTTTTTCTTTTTATTTGGATTACCAAACAGTTATACAATAATGTCTTACTAAACATGTTTATAAACTTAAGAATAATTGTATAACCAACACCGGCAACCACAGATTACAAATTACGATTTAAATTACTATTGATACGAAATTGTCGACAACTTTGTGGCAACGCGGTCCCGTCAGGAATTTCACGGAATTTCCAATTTCGTTCGTCAGGAGAATTTCGCTTCGTTGCGTTTCTTGCCTCAACCCTTTTCTTGACCTAGAATGTCACTATGGATGGGCAATAAAAGTTTAGTATCAACCCCTATGAACCCATCAAAAGCAAATATTACACTACGTGGGTATCGTGGTTCCTTTTTATTTACTAAACGGCCACGTAGCCGATTACGAATGCAATAAAAACACAAAGACGAGACCACACATGAGTCTTAAGGTAAGCTCTACAGAGGAGACACATGTTATCTGTCAGACAAGCGGTCGTGAGCCGTTATCGATGCGACGCGCGCCTCACGTGTGTAGCCTTGTCTCATCTGTTTCATACGTTCTATATGGAAACGGTTTCAAGCGTCGCGATGTCGCATGTCTTACGTGTCTTGTTTGACAGAAGCAGATGACAATGCCACGTCTTACGTCTACCTACTCTGTGGAGCTTGCACCTTACTGCCATTCAGAAAGATGTACGGGAACTACAATTTTTCCTGCAGTAGACAAAAAAATCACAACGTTAAGAATTCCTACTACGTACAAAAACACGGTTTTACGGATCATATACCGGAAGTCATGCAATTACTATAATATTTATGGCAAAGTACAAACGACCTCCTCAATTACTGAATTAATAAGTCCCCTGATACATTGCAGGTGCTCTTATTTTATTCACAGAGCTCAGAGTTGATATAAAAAGGCTATTAAGTTTTTTTTTATCTCCATCGGGTTGCTTTATTCAGTCCAGAGCTGTTTAAAATTTCTCCCGCGGGAGAATGTAAGTACCTACTTCTTTTGAGTCGTTGGGTTCTGTAGACAGGAAAGTACTATTATTGCTTCGGGATTAAGTACATATCCCACACCTCTTACCACTTTTGAACCAAATAAGTCTTTGGTCCTAACTATCAAGGAGCATGCTCTTAGCGCCTATCCAAATACTACAAACTCCGATTTCTTGTTCAACAAAACGTGTTGCGCCGACCCCAAGTAATTGTGATAAGGGCAGGAAGATGATCTACTTTTTCATTGGGTACTTATGAGAACATGCTTGGTGTAGGCAACAAAAATAAAAAGGAATGCAGGAAAAAATCTAATCAGCCCACGTTTTCCTTCCAATGACTTTGTAAAACCTCCCCCATCCCTCATTCATTATTTATTTGACAGGCATTAGTACTGGCTTACGGAGCTTCTTGTCAGTTTACCTTAGAGTTTAAATAAGCAAGCTATTGAGTGCGCCGACCCAGGTATGAACGTTTTGCACGGGTATGAACACAACCTCTCTGTCAATCATTAGCCAAACGGTAGTGCCAACGCTACTGCATATCTCTATGGTAAAATTATATGTTTATTTTATTAGGACCTACAATTGTAACTTAAATCACCTGATCGACAAATTTACAGGAGAATTTTCTTGCACTTCGACGTATGTTCCTTGGGGAAAGTTGTTCCTTATCACCAGCCGGTTTGGAGATTTCGCAAACACTAGTAAAATTTCACTCAGTATATTTTTCGTACATTTTTTTTTATTTATTTAATCTGTCTAAAGCTTTATTCTTACAAAAAAAATACAATGCAATACACAAAAGTTAACTTAAAAACTAAACTTAAATATCTAATTATAAATAAATGTTCGTACATTCGAAGTAAAGAACCTTTGCTTATGGTAGGAACAATAGCCTGTAGCGGTGGGCGCATTCTATAGCTTGCTTGTTTTACTCTAAGCGGAGCTACTTGTCAGTTTGTGGACGAAAGAAACTCAAGAAGAGTCCGACAGGTTACTTACTTACATGTAAATAATTTATTTGTTTTGTGGGCAGGATTACACCGATCTACTTACTCATCTCAGGAGGTTAATAATGACAGTAGGGAGAACCAGCCTATGATGATCCCTTAAATGGTCCCTTATGGGATCAGAAGGTTCACTCGACCCTATTCAGAATTTTTGCGATTGTCATTTGTTACATAGCCAAAAATCTCAAAGTATAAGAATTAAAAAACAACAATATCTGATACAAAAACGTCATATGGTTCTGAGCCAATTTGAATCCAAGAAATATGACGTTCGTGGCAGGTAACCAACTACTTAGTTGCCCGACATTCCGGTTTTTTTACTATTATGTATGAGCCAGACATATCCCACTGCAAGGCAAAGGCCGGTTATTTTCAGTTAAAGTCAGTAAGTGTCAAAATCTTCGCTAGTACTGACTACTGAGTGAGCTATCTGTATAGGCGCCCCGCGCGCCGTTTCCCTAATTTGTGATAGAAAATTCCGTAATTTGTTATAGAAGGTTGAAATATCTAGGTATAATTCAGATTTAGAGATAATTCTTCGGCATTTCGATATTTCGAATACAAATATTAAAGGCGCAGATGTCAAATAAAGATATTAAATAATAAAGAAATGATGAATCAGGGAAAATAACAAGTACCTACCTACGATAAGATTGCCTGATTTGACTTGAGGAATATTCGTCCTCAAATCTGTTCATGTCTGTAGTTACTTTAGTTAACCAGTGCAACCTAGTTGTTGACGAACTCCTTACGTTTGTCCAAAACAAGCTTGATACGATGGATTTCGAGTCGCTGATGCAAATATGTGTGTCGGCATTCACACCGAGTGAAATAGAAAAATCGAAGACGTTACTGTTTGAATCAGTGCCCACGGATCGACGTAAAATAAAACGAAAAAACGTCGGCAAGGAGCGACGGGATATGGCGGATATAATTGGAGTTTTCGAGGAGCTTGATCCCGAATTGATCCCAGTGTTCGTAGCCAGGAATCTGGATAAACTTCCCCCCGTAACGTTCGATCATATAGACGTTACTTCGCTTTTGAAGGACATTGTGCGTCTGAAATCTAAGGTGGAGGAAATAAAACCAGCTTTGTAACCAGGAACAACTCGAAGCGGAGCTCAGTAAAATGCGTGGAGACCAGGTTAATGACCAGGTGAATATTGAAAGTTCATTCCCATCAAATATGTATGTAAATGTAAACAAAAGACGTGGAAGAATATGTGCTATGAGTCCGACCCTGGATAGTGGCCCTATGGGTCTTACTAATCTACACCTATCGTCGTATAGAGGTGAGGGAATGAAAAATTGCAGCAGTGAGCCCATTTTGAACACCAGCAGTTTACTTGAACTTGAGAAGACCGTTGATCAACCCGTTGATAAATTCCAACGCAAGTCGGAGTCGAAACCGAACGCAATGGCCAACCAAATTAAAACGACCGTATACAAAAGTCAGCGGCCTCTTACTTCACCGGCGGACCAAGGGAACATCGCGTCTGGTCCGGGTAATACATGCCACCGAACGCTGCACAGTGTCAACAAAACGCAGCAGCCACTGGAACATACGTTATTACGCGGCCAAATTGAAAAGCAAAGCTCACCCTACGGAAACGCACAACCCAATGACAATACAAAGTGTACGGATAACGTCGTTACGTCAGATCTAGAATTATTTGAAAATGAACAACGGCGTCCAGTGCACAGTAGCACTTTTAGTGAAATTGCAAAAAATGGAGAATGGAAACTTGTGGAAAATAAAAAGAAGAAGAAAATTGAGAACAGGCTGGAAGGAAACTCGGAAAAGCGTCCATGGAATCGAATGGAAGTTTCGTGCAGCTGAAAGAAAGGTACCCATTTTGATCACTAATGTGCACAAAGAAACGTCCGAAAACGACATAATAAGTTATATCGCCTCCATAACTAATGAAAGGGTTTCTTTACAGCGGATTGACATCAAGAACAAACAAAGGGTCACAATGCCTACAAGCTCTTTGTTCCCAAGTTCAAGGTCGGGCTGTTTCTTGACGAGAACATGTGGCCGGAGGGAATTGTTTTTCGCCGCTTCGTGCATTTCAAAATGCAGAAGCGTGAACTGGACGGAAATGCAAAATAATTAATAAACTTTAATGGATTGTAAGTACACTTTCGTAACGTTTAACTGTCAAGGTGTGAAACGATGTGTGGAGGAAGTGCGTGAGCTTTGTTCAACAGCGGACCTGGTCTGTTTACAGGAGACGTGGCTATGGGGTCACGACCTGCCGTACCTATCAACAATCAGCAAGGATTTCGCATGTACAGGAACTACTGCAATAGACGCGGAGGCCGGATTGCTGCGCGGGCGTCCCTATGGCGGCACAGCCATCCTATGGAATAAAAATGTTTTCAAGCAGTATCAGTGATCCAGTGTGTTAACCCACGTATAAGCTCGGTTAAAATAGTGCTAAATAATAAGAGTTTCTTAGTTTTTAGTGTTTATATGCCCACTGATAAACCATCAAACTTAGCGGAGTTCACCAGCTGTTTAGGTGAAGTGAGTGCAATTATTGAGAACAGTAATGTAGAATCTGCATACGTTTTAGGTGACTTCAACTCCCATCCTGGTGAGAACTTTGTAACGAACTATTACAGTTTTGTGCAGAGAATGAGTGGAAGTGTGCTGACTTCGAGCATATGGGTATAGACTCAGGTCAATATACTTACACCAGTGATATGAATGGCAGCTGCAGGTGGTTAGACCACTGCATTGTAACATTGTCGGCTGCTCCATCCGTCCTAAGTTTTTACATCAAAAATGATGTCTCATGGTCAGACCATGACCCCATGTATATGACCTGTGACCTGGCTGTTATACGACCTAGGTTAACTGTCAATCTATCTGATATTCATTGTAATAAAGTAAACTGGGGGCAGCGTAGCCCTGAACAGATTGAATTGTACACCAATAAATGTAATGAAATATTAAGGACTATAGATTTCCCTCCAGAATTAAACTCATGTTGTGACAGCTCCTGTAGTGACTCAAATCATCATGTAATTATAGATAAATTATATTCTAGTACCATTTCGGCCTTGAGTAAAGCCGCAGTTTTTAGTAGCAAACCGCTAGTATGCAAGAACAAGAATCAGCTTATGGGGTGGAACAAATATGTAAAGGATGCTCACAGGGAAGCCAGGCTTCATTTTCAGTTCTGGGATTTGCATGGTAGGCCAAAGTCAGGCCCAATACACAAAGCCATGAGTGATAGCCGTAAAGTTTTTAAATCAAAGCTGAAGTGGTGCCAAAAAGACAGGACCAAATAAAAGTTGAAATCCTTGCTATGCATCATGATAAAAATGATTTTAAGAGTTTTTGGAAAAGTACTAATAAACTGAATCCAAAGCAGGGTAGGCCAGTGAGCATAGAGGGTATAACGGATGCTAGCAGTATTGCTAACCTATTCAGGGAACATTTCACTGTTGGCCCCGAGCGGCATGTATCTGTACAGGACAATAGTGATCAAGCCAGCCCAGCCAGGAAACCAATATTAAGTTCTCTGCAAAACAAATAGCTAAAACAATATCTAGCATGAAGCGTGGTAAATCGCCTGGCTGGGATGGCTTGAGCATTGAGCATCTGCAGTATGCTGGGCCACACTTACCTAGAATATTGGCTATGCTTTTCAGTTTCTGTTTAAGTCACTCTTATTTGCCTTCTGACATGACAAAGACTGTTGTTGTACCAATTGTAAAAATAAAACTGGTGACATTTCTTCAAAATCTAACTATAGACCAATTTCTCTGGCCACCATCATTGCAAAAATTTTAGATAGCCTAATCAATATTGAATTGTCGAAATATGTTCAGCTGAATGATGCGCAGTTCGGTTTTAGGCCTGGCCTGTCAACGGAAAGTGCAGTATTATGTTTGAAGCAAACAGTAGAATATTATACTTCTAGGAAATCTCCTGTATATGCATGTTTCCTAGACCTCTCTAAAGCATTCGATTTAGTCCAATACAACCTGCTGTGGAATAAGCTAGAACAGTGTAATTTTCCTTCTGAGTTAAGTAATTTGTTAAAATGTTGGTATTCAGGTCAAACTAATGTAGTAAAATGGGGAAACTCTACATCAGAGCCATATGGGCTAACCTGTGGAGTAAGACAAGGCTTGACATCCCTACACTGTTCAACTTATATGTAAATGGCCTGATAGATGAGCTCAGCAACATGCATGTCGGATGCCACATTGATAATGTGTGTATAAATAACATAAGCTATGCAGATGACATGGTGTTGCTGAGCCTCTGTCAGCGGCCTAAGAAAATTGATATCTGTTTGTGAAGCATATGCGTATAAACATGGTTTGAGATACAATACAACTAAAAGCGAGTATTTAGTTTTAAGGCCGAAATAAATGTCCAAAACATGTACCTGTGATAACATTAAATGGATCTCCACTCCAAAGGGTGTATAAATTTAAGTACTTAGGTCATATTGTAAATGATAACCTGAAGGATGATGAAGACATAGAAAGGAGCGTAGGGCATTAGCGGTTAGAGCCAACATGATAGTCCACAGGTTCAAGTACTGCTCAGCTCAAGTCAAGATCACTCTGTTTAGAGCTTACTGCACATCTATGTATACTTGTAGCCTGTGGGCTTCTTTTAGGCAACAATCGTTAAAAACCCTTAATGTACAGTACAATAATGCCCTCAGGGCTCTGTTGGGGCTGCCACGGTTCTGCAGCGCTTCTGGTATGTTTGCGGATGCCCATGTTGATGGTTTCCATGCCACTCTCCGCAAACGGTGTGCTGCAGCGCTGCAGAGAATTCGTGGCAGCACCAACCGAATCCTGGCGGTCATTGCATCGAGATTCTATGAAAGTAGTATTATCAAACATTGGGTTGGACTGCACCTGAGTATGTATCCCAAGGTTGTTGTCTAATTCAACACCTATAATATAGTCTAATAATAATCAACCTAACTTATTATTTTAACATGTTGCTTTGTGTTGATGTAACTTATGTATATGGATCATTGGTCTGAAATAAAACATTTTTATTTATTTATTTATTTATGCCAATCTAGAGAGATTCGTTAGTCTTCCAACGGCTCGATGAACCTTGTTGTCAGAGTTTTTTAATCGCCTACTACATTAGCAAGCCTCTGACTCTGACATGTTGTGTAATGGTCCAGCAACCGGGCCTCACGGAACGAACATCTTTTTCGACAATCAGGTGCCGTTTTTTTTTCACAACTCACCGTTTGGACATTTCAGCCTACAGTGTCTTAGCCGGACTGGAAGCATAGCTCACAAAGTGATAAATTTCAACTTTGTGAGTGCAAATCAAAATCGAATCAAACATATTTACTTATTCGTCATTTCGTGTAAGCTATTACAAGGTAGTCTTATATTATAAGCCCCACCCGTAATCGAACCCGGAACCTTTGCACCGCAGGCACTTGCAATAACATTGTGCCACATTGTCGTATGCCAATATAAGGTTTTAATATTACTGACTACTAACTAATAGCAAGAAAAAACCGTTTTAGCCCGGAAAACCACTTACGGAGCAGCTGACACCACCTCTTATGTGCCGCTTATCTCCTCACTCTAACGTCAAAATAATCCCCGGGTCCTCTTTAGCACTACCCTAGTACTACTACTAAAGTACGGCCACTCGAATAAGTCCCATTTGACAGCTGTCAACCCCATACTAGAAGGCATGTCAACAAAGAAGAATTGACCTTATGACATAGCATAATTTTGGCTGATGTTTATTAGCATGATGATTTTGGCTGATGTTAAAGAGGACTTATAATGGCGGCCGTACTCTACGTCGAACACAGAACTAAGGCGGGTCTGATACCGGACGTTTGTTACTACACATTTTTAGCGCATCCAGCGCTAACGCATGCGTCTGTCAGATGCTAGGGAATGTCGAATTCCCCATACTAAAAACCCGACGTTGACGTAGGAACGACGCAAAAATTTGCGTTGACATCTATATCTATTACACTTGTTATGTTAGATTTAATATACCTATCTCTTTTGCCCCAAAGGGCGTCAGATGTGAGACGCAGCTAAACTCTACACAGCATAATACATCTACGAGTCAACTTAGCGAGCCAGCCTTCACGGTTGGCTAGTCTAATTAATTAGTAACTACACTACAGTACGGCCGTTCGAATGGGCCATATTTTGATAGCTGTCAAAATGAAGTTAATGCTATGACTTAAGGTTTATTTTTCTTTTTTAACATGTGGCTAATTGGAATGGTCGTACTTTGGATCGCATTAAATAAAAGTTTACTCATTTGACTGTTTAGTTTTGTAATCACTCAGTTATTATGAAAAACAGCAATGTAGATTAAGTTAAAACTATCTTATTAAATATTTTTATTATTATAAACATCTAACAATAGATAATAAGTATTCATTTGGATAACAAATAATGCAGGGCATGCGGTTATTCACATGCATGACAATTCTTATTGATCTTAAATTTATTACCTTTATAGGATTGCCTACTTTTCTAATGATCCTGCATTAATGTTATACTAATAAACCAATAAACCAATTACACATTAGTGAACACCTGTAATTGGTTTATTAGTATAACATTAATTTATGTCCCCAAACTGTAAAAACTGTTGGTGATCCAATAAAATATTATTTAAATTATTTCTTTATTTCACAAGAAAGAGTAGGCCGCTCAACGATTGATAAGTAGGTACTTCCCATTAGCCTACCCATTTAAGGGACCAATTATACTGGTTCCTCTAACGAATTCTAAGATAACCTATGAGAGTTGATCCCATAGATACTGGGGTAGGTTATTTATTGTGTTGGCGATAGTACAGTCTCTCACGCTAACTCATGGACAATTCTGTTTTTAAGATTTCGATTGTCTTGTGACTGATACTGTGCTGATACGGACAAGCCGGAAAAAAACTATGTTGTACGATTCAATAAAGTTGCTGAATCTGGAAAAGGAACAATTATTGCTGTCATAAGTTACGGCCTCAACAAAAACAGGTCATGTCATGAGTGAGCAGGAGAAACTACCACAGCACGGCAATTTATAGACTACGTACCTACCTACTCGGTAAGCTGTAATAAGCTCTACACAACACACAGGTCAACTTAACGAGCAAGCTTCATGGTCTAATTAACACATGCCTTTGGTAAATTCAATTTGCGGTGAACAAGAGGGAAATTATGTTGGCAGCTAGTTTTATTTTATTGCTAAGGTAACGTTTGTGGTTTACTGCTTTGTTTCGGTGCAGGAAATTTTATTGAATAATTCTTACTAGCACTGAAGTTTCGCTTGCATTTTTAAATTCAGTACGGACACAGACTAGTGACGTCATCATGCGGATCTTCTTCTTTTCGAGTAGGACACTGAGTCGCCTATATACTCTAAGGAGTCGCCCAACGAACCGATGAACCATGTTGTTAGGGTTGTTCGACAGCCTCATACAAGTAGCAGGATTCTGACATGGTTGGGTAACGACCACCACCGTCTAAGCAAGTCTAAGTAACCTATCATACACAGCAACCGGGACCGACGGCTTAACGTGCCCTCCGAAACACGGGACCATCTTGCTTTCGGACAATTAGGTGGTTCAGCCTGCAATGTCCTAACCAGTACCGGGAACAAGGCCTAACTCCACCCACAGTGAATCAAACTCGGAACTCGGCAAACTGGAAGTAAGTGACTCCAAAGTATCCGAAACTTTCTATAAACGAAAGATATAAGTAAGGCTTTATTTTATTTTAAGTACCTACTTGTTTTTTAATATGTTTTGAACTGAATATTTCATTAAAGTTCCACAGATGAAGAATTACGAGGTGTACGTTTAATGGTACTTCCGCGAGACGTCACGTATACGATTGCACGTTTATGCGTTGGTACAATGGCACAATGGTACATCTCGAACGATCGTTATGGTACTTGCGAAGTTCTATATCCATCGTTTATTTCAAGACGCTTTGTTGAACGTAAGGCGGTTCTGATGTACGTGGCTACGCATTTCTAGCGCAACCGTAACGCATGCGTCTGTCAAATATCTACAACGACTAAAAACCAACGTTGATGCAGGAGCAACGCCAAAACTTGTGTGGGCATCTGTCTTTGTTACACTTGCAACAAAGACAGATGCAGTATTGTGTACTGTAGTGTGGGTAAAACTCTGAAACCAGGGTTCATCGGGTCGTTGGACGACTTAGTGTCCACGCGAAGAAGAAGAAGAAGTGTGGTATCTTGTCATTTGTTCCTACTTCCTAGTGAATATACTTATACTATTAATCAATACTGTTCGTCAAATAAAATTCGGGGTCTACCACATTACCCATGAAAGAACTTAAATTACTTGATGATAAGTAACTTCATGCAACTATGTCTCAGGTTCGGATAAGGGGCTCCGCTCACGAACTTCGAGAACTGCAGCAATTACCAACTCTGTCCGAATGAGTTGTTCACTTATTCATTAGACCCACTCCGGTTAGACCTGGTGGGTCTACATAACATACCTACATATTTCACGCCTACGGCTGTAAAAACGGTCATTTACACCACGTTTGATAATTTTGAGAGTCATTCAGGAGACTGAATCACTATAGTGACAGGTTGTCAGCTTGTGGCTTAAAATCGTAATACACATCAACTCTCAAATCCCATAGCAGCTTCTAACCACACCCACGGGGAAGATATGGAGTGATGCTATTCTTCTTAACTGGCAACTGTTATGTATAGCATATTTACCTACCTACTTTTTCTGAGTGGACACCTTTTTGTTATCTATGTGTTGTATTTATGTTTTAAGTTCATTGTGTTTGGAATATGTGGTGACAAAAAAACATTTTTCTTTCTTTCTTTCGTATCCGTTCCGTCATAGGTAAAAGAACCACCACCATAACAGCCACAACAGTTCACTGCTGGACATTGGCCTCCCCCTATAGGAGGGTAATGCCATACTCACCACGCTTGGCAGGTGGATTGGCGAGCGCAGTGCAAGATGTTGCATATGCAGGGAACGCTGCTGCCCACTCCCTGGATGAATATCCCCTAGTCGCTTTTTACGACATCCACGGGTAGAATTGCTATTCTATAGTGATGCTATTCTAAGCCGGCATCACACGGCTAGGTAAAAGAACAATGTCATCAACTAGACCCGTTGGATCTTTTCGGGAGTGGGTCTAAGTGAACGACTCGTCTGAGTCTCACTCCGTTTTCTGCAATCGCGAATCTTAATTGTAGTTTTGTCTGGAGTGAATTGTTAATCGTCTGTAATAGGTAAAGTCTTTGTGGGACCAAATTGGGTTATTAGACTGGCTTTTTGAAGATAATAGGCAGGTACTACCAGCAGCATCGCGAGGTACACATGCCAAATATTTAACAGAAATTAATAAAATATAAATGGTTTTTATCAGTCTCGAGTTTGCCTCATAAAAATGGTAATTTCCATCATTGATCCCACATTATTAGTGAAAGTTGTTCAGTACGGAACATTGTATTTATTACTTCCAAAAGCTAATTAATATCGTTTGGGTACACATATTATTGTGTACAAGTAAATATAAGCTCCAATTTGCTTTATTACGTGCTTAGCTTAAGGTGGTTCGTTACGTCATACAAACGAAAAACTGCACTTCAGTCGGATTACACATGAGCTGTAGAGTTTCTTTTTAAAGAAACTTTATTCTGAATGATGAAGGCACACGTAAATTTGTCGCAAAACTACTTATAGTTAAAAGATAATCAGTATTTTCTGCACAATAAAATTAAACGTATTTATTGCAGCAGTAGCTCCATCTATTTTCGTAAAGTGGCGACTCGCTTTTTACGGGGAAATCTGATGATTTAAAAATTCTTTTTAGTGTTTTGCGACAATCTTATATACCCACGGGACTCCCCATCAAGTTTTTTAAACCGACTCTTGTCTTCTTTACATACATAACTCCATTGAATTTTTGTATGGAAAACGGAACGCCTTAACTTTGTTACGTTATCGTAGCACAAGTCTACGTGGTTTTCGCCGCGTAGCCGCATCGCTACGCCGTAGTAGTATACAGTGTGTTGGTGTAAATGACAGAAATGTGATGCTACGCATGTAGCTAGGATTCCCAGGTCCCCATACCTAAAATTCGGGCAGATATGCGAGTTTGGCCCAACATTTGGGTAAAAAAGTCGGACGCCTTGCAATTTTAACTATTTTTAATCAACTTGTGAAAAAACGTGTAAAACTGACCTAAGTAATTCTTTGGGTAAAAATATCCGGGTTTCTTGTTTGGCTAGACAGGCAATTAAAAAGTCCGATCATGTTCGGCTTTATCCGGACGTCTGACAACCCTACATACTGCTACGCCACCACGTTTTATATAGATGACGTCTTTGTTACAAAATAATCAAAACAAGATGTATAGTATGTATGAACTGAAGTAGACGCACATTTTATTTAAGCACCTAACACATGCGCACTTTCAAACTCCCTATACTAAAATCCGACAGCGGGCCTTGATTTAGTGTGCTGTGTGATGCTTATAAAAAATAGATTTTAAGGAAATCATTCTAAATTTCCGAGACCCACAAGTAAACAACCTGTATATGACGTAGTTTTAAGTTAGTACTCTGTACGCGGAAACTACGTTCCCTAATGAGGAACTAGCTGGTTCCTTGCCTTCGTCTCGTGTGTTATCTCCTCAGATATGATATAATAGACTAATGTTTAAGACGATCAATAGAGTTGGAAGGTTCTAGAGGAATCGGAAAGCGGCCGTAGGACAATGTCTTACTACATGATTCGATGACCTTCTTCTTCTTCGTAGAATCGACGGCAACAATTATATTCTCATTGATCAAAATATTTTAGCAACTGAAATGCCCCTTGGGCTCGCTTCTAGTAGGTCCTGAAGTATGCAGGGGTTTGGGCAATTGGGACAGACCAGTCGATGACCTTGAAAGGGTTGTAAGCCATGGTTGTAAGTAGCCGTAAGATGCAGTCAGACCAATTGTATTCTTCAGAAATGCTTGGGGAAAGCATTTTTATGTTCAACACTGTACGTTTCACTGATGATGTCAATGATCATATTTTGTCATGTTAGTGAGCAAGTAAGGGGCCTACTTTTTACCTAGAAAATGCAGAGTAGGTACCTATTTGAAAGTTTTTGCCAACACTATGACGTAAAGAGAAGCCTCTTAAGTCCATTTACTTATAAGTGAAACGTTCTTTGCATGACTGGTGAAATCTTTCTATAGCGCAGACTGTAAGCTGAATTTAGAAATTTCCGACTTTCAGTTGCCCTTTGCTGCAATATAAACCCTAAATCAGGCCCTGATAGAATAAAATAAAGTGTAATTGAGCGAAAACAGCTAGAATAGAGCCCTAATTCTAGTTGGCTGCGCAGCGTGGACATAAATCAAAGGTCCGGACGAATTAGGCCGGTTGGCCACTTGCCCGGTTCGCCACACAGTATTCCAATTCGCCACAGATATGCTGTTTTTTGTTAATAGCCACAAAAGTCCACTGCTGAACATGAGCCGCCTCCTACCGGCTTCCCGGTTTTGCCATACTTACCACGTTTGGCATGCGGATTAAAATGCGCAGTGCTAGATATTTAGGTAACGCTGCTGCATGGGCAGCAAGAGAATGGTCTCTTGATAATTATCGCATATCCGCTCTTTACGACACTCACTGCACTGGTAGAATTGGGGCAATGCTATTCTAACCCAGCACCACATGGAACAGACCAAATATCATAGATCTAATATTATTTTTGACATATTAGTCCTTGTGTTCAACAAAACGTGTTGCGCCGATCCCAAGTATTTGGGATAAGGGCAGGAAGATTATGATGAGTCCCTCTTTGCCACGATCATTTTCAGGCATCTATCATTTTCCATTTTTATTTGGTGTAGGTATTTTACCATTAATAAACCAAGTTAATAATGTATTGTAGAGTCAAGCACAGTGAGACAATCACTTGAACGTACAAGTACCGAGCTAAGTAATAATAATTATCGTTTTGAGCTGTGACAATAATAATAATTATTATTATTATTAAAATAGTACTTAAGTTTAATCTTAAATTGCAATACTCTTGCTGGGTTCATGTTGTACCCTATGATCTTTGTACAACATGAAGTTGAGAATTGGAAATTATAATAAATTACTTTACTTAATATCATTATTCAGCGTGACGAAAAGGGACTCATTATATGGATGGAACTGTTATGAAAAATCCAGTGTGTGACAGACTGGGGACTAAATCAAAGGTCCAGTCAGGCCCTTCAGTCCCTTAGACGATCAAATAACCGACCGACCTTTCAGCCTTGGCAAAGTGAATTTTAGTTTTTTATTAGGTTTTTTACCTAAACTTTGGGTCATGTCCTGCGAAAAAATATCGAATGGCAACCTTGTTTTTGACTGCCTCCAAAAAGAAGAAGAGGGTTTGAATTCGATTCACATGGTGCCGTCTTGGTTCGACCGTAAATGCAAGTACCTACCTACGTTACATAGGCAAAATTTGAAAAGTATGTGTACCTATGTACCTATTAAATAAACGTTTGTTATTGCATGTGCGGACTGTAGACACTATAATAAATGCAAACCACTGAGAGAAATACACTGGAACTATTTATTTATAATTAATAAAGGAAATTATACATTTCCATATTTGTATGATTTCAAGTCATAGAGAATAACAAACTTGGAGCCGTGTCATAGCAACGGCTCTGCTCTATGTCTGTCGGTGTTGCCGACATGCTGCGCGGGCGCACGAACAACATAAACACCCGAAGGTACATTAATGCACTTAATAACAAAAATCACTTCACTATTATTAATCAAATTAGTTATAGTATTTTTCTAAAGAAATCTAGGAACTTAAAATTAATTATAGTATAAAGAAACCTAGGAACATAAATTAATTATAGTATTTTTCGAAAGTAACGTATGAACTTAAAGAAATTTTTATCACTCCTACCAATCTACATAGGCAGAAGACAGACGCCAGACAACGAGCGCCTATATAACCTCCCATTGGATGTCCTAACTTCTAAGGCCCTGACCTTACCATCCAGGCCGGGAAAAACTTGAACCAAGCGAGCCATTGGCCAGTAAAGTCGTGGTGAATTGGGATCTCGTAAAGTCTTAATGTAATATGCCTTTTGCAAACCCCGCTTTAGACTTACTTGGTACTTTTCACAGCAGCCTTAGCCAGTCTAGCAAAGCCAATTCCTATGACCTGGAACACCTGCGAAGCAGTAACGCGCTTCTTGGGCAAAGAACCCATCAACTGTTTAGACGCAGTGGCCTTAAACCTAAAGCATGACATACATTTATACGTAACTTTCTTAATTTGCCGCATCGCATTGACAAGCCAGTATTTTTCGTTCAAACTGGAAAGCAACATCTTTGGGCCGGCATGTAGCAATCTGACGTGCTCTGACCTTATAATCAACTCGGTAAGCTTGGAGTCCTTGTGTAATATAATTTGGTGCCTTCGGGAAAATGGCAGGTCAGAATATTGCAACCTGCCACCGACCCTCAGTACACCATTTTTGTCGATAAAGAGGTGAAGCTGTTTCAATGAACCTTCAACATTTTTCCCTCGTCGGAGCGCATTGATCTCCTCATTGAAATAAACCCCCTGCTCGTGCTTAATTATCAAATTCAAAGACTCTTGCAGCTCATCGGCGGATAGAAAATCTGCCTTATTTTTGTCTCTCTCTTTTAAGTTTTTACAAAACCTCGCCACATACGCAATGACCCGAACCATTTTGTGCAGATCAGAGTAATTCTGTATGCGGTTAAAAATATTGACCTCTGACCGAACTAACGCCAGCGATACCAATTTACTCTCTGGCTGTACTGCGTCGGGTATATCTCGCGGCAACCGGACTGTTGATGAATCAAATGAATACTCCCTGTTATGCAGAAAGCCCAGCCCGTCCCACCACATTGAGCAGTAAGAAATTTCTTGCGGACCCAGACCTCTGCTAATAAAATTCGCAGGGTTGTCTTGCGTATTCACGTATAAAATTATATCAAAAATATCCCTTTGTACTATCGAAGCAGTAAGCGAAATATCGTGAAGGGAAACCTTATTTCGCGTTCTCATTGAAGCATCAAATACCACACGCGTACGAGTGGTCTTGCTATTCTCGTTTTTTAGCGCATGATGCGGAACGAAACAGACGAGGTCTTTACTAAAATCGTAAGAATCGAAATTGACAAAATGGGCGTTCCTAAGCTCAACATCTTTGTGAATGAACTTGGTGTAATCTGTCAACAAGTTTACATTCTTCTGCAATCGTTTTTCCAGGCTTAAAAACCTGCCAAGAGCTAAATCGAACGAGTCACCCAAACTATCGTTTACTTGTGGAAGTGGAACCTTAATGTTCAGGTCCACTTGAAATGTATTGTCCACCAACTTGGCTGTATCTTTAAAAATATTTTCTACTATGACATTCTCATCCTTTTCCTTGACCACCTCTGGAACTTCCTCGGCTTTCGAAAAACCCTCCATATCAATGTCTGGGCCAAGATTGGAACATGAGCAGTGCAGCGACACCCTACTACTATCCGGCAGCTGCTGAGGACGTCCACCTGCCACTATGTGGCCCAGCTTGGTATTAACAATACGCAAACCTTCCTCTTCCTCAGGAGCCTGCGCTGTCACAATATTGAACTGCCGCTGGCCGGTCTCCGTCATCGCTTCTGAGAGCACTAACATTTGAAAGAATACATCGGCCGCTATCAACATGTTTATCTCAGACGGCACGCGGAAGTCATCATCAGCAAGCTGAACTCCTGCAGGAATAGTAATCTCGGAAGGTTCAATTTCGCGCTGAGGCATGTCACAAATTACCTTGTCCACAACGTGGAAGTTTATCTCCCTTTTAAAAGAAGATTTCAAACCATGAATTTCCAGCGGAATAGAATACTCAGAATTAGTTTTCGAAGAAGCTATACCCACAATCTCAGTCCTATCTCGCTTAGGTGTCAGACCTAATACTTCTACTACCTTTTTAGAAACCAACGAGACCTGCGAGCAGGAATCTAATACCGCTTTCACGTGTACCTCCCGATTATCTCGCGGCCGGAACAATTTAACCCGGACCGTGGGAAGCAACACGTTTGGATCCCTACCCGACATCATGACAACGGGTTTTTCATCATCGACGTGCACTAATGTGTTGTGAGGCTTCTTACACTGGCCGCACCGGAAATGGAATCTGCATTTACCAGCGTGGTCGTTAAGGCAGACCTTACACAGACCCGCTCTCCCTACAAACTTGACTCTCTCCGAAGATGCTATCGCCCTAAAATCCTTGCAGGCAAATAACTTATGATCTCCACACTTACAGTAAAAACATCCCTGGTTGAGCGGAATGACGGCAGCGCTGGCGACGACCCTGGCAGGTTTAGCCGAAGACGGTGCGAGATCAGCATTTTCTAATGCTAGCGCCCTCTTCTCTAAGAATGCTAGAAACTCCTCAATATCAGGGTCATCGGTAGTATCGCACTCAATCTGGAACGACCTGGCCATCTGTGGGTCTAGCTTTCGAAGGAAAATACAAATTAAAAGCGGATCCCAGAACTCAACTCCCGCCCCAAGATTTTTAAGAGCCACCATGTTCTGCTTAACAGACGCGACAAAATCCCTGATATTCGCAGCTGAGGGCCTACCCAAATTTGCCAAATCTAAGAGCTGAGCTATGTGATCTGACGTAATCTTAAATTTGTTGTAAAATCTGGCCTCCAGCAGTTTAAGGGCTTCATCGTAGCTCTGAGATATGAGCGGTAAGTTTTTAATCAAGTCGAGAGGCTCGCCCACTAAAAATGACCTGAGGTAATGCAGTTTCTGGACCTTATCTAACGACTCATCCGAATCTATCACGCTATTAAATAAGCTCCTAAAATTTACGTAATCGGAATACTTACCACTAAAGGTTGGTATGTTAATCGACGGCAGTTTTGCGTTCTTTTTAATGGTTTGGTTTGCCGGCTGAGGCTGCTGTACCTCTTGCTTACGAGCCGCTATCTGCTCTGTGTAAAAATCGAGGACTTTGTAATAAACTGTCTCTACTTCCCCGATGTTTTCACTGTTTTCGGGATCTAAAAACAAAATTTCCTCACAGTACTTCTCGTATGCATTAAAGGTAGAAATTGCGTCATCCCTACGAATATCCATACGGCATATTGGGTATGTTTTTAATTGTTCCGCCGTAGGGAGTCCCCTTTCTAGCCTAAGCAACTTTTCTTTTTTATACGACCGTTCAGCTATGAGTTTTTCGAGGTACTCGCGCTTCTGCGCCTCTGCCTTCGCCATTTTACTTACGCAAAAACTTACCTAAATACAGTATTCAAATTACATAAATAAACTCTGAAAAATAAATCAAATTACAAAAGTAAATAAACACAAAAATCGAAAAAGTCAAAATAAAACTGACACAATCAATCAATCACAAACAAAATATATAGTCTTTGATGTGTTTTGTGTCTTTGAAAAGAACTTGAACCTTCACATTGGGTTTTTCTTTTTTCGAAATATTCTTCATAGAAGTCTTCATAAAATCGAGATAAAATCGCATGTGCGCCTCCTTTTCGCTTCCGTTCGTAAATGTTCGCGCCTCCTCGGACGATACGAATCAGAAAATTCGGGTATCTATCGAAGGAATTTTCTCCGCCTTCGATCCTCGCTGATACCAATATGATGATGGATGGCACAGATGATGAATATAATGATCGCTGACTTGCTTGAAATAGTCTCGTAGCCGGGTCCGCCTCGAGAATATGTTTGCGAAAACGAACCAATACTTGCGGCCTCGCAGTGCTTGTCGATTTCTTCAGTGGTCCAACAATTATGTATGAAGGACCATCATGTGCGGACTGTAGACACTATAATAAATGCAAACCACTGAGAGAAATACACTGGAACTATTTATTTATAATTAATAAAGGAAATTATACATTTCCATATTTGTATGATTTCAAGTCATAGAGAATAACAAACTTGGAGCCGTGTCATAGCAACGGCTCTGCTCTATGTCTGTCGGTGTTGCCGACATTGCATACCTAACCTACCCACAACCACTGGATTGATTTCTATGAATAATTTTTATTGATTTCCAAATTGTTTTATTTAGAAGTCGATTTAGTAGTCGACACTGTAGTCATGCGAGAAACTCACGTACCTAACTTCTGTTTTTACGTTATTTTAACGTAGCGTTAGGAAAATGCGATTTTTCACCTTATTCTTATACAAATACGGTTTACCTCAAAGGGTTAGAAAGACGTATTCACTAACACTGCGTCGACGGATGCGTCTGTCAAAAAACGTATTTGTTTGCAAATAAAGTCGAAATTTGTATTTTTTTGCAAACAAACAAAACTACCTATCGCACAAACGGACGTTACGTGTGTTTCTAAGTGTTTCTCCAATGCGAAGTCGGTATATTTTTTATTTTTCTTGCTTACATGAGTTGCGTGGGTTTGTTTTCGTCACGAGGTCACACCAACGTAACCTTTATAGTGTTTATCCAGACAGATTAATATCGTCACGTAAATGTTAAAGTACGGCCGTTCGAATCGGTCATATTTGACAGCTGTCAAACCCACACCAGAACACATGTCAGCAAACAAAAAATTATCATAAATATGATTTTGACAGCTGTCAAATATAGCCTGTTTCAATGACCGTACTGTAACAAACAGCTCTGCAAAAACGTTTGAATTTCGTTATTTACTAGAGGCAATATTATCAGATAAAGGCAAAAAACAAACATTTACAGCGCGTTCACATTTAGGAGACTTTGGCCGGCTACTTATCAGAAGTCCCTTTCACACAAGTGGAAAAGAACGAGAGATCAATGTGTCGGGCGACAAAGAAGTCGCATGTGTGAACGCGGTTTAACCCAAAAATAGGCGCGCTGAAAAGAAACAAGAAGGTATGTGTATAATGTTTCTGTATTAGTTTTTGCTATATTTCAAAGCTGTGGGTAATTCTTACCGACTGTTTATTTCTCACGCGAGCCAATTGACCCGAACCTATCCTTGCATGTGGTGTACTCTCGTTAGCTCCAAAAACTGAAAATGTTAGCCGGGTCGGGTCTCACACTTGACGTCCGTAGGTGCGTATTTTCATTAAAATCAAATTGCCTATGCTAAAAACAAGCGTCGGTGCAGGAGCAACGTAAAAATTGCATTGGCGTCTGTTTCTGTTATGTTGATGAATCCTCTTTTGCATCCCCATAACGCGGAATTTCCGCAATTTTTGGTTCCTCGTCCGCTACCGTTTATAATTCCTGTGTCGCTTCCACTTTCTCAAATTATAGGTAAAAATTACGAGAAGTTTGGTCTTAAAAAGTACTGCATAGTACTCTCTGAACTGAATTAAATTAATCGTTCTCTCTCTCATTTCTCCACATCCTCTTCTTTAAAAAATCCTCTTCCGCATCCTCCAGCTTTAAGCTTGTTGCTTCCTCTTCCTCATAACAGATTCCTCATCAACACTGGTCTCTATTACACTTACCTATTATGGTAGACTACATGTACCCACCTAACTCTTTTGCACTAACGCATACTTCGTGTGTGTGTGAGATTCGCCTCGTCGTTAATATTTTTGGAAGTAGGTGTCAATCCACAAAAATTAGAAGCCCGTAACGGAAGAGAATATTGTTGTTTGAAACTCTGTTACTCTGTACTCAACCTCACATCCCACATGAAAACCAATTATGAGTAAAAACGTAAACAGCATAATTATTAAAACACAAAACCCGACTACGGTAGTATTAGTGTAACAAACCCCGACTTCGATAATAGTAACAGTAATATTGAGTTAAAAATCCGACATTTCGAATTTATAAAACGTTAATGTTAGTCAGTGTCACTCTCGAAAAACATTACCCTCCTTCTGAGGCTGTCGGGAAAAAATAAAGGTTACGTTCGGCAGAGATAATTAATTTATATTCAGACGGCAATGTTTACTAACGAGGGAAAAATTGTTTAGGATGTATTGACTTAATCCCACGTAAATCTACTACAGCGAATTTAATTTTGATGTAGCATCACCCCAATTCTACCCGTGGGTGTCGTATAAAGCGACTGGGTTAATTACAAGGGAGCAGCAACGTTCCTTGTAAATAAAACATCTTGCACTGAATCCGCCTGAGAAGCGTGGTGAGTGAGTATAGCAATACCCACTAGAAGGGGAGGCCTATGTCTAGCAGTGGACTGCTGCGGCTGTAAAGGTAAAGTTTTAGCAACATTATTGTTATAGCCGTGTGATGCCGGCCTTAGCCGTGTGATGCCGGCCTAGAATAGCATCACCCCAATTCTACCCGTGGGTGTCGTAAGAAGCGACTAAGGGATAATTATCCAGGGAATGGGCAGCAGCGTTCCCTGGGAATTAAACATCTTGCACTGCGCTCGCCAATCCGCCTGCCAAGCGTGGTGAGTATGGCAATACCCCCCAATACGGGGGAGGCCCATGTCCAGCAGTGGACTGTTGTGGCTGTAAAGGTAACATTATTTGTAATTGTGAAACTCATGGGTATTATTCTGATCTGTATGGTGTTTCTAACAAAAGGGGTTGTATGAAATTTTATGTAGAGAAGCCATTGCAGCTCATAATTTTGCGACGCCGACTATCGATTTGTTTTAAAACTAATTGTATTTTCTTTTGGCTGTAAAAGTTACCTAACGGGAGTAGTCCCTAAAAGGCCGTGTTCATATGGGCCCGTATTTATAGCTAAGCACGACCCTAAATAACAAGCAGTGATGTTTATCTTAACGACTGTGCGTTTGTATCGAATGCGACGTCGTTCGCTGACTGAATAAGCATGCTCGCTCAATGGCGGTAATAACGGGGTGTTTATGCCACCCTGTAAATTATCCGCAGAACGGTTCGGTTTAGCGCGGTATAAATTTTGTAGAATCGTTTGGTTTCATACAACTTTTACGCTAGAAACATAATACATATCAACAAAATGCGTAGGGTAGCTACAGCAGCTAAATGATAATGGTTACTATGAGCAGATTTTTAATAATCGAAATCCCAACAGCGGTAATTTCGAAGTTGTATTTTCTTTTGGGTGCTACCAATAAGTAGCTAACGGGAGTAGCCCTGAAAAGGCCGTGCTCATATGTGCCCGTATTTATAGTTAAGCACGACCCTAAATAACAAGCAGTGATGTTTATCTTAACGACTGTACGTTTGTATCGAATGCGACGTCGCTCGCCGCTGACTGAATAAGGGGTCGTCCACAAATTACGTAACGCGCTTTGGGGGGAGGGGGGGGTTCCGACCGGGCGTTACGGTCCCGTTACTATGGGGGAGGGGGGGATCAGGGTCAAACGTTACGTAACGATTTTTTAAAGATTTTTCAAGTATTTGTTTAGGTTTTTGTACCTAATTCAGATATAACCAAACTAATTGTATAACAGATTTTATAACTCTTCTTGTGTCAGTTAGTGTCAGAAATGCATTTTTTTTGTTTTTTTTTTCTGCCGAATGCATGATCTGAACGTACGAATATCGAAAGTAGTACTGACGGTGCCTCTTCCATTCCTTCCTTCTAAATTTTATATCCAATTTATATCAGGTTTTCATAGCTTTGGCTACATAACACAAACTGAAACGAAAAAATAATTGCAGGGAATTAAACGCAAAACTCTCCCTGTAAATAGACCCATTGCCACGCGTTATTGGCCTACACACACACAAACACATGTATAATTTCGCAGACAAAGATTGAGCCGCAGTACCTCAGAAGGAAGTGGCGTCGCCAGTAATAATAGTGAAAGTCGCAGCTTCAAATTTAGTCTGCGGTAGATAAAAATTGCATGTTTTCAAAAAACAGTTTCATTGCTTTATCACAAAAAATAAACTAAAATTTTTATAAATTAAGCGTTACGTAACGGAAAGGGGAGGGGGGGAGGGGTCATGACCTAACGTTACGGTCCCGTTACGTGGGGGGAGGGGGGGGTCAAAAATTTGTGATTTTTGCGTTACGTAATTTGTGGACGACCCCTAAGCATGCTCGCTCAATGGCGGTAATAACGGGGTGTTTATGCCACCCTGTAAATTATCCGCAGAACGGTTCGGTTAAGGTGAAATCAGTCCCAAAAAGTAAGTCCCTTTCCTTTTGGCTACGTTAGGGAGAAACAGACGATGGTTGTATAAATTTTTTTCATTTGCAGGTGATAATTTTGATAATCGATATGTTTTAAAACTAATTGTATTTTCTTTTGGCTGCTACCAAAAAGTAGCTAGCGGTAGTAGCCCTGAAAAGGCCGTGTTCATATGGGCCCGTATTTATGGGATACTAATGTGTAATCTATTATCTTTTTGCCTAATCTTGTTTTAACACACACCATACTTCTACGTAAGGGTTTTACGAGGATTTGTTGCACCTATGTAATTTTTCTATAATGCACGTTAGATCTATACTTTATTGATCAAAGCTTGTTTTATCAAAGTAATGCTACATCTATTCAGCCTAGTAACATGCAAAATGTATAGGGATTTTTGTTTTTTAACGGATTGCCTCAGAAGGAGGGTTATGTTATTCTAGAGTATGTTTGTATGTATGTGGACAAGAATATCCCACCAAAAACATTTACTTGTAAAAAGAACCAAGTCTCGCCTCTCAGTTCATCTACTGTAAAAAGTTGTGAGATCCATGAGATGCCAAGTCGGATATTGATTTATTCAAGGACTACTTCAGGGAGCTTTCATCTTAAGCTATTGCGTAATTAGGTAACAGACATCATCTTACAGTTAACTATATCGATATTTAAAAACTTTCATATTTACAAAATCAGTCAGGCAGAAAATTAAGAAACTTTGACTAACTTTAACTTCTAAACTACTGGTCCAAATTAAATGAAATTTGAAATGTATCGTGTCTATGCAGTGCTTGATAAGATATTTTAAAATGAGGGTTCTAAAATTATCGACAAGGGAGTTATGGGGGGCTCAAAAATGGCCTGAACTGGTTCGAGAAAAGGATGGTACGGCCGTGCCGCTTTCAGCTCGACTTGGTGGGGGCACTGCCGTGCCCCCAGATAATTTTTCACGGACTACTGCCTAAACAGCTTGACGGATGTTGACTTATGAGGTGTTGTTAGATTCGTCCTATCCATCGGCATTTAAAAAAAAACCGGCCAAGAGCGTGTCAGACACGCCCACAAATAGGGTTTCGTAGTCAACGTTAAAATATCAGGTTTTTCAGCATTACAAACTTAATTTTGTTGCTGGTTTGTTAGCAGCAGTATGATGACCAACCGCAAATAGAAAAACTCAATTTTTTCTGAAACCTTTAAAGGTACGATATCCGTTATAGTTTTCATTGTAACTTCAGATTGTAAGCTATATTCCATATTTATTTCAAATTTTTAGCGTTTATACTTTAGAAGTTACAGCTGGAACAAATTATGGGTCAAAAACGCCCTCTTTAAAAGCAAATATCTCGTGACAGAAACATTTTAGAGAATTTGTTTTAAAGAAACCTCACCTTAATTTTAAAAGACCTATTCAACAATACCCTACTCAATATTATAGAAAAAAAAAAAATTTTTGCTCCCCTTTCACTTGTATGGGAGGGGGTCCAAAAAACATTTTAAATATTTTTTTCTTAACATTTCTATATTTGGGTCAACACGATCTATCTTCTCACCAAATTTCATGTCGATAGCTCTAAAACTGACGAAGATATGAGGGCGCGGCATACAGACAGACAGACAGACAGACAGACAGACAGACAGACAGACATGACGAAACTATAAGGGTTTCTAGTAGACTACGAAACCCTAAAAATCGACACACTAGATTTTATTTTTTTCATTTTCAAGTAAACTTTATAATGACGTGGACATCCTTTGACTGACCCAACTGATCTTCCGCCGCGTAGACAGGATTCACTTACGCGGCACGCACACTAACAACCAACTAACCATGGCACCTTTTTGTGGCGCGTAAATTAAATTCATCGAAGTAGCGTTTAGTGGTGTGTTTCTAGGACAAACAGGGTGCCCTTTTTTTGTTTTGTTTTTTTTAGTTAAGTGTAATTTTCTCGAAAACTAGCGTGCAGATTTTTATAAAGTTTGCCTGATACCTACGTGCTTATATAGTTTTTGATCTGCCCCCAAATAATTTGCAGTTGATTTTTTTTTGTATAATTATTATTAAAAAAATGCACCTAATAACTAGTTATTTCAATCTTGAAATTTCATATTTGATTAAAACACATAATAACCACTACAAATAGGTAAAACTGAACTATTAAAAACTGAAAATCCGACTGCATTTTTTAATTTACAGTTATTTATATTGGTTTTAAAATTCGTTTATTTCGATTTATGAATTTTAATGATAAATAATTTTACTGATAAGACAAATCTAACAACACCTCATAAGTCAACATCCGTCAAGCTGTTTAGGCTGTAGCTGTAGCCAGTGGAAAATTATATTCTTGTCCACATACATACATACTCTAGAATAACATAACCCTCCTTCTGAGGCAGTCGGTTAAAAAACAAAACAGAACCCTATACATTTTGCATGTTACTAGGCAGAATAGATGTAGCATTACTTTGATAAAACAAGCTTTGATCAATAAAGTATAGATCTAACGTGCATTGTAGAAAAATTACATAGGTGCAACAAATCCTCGTAAAACCGTTACGTAGAAGTATGGTGTGTGTTGAAACAAGATTAGGTAAATAGATCATAGATTATACATTAGTATCATAGATTATACATTGTACCACCTTTTCGCTGTATAAGTATAGGTGCTAGTAAGCTGTAATAAACACAGGTCAACTTAACGAGCAAGCTTCATGGTCTAATTAACACATGCCTTTGGTAAATTCAATTTGCGGTGAACAAGAGGGAAATTATGTTGGCAGCTAGTTTTATTTTATTACTAAGGTAACGTTTGTGGTTTACTGCTTTGTTTTGGTGCAGAAAATGTTATTGAATAATTCTTACTAGCACTGAAGTTTCGCTTGCATTTTTACATTTAGTACGGACATAGACCTGTGATGTCATCATGCAGATCTTCTTCTTTTCGAATAGGACACCGAGTCGCCCAACGACCCGATGAACCCTGTTTTTAGGGTTGTTCAACAGCCTCATACAAGTAGCAGGCTTCTGACATGGTTGGGTAACGACCACCGTCTAAGTAATATACTCATACACAGCAACCGGGACCGACGGCTTAACGTGCCCTCCGAAGCACGGGACCATCTTGCTTTCGGACGTTCAACCTGCAATGTCCTAACCAGGACTGGGAACAAAGCCTCAAAGTGATAAGATAACTATCAACTCCACCCACCGTGAATAGAACCCGGCACCCGGCAAACTGGAAGTAAGTGACTCCAAAGTATTCGAAACTTTCTATAAATGAAAGATATTAGTAAGATTTTATTTCATTTTACTTGTTTTTTAATATTCTTAGAACTGAATATTTCATTAAAGTTCCACAGATGAAGAATTACGAGGTGTACGTTTGGTACTTCCACGAGACGTCACGTATACGATTGTACGTTTATGCGTTGGTACAATGGCATATCTCCAGCGATCGTTATGGTACTTGCGAAGTTCTATATCCATCGTTTATTTCAAGACTACGCATTTCTAGCACAAAATAAAGAGTTTACAGAAGGTTCACTCGACCATATTTTTAATTTTGCGATTGTCATTTGTTACATAGCTAGGGTTGCAACTGCAACTGTTAACAATCTCAAAGATAAAAATATCAAAACAGTAAAATCTGATACAAAACGTCATACGATTCTGAGCTAATTTTAATCCAAGAAATATGACGTTCGTGGCAACCAACTTCTTAGTTACCTTAACTTCCCCTGAGATTCCGGTTTTTCCAGTTAAACTCAGTAAGCGTCAAAATCGTCGCTAGTACTGAGTGAGCCATCTGTAAAGGCGCCCCGCGCGCCAATTCCCTAAATGTGTTTCTAGCGCAACCGTAACGCATGCGTCTGTCAAATACAACGAAGTTTCGGATTGTCGTCAACCAACGTTGACGAAGGAGCATAGAAAAAACATACGGACGTCAAAAGTGGTATTCATCTGTCATTTGTTCTTAGTAAACATCTGTTAATAGAACTAAAGAGATCTACCACATTACCCATGATATAACTTAAAATACTTGATGATAAGTAACTTCATACAACTATGTCTCAGGTTCGGATAAGGGGCTCCGCTCACGAACTTCGAAAACTGCAGCAATTACCAACTCTGTCCGAGTGAGTTGTTCACTTATTCATTAGACCCACTCCGATTAGACCCGGTGGGTCTACATAACATACATTCTTTCTTTCTTTCTTTCTTTAGTATCAATAAACATACTTACAAATAGGTAAAATTATACAAAAACAATTTATGTTGCTAACTATTTCCTAAACTAAAAATATAAAATATTCTTGTGTCATAGGGTAAATAGGCAGCGGACATAACTATTCTAAATAAAATATAATTGATAAATAAAATACTACTATACACTTAAAATGAAATTTAAATACACCATAATAAGAAGAACACAATAAACTAAAACTAAGATAATTTGGGTGCTGCATTCCGTACCCTTCCTCGAAACCGTCGTATACGTATATCGTACATACGTATATCACGCCTACGGCTGTAAAAACGGCCATTTACACCACGCTTGATAAAAGTTTGAGAGTCATTCAGGAGACTGAATCACTATAGTGTCAGGTTGTCAGCTTGTGGCTTAAAATTGCAATACACATCAACTCTCAAATACCTTAGTCGCTTGTTACGACACCCACGGAAATGATATGGAGTAATGCTATTCTACGCCGGCATTGGCACCACACGGCAATTGTTATGTACGTATAGCATATATAAGGTCCTATTTTAAGGGAATGCGTAAATATATATACTTAAGGCTGCTATTAACTCTTTCTGGCAAATTACCGAAAATAGGCGGTATAAAAATCAGTTTTTATGTTAAAGTGTACGGTAAAGAAATAAAATATCTTATACATCGAGTCAAACACATCTTTATCTAAAAAATGTATTATGAACATATTAACATTTTAATTTATTACATAGAGTAAAACAGCGAAAACTAAAACAAGTTACTGAAAATGTAGGAGAAGACCTCAAATTAGGCCTGAGTTTTAGATCTATGGTACACTGTAACAAAATACCAATTTTACATATGCATAGAAGATATCTTTGAGAACAAACTTTATTTTGTACATTTTTCAATTTCATTCCACAACCTAGCTAAAAATTACGTTTTCTTTTTAATTAATTACGTGGACATCCTTTAACTGACTTGACTGAGGTTCCGCCACGTAGACAGGATTCATTTACACGGCACGCACACTAACAACCAACCAATCACAGCACCTTCTTTTGGCGCGTAAATTAAATTAATCGAAGTAGCGTTTAGTGGTGTGTTTCTAGGACAAACAGGGTACACTTTTTTCGTTTTGTTTTTTTAGTTAAATGCAATTTTCTCGAAAACCAGCGCGTAGATTTTTTAAAAAGCCTAGTACATTCTTATATTTTATTTGATCTGCCCTAAAATATTTGCAGTGAATTTAATAGGACCTTATATACCTACCTTTTCTGAGTGGACACCTTTTTGTTACCTATGTGTTGTATTTACGTTTTAAGTTCATTGTGTTTCGAATATTTCGTAACAAATAAACATTTTTTCCCTTTCTTTCGTTTCTGTCCTGTCATAGGTAAAAAACAATATTGTCATCAACTAGATCCACTGGGTCTGATCGGAAGTGGGTCTAAGTGAAGGACTCGTCTGAGTCTCACTCCGTTTTCAGCAATCGCGAATCTTAATTGTAGTTTTTTCTGGAGTGAATTGTAAATCGTCTATAATAGGAAAAGTCTTTGTGGGACCAAATTGGGTTATTAGCGAGGCATATGTACTACCAACAGCACCGCGAGTTACACATTTTACAGAAAATTAATAAAAATTACAGAACAGAAATTAATAAAATGTTACTGGTTTGACATTTAATTTTATTAATGGACTTTTTTTTTCATTTTTGAGGTTGACTCATAATAATAATTTATTCTTGTTTTATCAGTAGTTCCATTATTATAAGTAAAAATTGTTCAGTGCGAAACGTAGTATTAATTATGAGAGCTAATTAATATTGTGTACAAGTAAATATAAGCTCCAATTTGCTTTATTACGTGCTTAGCTTAGCTTTGTTACGTTATCGTAGCACAAGTCTACGTGGTTTTCGCCGCGTAGCCGCATCGCTACGCCGTAGTAGAATACAGTGTGTTGGTGTAGCAATTAAAAACCCAAAAGATTAAATGCCATGCTGCTGCTACGCCATCACGTTTTATCTAGATGACATGATCGTTACAAAATAGTCAAACAGGATGTAGGTACTGTAGAGAACCTCGTCGTTCGACATAAAAATTGAAAATGTTATCTTGCTAAAACATTAAATATTTGATCCATTTGACCGATCGAACCCTAATTTTGATTTTATATTCCGTGTTGGAGTAAGAAACTTCTTTATAAGAGTTTTATGTCAAAGTATAAGGTGACAAATGTTGTAGGCGGCATAAAAAAATTTGAAATCGTGTGACGTTTTGTTTTTGAAAAGGTTTCTGACAGTTTTAGAACAGAAAAAAAGGAGTCAAATTTTTGGAGTGTTCAAGAGAGGAGAAAAAATGGGAGCTACTGAAAGGGGATTTTCAGTGCTCAGAAAAGTCAGAGAAATACTGAAAACTACCAAATAAGGGATGTCCAAATGTCCGGGAGTAATGTGAAATTATATTTTAAAGATAAGTATTGTTTTTTTTTCTTATATCTAGGAAAGACAGAATAGAGTAATATCTTCTATTGCAGATCGCTACTAGGGTGCTCCTATAAAGTGACCAATCTCATTTGGATTTGTAGGGCGGAGATCGAACAAAGGGTGGTATGAAATTGGAATACGTGAATTTGACAAAAAAAAATTGTTAATTGTAAATTTCTAGAATTATGTTTTTATTTGTATTATATAAGAAATACTAATATCGTTCGTATTTTTCAGAGTAAAGGAAGAAGAAGAAAAAAAAAATGTCTTGTAACAATGAAAACCATCCTGTATATAGGGCTGGATTATGATGGGGCAATTACTTTGAGGATGCCAGGTTTGAGACTCAAAACTGCAGACGTAAGTGTTTATCTACCATTTGTATTAAATAGGCATGAAGGAAATACAAAAATTAATGCTTAGGCAAAGTGATCGTAAAGTTATGTGTTACGCGAATCTATCGTTTTGCGATTTATTATTGCGCGAGTGACATTTCGCGTGTGCAACGTTTTGCGAATTTATTATTGTGCGAGTGACAATCCGCGTGTGCAACGTTTTGCGAATTTATTATTGCGCGAGTGACATTCCGCGTGTGCAACGTTTTGCGAATTTATTATTGTGCGAGTGACAATCCGCGTGTGCAACGTTTTGCGAATTTATTATTGTGCGAGTGACATCCCGCGTGTCTAACGTTTTGCGAAATTATTATTGTGCGAGTGACATACCACGAGTGTAACGTTTTGTTAATTTATTATTGTACGTGTAACGTCCTGTGAACCCTTTGGTTTTCGTGTCATATTTCGCGGGAGCAACGGTTCCCGAACCTAACATTGAGCTGGAGATATCGTGCAAGTGTAGTGTTGTGATATTTAAGTTTGAGAAACTAAAGTGTTCTACTTAGATTTTACTTTTGAGTGATTTCCCTTTTGTGTGATATTACGACCTAGTTATTTAGCTTAGGTTCCAAGGGTTTTCAAGTTTGACACTTAACATAGAATATTTCAAGGGTTTTCAAGTTTGACACTTAACATAGAATATTTCAAGGGTTTTTAAGTTTGACACTTAACATAGAATATTTCAAGGGTTCTCAAGTTTGACACTTAACATAGAATATTTCAAGGGTTTTCAAGTTTGACACTTAACATAGAATATTTCAAGGGTTCTCAAGTTTGACACTTAACATAGAATATTTCAAGGGTTTTCAAGTTTGACACTTAGCATAGAATACTTCAAGGGTTCACAAGTTTGACACTTAACCTAAAATATTATGAAATATTTCAAATTTTGACATTTTTATTCTTTCTTTAATAAACTATCTTTGACACTTTGACATTCAGATGTCTAGTTTTATTTATAATTCTTTTATTTCAAATTTGAAAATTTGCGTCAATTCGGTCTTTTGACAACAATCAATTATATCATTCTTTGAAAGTGAGTGCACGAGTATACTCGAGTTTTATAGAAGTGAATTATAAGTGGAAAAATGTAAGTATAAATTCTTTTAATTTATTTTAGAATTATGATTTCAATTTTATTTTTATTTAGATTAGATAATAATCCAACGTTGAGATTTCCTTTTTTTCTAAATTGGAACTGGGAATATTTTGATAAAATCGGAAAGAAAGGGAAGGAGTCAACGTTTTCAACCTTATATCTTTTATCTAGGGGACTCATGGACGCTGTTATATGAACGTTTTCTGTGAATGGATATGGATGAAGGACAGTCACAACATGCTTACTTCAATGCCTAGGTCTTCTTACTCTTCAGCTAGGAATGCCTTTGTAAATTAATGATTTAATTATTCCAAACGTTACAATTTTTTTTATAACACTAATAAATTTTAAATCAGATCAATCATCCAAATTATAATTAAAAGTATTTTAACAAATTTTAAAAAGGGGACAATCTAATTTTCTAGTTTAATTTAAATATTAAATTTTATTAACCTGTGTATGTATGCTGTGAAGTGCCACCGCGCGTACAGAGGTTGATCTGAGCTGTAGAGTAGACGTTACATTCTATACCTGTTCTCGGACTAGGGGTGTGAGGTAATGCTAGTTGCCACAACACCTAGTATTACAACATCTACTTCTAAGTTCCTGGGTTGGTATTGCAAGCATAATTTACTATACATGGTCTAGTCCAGACTACCCCGCGTTGAGGTGCGTAGCTTTCCCGGCCCTGGTGCCTTAGATCCCTCTAAGGCACCAGGGGAAGCTTCCATACCTCAACAAAAACACACAACACGAAGGGTTTGGCCACCCACCCATTATTCTACAGTTCACCTTCTGGGTTTCTTGTAAAAGATTGTCCCCAAAATACTTTTCGGCCTTAGGGTACGCGGATGCTCAGTCTTTTGACTTTGAGCTAGTTAGGTAGGCTTAGATAGGTAGGAATCCGGGTTGGTTGGCCACGGGACTATCCCTGGGTTGCCATGGACCAGGTCTCTCCGGACCTGGTTCCCCAACCTAGACCCCTTTTAACTTGCTTCCTTGTGGAGCGTCATTAATTTTGTTAGTTTCCATAATATTAGGAATGTTCGATCTTTTGGCTTTCTACGTCAGCATCCAGAGCGTCGTGTGATTCAAAATTTCTGGGTCGTTTAGGCAAATCGTATGAGTGTGTTTGGACCCCTTCGGACGGGTGTGTAGGATGGATGGGAGCCCCGTATTCCTGTAGTTTTCTTACTTTAACTTAAAATGTTCCTCTCCTTACATCTCAAGTAAAACACTGCTCCACTTCGTAAGAATTTACAAGTCACTACCTAAACGCAACGTATTCCTAACCCAATAGACGATCACACTTAATATTGGCCATCTTCAATTCTAAGTAAACAGCCTAACTGTTTTACTAAACTTATAAGGACCTCCAGAGGGCAGGTTTCTTTCAGTACCTATGTATAAAGTAGACGCACATTTTTAACCGAAGAAAAAACAAAAGAGATGGAGGTTTTCAATTAATCGCAAACTTTTATTCGTGATATTGCGGACCTCGCGTTAGGATGATGCTTATAAAAAATAGATTTTAATGAAATCTCTCTAAATTCCCAAGACCCAGAAGTAAACAACCTGTATATGACGTAGTTTTAAGTTAGTACTCTGTACGCGGAAACTACGTTCGCTAATGAGGAACTAACTGGTTCCTTGCCTTCGTCTCGTGTGTTATCTCCTCAGATATGATATGACGTAATAGTTTACAGTAAACTAATGTATAAGGCGATCAATAGGGTTGGAAGGTTCTAGAGGAATCGGAAAGGCGTAGGACAATGTCTTACTATATGATTCGATGACCTTCTTCTTCGTCGAATCGATGGCTACAATTATATTTTCTTTGTCCAATATTTGGCAACTGAAATGCCCCTAGGGCTCGCTTTCAGTAGGTCCTGAAGTATGCAGGGGAGACCAGTCATGACCTTGAAAGGGTTGTAGGTAGCCGTAGCATGCAGTCAGACCAATTGCATTCTTAAGAAATGCCTGAGGAAGGCCTACGTTTAATACTGTACGTTTCACTGGTGATGTAGATGATCATGTCATGATGATAGTGAGTAAGTTAGGGGCCTACTTTTTACCTACAAAATACAGGGTCATCATCATCTTCCTTTATCCTAATTACTTGGGGTCGCCGCAACACGTTTCGTTAAACATAAAATCGTGCTGAAAAAGGATTTGGCTGAATTTTACGACCGGCCGCCTACCAGACGTCAACCCTCATTGGGCATGCTTTTGTGGTGGAATACCTAATTGAAAAAATTTGCCAACACTATAATGTAAACAGAAGCCTCTGATTCCCAAAGTCCATTTATAAGTGAAATTCTCTGCATTTCTGGTGGTTTCTATAGCGCAGGCTCTAAACTGAATTTAGAAATTCCCGACTTTCAGCTGCCCTTTACTGCAATATAAACCCTAAATCAGGCCCTGATAGAATAAAATAAAGTGTAATTGAGCGAAAACAGCTAGAATAGAGCCCTAATTCTAGTTGGCTGCGCAGCGTGGACATAAATCAAAGGTCCGAACGACTTAGGCCGGTTGGCCACTGACCCGGTTCGCCACACAGTGTTCAGATTGGCCACAGATATGCTCTTTGTTGTTAATAGCCACAAAAGTCCATTGCTGGACATGAGCCTCCCCCACCGGCCTCCCGGTTTTGCCATACTTACCACGTTTGGCATGCGGATTAAAGAGCGCAGTATAAGATTTTTAAGTAATGTACCTACGCTGCTTCTCTTGATAATTATCACATATTCACTCTTTACGGCACCCACTGGTAGAATTGGGGCAGTGCTATTTCCAGCACCACACGGCAAAGACCGAACGTCATAGACTAATAACATTTTTGAAATATTAGTCTCGTTTTGCCACAATCATTTTCAGGCATCTATCATTTTCCATTTTTATTTAGTTTAGGTATTTTACTTTTAATAAACCATACCTTAATGATGCATTGTAGTGTCAAGCACAGTGAGACTATTCACTTGAACGTACAAGTACTGAGCTAAGTAATATTAATTATCGTTTTGAGCTGTGACAATAATAATTAAAATTTATTATTGTAGTAGTTCTTAAGTGTTCGTTACAACTTAAACTGCAATACCCTGCAGGGTTTAAGTTGTACCCTATGATCTATGTACAATATGAAGAGCAGATAAACATTTGAGAATTGGAAATTATAATAAATTAATTACTTAATTCAACGTGACGAAAAGGGACTCATTATATGGATGGAACTTTTATGAAAAATCCAGTGTGTGGCAGACTGGGGACTAAATCAAAGGTCCAGTCAGGCCCTCCAGTCCCTCAGACGATCAAATAACCGACCGACCTTTCAGCCTTGGCAAAGTGAATTTTAGTTTCTTATTAGGTTTTTTACCTAAACTTTGGGTCATGTCCTGCGAAAAAATATCGAATGACAACCTTGTTTTTAACTGACATCAAAAAAGGAGGTTCTGTATTCGGGTTGAATGCGGATGCTTGTACTATCTTGGTTGGACCGTAAATGTAAGTACCTAACCTATGTAGTCAAAATTGAAAATGTGGCCATCTCATAGGTATCTCACGTACCCGTAACCACTGGATCGATTTCTGTGATTAATTTTATTGATTTCCAAATTTTTCCAGAAGTCTATTTAGTAGGTTTAGTAATTATAGTAAGGCATAAAGTGAGAAACGCACATACCTAACGTTCGTTTATACGTTATTTTAACGCAGTGCTATTGCATGCGCTAGGAAAATACGATTTTCCACCGTATACCTTTATACAAATACGGTTATGTTATGTCTAACGGTTTGACAGACGTATCCGCTGGCGCTGCTCATCTTACAACGCTGTATCGACAGATGCATCAGTCAAAACTCGTATTTGTATGCGAATAAGGTCGAAACTCATTTAGTACTAACGCACGCGCGCGTCACGCAGCGCTAAAATATCGCATAAACTGACTTTTTGTGTGGTTTTCTACGGCGAAGTCGGTTTCATTTTTATTTTTCTTGCATTACATGAGTTGCGTGGGTTTGTTTTCTTTACGAGGTCACACCAACGTTACCTTTATAGTGTTTATCCAGACAGATTAATATCATCACGTAAACGTTAAAGTACGACCATTCGAATCGGCCATATTTGACAGCTTTCAAACCCATACAATGTCAACAAACTAAAAATTACCTCATGTTACAGCATTAACATGATTTTGACAGCTGAAAAATGTGGCCTGTTTCAATGGTCGAACTGTAACAAACAGCTCTGCAAAAACGTTCATTCGTTATTTATTATAATATCAGATAAAGATCGAAAAAATAAACGTTTACACTGAGGAGACTTTGGCCGGCTACTTATCGGAAGTCCCTTTCACACACGCAGAAAAAAACGAGAGATTCGTGTGTCGCGCGATAAAAAAGTCGCGTGTGTGAACGCGGTCTAACCACATAAATATAGGTAGGTACCTACTATACCTAATAATGTTTCTGTATTAGTTCTTGCTATATTTCGAAGCTGTGAGTAATTCTAACCGACTGTTTATTTCTCACGCGAGCCAATTGACCCGAACCTACCCCTGCGTGTCGTGGTGTACTCTTGTTAGCTCCAAAAACTGAAAAAGTCAGCCGGGTCGGGTCTCACACTTGAAGTCCGTAGGTTCGTGTTTTCATCGCATCCGTAACACCGGCGTCTATCAGAAGCATGGAAAAATCAAATTCCCTATGCTAAAAACAAGCGTCTGTGCAGGAGCAACGTAAAAATTGCATTGGCGTCGTCTGTCTCTGTTATGTTGATGAGGATTCCTCTTTTGCATCGCCATAACGCGGAATTTCCGCAATATTGAGGTTCCTCATCCGCTACCGCTTCCACAAAAAAGTGTATAATTCCTCTTCCGCGTCCGCTTTCTCAGTTTGGTCTCCGAAGTTTGGTCTTCAAAAATTGTACATAGTATCTGAACTGTTCTGTTCTCTCTTTGATTTCTCTTCCTCATCCACATCCTCTTCAATAAATAAATCCTCATCCTCATCCGCATCCTCCAACTTTAAGCTTGTTGCTTCCTCTTCCTCATAACAGATTCCTCATCAACACTGGTCTCTATTACACTTATTATGGTAGACGAAATGTACCTTCCTAACTCTTTTGCACTAACACATACTTCGTGTGTGAGATTCGCTTCGTCGTTAATTTTTTGGAAGTAATTGTGAACTCCTAGAATTTTCTGTCAATCCACAAAAATCTTGCTCACAGTAGAAGCCCGTAACGGAAGAGAATATTGTTGTTTGAAACTCTGTTACTCTGTGTTCTCAACCTCACATCCTACATGAAAACCAATTATGAGTAAAAACGTAAACAGCATAATTGAAAAACAATTTTATTGTCCAAATACATTAACATCAGAATGGCGGGACCAAGGCTAAAGTTTGAATTTTAAAATAACAAATATTTAGTTCCTAATTTCTTCCAATTAGTTCCTATGGTGAGGTAATTTCTTCCGTTTCGGTTTTACAGATAATTCAATTTCAAATTGGTCTGCGATTCTGATGTCAGGTCCGCGGAACCATTCACGGTTTACCAATAATTACACCTGAAATGTCTAACTTTATGTGTCATTAATTACTTCTCAATTAGTTCCTTAACACTTATTCAATTCAAGCTTGTAACTGTTACCATTACCCGTATAATTTAAGCAATATACACGCCTTACGCCTGTTACACACAGCAGAGCAAATTATTGATGAAAAGAATTGCTATGTTCTCATATTTAGGCGTAAAATATTCATAATATTTCATATCGTAATTTAAAGGTAACGGCAGCAGCTATTAGCTTGATTTCAATAAATGCTTAGGAACTAATGTAGAAGTAAATAATGATATATAAAGTTAAACATTTCAGTGTGTAGTTCTTGGTAAACCGTGAATGGTCCCGCAGACCTGACATCAGAATTGCGGACCACTTTAAAACTGAAATAATTTCTAAACAAATCAGGAAGAAATTTCCTTATCATAGGCACTAATTAGAAGAAATTAGGCACTAAATATTTATTATATAGAAAATTCAAACCTTCGTCTTGGTCCCGCCATCCTGATGTTAATCCAAATACATACATACTCTCAAAAAACATAACCGTTCTTCTGAGGCTAGCGGGTAAAAAATAAAGGTTACGTTCGGCAGAGATTTACTTTATATTCCAACAGCAATGTTTACTAACGAGGGAAAAATTGTTTAGGATGTATTGACTTAATCCTACGTGAATCTACAGCAGCGAATTTAATTTTGATATAGCATCTCCCCAATTCTACCCGTGGGTGTCGTAGGTATAAAGCGACTGGGTTAATTACAAGGGAGCAGTAACGTTCCTTGTAAATAAAACATCTTGCACTGAATCCGCCTGAGAAGCGTGGTGAGTGAGTATGGCAATACCCCCCGAGAATCAGAAGGCCTATTCTAGCAGTGGACTGGCTGTAAATGTAAAGTTATAGCAATATTATAAATTAGTATTGTATTGGTGACACTCATGGGTATATTTCCGGTCCTTATGTTGTTTCTAACAAAATGGGTTGGATAAAATTCCATGTCGAGAAGCGATTGCAGCTGATAATTTCGCGACGCCATCTATCGATATTTTTAAAACTTACCTATTGTATTTTCTTTTCAATGGGACCAAATCCACAAATTACGGAAACGGCGCGCGGGGCGACTTTACAGATGGGCCACTCAGTACTCAGTACTAACGACGAATTTGACGCTTACTGGCTTTAACTGGAATTTCAGGGAATTTTAAGGTAACTAAGAAAATGGTTGCCGTGAACGTTGTATTTCTTGGATAAAATTGGCTCAGAATCATATGAATTTCTTGTAAATATTTTTTATATTGAATATTCTTCTACTTTAAGATTTTTGACAGTAGCAACCCTAGCTATAAAACAATTGACAGTCGCGCAAATCCTAAATAGGGTCTAGTAATCCTTCTGTAAACTCCTTATTTCGTGCCAAAAGGTAACTAACGGGAGCAGCCCTGAAAAGGCCGTGTTCATATGGGCCTGTATTTATAGCTAAGCACGACCCTAAATAACAAGCAGTGATGTTTATCTTAACGACTGTACGTTTGTATCGAATGCGACGTCGTTCGCCGCTGACTGAATAAGCATGCTCGCTCAATGGCGGTAATAACGGGGTGTTTATGCCACCCTGTAAATTATCCGCAGAACGGTTCGGTTTAGTGTGGTATAAATTTTGTAAAATCGTTTGGGTTCGTAAAACTTTTACGCTAGTAACATTATCAACGAAATGCGTAGGGTAGCTACAGCCTATCAGCGGGAAAAGTAATGTAACTAAAAATTAATGCCATATCTACAACAAAATGCGACCGACAAATAGTCTATCTTAAACTATCTTTACTATATTAAAAATACACAAATAGTCTTAGTATATTTTTGAATCGCTATCTTTAGTATATTTAGTATATTTTTGACTCGCTATCCATTTGAAGGTGGTTTGAAAATTCTGCAACCACTGTACGTTTGAGGTACAATCTCTCCCTCATGAAAAATGCAAAATGTAAGGCGTCGTTTTTTTCAGACCGTAATATTTTACAGCAATAATTTTATTGTTACTTTTCTAGATGCAGCAACATTTAACATAGTTTTTGTCCGGCTTGTAGATATCAATCCCAATAAAATCGAAACCTTACAAATGGAATTGTTCATGATCATGAGTTAGCGTGAGAGACTGTACACAGCTTGAAAATAACTCCTCCTACCCAACTTTCGTGTTGTTTCTTGTGGGACTGTCAAAGTGAAATAAGTTATCATCAAGTTATCATTTATTTATTCCCAGCAGTAAGAATGGAATGGGAATTCAAAGAACATCTTAGTAGGTATTGAAAAGTATCCGAAATTCCGAACTTCTGCCATATGATAAAGTACTTACGTACGCGCTTACCACAGAGTAGGTAGGGTAGATCTCAGAAAGAACCTTTGAAGGATAAGGATAAAGCCACACAAATTTACGCCCCTCTTATTCTTCCTATCGTGTCGATGGCTATTTAAATCAGACAAATAATTGCATAACCAGCAGATGCACTAAAAAACAAAAACCTGACTGCGGTGATTTCAAAGTTGTATTGGGCGATAAAAAAATATGATTTTTTACTATTGCCAGTGTAACTCGTGCTGTTGAGACGAATCTAATGACATCTCACATGTCAAGATCCGCCCAGCCGTTTTGGCTGAAGCCCGTGAAAACGAATTTTCTGTCTAATACATACTCTCCAAAAACATAAATAAACCTTTTGAGGCAGTCGGGTAAAAACGTACAAACATACTACCTTACTACACCAAGATTGTGTACTGGAGTAAAAATTTCGGTCATAGAAAATAAATAAAAAATGATTTCAACGCGCGCCAAATCAAATTCGACAGAGTTTTTCATAGTTCCACCACAGTTCCACTGTTCCGCTGTAGGTATTTGAGTCTCGATAGGGTTCCCTTTGCAACACTTCGTATCTCTGAGGTTCTTACATTACTTATATAACTTTTTTTATCTCAACACGAGCGAATAAAAATCGCTATTGACTTTTTGGATATTAATATCGTGACGTGAATATTATGAGTTTTTCGGATTCAATATGCTACAGACGCGAAATTACTTTGATCGCAGTATCTATGTTATTATTTGAGAAATGAAATAGCGTGATTTGCTTTTTGTTTCATTCTAATTACATTATTTCCACTGGAGACACAGTTGTGTGTGACACACTTGCAATTAAAACACGTTTGAATTATGAATAATATTAGTTAACAGCAATTTTCAACACGCCACTAAAGTACACCGCAGGAAATGTAGGTGAAAAAAAAGCAGCGTGAATTTTTCAAATTTTTTGATATGTTAGCGTATTTGAAAAAATATGTGAGGGGCAAACACTTTCTATGTCTGGTTTTGGAGACAATGGCGTTTATATGGACAACTTCTCATGCAAATGGCAAAATTTGCCTGTTTTCAAATAAGTCGACTTTCTCACTTTTTTACAATGAAAACTGTTGTTTTTTACTTTTGTAATATACTAACAGATTATTTGGCGACATTTTTGCGATACAAACATATCTTGTCCGGCTTATGGTTTTTATGATATTAAGCGACGATTTTGACCCATACTGCCTTTAAATGGAAATAACCAGAATATAAGGAGAGCTCAAGGTAACTAAGAAAATGGTTGCCACGAACGACAATAGGTTACATATTAGAAAATCTAAACTTAACTGATCAAATTTTAAAAGAACTATGAATGAAATAACAAAATTTAAAAGACAAAATGTTTATTTAGCAAATTTTCATAACACAAATGTACCTACGTGTAGTCAAATGGACGACTGGCCAAAAGATGCTAGATATAAATTTAAAAAACCAAATCATTCCTCATCAAATTTTGTAACATCAAATGGTTTATTTGTAAAAAACTTAAAACTTTTAACAAACCTGAATAATTCAGAAAGTACTTAAGTTATAATATTTTATTAATTGCAAAATTTGTTCACAAATATACCCTGGGCGCATCGAACACCCGTGACACTCGAATGTCCTAGAGGGTGGGGTGGAGGTTTAGCGTCGGGCACCCTAAAGGCTCGGATACCCTGGAGGGTGCGGGGTAGCATCGGACACCCTGAAAGCTCAGACGCCCTGACACAAGCTCTTGCGACGTGTCACGAGCTGTCGTTGGCGACGGCCACAGCTTTCGCCAATTGCGAGCTTTCGCGCGATCATCGCCGATCGTCACCGATAGCTGTTGCGAGCTGTCATAGGTGAAGTGTCGCTCGTCTGTGGGAAAAGTATCTCTTTGTGTGGGAGCCCTTATGGCAGGCAGCGTCTGAGACTTTAGAATGTCCAACGCTACCCCGCACCCTTGAGGGTGTTCAAGCCTCCAGGGTGTCCGATGCATCCAAGATGTCCAGCGCTACCCTTTACCCTCTAGAGCTACATCACTATAGCCTTCAACATTTTTGACTATGCCAAACCTGTTTATCCTGAAATGTACTAACTAGGCACAACTAGTTATTGGCCTTAGGACAAACTAGTTTAGCCTAGTATAAACCGGTTTATCCAATCATTGTAGAATAAACTACTTTGGCCTCGGAAAAACTAGTTTATCCTAAAGTCGGTTTCGCCGGTAAAATATACACTCTAACGCCTATCATTATAGTATTATTAGCAAGCAAACCATAAATGAATTTAGAACGCAGGGTGAAAATAAGAAGGCGATTCAAGCAAATTAAATTGTACATGGTAATTATTATTGAAGAAAACTCTTTTGCTCATAAAGTTTAGGCTAAAATTGTTTATTCTTAAGTAATTTAGCCAATGATATTTTTGGCATTTCAACGATTTGGCCAATAGTATATTAAACAAGTTAAATTTTGATATTTCAGTTTTTGGCCAGTTGAATTTTTGATCAAATGATCATTGCTGTATTAAAATTTGATATTTCGTCCGCAGTTATTATAAAATTTGACCGGTTAAATTTAGATTTTCTAATATGTAACCCGACAATATACACTCACCGGCACAACTAATCGGCCACCTGCATTAGCATGAAATACTTTTTAATATTTATAACATTGATAATTACAGTTAATATAAGTTGTAAATTAGTTCATTTATATTATTATCTATTACTATTTACATTTCGTATTTTATTAGATAAATAAATATTTTTATATTTATATTTCTAATTAACATGAAATATACCATTACAGATTGGTGGCCGATTAGTTGTGCCGGTGAGTATATTTCTTGGATTAAAATTGGCTCAGAATATAGCTAAGAATCATATGATGTTCTTGTATTAGATTTTGCTGTTTTGATATTCTTCTGGAGATTTTTGACAGTTTAGCAACCCTGGCTATGTAAAAAATGACAGTCGCGAAAATTCTAAATAGGTAGGGTCGAGTGAATCTTCTGTATACTCTCTATTTTGTGAAATAACCCTGTAATAGTGCCCATTTGTAGTCCCAACGTCCCAACCTTTTTTCGATATTGAGTTATTACTCTATTTGACCACAGCTAGTTGGGTTTTCTAGTGTATTTACTTAATATTTTACAGGGTGTAAGCGCCGGTATACCGAAAAAATCGCGGGCGTGACTAGGCATTGAAACTAACTTTTACAATGTTTTAGTATGTTGAAAATAGTTATTTTCATTACTGGACACTGGATACTAAGTTATTGGCCCCGGGGCCATCAAAACTATACCTAACTCCACTATTTGAAGCGAGGGCTCACCTCAAAATGTGTGTGGTTGAAAAAAGAAAAATGAAGGTCCTATAGAAATTCGTTCAGTTTATCGGGAATTTTGTATGGGAAGTCGACTCTTTTTACACGTTCACCAACATACCTAGTCACCATACTTATAAAAAAAGTTGTTCAGTTTCATGGTCTGATCATACCTGCAAAGGTATCGGTACACCGTCCACCCCGTGTATGTTTTATCGAGGACTAAAGTAAATATTTTGTTACCTTAGTTGAAAAGGAAATATTTTTCTGTTGAAGCGCTTATTATTTGAGTTAGCTTATTGGGTAGGTAGAAGGGTTTGTTTATTTTATAAGTGTATTATTATTTTTATCCTTTCACCCCCTTGTTTGTCACGTCCTTCAATTTTATTCGTAGGAGGATTCAACAAAAATAGTGTACCTGCAAATCCACCTTCCCATTTTAGGTAGGTACCAACGTATACTGATGTTCATACAAATACTAAGAAAAACCATTATAAGTTGCACACCGCCTCTGTATGCAGGACGTATGCGTGCGCGTCGTTACGCGCGTACCGTGGTGTGCTGTGTCTCATACGATCCCCTGCATTACAACGTCATAGTTACGCGCGTGATAACGTGCACATCACGCATACGGAGGTGGTGCGGTGTGTTCTGTTCTGCCGTGTGAGTAGGTGAATTTTCTGGCGATACTACCAACAACAGTATCAATTGCACCTAGATTTAGGTACCTATATTCTCTGGGGTGTACGAAAGCAGTCGCCCCAAGTGGTGCTATTATCGTGTTAATATTTTGTGACGTATTTCCTGAACCAAGTTTACTACCAATATCGGCATTCTGGAAACTGTCCCTTACACCCTGCAAAGCACACTGTATAGGGGTGTGGCCTGTAGTAGATTAATTACACAACTTCGACGGAACGACCGTAAATCAGTCGAGATAAAACAGTGTGGGATCATGCCCCAAAGTAAGTTTTCCCGGGCGCCCAATACAGAGATACAGCTACAAGGAACGTTTCTACACTCACACACACATCTACACGCCGTCGTTTGCGCACAAACTCGAATTGTTCCGACCCGGTTAGTAACGAGTCAATAGCGATTGGTGTGAGCGGGTGGCAAAATGACGAGTACTTAGTAAGTAGTAAGTGCAAATGTTTTATAGTGTTTGATATAGGTAATGTAAGTAAAGTTAGTACCTAAAGTACGGTCGTTTGAATAGGCCATTGACAGATGTCAAACCCGTACTAGAACACATGCCAACAAAGAAAAATAGACCTTATGTATAGCATTAACATGACTTTGACAGCTGTCAAATATTCCTACGACCTATTTAAACGCCCCTACTTTAAGTACAATTAACCCAGGTACCGCATATTACAAATTCAGAAAGATAAAGTAGCAACCCTAGAGTGTAGGCATAAATGATAGGAAGAAAGGGCAAGCTGTCCTTCTGTAAATTCTCTATAATGTGATCTTGCTTCGAGATGAGACATCGAGATGGATTGTGGATGTCTACTAAAGTCGAAGTACCGATTAATCTTTAGTTTAGAATTTGTGAATCTGGTATAGGTATAGAGAGAGTGGACAGCAACTGACACCTAAAGAAATACAGAGTTTGAGCAGAATCATCTGCCTGCCCTTAACCCAAATCGGTTGGGATAAGGTCATCAAATTGTATGAATTTGTTCCAGGTTTGGTTAGGACATTGCAGGCTAAATCACCTGATTTTCCGAAAATTCAGTTGGTTCCTTGCTTTGAAGGGTTTGTTCAGTCGTCAGTCGCGGTTTCTGTCGGTCCCATCAGTTGATCGGGTCTGTGGATGACTCGGTGACTCGAAAAGCAGAAATCGGGTAGCGTGTTTGAAACTACGATTCTAGAGCGCGGTATAATGACCCCTTTTCTGCACGCATAGCGCCAGTAGGTAACTAACACGACGACACGCCACACTTAACTAGCTTTAGATACCAAAGTAAAATGAATATAAGTACAGTTTATAGTTTGTACCTAGTTTGTGTATTTTGGATTTTGATGGACTGATGGATTCAAAGCGAAATAAGTAGATAGGTACTCAGCTAATAAATTTTGCGAGTACCTACTTAATAAGATATTTGCTCTAGGTGACTAAGTAAGTATTAACGCATTAAACCATTAAACAGGAACACACTTTAAATACAATATCATCATCTTCCTGCCCTTATCCCAAATCGGTTGTGGTCGGCGCTACATGTTTTGTAAGAGCACACGATCATGTAAGTACTAAAAGGATTTATCATTTTTATCCAGTGACCTTTTGAAATATTAGCACATTCGCACCTGTATCAAAATAATGAGTCTGTATTCACAAGTGGGGTAGACTGTGAGATGCCGGTTTATTCTTCTCCGCGTAAACGAAATTCATGTTGCAATAGCAACGGTAAAGTTCGTCCGTCCGTCGCATCGCTACGCAAATTGTAGGTACGACATTTGCATCTCGGCTCGGGTTCGCTTCCCGAGTATCCCGACCGGATAAACTTGAGAACACGAGCCATTTTGTTGAGCAGGAAATCATCCTAGTGTAAATTTTTCTTAATGCGATGAATTACTACTAGCAGGCCTCTGATAATATGGTTGTTACTTACCACCGTCTAAGTAATTGTAGCGGCGCGGAATGCAATGAAATATGAAGCCCGCACCGCACACAGAATGCTGACTTCGCTGGACGCATCTACTGCTGACGAGGCAACGACGACCACGCTGCCTGCACAATGTAAACACGCTACGTCATACTTGTCATAGAAGAATAACCAATCAGAAGCTCAGGCCTGTCTCAGGCCTAAAACGCGGTTACGAAGTTTGTCGAAGACTTAGCATAAATAGAAAATCCACGACCTACCAGTTGGGCCGCGGTCCCCGATTTGGCATGATTGGGCCGCGATCCATCTCGCTTGGAGGGAATTCCCCTTTTCCAACTGGTTTACATATCGCTCTACCCAACATAATTAATCATAGATAGCAACCGGGACCAGCGGCTTAACGTGCCCTCCGAAGCACGTAACCATGTACTGGTACTGGTAACTGTAACTGGTTACACCTAAAGCTTATTTTGTATTACTCTTGTTGGCAGAGCTGACGGACCGAACGGAACGCATATAGTCTCATTAAAAAAATGCATAAAACCATGAAACCCACATTCTTTGGTAACACAAGGTTTGTAATAGATATTATCAGTACCTAGCATTAGCATCAACCTACCATTCAAAGGATCAAGCTACACAGGTTTTTCATACAGTTAGTGACTGATTCTTTCAGTTCGTTCAAATCGGACAGATTTCGAAGAATATTTTTTTTGTCCCCGTTGTGACGTAGTTTATGAATTAGAGTAATCGTATACGTCCTATGAAAATGTTACCGGGAAAGGCGTTCATGGAAAAGCCTTAATTTTCATGGAAAGTGATGGAATGTAATGAGCGCTTGGAAGGTAATGAAATATGGAGAGAGTGTAATGATTAATATTAGGAAGGTAATGAAAAATTGAGATAGTGTAATGATTGTATTTGGAAAGTAATGAAATTTACTGAGAGTTGATATGGGTTTGCTATGAATTTTTAGTATCTGTTAAGATTTAATGCGAGAATTTTTGTAATTTATGTAGTTTTTAGTCATTTGACAGTGTTCACGCGTAACCAACCAATAAAAAAACCAGTAGTAAAACGTAATACTTTTAATTGTATAAGAATAACAATCAACTAATATATTATGGTAATGGTAATGGTTATAGCCGTGTGGTACCGGCAGAGTAGAAAAGCACTACCCTCTCTCTTCCCGTGGGGGTCGTAAGAGGCGATCGAGGGATAAATCCGACTCAAGCGAATCAGGGTCCTGGAGAAAAAAAACTCCACACACAAACCCAGAACGGGGTCTCCGTCAAGCGCAAGTGAGTGGTAGTAAATGGTGCGGCAGACTCCTGCAGCCGACCTGGCTCCGCACGTATCGACCCGTCGTTCTTGTGGAGTCAGCCAGGAAGGCCGAGAGGGTGGCGCAGGTCCTGGGCAGCCCTGCGTTTTCCATAATTGCGTCCCAGGCAACGCATTGTCTGTGGAGAGCGTGCAAAATGCCGCTCCCGTATCGGCTTGTACAGCCGTGAGGAGTCTAGCCTCAGACACTGAATAAATCGTCTGACACAGACGTATGAGGCCAATGATGATGATGAATGGTTATAAGGGCTGTTTTCCGCAACTAGACGTCTACATGCGCCTATTTTCCGTGGAGGGTGGGAGCCCAATACTCGAGCCATCATTGTTCCCCGTGGATGATCAGCAACCGTACCAAATCACCGTGTACCTCGGGGATTGACTCCGGATTTCTGTACCTGTTTGCAGTGTAGCACCACTTGGGTAGCTGTTTCTTCTTCTTCCATGCATGCTCTGCACAGACGACCGTCAGTGATACCTTAGACTGAAAGGTGCTTGATAAAGTGATCGTGACGATGATGCTGGTTGTCATGCAAAGTTCGAGTTTCTTCAGTCGGAGCAACTTCTTGGATAGGTCACTGGACAGTGTTGGCATGGCCTCTCTGGCCTGCCTGCAGTCTTCTAACCCGGTCCAGTATGTGTTGTGCTCGTTTTTAGTGCGTTCTCTCAGTAGGGAGCGGAATTTACCTGCTGGAATGGGTAAAATCGGTCCCGACCCATAGGCTATAGGGGATGCCGATGTATCCGATTCCCTTCTGGCTAGTTTATCCGCTGCATCGTTAACTCAATAGCCGCTGTGTCCTTTGATCTATTGTAGAGTTACGTGGTTGTGTTTACATACCTCCATCAGGCGTTGGTGGCTCCTAGATTAGCCCTGATGTATATGTGTGACTGTTCAGTGCTTGCAGTACTGACGTGCTGTATAAGATTATACGAATGAAGTGTCCCTTTACTTCCCTGGCAGCAATGGCAATAGTAGCTAGTAAGATGGAAAAACACTCTGCTTGAAAATCTGAGTTATGGTAACTAAACTGTTTCGGGATTCTGTCTCCTGCAGCTACGAGTAATGGCAGATCTGTTTCTGCTTCGTTTAAAATGGCGGTGTGTGGGGTATTGTTGGATATTGTTGTTTCGCCAGAGTTTTACAAAATTGAGCCTTACTGCAGCCGCAGCTGCCTCCTGCTTGACATACAGGTGAAGCGGCGGTAGATCCAGCATGGCTTCTAAGGCTGCAGTTGGAGTCGTACTCATACCTTCCGTGATCGCCATGCAGGCTAACCTTTGGAACTTTTGTAGTTTGTTGATACTTGTCACGATCTTGCACCTTGTCCACCATACGAGTGCACCGTAGCACACCATCGGGTGCATTAACAATGTGTACACATACAGAATAATTTCTTGCCGATCATCCTGCGGCACTGCCAGAAAGCGATGCAAGCTTTGTTCAAGTTGTTTTAATTTGTGGTCAAGGGTTAACCCTAGATACTTGACCTCGTTCGTAAGCTGTAGTCTCGTCCCGAACAGTTATGGTAGGTAGTAGTAGCCCAAAACCCGTTACAGCGTGAATATAACCTGTTTCAGTTTTTGTGGGATTGACTGAAAGGGCGTACCTGGTGTAGCAGCGTTCCACTATGCGTAGCGCCGCTTGTGAGGTCGTAGACTGTACTGGTAAACTTACCGGTTTACCAGTTATAAGTATGGCCAGGTCGTCAGCGTATCCTATAGTGAAGAAATGGTTTGCGTCGACTTCCGTGATAAGGCTGTTTTTTACCATGTTTCACAGTAGTGGTGAGATAACTCCTCCCTATGGGCAGCCTCTTGCCATTATAGCTGTTTGATTGTTACCTGCAAATTTGACACTGCGTTTTCATTTGATTGTGATCCATTCCGTCAGAAAGTTGTTCACCTCGTGGTTGTAGAGGGCTACGCCGATGCTTGTGAAGTTCGTTTTGTCGAAGGCCCCTTCACCTCTGCCTAAGCACATCTCAGTCATAGGTGTTACTGGCATTCCTCTGTGCAAAGCCTGCATGGAAGAAGAAAAACCAGCTGCCCACTTGCTGCTACACTTCATAGAGGTGGCAACGTACAGCGCAAAGCACCTAGGAAACCCGAGGTCAATTCCTGACGCACTCAGTGATTTGGTAGGGTTGCTGAGCTTCCTCGGGGAACTGGGATGGCTGGAGTGGTGAACCCTCACCCTTCACGCAAAATAGGCGCATGTAGAAGTCGAGTTGCGGAAAACAGCCCGTTTAACCATTACCAATGGATAAAATGGAATGAGACTATACGCCAAAAGACCAAAGTAACTTACAAAGTCTGAAGGTGCAGCAAATTGAAGTGGCAGTGGGCTGAACACATCTGTCGAAGAACCGAAGTGTGCCCAGCGTGTCCTGACACTTGCACGTTGGCGGACTTGTGGAACGCTTCCGACGAAGCTATCCGCGTCGCCACATACACAAATATCTGCTGTCGACTCGCCAGAATAAAAAATGGGTTCTCGAGTGGAAGCCACACCTTGGAAAACGTAGCATTGGACGCCCTCCGGCTAGATGGATGGACCAATGCCATAAAAATAAGCTACTGGTTGCCACTGGATGGCGAAAACGGCCTACGTCAACACTTGTTACAAAAAACATCATCACCTTCCAAAACAGCTTCATTCATTTCCACGTAAAATTTTGAGGAAATGGAAGGTAATGAAACGGAGAGGAATGAAGTTTGAGCAGTTTTTCTAAGATATTTCTGTTTCTAGTTTAAAACAGAAGACAACGAATACACCCTAGTATAACATCCTTGTATACTACAAATTAAAGTCAAAACCTTAATTTTATCTCAAACACTTACTTGTCAAATAATTGGAGTATAATGAACACTCACCTGTGACAAACGTCATCTCCGCACGAAAGAACATAAATTTTTTGCACTTCTAAATTTTACACGTCCACTCTCGGCTCGGCAGTGGGGGCGACTGAAGTGCGCGTGAGTTGTGATCGATTTGTTAGATTACTAATAAGGTTATGAAACCAATTATTTTTAATTTCCAACTTCGTGGAAATGAATGACGTTTTTCGTTTGACAAAATTTTTCAGTCGATTCTTTCTAGGTTGCACGTTATTTAAAAATACTATATTAAATACTGACAATCTACATGTATTTTCGAAGTACTTCACTACAAAAAAATAGTCCTTCTACATAAGAAAATCCAGGAAATAATTAAAAACTTTTTCGTGGTACCGTTTGGACACGGAGGGTAATGAAGATTTGGGAAGTTCTTGTTCAGAACTTTTTTTAATTGTTGTATCTAATCCAAATATCGATGGTCTAGAAGACAAACGTGCTAAGTGCAAAAATCTCGATATTTAAGATTTTGATGCCAAATGTATTAAATGAAGATGCTCTATCGTTTACACTTACCCAAATCCCCTAATTCCATCTCTTTCTTCCCGAACTATAGATGTCCACTTATGCTAAGTGATGTCAGTTTGATTCCAAACAATTTATAATTATTTATCATTAATATTCAACCACAAAAATATTAAATACACTTAAAGTATTTTTTTCGATGTACCATAATTAGACAAATAAGCTAAATGTTATTATTCATTTTGTCATTTTGGTAAACATGGATTTCCAATTACAATAAAAGATATTAATCTTTCCAAGATTACAGTGGTCAAATGTCTTAAGTAGCCATAGTACTACTGGACACTCCTCAGCATACAGGAAAATGTATTAAGTGCTTTAAGCATAAAGACATCATAATTGACAAATGATATAAATGATTTAATCACCAACTACTAAACAATATTCTGAAACCCAAAAGTGTTAAAGTGATTTAATCTGTTTACCAAGGTATAAACAAATATTAGAAAGTATATTAATGTGATTGGTATCTCATACTATACTTGCATTTCACAACAACGGATATTAATACTTTCTGTAATTTTATTTTGGCGGGAATCCCGGGATAGCAACAAGGGTCCGTCGCCGGCTTGTGCTCGCGCGATTCGCCGGCGCACGGATTTCCCCGAAAGCTAGGACGAAAGTTACCGATGATGCGACGCCGTACGCGCCTCCCTCGCCCCTCTCACCCACCCGCCACACTTGCACTATTTGTTTACGCAAAGACGTCACGCACGGAATCAGGATTCACTCAATCTTTGTTTTTAGTGCTGTTTTTCCAATTATTGTTTTCTTAGTGTCTAAAAATTTAATTTACTGGTTCAGTAGAACAAGAACAATACTTTTTTGCTGTGAGTTTGCGATGCAAAAATGGAAAACGACGAATATTGGAGATTTATGCCTACATTTCAAAGTAAGTTTATCATTTTATTGCAATTGCTTGTTGTTACCTTAATGATAAAACACACGTTGACTTGGTTTATTCGAATAATGATGCTGTGCTAATGAAAGCATTTTGTACAGTGAGTACCTACCTAGGTAACACCTTACCGTGTGTCCTGTGGTAGGTATAATTTCTGTGAGTTTTGTTTATAGCCGTTTTGCTTACAAGTTGAAATCCAATTATATACCGACTAAATATTATATTGTGATTAATTATTAATATAGTTTTAACATTATTTTACGTATAATTAACTTTCATTAGAAACAATACCTACCTTGACTTTTATCATAAGCGCACTTAATACATTTGCCTTTTACGTAGTAATAATTGTAAGTGATTTTATCAATTCAGTTGTCACGAATGGCAATGGCTAGAAATTAATTTAAAAGCCATTAATATACATTACTCGTATTCTCACAGACTCGTCAACGTCGACGAAGTATAATTATTACTTAAATCCAGGTACTAATTAATATTTTTATTTTAGGGCGAATGAAGCGTGTTGAAGTGGAGAAGAAAAGAACGAAGAATACCCGAAAACGGAAGAGAAGTAGAGAGATAGAAAACAGTGACAACGAAAAGGAAAGAAAGAGAAGTTTTGATGCCACCGCTGCTTCACCGCTCGCCTCTGATGCCCCGGTGCCGCCGTCCCAGCCTGAAGTGAAGGCCACTGTTCCAGTATTAGCCCCTGATGCCGCCGCTGCTTCACCGCTCGCCTCTGATGCCCCGGTACCACCGTCCGAGCCTGAAGTGAAGGCCACTGTTCCAGTATTATCCCCTGATGCCGCCGCTGCTTCACCACTCGCCTCTGATGCCCCGGTACCACCGTCCCAACCTGAAGTGAAGGCCACTGTTCCAGTATTAGCCCCTGATGCCGCCGCTGCTTCACCGCTCGCCTCTGATGCCCCGGTACCACCGTCCGAGCCTGAAGTGAAGGCCACTGTTCCAGTATTATCCCCTGATGCCGCCGCTGCTTCACCACTCGCCTCTGATGCCCCGGTACCACCGTCCCAGCCTGAAGTGAAGGCCACTGTTCCAGTATTAGCCCCTGATGCCGCCGCTGCTTCACCGCTCGCCTCTGATGCCCCGGTGCCACCGTCCCCACCTGAAATAAACGCCGACATTCGGACATTAGCCCCTTCTGCTGACGTCTCTGCAGCAGCCCCTGATGCCGCCGCTGCTTCACCGCTCGCCTCTGATGCCCCGGTGCCACCGTCCCCACCTGAAATAAACGCCGACATTCGGACATTAGCCCCTTCTGCTGACGTCTCTGCAGCAGCCCCTGATGCCGCCGCTGCTTCACCACTCGCCTCTGATGCCCCGGTGCCACCGTCCCCACCTGAAATAAACGCCAATATTCGGACATTAGCCCCTTCCGCTGACGTCTCTGCAGCAGCCCCTGATGCCGCTACTGCTTCACCGCTCGCCTCTGATGCCCCGGTGCCGCCGTCTTCACTTGAAACAAACGCTGACATGCCGACATTATTCCCTGACGCTGACGTTTCTGCAGCAGCCCCTGATGCCGCCGCTGCTTCACCGCTCGCCTCTGATGCTCCGATGCCGCCGTTTTCACCTGAAACAAACGCCGACATGCCGATATTATTCCCCGACGCTGACATTTCTGCAGCAGCTCCTGATGCCGCCGCTGCTTCACCGCTCGCCTCTGCTGCTCCGGTGCCGCCGGCTCTACCTGGAATAAACGCCGACATTCGGACATTAGCCCCTTCCGCTGACGTCTCTGCAGCAGCCCCTGATGCCACCGCTGCTTCACCACTCGCCTCTGCTGCCCAGGTGCCGCCGTCCCCGCCTGAAATGAATGCCGACGTTCCAGCATTAGCCGCTGATGCCGCCGCTGCTTCACCCACAGGATCCGGCAACGCTCTTACAGAAACCGCTTACGCATCTGGTGATCAAAATAATGCCTTGAGCTTAATTTCTATGCAAAGTACATCTAGACAGTCACCACTTCCTAGCACTTCGAATATGAATACTACAGAGCAGCTACTTCTCGACCTATATTTGTCTGAGTCAGATGACCCTTACGTAGATTCCGAATCGTCTTACCATCCAGATGACAATAATTCTGATATATCTGAAAACGAGAATGAAGAAATAAATATCCGTAAAAAAAGTAAAAAAGCAAATCCGGATACGTGGAAGAGAAATGTAGCTAAAATTAGACGTCAAAGTGGTAAATCTTACATCAACAGAAAGGGGGATATTGTCGCCGCAAAAAACTGTGTTCCTACAGATTACAGTAAATGTAGATACAAATGTAATGACAATTTTCCTGAAAATATTAGAGAGGAGGTCTTTCACAGTTATTGGGGACTTGGAGAAAGCAGGCACCAAAAAATATACCTTTCAACTCTAATCACATACGCTAATATTCAACGTAAGACAGTTTCAGCCACAAAACAACGTGCCATGTCTAGACAGTATTTTATTTGTCACAAAGATACTGGTAGAAAGAGAGTTTGTCAGAAATTTTTTTGCAATACTTTTGCTATAAGTACAAGTGTAATCGAAACTTGCGGCAAACAGATGGGACCAAATTGCGTTTACGTAGGCGATGATCAACGAAAAGGACTCACTCCTGGAAACAAAACTTCGGAAGAAGCCAAAAATTATGTTAAACAACATATCGACATGTTCCCTAGGATTGAGTCCCATTATTGCAGGAAAGACTCAAAAAAAAAGTATTTGGAATGTGACCTTAACATAGCTCGCTTATACAAAATGTACAAAGAAGAATTCTGTCCAGAAAAAAATATAAGCCCTGTTTCTTTGTATGTTTATGAGCAGATTTTCAAATCGTATGACCCACCTCTAGCATTCTACAAGCCAAAAAAAGATCAATGCACTAAATGCAATTTGTACAAATATGCTGCGGACAAAACCAATTTACAAAAAGATTATGATGAACATAAAGCAAGAGAAAAAGAATCTATGGAAATGAAGGAAATCGACAAGAAAGAAAGCATAGAAAGCAATGGTACGAAGCGTGCAATAACATTTGATTTACAGGCGATATTGACAGTGCCTCACACCGGCGACTCAAAAATTTACTACTTGCGGAAATTTTCTATCTACAATTTTACTATTTTAGATAATTATCAAAATACAGGACTGTGTTACATGTGGGACGAAAGCAATGGAAAAAAAGGGAGCACTGAAATCGGTTCAATTTTACTCAAATATTTTACGAGTTTGCCTGAAAACGTAAAAACTGTAACATCCTATTCGGATACCTGTAGTGGTCAAAATCGCAACAAATACGTCACATTAGCAGCATTGTATGCAGTAATAAACGTTCCTCATTTGGAAACAGTCAACCTTAAATACATGGAATCAGGACATTCGTACCTAGAGGCTGACTCTATGCATGCAAGTGTAGAGCGTGCAAGAAAGCACAAAAAAATATTTACTGCACGAGAATATGCTTTAGTCATCAGTTCTGCGAGATCTAAACCCAAGCCCTACGATGTGATCATGATGAAATATCCCGATTTCTATGATTTGAAAGCATTCGAAAAATCATTAAACTGCAACATGGTAAAGAACAAAAACAATGAGACAGTAAAGTGGATGCACATCAAATGGATACAAATAAAAAAGGACTCTCCTGGGTCAGTATTTTACAAATACAAACTAAGTGATCCGACATTTCAAGAAATTGATATTTTTGCATCTAAAACAAAGAAGAAAAAGGGATCAGGTGCTTCTCATCTGTACAAGCCATTGAAAAAAGCATACAAGTCCCTCATACCAATTACAAAGGCTAAAAAAAAGGATTTGATGACTCTGTTGAAAGACGGAGTCATCCCACAGGACTACGTTGATTACTACAACAATATTCCTGCTGTTGATGAAGAAACCATAATTAATGATTGTTCTGATTTGGAGTCTGATGATGACTGAACTTAATGATAGAATTATAAGGAACCTACCACATTATTAAGATTTGATCTCATGTTTGATTTATTCACTAATAAAGACATTTTATTACTTACTTCTTGATTTTTCTTAGTATCACATCACACGACACAAAAGTGTTAAATGTTTAAAAATTTATATAAGTTTATGTACAAATATATTAAGTGACGCTTTTTTTTTACTAAATTCATTTTTTTGGAGAATCCTTAAAAAAATAATGTTCACTTAATAAATAAATCATTAAAAAGATAAATATCCCAGCCAAATACAGGTAGTACATACATGGTTCCTATGTTCCATTTTAAGCTATAGCATCTAGAACTTCTACGTAACTAAAAATGTTCATCCTGAAAAGTTTGATAGTCTGTAATTATCATGTTTGTCTTCTAGACCATCGATATGTTAAATGCATCATTTAGTTTACTTTATAAGTAAACATATTCAATCAAAATATTTAGCTCAAAGTCAATATTAGTGGCAAATTTTGATCCGGACAGTGATTTGAACGAACTGAAAGAATCACTCTAGTAAGAAAAAAACAGTCTCAGTCTCAGTCAGAAGTTGCTACCTAAAATAGTAAGACTGCATACTACACGGTGCATGTCACGATAAGCATTGGCCACATAAGTTTTCATTTTTAATCCAAAGGTCTGGGGGTCAGGCCGGGGGTCAGGACTCAGGGGGGGTCAAGCGAGGGTAGACAGCCGACGGGGACACAGAATATTTCATGAACTTGGCTAATACCCCCAAATCCGCTCTGATACCCGCTTTCCGGTGAAAATGTTACGAATTGTGGCGGAAATAAAGAGGTAAGTGGGGTCGGCGTATCGATCGCAAACCAGCTTCTTCAAATGATGTTTTAGAGGTACCTACACCATTGAAATTCATTAAATTCATTAAATCGGACACGTTTTGTTCAGTGCATCCACAGATACTCGTGCATCGTACAATTTTCACTAAGGCGTACCTAGTCAATGCAGAAAAACGAAAAAATCTTCCCATAAGTCGGTCAGATGGTATAATTAGGTAGTATGAGGACAAAATAAACTCGGTTTTTAGTATCTATATTGGTCACGTAGAGAAAATTGTTCAGTACGCTGTTACGATGCACTAAACATTGTGTCAAAATACATTTTCTTTGTTTCAATATTTTCAATGTCTTATTTTTGTACGTACCAATATGTCTGCAACAAAACGTAATACCTACCTATGAATTTCCTGGGTATATGACTGACGCCTGGTTTGGGACTGGTACCTCTACCCTACTCACAATTAATAATTTAAAATTGGAGTTTTGTTTTTCGCTTTGTTCAGTAAATTTAATGGAAAAAGCTAGTAAACTATGCGGGTTTTTGCAGACACCCATAATATTTCAATAATTAACATTTAGATGGCAATGTTTTTGTACCTTCTGTTTAAACATTTCCGTTTTCCAAACGGAAGGAACTTCTCTCTATATAAGTACCACCAAATATCAAAGTAAGTATTTTATTTAGGTACACATGGAGGACTAAAATAGTAGGAATGCCTCAGAGCAAAGGGCTACTTCAGAGGGAACCATACGACTGGCGTTATAATGACCAAGACCGCGTGTACACATGCGACGTTTTTGTCGTGCGACACACGGATCTCTCGTTCTTTTACAAGTCTCCTCAGTGCGGTAAATGCACAAATTTAAACAGAAAATTGTGTGGTTTTATCTAAAAAAAACCCTCCTTGAGGAAGCAGGTTTATGAGGCGGTAATAAGTTACGGCGTGTCCACATACCTCCGGCACGGCGCCGGCGCCGTGGAACGTCACGGTGTACGCCGTGGCACGGCACGACGTCGTGTCGTGCCACGGCACGGCGCCATGCCGAACCACGACGCCGTGCCGTGACAATCCACGGCGTGATACAATTCTCAGTCACCAAAGAGATTGGGTCTCTCAAAAAGAGAAATAATTATTGGTATGCCATAAATTTCGGTTGGCGAAAAAAAGCGACTTACGAACTATTTAGGCAACAATGTAATTACTTAGTCCGAAAAATAACATTGGGGCTGCAAATAACATTAAGTGATTATGGGGGCAGCAAAATAATAATTTGTCTCAAAGCAGCAAAATAATCTCTTATTTCTTCTATCCTACCTAAGGTACATTAGGTCAACGAACGACTTGACGAACCCTGATACCAGGAGACCTGTCAAGGTTATCTCAACGTTGACAAAGCCTTTAATACGGTAAAGTAGGCCTCCGACATGATTAAGTACATGACAGAGGCCTGACTTCTGACATATTTACAGTCCAGCAAAAAAGAGTAGAAATTAAATAAAATGGAACTAATAATTTTTCATACTAAATTGTTGCCATTCATAGTCAATGTTGCCATATAATTTTGAAATTTCTTACACAGTGGCGCCCTTATTTTTTGTCTTATCTTTTTTGCTGGACTGTAAGTACAGTTGAGCACGCCGATTGACATGATTAACATGGCCTCTGACACTGATAATATTGTACTTAGCAAGTACTTTGGCTTTCGTTTTATTAGGACGGAAGAGGAAGACTGTCGTAAGCAATTAAAAACACTACAATTGTGTATTTTTTTGATGCTCAACCTCGACATATTTGGCTGATTATAGAATTTCTATTTAAATTTTTAAAAAATATTTACGACGTGTTGTGTAATCACATAACAAAATTTTTATACATATGACACGCTCATTGGAGTTTTTTTACTACCTATGTTCACATGTCTGATGAAATATATTGTTGTTCAGAAATATTTACTGTCCAAGAGTTGCTTAACGAATAGCAATTTCTGCTTAACAAAGTCAATTTTTGTCATCACGAATAGCATTTTTTTGCTGACTGCTTAAATAACACCCGAAATATCTTGTTTTTCATGGATGGAAAGGATGATGGTCAAAATGTGCCCCAAAGCTAACAAATGGTAAAATATTGACCAACAGGTTTGTGATGTATGTCAATTAAGAGAATAAAGTAAGGAGTTCATTTATTACTATACTGACATTTCTCTAAGATGTAGCATAATTCCTAGAAAAATCAAATTTTGTTACTACGTATTCATATTACAACACAAAATACTACAAACAGCTGTATTTAAGCACTTGTTGACAAACACTAAAGCCTTCCACCGTCAATGCTCTTCGCCAACAAGGAATAGATGAAATATGTACCTATTTTTGAAGTAGTTTAAAATTACAGTGTGTTAAGCAAGCTTTCTCCATAAAACGTGGTGCAAGCAAGGAAATCCGCTTTTACCCAGACTTAAGAGCAATTGTTCCAGAAACTGGCATCTACATGGTAGCTTAAATATTAGGTTATAAACTTATAAGCTCATAACCAAGCGCGTTAAGCGTAAAAAAGAACTAGAACAGTTAAATACATAGTCTCCATCCAAAACCACTAACTGTTTTAGTTCTATTTTACGCTTTACGCCAAGCGCGTTAAGCGTAAACCAAAACCAGCAAGAAAAGATCACCGAATAGAAAATGCCTGAAAAAGCTACTGGTCCATTGAAGACTTAATTAAGGGAGACTCACTTTGCTTAAAAGGCAAACTTATCCACTTGCGCATCCTTCCCAGCTTAAACAATGTCTTACAATATAAAAAAAAACTAAACAGGTAAATAGTTTTACCGTAGGTCAATCAAGGATTTTTAATGCAATTTGTTTCAAACTTTGTAATTAGATTAAGGCAAAATGCTTGAAAGAAGATATGCATGATAAACTTCCATGTTAGTAGATTTAAATATAAAATAATGAAATATTAAAAGACAAAACACCGTCTTCAGGTCTATGATGCAGATAAATCGTCTGTTGGATGTTGATAGCTAGTACTGGTTGCTAATTGATGAAAATAAAAGAAATGACTTCACGACATGGAACAAAATCAAATCAAAATCAATGTATTTATTTCTCAGTAGGAATTACAAGATTCTCTTTAAGAAAGTCACATCCTAATTCAAACTTAAAAAAGAGAAAATTTATAGTGTAAAACTTTCTCTTTTTTATAACAATTTGTGTTCCTACTCTAAACGCGGCTCGGGCGGGATAAAAAAATAAAAATAAAGGCACTGGCCTAGCCTCAGGGCTGGCCAGGCCAACCACACAGCATGTACCTATCCTTATGCCTTAATGAATGACAAGTAAATGGAAATACATTCTATAAATCTTTTAAAGAGACGCACAGGCCACCCCTGTCAGCGGTTGTCCCGCATAGCGCGAGTGTTGCTGGGCAATTTTGTGTCACGGCTCAGGAAGTACTGGACTGTGTCCGCAACATGAAACGTGGTAAATCGCCTGGCCACGACCATCTTAGCGTTGAGCATGTTTTGTATGCAGGCCCGCTGCTCTGTGAAAAGTTGTCCGAGCTATTTAATGTTTGCTTTAAACACAGTTATTTGCCAGAAACTCTTATGAAAGCGACTGTAGTACCGCTGGTAAAGAATAGGACCGGCGACGTGTCCAGCCTGTCTAACTACCGCCCTATATCGTTAGCCACAATATTCTCTAAAGTTCTAGAAAGACTCATCAACCCTAGTTTGACGTCTAATATACCGTTGCATGACGCGCAGTTTGGTTTCCGTGCTGGATTGTCAACGGATTTGGCTGTTTTTGCTCTAAAAAACACGGTTAAGAGCTATTTAAAGAAGGAAACGTCAGTTTTTTCGTGCTTCCTTGACCTCAGTCGGGCTTTTGACACAATAAGTTACGACATATTGTGGAAAAAGCTCAGACAAACCAGTGTTCCGGAGAGCATAGTCGGCCTGTTGGAGTTCTGGTACGGAAATCAAACCAATGTAGTAAGGTGGGGTGACGTCACGTCTGACAGTTACCAACTAGAGTGCGGGGTTAGGCAGGGGGGGGGGCTCACGTCGCCGACTCTGTTTAACCTCTATGTAAACGGACTGATCGAGGAGCTTAGCAGCACCAAAATTGGCTGTTACATAAATGACACACTCATTAATAACCTCAGTTACGCTGATGATATGGTGCTGCTAAGCCCGTCGATCAGAGGACTGAGAGAACTGGTTTCCATTTGTGAGAGGTATGCTGTGGCGCATGGTCTTAGGTATAATGTAAATAAAACCGAGGTAATGATCTTTAGGTACAAAAAGGTCCGAGCACATTTTACCTGTACACTTGTGCGGCTCTGTCCTCAGAGTCGTTACAAAGTTTAAGTACCTGGGCCATGTCGTCACAGATACCCTAAAAGATGACGAGGACCTCGAGCGGCAGCGACGGGCACTTGCTATGCGAAGCAACATGCTGGCGAGGCGGTTTGCTCGTTGTTCGAAGGATGCAAAAGTCACACTATTCAAGGCATACTGCCAGGCGTTCTACACATGTCACCTATGGTACTCGTTTACGCAGCGCTCCTACAACACCCTCAGAGTACAATACAACAACGCCTTCCGAGGCATAATGGGGCTGCCGTGGCGGTGTAGCGCGTCTGGCATGTTTGCTGAGCATAGGGTCAATGACTTTTTTGCCGTAATGAGGAATATGAGGGCATCCTTCGAAAAAAGAGCACGTGCGTCTCTGAATAAAATAGTAGAAGCTATCTACCACTGTTTTTATATTTATGATGACAATTTTAATAGCATTATTTATAATTTATTTTGATTTTTTTCCGATTTTACATTTTAGTTAATTTTTATTTTATTTCTGACATGACATGAACATGACATATTTAATTTTTTATTTGATTTGTATTTTTGACTGTATTTTATTATTTTATCTTATTTGATTGTTGTTTTTGTTTTTTTTGTAAACTATGGGACTAATGCCTGATAATAAAACAATATTTATTTATTTATTTTATTTATTTATTTAAAATAAGGTGTTACATGTGTATAGTTAGCCGGACCCCCTGGACAGGAAAACCCCCCCCAAAAACCTGCCCAGAAGTGCACCTATTCTAAAATTTACAATACTTTTAGGTCCTATGTTACCCTAGCTAAGTTAGAATATAAATTAATAGTAATAGCCAAAAACGGCTCAACAAAATAAAAAATACAGTAGATTATTCTAACTGTTTCGTCTATAAAATATTATATTTCGCAGCTTCATTCTTTGCGATTTACTGTTTACATGGTGTAGGTTCGCCTCCACGCATTAGCCTTGCACGAATTTTTAAAGAATAAAAATAAATCAAAAAAGATTTTGTGTGCTTTTTATCTTTTTTGACTTTTGAAAACGGCAACACCGGCGATAGCTGTCAAACTCCCGGTCCGCAATCCCTACACTCGAGCTACACTCCCACTCAGCGCTCCCCACTCCCCCACTCCACGCGCGGGGCGCCGTCGTCATTCTCAAGTCATTCTTCGTTTTCGTGCCGTAGCCTTCGCACGTACATTGCGTTCGCGCTAGAACGTTTCGCAAAATTACCGCGCAGTCCTGGAGTTCCCGCCGTCTTGGTGTTCCCGCCGTCCTGCTGTTGCCGCCGTCCTGGTGTTCTTCCCGTGGATTCGTCAGACAGCGAGGATGTACGACGAATAAAAGTGATGCGTACTGCCAATTTTGGGCTGCTACTGTCACGAAAATATGTGATGCCTACTGCTAAAGTATGGGCTGTTACTGTCACATTAATATGTGATGCGTACTGCTAAAACTTGGGCTGTTACTGTCACTCATGCATAAATCGATGCGAGCAACTTTTGGGTTGTCTCTGTCGAATAAATCAAAAATATGTGATGCGTACTGCCACTACCCCCGGGCTACTACTGTCACAATATATTTTTGAGCCGCAACTGCCGCTTACTTCATCATCGATGATCACTGTGGTTTCGGAAGTTCATCTGACGCCTGCTGGTAAGGGTAAGTCTACTTCTGTCATCTCATCATTCTAAATTATGACAATCTGCAATTACATGGAGATGCTCCTAAAGCTGAAGTTGCGCTTTGTGATCTTGTTTTCAACTCGATGGCAAGAAATATTGTCCAAAGGCCCCGCAAAAGATGCAAAATATAATATTCTTAACGAATATTTTGTGCCAAGCAACTGCAAGCTTTTGCTTTTACCCACTCTCAACCCGGGGATATATCCAGCTGTCCCGGATACATTGGCAAAGAGAAATAATTACCTACTTTGTGTTTTCACAACCAGAAACTGTTTGGTATGTATAGGTATTTAAGCCCTGGCTTCTGCTACTCACCTAAAAAACATTTAACCTATCGGTGATGTTTGTCACCTGCTTTGTGACCAAAACTCGACGTAACTTTGTAATTTCGTCAATCAATGCCATAGCAAAGAAACACTAAAGGAACAACATGAAATAACTTTTTATTTGGCGTAAATCCAAAAACTTTAACGCCTCTAAGATCATTTAGAGGTCTGTACATGTATTGAAAAATGAAATTAAAAAAAAAAAAAAAAGATATTCATAAATTATAATTGTATATTTGTATTTCAGTTTTGGACGACGAGCTGGCGGCCTGTCGCTATGGTCTAATGACATTTGTTAGACGTGGTGTAAATACTCGATTTATATTTTTTGCAGCTGTTTACGCTTTGCCTACTCCACAGGATGGTCAGTAATGGCCATTATGTATGTATGTATGTATGTGGTTTTGAACCGTTTAGAGTAACAGCGACACAGCCCGTGGTCGTGCGGGCGTCAAAATGTGAGAGCTCCCCCGCCGTCATCGTCGAGAAACGCTTGGAACGCCGGTAGCAAGAGTGACCGCTCGTCTGTACGAAGTAATCAACGCAGGTACTGTACGCTGGCTAACTACAATATTTCTGTCGAAAATGAGCTAGTATAACGACTGTTACTACCTAGTTAGACTGGATTGAGGGTTACAAAATACCATTTCAATCAACTTCTTTTCGGACAGACTATCCTAGTAGTATATTTCCGGAGTCACTACAAGAGTCATCTGTTTATCAGAAATGTATGAATAACTTACTCAAAATTAATTAAATTGATGCAATTTCTGCTTGTTGACATGTTGAAGACGAGTTCATACCCAGTATGTTTCTGGTACATAAATCGAACGGTAGTAAAATTTTATACTAAATATCAAAACATTCAATTTCTAAATATAAAATTGTCGTAGGTACCTACTGTGTCCAAACTCGTAACCCATAAATGCTTTATGGCAACATTGGTCTTAAAAGTTGCCTATCTTCTGATTCCCATTCACGAATCTCTTCAAGAATACCTACGTTTTGAGTATGGAGATCAAATATAATTATGAGTTTAACTACCTACACACCGTATGTGTTTACAAAACTTTTGAACTTGAAAATATTAAGGTCCAAAGGCTTGATATCAGTTATTTTCTTAGATTTACTTAAAAACAAAGATAAAAACAGTTCATTTTTTTTAACAATATTAAAACTACAACAAAACTTATTGCAAGATCAAGCTTTCATGGTCTATAATTTTTGACTCAGTTAGAATGGTAATGGCAAATAAGCCTACCCTCTGTAAAGAAAATTAAGATTAAACAACAAATTATACATACACACATTTTTTAAAACAAACACAATCACAAAATTTAGATATTTTGCAAGGTCCCTTGGCCTACTTATATCATCTAAGTATTATGAAGTACTCTTGGCTGTAATGTAAAAAATTTAAAAATTCTATATATTTTATTATTATAATAATTTTTTAATTATGTTTTCGGTGCTTTTTGAGAAGACAACAAAAGTTTTGGGTAGTTTCTGGAAAAATATAGAACAATGTTACACATTAATGAGCTGAACTTAAAGCTATTCTTCTTGCTTGCTGCTTTACATAAGATTTATAGGACTACAATGTTTTGTTTGGGCTATATTATTGTTACACCTATTTCCATTATTAATCAAATATTATAATCTAATCAAATTTTCGGACGAATTTGGAAATGGGGTAAGGAACGTTATTAATTATATCTTAAATAATAAGCAGACATATTTATTTATGTATATGTCGGAGAATGATCAAACTCTGTGGGTATTTGCTGAAGTTATTTGACAGTTGATAGTTCGCGTTTTGATAATTTGTCTTTCCATTCCATTGCTAGTGTATTCTTGCAGAAACGAAACGCATAGCGCTGGCAACATTCAGCATAGACGGTGCGCTTTATTTGCACACAGTAGGCTAAAGAGAGCAAGATAGACTGGATTGACTTTAGAGGAGGTGTAGCTCGTTCTCACAGTTCATTGATGGCTGCTTTCGTGATAAAGAAACGGAACTCAGGCGGCGAACTAAGTAAACAACTTTGACAGTTCCAGTTTGGGTTACAATCGCGGTTGTGTAGTGAAAATGGAAGATTGAGTGACTGAACGAATGAACTCAATCGAATGGGATTGACGATTGACGAATGACGGATTGATGATTTCAAGAGTCGAATGCGAACGATTGATTCATTCTCGGTTTGGCCGCGCTGCCGTTAACTAGTCTTTTGAGGTTAGATTTCAATCCGGCGAAATCTTGGTAATCTTGGACTATTTCGAGGGGCTATGGTCTTCAGGCGATGGCGGAGCCCTAGCTTCGTATGGGCTACGGAATATTTGTGGAGATTGTGACAGTTCCAGCTAAGGTATGGTTTTGTTTGTGTCTTTTCGAAGTTACGTTCGCAATCCGATAGAATCGTGGTGATCCTGGTGTATTTAGAGGAACCAGGGCATCCAGGCTATAGTGGAGCCTTAGCTTTATAAGGCTAGTGGAATATTTTAGGAGATCATGAAGTTTGTGATAGTTTTTATCGTTATACTTTCGAAGGTATGCGAAACGTTAGTGAAGTGCAGAAATCGTACGAGAATGGTGATAATAACTGGTGGTCTATCCTTGTAGGCATGCAGGGCTGCAGGCAGAGGACTTCAACGGTGTCTGGTGTTGAAGAGTGCTGATTATCGGGATCTGACGACTGGCGAAGAAGCGCTGACGTGGATTAGCGTGAGTCTAAGGTTCCGAGATTGTTCCTCTAGGTGTGGTGTAAATGCTGTCGTATGGTTACACCATACCTGAAGAGGGCTGCCAGCCCGAAACAGCCAGGACGGAAAAACAGACTACGCGATAGTGAGTATACTGTGGTTTATCATTATAGTGGCAGTGGTTCGAGGTAGCATGTGACGATGCAGTATCCTGACAGGAGTCGGCAGTTGACCATGCAGTATCCATCAAGTATCCATCAGGTACTCGACGAGTATACGCCCACGACGTGCTGTTGGTTTTATAACCTGACATTCCTGACGCGCGTAAGATTTTATGTTTTGTTTTGTTATGGGCTTCTTCTTCTATGGCCCTTCTTCCCGCTCGTGCCTGCCACTTCTGCCTGATGATCTTCGACATCAGAAGTGGGATGACCATTGTTTTAGTGGTTGGCGTTATGAGGAACACGGTACTGGGATGGAGTATCAATGATGATAGTAGTGTATTGATGATTATTTGAGATACATGTCAAATGTGTTCTAGCGGTATGGATTACCCTTGTTCTTGTGGTCAATGTTGTTTTAGGATTTTGACAGTGGGATTACCCTTGTTTTTGTGGTCTATGTTATCTTCGGAGTTTGACAGTGAGATTAACTTTGTTTATGTGAAGCGTTTCGATTTTCATATTGTTGTGCTATCAATGTACATGGTTGTTTGGTTTGACTATTGTTTTCGTGGCTTTGATTGTAAGGAGCCTAAAGATATTGTCTTGGATGATGGATAGTTGTTTGTGTGAGATGTTTAGGTAACTTCAGTGGCTATTTTTGAACAGTGGGACATAATTGGCAATCATCATATTGCTGTTATGTGCTTTGCTGTGAGAGAAATCTTTGATATGGCATACTTGTGGTCTTGAGATCTATCAGATGCCAGATGCACAGTTGTCTTGAGATCGGATCAGACGCCAGGTGAAGGTTGTTCTGTGATCTATCAGACGCTGGTTGCAGGTTATCTTGAGATCGGGCAGGCAACGGTTTGTGGTTGCACTGAGATTTGTCGGACACTGGATGCATAGCAAAGTTTTCTTGGGATTACATTTGTTTTCTGTCGGGAGTATGGTGATAGGATGGCATACTGTTGTTTTTGTGGTTCAGGTTGTGAGTAGTTTATTTCACGGGACACTTGAACAATACAGTGAGTCGGAATCATTTTACTTTGATAGTGGTGTAGATTTTTGCTTGATAAAATAAAGTTTGGTGAATCAATTTACCGGATTTCGTTCCGTTGTTTGTTATTTGCACAGACTTAGGCGATGGTAATGTTTCGAGGAAATTTCGTAGTTTTGGATTATCGTGATCTAAGTTCAAATACAGTGTCGTATCGTTTTTCATTGCCGTGTAGGTATAGAAGTAAAGCTAAGGTAATGCGATTATAGTTAGGCAATCTTGAGAAGAAAGGAACCAGTCAAAGCTGGATCAAAATTGTAGTAGTTTGATAATGTTCGATCCTTATTATAATTATTGACTGCTAATTGAGAAAGTGCCTTTTGATCAAGCATTAGTAGACGCGGATAGTAATGTGATTTGATAAGAACATTGCTGGTATTCAACTGGTTGTGTTGACAGTTACAAAACGTGAGGTAAAATCATGATTTATTTGGCTGCACTGTACGCGTTAGTCGTAGTCGTAACTGCGACCATGTTATGGTCGTTCAGGGAGCGGTGCGCGGCTGACGGTACGGCGGGGGCCCGAAGTCTCGATGAGACTATTAAGTATTGGCTGACTTGGAGTGGCCCGAAGTCTCGATGAGGCTATTGGTATTGGCTAACTTAGCCCGAAGTGAGTTGTGCAACTTACTAGTTAGGCGAAGATAATGATTTTAGCTATTCTGTTCCCGTTGATTTCTTTTTATTGTAAAGCGAATGCTTGATCAGACATTTTCTTAGTTTTGTGTTGGTCAGGTAGGCCGAGCTTGCCATTCATAACATCTTGTTTTTGTTTCATATGCACACGAGGACGTGTGACTTGTCAGAATGGCCGTGTCGGAGAATGATCAAACTCTGTGGGTATTTGCTGAAATTATTTGACAGTTGATAGTTCGCGTTTTGATAATTTGTCTTTCCATTCCATTGCTAGTGTATTCTTGCAGAAACGAAACGCATAGCGCTGGCAACATTCAGCATAGACGGTGCGCTTTATTTGCACACAGTAGGCTAAAGAGAGCAAGATAGACTGGATTGACTTTAGAGGAGGTGTAGCTCGTTCTCACAGTTCATTGATGGCTGCTTTCGTGATAAAGAAACGGAACTCAGGCGGCGAACTAAGTAAACAACTTTGACAGTTCCAGTTTGGGTTACAATCGCGGTTGTGTAGTGAAAATGGAAGATTGAGTGACTGAACGAATGAACTCAATCGAATGGGATTGACGATTGACGAATGACGGATTGATGATTTCGAGAGTCGAATGCGAACGATTGATTCATTCTCGGTTTGGCCGCGCTGCCGTTAACTAGTCTTTTGAGGTTAGATTTCAATCCGGCGAAATCTTGGTAATCTTGGACTATTTCGAGGGGCTATGGTCTTCAGGCGATGGCGGAGCCCTAGCTTCGTATGGGCTACGGAATATTTGTGGAGATTGTGACAGTTCCAGCTAAGGTATGGTTTTGTTTGTGTCTTTTCGAAGTTACGTTCGCAATCCGATAGAATCGTGGTGATCCTGGTGTATTTAGAGGAACCAGGGCATCCAGGCTATAGTGGAGCCTTAGCTTTATAAGGCTAGTGGAATATTTTAGGAGATCATGAAGTTTGTGATAGTTTTTATCGTTATACTTTCGAAGGTATGCGAAACGTTAGTGAAGTGCAGAAATCGTACGAGAATGGTGATAATAACTGGTGGTCTATCCTTGTAGGCATGCAGGGCTGCAGGCAGAGGACTTCAACGGTGTCTGGTGTTGAAGAGTGCTGATTATCGGGATCTGACGACTGGCGAAGAAGCGCTGACGTGGATTAGCGTGAGTCTAAGGTTCCGAGATTGTTCCTCTAGGTGTGGTGTAAATGCTGTCGTATGGTTACACCATACCTGAAGAGGGCTGCCAGCCCGAAACAGCCAGGACGGAAAAACAGACTACGCGATAGTGAGTATACTGTGGTTTATCATTATAGTGGCAGTGGTTCGAGGTAGCATGTGACGATGCAGTATCCTGACAGGAGTCGGCAGTTGACCATGCAGTATCCATCAAGTATCCATCAGGTACTCGACGAGTATACGCCCACGACGTGCTGTTGGTTTTATAACCTGACATTCCTGACGCGCGTAAGATTTTATGTTTTGTTTTGTTATGGGCTTCTTCTTCTATGGCCCTTCTTCCCGCTCGTGCCTGCCACTTCTGCCTGATGATCTTCGACATATATTATAGGGCAGCCAATTGTATTTACACACAACATTCACAAGTTATTCAGCACATATTATCACGTAAATCTTTTCAAGACACTGAAAAGATGTTTAGCAGAAACCTTTATTGTCTAAACTATAGTCTGTCTTGGATTCTCAGACATTGACCTATTTTCTAGTAGATTTAATGCAAAATGTAATAAATGTGTGTCACGGAAAAATAACCCTGACATTTGGAAAGTAAATGCTTTTACTTTTCATGAAAACATTATATACGCTTTTCTACCGTTTTCTCCCATTACAAAATTTTTGCACTAAATTATTTAAGAAATGCCTGAAGGGATACTTGTTGTAATGTACCATACTGAACCACATAATTCTGGTTCACAATTTGCCAAAAACTAGCTATTTCAAAACAAATGTATTTCGGCCTTTATTCAAACATGTTATCTTGATGTTATATTCAAGATCCGTTCATATTATGATGGCATAGTTTATATATATAAGTCTATGGATGGCATAGTTTGCTGATAGTACCCACAAACAATATCATGGATGTTTTAAAGTATTGATTAGTTACAATATACATAATTTTGATTATACAAAACCCTTAATACCTAAAACAAAAAATATAAACAGTTTTTAGACAAAGAAGCTAATTGATGTGGCACTTTATTCCTATCAATCTGTTTTATCGTTAATACTAGGAGAACCTTTGAATGGTCATCGCATCGCTTCATGATAGGGGTTTATAGACTGAGATCTACTAACCAGAATATTATAAAATCGGTGAATAAAAAATTATCTGGCACTACAGTGGCCAAATGAAAGTCCCAGTCTGGAAACTTTTTCCAAATATACAGTAAGTTTATTAATGCATAATAAGTAAGCTTTCGTAATGAACAGCCCATTAGGTTTAGATCAGACTTTTTAAAAAACAAAGAAAAACATGTCAAGAAATAATAAATAAAATACCTAATTCTTATAAGCCTGTTGTTAGACAACCATTTCACACTCAATGTCTATTTGCCCAGCATATAAGCAAAATGTTTATTGGAGTAGGTACACCAATAAAACTAATTCAACCCGTCAATGAGATAACGTTTATTTGTTTATAAGTCATTGAAAATCTTATGCTAAACTAAACTACCCTCCAAAGGATGTAGTCATAAATTTTTAAACACTTCCCGCGTTAGGTAAAAGATTAGTTGCATAGATACCTCAATATTCAGAGCTCGTAATACTCGACATGCTTCATCGTCTAGCAGACTTGGTGTTACATAGATGTTGTTACAAAAACGGCTAGTTAGAGTAAATACTCTTCAGTTTTTTGAAAAATTGCAATTTTCATACTTTTCGGGTAAAATCTGTAAAGGTATAGATTGATTTCATTTTACATGTTCGCAAGTTAATACTAGTGTCGGTATTTGTAAACTTACCTTATTTACAAATTAATTTGTTTTGTTTTTTGTCATTATATTGTGTTGACATATTCAAAAAACTAACACTTAACTATTTCATATTTTTGTTGTCTCTGAACATCTACACCATGTAAACAGTAAATCGCAAAGAATGAAGCTGCGAAATATAATTGATGATCAAACGAACTTACCTGAAGTGAAGTTCGATCCCAATTATATGAGCAGCTTCATTCGACGCGATTTACTGACACCCTCCCAAACTCACTATATAATTTTATATCCCAAACCCTCACGTAAAACCCCAAAAATATTGAAATAGTTTTCTTTAAACTAATGACTTGAGAATGACGACGGCGCCCCGCGCGTGGAGTGGGGGAGTGGGGAGCGCTGAGTGGGAGTGTAGCTCGAGTGTAGGGATTGCGGACCGGGAGTTTGACAGCTATCGCCGGTGTTGCCGTTTTCAAAAGTCAAAAAAGATAAAAAGCACACAAAATCTTTTTTGATTTATTTTTATTCTTTAAAAATTCGTGCAAGGCTAATGCGTGGAGGCGAACCTACACCATGTAAACAGTAAATCGCGTCGAATGAAGCTGCTCATATAATTGGGATCGAACTTCACTTCAGGTAAGTTCGTTTGATCATCAAATATACTTTAATATTTGAGCAACAGAATGTCATAGCATAAAAATAAAAAGTAGATTTACAGTAAATGTAAAAAATACATGTCATGAACAAGCTGTCACTATAGTGATACACGACAATACCTCAAATGGCCTTCAATATTGATAAAGGTGGCGATAACGACCGTATTTTTACGGCCGTTGAAGCTCTGCTTACCCCGCAAGGGTTTAAGGCGTGATTTATGTATGTACGTAGGTCTCTACCACCTGTAGGTACCTATTATATCTACCTTAGTGTACATGCAACCATCAGCAGTCACAGCATGTGCCGTCGGCTGTCGGCTGTTGGCCGGTGCCTTCGGAATCGCATCTGCTGCAACTGCCGCAGCATGTGCTGCAACTGCCGATAGCTGCGGCCCTTGCAGTATGTGCTGTCGGCAGCTTAAAGTTGACACGCACGATGGTAACGGATTATTAGCTAACATAAAACGAAATTTTATGTTTTTCTTGTAGGTTAACTGTAAAAAAAAGATTTAGTCTGAAAAACATAATTGGATTTAAGAATAAAGACACGACTGGCGAAGAGTAGAGACGACCCTGCGATGGTGGTCGCCGACGCCCATTAGAGATTTAAGAATATCCTGCATGCTAGAGAAATGTCGCGATAGTTAAAAATGAACACTTGAATGACTATGTTCTATGTTCATACAATTCAATTCTGCTGATCTTTATTTTTTATATTTAGTTAGAGGAACAGCATAGTTCTCATACAAAAATGTTCCAAGTCCTTTAAAGAACAATATCTTAACTATGACTGACGTAGTTTGTCATGTGGCCTGACATGAGCTGTAACAAATATGCCAAAATAAGAAAAATTTAAATGTGATGTTCACTCGCCCTCGATAACAGATTTGTCGATATCGATAATATTGGTGAGGACTGTTTTTCTTCTGAAGAAGAGTATGCTTTTTGGGAGTTTTTAAGTATGTATGGGTTGCATAAGTAAATATATTCGTTAGATTTGTCTACATAGATTTGTCTACATTTTACTAGTGACCGATAGCGAAAACTCAAAACCGGCTAGTGATAAGGAATAACTTCGGTCGAAATACGAAAAAGAATTTTGGACCTTCTATACAAAATTGCCGATAAGCTGCATTGAGTTACTATGGGAGTTCATAATTTTTTTTTCGTATTTCGACCTATGTTCCTTGGGGAAAGTTGTTCCTTATCACCAGTTAGTTCTGAGTTTTTGCTATCGGTCACTAGTAAAATTTCCTCGTATATGACTATTTATTAAAATTACAAATGGCCAATTTGAGACGAAAAACAAACTTTTGAAATTACTGCAATCGGGTTTCTGTATTTTTGTTATGATCGTTTACACTAATTATTAATATAATGTAAAGAGGAAAGATTTGTTTGTTAGTTTGTGTGTCTTTTATCTATTAGAAAGCTACAACATTCTTAATTGATTTTATGGATATTTTTACTAAGGAAAGATAGCTAATTCTCCGTTAATAACGGTTAACAACTAGAACAATTTATTATACAGACAAAGATCCAATTCCTAAGGGGAAACGGGTAGGTAGGTACCAAAGTAGCAGCGGGTGAAGTCGCTAGGCATTGATTGATTGATTTAATAAAGTAACATTTCATCAGTCTACACAGGAAGTCATGGATATTACTGGAGAGTATTTTTCATGCCCATACTAGTATTATATAGCATTTTCATTTGTATTTTTTTCTTCGACTGGGACACCAAGTCGTCCATTACTAGATTATCTTTATCACATTTTATACACACTCGTGTATACAAACAGGCTACTGGTAATATGCAACGATCAAATTGTTGGCTATACCAGCTCATAAAATTAAACATGTTTACAATCTGATTTGTAAATGAAAAACAAAATTGTTAGGTTTAAATAAATTAACTTTTGAAAGTACCAATCTATAGTTTTTTCAAATCCTATGCTAATTAAGTACTATCGGCTTGTCAAGCAGTTTCACCCACTGATACATAGTTGTAAATATTCGCAAAAAATGCTGCTGCCCATTCTCTGGTTTCATGTTTTAGTCGCCTTTTACAACACCCACTGGTAGAAATAGGTGATGCCAAATAGATCCGGCATCACAGGGTCAACGATATACTATCGCCAGCAAATCCACCTACCCATTTTTGGTTCCATCTAATACTGGTTTTCATATACATACTTAGAAAAACCAGTATACGTTGAACCATTAAATGTGTAGGTAGATTTGTTGGCGACCTACTTTTTTGGTTAGATACACAGCAGTATTTTCGATGAATACCTTACCTATACAGGATTACATTTATTTAAATACAAAATCTCTTAAGGGGTCGGTCTACACACAAAACAGAACAACTTGGGTTAGAAACTTTTCTTCGAAATATAAAAAAAAATTTGGCTTCCTGTTTAGTTTCGTACCATACGCGCGCGAATACGATATGTTGTTTCGCGCCATTTCGTCTGACGGACCGCGCGACTGACGCCAGCTGGTCGGCCGACGCCATCTTGCTTTTGTTGGTTCGGTCCCCGTGAACCACGCGGCCGGCGCTATAACCTCATTGCATTCCGTTCTCGCCGGTACCCGTGTACGCCGCGACCGGTGCTAGGCCCATTTTAATGTAGTTTTGGTGTTTTTATTATTTTCGTGTGTGCTATTTCCACCAGGGAAGAGTTCCCTGTCCAGTGTGGAAGTTAAGCCTAGACAATTTCGATTTTTACGGTGGATTTCTTGTGCTGGGAGAAATCCTTTGTCATCGCGTCTTGAACAGCAAACGTTTTTGCTGTCGCGAACAATAGTGAATAGTAGTTTTGCGCTCGAATGCGAACTAGGCAAGTTTCTTGATTGGGGGCCAACGTGGCCGAACTATGAACAATAGTGAGCTCAAGTGCTTGTGAAAATTGTTGGAGTGACGGATTGCGAGCTCGAGCTGGTATCCGGTTGCCGTGAGTCTTAGTGTTTAAGTTTCCCTCCTTATGTGTTCCAAAATTCCTGATACCTGCTTTTCCTGTCACACTTTGACTCACAAGGGAACGGCGGCGTCATACCTACCACGGTGAGCGGTTCGCTGTTAGTTTTGTATAAGTACTTTATTTGTAGTGATTTAGCAACATTACGTGGAGGTCACCACCTTGATGACCTTTAGTACAACCGGAACTTGGTACATTTACTTTAGATATGAGCTGCGGTAGTGCGGTAAAATATTAGTCATCTTGTAGGAGATTAAGGGCCGTCGCAGACGTTGGAAACAAAAATTTCTCAACAGGAAATTTTCCGGAACAGAAAATTTTCTCATTAAATTTATTTTATTTAGCTATAGTAAAGAGCACTACGAATCGTAGTCAAATGTTGTTCCGAGGCTGATCGACCATTTAGTTTTAGATTTTAAGATAACTTTAATTTGCTTCCACTGCGCTAAGATCAGCTTCGGAATCAAACACTTCCCATACAAAAATGCTGAAAAAGTGTGTCACTTAGTATGGGAGGGCCAAATTTTTTTTCATATTTCGAAGAAATGTTTCTAACAAAAGTTGTTCAGTTTTGTGAGTAAAACAGAGTTTGACAGTGACATCTGTATTCTTATATTACTCATGTTTTAAAAATAAATATATCTTTATCTTTAACACACCCTTAAGAGATTTTCACTTAATAAATGTAACCTTATATATCGATAAATTATAGGCAACACTATCGTTCCATTTTCAAAATGAAAACATGGATTCCTATTAAAAACACTTTCATGTAAAATGTCGCCGGGCAAAAGCATACAGTCAATTCGCAATCTTTGGGTCATTTATTGAAGAAATGAAATCATGATCAGCTATGCGGGAGGGCAAGTTACGGTATTTGGTAGATACTCTAATGGTTATCTTTGCATACATAAATTGGTTATGTGAAGATGGATGCGGAGTGTTTATGGATACAAAAAAGGTATCTCTGGAGAGCGGTCGTATATCCGCAGGCGATGAAGTGGGGGCCTGACGGAACTCATATACGTTCCTTCCTTTTTCCCGTTCACCGGAATCTCCATGATTATAATAACTTGTATAGAAATGCCTCAATTACCTATAAAAGAACTTTTGGGTTACATCTATATTAATAATATCGTGCAGGGGTAACGGTTACCCCCTGTTTTCTGTTTTCTAAATAAAAACATAAAACAATATTGTTTTTGAGTCGACAACATATATCTGAATTTAGATGATTGTCTAGAATTTTATAAAATTCTAACGATGCTGACAGGCAAAATATAGAATAAGTCCTGCCATTTTTGTTAGTATCCCGTCGCCAACCTGTTGTCTAGTGTTAAAATGAAAAGGCCAAGAGTAATTTACACTATATGGCACGACTTTATTCACCGAACTCCTAATACAGAATGTCAGAGGGTACCGTTACATTTTCAAACTTTGACAATTATTAAATTTACTACACCGCCGCATATTAGTCTGGTACTGTATTTCGAACCATACTTGGACCAACTCGATAGTGGTATCTTTGTCAGTTAACAAAGCAATGAAATGAAATAGAATGCGTTGGCCCATCATACGAGGAAATACAGTACCACTCCTACCGAACATTATTATTTTATTATAGCAACACTTGTGTCGCCTGTCATCATTGTTTACATTATTCACGAAATAAACCGAGACGTTTGCAATTAGAGAACATAAATCCAACAGTGTTAAAATTAATAACTAACACTCGGCCAATCCTGAATCTTAATTACGCCCTCGTAATGAAAGAATATCACAAACATTATTTGTCTTACAATAATTTAACAATAAGTTTTAACAACTGTTTTTGACGACCCATATTTAAAATATTTACAATCATATTATTCTCAAAAATATTTTCTACAAATCGTAACATTTTAAACAATCTCAATGTCTAAAGTATTTCAAATAAACTAACACATTATTTAAAATATTTACAATAATATTATTCTCAAAAATATTTTCTACAAATCATAACAATTTAAACAATCTCAATGTCTAAAGTATTTCAAATAAACTAACACACAAACGACCCATTATTTAAAATATTTACAATAATATTATTTTCAAAAATATTTTCTACAAATCGTAACATTTTAAACAATCTCAATGTCTAAAGTATTTCAAATAAACTAAGACACAAAAATACTTATTTTTATTCTAAAAATATCGACACTGAATATCAAAATTTAAAAAGCATTTAATTTTTCTTCTAAAAATAATAATAAATTATAAGTAATTTTCAGCTACATTAATCACATACTCGGCTATTCCTGACTACATATTGCGTCCTCGTAATAACAAGATTTTCTTGTTTTTTTTTTTTTGACTGATGAAACTCACAGTATTTTATTAGCAATCTTGTCTTAGGCTTTGTATTATTTACCAAGACCTCAATTAAATAAACAGTAATACATAATTTGTTTTACACGAAGAAAAAAAATGTAGGTTTGGTTCTGTATTATTAATGAACAATTATTTAAATATTTGACGTCAATTGATTTTTATCATTACTCATTTCATTTTAATCGAGACTATTTTGTTTTTTTTTTTGTTAAGTTGATTTAATTTCAATTTACTGCCTTTGACCTTGTGTTATTTAGTTTCGTAGTTATATTTTATTATTAATTGAAGGAAACACTTATAACCATCAAATATTTTAAAATATTCATGATTAGGTACATGTCTTGTTAATTTGGAGGAACTGGCAATCAAAAATATTTTTTTTAAGTTGGTGAAATAACTCAAAATACTGTGAAAATTTGATAAAAAATAATAATAAGAATAATCTTATAAACCTCTGTCTAAATCTATAAATCTTGGCGCACCACAAAAAATAAAACTTAGTAACTCTAATTAAGTTCGCTTAGTTATTTTTTTTTTACAGCACTTTATACATAGCCAATATTACCTATCCGAGAATCTGGCTCGGTACATAAACTTTATAAAAACTTCCGAGAATCATACTCGGTTCATAATCTTTTTAGCAACTTCCGAGAAACTCGCTCGGTTCATAATCTTTTTAGCAACTTCCGAGAACTCGCTCGGTTCATAATCTTTTAGCAATTTCCGAGAACTCGCTCGGTTCATAATCTTTTAGCAACTTCCGAGAACTCGCTCGGTTCATAATCTTTTAGCAATTTCCGAGAACTCGCTCGGTTCATAATCTTTTTAGCATTTTCCGAGAATCTCGCTCGGTTCATAATCTTTTTAGCAACTTCCGAGAACTCGCTCGGTTCATAATCTTTTTAGCAACTTCCGAGAATCTCGCTCGGTTCATAATCAAATTTTGCTCGACATTAGAACTCCGAAAATTGGGTTTAAAAATTTACAATTCATATTATGATCAAATTTAAAGTCTCTGAAATATCGCTCAGTAACAGTAACTTTTAGTATCTGATTGATTTCGGTAACCGCAACGCAAAATAATTTTTAAAACAAAACTTGTTCTTAAAACCATTTTTATCTTTGCACATTCATGCTTTACTTTACCTTAATTCTTATTTCCATTTAAATCGTTAACTTTAGTAATTAATTTGATTCTGTAAAAATATTGTAATCTTTAATAGTTTCGACGTTAAACAACTAAGGAATATTATAATATAAAAAATGAACATCGGCTTCAATAATAAAACTAAGTATCTAAGACATTTATAACATTAGACCGGAACAGATGTTACATACACAAAATAAGCGTTTATTTACGCTCAATCAGTAGTCTCATCTCATCTCTTCTTAACTAACCTCTTACAGATAATTCCAACAAAACGATGTCTTAAAATACTAAGAGTTTCAACTTATTACGGCTAACAAGACACGATTGCGGACCAGCCTGTTGTAATTGTAATATAAACTCGTTAAGATTGTAGTTTAATTGATTATGATTGTACCCATTTTGTTAAGGTAGACACTTGGTTCAAAATTTGACTACCGCCGTCTGTAGTCGGGACCGACAGTTTATCGTGTGCTTTTGCACAGTAGTAAAACACACCAGTTACGATACACGCATTATTCATAGTTTGCACCTACTTATCTTTTGTCTACTTGCCTACTTGTTTTATTTGCTTACATGTTATCTTATCTACCTACTGTTAATTACTTTTTTCTTCTGTGCTTGTTTAATGGTTTGCTGTTCATCTGGTTGAATGATATACTGGTCTAGTGATCTACTGGTATACTGGTCTACTGGTTTACTGGTTTACTGGTTTACTGGTTAAGTGTTTAACTGGTTTACTGGCCTACTGGCCTGCTTGTCTACGTGTCTGCTTGTCTAATTATCTGATTGCCTGCGTGTCTGCTTGTTTACTTTTTTACTTACTTGCTTACTTGGAAACACAGGCTCAGTAAGATTTTTGTGTTTAAGAAACGAGCATATTATCTAAATTTTTTGATCGGTCATTGGAAAAGCTTGGCATACAAACATGAATAAAACAGTAAAATTTTCGCCTCTAGCGCAAAATTAAATAAATCTTGTGGAATTTTAAAGTTTATGTGTTAAAATTATGCTTTACCTTTGTGTAATTTCTTATGTTGTTAGTTCATCAATATGAACATTTTCGGTTTGGTGATATTTTTAAATTAACACAATATGTCTTATACAAAAGTGATTTACGTAAAATCAATATATCATTATTATAACTACAAATTGGCATCGATTGCTTCAGTGGCGCATACCCCAAAGGTACACAATGGATCAAGTGAAAAGTTTAAAAATAAATTATTCAAGTAAATAAAAATGGTGTTGTAATTTTTATTAATACTTGTTAAGATTGCTTTAATCTTGATACGATTGATAATGTAATCAAATTTTTTTTACTAATTTGGCCAATTATTAATTGTGTTCATTTGTTTTATTACTCTCTATATTTATCCACAAAATGTATCTTAGCGATTAGGTACCTGCTTATTGCTACGTAACAATCACTTTTTGTTGTTTTGATCTCTTTATTATTCTCGTTCGGCACTCGGTCTTATATCAAAACTACCTACATTACGCAGGCGGGCGGCGTCGTGCGATGGATAGGCGTTGATATACCTACCTACCCGTATGACGTATACTGTATAGGATCAATCAGGCTCAGGTCCAGTTAGATACTCGACCCGCTAAATAGGCGCTCGATGCGTGCGGCATAAGAACAGTTCGATATAAAAAATGTGTCTAGCTCGGCCTGAGCCTGGCTGTACCTCGAGGCTTCTCCACCCTGCGGCTTTGTATAGTAAATCATCAATATTTACCTTACCTTAAGCAATACGAAGGTGTGAGTTGATAGTGGATTTTATAGGTCTTTCAATGAATATGATTTATATTTTTAATCAGCGCAACCTGAATCTCATATTGTTTTTGAAATAATAAGTATACGTTTTCCTTTCGTAATGAAACTATTGACCAAGTACCTCACTACCTACTGCTAATTCGTGCGTTTGTAACTATTTATGTATTATTTGTACATATGTAGTTTACCATTTATCAATATATATATCTATATAGCATCTTATTTGTTCTGTTTAATGTAGTTTATGTTTTATACATCTCACTGCCGAACTAACATGTAAACATTGTTACTTAGTCCTGCACCGATAGTTGTACTGTTAGTTAACTTTTCAAATACCTGCTCTCGACTTATATTGTTGTATTTAATTTAGTGGATAACTGTAATTGGCTTTTCCTTTGCAAAAATGTATATTATTGTTAATTGTTTATAAGCTGTTGTTATCCTGAATAAACAAAAATAAAAAATAAAATAAACAATGATCTACTAGTGCGGCTTGTTAGTCGTGAGTACAGTCCCATCCGGAAGATGGCGTGAAACTTGGCATGCACGTAGCTTTGACACGTATAATTAATAATTTCGGGGGGGACAGGCTGTCAAATGAATGTTTCCCCCCCTCTTTTGTGTCCCTAATTTCAGTTATTTTGCTTTAATTCGAAAACGGTTAAAGTTACATGAAAACATCCAAAGAGTAAAATATTCTTCATTAAATTCTGCACCACAATTGTCTTTAAAGTACGTTAATAGGACTTATAGTTTACAAGTTATGCTTCTGTGAAATTCATAATTTTTTTGAAGTTGACCTTCAGCTCTGAATTAGCCATAAGTACCTTGTGACAGAATATTCTATAAAACTTGGTATTGGCGTTTGTTAGTTAAGTAGTCTTTAAAGAAAATCCATAGACACTACACTTCATTCGCGCCTGTGGGGGTGGGGGGAGGGGGGCAAAGTTTATTTTATTGGAGCTGAACTTGAGGAGTTCTGACTACTAAGGTACATATGACAGGATAACTATGGTATCATTTTCGGGTAAACCAAAGACGAGGTATTTATTTTTGGGAAGGATTTTGGTACCTCTCATACAAAAATATGTATATATTAGGCAAAACAGAAAAAAAACTACATTATTTTTCATTTAAACGCTGTTTTCTCCTTGACCTTGGGACATATTCATATGAAAATAGCACATGCTGGAAGCCACACTCACCCAAATTACAAAACCATATTTGATTTTCGAAATAGTAAGAAAATGCTTAGCCTACAGGAGCCTAAACATTTTTACAAAGTTATGTTTGTAGCTGCTAAACTCTCAAGCTGATTGATTTTATATGCAAAAATAAGATTACCAACCGCAAAATCATATTTCTCAATTGTCGCTAAACCATACCAGATAGGGAAATGCCTTCATAGCAAAAGTTGTTCATAGTGATAGGTTGTCTTTGCTGGCATATAGAAATTGAGGATCTGGAATACCTGATGTGGAACATCAACAGTCCAGTTAAACTATGTAACAGGTGGGCTATTGATGTTCCACATCAGGTACTCCAGATCCTCAATACCTATATGCCAACAAAGACAACTCATCATTATGAACAACTTTTGCTATGAAGGCATTTCCCTATCTGGTATGGTTTGGCGACAATTGAGAAATATGATTTTGCGGTTGGTAATCTTATTTTTGCATATAAAATCAATGAGCTTGAGAGTTTAGCAGCTACAAACATAACTTTGTAAAAATGTTTATGCTCCTGGTAGGCTAAGCATTTTCTTACTATTTCGAAAATCAAATATGGTTTTGTAATTTGGGTGAGTGTGGCTTCCAGCATGTGCTATTTTCTTATGAATATGTCCCAAGGTCAAGGAGAAAACAGCGTTTAAATGAAAATAATGTACTTTTTTCTGTTTCGCCTAATATACACATATTTTTGTATGGGGTACCAAAATCCGTCCCAGAAATAAATACTCCGTCCTTGGTTTACCCGAAAATGATACCAAGGTTATCCTCTCATATGTACTTTAGTAGTCAGAAGTCCTCAAGTTCAGCTCCAAAAAAATAAACTTTGCGCCCCTCCCCCCACCCCCACAGGCGCGAATGAAGTGTAGTGTCTATGGATTTTCTTTGAAGGCTACTTAACTAACAAACGCCAATACCAAGTTTTATAGAATATTCTGTCACAAGGTACTTATGGCTAATTCAGAGCTGGAGGTCAACTTCAAAAAAATGATGAATTTTACAGAAGCATAACTTGTAAACTATAAGTCCTATTAACGTACTTTAAACACAATTATTGTGGTGCAGAATTTAATGAAAAATATTTTACTCTTTGGAAGTTTTCATGTAACTTTAACCGTTTTCGAATTAAAGCAAAATAACTGAAATTAGGGACACAAAAGAGGGGGGAGGGGGGGAAACATTCATTTGACAGCCTGTCCCCCCCGAAATTATTAATTATACGTGTCAAAACTACGTGCATGCCAAGTTTCACGCCATCTTCCGGATGGGACCGTACCTTCATACAAGCTCTAGGCTAAGAAGCTGTACTATACTGTATAAATCAGACCGAGCCAAAGTACCCTAGTACACAACGGCTCACTTCTGACTTTTGAAATAAACACAAAAAAAATATCAAAATATCAGGTATGAAAAAAAATATATGTTTAGTACACTATCCACATACTTTAAACTTTCTTCGTTCATCCATTGCTAAGAAATGATAATTGGAAAACAAAGCGATCCACTGTAGCCAACACGACCCTACAGAAATAGATCAGGCCACCAACTAGTCTCCATCAATAGCAATGTCAACGATATTTTCTTCGATGAGTTTCTTCCTTCTATTTACTTTTCATGGTTGAACGTTGCTCGTGCGAGATTTCATCACTTCTCTTTGCCATATAGCTTCCCCAATGCCTCCAACGAATGTCGCAACATGTGAAAAAGAATAACATTAGTAAATAATTCATATGAAGAATACACGTTTTTTTTTTTGTGTTACCTGTTACAGATGTGGTTTAAAGAACCTTAGCCAGAATAAGAACAAAATTGACATTAACTGATTGATTGATACGTAAATAATCATATGCCTTCTGCGGTTTCGTGCACTTGAGATGACGGTGCAGAAAGTTCTTGATATGAAAATTATTAGTATTTAACTAATAAATGTACCAAATTTTCTTATCATATCAGTACTGGTTTACGTACCTGTTATATAAATAGTTTCGGGAGATGTTTTTTTTATAACAATATAATGTTTCAGTCGCAAAGCTCCAATGCTGTCCGTCCAGGAATCTGCGACTGCCGTTATTTTCTCCAGCCCATCAGCATCTCATTGTATCCATAAATTTTGTCACGGGTTCCGAGAAAACAACAAAAAAAAGAAAGTATTAGTATTGTGACAGTACCTACCACCATAGTGTGATGTTGGTTTAGAATAGCATCACAAAATATATGTTTTTTTAAGGCGAGTGCCGTAAGGAACGATTAAAGGATTCGTTTTGTATTACATTTTTAGGCAATGAACACAATAGCGATATCAAATTTTTGAAACTACACTCAACATCTGTCATAGGAACGCTCTGTCAACCCCGCAAATGATGCAGGCGTGATATGTAAACGACATAGGCATGATTTTCTTCTTTAAAAAAACTAAACGTAACTGCTAATTTTCAAATACATACATATATACCAAACTGAATCTAATCTTTTACCAAATATGTAAGCACAAGGGGGTAGGTACATAACTTGTAATTATAACTTTCAAACGTACCTTACTGAATTACGGTCTACACCATGATATGGGAGCTATTGTAATAATTGCACATAGCACCTCTCCACAACAGTCCACGATGATCCACGATGTTGCCGTTCAATCAATCCGATCGCCCATCCATCATTTATCATCACACGACTCCACCATTCCTTCTGGTTGGTGCAGGCGCGTTATAAGGTCGTTGGACGACTTGTTGTTCCACACGAAAGAAAAAGGCGCCTCTTTCCTCATTCCGCTTCACTGCCGCAAAACTCACGCTGGCTTCACTTCATTTAAAGTGGCTTGAGCTAAAAATTGCACGTGGAAAATCGAAAAACACTTCTGAAATGTTAAAATGAAAAGGCCAAGAGTAATTTACACTATATGGCACGACTTTATTCACCGAACTCCTAATACAGAATGTCAGAGGGTACCGTTACATTTTCAAACTTTGACAATTATTAAATTTACTACACCGCCGCATATTAGTCTGGTACTGTATTTCGAACCATACTTGGACCAACTCGATAGTGGTATCTTTGTCAGTTAACAAAGCAATGAAATGAAATAGAATGCGTTGGCCCATCATACGAGGAAATACAGTACCACTCCTACCGAACATTATTATTTTATTATAGCAACACTTGTGTCGCCTGTCATCATTGTTTACATTATTCACGAAATAAACCGAGACGTTTGCAATTAGAGAACATAAATCCAACAGTGTTAAAATTAATAACTAACACTAGCTACCACCTAGCTTCTGATTTTATTTTTATTTATTATCACGGACTTCTACACAATTAGGGTAATTCTGCCAGTCTCAGTATAATAGGATTCCAGCGCTGCTGCACCGGACGGTAGGAGGCCAAAGATCAATGATATTTTTTAGTATCTTTTTGGATTTTTGGATTGTCGTGTCATCCCAAAATGTCATCCTTCATTGTCACAAATTGTCAATACCTAAATAACACGAAAGATGTACAAAATCGTTTATATCGGAAACTATTGGTTTCTTTGGGAAAGTTGTAGGCCTTAGCGAGATCTACATGACAGATGTCAGCTGTCATACTAAAAAGTCGTTTATATCGGAAACTATGCGTGCTAGACTATCAGTTTCTTTGGAAAAGTTGTAGGCCTTAACGAGATCTACATGACAGGTGTCAGCTGTCATACTAAAAAGTAGTTTATATCGGAAACTATGCTTGCTAGATTATTGGTTTCTTTGGGAAAGTTGTAGGCCTTAACGAGATCAACAGACCATCAGGTACCCATCCAGATCCTCGATATCCATGTGCCAACAAAAGCAGCTTATAAAAATTTGCTATGGCGCTATTATTGTACTAATCTCGTGTAGTTAAAGCATGCTCCTGGTACATCCGGTACTGCAGACCCTCAAGTGCTGACAAAAGTAGCCTCAGTTGTTCAGTTTCATGGGCTGGTTCATCCCTCGAAAGGAACGCAGTACTTTTCCTAACACCCAGTATAACTACCACAGCCTCAACAGTCCACTGCTGGTCAGAGGTTTACCCCTATTAGGGAGCGGTTCTTGCCACAACACAATCACCAAGCTTGGCAAGCGAAGTACCAAAATACCAAAAGAACCGATTACAACTGAAGCAACACAAACATAATACAACATAAAAACATATTTTTTTGTGTATTTACTTGAAGTTTTAGTAAAACATTTATTTGTTAAACACAATGAAAGACCTAAGATATATCTTGCTATTTAGACACATGTTTTCTCGACACTATCTCAACTACACGCTATTTCGACACACGCTATCTCAACAAAAGGTTTATATCAATTTTTATTTAAAATAGATCAGTCATGCATGTCACGCTGGCTTTGAATAACGTCACTCCATTGCAAATTAGTGTGATGTCGGCTTAAATCAGCACCAACCCATAGCAGTTTTTATAATGATGGCTTAAATTAGCATCGAGTCACAGTAAATAGATCGGTTTTACTGGGCTCAGCAGTAAAGAATCTTTACCAAATCCGCGATCCTATTACCTTCTCTGTCTCTGTCTCACTTCTCTCGGGTTGTCACTATGTCATCGCTATCACCGCGAGATTCCATGTAGCGGCGCCGTATGTTTGCGTGAGTGAGTTTGAGCGTTCGTATGAAATTTCTTTACTGCTGAGACCAAAGAAGCTATATATTTACTGTGATCGAGATAGCGTTCTGTCGAGATAGGGTTACGTTGATTTCCCGCTATACACTCCTGCTTTGCTTCAATAATTTTGAGAATTACGCAAGTACGAGTTTTAATTCACCCTAGTATTACATTATTTAATTACAACGTATGGGTTAATAACTTTCTAGATGATCACTTTTATATCACGAGCCACTTATTTACACTATGCTTGAGGTCTGAATTTCTATGAACGCTAGAACTCAAGACATCATCTTCATAACAAAGTAGGCTAGCGCTTATAGGCGTGTAGTCTTAGTAGGCGTCAAGGCGCGATTTGTTACAACAGCCACAGCTGTGGTGCATTTTTTCCTAAAGCCATATTGATCATTATCCAATAATTTATATTTTTCCAAGAAATCGTTGATTCGATTTGCCATTGCCCGTTCGAATGTTTTTGACACTGATGGTAAAATCGCAATTGGCCTGTATTGACAGCAATTTTTAACGCGTCGGGAAAAATGCCTGATTCAAATGACTGGTTGATTAAAAAGGTTAGCGGAGGTGTGAGTACGCTTACGCATTTCTTTATCAGCATAGGTGGAATATCATCCACACCACTGCAATACTTGTTTGGCAATTTTTTTATTATATTTGATACTTCCCGCTCAGAAACCGATCGCAAGTAAGTATAGGGAGTTGATAGCTGGCGAGCAGGCCGGCCGCCCGCGCGGCGCAGGTGGCGGCGGCCGCTGAGATGCGCTACCCCCGCCACAACTCAGCGTAGCATCCTTTGTCGGAGTCGGTGACTCACCCACTTGACTGTCGAGAAGTACTCGCTTTGGGACATGCAATGGATTTGTTATTATAATTTAGTTTTATGTTCTGTATGCCGTTTTTTTAGTTTTTCTGTTAATTCTGTTTATGATTGACCACATAGTCTTTGTTTTATTTTCAGACTGTGACATTATTTTGTCATAATTTAATTTAGATGATAGTCTCATACTTTTGATAATAGTCTCGTACTCAGACTGTCATGCTTTTGCCCTCGCAATATCTATTTTATATTTTTGCATGGCTTGTCTTGGCCGAAGCGCGACCGTGCCCCCAGATGATACTTGCCCGTCTTAGTGGCCAGTGTCAGTAGCAACAACCAAAGAATATAATACCCGCGTCAGCTTTGACGCCGTGACGCTAACGTGACGCACGCCGTGACGCTGACGTGATGCACGCCGTGCCATAGCACGGTGTACACCGTGGCACGGCACGGTGCCCGCCGTCGCCGTGGCTTTTCACGGCGCCGGCGCCGTGCCGTAGGTCTGGGGACGAAGCCTTAGTTCAAACTTATAGCTTCTTTACATACACATGTAACAGTGTGACCTCGTCACCTTAATTAAGTACCATTAATTACTTAAAGCAGCACATTAGAACCTTTTATTATTCTCTAGTTGCGCATTAAAATCGTACCGAACTCAAGATTAAAATTTAAATGGCCTATTTTACGAGTTTTTAAACTCAAAGATTTATGACTTCGATTAAGTTTAAGTTACTTCATTTATTTTAACTTTGGTAAGCCGTTTGTTATTATTTTACTAATTTCATGTGTTTTAATCCTGTTGCTTTATCTTAATCTCAATCTCAACAAAAGCTGCCAAATCTTAATCTTTGATTTGGGTTTCATATTTAAATGTTATTTCAAGAGAATAAGGGTAGATTTAATTTGCCTTCTAATTACTTCATTGGTTTATTTTAGTCAGTGGATTTCATAATGTTTAGAAAAGTTATAACTAGGTATGTTGGATACATATAGTTCAACGTATTTAATGGCGATCTGATGGCATGTGGCTGCCATCAGATCAGTAGTGAGCCAATCGGGAGCCGAAACCTAAGAATTGCATTTTATTTGGTAAACTGTTTAGCCGCACCTACACGTTCGTGTAAGTATATTACTACTTATCTACCAGAAGAAATATATCAGTAGTACACTAGGTGATATCATCATCATCCATCAACTGCCTGCCCTTATCCCAAATCAGTTGGGGTCAGCGCCACATGATTTGTTAGAGCACATAAATCATATAGCCCCCATTAAAATTTATACAACATAGCAAAAGGATTTGGCTATCTTTTATGACCGGCTGCCAGCCTGAGGTCAACCCTCTTTGGGAATGCTATCGTAGGTGGTATCACCGCGACCATAGTCGACAGAAGTCAAAAACTCTACATTGCCTTTTACGAGTGGCTAGGTGATAGCCAATAAATATTCTAGGTTCTAGGAAGGTAGGATACAATATCACATGCAATATACTACACTGCAGTGCAAGTCTAACAATCCTCGTTGTAATAGAACATCGTTGCATACAGTTCCTACGCTAATCAAAGTCTCAAAGGCGCCTGCAACAATAGAATGTGGAAGGATGCACATCCTTCAGTGTGGCCCCTTTCCTTTCCAACTAATGATATGACTGTCATGCATAAGGAAGACAGTGCGTTTAATAAAGAAACTAGAAATCAACGCAATCTCTCTTGTGAGGCTTATTTCCCAAATTGAAGCCGCTCTACCTAAACTTAGCCTTCACAACTTATCATGATCACGATATGAGAAGGTACAGCCCGCTCATCCTACAGTGTATGTAGATAGATAGTTTATAAGGGGTGGTACCAAAGAAACAACCCACTTTTCCGAAAACGCTAAGCTCAACAGGTCTAACTGAATCATTTTTCCTAAACAAAAAATTCAAAGCCTAATAAAAATTGGGCCTCCCAATCCTCCAATACAAAAAAAAAACAATTTCGTATGGGAGGTCCATTTTTTAGGCTTTGTTGTTTGTTCCTTTAGGACAGTTGTTATGTTTCACCTGCTGAGCTTTACCTTTTCTGGAAAGTGGGTCTTTTAGTGCCACCTAGCCTCGTAGCGCGGCGTTTTCCTAATTTGTGGTACCACCCTGTATAGGTTATAGGTATAGTAATGTCTAGAATAGTTTATGCATAGGTATAGTTATGTCTAGAATGCATTGGCCGAGCTCGTTGCACTCCACCAGACGCAGACACAGGCACAAAGCGAAATTGAAAACCTTTGACATAGACAAGAATCTGCAAGTTTGTGCAGTATCGAGTGCGCTATTGGCTAATAGAATACTTGAATACTTGAATAGAAGAGGGTTGGGTACACTCACGGTACACTACTGTCTCTATTTTAAGTTTCTAGTGCTCTTGTTTGAAATCATGGGAAAACTGTTCTAAAAATAACTTTATTCATTTAGGTAGATTTATTTTACCTACTTTAATCTATTTCACCGAATCAACTAAGTACTAGTTTATAGTACCATTTCAAACAAATACCTACTGAGTAAATAACACGCATTTTGAAATACGAAATGCCTAACTTTGAATGAGATTCTTTTAACAATTTTCCTTAAGCATATTTAGTACGTTCACCTGCAGAGTCACCCCCATGGGTCTAAACATCGATGATAATAGGATATTGTTAAGAAGTATTTCATTTTAAGTTAGACATTTCGTATTTGAAAATATCGCTACGTCGCTCATTTTTAAATAACTGTAACATGATCATACAAACCAAAACTAGCAATCATATTTTCTAAACAGGACATTGTGGAAGACACCATACTTTTGCCCTGAATAGATACTTATTCCGTGCTAATTATGGACATATTTTTGATACAGTGGACAATTCGTTACTGTAGTCATTTGTGCAAAGTAGGCATTCTGATACTGCGTTAATTTTTTAACAGTGATCATTTTGATACAGTAGATATTTTTATACTGTGGTCATACTGCACCCAAAGGCTTGATTGGAATAGTAGGTTGATTTGCTGACGATAGCATCTAAATCACAGATCTAAATCAACTATGATATGTCATCGTGTCCAATCCTGCTGCCATATACATCAATCCGACAATGATCACGTCAACTCGAATTACAAGTGGTCATTTGACTAACCACACGAGTGTCGACGACATACTTAACCGAATACAACCCTGCACAGCAATATCAACTTTATTTTCTACACTGAAAGTTTACACCCGATTGATAGAGAGTAACTTAAGTCTAAAGTCAGGGCAAGGGACTGTTTCAGAAAGAATCCTACGGATTTGTACTTACAACCGGAGCGAAGCAATAAATAACTCTCTAAATTATAATTTTATCAAATCTACGCACAGTGAAAGATTTAGTAGGTAAACATAGACAAATTTCGAGCGGGTTGCACTGCCCGTGGTCGCGAGAGCAACTGGCAAATATTTGTATTGTGTTTACCAACAAAATTATTCCATACATAGCGGAAATGCAATAAAAATCATAATAATGTATGTATACAAAGCGGGAAAAATATAAACAAACGAAAAATTCGTCGCATTTGATCTCAGCGCGTAGGTACCTACTCAAGTACACCATAATACACATAATTCTAGAAGTCGTTTAACGTTCGTTCCCATGAACAACTTAAAAAGAACTCTAGAAGTTTAAACTATTTTCAGTGCTATAAGTGGTGATTGGAAGAGAATATTACATGTATTACTATACCGCCTGACTGTGACGAGTTTTTCATGGCCTCATTCTCTTTCTTTGTAGGGTTCCATCTGAAACCTTCCCTTAGCTCTAAGTACATATACAATAGATATAAAACACCCGCTAGTAGTAATAAATGGGTGACTCAGACCTCGCGTCTATACGTCTCTGATAGCAGCGGATAAAACATATTCTGCAGCAATTTTTCTCCAATTTCTCACCCTCAGGAACAATAAATTTTGTTTCAAGTGGTGTAGAAATTATGGCTTTTCGGGTGCCTACACACTTCCGCTCATAGGTTGGTAAATGGTTTGAAGAGAAAATGTTGAATGGAAATAGAGAAGTTATGACTTTGGTAGCACTATTTTTAGCTTATTCTAGTGTATTTTTGTTATTTCACACACTTGTAAAATCATTATAATACATGCTGTCATTGAGGTCAAAGTAAAGAATAGGTAAACAAAGATACTTACATTCAAACATTCAAACTTACAGTATCTACCTACCTACGTTCACACGGCGCGTTGTGTCGTTTCCAAATCTGGTTACAACAGTGACAGATGACAGACCAAACTACGGAATGAGAGCGACGCGACGAACGGACAATCCCCTCTGGCAACTTCACATAGATAGAAACAGGGACAAGACAAACCATTTTTCCAACAATTTTACTCTAATTTTACTCGATTTTCCTGTTGCAACGGTATTTGGGAGTCATGAGGAGTCCAGAGCCAAGTTATGAGAATATTCGAATTGTCCTACCTAACGCAAAAATAACGCAGAAACGTTTCGTGTATTTCTCGCCTAAACTGTAGATGCTTATATACTGTACCCATAATTTACTTGGTCTTGGTTAAAAGATTTGCACGCACGCAAGGTTAAGTAGGTTGAAATACCTTTCCGTTTTTGAGGTCAGGTTAATAACCCCAGTTAAGCCCAGTTTTACCACCAATATTAATGTATTTTCTTCGTCCTTATGACATTTTAGGTAGACTGTTATTATTGACCTTATTATTATTATTATGGACAAAACAATACATTAGAATTTAGAACGCTGGCTAGAACGCCTTATAGAAAACCAATCCGTAGAGTCAGCATTTCACTATCAAGATGTACACTTACAAAACTCTTTTGCTGAAATAATTAGGAAAAGTAATTCAACAAACTTATTGGAATCTTCTAACCAGAGTCTAAGCATGAAATACCCAGGTAACCGAGATTACCAATTCAATTCCATCATAATCCTCGAAATCCTATCAATAAACCCGATCGAGGCAGAGTCAACTCTGTCAGCCCCAGAGGCTTAAGGGCTTAAAGATTTTTTCCACTCCCACTTAACGTACTTTCCACTTCAGAAATATTAAAATTCCCAAACAACTTCTGTTCTTAAATATGCAAATGCTGAAATCTGAAATACTGGAATACGTAAATGCTTTTCGGGATCTTTCAAAAATTCTTGTCGTGATTTAAAGGGCTATCTTCACAAATGAGGTGTGCGACGCAAGACGTAAGAAAAAAAAACGGTTTCAAGCGTGTCGCGATATCGCACGTCTCACGTCTCCGTCTCGCCCGCGGAGTTAGCGCCTAAAAGGTATCTTCACGTTCTCGTTTCGTAGACAATTAATTAAGTTTGTCTGTTCCATACACGATACGTAAACATGGAAGCATCCTTTCTGTGGTTTTTAAATTGAATACCTACATTCTTCTCTTTCAATTTACGTTTCATTATTATTTCTGAATATTAATACACGCTATTAACGAACGAAACGAAATAACGAAGCTTTTGCGGACCGTTCACGTGAATTTATATTAAAATAATTGTTCATTTCGATGCAGATCAAAAAATGATCGCAGGAATATTCAAATTCCATTTACACATTACAGATTTTGTAATATACCTATTATCTCTTTCATATCACCAATACGAGCACCTACTGATGAATTTTACACATGAGTGTTTTTGATAAAAGGATGGGTAATAAATGAAAAGTAATACCTTTAATGGGCTTAATTCTAGACACCACTTAATGAAGCTAAATGTCAGTCCTGTCACTTTTGGAATTAACAACATTAAAATAGTCTGGAGACTTTAACTGTAACAAATTGCCTATTCTGTCCATAATTTTAAACTCTACTTGACAGTTTTTGACATCATTAAATTAAGCTCATTTTAGGTACTATCAAAATATTTTGTCTTTAAAGATAGTGCTTTTATTCGTTAAAGAATTCTATACAGCTTTCGCCGTTACATACAAAACATTAACAATTTCGAGAAGAAATCAATGAGTGTTATTTAAAACCTCAATCAATAAATATTACGAATAATAAGCCATAACAATGTCCACTTAATTGACGTACATCAAATGGAAATAAAGGCAGTGATACAATGTGCGGCGAAAAAATAGGCGACTTTAAATCGAGTATTTTACATTTACATCAGTCCCTTACTTAATTTCTAAAAGGTCACCTACAGGAATAAAATTCATTGGACTATGTTGAGGTATCTAACAAATAAATAATGTAACTTACTGCCTAAGGCTGCTGCCAGACTAGCGACAAATCGCAGTCGGCAGAACGTCCATAGTTGTAAAAGTTCACATCGCACTTTGACACAGGAAGATTGCACACTGTCGACACGGTTAACAAAAGACTGTCTCTCTAAAAATATTTACTCTTCAAAAATAGCTACGGTAAGGTGCATCACACACGGCGCCGTATGTCGTTCCGACACGCGATTGTCGCATTTAAAGGCACGACTTGTACACGAAGAATATAACCTATGGAGTTATCATGTGGGGGTGCTCTGCTGACCAAACAAATGTTAGTTGAAGCATTTTCTCTCAGACTTGCCAAGTCACCGTAAAGCTCGCGCACGCAAGCACTCAACCTTGAGTATACAGCTTTGAGAGAGAACTAAATCGAAGCAGCGCTTACTCCATTGGTTCTATTCTTCTTGGGACATACAACTCAGTCATGCCGTCAAGACGTAATCGCGTAAGGCCCGACACACGAAGACCGTGCGCGATCCACATAACTAGTGTTGTATCTAAACCTATGTATTACAAAAAGTATTTATTATTGGGCCTACTTCTATTGTTTTTACAGCTAGGGTTGCCCCTAGCGCTAGACAGTGTGCACTCCTCCTCTCAGAGGTGTCATGTAAACGTAGGACTACACCGCGTTGCCCGCACTGTGTACATTGCCGTTCGCGCTCAAGGGAATTGTGTTGAATTCGTCATCCAGGTCCTCGGTTTTTCTGTAAAAAAGAAAAAGAAATTATAGAACGTCTACTTTGTGTTTGCGTTAATATTATACGAATTACTACACCTAGGTTCGTTAAGGTACAATAAGATACATGGTTGTCAATTTAATTTTGTGCATCGAAATCATCGGATGCAGTCGTCAGGCGCAAACTTGCACCTTTAATTGAAGATAGTACATAATTAATCGTCTTTTATAAAACTTCGTATAGCTTATTAAAGATTTCTTTTTCTAGAAAACATAAAACAAGGCTGTAGCAAGAAATAATTACGAACAATGTAATCTAATGGCGATAATAATGTTATGGAAAAAATTCTGAATCTTTCGTGAAGAGAGAAGCGAATACAAATTACCAGATGAATTGCCTTAATTAATCATGACAACAACTTTACCAATTTCAGAAGAACAATTTATACAACTTTTAATGCGTTTAATGAATTTGAGGTAAAACTGGAAGAAAATCGAGTTATTGAATTTTCTAACGTACTTAGGTACAGTCACCTGCAAAATTACCTGGACCCCCAACACGTGCTAAGTACGGCCACAGGTAAGTATGCATGTGACCGTGCTTATTCTAAGACAACATAATGGAATCACGCATATATAGGGTGTAAGGGACGGTGTACCGAAAACTTTGCAGGCATGATCACATCACACTATGAAACTGAACAACTTTAATGGAGCCGGGAAACGAGAATTTTTTCCCGACCTCCCATATAAAATTCAGGATCAGCTGTCTTTGTATGGTTTTTTTTTATTTACCACCATACGTTCCATGGGGAAAGTTGTTCAATTCCATGGTCTGAGCACGCCTGCAAAGTTTTCAAAAAGTTACACCCCGTACAACAAACAATTTTTTCTCAAACATGCTAGGAAATATGACAATTTCTTTCAAGAAAACAATCCAGAAAGTTTGACATTGTCTGTGATTTTGTAGTTTCTGAACGATTTCTTTTTTACACACCAGCAATGGATTCCAATACAACTTTTCTGGCGCGATATCGAATTCGTTCAGAAATTACAAAATAAAAAAAGAATAACTCCTAATCCACATCTTGACTTAGTAATCAGTAAAACAACTTTTTATATCAAATTACTATAAAATAAATTAAAATCTTTATAATTTCCTAGCATTTTTTTGAGAAAAGCACTACGTAAGCCTCGGGGAAAATGACTTTGCCAGACTCGTATTTTTAAAGTCCTCGCCTGCGGCTCGGACTTCAAACTCTACTCGTCAGTCAAAGTCTTATTTCCCGTCCTCGTCAACAACCTACTAATGGATATCACCATGTTAATATTCCTATTTACATGTGGTTACATCAATAAATCTGTTAAATGGGAAATACGAGTAATACAGTACTTATTATTTACATACTATAGGTAATGCCTACTCTTGTACTTTTATTTACCTAATCTAAGACTAGGTGAATCTAAGTATTCTGCTTAAAATCAAAAATACAATATTTATCTTGAAAACTAAAGTTTAAACCTTGAAAAAGATTAAACTTTTTCGCATTATTTACGACCAATACCAAACATGAAATGAAATATTCCTAATAATCTTGGGTCTTCAACGCCTTCCAGTCTGAAATAGGCATTAAACACACATAGTAAATAAAGGGGCTGGTATAAGAGAGTTTTTTTTTAGTTTTGCGGACTTCCTGCCACCCGGTTGACCGACATGCAACCACTCTCAACACACAACCAAATGGCTTTTTTTAGTGCAATTTTCATATTATTGTGTAGTTATTATAATACTTTGTTTGCAACTGAACCTCGATATTTCTATGACGATGGATGTACTAACAATGTTACAATACCTAAACCAAACCGTTTACTTGAAATCAAAAGTACTAGACGTGGCTCATTATTATGACCAAAAACGAAAGAAAGATGGCTGGACTTACAGAATTGATTTAGATTTTTCCATTTCAACTAGAACGTTTGCTATGGCGCAGTGGAATTCTGTATATGAAGATGGTCAATTTGATGGTATAAATGAAACCTTCCAGTGCTGGGTGGCTATATTTCAAACATGTCCCAAGGAAATACGAGAGTTTAACGTGGAACTTCGTAATTACCACCATTAAATAATGCGACCATTATGGATATTACCCTTTAACCACCCACCTTATATCTATTTCCACTGGAGAACTTTTCATCATTACTATACTATCAAGAAAGCTAATGACATAGAACCCAACAGTTATTACTTTTTCCGACAAGTTCCGGCTTTCCTTAATTATCCGCTTTGGAGATTCTGGATCACGAATGATATGGAGTGGGAGATGCGTTTATATTGCAATAAGACCCGAGATTGTAAGAAACCTAAACTCATCAGACCAGAAGTTTTCCTGGGCAAATGCCGTTCACTACACAAGAATCTCCAGCTACTGAGGTGTCAATTGCTCCCTTATATTTTCCATTGCGACTCAAACAAAATCCCTCAATGTGCTGGCCACGATTGGTATTAGTTCCCTGTAAAACTCATGATACCATCACCGGAAACAAGTTACCATGTTCAGAAATTCCATCAAAAATCGCCCGAAATACCGATCAACATCCCGATACCGATACCTGTACCGGTACCAGCAAAGAGTATACATTTTAATTTCTTTGAGAACCGCAAAGTGGCGATAGCTATAATGATATATGCTATAATTGTTATGGTTATTTTATTTTTTAGTTTTATTTGGACGATGGAAAGTATAAGCAAACAGTGATGTATTTGCAAACACTAGGCTGAAAGTAGCCAAAAATCCTATTACATATCATGAAGTACCAACAGACAAACGTAGAGAAACCGGACTTTACTCAGTCGGAAGCCAGGCTAGGCAGGCACCGGTTAGTTCTTGAATCAGCGCTAATGGAGCGGCTTCCTGCCACTCGGCTGACCGACATGCAACCACTCTCAACATTCTGTTATACACTCACTGATATTGTAAGAGCCTTGGACCCCTTGGACGAAATACAGCGAAATTATAAGTTAAAACTGATACTCTATTACTACCTGACGTATTTGCAAACACTCTCTTTTCGTGTGGGACACCGAGTCGTTCAACGACCCGATGAACCCTGATGTCAGAGTTTTTCAACGGCCTACTACAAGTAGCAGGCCTCTGCAATGGTTGTGTAACGACCGCCATCATAGACAGCAACCGGGACCGACGGCTTAACGTGCCCATCCGAAGCACGAAACCATCTTACTTGCGGACAATCAGGTGGTTCAGCCTGCAATGTCCTAACCAGACTGGGAACAAATTCACAAAGTGATAAATATCAACTTTGTGAGTGACCCCACCGGGAATTGAACCCGGAACCTTTGCGTGGGAGGCAGGCATACTAACCACTGCGCCACATCGGTTGCAAACACTAGGCTAAAATTACGAACGAAACATAGCGAAAATGTAGATTAAAACTTACATTCCTTTATTACCAGATGATTTTTAAAATTGTTACATTAAACTATAGAAATGTTGCTCGACCTAAGGCATATCACAGTCTGCTAACTGCTATTTATCGTGAAGTATACTCAAAATCAGAGAAACCGGACTTTACTCAGTCAGGAGCCAGGCAAGGCAGGCACCGATTAGTTCTTGAATCAGCGCTAATGGAGCGGCTTCCTGCCACTCGGTTGACCGACATGCAACCACTCTCAACACACTGCTGTACACTAGCTGATATTGTAAGGGCCTTGGACGAAATGCAGCGAAAGTATAAGTTAAAACTGATACTCTATTACCACCTGATGTGTTTGCAAATACCAGGCTGAAAGTAGTCAAAAACTAAAAGTAGTCGCTGAGCAACAAGACTGTACCTACTCAGGCGGAAGCCAGGCTAGGCAGGCACCGGTTAGTTCTTGAATCAGCGCTAATGGAGCGGCTTCCTGCCACTCGGCTGACCGACATGCAACTACTCTCAACACACTGCTGTACACTAGCTGATATTGTAAGGGCCTTGGACGAAATACAGCGAAAGTCTAAGTTAAAACTGATACACTATTACTACCTGATGTATTTGCAAACACTGAACTGAATGTAGTCAAAAAACCTATTACCTTTATCATGAGGTACCAACAGACAAACGCAGAGAAACCGGACTGTACTCAGTCAGAAGCCAGTCAATGCAGGCACCGGTTAGTTCTTGAATCAGGGCTAATGGAGCGGCTTCCTGGCACTCGGTTGACCGACATGCAACCACTCTCAACATACTGCTATACACTCACTGATATTGTAAGGGCCTTGGACGAAATACAGCGAAAGTATAGGTTAAAACTGATACACTATTACTACCTGACGTATTTGCAAACACTATACTGAAAGTATTCAAAAATCCTATTACCTATCATGCAGTACCAATAGACAAACTTATAGAAACCGGACTTTACTCAGTCCGAAGCCAGGCAAGGCAGCACCGGTTAGTTCTTGAATCAGCGCTAATGGAGCGGCTTCCTGCCACTCGGCTGACCGACATGCAACCACTCTCAACATGCTGCTATACACTCACTGATATTGTAAGGGCCTTGGACGAAATGCAGCGAAAGTATAAGTTAAAACTGATACTCTATTACTATCTGATGTATTTGCAAACACAAGGCATAATATAGGGTTACATTTAATTAAGTACAAATCTCTTGAGGGTGTGATCTACTCACAAAACTGAACAACTTTTGTTTGAAACTTTTCTTCGAAATATGAAAAAAAATGTTGGACCTCCCATACAAAAATGCTGAAAAAGTGTGTCACTTAGTATGGGAGGTCCAAATTTTTTTTTTATTTCGAAAATAAGTTTCTAACAAAAGTTGTTCAGTTTTGTGAGTAGATCACACCCTCAAGAGATTTGTACTTAATTAAACTGTACTTAAGTTACTATTGTACTTAAGTAACCGTATATAGTAAAAAAAAAATTACATATCCTTGAAGAACCTAACCATTACCTATGACGTATAGGGAAGAGAACAGAAATTAAGTCAACACAACATTGAGGCAAATAGAGCATTAGATGCGATTTTACGAACTATTGGTCGCCAAAACTAAAGAAGCTGGCTGATTTTTCTATTTTTGGAGAGGTTGCAAAATTTTCCACCGCGGGCTGAATTTGAACCAGCGACCTTCGCCATCTGTACTATCTAAGTAGTCGTTTCTAAAGTCGTTTAGAGCGTATACTAAATCAGAATAAAGTCAAGGACCAAGGCAACCTGACACCAGACAATATCAGAACCTGTGTACTGCAAACAAACCCTTTCTAATATTCGCATACCTACCTAACCGGTACCTACAGCATACTGCGCTCCAGTCAGTCGTATGCACCACTAGTGCAAAGGTATTAGCTATATAGTGGTAGGTAGGTGGATTTGTACGGTTAGTTTGTTCTATTTGCTTAAAGCATAATACAGTTGGCATTGTTTGATCTTCTAAAATATACATAGGTTGACCTGGTTGACCCTTTGGTGGAAGGCACATTGGAACAAAAAGAAAAAGGGACACGGAAGATAAGATGACAAAGCCAAACTACCATAATTAGGAATCCTAAACCGATCCTATCTAAGAAGATGTATTTTTATGCATTTTCTTCTTTTTGTACACCAATTCTATAAATGGCATGTTCATAATAGCACAGAATGAATGTCTTATTTTGTTCATAAGTATTTATTTCTTTATCTATGGCTTCAGACATCTTTTCTCTGACCAAAGTTTACGAAGGGCATCATCAATCAAATAAATTAGTCTTAATTGCGTTTAACGAGACATAATTTGATGCAGTTACGTGTTCTTTCGTTACGGTACAATGCTCTCGGTCGATCAATTATAAGAGTGATCGATGAATGAAAAAAGGTCTATAGGTTGACTCTGATTAGTTTGTATCGAAAAACCAGAATAACCATTTTAAGAAATAATTAAACCTTATTGCCTTACGTTTGCCCAATCTAACCTAAAAAGAGTTACAATGACCTGCAGTGTTACCTGACCCCCCGTCCCCGACCATGGCATTTTTGATGGAATATTTATTACAAAAAAACTGTAGACGAAAACATAAAGCCGGTGAAAGATATTCTTACCTAGCACTTTAGGATGCGACCCAGAAATACTGGGATAACCAATATAATCAATCAATCACAATCAACAACCATAAGTAAGACTCAAATATACAGGGAGTAACAGAAAGGGTATAACAAGCCGAAAGGAGGTCAAGGTACTCATGAAACTGAACAACTTTCCCCATGGAACATGGGTCGAAATATGAAAAAAAAATTTGGACCTCCCATACAAAATCGCCGATGAGCTAATTGATTTACTATGGGAGGTCCAAATTTTTTTTCATATTTCGACCCATGTTCCATGGGGAAAGTTGTTCAGTTTCATGAGTACCTTGACCTCCTTTCGGCTTGTTATACCCTTTCCGTTACTCCCGGTATATCCCTCCCACGCACTTCAGTTTGACCGTAATTTGGGGCCGAAACAGCCGAATGCATCTTCGGCTGTCCAGTAAAATATGAAACCCTTAGAGTACATATAAGCAAGTTATAGAGTGCGCCTAAAAAGTTAGAACGGCAGTAGTCAGAACACAACCTCTCTATCCATCAGTAGCAAAACGCCAGTGATAACACTATTGAACCTCTTTATCTTCTCATCCATTAATTGACGTTATTATCTATCTAAGGAGCAACTGCTTACGTTTTGACAGTACGACGCGGGGCGATATGCGCTTAGCACTCTATAGCTTGCTTATACTCTAAGAAAAATCACAAACCTTAAATAAGTAGGTGACTGAAGCTGCTGCTGCTAATATGATAAGACCCAAGAAGCTTATAGGATAAGACCTAATGTACAAAAATATATATTTAAAGCTTATATACTGACCGTTTCCTGTATTTATATATGATAAGCACGATGAATGCGTTCCCGATGAAGAGCGCCGCTATCAACAGCGACGGGATCACGATGTCTGCAACAAGGATACAAGATTACATATCAGCTATGAGAGACAAGGACGAATATTACTCATTAAGACAAAATGGGTGATAATTTTGTACTAATGGACTCTGTACTTCTGTCTTCTGTACTTATACAGGGTTAAAAAATGCGTGCTGTTCACAGTTCAAGAAATGAAACGGCTTTGACTAGTCAAGGAGAGGAGCATAAGTCAAAATTTGCAAAAATATCTTTATACCCATAGAGAACGACATCACAATGTCTGCAACAAGGATGCAAGATTACATATGAGATAGGAGAGACAAGGACGAATATACTCATTAAGACAAAATGGGTGATAATTCTGTACTAATGGACTCTGTATTTCTGTCTTCTGTACTTAAACGGGGTGTTAAAAAATGCGTGTCGTTTACAGCCTATAAAATGGAACAGCTTTCACTAGTCGTGGAGAGGAATATAGTTTGATTTGAAAAATTGATTTCGGACACCCCCTAAAAATACTTCACGATGTCTGCAACAAGCATGCAAGATTACATATCAGGCAGGAGAGACAAGGATGAATATACTCATTAAGACAAAATGGGTAATAATTCTGTACTAATGGACTCTGTATTTCTGTCTTCTGTACTTATACACAGTGTTCAAAATTCGTGCTGTTCACAGTTCAAGAAATGGAACGGCTTTCACTGGTCAAGGTGAAGAGCATAAGTCAAAATTTGAAAAAATAACTTTGACCCCATAGAGCCACGATGTCTGCAACAAGGATGCAAGATTACATAATATCAGCTAAGAGAGAAAAGGACGCATATACTCATTAAGACAACAGGGGTGATAATTCTGTACTAATGGACACTGTACTGTTGTCTTCTGTACTTATACAGGGTGTTAAAAAATGGGTGCCGTTTATATACAGCCTATAAAATGGAACAGCTTTCATTAGTCGTGGAGAGGAAAAAAGTTCGATATGAAAAAATTATTTCGGAAGCCCCATAAAAATTACATCATGTCTGCAACAAGGATGCAAGATTACATATCAGCTAGGAGAGACAACGACGAATATACTCATAAGACAACAGGGGTGATAATTCTGTACTAATGGACTCTGTACTTCTGTCTTCTGTACTTATACAGAGTGTTAACCCTCCCACTCGTGAAAGGACAAATCTGTCCTAAAATTGCCAAACAAATGGGGGTGCGTGAAATCTGACACGAGTGGAAGGGTTAAAATGCGTGCTGTTCACAGTTAAAGAAATGGAACAGCTTTCACTAGTCGTGTAGAGGAACATAGTTCGATTTGAAATGACACTACGATGATGTCTCCAAATAGCAAGGAAGGAAGCAAGATTACATAATATCAGCTAAGAGAGACACGAACGAATATACTCATTTAGACAATTGGGGTGATAATTCTGTAAGTTCTGTACTAATGGAGACTTATACATGCTGTTAAAAATGCGTGTCGGTCACAGTCTACGAAATGGAACAGCTTTTCCCAAATAACGCAAGCCGTAATAATCAATTTTATTTATTTATTCAGCTTTGTCTACACATATCCCAGTCTGCCGTAGGCATGCAGAAAGAACAGGACAGTTGCAGTTAAAAATCAGTCATAAAAATCAATAGGTTTCATACCAGTAATAAAGAAATGGTCCCTGAAAAATTAAAGAAATTAATGTACCAGTAGATGCTCTACTGGTACATAAATGTAACACTACATAAATATGCCTGGAGGGAAATATATTTGCAGTTTTTTACACCCTGTATACTTCTGTGTATTTTGTTGGTGATAAAGTAACAAAGCTCATTATTGCTCATTTACTAGGAAGTTTGGAACTTTCCTGAGAGTAACCAGACAAAGAACGTTAAAATGATTCATGTAATAGACACGCCCGCACTTTATTCTCTTATTATTATTTACTAAAAGGTTATAATTAGGTACTATTATTTGGTTTTGGTCGATCGTTTTTATTGTCAAGATAGGTATAGATATTCAGCTATTTTATCTCACAAAACGTGCCATAAAGTTTATTTTTGTTAATTACCTGCGTAATCAAGTATAATAAACATCGTTTAAACTGAAATTAATAAACATTTTCGTCACATAAAATGATATAGTCAAATTGATTTTGTTAATTAATAAAGTCAATAACAATTATATTGAAATAAATAAATATACAATAAAGTAAATGAAATTAAACAAGGTATTGACAAAATGTCTGTTCTGTTACTGGAAAGTTGAACAAGTCGAATTAGGCAAATTGTCGGATACGACCCGCGGCGGACTGGCTCCAATAACAACTGCTATTTCGCTCAACAACAAAATTAAGGGTTCCATTGTATTGTAAACGAGACACGTTTACAGCTCCATTTTTCGGTAAGAAAGTGAAGTAAGATTTAAAAATACATAGGTACCTATGAATGTAAATATCAAATGGTATATATTCTGTGAAATGGGTGAACCAGTCCATGACACTGAAAACTTTTAGCTCTCTCATCATACCTGCTTAGAAATTAGAATCGACACATGAAAACTCATTTTGTATGGGATGTAAAAAAGCAGTTTCATGGTCTGGTCCACACACACTTTGAATTCCATCAAATTTTTACGTGCTTTCTGTTTGTAACTACTCAGAACATGCCTTAAGTTTGCCAGACTAATCCTTTTGGATTAGGTAACTCTTGTAACTTTTTAATGCAAGTTATTTTTAAAATTGCTGCAGAAATCGACTACCTAAAACGGCCGGCATCATTCTTCCTTTTCGTGTGGGCCACTAAGTCGTTTAAGGACCCAACGACCCATGATTGATAGCTTTCAAAGGTCATACGATACGGGCGGGACGGGATTAAGGAAATAATACAGGGCCCAAAGATAATTACAAAATCCCTTGTCAAAGTAACATGAGTCACATGAATAGGGTCCATCATTTCCTGGAGTTTGAAAGTCATCATGTGTCCGGGGCCCTAGGTTACAAATTCCAATAAAGCAGTTACTGAGGGCAAGGGCCCGTTGTAGAAGAAACCCTACGAGGTACCAGAGTGAAGTCATGAAAAACTCAGCGCAATCGCTTTTAGCAAGCGCTGAAACGAAACTACATGCGCCACAATCTTCTATACATGTCAAGTATCAAAATGCGCTTTAATAACGTACATACATAGGACGCCCTCCGAACCAAAGACTTAAAAAACGGCAACTTGTAGCTGGATGGCAAAACAGGAAATCGTTCCTTATGGCGTACCCGGGGGACAGCTTCGTTTAGGAGTGGAGTGTAATTATACTGTATTCTAATGACGCGGTGTATTTAATAAAGCATGTTTTTGTGTATTTTATTATGCTCTGATGTGAGGCGAGCGCGATTGCGACAGATTGTTCATGGCAACATAGGAAGGTGGTTGATGGTTACGTTCCCTCTGAAAAATGCCCTTTTTCTGAGACCAGGGATCAAATTTCAAAGGGTCCGTGCGACGAGACAACTATCCGTCAAAGTGACTACTTATTAGTCGGGCCTGGGCTGGGACTACCTACCCGCACTTAACACGTTTAACTGATGACAATTTTTATCATAGCGTCACCTTTTTTGATTGTTAGGTTCTCTCTGAAAAATGCCACTTTTCTGCGAGCAGGGATCAAATTTCAAAGGGTCGGTTCGACGAGACAACTATCCGTCAAAGTGACTACTTATTAGTCGGGCCTGGGCTGGGACTACCTACCCGCACTTAACACGTTTAACTGCGCGGACAAAGGCCGTATATTCAAATTAGCAAGTTGAGAACTTGTGTACCTACGCGTTGCGTGAAATTGTACTATCGTTTATGACTATACTATAACTTCTACTATAACAGCCACAACATTCCACTGCTGGACATGGGTCTCTTTGCCATACTCACCACGTTTGGCAGGCGGATTGGCGAGCGCAGTGCAGGATGTTGTATTTACAGAACGCTGCTGCCCATTTCCTGGATTCATCCCTTAGTCGGTTTTTACTACACCCACTGGTAGAAATGGGGTAATGCTATTCTTAGCCGGCAGCACACATTCCTATTTATATTCGAAATTATTTTTTGCTGCTGTTAATCTATTCAATTTGTAGAAACGAGTGGAGAGGTTAGATCGTGCTTTACTTGCTTGTATGGAAAAATCGATATGTAAAAACCTTGCCTCTACCATAATTAAATTACAATTTGTATAAAATCGTTATTTATTCTGTAATACGTATTTAATGAAGGTGTAGAGTAATAAATTATTAAGCCAATTTTGAACAACATAAGAGCCTTACCACAAAAATATTAGACAATTGTTGAACGCGTGTTTAAAGCAAAACTACATAAAACAACGCTGGACAGTCTAACATTTTTGTGGTAAGACCCATAGTTTTCAAAACATGGCATACGCTGGATGGATTCTATAGAAAAAAATATTAGCGTTTAATAATTTAAGGTTTCATGTTATATTTTTACTTTTTCGAATCTACTAACGAATTTGACGAACTCTTGAGCCTGTCAGCTTAGTTAAATGGATTTATAATTCAATTAATTTTTAAATATTTTAATATCTTGGACATGTCAAGAACCATTTAATTATCAAAATCCCTTTTAAGTTGCAAGAAGCACTTTAAACTATTTTAGCGAGCGAGAGCAATTAAGGTTACAAAGTGAAACGTTAAGTTTTAAGTACGTAATTTTCTATTTACTGCATTTTACAGCATTTAAAGGCATGCTCTTTTGATGCCCTCTTAAAACAGCATCACTCCAGTTCTGCCCGTGGATGCCATTAAAAGGCGAATAACGCATTAAACCTTGGCATTGGCAGTAAGTAACGTTTGTTGTGAAATCAAACACTGCACTGCGCTTACCAACTCGCCTGTTATGTGTGTCACTGGCAAACACCCTCATACACAACACCCATAGAAAAATATAAATAACATAAACGGCCTTGCGCGTTCATACAAAAGCTTAATAAATAACTATCGCCAGTACAGTAACCTACCTATTTAAGGGACAAATAGGTATACTGCTTTTGTTCATATAGGTACAAATCAAAAACAGTACAAGTTGATCCCAAGGGTTAGTTCCTGAGCTGGCAACTTTAGCAGATATATTTAAACAACAAAAAGGCAACCCTATTCGAATAAACGAAATATCTTTTTTAGTATAAAAAAGAAGTTAGGTTTGTCTTCACCACTTAAAGTGGGTAAAAGACTAAGAACCCTTTTAAGTTACCCTGAAGAGTATATCTGTTGATCCGAAAAGACACTCAACTCAACCAAAAGGTATCAATCAGTTAAGTAAATAAAAGTTTGTCAGTTTGATGTGATGTGGGTTGGTAAGTAGCCAACAAAAGAGTTAGTACCTACATACTTGGAACCTAAAGTCCGTTTAAGGTGACCGAACGTGAATATATCTTGATTATTTAGCTTAGTGTAACGTACTGTATTTTTATTTTTATATTTAAATCGGTAGTCGTCGATGTCCATTTCAGTGGAAATAAACTGGGCTGGCTAGCTGTTTAGTGAGAAAAAAGTGTGTGTGAAGTTTGCAAGAAAAGCTATTTATTCAAACGAGGGAATACAAATCCTATACTTCAATTTCGGGCCTATCTTCGCCATTGTCATTTTAAGCTGGGTGTACACAATTTAACACGGCTCTGGCCATACGCCAAGTCATAGCTTGTGAAAATCGTTGTTGATCGGATCGGGAGAGTTTTCAAGTAAAAAATAAATATCCTATCTTCCTGAAGTAATCCCTCTTCTTATTATAATTTACACATACGCCTACGCCTGCTTTATTGTCCAGAATCTGTATATTTGTTAACAAATTGCTGTGCTGTTATAAAATTTAAATAACTATTAAAAAATTACCTATCTTATGGTGGGTCACGATACAATTTTGTCGACTGTAATAATATACAAAACTAGCGGCCGGTTAGCGGTTTCACACGCTGCAACATATTTAATCACGGGAAAAAGGGGGTTTTTACTGCATGTGTTATACTACGTATAAAGTTGTCACTTGAGTCATTCTATCTATTCCAAAAAAACAGTATCAAAATCCGTTGCGTGGTTAAAAAAGAATTAGTGAATTCCAGAAGGAGTTACAGACACGCTGAATTAAAGCAACTTCATATTATACTACCTAAATGTACCAATTGATACTCACCAACTACCATGTTTGGGTCGGAGGACGGCAGTTTGCTATCTTTCTTGTCACCTGCGGCTGAATCGTTGGCGACGGCAGATGTCGCTTCTTCTGCAACACAAAAACAACTGTCAATATTGTAAGAACAACAAAGCTTGTCAGCTAAAAGGAATGTTACAAGTTATAAAGGATGTCGATAAGATAGGCCCCGAAGGCAAAACAATGTCTTTGTGGCTATGTCTATGTCGCTTACAAAGATAAGAACATAAATAGTTAAACTATCAATAAACTCAAATAATTTACTTAATTAATCGTAGTATGGCATTTAGATATTCGTTCGCAACCATGAATTTAGCATTAAGACAGAGGATCAAATAATAAAAAGAAGGAAGGTAGGTAGGTAGGTAGGTACATTTTGTTTGATTCTAGATTTCATTTTCAAACGCAACATTTTAAATAAGTACTCTTGTAATTACAATGACTCTCAACCGCTTCAAGTTTGCGATTAAAAATGATCTGAAATGAGTAAAATAATATGCGAAACGCAAAAAAAGCGGATTGTATCAAATTTAAATACACAGATGCCAAATTCCATTATAAACTATAGTAGTTTTTATAACAAGGGAATAAAGTGATATATTTAGGGCGAGGGCGCTATTTTGAATCATGAGCGGAACGAGGGATTCTAGAGTAAAATCCCGAGCGTAGCGAGGGATTTTAAAGTAGAATCGTGAGTGAAGCGAGGGATTCAATGTAAGTCGCCCGAGAATAAATAACTTTATACCCGAGTGATACATACTACTTTTCATCCCCTTCTATGAGAAAAACAATAAATACTTACTTAATCTACGAAGTTCTGTATTGCTTGCTATTATCCATTATTTTACAATACATCCCATAAATTGCGTTATAAACATCCAATATTTACAAAACCATTATCATCACACATTTCATTTCATATTTTTGCAATATAATTGTGAGGTTATATTGTTGTTGCCCATTGCCAGCCAGTTATAGGGCCAAAAAAAAAAAATTGGCACATTACTTTTTAATTTCAAATTTTGCTAGGAATTAGGTCTTTTATGAGCTAAATACTAAGTGTAAAATACTCAATAAAATAGCAGATAACAGGTAGTGTTGCAGAGTAAAAACCCATATGTAGTAAATTTTCGATTGATTGGTTGCAAATATTTGTGTTCCAAATTCAAATGAATTTTAATCCCTTGGGATTAAATGACCTACTTTAATCCCACTTATGTGCGACCAAAGCGTAGTTTTTTGAATAGAGGGGATGAAAATACTATTACTAAATCATCAATCATCATATAATAGCCATGAGTCCCGTTTATTTATCGCCGGTCCTTTTTCAATGACTGAAACTCATTATTATAACTAGTTAAATATTTGGCTACATTTAGAAACAAACGATATCTAAAATTGAGTGCATATAGCTATTAATCTATTATATGCTAAAAATAAAATATCCTTACGTAATCTTTGTTAGCGGATATGTAAGAAAATTCAATTGCTTCTCGCCTCGGGTTAAAGCAAATATTCAGAAGAGATATTCCAAATAAAAATGTTACGTTTACAAAGTAAATGTCTACATAAACGGGCTCAGAAAATAACTTTCCTAAAATGATAACGAGGAAATTATACTCGGATGCCCCTGCACTTCGACAAAATAATTGACCTAGATCAGGGATGGGGAAATGGCGGCCCGCGGGCCGAATCCGGCCCGTGGAGTGATTTCATCTGGCCCGCGGTCACTGTCTGTTTTTTATTAAGTTTGGCCCTCAAGTTTAATTAATCACGTTAATAAGTAGGCACCTACCTATTTGGTGAAGGTAGTTAGGTGTTTACTGTCAAAATGTAAGTTTCCCAATTTAAGAAAACATGTTCAGAAAATCATTTCTATGTTTGGATCTTCAGATATCTGTGAGCAAGTATTTTCCACAATGAAGCTGCGTAAGAACAAACTGAGGAACAAATTGACTGATGAACACCTTAAGGTGGTTCGTTACGTCATACAAACGAAAAACTGCAATTCAGTCGGGTTACACATGAGCTGTAGAGTTTCTTTTTAAAGAAACTTTATTCTGAATGATGAAGGCACACGTAAATTTGTCGCAAAACTACTTATAGTTAAAAGATAATCAGTATTTTCTGCACAATAAAATTAAACGTATTTATTGCAGCAGTAGCTCCATCTATTTTCGTAAAGTGGCGACTCGCTTTTTACGGGGAAATCTGATGATTTAAAAATTCTTTTTAGTGTTTTGCGACAATCTTATATACCCACGGGACTCCCCATCAAGTTTTTTAAACCGACTCTTGTCTCCTTTACATACATAACTCCATTGAACTTTTGTATGGAAAACGGAACGCCTTAAGTGCATTTTAAAAGTACGTCAAGTAATTTGAAGCCAAATTTTGACGTGCTTTTAGACGAACAATCAAAATTTCATTTATATTATCGACCAAGCACATCAAAACAAACTTAATTTCTTGTACATTTATTTTAGTAATTAAAAACTTATTTGGCCCGCTTACAAGTTGTGATTCTTTGATATGGCCCTTTCCAAAATGTATTTCCCCATCCCTGACCTAGATGGAGCTCTGCAGAACAATAAAGTGAAGCAAAAATATCTACGGATGTATCAGATATTGACAAATACACACACGTTTACTCCAGCGAGCGACCAATAGGTATTTCTAAGAGTATCTCTGTTGTAGGCAAGTAGTAGAGTAATAAAACTATGTTATAATCTATATTTAAACATCAAACATAACACATTAAGTAAAATTGCCGCAATACCAGGCTATAAGATTAAAATTAGCGTCACCTAGGTAGTTTGGCATGCGATCTATGCAGCTGATGTCTTTACATTCAATACAGAACATCGTCTACCTTGTAATTTATCTTAACCTGTAAGCGAAATAAGCAAGAAAGAAGGGAAAAAGCAAAAATCGGGTAAAAAGCGTCTCGACGTCTCCGCTCTCTTGATCCAACAAGATTTCTAAGACCTGTTTAGGAATATTAATTTTAAGCGAATTACAACTTTCATATAATCAGATTTTATGAAAACTACAGAAAATGAAATTGATACTCTGTACTTTTTGGATATACGGTCGTTTATAAGACAGTGGTGAAAGTCGGATAAAGAAATACTAATCAGCTGAAAACAATAATATAACCTTAGGGAAATTGAATTGGAATCAACCCGTATTTAGGTAAGGTTATACCGATTTCCGATACACACAATATTCGACAGTCTAGCCTGAAATACCTTGGGTTGCTTAAAGTTCAGACAAGTTACGTAGTAATCTATTGGTTATGTAGTAACTATTAGGTAATCTGTGGTTCAGAGTCGAACCTAAAAAAAGGGGTAAACTTCGCATTTTATCCCACAAAAAACGTTCGATTTCCTCGAAAGATGCTAAAATAGATAATGGGCATGATTGTTCAATGGAGTACTTGGAAGGGTCATTTTCGTTCTTCAAACCCCATACAGTAAGGATAGGCCCCGGTTCAAGTGGCCCTTCAAGGGACGATTGTGGCGTCCTCTTTCACTTATCAGGAGTATAATCTGCTTGGTAAGCACAGCTCGAGTGTGGGGAAGGAAGTACAGATTGAGGTCCAGTTATTTGTAGGAAACTGATAAAACCTAGGACCTAGGGATGTAAAATGTTCAAAATGTTTAAAAAACTTTCACTTTGTTGTATTTTGACTAGGTAGTTTTCTAGGTCTATTTGTTTATGTCTTACGTCCATCTATGGCACCTACTTTCGGGGAATCTTAGCAATGAATTAAGTATTTTCTGTAACTTTTTGTGTATCTTCGCGTTTATTTATAGAAAACCAGACCTAGTCACTCTCTTTCGTTATGATATAAGAATTTTTTTTGATTCCGGGTATCAAAAAAAAATACTATTTATTGCAGGTAAATAATACACCTAAAAATAAATTCTAGACAGTAAGAGGTATCACATCATGGGCCTTAGAATCTTAATTTCAAAGGAAGTGCAGCAAATTGCTCTCTACACGACGGAAATTTCAGTTTAAATAAAAGCCGGCAAATGCCAAGTAGAGGTACTCTTCACGTAAAATTCTGGGACATTTCTTTTGAAAAAGTTCGGTCAACTAATATTTTTTTAGAGATTCACAGTGCCACATCTTCTTTAGTATCTATAATTAGTCCAGTACAGTTTCTTGTGTACAATAAGTGCTTAAAATAAAACAAGCAGAGATAAACACATTTATTTGAAAAAGGTACAATAATTATCACACGATTGTCCACAGGCGGTTCCTCCACTTCAATACCTACATAAAAGTTATTTGAGTGTAAGGGTTTTTGAAAGTGTGTGAGCTGAAAATTTGAAGTGGCATAAAACTTGTACATCTGGCAACACGCCTCGAGATGAGACAGATAAATAAGCGAGAAGCAATCAACTTGCGTCGAGTCGTAAGTTCTAGTTACTGCGACTGCGACTGGTTTAGTGCTGTTAACCAACTGTTTAAATTACTCGCAATGAAATGAACTGCTAAACTAATATGGCTCAAGTTTAATGAAACTCTGCAATGGTCAATTTCACTTTAGATTGCAGCACAAAATTATAACGAATCGCTTCAGTTGTTGCTTTCATAATTTGAAATAGATATTTTTTTAACGAAATAGTTCTACTACCACTACTACAGCCACAACAGTCCACTGCAGGACAAGGGCTTGCCATACTCGCCTTCCTTGGCAGGCGGATTAGCGTTAGCAGTGCAATACGTTTCATTCACAGGGAATGCTGCTGCCCATTCCCTGGATGAACATTCCATTTTTACGACAACCGTGGATAGAATTGGGATGATTTTATTTTAAGCCATCACTACACAGCGATAAGCAAACACCGCCAGTAATTTAACAAAAGAATTATTTGCTCCAAGAAGTAAAGTAGGAAACAAATCCAAAAATATAAATGACAATTCCAGAGTAGAAAACATTTTTAATGTCGCTTCAAAGAGCTAGTTACCTGTCGGACATTTTTGCAGTTGCTTTGAAGAATTGTGCCCTGAGATGAGAAACGAGGCGTGCTTTTGTGTTTGTGTCTCCATTTTCCGTTTTGTTCACTCTACACGAGTCTCGCGTTTTGCTTGCGACCCACGTAAATATTTACTTCTTTTAAAAATTAACTACGTGAAGGTGACTAAACATGCAATAATCCCAGACTAATATAAATACGAGTATTACTATGTTTCAATCTATTTTATCGGTCGGTACCTAAAGTTAAATCTTATGAAAATATAAAATCGTTTCTGTTAGGACCATACATAATTATGTTAAGACACATGCGTTGAAAAATATAATAGCAACAAATTTATTAATGGTGTCTTGACTGCGGGGAAAGTTTGTTTTGCTCAAGAAACCCGCAGACGTAAAGTTGCACAACTAACGAGGCTCAGACTGTATGAACCATGTTAGACATCAAAGTGATCGATCGCGCAAAGAACGCTGGAGATCCGACGAAGGAATAAAGTACAGGATGGAATGCGATTACTGAAGCTTAAGGGGGTATTGGACAGGATACTCGGCAAGGTGTAATTACAGACGAGGTGTCTAGACAGGAAAAAAACCGGCCAAGAGCGTGTCGGACACGCCCACAAATAGGGTTTCGTAGTCAACGTTTAAACATCAGGTTTTTCAGCATTACAAACTTAATTTGTTGCTGGTTTGTTAGCAGCAGTATGATGACCAACCGCAAATAGAAAAACTCAATTTTTCTGAAACCTTTAAGGGTACAATATCCGTTATAGTTTTCATTGTAACTTCAGATTGTAAGCTATATTCCATATTTATTTCAAATTTTTAGCTTTTATACTTTAGAAGTTACAGCTGGAACAAATTATGAGTCAAAAACGCCCTTTTTAAAAGTAAATATCTCGTGACAGAAACATTTTAGTGACTTTGTTTCAAAGAAACCTCATCTTAGTTTTAAAAGACCTATTCAACGATATCCTACTCAATATTAAAGAAGAAAAAAAAATTTTTGCCCCCGTTTCACTTGTATGGGAGGGGGTCCAAAAAACATTTAAAATAATTTTTTCTTAACATTTCTATATTTGGGTCAACACGATCTATCTTCTCACCAAATTTCATGTCGATAGCTCTAAAACTGACGAAGATATGAGGGCGCGGCATACAGACAGACAGACAGACAGACAGACAGACAGACAGACAGACAGACATGACGAAACTATAAGGGTTTCTAGTAGACTACGAAACCCTAAAAAAGAAGACCCGGCTAACCTGTTACATATTGGTTCTACTCGACGACTTGAGATGAATGCATGTAGATAGGTATGTAATGCATGGGGAGACTAACATTGCTTAGAACTGATACAATAGGCCTGAGAAAAATTGTCTAGCCTTTAAGTTGTATGCACAGAGTACCTTTTTGTTGTATGACAACGAAGATGACGCACGATGACGAATGATGTGAAATTTCAAAAAATAGGTACCTACTTAGGGAGGTACTATACGGACTGAAAACAACATCGTCTAAGCGGGTACGGTCAAATATCACCCGAAAGCTGTTTTGCCTTCACAGTTGATGCCGCTTTGCTCAGTGATACTAGGGACCATTGTGAATGATTCCATCCGAGGAAATGAAAAATCCATCCACTAGATTTCAAGATGGCGGACCTTCGTTTTTTTGTATGGCACTAAAAAAATAATTCTTCTGGAGCCCATCGTGTGGGGTATCAAATGAAAAGGCTAGACGAGACGATTTCAAAAATATATCGTTTTAATACATTTCAGTTGCCCTCTTAGAAAAAAACCAAGTTAAATTTTTAAAAGTAGTTAAAACATGCCAAGTTTGAGGTCCAGTAGGTACAAAATGGCTGACAAATAGTTTCATAAAAGTATGCTAAATGATCCACCATATCCTTAACTCTAACGTGACGAAAGGAATTTTGAAAATAATAAGATATAATGTATGTTTTGCCATGGAAAGTAGATCATTGGAATCTGCAGTAGGTTAGTAAGAACTGCTTGTGCGCCTTCATAAATATTTAAGATGTAATTCTTCTCATGATTGCTTTTACACTTAAAGCTAGATTATGCTGTGCCGGATCATTTTGAATCTGCGGGCACGGTTGTGCCCCCGCCAAGTTGAGTAAAAAGCCATAGGTACCATGTTGCTCTACTCATGAATGCTACCTCAGTTTAGTAGGCCTTTAAGAAAAATTCATGTTAGAAATAAGTAGTGCCTGCTGTGCCGTTTTTATTTTTGTGTTTGTCCTGTATTTGTTTTTGTGTAGGTACCTACAATAAATGATTAAATTAAATAAAATTGTTTCTCTCGAAACAAATCAGGCCAATTTCGACGCCCAAAACAACGATATTTTGGATAACATTTGAAACCTGTGTATTAAGGACCCAAACAGTCATTAAATAAATATTCAATATTTCAAAAAAACATTCAATTCCCTTAAATCTGTTACTCATTCGACAGACCATAAAACTTCTAAAGCACTTTTAGATTACATGTACCTAGGTATATGAATGAAGTGAGATCAAAAAAGCCTTATGTAAAGATATGAGATACCATCAAAACACAACTCAAAAAAAAGCAAGTCTCACCACTCATTAGGTACATCTACCGCAAAAAAATTAGAGTTTTCGTACATAAAATATTGACTTCGAGTACGGTCGTTTCAATGGGCCATATTTGACAGCCCATACTAAAAAAACACATCGTCAAAGAAAAATAACCTTATATCTGAAAGTTGTCAAATATGGCCTATTTGAGCGACCGAAATTAAATAATTGCAAAAACAAATAATCATATAATTACTACTTGCAAGATATATTTTGTTAAAGACAGCCAAGTCCGCCACTCCACCAGAAACGTTGTGCAATCCACGACGTCGTCGGTACAAAATAACTTTAGAATCATTGTATTTCATATTTATATTCTAAACACTAACATGATTCTACAAATAAAACTGCAATGAATGCTGTTTCGCTGTAAATTTAAAATGGTAATCCTGTGTATTCACATAGCATCACATAGATAATTGTTTTTTTTTCTATTCTTAAACTTAAGTATTTTACTCCATTTAGAGCTTCTATATGTGCTAAATTAAATATTTCTATTTTTATCCAACATATATTATCGTTAAAGGGGTCTCAACTTTGGCCGAAACTGCTTTAAGAGAAATATGGTACGGCAAAGCCACTTTTTAGGCGAGGAACACACGCAACGTCGGTTTGTGCGTCGTTCATTCGATTCTACACCCTACCTGCATATGAATACGGTTTGTGTCAAACGGCATCGCACAACGCTGCGTTGTCTGTCAAATCGTTTGACATAAACCGTATTCGTATAAAAATAAGGTGGAAAATCGAACAAACAACGCACAAACCGACGTTGCGTGTGTTCCTCGCCTTACTCGACTTGGCGGGGGCACAACCGTGCCTGAAGATTCAAAATGATCCGGCACAGCATAATCTAGCTTTAAGTGTAAAAGCAATCATGAGAAGAATTACATCTTAAATATTTATGAAGGCGCACAAGCAGTTCTTACTAACCTACTGCAGATTCCAATGATCTACTTTCCATGGCAAAACATACATTATATCTTATTATTTTCAAAATTCCTTTCGTCACGTTAGAGTTAAGGATATGGTGGATCATTTAGCATACTTTTATGAAACTATTTGTCAGCCATTTTGTACCTACTGGACCTCAAACTTGGCATGTTTTAACTACTTTTAAAAATTTAACTTGGTTTTTTTCTAAGAGGGCAACTGAAATGTATTAAAACGATATATTTTTGAAATCGTCTCGTCTAGCCTTTTCATTTGATACCCCACACGATGGGCTCCAGAAGAATTATTTTTTTAGTGCCATATAAAAAAAACGAAGGTCCGCCATCTTGAAATCCAGTGGATGGATTTTTCATTTCCTCGGATGGAATCATTCACAATGGTCCCTAGTATCACTGAGCAAAGTGGCATCAACTGTGCCGGCAAAACAGTATTTTTTTGCTAAGGACCATGACTAACAATAAAATAATAAATTACAGAAGAAATTGCAACTGTTTGATTACAAACACCGGCAATAAAGATGCTATCGTAACAATGTCACGGTTTAATTTTCGTGTTTCCAGACAATGAAACCACGGAGCTTAACTATTTTCATGACTGTAACAACGACATCAAATGGAACTTTTACTGCACTCTCCGAGCTGGAGACGTCTTCGCATTTAATAAAATGATCTTCCAAGCAATAAAACCAATTAATGTTGTAACCGTGGCGACTGATATAAGAGCTGTAGCTGTATAAGAGGTATTAAACTCAGCGGGTAATAAACGACATTGTACAGTTTTATTGTACTCCAGTGCCTTGAAGGGCCCTTCAAGATAATCCAGTTCTGTGACGTCGGGGTCCATAGCTAATGTGACGTAGGGTCCCTAGGGGAGAAGGGTTACGTTACATAGATACCGCATTAACTTAGACTTAAAAGTCTGTAAGGCAGACCAAGACTTATAAATATGGTACTAATTGAACTTGCAACAATTTCAAAACGAATCGCAAAATTGAACAGCGGCAGGAATTTAAGTCTGGGACCACGAAATAGCATTCTACAGTTCAGCATACACCAAGTTAGTACACCAGAATCTTACAAATATTATTTTGTTTTGAAGCAGTTTGGCTATGTTTGTTAATTCGCAGTGTCTTCTTTGTCCTTCATTTTTTTTCTGAGCTAAGCTGAGTATTTATTTAAATGTGAGTTTCAAATTGGCTTTATTAGTTTGTTCGCATTTCTCCATCTTCCATATTTTTTGACCTTACAAACCGCACAATGTAGAAAGAAGCGAAATATTTCTTAGTAAAATATAAACAAAACTGAAAATTGGCTTCATTAGTTTTTTCGCATTGTTCCATCTTCTTTATTTTTTTATCATACCTACAAACCACACGACGAAGAGGGGAGCGAAAGAATCCGTAGATATGTATAAACGGAACTGCAGGTTTATGGGGTTTCCATCATTTTATTGTCGTCTTTTGTACACAAGTGTCGCCGTTGAGGGGAATTTGTGTCGTTACGTAAAAGGGTTCTTACGTTTTCGTCGAATGGAGGAAAAGTCGTAAACTTATGAGAAAAAGCTTCGATAGATAGGAGTAAAAATCGATCGTTACGATACTCAAGAACTCTATTCTCCAGTAGTTGTTACTTTTGTAACAAGAACAAAAAACCTTATGAAATTGAAAAAATAATCTTCAATTTTCTGTTGAAGATGTACAAAAGTTTTCCAATAAAAGCTATATAGCCATAATATGACGAAAAATATAATTTATAGGAAAATGAATATTACATTAGTTGACCAAAAGCCATATTGAAAGTAGAAAACTTTTTGGTACCAATTCTGACAACAAAATGTGCGTGTGCCTATAAATATGAATGGGTCTGTCAGAATCTTCAGGATCCCATAATCCAATTCAATTCGACTCGATCTTATCAAGTCATCTACAAAAAAACAAAGAAAATCTTTTATTTAAAGCCGGTTAAAAGCAGGAAAATAAAACGCGTTAACAACACCTGAGCGTTCGCGTTATTTAAAATTACCCTCTCAAGCAAGAGGTGCTCAGAAAATCCATTCTTCTTAGTAACGTCTCAAATTAAATTCTTGTTTAAAATAACGTTTGTTTTCTTGACAACCTGACTTCTCCAGTTGATGGTTCCGACATTCAGGTATTTTAGTACCTATCGCAAATGGGCCACGTGCAAAATTAAATAGGAAATTTTCTGACCTGTCAAGTCAGAGAAGAGTTGATTTGATTCGGAACCAATTTCAACAAAGTTTTCTAAATCAGATGTTAGAAAGCTATCCTATCTTTTAGACAACTCGGTGTCCCACATGATGAATGATAGATGAAGATACAATGGCGACTGATTTTCAAATGACAGGTAAGATAATGAATAAACTAAAGTACTTTGATTTTAGCTAACAAAAGAACATTACCAGTCATGACAAAAGGTTAATTTGTTTGGCAGCGGCATGGAAATCTCCCTTCTGACATAGGCCATTGCTGAATGGGCAGACCTCTGCCATTGCGACCTGCCCAAGTTACTACACTCACAAAGGCAGTGGGATGAACCGTTGTGCAAGAAAACACAACAGGACCTCTTGAGTCAGTGCCCTAACCCAGTAGAAACCGCCCGTATCCTGGCAGCATTTGAGAAAGAGTCCGGCCACTGGTTAAACGCCCTCCCTTCCGTCAACATTGGTACCCTTCTGGACAACAACACATTTGTCACTAGCCATAAGCCTCCGCCTAGGCGTAAAAATTACCCAACCACATAAATGCAGGTGCGGTGCCGATGTTGACGAAATGGGGTACCATGGCCTCTCCTGCCAAAAAAGCGTCGGCCGCATCCCACGCCACTCCGCCCTAAATGACGTGGTCCGTCGGGCCCTTGCCTCGGCGAACGTACCAGCAACGTTAGAACCCAACGGTATCGTTCGCACCGATGGCAAGAGGCCCGATGGGCTGACGCTCATCCCGTGGCAGAAAGGAAGGTGCGCGGCGTGGGATGTGACTTGCGTTGACACCGTGGCGCCAACGCACGTCCGAAGCACCAGCCTGCGGGCGGGCGCCGCGGCCACCAATGCCGAGATACCAGGGGATCCCGGGATGCTTTATGTTCGTGCCCCTCGGGTTTGAGACCCTGGGACCCTGGGGCCCCTCTGCAGTCAAATTTGTAAACGACCTATCAGCGCGCCTCGTAGAGGCATCCGGCAACCCTAGAGCTGGCAGATTCCTGGCTCAACGCATAAGTATAGCCATCCAAAGAGGAAATGCTGCCAGCGTGCTGGGCACCGTGCCTCTCGGAGACGCGCTGGAGGACTTTTTTTATTTGTGACGTTTTTCTATATAGTTTCTCTAAGTTTTATCCTGTATCAATATTTGGCCTTAAAATAAATATCATATATTACAGTAGGTTGGCGAAGCGTCGAGTGAAATTAAAAATATTCCCATTTGGCTGGTTAAAACAAAATGTCAGCTGATGTGGTAACGAAAGAATGTTCTAGACTGCTAGAGAGTGACTTCCTAATTAAGGACATTAGAACAAAGTGAAACACGGCAATCCTAAACAGCCCAATAGAGTGTATAACAGAAGACTAAATTGACTAAAACTATGAACAGCTAGTGAACGGACGGATGATTTCGTGTCCCATACGAAGAGAGAGAGCGCAAATAGACGTAAAAGACACACTAGACATATCAAGAACTGAACCTAGGCGACGCGACGGAAAGGAAATCAAAATCTACTGACGTAGGTAGGTTCGGAAAAATCGTCCATCAGTTCGGAGATGATTTTGGTGAAAGTGGGTCTCGAGGGGCAGTTCTTAAAGTCAAAAGCTAGCCCCAAACTCCACAGAGAGGACAAGGAAAGGTCATAGGACGTAGGGCATGACGCTTGACGTTTGACATCGCGACGTTTCCATACAAAATGTACGAAAAAGTATTGACAAAGGCACACACAAGCGTCGCCAAAGCGTCGCATCTATGACAGCTAGCGTCAAAAACTAAGAAGAATATTTGACGATGACTTGTCTGTCAACTGTCATTCTTACGTCCTATGCCCTCGTCTTCTTGGTGGAGTTTGCGCCCAAGACGGCGGCCTTGACATCGAGACAGGTCTAGCTCTAATCAATCAATCAACGCGAGCAGAAGTTAGGCTGGCTAATGATGTATTTCACTTCGAGAAAACCGACCAACAGTTTGTAACTAGTTATTATGTAGTTTAGGGTAACTGCTCTGTGGTGTAGTTGTTTTAACCTTTCGGCTCTTGATCAGAGGTCATAAGTTCAAATTTATTTATCGACTTTGGACGAAAACTTACGTTATCTTCTGCAAGAATTATGGATCACTTTTCTGACCAGTGGGCTCCGTAAATCTAAGCATTTCACTCATTTTGTTAATCCAGTTTTCGCGGACATTAACTAAATGAGACTTTATTTGAAACATTTACTATTATTTGGCTTTGGTATAACGAACGAGTGAGTTTTTAGATAGAAAATAACTAAACGCTCTATTGGTTTTTTCCTTGGTAAAAGTCAAACGCGCATGATTCGACCATAAGCTCCAATCTTGTCTTAGATTCGTCAGGAAAACGTTAACATCGATTTGCAAAAAGAAACGACGGCGAAGGCAGATCCAATACATCACTTTTATATCCGAGAGCGCAATTCCAAACGACTTTTTTCCAATATTCTGTGCCTCATATCTGTTGAGCTTCGGAAGTCTTTAAACTACACTTGTACCATTATAAATAAGTAAGTACTTAGTACAGGATGAACCGTAGGTACAATGACGTCAAAAGACATTAATTCCTTACGTTGAGGTGTTTCTGAATTATGTACGAGTATGTTTCGCGATTTTTTGTGGTTTCAGAGTTCTGTATGTATTATTAGGCAGTTTATACTGGCGTTCGCTCTTGCTGATTCAATATAACATAAAATATACTTACACTTTATAGAAGTTCGATCAGAATCTTTTATTTATTAAAGATTTTGCTCTCGGCTCTTTGAATAAAAGTCTAGGAGAGAATGCTGATCAGTCGATGATCACGAAGCCGTATAACAAGAGCACTTTGAATTTTTTTTTATGTTTACTTACTCAACGTAGGTATTATATTATTTTTTATTCTCAATGTAAAAATATTGTGAGGTGTAATAATTGGGAAAAGAACACGTTACTAGTTTTTAGGTTAGTTGGTAGGTTAGATTTAGGTAATATTGATACAATAGGTGCAAATAACAAGTGCTAGTTATAGAAAAAATATGTGTTAAAGGAATAAATTAAGAGACGGGGAGAGGTCAGGAGTAAACCGTTCGCACACTGACCTCTTACTCAAACCCGAATTGTAAAAAAAAAAAAAACTGTCTAACTAAATAAAGGTCAGGTCAAGTGCACAATGTCAAGAGTATCATACACCTTCGAATATGTATGAAAAGATTGATAAAAATGATATAAGAGAAACAAAATAAGTACCTATGCAAAAGTTAGTGGAAGAATGTATCTCTGCCAAGCCTTCCGATTAACAGGTGATTTTATGTATGATATTGCAATAGAGTCAGAGTAGATACAATTCCGTTTAATAACAAGCTGGTATTGTACATATTAGCTATTCCAAGTTTTAAGCACTTGTATTAACACACTGCAGGCAGGATTTGAACCTGCACCTTTCGCTGTTATAGCGACGTCCCAGCCAACTGGGCTGCCTACCGCGGCTTACCGTGTTTTTGGCGAAGTTAAGCCAGTGTATAATCATCAGGGTGAAAGGGAATTCGATGCGTTCCCTGGAGGGAGAAAGAGAGGAGGGCATTTTCACCATATTATTTCATGGCACTATAGATCGGAATCTTGGACAAAATCAACCTTTGTCCAAGATCGGAAAGTAATATCTGTTTGTTACAAAATTAATGCGACCTTCGTTTTTGTGAATTGACAGTATTTTTGCGAAATTACAGAGTACCTGTTCTTAAAAATCAATTTAAGACTTCCCTCCTACCCCTCTTGGGAATGTATTGAATGAACGTTCACCCTGCATTAATTTCAATACATCTAACGTGACGCGACAACTATGCCAGTTGTTCTACATTTACAATGATCGCACCTGTATTTCTAACATCTAAGTGTAAACAAGTACAATGAGCTCGTTAAGGGTGTTCCGTTCGGCTCAATGGGTTCAATTACAGCGCCGACGACTGTACAAACCTACAAACAATGAAATCTTTTTATGGTTGCTCGCACAGGGTTGCGACCTAGTCCCTTTCCTTTTAACATCATTCAAAGTATATTTTAAGCTTGATCATTGATTAAAATGGATTTGTATTTGGCGGTTACTCCATTGACTCAGAATAAGTAAATAACAGTATCATTGGAAAGAGCAATGAGCTCTAAAATATAAAAAGAAGATTGACAAATAGATGCAGTGCTGTTATAAAAAAATCAGTTAACTCTTAGATCACCATTTTCTTGATTTATCTAAGAGAAATCACGAAACTTACAGGATATCATCAGATTTTTGTCATAAATAGGGCCAGTTTTCATGATGCGAACTCTACAATTTTCATTTTAAGCTTTTGAAATATCACTACAAGTGAACTTCGTTTTGCAATTACTCTGTCGAACGCTACGCAGAAGCTCTCTTTTTAACCGTTATTTTGCAAACCGGTTACAAACATTAATTTTAAAGTGAGATGTTGAACTTTACAGCCATTGGCTTTATGCTCGGTACATTAAATTTTAAATTACCTTTTTACTACAGAGGATACGTACCTTTTAAAATAGAAGAAGGGTTATATGGTCAACAATAGTCGTGATCGTAGAACTGTACCGAGTAGTGGTCGGTTATTTACCAAAATTGGCACCGTTTACGATGATATTATGAACCTTTTGACAAAACGAATAACGTACCTACCTAAGTAATTAATGACCTGACGAAATTTGATGTACCTACAACTCTTTTGTAAAATTATCTCTTAGCGATCAGCTTTGGTACTTACTATTCTTTGCCATAATCAGAAGTAAACTTTAAAAAGTAAGAAATATACTATAGTTTCAGCCTTTCGTTTCAGCTCTACCTTGCTTTCTCTACAATCGAATCCAAACCTCATTTCCTGTACCAAATGCGTCCCGAATATCTTCTCTGAATTTGTCCCAAAATTGCACCTGGCTGTGAAATTTAATGTCCCAAAAGAAGATTGTGTCGGTCCCTCGCGAAATGCAAAACAATGCTATTACCTCCACATAAAATGAACATCTAAAATTGGGCAAAAGAAATGGCAAAAGCTTAAAGGAAAAAGCATCCAAGACAAGGTAAAATAATATTGATGTTGAAATACGTATTTTTGGAACCTACTGTGCTTTGAAAGGGGTCCCTCTATTTATCCAGGATCCCATAAATAATCTTAGTGGCTAAGAGAATGAGACTACCTAGTAAACACAACAAAAAAAAACGTTTTTCAAATCAGTCTTGGTGCCTACGTAAAGTACGTAGGTACCTCCGAGCAATCAGCAAGTAGGTATATATTACAGCAAGAAAGTTGAAATTAGTGAGACACAAAATAAGAATGAAGCCCCTGACGAATTGAAAACCTCATACGTTTTTGAAGTCAGATATAAATAAACATCTAAGAATCAAACGCGTCTAGACCGAGTAAAAATAAATAAACGCATAGACGGGGTTTCCTGTAAATATGAACCAAATTCTCCGACCAAAAAGAAATCGCTGAACCGAGTACGAGTAGAGCTATTCGTTCGAATACCTACCTACATGGATGTTATTTTTATTTATATTATTAGCAGGAAAATGCCGCGTTCAGTTATTGATGAAAGGATTTCTTATTTATTATATAGTAGCCAGCTATGTGCCAAGAATGTTAAGAATTTCCTTAGAAGGGTTCGATTTAATAAGTCCCAACAGTACCTTCTTATTCGCTTTTGATTTTTATATTGACGACAAGACAAGTACCTATGAAGGCGTAGGTGTAGCTATGTCGTTACCATGAATGCAGAGTAGGTACTAATGGTAGTACCTACCTACTTGGGTAATACTACTTATAGCTATACAGGCTATAAAAGAAAGCTATTTTTCTTTTTCCAATCTCGTTTTGAATTTGGAACGCGTCCAAAACGTTTCCGTCCGTCTATGAATGACAAATTCAGGCAAATCTGTTATTTTTAACAGCCATTTTAGTTTTGAAATTATTTTCTTTTCTTTCTAATATTGTTGAATGATCACATTTTCAAAGAGTTGGTGGGTGTAAAGTACAAAGAAAAAGATGAATATGAATACCAACAAACCGCGAAGTGATCGTGCAGGTAACTTATATGTAGGTATTTTCCTCCTTTTGAGTTTGAAGTGAAAGTCGGTTAACAAACGACACACAAACAAACATTTAAGAACAAATAGGAAAATATAGTAACAAAATGAAATACGTAACACACAATCAATCTGTCAAGAATAACACAATCTTATCAGTGTTTAGCAACAAGCGACGGTATTTATCCAATTTTGTTTATGCTCTAACACTTCCAATGACCCGGTATCATTATTTTAAAATAGGTAGTCCAATGTCATTTTTGGATATCAGCTGCACTACTGATAATATTTTAAATATTTAGCACATGATGTAATATGATAAAATTATGCAGATCATCAGAATACTGTAAATCCAAAAGATGATCTTATAAGTTTTATACTCATGTCATGTGCATGTGTGTTTTACTCATCCTTTAACGCAGTGCTTGTTTCAAGCATCATGGACCACGCGTGCAACATCTCCGCAAAACATCACAAGAATATTACCACAAAATAAAATCTGGATACAGCACGAAACCCACAGGGAGACTACACTTCGATAAATCATATTTTTAGAACACTAAAATAAAAAATCGGGGAACTCACTTTGTCAACACGTGCTTCGTAAACGCGTGACACTGACGAGTGTTCGAAATTCGAATTTCAAATCCGAGCGCGGCGGACGGCGACCAGAGACCGAATGAATGAACCCTTCCTGCCAGTATTTATCAAACTGAAGTGCGAAGCCCTTTTGTGAAACGATGAACATAACAAGCGTGTTCGAGCAAATATGTATCCTATACCAAGCCAGATAAAGTTTAGAATAAAGTAACAAAAATAAGATTTTTAACATAGAGTGAGTACCTGATAAAAGAATGTCGTCTCAGTCCATTCTATGAAACTATCGGGAATAAGACAGGGAAGGTGACAGAGGATACGCGCATGTGCACTTTTCCCCCTCAAATTCCAGTTGCTGTTATTACAAGTTTTTATGCGTGCTGTATTTTTGTTTATTAGTCGATGCCTCACGGAATGGGAATTAAATGCTGTCTATTACAGAAGACTCTATTCAAGGAAAATAATTAAATCTGCACATATTTATGAATTTAAACAACCATCAAAGTAAAACCATAAAACCAGGTAAGTAGGAACCCTATTGTGAAGAAACAATAGAACTCTTTAAAGAAGTTCCTTGTGCTGATAATTTCAAACAAAACAAAAGAAACATGCAACTTACCAACACAAAAAGGCACAGTATCGTTCCACCTATTGTCATCGTAGCACCAAATTACGCGCGCCCTCTGTCGCGTATCCACGAAAACATAGTTCACATTGCACATGTAGTGCGCCACGTCCTCGTTGCGGTACACGAGGTAGCCGTCGGACGGCGCTGGCAGCGTCACGCAGCCTATACCTGTGGAAGTACACAACTTTTTAGATAGATGGCGCTGTTTGTAGTTTCTTTAGAATGAGCAAAGATAGCGTCTCGCGCGGGAACTAAGGTACAAATTTACTTGGATGGATGACATGATAAAAGTAAAATCGTTACTCAACTCACTTTTAAAAATCATATTCCTGCCTTTATCCCAAGTCAGTTAGATCGACGCAACATGTTCTGTTAGAATACAAAATCATGTAGCAAAATGTTTTTGCTATGTTTTATGATAGGCCGCCTGTCTGACGTCAACTATCTTTGGGAATGCTTTTTGTGCTAAGATACTTAGATTTTTTATAAAAAAAAAAGATAGTATCACAGCCACCAAACCGTAGACCAGTCATCATAGTCGACAGATATTCAGCCGAAGTCAAAAACTCTACGTCGCCTTTTACGAAACACCCTGAGTGGTGGCTGTATTCTAAGCTGCTACCACACGGCAATTTGCCACTACCACGGCATGTTACTCACTTTTATAATGCAACAAAACCCCTCTCTTAGGAAAGGCGCCTTCAGACTTCGACTCCACCGCGATTTCCACCGTGTCAGTAGCTGACTCGAGCCGCAGAGGCAGATCTACTTGGTCACAAGACGACAGCAGTGCAGCACCGTTAGAGTCTTCCACCGTCACGTGGTCCGTGCAGTGGTTCTCGAAAGGGCCTATGCCTGTAAACAGACACGTCTTTCTTTAATACACCACCACCGCCTATGTTGAGGGAATAATAGATAAGGGGATGACAACAACGACAAAGCACAGACAAAGTAAGGATGAACGAATAAATTACTGTAGGTAGTTTTAGAACTTTATTCTGTTAACTAATAAATACAATTTAAGTGTTGTTGTAGGTACCTAAAGTTCAAGTTAATACACACGTAAATCTAAATTATAAAATTACTAGCTTTCTGTCCCGCGGTTTCACCCGCGTCTTAGTGATTCTTCTAATTCATTCAGTCAATTTGGGCTTAGTTACTCACCAAGAGATGTCGCTGTTAGTTTCTAAAACGCGAATCGGCTCAGTCGCGCCACCTATTTCAAAAATATTGGAAAATGCGTGATACCGTAGGAATGAGACATTTTTCCGTGGTAAAAAGTAGCCTATGTGTTATTCTGGATGCTCTTCTATATTTGTGCAAAATTTCATGTCAATCTAATCAGCCGTTTTTGCATGATGTCGTAACAAACACACACACAAACATCCGCCTTTATAATATTAGTAGGATTCAGAAATATTTTAACTCATTTTTCTGAGATTGAATTTACCTCATAACGTATTTTATTGAAATAAAGTGGCAATACTAGTGACGTAGGCTTGTGTTTCTCTTGGAATGTAAGACCATGTTTTATTAGACTATGCTTTTCCTAATCTTATAAATTATCGCAGTCATGTTAGTCGCTTCATGAACCTTCGTCATATTCACTTTGACGAAGGTCTGACAAGGTAGCGATCATCGGATAGATCGTTTACGTAAGTTTCTATTCTATTGACCTATCTGCTCTTGTAGGCATTTTTTGATTTTTTTTGTTTATCTAGGCATAAGAGTCTTACAAAGACAGGCATAGAGCTATACGAGGCAGACTTTAAAAAACAGGAGAAGAAAAGAAAAGAAAAGAAAAGAAAAGAAAAGAAAAGAAAAGAAAAGAAAAGAAAAGAAAAGAAAAGAAAAGAAAAGAAAAGAAAAGAAAAGAAAAGAAAAGAAAAGAAAAGAAAAGAAAAGAAAAGAAAAGAAAAGAAAAGAAAAGAAAAGAAAAGAAAAGAAAAGAAAAGAAAAGAAAAGAAAAGAAAAGAAAAGAAAAGAAAAGAAAAGAAAAGAAAAGAAAAGAAAAGAAAAGAAAAGAAAAGAAAAGAAAAGAAAAGAAAAGAAAAGAAAAGAAAAAATAAAAGAGAGGAACTTACTCCTTAAGCTAACATCCAGCAGCGTGACCCGGATCCGCTGCTCCGGATTCGCCCGGAGCCTCCACCGGCACTCATCGACACCGATGTAGTAGTGCGGATATCCGGGCGTGCGGATGTAGCCCTCGCTGTCCGGCCCGGATTCCGATATCCGCACCTCGCGGTTGCAGTAGTGCAGCGACACCGAATCTGGGAAATGCAGGAAAATTTACGTTTGGATAAAATTCAACATAGGTAAGGTAGATAATTTGATTGAATTATTAAATGTGTTTAGGGTGGTGTGTTGGCCAGATACTTTTGATTTTGATTCAGATTTGTGCAATTTTTTCGCTATACAAAGGCGCCTATGACAAGTTTAATAAAAATTTCATGATACAGCTCAAGGGGAACTTTATCAACTTCCATACTTAACCAACTCAGAATTTCCTTTAGGTTCATACCAAAGATATGCTTAGTAAGAATAACATATTCTAGTTGGTATAAAGTAGGTACCATACCAGGCAGCCAGGCTTCGTAATCCCCAAAAGCCTGTCATTCTGGCTGAAATATGTGCAATACTTGTCAGGGCGGGCTTGCGGGATGTTACATCAGACTCATTTACAATTTTAATCAATTTGCAAACATGGTTTTCTGCGTGAAAGGCATAAATTTATATTCCGGCAGCCATTTGAAAAATCGCTCCTTTTCAAGTACAATCTTAGATTTATTTCATAAATACTAGAAGAAATGAGTTTGAAGCAATTTCAACCGAGTCGAATAGAAACTATAATTATCTGACTGAACCTTAGATTTCAAACATTAACTTAGTAATTCCAGCGACACTCAACTTTTATTTTAGCCACTGTGATTTTGTACTTTGTAGTTTTGTACCTAGGTACTTAGTAAAACTACTAGAACAATCCAGCTGATATGCCTAATGCTACCGTCAGACAAGTGAAACGATCTTATTCATTTAGCTGACTACCCCTTGGCACAACCTGGTAAACTAAACTGAACTGAAAGTAAGAAACGTCTCTACATAGTAGCTAGCCAGCCAGAGTGCCTGAGCGAACTGAGGAGCTCGACATTCACGATCATGACATGACAAAGTAAAATTCGTTTTATTTTCGTTTCCTTTCAGTTCCAAATATTATCGTGTCATGGAAGAAAGTTTCCATAACTATCAGTCACCTCACCACTCACATCTATTTCGGGTTTACGATTCACAAATGGATTCCATGTCTGAAGACGCCAGAGAAATGGATATTGTTACTTGCTTTCAGTATTTTATCGCTGTTTGACTTTCTGAACTGAAACGATATTTTGCTCCAGGAAAATGTTATGGCGATGGTATGATGGCACGTAAGTATCACATCAAAGATAATGATAATTTTATTGTTATTTACACAATAAAGCACCAAATATTTAGTTTTATGGATGAGTGAGTTGAAAAACTTTTAACTTATGCCCTCTCTATGAGAATTCTAAAGATCAACCTACAAGATGGCTTTCTATTACAAGTTTTTGTGCAATATTTTAAAACATTTCCTGTGTAGGTATCGTATAAATACTAATCTTCATTTTTGGAAAACTTGCAAAATGCTGTTATTGGCCAAGATAAACTTGCACTTACTATTTCGTAGGTTACGATTTAACCGCGCGCGGTAGTCCAGTTGGTAGAGACGTCGGCAGTATAGATGCCGAAGATCGCAGGTTCAAATTCTGCCTGCGGTTAAAATTTGCAAGTTTTCCAAAAAAAATAACGTTGCTTACGTCTTTCATGTCATTAGTTTCCTTTAACAATCACGTACAAACCGCGCCGTAAGAGTAGAAAACAAAACATTACCTCCTGGCTCTTTATAGAGACGTTAAAGCCAATAATGTTACTTTGTTATCATTATAAAGTGGTATAAAAGACATCTAACAGCATGACGTCGTAATTGACTTGTGTTATGTTCACATTATGTTATGATGACAGTATTAATAGGCATTTTATGAGGAATGTGATATAAGTTTGTGATGTTCTTAGCTTCGAATTCACAATCGAGACTTAACGAAACTGAGTCTTACGTATGTCAAAAGTCATCTTTTTTAAGAGCCAAGTAGCCTCTGCCTCTATCTAAGTAGGGGTGCGACTTTCTTTCCTAAGTCAAAGCAATTTCTTCAGAAAAATAAAGAAAACATCGATTTACAAAGACTATGGAGAAACTTACAAACTTACAATGGCGCCAGTTACGATTTTCCCGCCTAGCAACGACCTTGAACGTTGTCATGCCGCCCTCTGCCCTTATAAAGATTATACAACAGCTACGATTGCTACCTACCTACCTAGTTCAGACTAAATAAATGCTTAGAGAGAACCTAAAAGAGTTTTGAAAAGAAGAAGGAGATCAGATATAGCGCGCTAGAATTACGAAATACTACTGGGCAAAGCAACTTACACTACCCTACATCATCATCATCTTCCTGCCCTTATCCCAATTACTTGGGGTCGGCGCAACACGTTTTGTTGAACACAAAATCGTGTTGCAAAAGGATTTGGCTTAATTTTACGACCGGCCTGAAGTCAACCCTCCTTGCGAATGATTTTGTGGTGGATTAACCGCCACCATACGGTTGGCCCTGGCACACTACACTACCCTACATACACTAAAAACCACTCCTCCTGCCATGTGAGTTTTAGCATGTTTTCAATTTAAAGCATTCTTAACTATTTCACTCCAGTGACTCATAATGGTTTTCTCGGGAAAAAGTATTTTCCCGAACTTGTCTGGGAGTTCCCTAAAAAAACGTATTTCAAGGGCGATTGTTTCAATTACATCTAAGGACGAAACATTTTCTTCAGTGAAATATAAAACGTCTGGCTAGTCCCGCGAAGATTTATTTGCCTTTGTTTCAAAACGACTTGAACCAGATTTTTAATAACAATCCTATCTCAACATTGATATTGCTTTCGGGTATGGTAAGTATTTTTTTTATAATTCGGAGCCAGCACCGTAAAATTGCGACAAATCACATGACCGCAAAGCTTATCACACACAACCCGCAAAATTGCACAAATTTCACAAATATCCTCAAAGATACATTAACAGGTTCCTTACATCGATAAATAGCAATCTCGTATCAGTCAACGACCCACCTCGTGACCGCAGACCATTTCGTAGCGACGAAACGAACAGGCCATTACAGGTAACCTCTGATGTACGACCTGTGTGTAACCGGCTTACATTTGTGATCACAAACTGCTAACTTAGGTATGTATGCACAAATATCTTCAAAGATATATTACCTAACGTGTTACGCCGACTCCAAGTAATTGGGATAAGAACAGACCATTATCTATGTACGACCTGTATGTAACCGCTTTACATTTTACGATCTCAAACCGCTAACTTTGGTATGTATGCACAAATATCTTCAAAGACACTTTAACAGAACCCAATATAGGTCCCTTTCATAGATAAATAGCAATCTCGTATCAGACAACGACCCATCTCGTGACCGCAGACCATTTCGTAGCGACGAAACGAACAGGCCATTACAGGTAACCCCTGATGTACAACCTGTGTGTAACCGGCTTACATTTTCCTTACGATCACAACCCGCGGACTTATATCCGACAAGCTGGCAACATTTTATTTTCTGTCGTGTGAATTTTTCGTGTGGTATTTCAGGGTGCAAATAAAAAAAAACTTGTTTGCTATATACGGGGTGTAAGGGACAGCCCTCCGAATACTGAAAGGGTGCATTCAGACCAAGAAACTGAACAACTACCCATAGAAATAAATTTCAGGGAACGAAAATAAAATTTTCGACTTCCCATACAAAATTACGATCAACTAATTGCATTTACTATGGGAAGTCAAAAATTTTTTTACGTTTCCTGAAAATTATTTCTATGGGAAGTTGTTCAGTTTCATGGTCTGAATGCACCCTTTCAGTATTCGGAGGGCTGTCCCTTACACCCTGTATGTATAAACAGAGTCACACAAAGGATACTTAAATTAAACTAGCATTTATCTAAGAACATTAGGTAACATTAACGCAACTGAAAACCTAGATTTTAAGTCGGAAAGGAATCAATTTGTTAGATTTATTTTGGCAAGGCCTAAGTTATTATTTCGTTAAAAATGTATCATTTCATTTTATTTTCATTTTATCATCATAGATAGGTATACGAGTAGGTTATTTATGAGTTATGATGATGATAATAATTAATTATGATGACCACTTCTTGGCAATTTCGAAAGCGGTTTTTAAAAAAACATATTCAAAATACATTGTTGATGCACGTTGTAATATTTCTTAAAAATATTTATGTTTTCTGGGTTAACACAATGATACCGCGTTTTAATATCCTTGTGGTGCCATCTATGAAAAGTAAGTAGATATGTTTTTTAGCCAACTATCAACTAAACAAAACTAAACTACAAATTAAGACTCCAAATTGATATTAGAGTTCAGAATTAAAATCCTGGGAAATGTTCCAAAATTGGCAATGAATTTATACAGTTACCTAACAATGGGACCTCTGCCAACCACAGTTGATAATTCAATTTTAACTCGGGGCTGTGTGTTTGGCAGATTTTTAAAGTGGCTTTCGTGTTCCAGTTGTCTGAAAACTGGCAAATTAACATTTCAAGATGGAATGCCGCGCAGTCCTCAATGTTTAAAACCGTTTAGACGTGCGACGTGGTAGGTAAGGGAGGTTGGTCCGTGGTAAGGTAAGGGATCTGTCAGCCAAGGAAAAATCCTTGGGAAAAATCTCATGAAAGAAGAAGGAAGTTTGTCATTTTCATGCAAACAGATACGAAACAAATCTACAAACTTTTTGACAGCTGTCATTTTCATACATACTTAAAGAAGTGTCAACAAAGGAAAAAGACCTTATTCCAAAGCATTAACATTGCCTACCCCGCAAGGGGTTTAGGCTTGATATATGTAAGCCGTGTGGTGCAGGCAGAGTAGAATAGCACCATCCCCTCTCTTCCCGCGGGGTTCGTAAGAGGCGACCGAGGGATAAACCCGGTGGCTTGAGATTAAGACGGCACCACAAGGCTTATTTACCGTTATCACAAGATATGATTCAAAACTCGATCCCCTAGTCAACTCTCAATGGTTCTCATAATGCTGCAATTCTGGTTGTCTACGTGACTGTAATTTCAAACCGGGGTTTGGTTGAAACTCTGTTTAAACTGGAGCAGTGGCTGTTTACCGATTGGATTAATTCTATCGATTCGACATCGAGGGCTGCTACGGAATAGATACCAGCTGAATAATATTGTTGCGATGAGAATAAACAAGATATTATATTGAGGGTGGAACCCATACAAAAAACAGAGATTATTTTGTATGGGTTCTCTGACCTCTGACCTCTGACCCCGATCATAGTCCCGATGCTCTTTTTTTAGCGATTGCAATTCCAGCGACTGTTACTACAACTGCTATTGTTGTCATGATATCTACAATCTGAATTCCGTAGAATAGCATCACTCCAAATCAACCCGTGAGCGTCAAACATATTGCAATACCCCTCGAAAGAAGGAGGCCTATGTCCAGAAGTGGACTGTTGTTGCTGAAGTAGAAGTAGCAGAAAAGGAAACGGCTAAAACCATCTAATTGACATTTTATCGATCGAACAACTGAGGTCCTTTTTTCGAATGTTGGAATCAGATCACTGATTTTCAAATTATTTGTATTTTAGGACAGTGTAGGCTACAGTGTAGGCACTGCTGGGCAAAGGCCTCCATGCTCTCTTTCCAGGTTTTCCGGTCTGCTTCTGTTTTGGACCAGTTGGGATCATATTCAACCAGGTCATTCCGCCAGCGTTTTCTCGGTCTCCCTTTACGGCGACGATTATCTTTATAAAAAATATTAAAATCCTGTAAACCAGTGGTTCTACTTGGTGGTTCTGGTGGTCTCTAGTAGCAGCTAAATAAGCAAACAAAACAGAAAAACTGCAATACGTACCTAAGTAGGTAGGTAGGTATGTGAAATCCGCAAAATCCTACATCAATAGCCCAATACGTTTTGGTTCTCTGTGCCCAATACAAACCTTATTAAGTCTATTTTCTAAAACAGATTTCAAGGTCCGAGTGATATCTGAAATGAGATCTTTCCAATACGATCTGATAATCCCAACTGGTCTGCCAAATCTGCAATTTATTGGTAGAGGGATATTTTATATGACTGTCGGATTCACATTTAAGCCGATTATCGGCACTGATATTAACATTAACCGCGAATAATGTTACTTTCATTCCACAAGTTTATATTAGGGGAAAACTTTTGTAGGTACGTACTATTGCCAGCACATCTAGCTACACGTTTAAAAGACCAACTGTTAATTAATGGATTTCCCTAGTATTTGCATAAGGCTACGAAAAGATAGACGTGCGTCTAAACTTTTTCTACACCGGTAGCTTTTCTTATTAGAAACCAGCAGTTAAATGCAATAACTAAGCAAGTATTTTCAGGTCACAAAAATAAAAATAAAAGTAGTTATTTACTCATCCACCTAACTTTTGTTCATATCATGTAGGTTACCAACTAAAAGGTAGAGTTGGTTACGTTGAAATAGCATGCACTCAGCACCGCTTTCCAAAAAGCAATTAACGTAAAAGCGATGCAACATCGTACCGGAAAACAGACAAATAAAAAGTGCTTTCATAAAATTTATATTGGTCTGTTGTATTTTTATTTATTTAAGTGCAGTTGATAGACCGTAGGCAAAAATGAAAAATTCGTATCCTTCTCGACTTCTGTTGAAGTTGAAGTTTGTTTTTTTACGGGCAAAATGGAAAAGTCGTATCGTACATATAATACCTATCATTGATCGTATCCTTCTCGAATTCTGTTGAAGTCGAAGTTTGAGTTTTACAAGCGAACGCATGTGAAAAAGAGGGAATGGGCGACCTAGAAGAGCTTACGTGGACCAAATCAAGGAGAAGAAAGGCTTCCAGTGACAGAAAAGATGAGAGGGAATCGTTTATTTTGGTATGAGCACATATTTAATGAAGAGGGATGAAGAGCATGTACCAAAAAAAGTAATGAACATGAATGTGGATGGACGCAGAAGGAGAGGAAGGCCTAAAAAAAGTTTGGATGTATTGTTTAGAAGACGACATGAAAAATAAAGGCATGACTATAGAAGAAAAAGACATATTGCGCCGATACCAAGTAAATTGGGATAAGGGCAGGCAGATGGTGATGTGTCATACATTGCATACCTACTTCATTTAGTATTAACATCATAAAAGTATATCTTCAAAGAAAAAGATAACTTATTATTACAAAATTTTATAACTTTTACGCATGGAATGTAGCCAATTTTGGATCAGTCACTGCACAAAAATCGATCTCCTTTATTTTCGCAAAAACGCATAAAAGTTAATCGATATCATAGAATTAGGGCACGTGCACACGGCACGAATCATGATTGGCAGGACAATGCGTCGCGGTACAGCTCATAAACGCACCCTTATTATTTTTTACGGCTTTTCTAGGGTTTTATCCCATTTTGTGCCCTTTTGTGTTATGACGGGAATATATCTCGTAAGTTAGGGTAAAATGCAGATACTGCGTGCATAGGTACATTACATACATACCATTTTTTTTTATCTAGTCATATTATGCGCTCTTGTTTGTGCAGGTAGCGTATATAGGGTTATGGTAGGCTTAAAAACCAAGCGACAGCGACAACGACGCACGTCGTTGTCGCGACGCTTGGAAAATAAGGGTACCATTACATTACATTTAATTAAATACAAATCTCTTAAGGGTGTGATCTACTCACAAAACTGAACAACTTTTTTTAAAACTTTTCTTCGATATATGAAAAAAAATTGGACCTCCCATACAAAAATAGTGAAAAAGTGTGTCACTTAGTATGGGAGGAAGTAAAAGTTGTTCAGTTTTGTGCGTAGATTATACCCTCAAGAGATTTGTACTTAATTAAATGTAACCGTATATATCCGCTTAATTAAATATTTGACATGTAGAGTTTGGCAAAAGCCCATCGCGAAAGTCTACATATGTTAGCCTGAATAGCCATCTTTACCTTTACCTTCACAGCCACAACAGTCCAATGCTGGACATGGTCCTCCCCCTATCGAGGGACATTGCAATACTCACCACGCTTGGCAGGCCGATTGGCGCTGTGCAAGATGTTTAATTCAATGGGAACACATCCCATTTCCTGGATAAACCTTTAGTAGCGTTTTACAAAACCCACGGGTAGAATTGGGGTGAAGCTATTCTAAGCCGACAGCATCTAAGAATATTTAAAAAATCTCACAATACCTATAGGTACCTAAATATTTCTACCTCTCTTACAATTGCAAATCATCGGTGCAGAAATCATATCACAAGACTCTATACACCGTCCAGACTGGCTGGCTTAAAAATCCAGCTGAATATTTTGGCCAAATCCTGGATTTGTGGCCAACAATGTGCAGTTAATAACACAATATGAACACCCCTACATGCTTGTGGGGGTGAAAATTGTAATGAAGCCAAATCGCCATTTGCGGTGCACGAGCCGTGAAATTGGTAATGGTAGTGGTTGGCTTTGCATCCATCATCAATATTGTTTCAAAGTTTTGAATGTTTTCAATGTGTATTAGATCATGCATGATAGGTACACATAGATCATGAGACTTGGTTGGTACCTACGTGATTGATTTGCGTTTATGCGGCCTTTGCTAACTTTCCCTCTAACTTCCTGTCTTTTCTAATCATATCTTCGGACATCCGCCATTTGTTTAAGACACAGTACAATACAAATTGATAGGTTTTATTTTTACTGTTTTCGAGACTTCTCAATTTTCACAGTACTACAACTCTGTGCAAATTCACTCTGACACTATTTTCTACGTGAAAGAAGGACACACCAATATAAAATCAGATCTACTTATATTAATATTAGCATCGAAATATCATAATGTATTGCAATAATATGCTAATGCTTTTAGGCCCATAAAACTTATTAACAGGGACACTCCACCAGCCGCGTGAACAAAGTGTAACAAAGTGGGAATAGCATAAATACCTGCCAAATACATTGGTTTATGGAAATGGGTCCCTTAATATTTATGAATTTAAGATTAGAGCACAACATCTGAAATCAGAAATGCATAACGTCCATGAATCAATAATTACGTCCAAGACTTAAATGCCCCTAGGACGACCTTTTATGATGAATGAGAAAAGTATCAAGACAAGTATAAACAATATGAAGATTGTAAGTAGGTACAGTCATTCATCACAGGGCTAGTACTTAACAGACTATGAAACCTTTAAAAAGAGCACCAACGTAGCCGCAGATGTCTAAAATATCGAAGCTAGTCTAACAAGTAATCAGAAGTTCCCTATAATCGCAAGGCCAATTAAAATCCCTTGAATTTAAGGGTTTCCACAATTTGGGGTAAAATGTGTGAATGTCTCTGCCAATAACCATAACCAGTTCTCCTTGACCCATGGTAATCCACACAACTAGTAATGAAAGGGTAGTTTAGATAGCTGAATCTAAATTGGTCGCAGCCACAATAGGATTGCACACGTGAGAATCCCATAGGGAATTGACACTGTTCACTTTTATGATCATAGTAATGGCAGTGTCGACAACTGGCCTACTATTTAAATAGTGAATTCTGAACCCCTGTGCTATGTTGTGAAAATTCCTAACACCCTGTGTTTACCGCTATTACGTAAAATGGCGTATCTCTTTAGACCGAACAAGCCCCAATATGTTTGAAATGGGTTTTGACAGCATTTAATTATACGAAATTGGGTGTTTCTTCAGCTGTAGCAGTTGGATATAGCACTTTGCCAGCGTTATCAGCCTAATCTCGTATAGTATAACAATATGTATGTCAATATTAGTTTGTCCCCAGCAGATGGTGATCGACGGTTAGATACTATACATTTTACCACGAAACGATTTCTCATCCCATGTTTGGTATGCATCATCAACCGGTGCATCGATAGCTCAATGGTAGATTGGTGGAACGGTAGTTACCCCGCGTGTCCCGGGTTGGATCCCCGATCGAAGCCTGTAATTTTTTCAATTTCCTATAATCGTTTCTCAGACAATAGAAAAACATAGTAATCGAAAATATCGGAAAATAAATCAAAAGTTCGATTGGCAGTTTTTGAAATGGCCTGTTAGCTTGGGCACGCGCCCGGACGTGCTCACCGACCAAGACCGAGGGTTACAAATTCTATGTGAAATTGACATTTGGTTCGTGAGATCGGGTCTTTAGTATCCTGTATTATAGTACACGTACTGCGAGAAAGAGTGTATATAGATGACTTGTGGTTTGTGATCAGTCAGAAGCTACTGTCAAATGAAAGGCAATTCGACGCCTTCGGTCAAGTTGCTTGTATTGTAGCGATTGGACAGAAAAAACGGGATATCCTGCCTCGGCGTACTCTAGAGGAAGTCTAAGTCTAGCAGTGGATCTATAGGCTGATGATGATGATGATGGTATCATTTTCAATACCAGCCAACAATGCAATGGTCGCGGGTGATCTTTCACTGTTTTGGCAACCACCAAGCGGTAACTTTTACCTTATTTAGGATGATATTAAATATCAACCGCGACAATAGGTACTGTGAATTTGGCTGTTGCCACACTACAGGCCAATTAAAAAAAATCTTTATTAATCTGCAAATATTTCACAAGAAGCAGTTTGGCAAGAACACAAACGCACTGAAACGGCTTAGCAAGAAGCCAAGGTCTTCTCCTGTTTCATTCAGATTTACCGAAGGCCTATTTCCTATTATGTTCAGATATACTGAAGCAATATCTATTTCGGAAAGGCATTTATTTTGATGACACAAGGCAATATTGGCAAGGCATGGCATAATATCGGAAGTTCTAAACAAATAGAAGCTATCAACTTGATTAATATAGCTTTTGAAGAAGTAAAGGAAATGGGCATAAACATATACAGGGTGTAACGGACGCTCTCCGAATACTGGATAGGGTGCATTTAGACCATGAAACTGAACAACTTCCCATAAATATTTATACGGGGTGTAAGGGACAGCTCTCCGAATACTGACCATTAAACTGAACAACATCCCGTAAGTTTTTTTTCAGGAGACGTAAATTTTATTTTTACTTCCCGTACAAAGTCACGATCAGTTGACTGCATATTTTACTATGGGAGGTCAATATTTTTTTTACTTCCCCTGAAATATTTTCTTGTGGGAAGTTGTTCAGTTACGTGGTTTGAGTACACCCTACCTATCAATCAGTATTCAGATAGCTGTCCCTTACACCCTGTATAGGAAGTTGTTCAGTTTCATAGTCTGAATGCCCCTATATTCGGAGAGCTGTTCCTTATGTTCCTTGATTCCCAACGTAACTTTCTGCTATGAAAGTATAGTAGGTGATACAGTCTTCTAAGTGACTTTCAAGCTTCGTCAGATGTGGTGTGATTGGCTGTTTTTTACAGCCGTTTGCGCTCTGCCTACCCCGCAAGGGATATAGGCTTGGTATGTGTACGTATGAAAGTAATCAAATCAACACCATATGCCGGTGATGAGCGTGACGCCACTGCGAACATGTGTCAACTCTATATTGATGACATGAATCAATTTTATGTGCCCTACATTTGCCCTAAATGCGGACAGCAGACGTGTGACCAATTTGGACGCGATGTGGGCGCGACAAACGCGAAATTTGAGAAATAAAGGCGATAATTTTCGAACAGTTTAATTTTGGTTGGAAACATGCTTATGGTCGAAATTATGACGGGTCTGTAAGGGGATCCAGAAAGTCTGCTGTCACGTTGACGGCCGCGCTCGGTCTTTATTTTGACCTTCAGAACAACGATCCGGAAGGGTCTCTCATTGGAGGGAAGACTCAACCCTTAGCAGTTTGACGTGTTCTACCAAGTGTTTTTCAGGGTGAGTTAATTTCATAGCTATCGCATTCAGACTGGAATACTGGAGTCAGGAGATAAAAGACAACTGTCTGACTTCATTCGTTTTAAATGGCTCTAACGTTCTTAATTTTAGGTGTAAGCCGTACGCTTGGTCATGTCATGCGTATCACTCACGAGTATAGATGTAAGCCCGGTTTAAAACCAATTCAACCAAATCGTTTTAAACGAAAAAAACCGTTTTAAATCATAAACAACCGTTTTTTTCGGTTTAAAACGGCGGATGGTTGATAACAATGTTTTATTGATTTTAATACATTTTCGTAATATTACAAAGGTAAGGATCACTGAAATGGATTAATGATGTGATTTTGCGGGTTTATTACCTAGTTTGTCGCTCCGAGGCCCGAGCGTAGGTAACCTATGATGAGCAAGTCAGTGTAAAATCGTTGGAAACACCGAATTTTGTATATACAGGGTTATATTAATAATTTGGATGTTCCATACAAAAATTCATACCTAAGTACCTACTCGGCAAAATTTTTTTTGCATTTCGGCACGATTTTTCTACAACGGCCCTGAAATATTAGTCAGACGTGGCGATAGCGGCTGTATTGTAGGTACCTACGGCTGTTTACGCTCTGCCTACCCCGCAAGGGATAAAGGCGTGATTTGTGTATGTATGTATGTGTATGTAAAACACAGAACTTTTTTTTTTGTAGGCGAGTTTTAAACGGTTGAAAACGGTTGATTTCAGGTTTTAAACCGCGAAATTTGGTTTTAAACGTTTTAAACCGGTTGATTTACATCTGTACTCACGAGTATATTGCCTGTTCTGGAACCTTTACTACCTATACCTGCATTTTTTTGGTAGGAACCTAAGCCCCAAACTCCACAGAGAGGACACGGAGAGGACATAGGACGTAGGGCATGACGCTTGACGTTTGCCATCGCGACGTTTCCATACAAAATGTACGAAAAAGTATTGACAAAGTGTCACATATGTGTCCCGGCCTTTATTAATTAATATGTGTTTCGGCCTTTATAAAGATTTCAAAACAGCGACATCTATTGGTATAAGATGCGATTAGTACTTGGTTCTGTTCTGTCAAAATTGTTATAGAAGTTCAGGAACACAGCTGATAGATGGCGCTATGTGTATGAAACGGTGAAGTTGTAAGTTACTTTCTTGGTTTCCTCATCATATCGTTCGTATAGGCAAGTCTAAATAATTTTGGATAATTAGCTGATAGTTAGTTGCACAGCGTTTGCAGTAGCATTTATAATTTTTCGTGCTTATATGATACAGGACATAACATTTTGCTATTTTGTTTAAGAGCCATCTATTGTCGAGTAGCGGAAACAGCAAGGTGTCACTTTAGACAGGGCCCTACTAGGCCTATTATAGTGCCATAGCGACTGAAATACCTAAGGTTTATTTTATTAGTCACATTTTCGGTTTATAGAAAATTGATGTATTTTCTAAAAATTCTATAAACCAGTAGTAAAATGTTTAGAAATATTGGTAAAACCGTGGTTTACCTAATATACACTATAAGTCTTTCTTGGATGTCAGAATAGGTCGTGGATCCTAGGGACCCTTTCCTGAATTGGTGTCTGGCAACAAGTAGCGAAACAAGACATTCTAAAAAATTCTAGAATAGTCGAATGTCTTCTAAAATGTGTATGAAAGAGAGGAGAATATCTTCTTTCGTAATGAGTAGCAGATTTCGAGAACATTATTCTTCTCGTAAGTTCGAAGCTTTTTGGTATAAAATAGCGAGCCATACGGCCTGCGGGCAGTTCAATTTTAATCGCGAAGTCTCACAGGACAAGAAAAGAAGTGAAAGTAAGTGAAACTAAGATAGTGCTGTGTGTCCTGTTAGAGAGAACCGTGTGCTAAACAGCTGTCTTGGGCGTTCAAGCTGTTTCTCGGTACTCGCGAGTGTGTGAAAAGTGTTTGGAACCCGTGGTGCACGTGGAGGGTGTGGTGTTTGATGCAGAGGATGCGTGCTTCAGCGTGCACTGGAATCGGCATTGTGGATGTCGTCGTTGTTGGTTCTTCGTGTGCTGGTGGCTTCAAGTTCCAGATGGATAAGTACAATTCATGCTTTCTTTCGAACCCTATCAGCAGTATATATCTATACATATAATAAAACAGTAACGAAACAAAATCTGTACATTGAATATTTTTAGAAAAAGATGTTTGCATTTAATTGTTTTCAAGATACAGATCTCAGAACAGTAGTTAAAAAAAATTTTGTCTGTCTGTCTGTCTGTTTGTCTGTCTGTCTGTTTGTCCACGTTTCACGCAAAAACTACTGGACGGATTTCTACCAAATTTTGTACAGTGATTGCTTATTACCCGGGTTAACATCTAGGATACATTTTACTTTGGGAAAATGTCTCAATCCCACGGGATAACCTATTATCTGGTTCGGCAAATCTCGACCATCCAGAAACATTTTTTACAAATTTACTGATATAGAAACGAGGGTATACGTTGATACAATTTATTTTCTGCAATATAACGTTTCTTCCTCATGGAAAATTATGAAAAAAAAATTGAAGTTGTTCGAGAAGAAAATTAGTAAAAAAATAATTTCATAGATGTCGCTGATAGTTTTGTAAAACGCGGTATTAGAATGTTTTTCTTCAAGGTATATAAACAGCTATGTCGAAATGACACGATTTCATACCTCTAATTTGGAATTGAAAATCATCATCATACATTACAAATATTATAGTCGGAAAGAGTCGGTGGACAGTAACCATTTACTACCTGGTTCGCAAAAGGAGGGGACCCGAAATGGCAACATAATTGTTTGTTGCCATTTCGTCTTTCTCATATTACATGACATTTGAGCAAGATGTGAACAAATTATGTTGCCATTTCGGGTTCCCTTCTTTTGTGAACCAGGTAGTATCTATAGACTTCGAAAAACATCTCGATAGCGCGTTTTAGAAAACCTGCAGCGAAGCGACATTTACCTATTAAATTCTTGCCCCGAAAATATAGCACGGAGATGCGTGAAACTTTTTGTGGTGTGCAACTTAGTAGCTACGAAAAACACGTCAAAGTCTAGGAAACTTCCGTATTCCTACGTGAATTAAGATTTAGAACAATTATTTGTATGAGAGCCCCTCGTAATTTTTATTTTATTCCTATTTTTAGTATTTTCTGTTCTAGCAGTAACAGAAATATAACATCTGTGTAAGTTTCAACTCTTTTACTATCACAGCTTATGAGATATAGCCTCCTGGTGACATACCGATGGACCGACAGACAGCGAAGTCTCAGTAATTGGGTACCCTTTGGGTACGGAATCCTTTAAACATAATAGGAGGGTAATTTTTTTCTTTTTGTGTGGTACACCGAGTAGTAGGACAGCCGATGTGGCGCAGTAGTTAGTACGACTGCCGGCTACGCAGATCGGGTTCAATTCCCGGTGGGGTCACTCACAAAGTTGATATTTGTCATTTTGTGAATTTGTTCCCAGTCTGGTTAGGACATTGCAGGCTTATATCACCTGATTGTCCGAAAACACGATGTTTCCGTGCTTCGGATGGGCACGTTAAGCCGTCGGCCCCGGTTGCCTGATGTTGGATGATGGATGGCGGTCGTTACACAACCATGTCAGAGGTCTGCCACTTGCAGTAGGCGGTTGAAAAACTCTGAAACCAGGGTTCATCGGGTCGTTGAAGGACTCGGTGTTCCACACGAAAAGAGACCGAGCAGTTTAACGACCCAATGAACGTAGGAGCCAAGAGATTTTCAACCGCCTATTACAAGTAGCAAGCCTCTGACATGGTTGTGTAACGACCGCCGTATAAGTAATCATAATTATAGGATAGCAACCGGAACCGACGGCTTAACGTTCCCTCCGAATAACTGAACCATCTTACTTTTCGGACAATCAGGTGGTTCAGCTTGCAATGTCCTATCCAGACGGGGAACAAAGTTCATGCAGTGACAAATATCAACTTTGTGAGTGACCTACAGGGATAGAACCCGTTACTTTCACACATTAGAAAGTCACAGTACCACTGCGCCCAATAAAATAAGCACTCGATATCGACAAACCTAGACGGAAAGTCATGGCGCAGAAAAATTAGGAGAGCCAACCCCACCCCACCTAAAGTGAGGAGATGTAAAGCAGTCAATCTGTCACCGGTTGTGTGTATCGATGGTAGGACCACACGTAACGTCCGTTAGTGCTTTATTTTTAGCGAAGCGCAAACACATGCGTTTGTCAGATGCATATGCAAATTCCTCATACAAAAAACCGACGATAAAGTTACGTGACGCAAGTTTCGCGCTGCGTTGGCGTTTTTAGATGTATATATATACATATTTCTAAATTTTTAAAACCGACGTTAGACGTTAGCGGTTCGTTAAACTAAAGTAACTACGGGTGGGCGTTACGTGTGGGCCCAACCTTAGTTTGATTGTGCATCAAACTAAGCGATGTATTTTGATGTTTTTTAAGGTGGTAGAGAAAGGTCCTAATAAACATCTACGTTATAGAAGTGATAGTGACAATTTTCATCAGCACTGAAGGGCCTGCCTGTCTGCCTACCTACCTACCTAACGTCGAACACCAAGAGCGCGGGTAAACTATGAAAATAGTTCTATTAGACAAGTTGTTAGCAAGACATGTCGTTTTTGTAGGCACATACCTACTTAGGTAACTCTATGCATAGGCGAGACGAAGTTCGCGGGCACCAGCTAGTTCCCTATATGAATGTTTACAAACATATTAATTACCTATGCTTGATAGTTCTGTATTCATTGAAAGCTGATAAGATTCGGAATATGGTCTTATGCTTTGGTTTTTAGTGCTAAGGTCATTTTATTGCAATAACTTTGTTTTGTTGTCGGGTCAAAATGTTTTAAAGAATCTGCGTTCTGATTGTTTCATATAAACTTTATAGTATCCACATCTAATCTTTAATTAGGGAAATTTGGGCTATTTAGTGTGTCGGTAGATAGGTAAATTAGATGTTAGGAATAGGTAGGATACCCTATAATCCCATTACTCCTATTCCTTACTTGTCTATCTATCATGCCATATATATGACTTTAATAACCAAATTAATAACATAATTTATTATTGCTATGCGCTACTAGCATAAAGTTCCTGTGTTAAAACTTACATAAGTAGATATGGTTAGGTATCTACTTATCTATTAATTGCTGTGGTCATCAGTGGATAAATTACAATTCTATAATTGGCGAGCGATTAAGGATTTACTTGATAAAATTCTTGTGTTTGAAACATACTTACATATTGTATCTACTTACCTACTGTTTGGCTTAGTCCAACAGTGGACAGATTTCTATTTGCACTATGGTTTCTGAGCGACTATGGACTTAATTGACTAATGTTACTATGTATGAAGTATACATAAGTAGATAGATATCTACTTCTGTTTGGTTATGTCCAACAGTGGATAAATAATCATCAACAACAGTATTGTTGTCATACAAAGAAAACTGTCTTCAGTATTGGAATGTGTCCTGCAGTGGATAAACATTTATTTACAACTATATTTTTGATACCTTCAAAAAGGAATGTGTCCGGCAGTAGATAACATCTATCTACAACAATATTATTTTATAGTACTTGCTATGTTGTTAAGTACTGTGTTATCTGAGAATATGTATGGCTGGTAGAATGGATAATATCCTTTCCTATCATCCTATCCTATAACAGATTCAGATGAATCATATCTAAAGTAATATTCTAGTCATGAAGTTCTTAAAGTTCTTCTTATGACTGGCTAAACTGGTGCCATCATAGTAAAACTATGACTACAACTTACCTACTAATTACAATAGTTGTCATCAAATGTCATGGGACAACTTTTATCATATCTTCATCGAATACTCATCTATTTATTACCTAGCATTCGGTATGGTTGTAATGGCAGCTTCTGGTCGTAGAAATCCCTCGGATGAAAGAAACCCTATGGATCTGAAATACCTACGAAAAAAACGTGCCTGTCTAATTTTGATGGTAATTTGTAATGGCGGATTGAACTAGGGATGTTACTAGAGTATCAGAATAGAATTATCGATATCGATATTATCAATGTATAGTCAAACTGTAGGCAGCTTGATTCTGTAAATAGAATATATTTAAGAAAAAATTATGGGGTGGTGAACAATAATCGAAATAGATTACCAAACATGTTTTTTTTTTTTCATTTTATCCGCATGTCTCTATGTATCGGCGGATTGGTATGGTAGTAACTGAATATCCTGCTAATCATCTTAGATAACTGTTATCGGCGCTCGCTCGAGGATCCGGTCTGGAATACCTGTCGCTGAACACCAGTCCAATTGAACTAAATAGCTTTAAATTTTACTAGTGACCGCCAGCGAAAACCCAAAACCGGCTGGTTATAAGGAATAACAACTTTCCACTACGAACATAGATCGAAAAATAAAAAAAAATATCCTCCCGTACTAACTTCTTCTTCTTCTCCCAGCTGAATAGCAATTTTGTATGGGAGGTCCATTTTTTTTATTTTGACCCATGTTCCTTGTGGAAAGTTGTTGTTCGTTATCACGTCAAGTAAAATTACACGCTATATAAGAGGTATGTTTTATGGGTTTTATGGCAATGATTGTTCAGCATAATGGTGAGTTTCTGTTGGAGATGCAGCTAAGGCACTTACAGAACTAGTTAGTTGATAATATTTACAAATTATTTGCGACAGATTGCAATTTTTATTATTTTATTAGCCAATCAAAAGTAAAAAATAACAGTTTTCATAGTAAAAAGTGAAAAAACCCGACTTATTTGAGAACAGACGAATTTTGCCATTTGAATCATAAACAATAAATGTAATGAAGGCGGATTAATTAATAAATTGCAGTTGCAATTGTACGCGATGGCAGGGCTCCATCTCATAGTTTTACTATAATTATTCATTGGTCGGTTAAAACAGGAATTTTCAAAATGTTGTGAACAATCAAAGATATGCAGCTATATTCTCCACACCAAGTATTTCCAGCCATGCATTTCGCTTTTCTTCCATCTTAGGTAAACTGAAAAGAAAAGGTATGTCAGTAAGTATGTGCCTGGTTCAGGGTTGCAGAATTATGTGGGATTATTGCGAGATGGTGCGGGATAAAGCCAATCCCACACTGTTTCGCAAGAATCCCGACCGTTACCGCAAGATTTCGGTATCAAGATTTGAGGTGCATTTAGCGGCTACAGCACTAAGCAAAATTTCAAAATGTTCGCTTTTAAACCTTCTCGGTTAGAGTGCAACTAGGGGTTCTGCCAAGAAAAAAAAACCTCCCTAGGGCTCCCAGGGATTTTTGTCTACGAAGTTGTCTGGGGGCCCTTGGCGGTCGGTTTTTATTCAGGTAAAGGGTCTGCGGGGCCCTTAAGGCTAACCCAAAGGCCCCAGACTAAAACTTTGTGGGCGAAAGTTGTTGTATATAATCTCTTTCCTTTTTTGACGAAAAATCGGGAGGCCCAATTACCCCCAGAGGCCTCTGGGGCCTCCCAACGATTTTGGGGCCATAGAAAAAAGAAGCCTACTTTCGTACACCTCAACCATCGGAACACACTTAGAAAATTTAGTAAAAAGGTCATTTGTATGGCAGCCCGCCTAAGTGCACTCTAACCGAATCATCGATAGTCGATACGGGAACAAACCCACATCACTAAATCCCATACAAAACATTGGTACACATTTTAACCACTTTTCATCAAATCTAAATAAAAATATGGACTGTATTTGTATGAATAGTAAAGCAATAGGTCTATTTACAGCAAGCGCACTTGGGAAATTGAAAAATACTGAGATATTTCAATGGAATACGCAGTACTTACTGGTGTAATTTTATATCCAGCGGCATTTTTCTACTATCGGTGCCGCAGCCAATAACGCTGCACCGGGGCATCTTATACACGTTTTTCTTCACGTTTTATTAGTAATTTTCACACAAATGATTACGTACTTATTAATATTCAACAACAAAAATTTATTTCGACGCTTGTTGACAGATGAGCTACCACAGACACGTGTTTTTTGTAATGACGGATTTGCCACGAAGAATGGTTACGGTGACGTCACAGAAAATAATTTCCGGAATGATAACTGTCAAAATTTGTGTCGTCTCTTTCGGCTTACCAAGAAAACCATTAGAAAGAAAGAAATCGCATTACGTTTATAAGTTTACCGTCAAAACGCATCATATATGTCTAACATTTTTTCCTATAGATAACTATTTCAGATCCATAGGGTTTCTTTCATCCGAGTAGAAATCCACATTCTCTCAGGAGGTTCATGTGAACATCATGGCTTATTCTACAACTCTCTCTTGGGATGTGCAAAATATTGCTCTCCCGTCTTCAACTTATAAGCATGTATGTTCACATGTGATTTGGGACTTGCATAAAGCATTCTCATATTATATTCTGACTTCCGTAGGAGTTAAATGTGGGCGGAGACTGACTGACCAGTGCAATTTCATATTCGGTGCTTACCGGCCTTGCCGGTACCTCTTTAGGGAAACCTAAAGATAATTGTTGAAATCATGTCATTTGACTGATAACATACCTATTCACAACATACATACTTACTTAACCAACTAGACACTTGGGTGTCGGCTTGGTCCGTCATAAGACTATTTATTCTAAACTACTTCATTTGTTCTGCAAAGGACATCTGAATCTGATCACCTATCCTTCTTCGTGGTGCTTTTAAGCACCACAAGCGTCTGTGGCTGACGCATCTATTAGCAGAGACGCACGTCTCACCATATTTTTATCCTTCTTCTGGGGGAATCAGGTAATTTACCATTTGTATTTGGTAAATACTCTAAGAGTTACCTTTACATACATGAATTTGTTATGTGAAGGTGACTGCGGAGTGTTTATGAATACGAATAGGTATAGTTGGAGTGGGATTCCACAATCCTCGGGCGATGCAGTACTGGGGGCCCGTTTGGAGTTCAGTTTCCTGCCCTTTCCCTCTCCTGTTCATCAGAGTCACTTTATTACAATAATTAGTATAGAGATGTCTCAATTACCTTTAAAAGAACTTATGGGTTACATATTACTTTATTTAAACACAACGTATGGGTCAATAATTAACTAGACATCACTTTTATATCACGAGCCATTATATACACTGTGCTTGAGGTATGGGTTTCTATGAAATCTAGAACTCAAGACATGATCTTCATAACAACAGAAGAGGCCGGTGCCTTTAGGCTTATAGTCCTTCATAGGCCCGGGTTCGAGTTTGTTACAAAAGGCACACACAAGCGTCGCCAAAGCGTCGCGTCTATGACAGCTAGCGTCAAAAACTAAGAAGAATATTTGACGATCACTTGTCTGTCAACTGTCATTCTTGCGTCCTATGCCCTTCGTCTTTTTGGTGGAGTTTGCGCCTAAGGCCCGCCTGGAGTATGCGTCTTTCTATGGCCAACGCTAAAATTTTGCATGGGCGGTGCCCACAACTTTTTCAATACCTATACTGTCAACAGCTCGTGCCAATTTTTTTTAAATATTTCTGTTCTAAAAGTATCATATACAACACTCACCATCAAAACAAGCGTACTTGATGTAGACGGCGCCGGTCCTCCAACTGACTGCTGGGGGGTAGTCTTTGGTCAGGATGAAGCTGCAATGGTTCACCCCTGTACACCTGGAAACAAATAAAGAGTGGTATACGTGTTTGAAACACTACTACTACAATACAAATTATTGTTTCTTTTCTAAAGCTATTTTATAATAAGTTTGGCCATTCTTCTTTCTTATTTGTTTGTGGTGGCAAAGCCACAGGCTTCACATCTCTTTTGGGTCGTATTTCGCCAATACCAAAGTATAATCAGCATAACAGAGTAATTAATAGAACTCAGAACTCAGTAGGTACTATATTTGTGTAGGTAAAGAAATGTGCCACTCACTACGCCAAAAACGCAGGCCGAGAAAGAGTCTTTTGGTGGCACCAGCAAAGTAATAGTCTTCTACAGGGACCAAAGATGATATCACAGAGTAACTTATATGAGGCGTCTAATTTCAAAACCCGCTAAAACGTCCTTTTGTGAAATGCTGGTATTTGATCTCAAAATGATGCTGCTGTTACAGGCTTTCAAGTCTTACCATCATTCTTGAGCAAACCTGGTACATTACTACACAACTCCCTTCCAAAGTCGGACTTGCGTTGCAATATCCGCTAAAATGCTCCCTTTACGTTTCAAAATCCACTAAAATGAATTCGACCAATGACAGCGCAGTATTCCGATCACGTGACTTTCAAAATAGTATGGCAATTTGTTCAAAACTGCTAATAAGTTGGAGCAGTATTTACTGTTTTTTAATACGAAATTATGGAGGATTTCTCCCAATTTGTGAATAAGTACAGTCCCAAAGACGTGCGGAAAAGACCCGGCAATGAAGCTTTCTGGAAGTGCACGAAGGAGCGTGAAAAACGGTGAGAGAAACTTCGGTACAAATCACTTGATAAACAGTATATGATGGTGTTATGCCACATGGTCAAAGTTTTGTTTGTTACATGGCAGCCTAACCAAAAAAAAACCGGCCAAGAGCGTGTCAGACACGCCCACAAATAGGGTTTCGTATTCAACGTTTAAATATCTGGTTTTTCAGCATTACAAACTTAATTTTGTTGCTGGTTTGTTAGCAGCAGTATGATGACCAACCGCAAATAGAAAAACTCAATTTTTCCTGAAACCTTTAAGGGTACGATATCCGTTATAGTTTTCATTGTAATTTCAGATTGTAAGCTATATTCCATATTTATTTCAAATTTTTAGCGTTTATGCCTTAGAAGTTACAGCTGGAACAAATTATGGGTCAAAAACGCCCTTTTCAAAAGCAAATATCTCGTGACAGAAATATTTTAGAGAATTTGTTTCAAAGAAACCTCACCTTAATTTTAAAAGACCTATTCAACGATACCCTACTTAATATTACAGAAGAAAAAAAAAATTTTTTGCCCCCCTTTCACTTGTATGGGAGGGGGTCCAAAAAACATTAAAAATATTTTTTTCTTAACATTTCTATATTTGGGTCAACACGATCTATCTTCTCACCAAATTTCATGTCGATAGCTCTAAAACTGACGAAGATATGAGGGCGCGGCATATAGACAGACAGACAGACAGACAGACAGACAGACAGACAGACAGACAGACAGACAGACAGAAATGACGAAACTATAAGGGTTTCTAGTAGACTACGAAACCCTAAAAAGGAGTGTTATAATTATTTTGTTCATGTACAGTCGGTTAAAGCATTTACACACCGGGCGCGTATGCATCACGTGCACGTCACTACGGCGTAGTTACGACGTGATCACGGCCGTAGACCCCTTCACACTGGGTTACGCGCGTAACCCTACGGATGCGTACTGCGAACGCAACGCAAGGGGTCTGTTGCGTAGTTGCCCACAGCTCTGGTTTTTGTACGTTTTTCTGATATTCACGATTCTCTGAATTTGACAGTAACTTTGTCAAAGTCACTGTCAAAGCCCCTGTCAAAATCACTGTCAATGACATCAAGGTAACTGTCAAAGTCTTTGTCAATGTCACAAAGTCACTGTTAAAGTTACTGTCAAATTCACTGTCTAAGTCACTGTCAAATTCACTGTCAATGTCACAAAGTCACTGTTAAAGTTACTGTAAAAGTCACTGTCAAAGTCACCGTCAAGGTCACTGTTAAAATTACTGTCAAAGTCACTGTCAAATCACTGTCAAATTCACTGTCAAAGTCACTGTCAGTCAAGGTAACTGTCAAATTCACTGTCAATGAAACAAAGTCACTGTCAATGACACAAAGTCACTGTGAAAATCACTGCCAAATTTACTGTCAAGTTAACAGTCGAGGTCACTGTCAATGTCGCAAAGTCATAGTTAAAGTCACTGTCAAAGACACTGTCAAATTCACTGTCAATGACATAAAGTCACTGTCAATGTCACAAAGTCACTGTCAAATTTACTGTCAAGGTAACTGTCAAAGTCACTGTCGAAATCACTGTCAAATTCACTGTCAAAGTTACTGTCAAATCGTCCGTATTGAGAAAGGTCCGGCAACGCTGCAACTGTCATGTCCGAAGGCACGTGCGTAGAGTTACGCGCAGGACTGAGCTGTGCGTGTTGGACTTGTTCGGTGTGAAGTTCAATAGGGAATCTCATAGGATACAACGTCATCACCGCGTGCAGCTCTGCGTAGAGTACGCAACCCGTTTGTCTCCTGGTGTGAGCTGTACGTAACCCTACCGTATTACGCGTACGTGCACGTCTACGCAACGCAAGCAGTGTGAAGCCTCTCATACAATCCCATACGATACAACGTCTCTACGCGCGTGATGACGTGCACGTGATGCATACGCGCCCGGTGTGTAGCGCCCTTTAAGGTGCCAGGGCTACGCCAAAAAAACTGGATTATTTTTATCCCAGTGAAAATATAATAAAAATTAAAAACATATTCTCGTAAAAGAAGCCTCTCTTTTCTTACTAATAAATATTGTTGTGTTTACACAATGTTCACAACAATGGAATAAATTACAAACACAACAATAAGTTTTATTGTTGAGTACCATCCACTTCTTGAAATATGTCAAAAATATGTTCATAGCAAAAGACGCTAAAATACAACATGTGTTTTGCAAAACCCGCTAAAACAAAAAGTTCACAGCAAAAGCCGCCAAAATGAAAATATTTTCTGTTAATTCTCCAAAAATCAGTAGATTTAAAGGAATTTAAAGCATTTACTAAATATCATTAGATGAGAACTATACATTTAGCAATATTTTCATTCCTAAAAGCAGAAAATACGCTGTCTAACGGTTTTTTTTGAATACCGACATTTGATGAGAACTCGTTTTAGCGGGTTTTGAAATTAGACGCCTCATATATGATTTCTACTGGATTTCTATGACCAAATTACATTCTTTTTTTTTCTATATGGCTTCTGCCAACGTAGGACTATTCTGCATTCTGCCAAAGTCTGTGAGAGAATACACGTTTCGTTTTGTTTTAAAATCAAGGGATGTAATCGTACTCTGCTATTTTCCAGAACCGCAGAAGCTCTTCCAAACCCCGTTAGGTCTGAAGCATGATTTGGTTAGAATGTAACTCCTGGGGGGCAAGTTCAAGCTCATATCGTGTTACATAACCATCTAGGTTTATTTAACTGCTTTCAATTAAGTGGGGCTCTGTAATATCCTAACGGCTTGAGGAGTCTGTTAAACGCGATAAAAGCGGAATTTTCAAACATTGTGCAATGAAATGAAACAATGGTTCTCGAAATATTTGGTTTGGCCAAGAACAAACAATCAAAACGGTCTAACGCAGTGATATAATGATAGAAAGCAGATAGAAAGGGCGGCAACATAGGAAGTCAGGAAATGTGAAAAGAACTTCCATCGCTATGTAGCCAAACCCATCTCGTAGGCCTCCCAAGGCTAGCTGATGCGATTTCTATGCACCTTCTATGCACCCTTTATTTTGAGAAAGACTGTCCTTATTGGTCCTGCCCTCCCACAGTTTTACCGTTTTGTTTCCTGCAATTTCAAAAAATTCAGCCTGGGATATTTTTGTCGCTATTGAATTTTTGCATACCCACAATCAACCGTTATGTTAAGTAGGTGATCGATCTATACGGTTTAAATGAAACCATTTAAGCCGATAGAGCGTAAAATTGAATAATCTACCCAAGCCAGGTGGTATGATGCGCTGTCTATTGTACCTATAATTTGTATGGGGAGCGATGTTTGCTGATCTTATCAATCACTTTTACTTATTGATTTATAATTTTGTACTTCTATTTTCGTTTCTAGTTAACCTTTTTTTAGGCTCGCTCATAATTCTTTTTATCTAAGCTAACTTTTTTTTTAATTCGCTTTGCTCTAGTTCGGTTGCGAAGTTTAGGCTTGTTTCAATCAAATATTTATGTAGGTAGGTAATTCAGTATTTTACGCAAAAGTGGTCATGATTTTGGAAGTCAAGGCAGCTCTACTGTCCGCCCAACGTTAAATTCTTAGAAAATCTCCAGAAGGTTTTCCTAGTCTCATTTCCATTTCTTTTTTTATCATTTAACGCCATCATTAATAACAAATATTACAACACATTTCCAGCAAGTCACTTCCCTCCACTTCAAATGATGGATTCAACATTTAATTTGGTAAACGTTTTGAGCAGATAAGGGCACGAAATGTATGTTGAGCACGCGATGGTATTCAAATAGATAAATGCATAAAAATATAAAGGCTAAGCCACGATAATTCACCTGTACCAATGAATACGAAAAACAAGATGGTTCCGTGATTCAGAGGACACCTTAAACCGGCGGTCCTGGGTGTTGTCTATGATAACGAGGTCCTTCCTCAACCATGTCAGAGGTCTGCCACTTATAGTAGGCGATTAAAAATGCCTGACACTATGGTTCATTAGATCCTTGGACGACTCAGTGTCCTACACGACCTACACGATAAGAGAAAGAGAGATACGTACAACAGCAGCGTCATCATGAGCTAAACTTTGCGGCGCAGAAATTCCGTTGAAAACGGCTCGAAAGTCACGGAAAATACGTTGATCTGTGTTACACCACAGTTACACTTGCCGAAAGGTCAGTCTTGTACCTACCTAATTTTGAGGTAAGGTCGCAGGGAATGCTCTGTTTATTCCGTTGAAAGCTGTTACAAATCGAAAAGACCGCAACTGTTAATTTCAGCAATAGAATATAACTTTAACTCATGTTAAGATTTCGCTTCGTTTGTTTTCTTCGTTTTGGCTGACATGCTTACAAATCATTTATTGTTATTTAGTGAGGAAAAATCGTAAACAGTCCCATAAAACCGCCAAACACTGCGTTTGGTCTGTTTGTGATTCAAGTTTGTATGCAAGTGTGGTCGTTACACCCGTTGGGGGTGATCGTGGAAATTAACTGATGCTATCTACATGCGTTGCAGGCATAAATCGACTGCTCCAGTTACCTAAGGGTCCGAACAGACTGACTGCAGCCACCAACTGTGTGAAAATTCTGCAAGCATGCGTTAGGAACATAAACCGACTGCTCCAGTTACATACGGGTCCGAACAGACTAACTGCAACTCGACTGCAGCCACCAACTGCGTGGAATATATCTACATGCACTGACGGCATAAATCGACTGCTCCAGTTACCTAACGGGCCGAACTGACTGACTGCAACTCGACTGCAACGCAACTGCTGTATCCAGAAACTGAAATGAATCCGCATCAGCTGAAACAGAACAGCATTTAGATATCTCGGTAACTTTTTTGTAAGACGAGTGCTTCACTGCTCTGCAGACAAGATAAAAACAGTTAAGAGGCTCTTCACTTCAGGCCTAAGTAAAATCATTTTTACCAGTAATAGATGAAGGGAAAGTATAGGCCTGAATCTACTTACCTACTCTACTGAGATCGTTTCGGCGCATCTTATACCTATCTAACTTTATGTAGCAAAAAAGGATTTCCCACGCACGAACCAACTCCATAAATAAGACAAAGCTGGCCGTTTCTTGTATAACTCAAATGTCAACTGCAATTTAATCAACTTGCGGCTAGACTGTACCTACTTTCTTGCAGTTGGACTGAAGTCATCCTTAATGGTAACGACCCGGACGTGGCGTTGCAACTTGCACTGCTATTTCGATAAAATATTTATTTCCTATACGAAGCAGAAACAGGAAATTTACTTAAGTGCTTCTTCTAGTATTCTGTGCTGACTATTTGATATCGGGACAGAGATTGACGATGTTTCTTTTTGAAAGTGCTTTGCAGCAAAGTGAGGAGAAAAATGTGCTTTCATATTTTGCTCTAGCTCTTTAGAAAAAGTTGTATAGTTTTATGTATTTTTCGTTCTCATAAAATGATTTTTCAGCTTTCGAAGGTTGAACAAGATCATCAAAAAACAATGTTTTATTTCAACCTGGACTTCAGCGTTTCTCGTCTAAGACCAAAATTTCAATGGATTTCTTTACACCCATTTTAAGGTAGCGTGCAGCACGAAATGTGTTTATTTTCTAGTATTAGATTGTAACCTTGACAGTTGAAATCAGGGTATAACTTTAACATTTAGTTACAACAACTGGTACGAACCTCAGCACCTCAAATTCCCATTTAGGTAACTATATTGGTTTTTCTTAATAACTGAATAGAGAACCAGCATATTATGTTGATCCCTTATTAGGGTGATTCGATATGCTACAGAAATGAGACATTTTCGCCAATGCTAGGGTAATGATTGTCATCCTTTCCCCCTAATTATTTGTCATTTCGATTACAATCTACTTGTCCCCGATTAAAATCTTTTTGTCAAAGTCCATTAATATCAAATCCATACGAATTATAGATAGTGCCTGTCAAAAAATACAAGCGTAGTAATTATGCGCGCGCGCACGCGTAACGGGACGTGGCATTTAACAAACATGGCGCCGCTTCCGGCTATCCACGTGGCGCCGAGCGTAACTTCCGGTGGGCCTCCAGTCCTGACCCTACAGTGTAGGGCCTGCACTTATACACCTGTGCAGAAGGGCTTTTGTTAGAAGTGAGGATAGTTTAATTTGTAATGCATTTTGGTGGTCTGTAGGGGGTCGATAATTGCTCTATACTAATAATTGTGAGTACTGCTTGCTATCTTTGCTTCCTATAATAAAAACTTTTTAGCAAAAAATATCACCGCCGAAAACTGAAAAGCATAAAATAATAACTATTGTTACAATATGTACCTACCTAAGTAATATTTTTGGAAATATTATCTACCATATTAGAACTTAGAAATTCTGAGTCGGCGTCTAAAATTTTTATAAATATTCACTTTTCATTGGCATGACGCCGACTCAAAATTTCTAAGTTCCTATATGGTAGATAATATTTCCAAAAATATTACTTAGGTAGGTACATATTGTAACAATAGTTATTATTTTATGCTTTTCAGTTTTCGGCGGTGATATTTTTTGCTAAAAGGTTTTTATTTTATAATTTTAGTGGTTACTTTTCAAGTTTGTTTACATTCAAAATAGCCATCTACACGACCTACTTACTGTCCTAAGGAGTTTCAAGCGCATATAGAAACTTCATGAAATACTTAAACGTACATGACTAACGTAAAAGCAACCTCCTTTTTTGATGGACATCTTTGGCAGATGTTTGGCAGACAGTCAACAACGAGCAGACGTCAGTAGTGTATGTAAACACAAGTACATTTTGCTTCAAACGTGTCGCAAAATATGAAGAATTTGTTAATTTCTCAAGATCCTTCTATCAGATCCTCACCTGATGACTATGGGACCACCTGGACAGTGAACCCTATCAAACAAAAAAAATAATTTTCAAATCGGTCCAGGCGTCTCTGAGTAATCGGTGAACATACATAAAAAATAAAAAAAATAAAAATAAAAGTTCGGGATGAATTGAGAACCTCCTCCGTTTTTTTTTCGTCGGTTAAAAAAAAAGTAGGTTCAATCGTCGAAAAATCGTGACATTAAGTAAGTTCATAAATAAATTTTGTTTTTTTAACAAACAAAGCAGTAAAATGTACACAAGCTTCTCCAAACACTGCAATGGAATAAAAAACAATAACCACAGAGTACGTAAACAAAAATTTTACTTTAACAAACTTTAGGGCCAGCGCACATCTAGTTGCATTTGACGCGAGCCGATGTTGAGCGGTATAATTTGAATTGAACATGAACTGTATCATACGTAATTTCCTTGGTCAAAAAAGCTTACAATTACAGCAGACAATTCAAAATTTTCTGTTCAATGAAAATAAACACGCGGAGCAGCTCACACGTATTTCACAACTATTCACAAGCGGTTTTGCTTGTGCATAGCATTATTTCATTTGTACAATCAGTCTTTTTCCAATTTTTAGCAAACTTGCATAAAATTTCTGCCACAGGCTGGTAAGTACTGGGCCCCAAGTCTGCAATTTTGCCATTGTAGGTAAAACCAGCGACACTCAACTGTCATTCTATTGCCACTATAATTTTCCATACTAAAAGCTGTTAACAGAATACGAACAACCAAGACATCTAACTGAAACATTTTTTTATTTAGTAGACCTCGGCCCCTGGCGACGCCACTACGGCGTTGCGGCGCGGCACGACGCCGTCACGTTAACAGCGCGCTGAGAAGCTTAGAGTTTGTATGGGATGCGGTCGGGTTTTTCTACAAGACCGCAGCGACAACGACGCTGTCAAAATTTGACAGCGTCGTTGTCGCGACGCTTGGAAAATAAGGGTACCATAACTCAATCTCATGTTTTTCTTGACCACTAATGCATTCCAATTTCCAATGTTTTTTCCAAGCATGCACCTAATTCCAGCGTACGTACGTGTACAAAAAGCGTACAACGCGTCGATTTTCCTTTGGTGTGTGCTGACCGTAAGACACCTTTTGGCTACAATGTGGCGGGTGCATTTTAACATCTAAATGTGCAGTGCACCGGGGCGTTTAAAACAAATAGCTGCAATGGGTGCAGTTAAGTTATGCACCATGCACCGCTGTGCAGTGCAGCCAGGTGAGCTTGAAGTTGTTTAAATTAAGTAGTTTCTGTGCTTGAAGTCAGAAGTGCATTGGGAAGGCAGCTGAAATAGGGTGATCTGAAAGATTTTGAAAGATATACATCCTGTTATACTCAAAATAGATACGGGTGCCTTGCTGACTGTACATAATTAACTACCGCGGTACTTCATATTACAATATGTATGTAGGTAAGTAGATATGACCATTGACCAACTATCGGTCAGACTATCTACTACAAAATTATTTTCCAAGTTCTCTTGAAATTTTTGGGGGGCGAACCAAATCGGGCCTCTCTTTTATACTAAACTTTGTAAGACCGCTTTATGTCGCGTTGCATCATACCAAACCATACTCATACCTAAAGTACGGCCGTTTGAATAGGCCGTATTTGACAGCTGTCAAACCCATAATAAAGACATGTCAACAAAGAAAAATAGACCTTAAGTTATGGCAGTAACATGATTTTGTCTGCTGTCAAATATGGTATATTTGAACAGCCGTACTTTTATGCTTACTGTGAACTTATTTTCATTCATGACGTCCCTGAATTTTACTATAAAACACCACTCAGACATTTTACGGGCCATTTTGATTATCACCCTGATAATTAGCTGGTGTTTATTTTAACAGCTAATTAATTTTACCGCCGACAGCTATGAATAATTAAAAGTTATAACTTAATTTGGTAAATAAACGACTGGCATTTTATTTCGGTCACCCCATTTTACTCAAAAGGTTTTTGAAATACCTAAATTGTATGTGGCCTAATTTTTCTAAGACCTGCATTTGTGTCCCTAATTTTCGTAATAAGAACAAGTATACGCATGGTTGTTTTTGGTTTGGTGCCGTGTAGTGCCGGCTGAGGTGTGTATCTATCTAGCGGGGTCCCCTGAGGTATGACGATGAAATATATGAAAATGAATAGGCTTTTCAATGTACTTCACGACTTTGATAATGAAATCCAATGTACCTCATTAATTTAGGGAAAAAAGCCAAAAAACTACGTGATCTGGCTAGCGGGCTACTTTTTCATTTCAAAACAAAAATAAATTATAATTATACAGTTCGATTCGCCTTCCAATGTACTCACCAAAACAGGTATTAAATCTTTAAAAAGTTTGTTATTTTACGCGAAATACCACAACAAAACGACCCTTTTAGTAACAAATGTCGTAAAAGCCAAATCGCAACTTTTGGGAAATCGCAAAAAACTAAAAATGGAAAACGATAATGTTGTGTATTTTTTACATTTCTAAAGCTATATTAGTACTGTTTACATATGTTTTTGGCCGCAAAAATCCCTTTCAAAGTGTATAAGAATAAATATGCTAACTTCAACAGTTCAAGAGATAGGGTGGCTTTTACTACATTTTGTTTTAGAAAAATTGGTGGTTACGACATTTTTTTTATGTATGGAGACAATCAAAATTGTTGTAATTACTTTTTGTTAAACACGATGACCCACTTTTTTGTAGTAAAATACAGAAATCTGGAAAAAAAAATGTAGATTTTTGTAGGTAAAATTATACTTATTTGGTAGTTACGCTAATACTTTACTCAATCTTGCATAGTTTTTCAAATTCAGATACATTGTCAAGCCTTTACCCCTTGCAGAGTAATTAGAGCATTAAAGAATGTAAAAATCTGAAGTTTTCAGCACTTCTGACTTACTTTTCGGCATATTTACTGGTGGTACACTTTCCACAATCAATAGTAAACAATTGTTGGGCTATCGCATAAAATATAATAATCGCGTACCTAAAGGATATGAAACTATAAAGTTCCTTAGTCACTTCATATATAAGATCGATCGAAAGGCGAAAAGACGAGCTGGTTTAAGTCAACATAGAAAGTTTATAAAGTTTATAAGTTTCGTACGATGTACGATGTGCCTATGACGTTGGTAGGTTTATTTTTCGAATGAGCTTAAAGAGTTGAAGTTGTGTCATCAAAATAAATAATATTATACTATAAAAGGTTACATTACATCTAATTAAGTACATATCTCTTAAGGCGTTCCGTTTCCATACAAAAATTCAATGGAGTTATGTCTGTAAAGGAGACACAAGTCTGATTAAAAAACTTGATAGGGAGTCCCGTGGGTACATAACATTTTCGCAAAACACTAAAAATAATTTTTAAACCATCAGATTTCCCCGTAAAAACCGAGTCGCCACTTTACGAAAATAGATGGAGCTACTGCTGCAATAAATACGTTTAATTTTATTGCGCAGAAAATACTTATTATCTTTAAACCATAAGTAGTTTTGCGACAAATTTACATGTGCCTTCATCATTTAACATGAAGTTTTTTCAATAATTTGCTCCGCATCTCATGTCTAACCCGACTGAAGTGCAGTTTTTCGTTTGTATGACGTAACGACCCACCTTAAGAGTGTGTTCTACTCACAAAACTGAACAACTATTGTCAGAAACTTTTCTTCGAAATATAAATGTAGTCCTATATTAAAAATAATTACAATCACATCTGAGAAATTCAATTGTTCTTTGATAACTGACAAGGGGTTAGGGAGTCAGATATAGATTTTTTAATCGGTATTCAATTTTGCAAAGCATCAGAATGAGAGCTAGATAATAAAGTATGCTGTATGCAACTTTTTACTGGGAAAACTTCAAGTTGATCGTGTGCATCTCGTCAGCAAGCCTAGTTAGCATACCAGCCTTTGATATGCTAGCATTTAGTGAAAAATTTGTGCCATCTACCAGTAAAATGTCAAAATTAGTGCAAAAACATGAAAGACTTGTGTTCGTGCTTTATTTTATATATGGCAAAAAAGCAACATCAGAGCTGTTTTAGCCTTGACATCTACAGAAGGATAGCAGGACCTGTAGTGTCTTGTGACTCTCAGTATTTTTTTACTATGTATGTTTTAGTGTACAATTAATAAATAATCTCTTGTCTGGATAATTGAGATTAAATAATAGTCCACTAACTTGATAAAACTAAAAGAGATACTTATTGACATATGTGAAGAAAAACTTCCTTATTTTGAAATGTCCCTGAAATATTCACGGCGACAACGATCATATTTTTACAGCCGTTCAAGCTCTGCCTACCCCATAAGAGATAAAGGCGTGATAAATGCAATGTATGTTTGCACAGAAAAAGAAAGAGCTACTACAATATTTCATGTATTACGTTGGGACAGATACATTTAGATAATATTTTCATTAAGTGTGTCATACGAAAATTACCAAACACTATCAAAATTAAAGAAAAAGGATAATAAATTGAACGATAATAATTTGAATCAGATGAAAATCTACTGGGCTGTAATAATTTCGAATTAAAAGAACTCCGAATATTGAAAAAAAGAGAAAACAAAATCAGTCGATGATTGACAATACGAAAAATTATTGAGAAAGACGTGAATAATTGAAGAAAGTGAATATTATGTTGTACGAAATTATTAAAAATATTACCAAATTAATAAAAATATTAAATAAGACTGTCAATCCACCAAAATAAGCTTAAAAGCTAAAATAAAGAAGTAAACACTTCAAAAATAAACTTTTATCATTATCTAACAACCAACTTTAAAAACTAGAATTTAATTATGTTACTTAGTGATATAGTTTTTAATAAATTAATATTTTGATTAAATAAATACTTTTTATACTACAATAATTCACCTATTTTATCCGCAACTTGGTATTTTACTACATGAAAAAAGAATATTATTTCATTCAATATGTATTTTACATCAATAAACGTCAAGCTCTATTGTCCCAAAAACAGTAAATTCTGTCGTAAACACCAGTGAGGTAACAAAAATTATGTAGTAAAAGCCAATTGTTGAAGTAATCTATCTATGACTTCTTGTTCATTACCACAAATTTACCTGAAATGGCTGCAAGCTTCGCATCATGCTTAATGTTGTAAAAGAAAAAGTATCAAATAATTTGTCTTTTACGACAAATTGAACGTTTTCACTTTCTTGGTCTTTTTGAGAAAATATGTCGTATAAGCCACCTTTTTACATACATGTTATTTACGACACTTTTTTAGTGTCCAAGGCGTCCAAACAAGGTACTTACGACAATTTTTTTTTAAAATTACAGTTTATCTTGTCTAAAAATCTGTGTAGTAAAAGCCATTTTTTTCAAGATATCAAAATTTTAAATATACAGATCGATAGAGCTCGTCAAACTACATAAGATGGCATTAAAAGCTCTTTTTCGCCAAAATGGCTTTTACGACATTTGTTACTCAAAGGGTCGAAAAGATTTCTCTATCCAGCGGGCTACTTTTTATATTTACCACGTACAGACTTGAGAAATATACCATTTGGTTGCATTTTCAATGTACCCCTCAGTTTTGCTAAGTTTTATTTATAAAAGCATTAAATAATTGTAAAATATCTAAAAACAGATCTGTAAGATCAGCAAAAAAACATTCAATGTTTATTTATTGGAAGTGTCTATAGAGCGGGGCGCCCTGCTAGATAGTTATTTAGTCTAAGGAGCAAGGCGCCCCGCTCGATAGCCGTCTGTCACTGATCTAGCTATTTGCCAGAGCAACCTTACATTTTGAATTTGACAAGTATCCAATGATTTTCATTATAGATACTATCGATATACTATCGGCATCCCACTATCGATAGTAGGTAGGTATATATAGGGTGAATTTTTACTAGTGACTGATAGCGAAAACTCAGAACTGGCTGGTGATAAGGAACAACTTTCCCCAAGAAACATAGGTCGAAAACCGAAAAAATAATTTTGTCCTCCCATACTAACTCAAATCAGCTGATCGGCAATTTTGTATGGGAGGTTCAAATTTTTTTTTCGTATTTCGACCTATGTTCCTTGGGGAAAGTTGTTCCTTATCACTAGCCGGTTCTGAGTTTTTGCTATCGGTCACTAGTAAAATTTCACCCTATATATACTATCAATAGTATCGATAGTTCGAAACGAAGCAATACTATCGACAAAGTGCAATATTCTGAATAGTATCGTGGCTCATGATTTGAAAACTATGGATAATATCGATAGTACTGGTTTCCTACAGAACAAAACAATCGATAATATAGTTACTATTTATACTATTTCGATATGGTAATATTATGTAATAGTAGGTATCGGTTGGAATTTCTTATTAATGAGGAACAGGGGCGTGCAGTCCATAAAGGCATAAAAGCACTGCCTACCCTGCCATTTTCACCCGCTAATAAGAATATAATTTATTTAAGAACAATAATGTAACGTAAAATGGAACGCAATAAATGCCGTCTTACTTTTGCGCCTTTATTTCGCGCTACTAATTCCCGCTTAACTCTCAAGTACGATATGTCATTCAAAATAAGTGGACTCGATCGCTGCCTCATGAACTCGCCCGATACCTCTAGTATGAATGTGTGAAATTAGCGTAAATACACTGTAAGTGTGAGCTCTCTACACTCACACAAAGCTGAAAAATGTTAAGTAGTGTGCGTGAAAAGGCAGCACCTATACCACAGAATATAATATATTTGTAGCATTTTCGGCAACATTCCATTTGCATACGCGAAACAAAACGCAAAACAAAGCAACTAAACGCAATTAAAAAGTAAAATGACCATAGACAACCGCTCGCTACGTGCATGGGGGGTTTTGGCGCGTATAATCCGACCGATTTGTTAATACCTTTGTTTCAAACATTTATTAAGGAAATGAGATTCATTCAGGATTGAAAGTATTTTATTATGATTTAGGTTAGAAAATGTAAATTATTGTAAGCGCGTGAATGGACGTCCCGGGCATATTTCTTTCCGCTGACTCGACATTTGTTTAGTACTTTTAATAAGATTCCTTATTTCAGTAGTGAGAAAATTTGTACCGCTAAGATTTTCGAGATATTGCCCTTTAAGATAGGTGCGTTCGACCACGCGAATTCATAACCTCAAAATTGTTAATTCTTTGATATCTTTGTAGGGGAATGATCTTCACACAAAATTATGACAGCATTGCCGTTACAAATCACAAATCTTAATTCGTACCGCCTTATTTTATCTAAAAAACGTCACATATGAGAGGAAAAGGCGATTGAAAGTTTTCCAACATGTGGTCTGACGTACTCGCTGTATCTCCGTTATAATAGCGGTACAAATCTTGCTATGCAATTCACACCATTAAGACGAGTTGTAAAAAGCATTTGGGACATCAACCAAAGCCGTATCTTCTCTAGTTAATGAAAAATCACCAATTCAATATTTATAAGAAAATGTTGCGTAGTGATGTGCATGACCATAGCTAGACTACGGTCTTCATATACCTACTGAAATATAGTGTCTAGTCTACTTAATTAATATAGTGTCTTGCACATAATTGCGGTGACAACAACAATATACGGGGTGTTAGGGACGGTGTAACGAAAACTTTGCAGGCGTGCTCAGACCATGAAACTGAACAACTTTTACTATGGAGCCAATGGTGGGAAACGAAAAAAAATTTCCGACCTCCCATATAAAGTCAGTCAGCTGATCGTGAATTTTGTATGGGAGGCCGGATTTTTTTTTTCGTTTCCCACCATTGGCTCCATAGTAAAATTTGTTCAGTTTGATGGTCTGATCATGCCTGCAAAGTTTTCGGTACACCGTCCCTAACACCCTGTATTTATTGTATTTGCTATTTTTCTTAGCTCAAATTTAAAGTCTACCTAAATAGTCTGCAGGGTTATTTAATAGTAAGTGTGCAAACCAAAGACCTTACATGCAAAGTTGCAGAGTGTTTCTATTCACGTGTATTCACGATTGTATTTCAAATGTCACGTACTGTATGCCGTGAATACTGCAGCGAAAGTATCAACGCGAGTGAGCGTTCAAACACTGCCCTTATCACAGCAATCGCAGCAACACCACGATTGAGCGAGCCAGCAATAAGTTATGACGTCATTTTTTTGTATGAGAGAAAAAAACTTTTTTTTAAGACCTATCGTGCGTGGTATCCATCAGAGCAAGCTAGATAGATTAGCAACAATAGCCTCACTTCCGTCCGCGGACAAAACGTCCGATAGTTTGTCTGCGGCTTAATTAGAAATACTAAGTTGATGTTTGTGACAAATTAACAATAGTCTATCCTTTTTACTCGCCCGAGTGTAATAATTGACATGACACACTGAGATGGCACACTATAACGCGACCTAAAGTCGGTGGCTGATTCTACGTTCCGTCCGACGTATTTGGCTGATATTATGACGCACTAATGCACTACAGGGTCTACAGGCTTACCGCCGAATACGCGCTTGACCAAGATTCGGCTGTACTCTGTTATGCGACGCAATTTCGGCATGGTGTGTCATCCGTAATTCAAAAACACGCACGAGTGTTGATAACTTCAGTCGCCGAGTTTCAGGGTCGGGGTGTGTTTAGAGTCTGTCTATAATATATAGATAGCAAAAATTGAGCGATAAATGTTGGGGAAGCGACATTTTGGGAAGGGGACATTCTGGGATAGGGAAATTTTGGAACCAGGGGACATTTTGAGAAAGGGACATTCTGCACAAAAGGAATTTTCCATTCCTATAAGACAACTTAATTATATTGCAATGAATCTGTGATTTTAGTTTAAGTTCGTTGTTGTCACGTTCGTCGTTAATTAATAAAGATGATTATAATTATTATATTATGGTTTTAATTAAATTGTTTTTTAGGAGTTAATTAGGTACAACCTATACTGGATATCAGATACTCTTCACATTGACAGTTCTTCATAGGCATTATTCGAAGCGCTCTAAATATTTTTAATTATAAATACAGGGAGTAACAGAAAGGGTATAACAAGCTGAAAGGAGGTCAAGGTACTCATGAAACTGAACAACTTTCCCCATGGAACATGGGTCGATCTATGAAAATAATTTGAATCTTCCATAGTAAATCAATCAGCTGATCGGAGATTTTGTATGGGAGTACCAAATTTATGTATCAACGCTGCGGAAGAGACGCCGCTCTCAGAAAACCCACATTTTAAATCTGTACTATCACGTTTTTAATCTGTTGGAAAATCCCTCATGTGCAAGACACTATATTTAAGTAGACTAGACACTATATTTCAGTAGGTATATGAAGATCGTAGTCCAGCTATGGTCATGCACATCACTACGGAACATTTTCTTATAAATATTGAATTGGTGATTTTTCATTAACTAGAGAAGATACGGCTTTGGTTGATGTACCAAATGCTTAGTACAACTTGTCTTAATGCTGTGATTTGCATCACAAGTTTTGTACCACTATTATAACGGAGATACAGCGAGTACGTCAGACCACATGTTGGAAAACTTTCAATCGCCTTTTCCTCTCATATGTGACGTTTTTTAGATAAAAAAAAGGCGGTACGAATTAAGATTTGTGATTTGTAACGGCAATGCTGCCATAATTTTGTGTGTAGATCGTTCCCCTGCAAAGATATCAAAGAATTAACGATTTTGAGGTTATGAATTCGCGTGGTCGGACGCACCTATCTTGAAGGGCAATATCTCGGAAATCTTAGCGGTACAAATTTTTTCACTACTGAAATAAGGTATCTTATTAAAGGTACTAAACAAATGTCGACTCTGCGGAAAGAAATATGCCCGGGACGTCCATTCACGCGCTTACAAATTATTGTTTGTTTACATAATATTGTTTTCGTTGTTGTTTTATGTTTAGAAAAGTGGCAATTTTAGATATTTTATAACGTATTATTAAATGTGCTTGATAATAACGGTGTGATTTTTGTTAAAAACAAGTTGTCTGAAAACAACTGATGTAGTGATGACTAAGTATGTTTACAAAAAGTTGAAACACCCGTTTCTGTAACATTAAATTTATAGTTAATTTTTAATGTGTAAGTGTGATGCGATGATGATAGAGGCAGATTGTACCTACAATTTGGATGGAAAAAGCGCTCAGAAAAGGTAACACGACTTTTATTCGTTCAACTTCTTACGACAGATGCTGCTGACTGGAGTTGTTAGTGTGCATAGTTTATTTATTTTGTTGCAATGCACCGCACCGCACATTTTTGCTGTTCGTCTCAGTCGCAATTTGATCCGGCGACGACATGTGCCATAATGAAATCCAGTTTTTGCATGGGATGGTTTCTTAAGAATCTGGTAAAACGTGCAGTGGGAAAAGTTGCGGTGCGTATAAGATCCGCCTCAGTTCATATCTACTGCCTACCCAGACATGAAACTCTGTGCACGCCACTGATGAGGAATATAACCAAAATGTCCCTGTGAATTAAACATCTTGCACTGCGCTCGCCAATCCGCCTGCCAAGCGTGGTGAGTATGGCAATACCCCCCAATACGGGGGAGGCCCATGTCCAGCAGTGGACTGTTGTGGCTGTTAAGGTTAAGGTTGAGTTTGAGTCCAGTTTTAAATGAAACTTGTAGGAACATTACAGGCTGCCTTAAGCCGACCCCAGTGAAACTGTTTTACCCTCTAGCAGGTATAGTCCCTCCAAAAGTTCGAAGAGAGATCGCTTGTTTGGTGGAGAAAAATAAACAGGAATCTGACCCAAGGCACCCACTCTTCAACGCCAGTGAGAGTGGACAAAGATTGAAGAGCCGAAAAAGTTTCCTCAAATCGGCTAAGCCTACGGCAGACAACCGACGACACGGCCCGGGACCGTATGATACACCACACACCGCGCTACGCGCGTGATTACGTGCACGCGTACACAGGTTGTGTGCGGCCCCTCCTACAATCCCATATCTACATTCCAACCGGTACGCGCGTGATCACGCGCACGCATACATCCTGCACACTGAGGCAGTGTGTGGCGAGGTTGAAAGGCAGAACACACCACCTCCGTATGCAGAACGAACAAATGCGTGCTGCGTACCGATTTAAATGTACGCAATTGCATGAGAGGCGGCACATTGACTGACGGCGTCATCACATGTCGCCGTCAGTTGATCACGTGCCGTGTCTCGTACGATCCCATGCATTACAACATCATAGTTACGCGCGTGATGACGTGCACGTCACGACCGACCTAATTTTATTTTCATTTAAACCCTTTTTATAAGCTTGTAACCTCTAACTGGACATTGGCAAAATTGACCATTCTTGACAGAGGCCACTTTTAACAAAAACACTGCAACATTTTTGCAAACCATACCTACATGCCTCAGAGTTTTTTACTACAGGGGGTTACACCTACAAGCATGATAAAAAATATTGCAAATTTGGTAGTAAATCAGTTAGGTGATCATTGATATGGTAAATTCGTGTGAACGTCAACTATGTTCCTTACTTTCATTTCTAATTCCTTGCTAAAAATGGTTGACATTTGAACCACCCTGATTTGAACACACACATAACCATAATGGAGTTTTACGTTTGTACAGCATCCTGTATATAGGCATTATCGTTTTTAGGGTTTCGTAGTCTACTAGAAACCCTTATAGTTTCGTCATGTCTGTCTGTCTGTCTGTCTGTCTGTCTGTCTGTCTGTCTGTCTGTCTGTCTGTCTGTCTGTCTGTCTGTCTGTCTGTCTGTCTGTCTGTCTGTCTGTCTGTCTGTCTGTCTGTCTGTCTGTCTGTCTGTCTGTCTGTATGCCGCGCCCTCATATCTTCGTCAGTTTTAGAGCTATCGACATGAAATTTGGTGAGAAGATAGTAGATCGTGTTGACCCAAATATAGAAATGTTAAGAAAAAAATATTTAAAATGTTTTTTGGACCCCCTCCCATACAAGTGAAAGGGGGGCAAAAATTTTTTTTTTCTTCTGTAATATTGAGTAGGGTATCGTTGAATAGGTCTTTTAAAATTAAGGTGAGGTTTCTTTGAAACAAATTCTCTAAAATGTTTCTGTCACGAGATATTCGCTTTTAAAAAGGGCGTTTTTGACCCATAATTTGTTCCAGCTGTAACTTTTTTTTTTTTTTTTTAATCTATGATGGGCTTACTCTTGACCCCAATCTTACCCTAGAGCAGAGATGGGATCTACGGTGGAGCGAGCTTGCCCAGAAGATGCCTATTCACTCTAGACTTAAAGAGATTCAGGTTATATGCACTCGGAAATACAGACGCAGGCAGGGAATTCCATTCTTTAGCAGTGCGCATAATGAAAGATGATTTGAAGCGCTTAGTGCGTAATGTGGGTATATCAACTAAGAACGGATGGTAGCCGGCCGTGCGCCTGGATGTCCGATGGAAGAAAGGAGACGGTGGTATGAGCTCATGCAGCTCACGCGCACACTCTCCGAAGTACAATCTGTAGAAGACCGATAGGCAAGCAACCTTGCGGCGGTGAGCCAGGCTGTGAAGCTTGGTCGCCACCAGTTTTTTATCACCTATTAATCTCTTGGCTCTGCGTTCCACCGAATCCAGTGCAGCAAGTTGGTATTTAGCCGAGCCATCCCAAAGGTGACAGTAGTACTCCATGCAAGATCGGACTTGAGCTTTATAAAGAGTTAGAAGCTGTTCAGGCGTGAAGTACCGCTTGACTTTATTCAGGACGCCCAACTTTCTAGCTGCAATTTGAGCCTTGGACTCGATGGTGGTGCCGAAGTTGAGGTCAGAGGAAAGCTCCATGCCAAGGAGTTGAAGAGTGTTGGTCACTGGAACAGATGTACCCCGAAAAGTAGGAGAAAAGGTGAAAGGACTCCTTTTTGCGGAGAAAAGACACGCCTGCGTTTTAGAAGCATTGAAGCTGACGAGATTGTCATCGCCCCACTGGGAGACGTTACTTAACGTCAGGCTCGTACGCTCAATCATAGCCTTTCTCAATCTTTGGATTTCATCACCACTGGCTCCTGCGCCGGACAGATATTTCTCGGTGACAGTACTGTCATCTGCGTACCCAACAATTCCTGAAGATAGAAGGTCATTGATGTGCAGCAGGAAAAGCGTCGCGGAGAGTACAGACCCCTGAGGAACTCCGGCGTCAATAGCCTTGAGGTCAGAGGAGCATACCGTCTATGACCACTCGGATCGACCGTTCACTCAGGAAGTCAGCCACCCAGCTACAGAAGCCAGTGGGTATGCCGTACGCTGGAAGCTTGCTCAACAGACTCGCATGCCACACCCTATCGAAGGCCTTTGAAATGTCCAGCGACACTGCTATTGCTTCGCCGTGGTTTTCAATGGCCTCGCCCCAGCAATGCGTTACGTACACTAGAAGATCTCCCGTGGAACGCCCTCGGCGGAAGCCATATTGACAATCACTGAGAAGATCATTGTCTTCGAGGTACGAAAGCAGTTTGCAGTTCAGAACTCTTTCCATAACCTTACAGAGTACGGAAGTGATGGCGATCGGTCGATAGTTGCTAGGGTCGCACGGCTACCCTTCTTGGGCACAGGTTGCACATTGGCAAGCTTCCAAGATTTTGGTACAATTTTTGACACGAGAGAGAGGCGATACAAGCGTGTCAGTACAGGAGACAACTCAGGCGCACAATACCTCAACAATCTTGCTGGTATGCCATCAGGACCACTGGCCTTGTTCACGTTCAGACTGCGAAGGGCTCTACGAACCTCTTTATTGTGCACTGTGACCTCAGACATCAAAGAATCACAGTGAGGTAAGGTGGGTGGATATTTCGAGCCAGCGTCTATACGAGAGTTGCTCGCAAACAGATCGGCAAATAAATTTGCTTTCTCTGCCGCGGTGTGGGCAAGCGACCCATCAGGTTTCTGCATTGGAGGTAGTGAGGGACGGCAGAAGTTGGATTCGACTGATTTCGAAAGGGACCAGAACTGCTTACTACCCGGTGGGTATGATGCAAGCTTTGCCCCAATACGGCTAATATGGTCGAACCTAGCTTTTCGTAGCACCCGTTTGCAATACCTGGCGGCGGCATTATATGCTCTCTTCTTTGCTCGCACTCTTCTCGCTCGCACTTTTCGATCACGAGCTTTTACCCAAGCAGTAAGCGGACTGTTTACGAGCCTCAGCTCGAGCACAGTCCGCATTGAACCAGGTTGGGCTTTATAACCGAGCGGGATATCGGAGAAAGGAATGAAATATTCCATTCCCTGCCGGATTACAGCTGTGATCGCATCAGCGACGTATGAGGGTCTTCCGAAGAGAAACACATTTGCCGCCACGGGTATGAAGCAAAGAAAGCACGCATCTCGTCCCAGTCTGCTGACTCGTATCGCCATACTCTCCTCGTGCCCCTAGGGGTGTAATCCGGAGGAGAGCAGATGGACACGGATTTCACCACACAGTGGTCGGATGATCCCAGCGGAGCCGAGACCGAAACCGAATGTCTGTGCGGATCAGTTGTCAGCAGAAGGTCCAGGCAATTGGGTGTGTGGTCTGTGATATCTGGTATTCGCGTCGCTTGTTCCACCAGCTGGGTGAGATCTAGCGCCAATGCTAGTTTACGCGCCTCTCGCCCAGCATGGTCAGTTTTCTGGTATGGGAACAGCCACTCTTTATGGTGAGCATTGAAGTCCCCCAGAAAAACAAGCTCTGCTGTTGGATATCGCTGAATTGCTGTGTCTGCCGTCTCAGAGAGGTACTCCATGAGTCTAGTCGTCTCCTGATCTCCGCTGTGCGAACGATAAACACTGGCGTAGAGAGTTTTCTCTCTCCAGTGTCAACCAAAAGCCACAGCACGGGAAACCCTGAATTCTCAAAGCCACGGAGACGCTTACAGCAAACGTCATCGCGAACATACACACAGACCCCTGCACGCTTCTTAAACTTGTGCTCATGAGTGTAACCAGGGTAGTTGAGGTATGCCACGTCCAACGGTGTTGCTATCTGCGTCTCCGTTAAGAAGAATAAGTGCGGCTTCTCGGTCTCCAGGTGGTGATGGACCGGGTCTAGGTTTGTGTGTAGACCTCGGATGTTCGTGAGGTGCACTTTGAGTGGGAGGAAGTGTTGCCGTTGGTCAAACTTTTCTTCTTTTTAGCTTTTTCATGTTTTAAGAGTTTTGTGGGGAAAGAAAAGATAGTCGAGGCGCTGCTTAGAAACCCTACTCGTACCATTTGGTTCAACTGATCAGAGAGGAACTCGCTTGGAGACTGCGGGGACGCCCGAGCCCCCGATAACACTCCACCGGGTCCTCCCATCCAGCCGCCAACTGGCACGGTGGAGTATACCGGGATTTTCGCAGTTGGCGGGGCAGCCTTTGCGCGTGGCTAGCGCGCAAGTCGGGCCCCCTACTGACTGCGGTCGGCCAACGGCTGAGACCGTGCCTCGGATCCCGCTACCCTCCAAAACGAGTTACCGGATACAGCATCACCTAAAGACAAAGACCGGTTCCGGCAGCGCAACTGACTACATTGCTACCCCCCAATGGCACTGGCAGTCCCGCACACCGACGGAACACAGCAAGGCTGTTTGGCGCCGGACTCCGGCAGGATGGTGGTCGCGAGCCAGGCGGCCCCTTTCAGGGCCTACCACCGCTTTTGGGATCTTCAGCCGCCAACACATATTGTGAGGACGTTGCCCGGGGTGGACCGCTAGGAGGTAGACCCCAACCACCCCAACTACTTCTAAAGTATAAACGCTAAAAATTTGAAATAAATATGGAATATAGCTTACAATCTGAAGTTACAATGAAAACTATAACGGATATCGTACCCTTAAAGGTTTCAGGAAAAATTTAGTTTTTCTATTTGCGGTTGGTCATCATACTGCTGCTAACAAACCAGCAACAAAATTAAGTTTGTAATGCTGAAAAACCTGATATTTAAACGTTGACTACGAAACCCTATTTGTGGGCGTGTCTGACACGCTCTTGGCCGGTTTTTTTATTTCAAAATATTTTTGCATCAGGATATTATCTTACATCAAACTTAGCAAAACTAAGGGGTACATTGAAAATGCAACCAAATGGTATATTTCTCAAGTCTGTACGTGGTAAATATAAAAAGTAGCCCGCTGGATAGAGAAATCTTTTGTTGTGGTATTTCGCGTAAAATAACAAACTTTTTAAAGATTTAATACCTGTTTTGGTGAGTACTTTGGAAGGCGAATCGAACTGTATAATTATAATTTATTTTTGTTTTGAAATGAAAAAGTAGCCCGCTAGCCAGATAACGTAGTTTTTTGGCTTTTTTCCAAAAATTAATGAGGTACATTGGATTTCATTATCAAAGTCGTGAAGTACATTGAAAAGCCTATTCATTTTCATATATTTCATCGTTATACCTCAGGCTATAGTTAGTATTCTTTGCCTCAGGGGACCCCGCTAGATAGATACACACCCGGCTGAGAATAGCATCACCCCAAAATCTTTCCCGTGGGAGTCGTAAGAAGCGACTAAGGGAATGAAAAGTTGAAATGTGTATTGCAATTTTAGGCAACAAGCTGACAACCTGTTCCTATGGTGATGCACAGTCTTCTGAATGACTCTCAAACTATTGTCAGACGTGGTGTAAATGGCCGTTTTTTTCAGCCGCTTACGCTCTCGCTACCCCGCAAGGAAATTAGGATAGATGTGATAATGTAGGTATGTATGTTTTTGGTAGCTACATCATACTGCATGGATCTTTCATCTAGATAATATAGGTACCTACTTGCTACAAATTAAAGCGATTTATTCACCACGCAGCAACCACGCAGTAAATCATTCGCTAGTTAACAAGATGCTAAGTAAGCCGCCGACGTGAACCCAGCGTCTCCTCGCCTGGCGGGATTGCGCTGGTTCCCACACAAGGGCCTCAAGTTTGCAAATATCCATTTTGTATGCTAGCGACTAAGGCCAGCGACACTCAACCGTCATTCTTGCCACTGTGATTTTTAAGGCGAAGAACACACGCAACGTCCGTTAAAATTGCGCTCAACGCTGCGTTGGAAAACAAAAGAGGAACGAATTTTGTGCGGACTACTACCAATACCAAACCATCCAACTGACATGCCATGGACATCCAACTGAAACTAACTAATTTTTATTTAGCAATCTTAGAGCCCTGACGTCCATTGCTGCGTGGTTTTAGCGCATCCGTATCGCATGCTTCTGTAAAAGCGATTTATCCACCACGCAGTAAATCATTCGCTAGTTAACAAGATGCTAAGCCGCCGACTTAAACCCAGCGTCTCGTCGCCTGGTGGGATTGCGGCGGCTACCACACTTGACGTGCGTTGCTGCGAATTTTTAGGGCATCTGGAACGCATGCGTCTGTCAGATTTATGTCCCCGTTGTCCCCGAGAAGCGTTTCCCCGTCACGGGGACAACGAGACGCGAGACGTCATTGGTTTTACTTTCGGTTACACCCGGTACCCATGAGGATAGGGCTAAAAGGATATCGCGTACGTACGTGTCATTTTCGCCTTCAAAGCAAGATTTGGGCAACGCCTTGCCCCACCTTCAAGGGAATACGCTTACCGGGGACAACGGGAAGCAATTTTGTTTATTTGATTAAAATGTCGTTGTCTCCACTGACACGAAAATATATGGGAACACACATAGACTTATATATATGGAACACACGAAACTCTGACGTTGACGCAGGGGCACCGTGAAAGAGTTGCGTTATTGACTGACACATCTCATTTGTCTCTATTACCTTCGAGCAACTCGATCTTCCGTCCCGTTCCAGTCTATTACACTCCAACTGTTGTCAGGTGTGGGATCCGCCTATTGTAGCGCTCAAATAAATCACCAAGACTGATGATGTAAGTTCAGTTAATCCTTTTAATTGCTGGGAGTATTTGAATTTGAATGCATTGTAAACTATTCTGTGGCTTCTGAAATTCAGGGAATGTAAAATTATTTAGAAACGTCTCTGGTACTAACAGCTGCATCATGAGTAGCCCTTTTAGGGGATCAGCCAGTTATTTTTAAAACTTTATAGAGAACCAGTATTGTGTTTTTATTTCCTTAAATGGGACTAGAGGTGCTAAGCCCCCTCGAAATACTTAATTTTTACTGATTACATTTGGTCGAAATTTTTTTCGCCGAATCGACATTTACGTACTTCTTTCAGTGACAACCTACAGTACGGTCGTTTAAATAGACCATATTTGACGAGTGTCAAATTCGTTTTAATGATATGACAGAATGCTTATTGGCAAACGCCATAATCAAAAGAAGAAGAAGAAGACATAAGGTATATTTATTTGTCTTTGTTCAAATCCGAACTGGGCCTAATTGATACCTTTTTGAAATGCATTCGACAGTCAACACTCTACCTAACGGAACGATAAAAAGCTTTCACAGTTTCAGTATACAATTCCAACGAATCTCAACATTAATCCGCTGAAATCCGACACTATATCACACAGAACAGTGTGAAAATGCAAGAGTGAACTATTCTAGAGTCTTGCTTTGTAGTGAAATATGTCAAGAGACGTCGGAGGGCAAAATCCCGTTTCGACACTCGACCTGGCTAGAAATAAAGATAGGATTTCTACTTTTTCAGTGGAAAGTGCTTTCTGAAATTTAGAGCTTACTGTGAATGACAGAAACTCAATGAGCTGCGTGCAGTTTCAACTTAGGTTCGCCATCCTGCGTAGAGCTAAAAATTAACTATACCTATTATAAATTAAAGCAATCGGTCGCAAAACGACTCACGCGGATGGTAAAATCGTTTGTTGGTAAAAGTTTATTTTCACTTCTCGCGCTATTAAGCGCAAGATATACACCGATCCAAAGAAAAGTCAGAACCTCCACAAAATTAAATTATACGTCCCGCTTTTGTTTTCCTTGTAATTTCCTTGACAGGATTTTCAGCAGGAACATTTCACTTTATAAGCTTGTTTGCATGCGGAGTAACTACCCACAGGCACGTTCGTGTACTTAATTAGACTTTCTATTGTTATTATTACAAGGGCACAAACAAAGCTTATTCTTTACATTATTTAGACTTCACAATGTACAGAAATGTAGCAGTATACTTACTATTACGTGAGTAAAGCCACAGGTAAAGCATAGACAAAACCGTACCAATGATTTTACAAGGGACTATGTTTCTACAAGTCCCTATAGTATTCTGCGATTCATATTTCATAGTATTTAACCGAATATTCGGTGACTGAATATTCGACCGAATAATGTGCACAAATGAAGAGCTTTCCGGTTCAGCAAAATATTTTCTACTTCGCGTAGATATGAGAGAAACACACGTAACGTCGGTTCGTGCGTTAATTTTGCGCTGCGTAACGCATGCGTTAGGAAAATACGAATTTGATTTGGCCCTTATTCTAATACAAATACGGTTTATGTCAAACGATTTGACAGACGCACGCGTCCGTTTATGCAACGTCATACGAATTCATACGCAAAAGTAACGCACAAGCGGGCTTAACGTGTGTTTCTCAGCTAGGGAGGTAGGGTAGTTTGCGATTCATTCGCATCATGTCACGTAAATTATTTCGTGACACTCGCTTGAGAGATTGTTTATTGTCGGTGTAGTATAAGTTATAAGAGTAGGTAAACGGTTTTTAATCGTACCTAGAGACCTACATATAAAAGTTCTACCTATCTAATAAACAAATAAGTACCTCAAACATTTAATTTGGCAGGTTGAAAAAGGAAAAAGGAATTGGACTCCCATGTAAAATGTGTTAGCTAGCCGATGTATGGGAAGGCCGAATTTTCTTCTACATTTTCGTTCGATCTATTGTTAATTGGGAATAGCTGTTCAGTTTGATGGATTAGTTCGCCCCCTTGAAATAATTGCAGCATTTTTTACTTCCTATGCTGACACACTTTTTGCCGATTTACGATTCGTCGATTTAATCCTTGCCACGTCACTGTTCACCGTGTGTACTTAATTAGTTAAGTTCTGCCGATATGGTTTGCGGACAAATTTTATTAAATATCAAATAATGTAAAAGTTGAAAAGTTATGCGAATTTCTACATCTCTCTACATGTGGGACGCCGAATCCGATGAACATTGATTACAGAGTTTTACTACTGCCTACTACAAGTTGCAGACCTTAGACTTGGTTGTGTACACTTACACCACACTTGAACATATTTGTTACTGTCGTGAATTGTTTTTGAAAGCCCGTAGCTTACGTTTCAGCGTTACCCATAAGTATTAAAATATTCACAACTATTATTTATTACTTTATAATTAAATTATGATACCTATCAATGCATGTACCTATTATGTATTGTCAAGTATCAACTATACAATATAAAAGTCCTTTTTTAATTCAGTGATAATATTTTTAGGATGTATTCTAAGTAACTATGTAAGTACTCTTTTCTTTTACTTTTCTTAGTAACTTTTTAGAAACATAAAAATACATCCACTTTATTAATATGGGAGGTCGTAACTTGTGTTGGCTCGCAATCACTATGTTGTATGTACCATGAAACATCCACACAATACCTAAAGAGCTCATGAGTATAATGTACTGAGCTAATGTGTCAGTGTATTCAGTGTACTAAATGACCCTGAAACTTGCCCTGAAATATACCCTTCGTCATTTCCGTGCCATTAAGGGAGTCACTTCGTGTAAACGTTACTTTCAAGATTGTGAATAAACATCGTGTGACACAAATTGAGGTTTCGGCCCAAGATTTTGGCTGGCAAGTTAGCTGAGATTTGGATTGCCGAAACGGACGGAAACTTTTGCCGTAAGAATGCCGTTTTTATTGTAAGAGTGCTTAAATTGACACAGCATAGACAATAACCAGAAATATTTAATTGGACAAGTGTGACTCGGACTTGCCCACTACGGGTTCCGTCACACGTAGATAGATACATTATTTATAGAACTACTATCTGTTTTTTAACCTTCTTGTAAAGCAGTTACTTGGAAAGATTTAAATTCCTTAAAAAGAAACGCAGTACTTTTCCTTTGTGATTCTTCACAAAAATAAAAGCAAATGAAAACCAGCAAACGAGTAAGAAATTGTCCAAGTTTGCAACATCAAGGAAATAAATCACTTGCGTTTCGTGATAATGGGTACTACCATTATTAATTCTATGATAATGGTAAAAGTTTACTTCTATTGCAGCCTTTTATGAGTGAGGAAAAAAACAAGTCTTTTTATAATACACAATCCTACCTCATACCTACCTACGCAAACTTTGTTGTATCCGCTAATCAAAATTTTCGAATTATTAGTTGTATAGGCGTTTTATAAATTGGTTAATAGATTCTACTATCGAGGTGTAGGTAGTTGTATACACGGTGGATGTTGAAGTAACATGCGTATGTGTAAACCTATATGACACCTTGTTTAGCCTGAACTTCATACACGAGTAACAAAATGCATAACTTTTCTAATTTATTAAGCAGAAGTAACTCAACAACGAGGTAATAAAAACTTTTTAAAACTGGAGTGCAACACGTCTGGATTTATAAGACCTTTACCCGGTTTGGTTAATCCGGCTAGTGGAATTCACAAGCGGCAGTCTGCTTGGCACCAGTCCAAACTGGATTATGTAAGCAAAACCGGGTGAACCGCAACTTTTATTTATACAAAGAACTAGGCTTTTTTGGGTCCTAGGCTCGTAGAGTTTACTGAAACTATAACACATGTTAACAGGTTTTCACTCAGGGTTTGTTAAATGTCATATAGTTTTAGTGATACTAATTACGGAACCCTAAAAGCAATTGTGGAGGTTATCTTGAAAGATGAAACTATCTTATTTCCACAATTTGTAAAAATGAGCCCCAATTCTAATTTAAAACTCAGGGTTCACCGGGTGTTTTGTCATTTCGGTATCCCACGCGGCAAAAGAGAGAGACTTATCTGATAGTGATAAATATACAGGGCTGTTATTGAGTACGAAGAGAACTAAGTAAGTGATAACTATTAATTAAACTTCCTTATAATAATTACATGACGGTACATCTGTATGCATGATAAAGTAGCACTCAACAACTACATTCATTAGATGTTTGTTTGAACTTATTTTGTTTTACCATCCTAATTAAGTCTTTAGCAATTTCCGACACATGTTTAATAGTGTCAGTGCAGTCTAGTATGGTGCATTTTGGTAGTTCGTCAGCCTAAAATGCAGAGTTTCCGAGTTTGATTTTTTGGTTGAAATCCATGATGGTTGACACATTTGAATGATGAATTCAAATAGGTGTTTGTTCCCGGGTTTGGGTGTCTGATACAAGGTAAGTTCATCTGTTAAGTAGTCAAATAGCGCGATATGATGGTAGCTACATATTATCATATAGTATTGTCTTGCTATCGAATGCCTTAGGCCTACTATTTGTAGTAGGCGGTTGAATCCTCTTCGCCAGAGAGAGAAAAACTAATTTCATAAAGCTGCTATATATTCACTTCCCCGCAAGCGTACCTACGAGTGTGCGAATAAAATTCATTTCTTGCCTTACTTACTTTTAAATAACAAAACATTATTCAAGAAAGTACTGTACGAGAGCACAAACAAGTACTGTTTACATTAGTTTAGTAGATTTTGAAAGTTCAATAAATCATCTCACAAACTACCAACGGTATTTTAATATTCTGACATCATTATTTATGTTTCAAGCACAGCATAGATCTATTTGATATAAAACTATAGGGACTACAGTGAGTAGGGATTTCTACTCAGTACTCTCTTTTTTTCATAGTACTACTTACGTATGCACAGTAAAATTAATGAGATACAAAGAAAATTATGACAAGCATTTTATAGGCAATATTACCACCGTGCGCCGTTTCCCTAATTTGTGATAATTCCCTTATTCGGGCAATCGTGTTTAGGCCAATAAACATTATGTCATTCATACAAAAGGAGCCCCTATATCGTACTGACTATTCTTATGAGACAAAGCATTATGTAAAAATATTCCCCGATAAATACCCATTGTCGTCATAATGAAATGCCTGTTCTTGACGTCAAAGGTTAAACGGGAATGGATGGGTATAAGACGTGCGGGCTTTTACAAGATTTGGTTATCTCACTAGGCTTACAAAGAGTTATTTCCATTGTCATTGTGATATGAACACATTAATCTATTAATAGGTAAGTAAGTAATATGGGTGTCTTTAGCGTCTTTTTTCGATTCGTAGGTAGATACAGGCACTTTGTGGCGGTGCAGTGTGGTAAAAAGGTGCGGCGCTTCTTGTTTGAAAGTTTACGTGGGCTTTTAGGATAGATACCTAAGTCATGGGAAAAAATTGCTAGATGCTTCTTGCATTGCAACTTGGACTTCAGTGTTATTGGATTAGAATCGCCTTATAAAAATAATCCTGTGTAGCAAATTAAAACAAACGTTCGTGACAAAACTCCGTTCTGGTTGGCCGATTTCATAACAAAACAGTTTTCAAAGCTTTTTTTTCCATACAGAAATAGTTCAGAGTGTTGCCGTGTTGTTGCGATATCTGAAACAAAGCGTGTGGGCTGAACAAACTTGTTACGGCTTTTTGTTCCGTTTTTTACACTTTATATTTTTCCCTTTATTTTTATTAAAAACTTTTATGAGTGTACTTTATTTTTATGGACATTCCGCTGTGTTGCAGGCTAGCTCTAGGGATTTTTTTACTAACCCATTTTAGAGACTACCTACTGGAGAGTTCTAATTTCGGAAAGGAACTGTAAGCACAAAATAGAGAGTTTACGGAAGGTTCACTCGGCCCTAATTCGAATTTTCGCAATTGGCACTTGTTACATAGCCAGGGTTGTTACTGTCAATAATTTCAGAGTATAAAAATATCAAAACAACAAAATCAGCGAAAACAATTAGCGAAATGCCACTTTTCGGTGAACAAACCGTGGTGCCAATTAGGACGAGTACTGCATGCAGGCAATTCTACGAGTTGATCACCACAGTAAGTAGGTATGTGTAGTAACTGCGTAGTAAAGTAATGTCGGCCACGTGTCTCGGACGACGCCTGCGACCCTCCTGTCCTACATAACCCCGGTTCCCACAAGCTCACGACTATTTATCGCAACCAGAAGCTCATTTCACCGATTCATAAAGCTTTGTTCGGGTTTAGAAATAAAAGTGTGAGGGCGCAACTGCGTAAAGCATAGATAATAGGTAAAAGCAGTTTTTATTATGGCACAGTCATTGACTGTAAAGACATACAGACGTGACCAAAACAGTACCTACATTTCTTTGTAGCGTGAAACCAGTATGCTCAATGACACCTCCCTGCCTGACAATAGTCGACAAAACGGAACTGACCTTACAAATGAGTTAGCTCGAATCCTTGTTAGATCCAACTGAACCGAATATAATACCATACTGCTCAATTCGGTTCGCCAGGTCAATTTTTTTATGCCTTATTTTGATATTATAGATCATTCTAAGAAACTATTTTCGATATTTTGAAAAGATATTATTTATTTCTATTTTAAATATTTTTTTAAAGTTTTGAGGTTTTACTCAATCACTAGGCTGCATATTCACAATATCTTTGCCTACACCTAGCCTTTAAAAATAATAATTATGACAATCTATGGATAATCAAAACGTCAAACAATTGTCAAGTGTACAGATAAGTAGAGATGTAACCTCGCAACCCGTAACGGCTTATCGATATCGATATTTAGCGCTGGCGTGAGTAAATATTCAGTAAAATTTTATTAAGCTTATTTTAGGAGCTTGTTATTACCTACGACTCGTGTTTAACATTACCATATTTGCAAAATATTGGCATTAAGACTCTAAAAGCTACTAAGTGAGTAGGTTTGCCGACTGCCTGTGTCAGAGGCTTCTACTCTAATAGTAATCAAATTAAAATACACTACGTCTGACAAAATTTTTGAGAGTCATTCAGAATACTAAGTATGGCCATAGTGACAGTTTGTCAATCTTCCACCAAAAAATTGCAATACACACCAACACTCAAAAGTCGCTGCTTACGACACCCACGGGAAAGATATGGGGTAAGCTGGCACCACACGACAGCATCGTTCCTTGTGAATAAACAACACTTTGCACTGCGCTCACCGGTCCGCCTGCCAGACTAGGTGATTATGGGAAATAATACCCTCAATATATGTAAAGGCCAATACTTGCTGTGGGCCCATGGCCAGCAGTGGACTTTTGTAGCTGTTATATGTTATGGTTCTATACATATTTATAAAAGTGATATGCTTTGAAAGGGAACGTTATCCAATAATAATAAATACTAAAATATTTTTATCATTTATTCTTGATTCATCACATATGAAGTAATTTCAAGCAGACAAACGCATACGCAGGAGACACGTCCTTAGCAAAAAAGCAACTTTGCACTGTTCCATATATGTTATTCACAACAGTACTGCAAAAAATACTAGAAATACTCCGTGTTTATTTGTGCACACCATTTTTCCAACAGCCATTCCAAAATGGGTACCAATAATATGTACGGATAATCACTTGAATTATTCTCGCACAAAGGTATAGAACAGCGCTTACCTCCCATCTTAAACAAATAGAACACACATAGTTAGATTTTATTTTTAGTTTAAAATATTGATTACGTCACGAATCAAAGCAAAATATAAAATGATTTGATCTAAGCTACACATAGGATCTTAAACAAATATCGATAAGTTATGAGCAGCACTATTGTTTACTTCGGCGCCACAATTTGGTACCGACTTTGTTTGAAATTATACTATTAATATAGCCGAATACTAATATTTTTCTATAAAATGCATTATTTAATAGCTGAACTGCGATAAAATACACTATTTTTGTACTTACGAGGTTTGAAAAATAGCGAAATTTGCCTTAGAACTCATATTTGTGGCCGACCACGTAAATGTCAGTGTTTTCAATATTTAACACAGCTACAACGCCAAATCTATTACTTTTCGAGCGACAGGAGGTCGCACTAGACACTGTTCACAAATTTTTCCCGTAAAAGTCGTTGTAAAATGCGTATTTTCTTTAAAATATAAAATTTTATATAAACACAAAACAACAACAAACCATACAACAAACGATTGACGGATAATGCAAGAAAGACAATGTCAAATTACCATAATACAAACTCGTTGTTTTTTTTTTCTCAACTAAGGCAAAAGGTTTATTCAACATAAACCTTAAGGTTCTATTTCAGAAGGTCAAATAGAGGTCATCGAAGGCAAAATATTTTATTAAAATTTCTTAATTAAACTTAAAATAATCACCAATCTAATACGTAGATATTGTAGATAAAGTGTAAATCTCGAAATGGTTTTGAGATTTTAGTTGAAAATGACCTTGTTAGCATACCGAATTAAGTACCTAAAATGTTTACTCCTAATTTTAGTAGGACGCCTGATAAAAATAACAATAATTGATTGATATCTTTGACGGTAGGTACCATTAAAAGAACAAAGCTCTTTCACGACTGACAACTCACTATAAATCATTTCTTACACGTCTATTTCAGTATAAATAACCCTTTCGGGAACTTTACGGCAACGTTTAGTGATAGAAACGGTCAGGGCCGTTCCCAAAACGACTGCCCTGGCAGTTCATCTGTCATCCACTGACAGAGTAGAAGAAAGAAGCAGTATAACAATGTCAAGCAAACTATGGTTCCACTGTCTTTTTTGAATGCAAAATTCATTCTACTTTTACCTACATAATATTCTTTGGCGGCTCCTTAGTTGTATTTTTCCTAAGCTTTCTTTGTCACTACTTTCAGTACTCCACGTGATCACCATTTTTGTGAAATATTAGACTTTTATAAGCTTTAATTGATAGCGACGACACAGGGTAAGAGCACCTGTCCTGATCCTGACCATATAGGTAGTTTTGACAACAGTAGTGTTGCAGCTCGATAGTGGACTATCGGTTGTAAAACGATAGACAACCGATAGTTTTCACTATCGTTCAACTATAGATAGTATCGATACTATCGATAGTTCAAAAACTATATACAAAACTATCGATAGTATCGATACTACCGATAGTATTGCGCCTTGTCGATAGTATTGCTTCATTTTAAAGTATCGAAAATATCGATAGGCCTATCGATTGTATAGGCAGGCTTTAATGAATGAAAACTATCGATAGTTCGGCAACATTAGACAACAGTGACCGCTGGGCTGAGTTACAATTCTGCTGCTTCGCTTTACTGTGGGAAGAGATGACGTGCAAGTGTGACGCTCGCTCCTACTTTGTCAGGTCAAAACAGTCATCCAGTGACAGGTCAGCCATCAGACAACTGAAAACATATTTTTAGACAGTCACAAAAATAGGTACCTATACAGGGTGTCCCGGTTATCGTGGTCCAAAGAAAAAAATTTAGACTCTGGACACCATAAGCTACCATATAGCAAAAAAAATGGACCTCCCATACTAATTTTGCTGCCTGATAGAGCATTTTGTGTGAGAGGTCCATTTTTTTCTTCAAGTATTGAACAATTTTTTGCTTTTATAGTAGCTTAGAATGTCCAGAGTCTAGATTTTTTCTTTGGACCACGATAATCGGGACACCCTGTATAACAAAATAGGTACCTGTATAAAATACATCTTTCTTGCATAATATTCGGCTCCGTGGATTATCTCGAAAATTTTGGATTTCATTTATGTCCGACTAGCTGGTAAAGACGTGTAATTCCGGATTAGAATATCATCATCCCAATTCTCCTATGGTGGTGTCGTAAAAAGCGACTGGGATATATTCACTCAGGGAATGACCAGCGTTTCCTTTGAATGCAATTTCTTACACTAAACTCACCAATCCGCCTGTACCTGTGGCAAACACCCCCTCGATTGGGGGAGGCGAAGGCCTAAGTCCAGTAGTGAACTGTAGTGGCAGTTGAAATTGAAGAAATGTAGTTGTAGAGTACCATATTTCTAGTATCTAAAGGGCAAAAAAACATTGCTACACTACCTACACCCACTCTCTCACGACAAATGTAGCAATACAGAGCCTGAACGTGAACAACAGCTAAACTGCCTGAAGGCATGAGACTGATTGCAAACGTTCCCGGAGAATTGCACTCGTCTCCAATGCGACGTGGAAAAAGATTAGCAAACATTTTAAAGCGTTATTCCTGTTTGCTGCGCCTAAATAAAAAGTCAATACCAACGAAACAACCACCAACTCTTGGCGTAAGTAGTTAACTTAAATTGTGCCTATACCCTACCTAAAACCTAGTTATCTAAGTATTTCTTTCAGCATTTGTTCTGTTATAGGTACGAAATTGTAACGACTCCCTTGCTCGTTGTCTTTAATTTTTACGGTTTTGTTACTAGACCCGACCGGCCCGATAGACCAACGTGTTTGAACAGTTACAGCGATCGCGCGCGAGGACTTATTTTTTTTATTAGCTTTCAAGTAATAAACTAATTAGGTAGGTAACAAATAACATTGCTTTTCTTATGGTAAGTTAAAACAACAAATCGCCAAGCATTTGAAAAAACACTCAGCTGCGAGCACACTAGATTGGAACCGGACCGTACCGGAACTGCGAAAATCATCCCGCTTTGAAAACGTTTCAAAAGACGTAATTTTGACATACTTAATGTTTTTTAGACTTGCAAGCTTTGTGAATTGTGACATTTAATTTTAATCAACCACTTACTCTTTCTCCCTTTTCCCTACTTACCGTTCCGAGCTTAGTGATAAAAAAATCTGAACTTTTCACGGCCGCCAAGAACTTAAACTTTCTTAGGAGAGTTTTTACGATATACTGTTTAATTTCGTCACGACATCGAAACACGAAGAAGCAAAAAGTGGTTTCGGAACTAGAGATTCCGTCTTCGTTACAAAATAGTTATAACAAGTATCAGTTAGTAAAAATACAAATATAAATAGTAAAAATATACAATAATCGTACAGTAGATCTAGGTTTGTAATGAAATTATGTTAGCCGAACCACAATTAGAACATTGATTTGGTGTAGGTCATGTCCAAGTTGTATTATGACTTTTATTACTATTAGTTACGTTTTTATGTTACGAGCAGAATAAGATTTCACAAATTCTCGGAATAAAATTGCATCGCTAAAACTTTGCATGTTCCGTGCTCAGCTCAGCTGTTATAGTTCACTTGGAAAGTTTTGAATGAAAAATTGCCCAGTTTACAACTACCATTTATTCCACTCGTGTGCACATGGAGCATCTTCACATTGTTTGCGCTCGTTTCAGGCTGGGAGATCGACTTTTTAAAGTCACTAAATGATAAAGTCACCTAGTAACTATTATGTACCATGCTAAGCAGTGGCGAAGGGTGTAATTTTAACGAAGGCAGGCCGGAAGCAAAAAAGTTATGAAGTTAATGAAGTAGATTCATTTTGGAGTATGAATTTGTACATTTCTGAAAGAAGAATCGGCATGCATGCACCCTTCGCCACTGATGCTTGGTCATTTACGTGAACCTATAGCTTTGGCTGTTTTTATGATGATTTCAGGTACATGCTATAATAGCTACAACAGTCCATTGCTGGACATGGGCCTCCCCCTATCGGGAGGTACAGATATAACATCAGTATTTTAAAAAGTGGTCGGGCCTCGCGTCACTCCAACTCAGTCACCAACAATCACCTACAGTTGCTGATCTAGGCCTTTAAATTCACTTATCACTCGAGTTTTATACTGTGGTCCCGACATCAATTGCTCTAGAACAATGTAGATATATTATAGTACAAAAAGTTACTGGCAATATTTAACACTAAAGAAATAGCTGAAATAATGCTGAAAAGCTATAAAACGTTTATAATAAATCGAAGTGTTATTTATTATGCTATCAACACTTTTAATCGATTATTTAGTGCGATCATAATATCGATAAAAGTTACGTAAACTTGGAAGTCGTCCAAAAAATGTCGCAAGGTCGTAGAAGTAAATCCGGAAGATTTATTTATTTTTTTGCCAAACAACGAGCGAAGGTCACTCTTATGGTGCCGAATTTATGGAGTAAAAGCCATAAATTTATGCGCCTGACTTGGTTACATATAAGAGTGAAAAACAATTTGTTTGTTTCTATGACAAAGAGTCTGATCGGATCATAAAAGATGCGTAAGTGGTTACCAATTATGCAAGACCTAACATTCACAGCGGCAACAGTCCCTTTTGGCAGACGGTTTGACGAGCGTAGATGAAAGGCGAAGGTTGCCGTCTTTGCTGTCTATTCCTTTGATTAATACTTAGAAAGAAACCCTCGGGTTAAAATGGGCCAAGTTATTTTCTAGACCGGATTCTGTGGGGAAAACTAAAATTTAATTAATCATCAGCTACCTTGCCGTTGGGTTATTGTCTAGCTTTAATTAAACCTCTTCTCAAGTTCGGTGCGAGATTGCATAAAGTTCGAGAGAAATATGCACTTTACAAGCTGTGCCAAGTTCTCAAAGTCCAACTGGAAAGGAGGAAAACTTGTTTTCATGATAATTACGCAATTTCTCCGCGATACTTTACTTTACGATTCAATTCTTGGCACTCGAGTTTGATTGTTACAGTTTTTCAAAAGTTCTGGTCGAAATTTATTTTAGTCATCGACACAAGACAAGAACAAGAACAAAATTTTTAAAAGGTCGTCAGAAAAGTAGTAACAAAAGTTTCAAAATGAAATAGTTCAGAAAGTTCCCGGAATTTATGAAAATAAATTCCGTAAATATTCCTTTTCACATCTCTATTTTCAGCAAACACTTAAAATACTATTACCTACACGTTCTGAAAAGAACACCAAAACACTGAAGAGAAATTGTTTCTTTTCTTCACTAATTTATCACTCCGTGACTTTCGGAATTCACCGTGACGTGACTTTCAGGAATAAGGTAACGTAAGCTTCAGGCTAGGCAATCTACCTAACCAAAGTTATTTAAGGCGTCACCTTGTTATTTATGAATGTGTAGCAAAGTGTTTAACTATTTCAAAAAGTATTAAGATGTAACGTGCTCTGGAAAAGTCATTCCAATGCAATTTTCTCGGTCAGGTACTTTACGGAGACCCACTTACGACTGTAGAAGCCATATAAATGACCAATCAATAGTCGTAACTCATGCCTCTCGCAATTTCCAGTAATATAAGCAGTAAACTTCTGTACAAGCAGTAAAACTTTTCCATACTCTACATACAATTGAGGTATAGATAGAGGGCTAAGTCTGATAGAAAAAATTAAGGCGAGGATTGCAAAGAATGTGGATTTAATTTGTAAAGTGTTTAAAATATCTATGGGTATTTTAAGGGGTATAAATGCATTTTAAAGGGTGTAATTGTAGGGAAAATAAAATAAAAAACTTTTATAACCCTAGGGAAAATTTTCAGTTTCATGGTCCGAGCATGCCTGCAAAGTTTTCTTTAAATAACCCGTCGTCCCTTACACCCCATTATAGGTGCTTTTAAAGAAAGTATCTCAAAAATAAAATCTCTCTTTTTATCTGTTCTATTCCATCATTAATATCAATCAGTAATTCAATCAAAAGTGAAATGATCCGTGCGTGTCACAACTGGGATTCGAACCGGCGACCGCAGACCTGCGGTTGATTCGACCTCAAGGTGGAATGACACATAAATCCCTCCGTTCATACTTTATTGCATTCGAGTTATTCAACATACATAATACAATATCCAACTGCCTGTGCTTATACATATACGTAAACACCTGCGTATTTGTTCCGTTTAAGATTATTTGAATATTAAATCATTAAATTTCCTGATGGCTGAACTCCTCGCAGGTGTATTTCGACCCCAAAAGTCAGCAGTCTTGTTCTAAAACGATTTCAAGAAGAAGTTTATAAATTACTTGTTCAAAACTCTTCTTTTACGTACAAAATACAGTTAGAATCCTCTTCGGACATTAGATCTAAATTATTACTTTATAGCGCGATAGAAATTTCTACCTAGCTTCACAGAGCAATCTCTCAAAGATGAATTCTTACTTCCAACAAATAACTATCCTTTGAAATATTGGAACTATCCTCCACTGAATTCTCAGTTTAATACCAAAGCCATATGGAATATCACCTAACATTTCAGCTCAATCCTAGTTCAAAGGAAAATAGACTCTACTACATCGACATACGGCACGTACTTAAGAATTAGTTTGAGTAGTCAATATTGAATGGAAACGGACAAAAGAAGCATTGAATGGACTCTATTCAGTGTCGTCTGAAGTGTGGCAAGTGATATCGACATTTGTATTGAGATTTAAGACCCGTACAAAGACGGATATACGGACATAAAATTGTAGTTTATATTCGTTCGGGTTTATGAGGATGTATAAACTTGATCACAATACTGTACCTGTAGAAAAGTTCGGTAGAGCGATGCCATTTTTTGATGGTATTGACTAGACCCATAGAGAACAGAAAAAAAATTAAAAATTGCGAAATTTATAATAATTAATAAAATATACAACTTTATAGAGGGCACCTTAAAAACTTATTTTCGAGTTGTCAGGTCTTCTTTCTTTCTATACGTATATGTTTCACACAACTTTCTACCGTAGCCAATCTTGGCTTGCAGATAATTGAAACCTTTTCCGACTACTACCACCGTTACTTACTAATCAACGACACTGCCTAAAAAGGTGACCCTAGTCACGACATGAGTGACATTGTAAGTTAAAATTATGACACGATTTCTCTCCATTTAAAAACAGTTTTCCTATTAACGACCACTTGAGCCCTTCGATAGAAACATAACGGGAATCAAATTCGTGACTATGCTTTAAAATACCAGAGATAGCAGACATGACGTGAATGATATCCGTAAAATTACCGACAATAAATAATATAAAATATTTCGTTCTTCTGATGATTTTTTGTGAACAGTTTTTGGATGAAGCATGGATTTCATTACACGTACAGTTCCAGAGTTCCGGTAAAATGTCACGTAAGGTTCCTGTTTGTTCCGGTGCAATGTGCATTTGCCTTTATGTTTAACATTTTCCGAAGAGATATTTTCTCAAGTGGATTGAAACGTACCTACTTATCTATAGGATCATTCAATTCAAACTCAATTTTATTTCAGACAGAGCCGTCAGATTAATGATCATCTTCCTCAACTTTAGTTCAAAAGTTGCTTAAGCGCATTACTGCGATTTTTCTTTTCACTTCACTTGTACAAAATTATGCTATCTCAAACAGTTTCAACAGGTCAATGTAATATAATAGGTAAGTAGATATGCACGTTGTAAGAGTAAGAAATATAAATGTTCCGCATACTACAATTCGTCATTAATAAAAACTGTAGGCTCTAACATTACAACTTACGTTTAACATTAGCTAAATTATGTTACTTAGTTCCATCCCAGTCATCTACAATTAATCCCTGTATCTTCCCATGATAACGTCATGAGTGATTTGACTACCCTATTAGTAGTAATTGCTTCCACACCACCACCATTGAAAACAGATCGTATTCTTATACAAATAGAACGTAATTTCCTTGGAAAGGCTTCTTACGGATAAAGCTCTGATTTCAAACTAGAGTCGACTTACGCAAGGATATAATAGTGCTTCACTTGCTTCCCTTTATACACTGCTGGCTTTAAATAAATTAGTAGTTGATGTGATAAAAATATACCATCAATGGATATCACTTTAAGGATAGGGATAGGTAGGTAGGTGGTTTTAATTTAGTTAAACATTTGCCGAAATTTATGACGACATTATAAGAACCATAAGAAAACAATTCAAGTTCAAAGAAGAGTTGTTGTTCGCATTCTCTTTGATTTAGGGTCAGGCGGGGTAATTATGAAACAAAAATATGAACTTTACAAATTTAAATAAAATAAAGCGCCTTTATACATCTGCAAAAGCATTCATATTATGAAATACCGCACTATCTATCTGGCATTACTGTCAGTTTGTCACTATGCGCACTAATTAATATAGTTTATCCACAAAATGTGTGTCTCATTTTTTTCCGCCTCTATGGGGAAAAAATGAGACACCTAAGTTTAAAAATAAGACAGCGAACAACTTCTATAGTTTGAACATATTTAAAGCGGCTGGGTAAATTTAAGACAGAGTGGGAAAATATGATACAATGTGTATAAGTAAGTTTCAAATATCTTTTACGATGAAATTTTTTTTTCAAAAAATCAAAAATTCAACGTTATGCTTAATATTTTATTAGTCTTTGGAATGAATTTTTTAGGAAATAGCATATTATAAAAAATAACAAACTAGATACATATACGACTACGTTATTGAGGTCACAATTATTAATAGGAACTAGAAAATTGACAAGAAAGTTTTATAAAATCAAAATTTTTCAAATGCGGTCAATTATAAGACATTAAAAATCTATTTTTTATTATACTTTTCAAGGTCTAAATCGAACATTAGGGCACCTCTTTTATTTTTTTGCATCGGTGATGGCAACTTCATGACGATTTCGTCATTGTGTACTGAAAAAATAATGTGATTATCAGGATAGACGGAGAAGATCTTTTTGTTCGCTTCAAGTAAATAACTGACAAATTTTCTTCATCATCTGATCCTTCTATTCATGCTATATAATAGTTTTGTTTCTTTTTAATTGTATTAACCACAATAATGAAATCACTGATTCCAAATTCGAGAGCAACTACCGGTTTCTTTACTTAATTCCGAGGTATTATGATAAATTCATTTGACTAGTCTGTCTTATTTTTACACTGTGAGGTGACTTATATTTTCCCGAAGGGGCGTCTCATATTTTCCCAAAAATTTGAAACGTCCGTTCCGTGCTCTAGCGCATACGAGACAGAAATGGCGGCGCGAACACGGGAGTATCATCCCAGCCGCGAGCGCCGGACGGTAGGTAGCACGCGCATGACGCGTGGGCGAGATACAAGGTCAAAAGTTTGTTGACCCTAAACAAAAGTTTTCGCGCCAAAAATTGCAAGCAAAAATGAAATGTACTGAAATTTATACATAACAATCAGATAATGTAATATAAATTTTGTACCTTCTTGTACAAACACTAAGGCTTGTTTTTGTGTGCAAAGAAACAAATTATTGATTATTTTTAATGGAGATTTTCAAGTGTCTTATTTTTACCCAAAATATCAGGTGTCTCATTTTTACCCCACTTGACCCTATGTTTATAATGTTGATCTTAATCGGACCAAAGAATTACATATTAATTGTAAGTTTCATTACTTTATTTTAACTAAGAAAATCTTTCAATGAGAAACTGTCGAAGGCCACGTTATTGAAAAAAATATGTACCTAAATCGCGCGCTTCATCATCACCATGTATCAGATATATGACGATAGAAAGCGCCATCTACATTTTTCTTTTCAATGTGGTCCTGGGCCTGGGTCCCTCACTGGAGACGAAACAAAAAAAATGTTCAATGAAAATTGCAATGTACCTTCAAACTGGCTTACGTTACGTAAAAATATCCGGCAAGGGAAATCAATGCGGTACACTTCTCGCACCTGCACGTTCCGATTCCAATACAGCACTGTAGTGTACATCCACCTTAAGCATAGTCGAATAAGGTATAAAAATGAAGATGCACTATAAAGTTGCACCACAAATGGACGCATTGCAGCACTGAATTTTACGAGTGCAGCTGAAATATGTGTGAGCACGATGAGATATAATGTAGATATGGAAGAAAACATACTTACCTATGAGGATATTTATTTACTTTATTTATACAGGATGTAAAAAAACGCAAATATTTTAAAGGGTGAACCAACCAGCCCATGAAACTGTACAACTTTTCCTAAAGAACATTTATGTCTAAGCCTAGTCTTCTCTTGGTGTAGGATTGATAACACTACACGTCAAAATATTTTAAAAGAAGAAAATGCAGCTCCCATACAAAAATGCGGTGAAAATTTTGCAAGATTCCCATACAAATCCTACCAGCTGTAGCTCTACCCGGGTAACTTTATTTTCATTTGTGGGTATAGTTAAGAATTTTTTTGCCATTCATTACGTAAAATTTAGCTGATAATAAAAAGTGTGTTTCTTTTTCAGATGAAATGTGTATTATATTACAGAACGTAACATAAATTGGTTTTATTGTTCCATTAAGAAATATTCTTTCCTAATAAAAGCCCTTTGTGTGTTTCCCTGTCTCAATCTTTATTATTGTTTTGAAACGTTATTTCTTCCTCTAGGCGTCGTTTTATCGAAAGATACAATTTTATTTATTTCTTTTACGGGCATTAAAATAATTGTTTACAGTAATAAAGTTGATTTTATTTGGTGTTTGTTCATTTTATTTGCCCATTATAATATTACTGCACCGGGTGCTCCTGTGTGCGTGCTACACCGGCGTAGAGGGACTCAACGCACCGCAAAATCGGTATCTGCAAAAATGTCGCCTTATACGTCATTGAACTAGAGTTTAGTCTATCAAGTTGACGAATTCGTCTTAGAACTAGATTTTCTTAGGACAAAGACGAAAGGTTCAAAAAATTTCGCGGTTGTTGGACTCTTCGCGAATATCCTAGGAAATTTGCGATCCATCGGATTTCGTCTTTATCCTGCGATATGTAAGGTGTAAAATAATTAACTGCAAATATTTTAAGGGGTGAACTATTCCATGAAACCGAACAACTTTCCCTAAGAAACGAAGGTCGAAATATGAAAAAGAATATGGCCAAATATTTTTAAATTTTATGGCCTATTTTTCTTAGGAAAAGTTGTTCAGTTTCATGGACTGGTTCACCTCTTAAAATGTTTGCGGTTAATTTTTTTTACACATTGTATAAGTAGATAGATATCTATTAAGTCATACGCTGACAGGACATTAGGATATTGCTTCCGGGTGCGTGACACCAGTGACATAGCCTAATTTCGCTAATTGCCTAGTTTCTTTCACCGCACCGCACGCGAGCCGATCAAAACATCCTGTTTGACAACAAGCAGATGAATTAAACAACATTAACCCGACTGCGGTAATTTCAAAGTTGTAAACTGCGATAAAAATCCGCCATCTTGGATTTATGAATTATTTTATCAATACAGGGTTATTTTTTAGTCAGTGCGCAAACTTTGCAGGATGTTTCTAGTCGTGATTCTGAACAACTTTTACTATGGGGCAACCTGCGAAATCTAAAAAAAATTTTTGGTTGTTCCATACATTTTTGCCGAGTAGGTATGAATTTTTCTATGGAACATCCAAATTTTTTTTTGCGAATTCGCAGGTGGCCCCATAATAAAAGTTGTTCAGAATCACGAGTAGGAACACCCTGCAAAGTTTGCGCACTGACTAAAAAATAACCCAGTATAGCCAGTGTCACTTGCGACAATCTGACAAACTGTCACTATGGTGATACACAGTCTTCTGTCATTGACTCTCTTTTCGTCAGACGTCGCGTAAACAGCCGTTTATGCTCTGCCCCGTAAGAAACATGGGCGTGTTAATGTAGGTATGTGTGTATTTTTTGTGCAAAAAAATCAATCTTTATGTAGGTTCCTTACTTTGCAGGAAAAGATAACTAATGAAAATTCGTAGCAAAAAGTTACATAATGAAAGAAAGCTTTTTGAAAAGCTTTTACAAAAGTACCTAACGATCTTCTTTGCAGTTTCTCTTAGAAGCAAGCTTTTGGAGTGCTTTAAAAGTCCGCTGAGACTTTGTAAAAAAATATAATCTTAGTAACATCATTAATCTTAGAATTAAAAGTCCTCTTTCAATAGAAATGTTTTATCAAGTTTTAGAAGTTTTATCGTCAGCTGATTCGCATGGCACCGATCAGCAGTTCATAGATATATATATCACGCTAATATCCCTTGCGGGGTAGGCAGAGTGTGAATGCTTGTATTGCCATTTACACCACGTCTGACAAACGTTTGAGAGTCATTAAGAAGACTGTGTACACCTACATATAAGTACATCAATTACTCTCAAACTCCTTGGTCGCTTCTTACGACACCCATGAGAAAGATATGGGGGCCGGCACCACGTGGCAAATCTGCAGTTCATAAGTAGGCAAATACTATTCCAAGCGCATCAACATACACTAAAACCAGTAATAAAGATATTTAATCAACTTCCCTTGGCTTTAAACTAGGAAAATAAGTCAAGTGCAAAGGTGAGAGATTTTCTTCTTAAACGGAACTTAATAACTCCAGAGCCAGACTAATTCATTACCCAGATTAACCTGTAACTACCTACTTAAGTTAATCACTATAAATATAGCAAAGAGCTAGTTGCATCTAATTCCGTCTGCGGTGTATTCCACTCCACAAAGAAAGAATGTTTCGTGTCTATCCACGAATATACGAGGTGTTAAGTACGGGGTCTCGAAACAACAATAGTTATTTGTACATTTTGTACAACAAGAGAGCAAAGTCTATATTTACCTAAATTTGAATCCCGTAATAGCGAATGATACTAAAATTTATTTAGTAGTAGTATCCTGATGAAATGAATTTGCTCTCTTAATTAAAACGCACCGCTATTATTTCATTCAAATGACATGTTCGAAATTCAAATTACTATTCTGTTCTTTTTGAAATGGAGAGGTGTTTTTTTTTAATGATTTTTTATGAAAGAAGAAAATGTTTTTTAGTTTCTTGGTCAGGAGGAAGTTTTCGGTACACCGCCCCTAACACCCGGTATACCAGGACTGCGGTCTATCGCAGGAATCTGTTGCGTGCAGTCTAATAAGGCCCACTACGCCCATTTTCGAATTGAAAACAGGGAAGAATTTCCAAGTCGATGCAAATGTTTCACAGATATTCGACTGATGTAAGTTAGTTCACTAATAGCTTTTTAATGAGCTTTCCTTAAAATCACGAACAAGATAAGCAAGTGAATAATTTCCTGAGGTAAAAAGTAGACTTTCTCAGAGCAAGGTAATATTCCAGAGGGAGGTCTTGGTATATGAAAGCTAATAACATAAAAAAAAACTAAAAAAATAAAAATAAAAAATTCTTTACTTTGCGCGACAATGTAAACGAATAAGTATTAGTTGTAAAAACACAAACACATAACACAACATAAATCCGTTATAATTGTTTTGATAGTTCGTCACCATAATCAGAATTTTACCAAAACTCTTCCGATGTTGTTTTTTTACATATCTGATATCATCCATCATACAAAACCACCTTATTAGTTGCATATTAAAAAGTCGCTTTAAGTTTTAACCAAAACTAGGAACCAAACCAAATTTAAATCGACAAAACACTTTAAACATGGAAAGCAGTCGGTATCGCCACACACTACAGTGACCCATTTTTGGTCAATGTTTTTCTGTGCCGCGTACAAACACGCATGCATATGCATCGAGAGCAATTTGTGTTCTATTTATATGTATTGAACACGATTTGATACCGTTTAAGCAGTTTATTTTGACAGCACAGATATTTCAGTGTAAGAGGCGTTAATATTAAGAGAAAATTAAGTGAAAAGAAATTGGATTAAACTATCATGTAACAATCAAAGAACTGATTGTTCAGTTTTAGATCGCTATACTAGGCAAAAAAAGGCCCTGATCCGTCCTAATAAATCATTAATAGCAACTGAAACGGGCAGCTTAGGTAAGTAGCCCTCTGAAGCACGTAACCATTTTCAGCGAATCGAAAAATAGCAACCAACCTGTGTGCGTTTTGTGCAACGTTTTAAGTTTTGGACTAAAACACAAGTTCTATGTCGCGAACCGAATGTACAATACGGTTGCCAACAAACTTCTTCAAAACTGTCAAAAAGCGACTTCCTACTCAGACTGTTGGAACGGAAGTATCAATCAATACTGAAACAGGTACAAAGGAATAGATTGCGTCACATACTAGTGATCTATCCAAAAATACCCTAGGCGATAGTGACACGATGTGATTGCTCTCATCCCTATCCTATTTGATGTTTTTCTCGAACTATTTTCTTTTCTTATTTGTGAGAGTGAGAAAATGGGTTTCTATGTTGATACATCGATATTACTACGTCTCAGTGTCGCTAGGGCATAATTCATACAAAAAGAGCTTACGAGGCCTGAAATATTAAATAGACATAGGTATCTACCGTACACTAGGTACACCACAGCCTCAACAACTGCAAATACATAAGACCTACAGAGCGGAGTCAAATTACTTATTTACAAGGATCTGACGTGTAGTGTAACTGGCAGTTTTGGTGGCCGAACGAAGCCAAATATTCTAGCAAACTATATTACGTATTAGGTCCTTTTATCCAAAAGTTTGTAGCGCCGACATCTAGGGTTGTGTAAAACGAGAACGGGACTAATATATGTATATTTCACGTTTGAGTAATAATTTCGAACTCGTCAGAGCATTTGAGCAAGAGAATAATTCTGAGACCAGACTTTAAAATTTGACAAAGTTCAAGACACAGTTCTTCGGTCGTCGGTTTGGTTTGGTCGGCAAAGTCGGTTTTCTGGTTGAAGGAGATGGCAGCCCTATTCCCATTGGATATTTGCTCCATTGTTATTGGAGCATCTCGGCGTCGCGTTGCCAAAGAAATGAGGAATTTGATTAACGCAAATATTTGACTTGGATATTGAAACGGTAAAGGAAAATAGAAACCAAGCAGCTGTTGGCTTACGTCTATTGGTTTCCAGTTGTTAAGGAAATTTGAAGAAACAACTTTTCAACATTGTTTTTCAAGACTAGATTTTCCAAAAGGAAATATTGAAGGTACATAGTTTAAGTTAAAGTCGCTTACATTTCCTTGTCATAAACACCGCTAACTCCTCTTAAAACACGCAATGGTGCAGTTTTTTAAATAGATAGAGTTATTAAAAAGGAAGGTTATATTATATAATAATACATGGCGGGGAAACGTCTAATTCTAATGGAAAAATAATGGGCCGCTGCTAGTTGGTTTCAAACAAAATACCTCAAGAACGATCATAAATTTATTCTCATAATAAAACATGTCCATGTTTTCCAATCAGCGCAGCGATCAACATCAAGCCATTTAGATTTTATCATGATTTTGGAAGCTAGAAATAATGTCATCAAATTAAATAAGTGTGATTTAAAGCTTTAACCACACATGAGATAAATAATAATCACACATCGTACTACAATTTTAAATAAATGTTAACAACCTAATAAGAATACTTAATACGCAGACAGGTAATGACAAAATAATTGTATTGGATAATTTTGTGTTTATAACTATTTTCGCGTAATTATCTATTGAATTTGTAAGATTTGCATGCTAATATTTCATCATCATCTTCCTGCCCTTATCTTATATTGACTCACATAATGCTGTATTTATATGAGATGTGCCTAATATTAGCTTTGTGCTCGGTAATAAGCATCCATGTTTAGCAGTATACAAGTAAGTATATCGATATTCGGTAAACTTTTACTGAATATTCGTATTCGGTGAAATGTATGTTGCGCCCATCTCTCTATTTACTATACCTACCTAACTATTCGAGAACATAAAATTTTTAAGAGCTCTCTCTAAACGAGGTCAGTACAATTTCCGATACAGCTTAATATGATTCCGCGTACAGCTGCGCCTAATAGCCTATCACTATATAAAAAAAAACTCGTTAAAGCAGTTGGTTAATACTATATTTGGATTTTCTTCTAAAGAAATATGACAGAGGGATAAAAGTATTTCTACGATTAAACCTAAACGTAAGCACGAAACTCTTTCTGCAGATTTAAAAAACGCTTGATTGAGACGAGTTTTTCATGGCTTCGCTCTGGTTGTCCATGGGTTCCTTTTGAAACATAATATTTACTCTGAACATAGAAGTAGAGATCTTATTATCAAAAGGCATTTTTATATATTATCAAGCGGCGCCACTAACAAAGATAACCTTTGACACTGGAATGACCAAATTATATTCTAGTTCACTGAGATTTACTGTTTGTCATATTTTACCTACATACAATTAATGCATCTGATTGCAACAATAAACTACATTATTATGTTCGTAGACAAATTGTTTGAAAAATGGTATAGCTCAATCATATTGTTTTATTACCTATCACTTATCCTCCATCATCACATCATCTTCCTGCCCTTACCCCAAATCGGTTGGGTCGGGTCGGCGCAACATGTTTTGTTAGAACACAAAATCATACAATCGGGAAGGCCCGACGTCAACCATATTAATTGGGAATGCTATTGCACGTGGTATCACCGCCAACTTGCGGTTGACCATGATCGACAGAGAACTGAAGCTGAGGTCAAGAACTCCACGTCGCCTTTTAGAAAACACCCTGAGTGGACTAGGGGTGTCAGTATTCTTAGCCGCTGCTCTCTACCTACCATTCACTTATTATGACGTTATAGGTGGGTATTTAGCTAAGCAATGGTAGGTAATATCACTCACTCACACCAAACGACTCGATATTTACCTACCTACCTATTTATACCTCCCGAAATTCCCTAGGGAATATCGGAAACAAAGGAACCTGCCTTAGTAGCTTATATTTACGACAGGAGTAGACGAGACCATAAAAATAAAATAATTCTATCTCCTGGGAATTAAACGTCTAGAACTGGACGGGCATGGATTGAATGCATAATATCCATAGAGCAATAAATCAACCTACGCCTTTGAAAGACCAGCTTGTAGTAATTTTTCATACATTCTTCACGTCTGACAAAAGTGAGTCATTCAGAAGACTGTGTATCACCCACCATAGTGACGCTATCAGCCTTAAGTCTAAAAATTTGCTATATCCATAAACTCTCAAATCACTTAGTCACTTCTTACGACACCCACGGGAAAGTTATTGGGTGATGCTACTCTATGCCAGCACCACACGGCGGCAGTTTTTCATATCTACAGTTACTAAGAATGACCAGAATAACTTGACCCCTTTAGAATAATTGATCATAATAGTGTAAAACATGAAACATTACAGCAAAAAAATAACATAAGATTGTACTATCGCCAGCACATCAACCTAACTCTTAAATAGATCAAATTAAATTGCTTTTCTTAGTATTTGTTCGAAAATAAATGGTAACAAAGGCATGGGGAATTAAGGGTAAATGCCTGTAGAAAGGGTTCTACTAACAGTTTTGTTTTGTGTGGTTGGCTATAACGAAATTGGGTAATTTTACGACGTACAGTCACGCGAACTCCAAGAAATAATATCCTAAAATTACTGTTGTCTTCACGTAGCAAACTGTTTTGGTTGAGGTAGGGTTTTCTACTTCCTATTACAGTACGGCCGTCAGAATGGGCCATATTTGACAGATGAGAAAATCATGTCAATGCTATTACATAAGGTCTATTTTTCATTGTTGACATGTCTTCTAGTCTAGCTTAGTTTGAAAGCTGTCATAGGTATTTGCCCTATTCTATTATTAATATTATTATTTCCTTAAAAACCCTCGGTAATTGCTTAGGTATAGATAGACTGTACCTAAAACTTTGAGATAAGGATTCGAATCAGCGCACAACTTGATAGATGCTCTAACACAAAACGAGTGTCTTCAAAATGTGTTAATTATTGGGTTTGCCGATAAAAAGAGTTGCGTCTTAGTACAGTCGACAAAGTTGATTTATGATGACCCATATAGCATGACCATATAGTTATATATAATTTTGTGCAATAAGTGCAATCAAGAAAAAATATGCTTTTGCTCACCTATAGCTGACTGGAGCTCGTAAATTCCTGGACGCGCTCCGATCCGCCGCGCGTCTCCGCTTGTCACCCTCTCTCCAACTGCCATAGCTCCTCGCGAACACGGGAACCCCACACCCCTCACTCGCGTTCCCCGGATCCACCAACTGATCCATATCTAGCGTATCGTTCAGAAAAGTTTCGTTCACGAATAGAGAATAGTTCACATTCACACTGGTAACGTTTTCGAAGGAATGGTTCGGTTCATAGACACCGTTGTGTTTTGGACTAGAATACACGTAGACCCGATCGAGTTCCGAGTCGTTCTCAGTCTTGATTCTCAGGGGTTCTGGCGGGGTGGTGTTGAGCTGGTGGTAGTCTTCGGAGGAGGTGTACCAGGCCTCCAGAACCGCGATGTGGCCGTCCAGCTCGCGACATGTCAGGCGGAACTCGTAGTCGGCGCATCTCTGCTCTTCCACGATTTCTGGGAAAAGAAAGTTCAATTTACTGACTAGGTAGGTGCATTCTTCAAATGGGATTCGATATCTTATTTGTAGTAAATATCAGTGGTCGCAAAAATAACGCTTAGATAGACGAGTACCTTGCGATTTATTTGCGACTTGAGTACAGTTTGAGACTGTTTAGACTACAATAAACAACAAAGGCAATGCCTAGAAAAAACAAATACGCATTGCGGCAAATAGCAATCTAGCCAAAAAAGATTTACGAGCTAGAACCAGATGATATCCGAACAACGAAAAAATATATATCGAACAAAAGTTGATAACTTTTTGAAAAGAAACTTTACGACTAAGCAGGCAGCGCAGCTGCAGGTAAAAGTAAAACGTGACGGACATTTTCAATTTGAGATCACCTTATTAAACACAAGTTCTAAGGCGCAAGCTCCATAGAAAAGATGTGAGATGTGAGAGATGGCTTCTGTCAAACACGTGAGACGTGCGACATCGCGAAGCTCCAAACCGCTTCCATATAAAATGTATGAAAAAGAAAAACAAAGCTTCTTCTTCTTCGAGTGGGACACCAAGCCGTCCAACGACCCGATGAACCCTGGTGTCAGAGTTTTCCAACCATTTTTAACGACATGTTACATTGATAACGGCTGAAGATCGCTCGTCTGACAAATGTTATGTTCACGTGTCTGTTCTGTGGAGCTTGCCCCTAAGTCGATCTCTCACTATGTATATCACGATATTATTTCTTAAAAATACCTATTTTCCAATCAAGCCATGATCTGATCAATCACATACCTAATTAAAACAAACAAAACTAACCACCACGTTTCCATCTCGCCATACTGACAGACTATGCAGCACCTCAATCTAACCATGTAGATGATAAGGGGTCAAATAATACTGGGTTTTCTGAAAAATACTGAGCAAAACCAGTATAAGTTGATCTCTTAAATAGGTAGGTTAAAGTGCTATCGATAGTACCGTTTAAGAAATCAAGTCATTAAAATTTAATGTCAATATTATATTTTACTACAAGCGGTCCAAAACAAACGATAACATTCCATCCAACTAAAGTTTACAACAGACAGATTAAAATGTAACTTTTTATAGAATAGCCACGAGATCGTTATATTCCATGGTTTTATTGTGGCACCTAATGACAGCATAGACAACAGCTACTTTTACAGATCTAAGGGTCTGTACAGACGAACCACAATTCATTTCTTCAACTGCAAACCAACACTGCCAACAAGTAGTTCAAATAATTTCAAGTTTATTGTGGCATTTCCAGCGACACTCAACACTATAGCGACACAACTCTTTTTCATGTAGCGCAATTTGGGCTTCAGGTGCGATCACGCGACACTCGAACGAAACAAAAAAGACGCCGTCTACTGCGCCAGTGAGACGCGTGTCTCAGTCTCACATTTTGTCTCACGTGTGTAATAGCGCCTAAAATATTAACAAAAGTTTATCACGTTTTTATCGTTAAATTTTGAGGCCATGAAAGAAATAGGAGAAGCAGTTCAGTTGCAGTTGAAATGCAGGTTGTCTGTGTAGACCCAACTTAGATTTAGATTGTTTTAGTGTTGTTTTAGTAGGCCCAACAACAACTTTTATGGGGATTATAAGGAAACAACAACATTAGTTTTTTATTTGACCACCCTAATGGCAGGGATAACTGGATAATGGGCAAAGTTAAGTAGGTTTATGTTTACGTTTAATTTGTTGTGTAGTTTTAAGAGCATTACAGAGCATGAGCATTATGTACATCGCCGGCATGTCAACCTACGCATTATACTGGTTTTTCGTAGTATATTTGAAAAACCAGTTTATGTTCCTTAAATCATTTAAGTTAAATGGGTAGGCCAATGTGCTGACGAACTATCGAATTGTGTAAATTACGCCTTACAATTTTACCTTTTTACAATGACTTATCCATTCATATTATTAGTTTGAATTACAATGTGACTTACTTAAAGAGAATCTTTTAATTTCCTACTCAGAAATAAATGTTTTCACTTTGACTTTGACTCAGTCTGCTTCTGATTTAGTTATCTTTTGAGGTTCTCCTGAAGTTAAAAGAAGTGCAAGGTGCAAAGTTTTGGTTGGACAGTACGCAACGAAAAGTCGCTTGTCTAAATGGAGCGTAAAAAGAACCAATACAGTTCCTCTTGCAAATTGAAAAAATAAAACAATATCCGCGTATGTTCCTACTTATTCAACGGACTTTATTACTGCTCTGTACCACATTTGTTACTGTAGTGTAGGTACAACACATTACACTACACAACTTGTTTCCCTGCAAAGCCGCACTTCGTGACGTAAGACTCGGTTGTTTATGGCCGACTTCCGCACAAGGGTGCAGTAAGAGGAACGCAGGAATAATAGGAATAAAACTTGCTACTTCTAGATACGGTATGACTAATTTCGGTTATTCTGTGTAGATTTTAGAGATAAAAGAAATTGTAGTAAGCTATCTCATCCGATTGTAAAGAAATTCCATCACAAAGAAAAGTGTTGTGTTTAGGTACTCTATAGTTACGTTCTCAGTGTTTGTTGAATTTATTAGTAGGCTGAGTCTATTCCTGTTCTATAGCACATTTGTAACTGTAGTGTACAACACATTACACAGTACAAACTTGTTTCCCTGCAAAGCCTCGCGTCGTGACGTAAGACTCGGTTGTTTATGGCCGGCTTCCGCACAAGGGTGCAGTAAGAGGAACGCAGGAATAACAGGAATAAAACTTGCTACCTTCTAGATACGGTATGACTAATTTCGGTTATTCTGTGTAGATAGAGTTAAAAGAAATTGTAGTAAGCTATCTGATCCGATTGTAAAGAAATTCAATCGCAAAGAAAAGTGTTGTGTTTAGGTACTTTAACCTCCTGCGGCCCAGCGCCTGATTGCTATTTTTGTGATTAGTAAATTCAAAAATTAAAATAAATTATTTTAAATTGATAAAGTTCAAAAAAGTTTCTAAAAATATTTAGTTCCATTATTTGATTTTTCGCTGAAATTTGCTTCTTTTGGATAATATTTTTATTGATTTTAATATAAATTTATTTCCAAAGCACTCAATTAAATCTTATGTCATATATGTAAGACGGGGGGTCTCAGGAGGTTATAGTTACATTCACAGTGTTCAGTTGAAGTTTTAGTTCATAGATTGAGTCTATGAGTGATGTGTAATCTATGTTAATGTAGTGTACAACACATTACAGTGTACAACTTGTTTCCCCGCAAAGCCTCACGTCGTGACGTAAGACTCGGTTGTTTATGGCCGGCTTCCGCACAAGGGTGCAGTAAGAGGAACGCAGGAATAATAGTGAATGAGATACCTACTTCTTGGATCTAGATAACTATCTGCTTTCGGTTATTCTGTGTAGACAGAGGTAAAAGAAATAGTAAGCTATCTGACTATATAGGGTGTATTTTTATTAGTGGCGGATCCGTTAAGGGTGTGTTCTGTCAATGAAACTGAACAACTTTCCCCAAGGAACATAGGTCGAAATATGAAAATAAAAATTTGGCCCTCCCATACAAATTGACCCGGCCGGCGAACACACTTAGTATGGGAAGACCAAAATTTTTTTTCGTATTTCGACCTACGTTCCTTGGGGAAAGTTGTTCAGCTTCATTGACAGAACACACCCTTAACGGATCCGCCACTAATAAAAATACACCCTATATGGGGTGAAATTTTACTAGTGACCGATAGCGAAAACCCAGAACCGGCTGGTGATAAGGAACAACTTTTCCCAAGGAACATAGGGCGAAACACGAAAAAAATTTTTGGACCTCCCATACAAACTTGCCGATCAGCTGATTTCAATTACTATGGGAGGTCCAAAATTTTTTTTCGTATTTCGACCTATGTTCCTTGGGGAAAGTTGTTCCTTATCACCAGCCGGTTCTGGGTTTTCGCTATCGGTCACTAGTAAAATTACACCCTATATAAGGTCCTATTAAATTCACTGCAAATATTTTAAGGGCATGCGTAAATATGTATAAGAAAAACATCTAAGGCATTCAAAAAAAAATCTACACGCTAGATTTTTTTTTCATTCCCAAACAAACTTTTTAATTAATTATGTGAACACCCTTTGACTGACCCGACTGACGTTCCGCCACGCATATAAGATTCACTTACACGGCACGCACACTAACAACCAACCAATCACAGCGCCTTTATTTTGGCGCGTAATTTAAATTCATCGAAGTGTGTGTTTCTAGGACAAACAGGGTGCACTTTTTTCGTTTTGATTTTTTTTAGTTAAATGCAATTTTCTCGAAAACTAGCGTGTAGATTTTTTTTTTAAATTGCCTAGTACATGCTTATATTTTATTTGATCTGCCCTTAAAATATTTGCAGTGAATTTAATAGGACCTTATATAGATATTCCATCGCAAAGAAAAGTTTTGTGTTTAGTTACTTGGAGGATACGTTCTCGGTATACAGTTGAAGTCATTAGTAGACTGAGTTTATTACTGCTCTGTAGCACATTTGTTACTGTAGTGTACAACACATTACAGTGTACAACTTGTTTCCCTGCAAAGCCTCACGTCGTGACGTAAGACTCGGTTGTTTATGGCCGACTTCCGCACAAGGGTGCAGTAAGAGGAACGCAGGAATAATAGGAATAAAACTTCTTACTTCTAGATACGGTATGACTAATTATAATTATGGTTATTCTGTGTAGATAGAGGGAGATAAAAGAAATTGTAGTAAGCTGTCTGATCCGATTTTTCATCGCAAAGAAAAATGTTGTGTTTAGGTACTCTACAGTTACATTCTCAGTGAAGTTTTAGTTTAGATTGAGCCTAAGTGTGCTGTGTAACATTTGTTACTGTAGTGTAGGTACAACACATTACACTACACAACTTGTTCCCCTGCAAAGCCTCACGTCGTGACGTAAGACTCGGTTGTTTATGGCCGACTTCCGCACAAGGGTGAATAAGATACATACTTTTTAGATCTAGATAACTATCTACTTACTCTACTTATGATTATTCTGTGTAGATAGAGATAGATAAAAGAAATTGTAGTAAGCTATCTGACTATATAGAAATTCCATCGCAAAGGAAAGTATGGTCTTTAGATACTCTATAGATAGTTACGTTCTCCGTGTGTAAGTAGTTAAAGTTCGCGTATTAGTAGACAGACCAAATCCTTTACCTACTGTGCTATAGCACATTTGTTACTGTAGTGTACAACATATTACACTGTACAACTTATTACCCTGCAAAGCCTCACGTCGTGACGTAAGATTCGGTTGTTTATGGCCGGCTTCCGCACAAGGGTGCAGTAAGAGGAAGGTAGAAATAATAGTGAATGAGATACTTACTTCTTATATCTAGATAACTATCCACTTACTTTACTTATGATTATTCTCTGAAGATAGAGGTAAAAGAAATTGTAGAGAGCCATCTGACTTTATACCTAGAAATTTCATCGCAAAGAAAAGTTTTGTGTTTTGTTTAGGTATACCTCTAGATACGTTCTCAGTGTACAGTTGTAGTTATTCAACTGAGTTTATTACTGCTCTGTACCACATTTGTTACTGTAGTGTACAACACATTACACTACACAACTTGTATCCCTGCAAAGCCTCACGTCGTGACGTAAGACTCGGTTGTTTATGGCCGGCTTCCGCACAAGGGGGCAGTAAGAGGAAGGTAGAAATAATAGTGAATGAGATACTTACTTCTTATATCTAGATAACTATCCACTTACTTTACTTATGATTATTCTCTGAAGATAGAGGTAAAAGAAATTGTAGAGAGCCATCTGACTTTATACCTAGAAATTTCATCGCAAAGAAAAGTTTTGTGTTTTGTTTAGGTATACCTCTAGATACGTTCTCAGTGTACAGTTGTAGTTATTCAACTGAGTTTATTACTGCTCTGTACCACATTTGTTACTGTAGTGTACAACACATTACACTACACAACTTGTATCCCTGCAAAGCCTCACGTCGTGACGTAAGACTCGGTTGTTTATGGCCGACTTCCGCACAAGGGTGCAGTAAGATACATACTTTTTAGATCTAGATAACTATCTACTTACTCTACTTATGATTATTCTGTGTAGATAGAGATAGATAAAAGAAATTGTAGTAAGCTATCTGACTATATAGAAATTCCATCGCAAAGACAATAATTTTTAGGTACACTTTTATACTCTTTAAACGTTCTCAGTGTTAAGTACACTGAAGAAGTTTTTAGGAGACTGAGTTTATTACTGCTCTGTACCACATTTGTTACTGTAGTGTACAACACATTACACTACACAACTTGTTTCCCTGCAAAGCCGCACGTCGTGACGTAAGACTCGGTTGTTTATGGCCGGCTTCCGCACAAGGGTGAATAAGATACATACTTTTTAGATCTAGATAACTATCTACTTACTCTACTTATGATTATTCTCTGAAGATAGAGGTAAAATAAATTGTAGAGAGCCATCTGACTTTATACCTAGAAATTTCATCGCAAAGAAAAGTTTTGTGTTTTGTTTAGGTATACCTCTAGATACGTTCTCAGTGTACAGTTGTAGTTATTCAACTGAGTTTATTACTGCTCTGTAGCACATTTGTTACTGTAGTGTACAACACATTACACTACACAACTTGTTTCCCTGCAAAGCCTCACGTCGTGACGTAAGACTCGGTTGTTTATGGCCGACTTCCGCACAAGGGTGAATAAGATACATACTTTTTAGATCTAGATAACTATCTACTTACTCTACTTATGATTATTCTCTGAAGATAGAGGTAAAATAAATTGTAGTAAGCTATCTGACTATATAGAAATTCCATCGCAAAGGAAAGTATGGTCTTTAGATACTCTATAGATAGTTACGTTCTCCGTGTGTAAGTAGTTAAAGTTCGCGTATTAGTAGACAGACCAAATCCTTTACCTACTGTGCTATAGCACATTTGTTACTGTAGTGTCCAACACATTACAGTGTACAACTTGTTTCCCTGCAAAGCCGCACTTCGTGACGTAAGACTCGGTTGTTTATGGCCGACTTCCGCACAAGGGGGCAGTAAGAGGAACGCAGGAATAATAGGAATAAAACTTGCTACCTTCTAGATACGGTATGACTAATTTCGGTTATTCTGTGTAGATAGAGTTAAAAGAAATTGTAGTAAGCTATCTGATCCGATTGTAAAGAAATTCAATCGCAAAGAAAAGTGTTGTGTTTAGGTACTTTATAGTTACATTCACAGTGTTCAGTTGAAGTTTTAGTTCATAGATTGAGTCTATGAGTGATGTGTAATCTATGTTAATGTAGTGTACAACACATTACAGTGTACAACTTGTTTCCCCGCAAAGCCTCACGTCGTGACGTAAGACTCGGTTGTTTATGGCCGACTTCCGCACAAGGGTGCAGTAAGAGGAAGGTAGAAATAATAGGAATAAAACTAGCAACTTTCTATATAGTGTAGTATTATAACAGTAAGTAGTCTAATATTATTCTATTCTTCGCATGTGTGAACGGAGCGTAAAAGTATCAATACAGTTCCTCTTGCAAATTGAACAAAATAAAACATTATCTTTGTACGTTCCTACGGTTCCTACTACACCCGTTGGAGTTATTCAACTGAGTTTATTACTGCTCTGTAGCACATTTGTTACAGTAGTGTACAACTTGTTTCCCTGCAAAGCCTCACGTCGTGACGTAAGACTCGGTTGTTTATGGCCGACTTCCGCACGAGGGTGCAGTAAGAGGAACGCAGGAATAATAGGGATATTTGCTAACTACTTATACTTAATATACAGGATGGACTATACAGTGACGTCAAAAGACGAAATATTAATTGATACCCTATGTTCAGAGGTATTCGCATCACCCCATTTACCTATGTTCCGCGAATTGCTATTTTCTAGACAGCGTAAAAATAAATAGCAGTAAGTAGAAATTCATCCGAGAAGTAGAAATCATACAACTCTCGCCTGTCTCATTTTAAAAATTTGTGACAAGACTATGCCGTGTGGTGCTGGCTTAGAATAGCATCATCCCATATCTTTCAGACAGGCTGACAACTTGTCACTATCGTGATACACAGTCTTCTGAATGAGTGCCGAACATTTGTCAGACGTGGGTAGGTAAATCACCGTTTTTTTACAGCCGTTTACAAGGGATATAGGTGTATGTATGTAAGTAAAACTCAAACAAGTTAGTGTGTGGAAGTTATTTGTATTCATGAACACGATCACTGTCGGTGTTAAATAAAATAAGGAATAGTTCTATTCTAAAGGCATAAAATCATCATAAAAATCCCCTGCTATGTCTTTGTAATATGCTCAAAATAGGCACCTGACGTACTTATCAAAGTTTAAAATCCCTGCGTAAGCCCTTGCATAATTCATCAGCCCTACATACCAGCACGGCCCTTATAGACGGAGAGGTGAGCACATCCACAGGCGTATGATTTGATAACCAATCAGGCTATTCCGATTCAAAGGTAAAAGTTTGCTTAATCATATTAAAGTGAGTCAACCTCACACTACTTTGACGGCCTAAGTAGGTATTTCTTTTTGCACGTCAAACAGAGACAGACTAGAGCTACATCATCAAAAGATATTCAATCAGTCCATTCTGCACAGGGGCCTCCACTGTTCGTAGGCCTGGCGGTAATGTTGGCGAGCACAGTACAGTTGTATATCAAAGGCAAAGCAGCTGTCCTGCGACTCCTGCGTAATCATGTCCTTGATTTATCCTTTAGTGGCATTCTACGACACCCACGGATATAATAGTAATGAGATGATGCCGGCGTTACACGGCACGTAGTCAGCTCTCTGCCTATTATAGTAAGGGCCTTATTGTGATGCGTACAATATAGTACACATAGCATTTCGGCTACGGATGAACGTGCGTAAGTACCAAAATTTTCTTCGGTCGAACAAATAAAGTAATTAAATGGTTCCGATACAAATGAAGCGGTGACTTTGTTGGCTCGTAAAAAATGCGTATTTAGTATCAAAGCTTTGTACCGAGTTCGTTTTTACGCCCTTACAAAAAAAGGGTTACCGTACAGTTAATTTACTTTTTTTAGATTAAGGTGGATCGTTACGCCATACAAACGAAAAACTGCACTTCAGTCGGGTTATACATGAGTCGCAGAGCAAATTTTTGAAAAAACTTCATGTGAAATGATGAAGGCACACGTAAAATTGTCGCAAAACTACTTATGGTTTAAAGATAATAAGTATTTTCTGCGCAATAAAATTAAACGAATTTATTGCAGCAGTAGCTCCATCTATTTACGTAAAGTGGCGACTCGGTTTTTCCGGGGAAATCTGATGGTTTAAAAATTCTTCTTCGTGTTTTGCGAAAATTTTATATACCCACGGGACTCCCCGTCAGGTTTTTTAATCAGACTTGTGTCTCCTTTACAGACATAACTCCATTGAACTTTTGTATGGAAAGCGGAACGCCTTAAGGAATGGTCTATATTACAGGATGCAAAGAGGTAGGTACATAAATATCTTGACAATTATCTTGTTTTTCCACCGAAGTCAGCCTATTTTTTGCTATTCGATCCTACGTCTTGTTTGAGACCGGAAACACGTTTTTCTTCCACTGAAAATAAATTATACCAATTTAAAAACTTCAATCGGAATCTAGGTCAAACAACCTACAAAACGGTTCCAATTTCGCACCGTCAGCGTTACGGCGGCGTCGGCGGATCGACAGATTGGGCGCACTTGTTCAGAAGGCAGACTAATGCAATTTGCTATGCACGGGAGAAAACGCGCACTGCAATATTCACTCCTTTCTTCCACCTCATTCACACACGCAGCTTTTTATATACCGCATTCCTCTCCCACACAGACGATAGACCACGGCAGAACTCACCCTACGACGTCCAATTCGGATCAACAGTTGCCATGACAACCGCCCAAAACAACGTGTTTGGTTAGATTGCCAGTGTATATTGATCTCTTAGGCCCCCTCGATCAAGGTCAACATATTCGCGAACTAAGCATTTTGGGGGTCAAGGGAAATTGGTCTATTTCTGGCAGGAGGCAAGATTAACAAGCACTGTATATTGAAGAAAATGAAACGTTAAATAGGGGGGTTAAAGTGTAATTTGCTGTAATTGATGCTGTAAGGTGCGAGTGTGGGTTTCCAAAGGGTAAGAGGAGATTTTGTTTCGAGGTAGTTTATGTTTATTCCTTTACTGTGGGGACATTTCAATTGTTCAGGGAGCCGTAAGAACGTTTGGGAGCAGTTACGACTTTGACAAGTTGTAGGTAAATAATTAATTAACTTTAACTAGGGAGTTTCGGAAATTAATTACAAGCAGTCCCTCCGTTTCGTAAATTCTATCATTAATGTACCTGGATTTTTAACGAACTCATTCAATTACTTATTTTGGTTTCAACCTTCCTATCGAATTATTACCGGTACAATAAATTTTTATGCCCACCCAGGCCTTAACAAGGTAATTTAATTAGATCGAAAAAAATAAACAACGGTAAAATAAGTTGTAGAGCCCCACTTCTGGACAAAGGGCTCCTTTTCTTTTCCAGATTCAATGAATCTGAGTATTTTAGACATTAGACAATGGTCTGTAAATATTTTAGACTGAGACAATGTCTACTTTATAAAATCTTTTTTCTTCTGTAGTTCGGTCTTTATCTCTCAGTCTATAATTTTACATTTGCAACCTATACAAAACATGTATTTTTTTTGAATTTGTATAAATTGAACTATTCGTAAGGAAGATAATAATATGTATTATGATGATGTCAAAAATCGAAAACCATACGAAGATACGACTATTGTAAAAGGGAAGCTGAAAATCAATTCACTTGACAATGAGGAGGGTCCCACTCAGTACCCCCACACTTTTAACGTTAAGAAAAGAGGGTAGTTTTACAGAACCAACACTCTTTTATCTTAGGGGTAAATTTTTGCAGAAGCGAACAATTTGTTGGAGCAAAAAGAGGAAGTTGTGAATAAAATATGAAAATAAGGAAAACGGATTTCAAATGTTTTAAAATTCTCGCCCCTGAAATGAGGAATGAATGCATAATATACTGGGTGTAGGTAAGGGATAGCAATCAGACCGTGAAACTGAAAAACTTCCCATTGGAAAATATTTCAGGAGACTTAAAAAATAGTAAATGCAGTCAGCTGATCATAATTTTGTATGTGAATGTTTTTTTACGAATGATCTGAAAATATCAGTATTCGGAGCGCTGTCCCTTACATCCCGTAGAGAAGCAGAATATTTGTAAACTTGATAAAAATCAAGTAAAGAGAAAAGAGAGAGAGCTCGTTTCGGAGGCCAAGATCCTCTTTGGGTCGCTGACTCAGCGTAGTTACTAGTTTAGGTAGGTATAGAAAAGGCATCAACATGAATATCTGAAACATTTTGTCTCTATATTGATAACAATAAATAACAATGGCATCTATCACATCCATCACGCAATAAAATATGAAGCCCCGGCCAAGGAAAATGATAATACTTTATGAAGTCTGATACCAATAAAGAAAATTCCAATGTCACTACGTCGCCGCCATGGTTAGAGTAATAGTTGGAGAGCCCAGGGGGTAAGTAGCTATCTCATAAGGTACCACGATAGGCTAGGTTTGGATCGTTAACCAAGACTTAAACAAGTCGTATGACCCAGGTCTGCCAGAGCCAATCCTGCCGAAACATAAAAATAATCGATATTTTTCAGAGTCATTTTTTCGTAAAAAATATGTCATAAGGTACCACAATGAAAGTGCTGGCATCAGTTAACCATTGAAAAATTATGTAAAAAAAGCTTGGTCTGCCACTGCGCACCCTGCCGGAAGTGCTTGCCAGACCTCTCCAAAGATGCCCTTCCGACACCCCTAAACTATCTCATCGGGTACCACGACGCGACCACCACAACATAATAGCCAAGATCACTCTGACAATAGATCACAAGGTCTGCCAGGCCTAAACTTGCCGCATCCTAGTGTTTCAGACATTTGAAGTTGTAGGTCCAGTGTATGAAAAATTACCTATATCTTTTTCCCCCCGTGTTTGATTTTGATGGTGCCTTAATACGAAATGCTCTCCATAATGAGGAGCTTCGAGTCATATAGGACAGTTGGGTGGAGGGTTTCAGTATTGAACGCAATCCTGTCAAAAAGTTTGAAATGGAGGTTTGGTCTATGAAAACTGGCCTATATCTTATTCCCCCCGGGTTTGATTTTGATGGCGCCTTAATATGAAATGCTCTCCATAACTAGGAGCTTTGAGTCATATAGGTCAGTGAGGAGGAGGGTCTCTGTATTGTACACAATCCTGTCAAAAAGTGTGAAATTGTAGGTAAAGTGTATGAAAACTGGCCTATATCTTTTCCCCCACTGGTTTGATGTTGATGGTGCCTTGGTATGAAATGCTCGTAATGATTAGGAGATTCGATTTGTATAGGTCAATTGGATAGAAGGTCTCTGTTCTGTGCACAATCCTCCTAAATATGAAAATATTCGATAACTTCTGCAGATTTTATCAGTTAAAATTGTCATATCATAAGGAACTCGAATAAAAGTGCTTGCATCAGCTTACCATTGACAAATTATGTTAAAAAAAACTTGGTCTGCCACTGCGCACTCTGCCGGAAGTCCTTAGATGAGATAGGTTAGGGGTGTCGGAAGGGTATATTTGGAGGGGTCTCCCAAGGACTTCTGGCAGAGAGCGCAATGGCAGACCAAGTATTCTTAACTCAATTTATCAATGGTAAGCTGATGCTGGCACTGTCATTCGGGTACCTTATGAAATGACAATGTTAACGGAAAAAATCTCAATCCTGCTAAACATGAAAATATTCGATACGTTCTGCAGATTTTTGCCGTTAATATTGTCATATCATAAGGTACCCGAATAAAAACGCCGGCATCAGCTTACCATTGATAAATTATGTTAAGAAAACTTGGTCTGCCATTGCGCACTCTGCCAGAAGTCCTTGGGAGACCCCTCCAAATATACCCTTCCGACACCCCTAACCTATCTCATCTAAGGACTTCCGGCAGAGTGCGCAGTGGCAGACCAAGTTTTTTTAACATAATTTGTCAAAGGTAAGGTGATGCAAGCACTTTTATTCGAGTTCCTTATGATATGACAATTTTAACTGATAAAATCTGCAGAAGTTATCGAATATTTTCATATTTAGGAGGATTGTGCACAGAACAGAGACCTTCTATCCAATTGACCTATACAAATCGAATCTCCTAATCATTACGAGCATTTCATACCAAGGCACCATCAACATCAAACCAGTGGGGGAAAAGATATAGGCCAGTTTTCATACACTCAACCTACAATTTCACACTTTTTGACAGGATTGTGTACAATACAGAGACCCTCCTCCTCACTGACCTATATGACTCAAAGCTCCTAGTTATGGAGAGCATTTCATATTAAGGCGCCATCAAAATCAAACCCGGGAATAAGATATAGGCCAGTTTTCATAGACCAAACCTCCATTTCAAACTTTTGACAGGATTGCGTTCAATACTGAAACCCTCCACCCAACTGTCCTATATGACTCGAAGCTCCTCATTATGGAGAGCATTTCGTATTAAGGCACCATCAAAATCAAACACAGGGGGAAAAAGATATAGGTCATTTTTCATACACTGGACCTACAACTTCAAATGTCTGAAACACTAGGATGCGGCAAGTTTAGGCCTGGCAGACCTTGTGATCTATTGTCAGAGTGATCTTGGCTATTATGTTGTGGTGGTCGCGTCGTGGTACTCGATGAGATAGTTTAGGGGTGTCGGAAGGGCATCTTTGGAGAGGTCTGTCAAGCACTTCCGGCAGGGTGCGCAGTGGCAGACCAAGCTTTTTTTACATAATTTTTCAATGGTTAACTGATGCCAGCACTTTCATTGTGGTACCTTATGACATAATTTTTACGAAAAAATATCTTCAAAAAATATCGATTATTTTTATGTTTCGGCAGGATTGGCTCTGGCAGACCTGGGTCATACGACTTGTTTAAGTCTTGGTTAACGATCCAAACCTAGCCTATCGTAGTACCTTATGAGATAGCCACTTACCCCCTGGGCTCTCCAACTATAATTTAGAACGGTAATACTTTTATATGAACCTCTGAATATTTCATGCTCCTTACGTAAGTTTAGTTTAAATAAAGGCAAAGGTCCCGTAATAAAGCTATTCATTTCTGAATGAACTAATCACTATGTAATTAAGTCTTCACGCCAAATAGGTATGCCGTGACTGAAACGATAAAGGCACTAGAACAATTTTTGGAAACTTGAACCTGCGACCTTCGGCATCTGTACTGCCGACGCCACTACCAACTGGGCTACCGCGGTTCTAATCTAGCCTGCGAATTAAGCAAGTATAGGCACTAGAACACTTCCAAGGACAAACGCAGACGGCTCCAGAAGTTCAGATGCTTCGATAAGCACGTCTACCTTATTATCAAACGCTTTTTGGTAACTTTTGAAGGCAAGTAGGCCAAGCGGGGTAGGCAGAGCGTAAACAGTTGCAAAAGTTTGAGAGTCACTCAAAAGACTATGTATCACGATAGTAACAGGTTATCATATCAGCGTGTCGCCTGAAATTGCAATACCTACAAATCAACTCTCAAATCCCATAGTCGGTTATTACGACACCGACGGGAAAGATAGGCCAGTAGGTAATCTATCTGAAAATAGGAAATTTAGAGCTATGGCAGTATTCTACGTTGTAGAGTTTGAGAGATTCGAGAAGTGAAGGGAAGTTTGGGCACTCTCTCTTTCTCTCTTCGTGTGGGACCACCGGCGGATCCAGCCTTGGCTCAGGGGGGGGGTCACATAGACAATTTAATAGGTACTTAAATTTGACCCGCTTGCCTCATGGAGGGTTATGTTTTTCGAGAGCCTGTATGTTTGTATATTATGTCGCAGTATAATGAAAGAATAAGGTTTTTGGCCAAAAGCCGGCATATGGCAAAATCGTAGACTTCCTTAGGCCATCGTCCTAAGCTGATCCAGGTTTTTTGCCAAAAAGCTAGGATTTTGGCCAGAACCGTAGATTTGTTTACTATTATGACATTTTTTGCATTTCGCGGGAGCGAGGAGTGAAGAGATATGCTAGGCACATCTGTTAATGGTAGAGTTGGACACCCTGAAGGGCAGGGGGTAACATCAGACAGCCCAAACAGCAGGATTGCCTTGGACGCTCTGGAGAATCGGAGGTAGCGTCGGACGCTCTGGAGGACCAGGGGTAGCGTCCCAGAAAATTCAACCACCGTCATCTTTCATCCTCCAGAGTGTCCGACGCTACTCACGCCCTCCAGGGCGACCAACGCACCTCCCACCCTACAGCACGTGCAACGCTACCTCCTGCATTTCAGGGCGACTGACGCTACCTCCAACCCTCCAGGGACGCCGGAAGGGGTAGCGTCGGACCTAATATTGTGTTACTAAGTGGCGTCGGACGCCCTGGAGGACTTGGGTGGCGTCGGACTTTCTGGTGGATAAAAAGTGGCGGGCGTTGGTTTTCCTGGGCTTCCGACGCTACCCCTTGCCGTAAAGGGCATCCCTTGAGGGTTGAAGGTAACGGCATACACCCTAAGAGGCAGGAGGTAGCTTTAGACGTTCTGGAGGGTAGGAGGTAGCGTCGGACGCCTTGGCGGGCGTGGGTAGCGTCGGACACTCTGGAGGATAAAAGATGGCGGGCGTTGGATTTCCAGGGCGTCTGACGCTAACTCCCGTCCTCCCGAGCGTCCAGTGGTACATCCTGCTCTTATGGTGTCTGTCTCCAGGTCGACCGAGGCAATCCTGCTGTTCAGGCTGTCTGACGCTACCCCATCCTTCAGGGCGTCCGATGCCTTAGGGTGTCCAACTCTACCCCAGATCAGGGTGAGGTGCTTAATGTACCACCTCTTCACTCCTCGTTCATATGAAGATTTTGGCAAAAATCCTAGGTTTTCAGCCAAAAACTGGATCAGCTTAGGACGATGGCCGAATGAAGTCGACGATTTTTCCATATGCCGGCTTTTGCTTATGTAATTGAATGGAATCTTGTATTTGACATTGACGAAAAAAGACATTGTCAATATGTAAACAATAATATCACCACTTAGTCAAGGTTCTGGGCCCGGCTCAGGGGGGGGGGTCATGACCCCCATGACCCCCCCCCTGGATCCGCCACTGTGTGGGACACCGTGTCGCCAACGGACCAGATGAGCTCTGGTGCCATAGTTTTACAACCGCCTACTACAAGCAGAGTAGCAAACTATGTAGATAATCATAGACAGCAACCGGGACCGGCAGCTAAACGTGCCCTCTGAAGCACGGAACCATCTTTATTTCGGACAATCCGGTTTGGGCACTGACCATACCCACAGGCCAAAACAAAGCCGTAACTTTGGTAAGATGCAAAAAGATGCAAAGTAGGCGAAGGAAAAGTTTGACACAAATTCTGGTGCCATCTGGCGGCTGGAAAGTCTAAAAAGTTTATCTAGATTCAATACAAGCCTGACTTCAGAGTACATCTACCTATTTTGTAGGCAAAAATAGGAAATATAACGACGCGCAAGCCAGCCTAACTTACAGAATCTGTAATTCCGAGAGAACTGACTCCAGAACCACCAAACATAGAGCCTTGGACTCGGACCACTTCATCATAACAGCCACAATAAAGTCCACTGCTGAACATGGGCCTCCTCCTATTAGGGGGGTATTTGCCATACTCACCACGCTTGGCAGGCGGGTTGGTGAGCGCAATGCAAGATGTTGCAATGCGATTGTGTAATTCATCCAGAGATTGAACACCTGGATGAATTTATCCCTAGTCGCCTCTTACGACACCCACGGGAAAGATATGGGGTGATGACATTCTAAGCCGGCATCACACGGCAACTTAACCGACTCGGACCACTTAACCGAAGCTAAATGGTTTTATTCCACTGCATCTACCTATCTGACCCTAAGTTGACTCAAGTTGGTACAATCGCCAGCAAATCCACCTACACACCTGCCGGATCAACTTACACAGGTTTTTCTTAGTATTTGTATAAAAATCCGGTATGAGTTGGGCTCTTAAATAAGTAGGTGGATTTGATGGTGATAGTGCTTACAGGTGGGACCAGATGCTCCCCAAACAATGGCCCAATGTCCTTCCTTACCTTACCTTACCTACCTTCCTAGTCTGCATTAAAACTTACTGCCTTCTGACCTGATGAACCCTGGTGTCAGAGTTTTGAACCGTCTAGTTACTGCTAACCTAGACCTACATTCTTGTATATTACATTCTAAAATTATAAAGGAGTTCGTGTAACTGAATTCCGGGCACGCAACATTTGACAAGATAGCCCAATGGGAACAATATTCGACAAGAACAAGGTTTATCAGTATTCCACTCCCTCAGACGTCACCCCTGGGGTTCGGAAGCAGGTGCTGTGTGTTTGAGCTAACCTGCTCCATTATTTACAGATATTTTACGACTACCTACAATCGTTCGATCTGAATTATGTAGAGGGCGTTGTCGATTAAGCAAACTCTGGATAGAGGCATACTAGAGGTTTGCATGGAATATTTAAAATATCTACTGATTTAGCGAGCAGCAGTATCTAAACCTACTTTGAAGGCAAAATAGGAAAGTCGTTTTACTCGTGATAGATGTTGAAAACTGGAGAAAACAAGTAATATATTATTCCGTTTTATGCTCATTTTGTAGCAATATATCATCAACCTTTAGAGTATACACAAGTCAGCTACCCAACCCACCTTTTAAAAATCATGCCTAACAACCACTAAAACGAGTAATGGTCTGTATATAGAGTACGGTACCCTAAAAATCAGCACTTAGCCGCAAACGAAACCAAATCACAAAAGAACAAAAAGCCACGCGATAAATCATAGATTCCGGTGATGATTGGCAACACAAAGTAAACGTCGGATATTCGGATATGATCAATTAATCATCACCCCCTGATAACATGCCCAAATGGGGTTTACCTGTACTATGAGCAGCATGTCGACCTACCCATTTAAGTGACCAACTTATACTAGCACTTCAACCAAAATTTGTGTTGCCGTTCGGTAGCGGACTATCGATGGTATATCGATAACTATCGCTAACGTTCAATATCGATAGTTTAAAATGTAGCAATAGGTGCTATTATACGACGACGTTCACGACAAAACAATCGAACTATCGACTGTCTTTAAATCGTGAGCCATGATAAGTACTTATCTACTGAAGTGTCGAAGGTATTGCTACATTTGAAAACTTAGTATAGGTATCGATACTATCGATTGCATTAGGTTTTTTGAATCGAAAGTTCGGCAACACTAACTAGAATAGCCTGCCTGATCTCTGAAATGGGTAAGTAGATGTGCTGCTGATAGTACATTGCATGTACCTTTTACTCAGTGTAGCTACTGGAACACCTTTACCAGCATGTATGTAGTGATTGATGGTTTTCTTTGTTGAAGAGTCAATGGAAATGGGAACTATAGGTAATAGAGGTCACTTATTTTGTATCTAAAAGCGTAACCATGTTTATAAGCTCTTTTCAGAGACTTTATGAACGACCTTTCAGTTTTTGGAAAATATGAGAAACCCTTTTCACTGCCCTGGGTTAGTTTGAGACACTACACTTAATAAAACATTAAAAAGAGACATAGGAATATGCTATCTGATTTTCGATTTTAAAACCTGATTAAATCTAAATAAGTGCGTCCACACTGCCAAAAGCTGCTCGCTGCCTCGCTGCCTCTACAACCAGATATAATAAACAATATCCTAACCTAAGTAAGGACCTAACACTGTGGACCCGACAGTTTCCGGAAAGAACTGAATGCAGAGGCCAGAAGACAAATTCACATTCACAAATAACTGTTGATGACAGACGGACAGACATACAGCGCAGTCTCAGGAATAGTAATAGGGTACCGTTTTCACCCTTTGGGTACGGCATGGGACACCTTAAAAACACAAAAGTTCCTGTAAGTAAATCATCATCATCATATCGTGTGAGACATGACGAACCACCCTATGAACCCTCGTACCACATATTACTAAGTACTAAGTCGCTCACAAAGAATCTAGTGACTACCTATGGGTTGTAAGTACAAATATGAAACCTTGACAAAAGCGAAAACATATCAATTTCCATTTAGCCATCAGACGCAGTGTATGTCGTTTGCAAATAGACGAACTTGTCATTGAAGTCTCGCTAGTGGGTCGATCTATTCAAACCAGACACAATAGAAATCTCTCCCCAATTTTATCGATTAGGCAATAGCCAAATTTTTTGCTGCTTCTTGATGTGGATTAGAAAAAAGTTCCGTATTCGGATAAAATTGGTTTAGAAATGCCTGGGAAAGAAATTAATTATTTTCGTGATATTCCTCTAGTCTCTCTTTCGTCGAGTCGTCCAAAGAACCGGTTAAAATTGGTGTTAGAGTTTTCCTCTTGCTAGGGCTACTACTCTTCTCAAGTAATTCTATGGTAGCTCAAAAAGTCTTTAACTTTGCAATAATAACTTGTAGGATGGGTACCTACTGTAAGTGCAGACTCTAGTTACACTGTAGAGTTACATCATGTCTTTAATGATGTTGCAAAGTTTATAATGGACAACTCAAAGTCAGAGTAGGTCAAACCATAGTCAGCCTTCTGTCCTGTCCCAACTGCCGCACTAAGCAGGACCTGCTGGAGGCTAACTCCAAAGCTATCAGTGTGGCCGAATACTGGTCGAATTTTTCTTTGTTGCTCATCGACTCGATGAAGAAGAAATCAAAATTAAACTATCAGAGGAACATTAGTTAATTTCAATTCAGGATATAATAGAGTCCAGATGGACTCTTGGATGCAAATGTGTGAGAATTCGATCTCACGAGTGTTTTGCGATAACTCTTGTGAGTTTCGTCCTCTCGTGAGACCGATGCCTCGCAGATTTGCATCCATCCATCTGGACTCTATTATATCCTAAAAGATTGTCGTATGGACACTTCCGTACAATCATTGCTTCAGCTTAAATGCTGAACAAGTTAGTTTGTTTCCATAGCAATACACAAAGGACCCCAAAAATACACAACCCCCAGAAGCCAAATAAAGACCTTCTGGCATACTTTCTAACGAATTCATAGTACGTTCGATCCGCAATGGAAAAAAAATCGAATCTCGAATGACTCTAGGGTATAAAAATTGGGGTAGTGAGCGACCCATTTATCAAAGATGTCGTCACTACAGAGTTCGATGATTAATTTATGAAATAGAAATTTGAATTGATGCTGATTTGCAAGAATCGACAGTTGTGAAAATTACTCTCTGAAGGGTATCCGTCTATTGGAATTGTAATGTAATGGATTAAGCTCCCAGCGAAGATATTTGAATTATTGATGAGCTGTTCTTTAATATTTTATTACAAACTTCCAATTGGAAAAAAGGATACCTAAGATAAGAAAATAGAATTGGAATATTTTTTTGGTTCCAAAATCTTGGTGAAACACAAAACAGTACCTACCGTAACTCATGCAGATTTCCATAATTTTTTGCTCGCAAATGAATTAGTACAAGATACGTTCCCTACAAAAGGGCAAAAATTGTGACACATCACCTAGAGCTAACCAAATTTTTACCACAAATAGAGTAACCCTAGATGATCATTTTAAGATGTGGAGGGAAAAAAAATTCAGTCCGGGGGCGCGGGGGGAGGGCGTCAAAGGGGGCAACTAACGCGTTTCTATGATAATTTTTTAACGGGCTCATTTAAGTGAGAATAGAAAGTTTGGTGTCATTTTCATGGTAAACAAACACGAAGAATTCATTTCTAATGCTTAAAAAGTATAATTCCATACAAAAATATTATTTATTTTACAATTGAATGACCATCAATTTTCAAAAAATATTTTCGACACGTTATATTTTATTAAAATCATTGGTCTGTATGGATACAAAAAATACTATAACAAAGCTTATTATATGTAGTTTACAAAAATATACAATAATTGTATACTAATATAACTTTTAAAGCACTCGCGATTACTTTCACACATAATAATTACTTTAACGAGTCTTATCGCGATAGTTTTTTAGGTAAATAAGCGATTTACCTGGACACTCGACGTTTCGACTGGGTTGCACCAGTCGTGGTCGCGAGCAGACTAAATCGCTTATTGACCTAAAAAACTATCGCGATAGGACTCGTTAAAGTAATTATTAATTGTATACTATTCATACAAATAGTATAGACAAAAAAATCAAGAGCATGTCTAGGAACTGATGCGCACGATGCTCTGGGGTCAAGTTACTATTTTTAATGGCTCAATAAACGCGACAAGTACCTATGTAGTATCGTTTTTATAGAAAACAAATACAAGGAATTCATTTTTGATGCTTAAAACGTATGATTCCATACATAAAAATATATTTCAATACGATAATAGTAACAATACGAGTACAATTATTACAAGCAATGTTGGGTATAGAAAAAACTTTAACTCGTCATATTTATTAAAAACTTTCATTCATATAATCATCTAGTTTACAATTACTTTTAATGGTTGTGTACTTTTTAAATATTAAAAACGCATTGTGAAACAATTTAACACTTTGCACGCGGATCACGAGTACCACTCGGTATGCAGTTTTGCCGCCATTTCGCCGGCCATTTATATAACTGACACGCGTAACTCGCCGATCACGAGTACCACTCGTCACACTTTTTTTCTTAGAGTCGCCGATGACGAGTAGTACTCGTGATCAGATTTCATACTGTTTTTATTAAAATACCGAACATAATTCGTGATCAGCTTGATAGCAACGTATAGAGTAATGATTTAGCTACACGCACACATATAATTCATTTGTGTAAGTGATCGGGGGAGGCGTGACGATGCATCGCCCGCGCTGCCTTGCAGTGCGCCGCTGGCTAGCGACGTGGGCGATAATTTGAGAAATTTTCGTGAAAATGGCTCAAAGAAACCATTTTTTATTGTCTTGATTGTGCAGTACCCTTATGTAATTACCTCTGTTTCAAAAAAACACACACACTAACAGATATCACCATTAAAATCAATAACAAAGATATGTTAGAGTTTTTCTTTTTTTTCAAAATCTCTAATTCGGATATCATTACTGTATAAAAAAATAAATACATAAACACATTGTTTTATTTTTATCCCTATAAAATATGAAATAAACTTCCAAATACAAAAAGATTTACTCCTATAAATAAACTCATTTATTTTTTAAAATTCCTGCAAAGTCGCTAAAAAACGCCGGCGAACCATAGAAGACGCTTTAAAAAACACGCGGCGTACTTAGGCATAACAACATCACGAGTGGAGCTCGTGATCCGCGGTCGCGGTGTGGCATTGGAATATAGCTTCGGCGTGCAAAGTGTTAAGGAGTACCTACTTAGGTACTCCAGACATAGCAAGCGAGCGATGCGATGCACGAGCGATAATTTTTACAGGTTAGTTAATGTATTCTGGTTGAGCGCAGGTAAGGTAGAATCTTTGACTAGAGAAAAAAAAGTAGAATAAATACATTATCTTTCTTTTTAGGATTTCGTAGTCCCTTATCATTTCGTCAAGTCTGTCTGTCTGTATGCAGTAATATTGAATAAGTCTTTTAGAGCTAAGGAAAGGATTATTTGAAACAAAGTCACTTAAATGTTTCTTGAGATATTTGCTTTTTTTAATGGTAGATAAGAATAAAATTATGTTATGATTAACAGCGTCTGCTTTAACGAGGATCACAACAAGCAGGTGATTCTTGACTTGTATAACTCAACCAGTGCAGCTTTCTCGTATTTGCACCTACCGGTGCATTATTTTTTACAGCCGCACCTTAACATTTTTCCACATGAAGTCTAAAGTGGCTGCCACTCGTCCCTGTCCTTCTTCCGTCCCCAATCAGAAGGTTCAGGCATGTCTAGAGCTTTTACTAATGCTTGTGTCCAGAAAGCAGCTGTTCTTTCTCTTCCCTGAACTCAAAAACCCCGCACCGTTGAAAACATGCACCCAACGAAGGCAGTAATCCTTCAGCACTTAAAGCGCGCCTCTTATCAAGCCCACATATGGACGCAAGCATTAGTAAAAGCTCCAGACATGCCTCAACCATCTGATTGGGGATGGAGGAAGGACAGGGACGAGAGGCAACCACTTCGGACTTCATGTGCAGAAAAGATAAGGTGTAGCTGTAAAAAAGGTTCCACCAGAAGGTGCAAACGCAGGAAAGCTGCACTCAAATGTACAGCACTATGTCTCTGTGCCGGTGATTGTTTTATTATACAACTCAAGAACCACCTGCTTCTTGTTATCCTCGTTAAAGCAGGCGCTATTTATTTATTTATCATTACATTTATCCTATTATTTAACGAGTACCTAGACCTAGAAACTTTTTATCACTTTAACATTTCAGGCTTTTCTCAAATTGGCAAACAGTCTATAGGGTAAATGTGCCGGTTTGCGGGCCACCATTAGCTGTCGGCCACTAGAAGAACCTGCATTAGAAGAACCCCTAAATTGTATGAAAATAACCTAACCTAACCTAAACTGACCTAATTTAACCTAATATATCTTAAAAAATACTAAACTGACTTACATTTCTTGCCATTTGAACTAAATAAAAAATGTATTATATTAGTCCAAAAAAAATATTACAAAAGCAATTATGCCAAAATATTGTTAGTATAAAATACAATAGTCTAAAATATGATTATGCTAAGATAAATATTATGGCAAGAAACTATTATGTCAAAGCAACGGTAGGCGAAAAAAAATTATGCGAAACATGTTATGCTAAAACATATAAGTGGAAAAAGAATTATGCCTATGAAAGGGATACCGATACAAATATATTATCTTAAAGTCAAAAGTTCGCAAGATTGGCCGACAACCGGCTAATTTACATATTCTTTAAAAAAAGTAAGGTAATCTATTTATTCTACTCTACCTTCGCTCAACCAGAATACATTAACAAACCTGTAAAAATTATCGCTCATGCATCGCATCGCTAGCTTGCTATGTCTGGAGTACCTAAGTAGGTACTCCTTAAATTGTTTCACAATGCGTTTTTTTAATATTTAAAAAGTACACAACCATTAAAAGTATTTTTTTGTAAATTAGATGATTATATGAATGAAAGTTTTTAATAAATATGACGAGTTAAAGTTTTTTCTATACCCAAACATTGCTTGTAATTGTATTGTTATTATCGTATTGAAATATATATTTTATGTATGGAATCATACGTTTTAAGCATCAAAAATGAATTCCTTGTATTTGCTTTCTATAAAAACGATACTACATAGGTACTTGTCGCATTTATTGAGCCATTAAAAATAGTAACTTGACCCCAGAGCATCGTGCGCATCAGTTTCTAGACATACTCTTGATTTTTTGTCAATACTTTTTGTATGAATAGTATACAATTATTGTATATGAGCCCGTTAAAAAATTATCATAGAAATGCGTTAGTTACCCCCTTTGACGCCCTCCCCCCGCGCCCGCTGGCTGAATTTTTTTTCCCTCCACATCTTAAAATGATCATCTAGGGCCACTCTATTCGTGGTAAAAATTTGGCTAGCTCTAGGTGATGTGTCACAATTCCCCTAAAAATATCTTCTACTAAATGTCAAAAAGTAACGCAAACGAAGTATGAAACAAAGATAAGCAATTTCTAAAAAGCAAGAGCTCCGCAAACTATTGCCAACTTATAAATAAAAAAATTATAGGAATTTAAATACTGAATAAAATAATATGAATACAATAATTTACCTATAAGTCCGTCCACCCCCCAAAGGTACAGTATCCACCACAGCAATCCGAACCGCGTGCATCGCGCGTTGGACGCCCTCAACATTTTCCCGGCCTCCCCGAACTCACATCCTGCACGCACATTTTCCACAAAAACACACGAAATCCTACACGTTACACATATTAATTACTAATCCCACGATTATCTGGGTAATTTTTTAATCGGTCATCGACTGTAGTAGCTCTTGTAATAGGATTTAGGGTTGAATGGCAGCGGGAGTAAACACGCGTGTGAGAAATTGGAGCGATGGGCGACGCGTACGCTCCCTTTGGAAGCTCGCGCGGTACTAAACCACAGTGTTGTAGAATAAGTCTCGAGGGTTTTCAGAATAGGACCCCGCCGTAGCCGTCTGAGCGCTTCGTAGCCCGTAGCGGGAAAGTCCAAGCGAATTGATCGCTTTTGCGAACGGAACCCTTTGTTTTGTCCGTGCTCAAGTGTTGTTTTAGTTGATTACAAGTGTGTAAGGCTTTGGAGACACAGACTTAATGCTTTTTATCGATTTTCTATGATCAGGTTACAGGACAAAATGAACATGGAAACTTCGGAAAAAAGAATGCAGAAAAAAGTTGAACGAAGAATAATTTAAAACATGGGGAAGTATTGGGTACATATTAGAATCCCAAAATTTAAAAGGCCCTTATTTAAAATGTACAAACTCAAAATACCCGAAATCAAAATATCAGACTATTGAAACGCCAAATATTTAAAATACAAAATATTTCATTTACCTTACAGTTGATTGGCCGAAACCGAAAATATTTTATTACGAAACACTTTATCGAAATATACCTGAATTTAAAATACCAAACAGTGATAATATCTGATCTCTTTGTTATCGTGTGGGAAACTGAGTCAACAACGACTCGATAAACCCTAGTGTTAAAGTTTTACTAATTCACAACTACAAATCCTGTTTTTTTTTCTCATCTGGGATCGAATCCAGGACGTCTGCTATAAAGTTTAAAGTTTCAAATATTCTAGGAAAAATGTGTTCGAATATTTACAGTTCACTGTCTTTTTGCCTCTTCAACTTGAAAAATACAAGTTTCGTATAAGTAATCTTAAATGTGGAGAAGTCACTATTGTTCACTCAATGATGCAAAGTGATATGAATTACGAACATTTACCCAAAGTTCTACATATAAGTAAATTCAGGAATGTTCTGTATTAGGTACAATATTTTAAATAATTTATGTTCATTACCTCCCATTCAATTATTCCTATTTTTAACAAACTTCTTTTTTTATCTTTGGAAATTAAGCTATTTATTTATAACTTTTACGGGTTAAGTATGGCAATACCCCCAATATGGGGTAGGCCCATGTCCAGCAGTGGACTATTGTAGCTGTAAAAGCATAGGCGATATAATAAACTTTACACTAGTGTGGAAACAAAACATTTAATACTAATACTTCATTTATGCATTTCAGATTAAAAGGTACATCGTATTCCCCCGTTTACTTCCCGAGTATTGCCTGTACAGCTGTCAATCTAAAACAAAAGTTTAAGTCTTAAATATCGAAGGTGATGCATGTGGGGGGGCACTTCGTCATAGTTACAGATCATCATCATCATCCAAAGTTATTATCATAGCCATCAACATCACCATCACCATCTTCATTATACCTAATTGTAATATAAGGTGAATTGAAGATATGATATTTTTGAGTTAGGTATTCTAAAAATATTACGTTATGAAGTTTTACTATTTGAATTCAGGTATTAAAAAGTAAGGTGTAACAGGTTCAAACATTTTAAACCTTCTGGTATTTTGAGTTCGGGTATTTTGGACTTGTACATTTTAAATTAAGACCTTTTAATTTTTGACATTGTAATATGTACCCGAAGTATTGCATGCATATTGTGATAACTAAAATAACGAAATGCAAGCCAAATAACTGATCGTAGCCTAATAAAGATATCTCGCAAACAGGAACTCTACGGAACAAAATACAAGATACAAGTATCCAAAATATACGATATAAGTATATAAGTATTTTTACTACAGTAAACTGTCTCAGCACTCGAACATACAATATAAGAAATCCATTAAGATAAATAAAGATAATGGATCTAATTAAAATAAATAAAGATATCTCTACCATTAAACATTTTAATAAACGCGTCCTTTCGAGTTGAGAATCAAATAAGTTGCGTGCTTAGCATCACAATTAGCTATTGCCCTATAGGAGACGAAATAAGGCGACCTAAGGCACTAAAGGCACCTTTTGTGGAAGACATTTGGTAAAAGCGATTGGTAATGGTAACAACCAAAATGTTACCAGATATTAGCCTTAGCCAGGGTTCACATTGGGTCGTTGGACGGCTCGGTGTCCCACTCGAAAAGAATAAGATTAGCCAAAAACTAGCATTAATCAGGAAAAAATCTCTTACTTTTTCCTGTGGCTCAGGGACCTAAAGTGGGTCTTGACCCAACACGAGCCTCCGCCACATGTGCCGATCCTGGGCCGCTTCCACCACTTGTCTCAATCGAGGCCAGTCTGTCGCTTGAAGATCGCACAAGTTGGACTCAACGACTTCGCTCTAGCGATACCTACTAAATAGACTAAACTCTAGGTTAACTCAAAAAAAAACAGTTTATTTTTGTCATTTTAAACTTTTTAAAGAGTGTAATCTTTTTGCTTCTTCGCCAAACGTGCCAAGCTGCGCCGTGGCAGACCACGATCAATGCAAGTTACTAGAGCTCCTCGACCCGTACATATCTAAAATATTCAATTATTTTGAGATATAGGGTTGCTACAACCCGCCTACTGGACAATTCCGGATCGAGGCCTTTTTACACTTTACTAACAACGAAGCCGCACAACTATTATACCTACCGTATTTTCAATAAAAGGGGCGTCGACTTGAAAATCAAAAAGAGCCGCGTGTCCAGAATTACAAGTGCCTAGCTGGGCTGAAGTAACAAAGTAATTTGAGCCCTTGGGGGCAATTTGGTGGAAAAGTCAGCTGGAGCCGCAACGTCACACATACTAATGTGGTCAAAGTTTAGGGCCAAAGTATTTGTAGGTGACGACAAGGCATGTGTGTGTGTAATATTTGAGTGGTGATTGATTTAGAGTTTCGTTGTCGCAGTGATAGTGCGACTTTCGGTAGATACTTGTACTTACATACATTTATATTACGCTTATATCCCATGCAGGGTAGGCCGAGCGTCAACGGCTGTAAAAAACGACCATTTACACCACGTCTGACCAAAGTTTGAGAGTCATTCAAAAGACTGTGTATCACCACCATAGAGACAGGTTGTCAGCCTGTCCCCTAAACATCTTCTTACGACACCCACGGGTAATATATGGGGTGATGCTATTGTAAGCCGGCACCACACGGCGTTTTAATATCAATCAGAGATTATGAACAGCGAATTGCTTACCATAGCAGGAATCCATTAACCACCATTTCGCCCATTTCTTATACTGAACTTGCTTTTCTATATTGTCAGTTTTTTTTTCTGCTCTTTTTCAGTTTCCTGAAAATTTTAAAACAACTTTAGCATCATGTATACTTCTTTAAAAATATATTTAAATAGAGGATTGAACATACTTACTTTTTCTTTAAAAGCTTCGATTACACTAAACAAAGATTCTTGTATGATGGTTTATGTCAGAAAACTTTAATTAATAAAACGCTACATTTTGCTTAACTAAATTTTTATTTTGTGGCGTTATTTTAATAAAGTCATACCTATTACTAATCCAGTAACTAAATAAATTGTAAAACAAATAATTACATCTTTTAAAGTACCTAAATGTAATGTACATATCGTATGTAAACAAAAGTTTAAAGAAGTCATGAATAAAATACTACAAATATACCCACAACTTTGTAATATAGACGTTTGTAGCAATAATTTCAAAATAAGTCATGTTTTAAATAACATGCAACGCATTTCTAAAAATGTCCTTTAATTCCATTACGTCCCTTGCAAAAAATGTTCCTTTCTAGAAGAGCAAAAGTCACAATTTAAGTAAGAGACAGGCAATGTTATGGAACTTTGGACATTTCGGGGATCAAGATTTCAAATATTATACACATAGATATAGTGGGCACGCGATCTTGCAGCCGTTATATTTTGCTCGCATCCGAATGCAATCAGATCGCGCGCGTGCAGTCTATATTATCGCAATGTTTACTAATATTACTTACCGATTTAAAATATTAAAGGTTCCAAAACGTCCCTTGCACAAAGTATTCCATGTTTAGTATCTCAGTCAATAAGTATAATACAAATACTAAAAAATCTACACTTCAGAAGAGGGTTACTTTGAGACAGGGACAGGCAATGTTTTGGAACCAATTCGTTGGAGATATTTTGGGCGTAAATACAGTAGATCATACATTATTTCAAAGCTAAACTGTGGGCTTACAATATAAGTAACGTTTTTACATACTACGTATACATACATAACCTTGCGCGTACGCATATACTTCTCAAAGCGCCCTCCGGTTTCAAAACGTCCCTTGCTACCAATGTCCCTTATCCATAAAGGTGTTCGAACTGAACTGATAGGATGGATAAATTATACTGTTTAAAATACAAAATGTGCAGTCTTGGAAAGGGACATCTCGAGTAAGGAACAGGCAATATTTTGAAATGTTGGATTTGATTGAGCCCTAAATATTTGAACATTCTAGATTAATCGTCATGAATCAAATGACTACAAAACTAAAAATCGGTAGCAAAATAGTCGGTTTAAAATATGAAATCCAGTAAAGTCTATTCACTTAGATACTGCCGCGTTGACAATGTCATTCCCTTAGAAAATATCATATTTTGTATGGAAGCGACTTCTCAGGGTAGCACTATCTAAGCGAATGGACTGTATGATATCTAAACAGTTTTTGTATTATTGTTTACTCACATAGACATGTATATTCTACAGGTAACTAAAGCAAAAACTTAATAAGTGATATTAAACTTAACTTTGTGTCATACAAGATAAGTATGTACCTATAGGTAAAACCAAACTTAAAGCACATAAGTTTACGTAATAGATACATACGTTTAGTAAAATATACATACAGTTTAGTAAAAACGTAAGTAGATACAATCGCTGCTAAATTACACACACTTCTTTACCCACTTTAAAATAAATACACATAGGGTGAAATTTTACTAGTGACTGATAGCGAAAATCCAGGAGATGGGCTGGTGATGATAAGGAACAACTTTTCGCAGGGAGCATAGATCTAAATGTGAAAGTGAAAGAAATGTTGGACCTCGAATGAACTGATTTTGTATGGGAGGCCCAAATATTTTTTCTTCATATTTCGACCTACGTTCTTTGGGAAAAGTTTCTCAGTTTGATGGGCTGGTTTACCTCTTAAATATTTGCAGATATTTCGCTATCGGTCACTAATAAAATTTTGTTCATATTTGTGAAATATACTCACGATTTTTGTTTACATGTAATATTAGTTTTTTAAGAAGTTTCAAAAAGCCGAATAAGTAATCTGTTGAATTACTTTTAGGCTTAGTTTCTATACTAATCCTAAGAATAATTCAACATATTACATTTCCACCGCACATATCAAACAAAACGAATTCCTAGATTTTGATAAATAATTTAGTGATTTCCATAATACTCACAAACTTTTGAACCTTACATTTGACTCTAAACTACTAAGTAAGCATAATATTAATTAAACTAGGTATATAATATAATACATCTGTCACCTTATAAAAAGTACTACGAACAACACAAATTAAGATATAAATGGATCTTGTGCCCATTTAATACATTAACATTGATCTTCATTCTTCATCCCATCATCACATCACAATTTTAACTATTTAAAATAAGGCCAACAAAAGAGAAAAAATGTAAGATATACTTGCATAATTTCGGTTCACGAATGAAAGAGGCCAGTACAAAAGATGAAAGTTGGTGGTCAATAAAAATAAAAAAGATAAATCCTGCCTGCTGCGGTAGAAAATAATGCAGTAAAGAGCAGTTTTCTAGCAAAATGTAGCTAGGGAGAGCTGGTATAGCTCGTCACGACGCATAAGGACAGATTAAACAGCTTTCAGATATAGTAAGGACCATAATCGCCGCTAATAGAACTAGTGAAAAAAATTCAAGAGGCATTTTTTCAGTAGTGGACATAGTATGCTAAAAAGAAGAAGTCATAGTAAGATTGTACACATTCTTTATCTCGTTTCCTTGGCCTTACTTTAGCACGTTATCGCAAAAAAAAAAAAAACAAAAGACTAATATGCAATGTTTGTTCCCCTAAAGCACACATATTTTATTCAATTACAAATAAGTACCTAGTACATGCATTTTTGAAGGAAGTTTAGATTATTTTATTACAGTTGCAATAGATAGAATCAGTCACCATTTTAAGTAGTTACTAAGTTGGTCATTGCAATAACTACCTATAGACTTTCATGTAACTATACTCATACTGGGTGTTACAAAACAACCAATAAAGCTGAAAGGAGGTCAAGGTACTCGTAAAACTGAACAACTTTCCCCATGGAACATGGGTCGAATTATGAAAAAAAAATTGGGCCTCCCATACAAAATGGACTCAATTTGTATGGGAATTTTTATGGGTTGTTTTGTAACACGTTGTATACTTAGACTACGTGTAAGAACATTTGCTGAAAATTATTCAATCGGGTAAACCATTTCGTAATAATGTTTCAAGGGGAAAGTTGTTCAGTTTTATGGACCCGTTTACCCATTGAAATATTTTATTCACGTTTTTTATCCACTCTATTCTGTTTATATTATAGGCTTTTAACAATATTGTAACCATTATCTACACAACTAGCTTAAACTACAGAAATAAGTATGCTGGACAGAAAAAGGTGTTTATATTTAAAACAAATACAAAACAAACTATTATTTCTCAATATGTTAATCAAACCAGCTGCCTGGCAACTTTGTTTGGAAATGCTGTTGAATCCGATATCATTTTATAGCATACATAAATCTTGCCAGATGTGGGTATGTATATGACCGTAACACAACATTTGGGGAAACGCAGCAGACACTGATATCATAATAAAACATACGCAAGTGTAGCTCCCTCTACATTTGCTGCGGCAGAAACTCGATGGGTGTGGCGAACTTGAAGTCATCTGGGAAGAGTTTTGCTGCGAACGGGTACATGAGTTTGTACGTTTGCCGGATGGTATCTGTCTACCCCGCAAGGGCATGAAGCTTGAAGTATATGTATGACCGTAACCCTTATTCGGGGAAACACAGCTAAAACTGATATCTTATTACATCATACATAACTCTCGCTACCGTACATACTCTTGCCTGATGTGGGAGTGTATATATGACCGTAACCATAGTCTAATAAAACATGGTCTTTCCTTCCCAGAGAAACACAAGACAACGTCACTTAGTATTGCCATTTTATTTCAATAAAATTCGTTATGGGGTAAATTCAATCTCAGAAAAGTGACCTAAAATATTTCTTAATAATTTTATAATTTAGATTTACGTGTGTATTAACTTGAAGTTTACAATAACACTTCAATTGTATTTATTAGTTAAGAGTATCATAAATGATTTACAAAAAACATCATAAGAGTGGGTAGTTCTGGTAACCCACAAGCATGATGACGTAAACATGTGTTGGTCACGTGATCCACGAGTCTCGGAACGGAATACCAGGCGGAGTATCTTATTATACCATGACCGTAACATCATTTGGGGAAACACAGCAGACACTGATATCTTGTTATAACATACGTAAAAGCTCCCTCTACATCTGCGGCAGAAACTCGATGGGTGTGGCGAATTTGAAGTCATTTGGGAAGAGTTTTGCCGCGAATGGGTACATGAACTTGTACTACTGCCGGATGGTGTCTATACCGGGAGTAACGGAAAGGGTATAACAAGCCGAAAGGAGGTCAAGGTACTCATGAAACTGAACAACTTTCCCCATGGAACATGGGTCGAAATATGAAAAAAAAAATTTGGACCTCCCATAGTAAATCAATTAGCTGATCGGCGATTTTGTATGGGAGGTCCAAATTTTTTTTTCATATTTCGACCCATGTTCCATGGGGAAAGTTGTTCAGTTTCATGAGTACCTTGACCTCCTTTCGGCTTGTTATACCCTTTCCGTTACTCCCGGTATACCCCGCAAGGGAATGAGGCTTGAAGTATGTGTGTATGACCGTAACACACATTTGGGGAAACACAGCTAAAACGGATATCTTATAATAGCATACATAAATCCTGCCAGATGTGATATGGATCACCATAACATACATATTTTGGGGAAACGCAGCAGACACTGATATCTTATGACATACGGAAGTGTTGCTCCCTCTACATCTGCGGCAGAAACTCGATGGGCGTGGCGAATTTGAAATCGTCTGGGAAGAGTTTTGCTGCGAACGGGTACATGAGCTTGTACGACTGCCGGATGGTATCCGCCAACCCCGAAAAGGCCTGAGACGTGATGTGTGTGTATATGACTGTAAAACTCATTTGGGGAAACACAGCAGACACTGATATCTTATTATAACATACGCAAGTGTAGCTCCCTCTACATCTGCGGCAGAAATTCGATGGGCGTGGCGAACTTGAAGTCATCGGGGAAGAGTTTGGCTGCAAACGGGTACATCAGCTTGTACGATTGCCAGATGGTGTTTATCTACCCCGCAAGGGCATGAGGCGTGATGTGTGTATGTATGACAGTAACACACATTTGGGGAAACACAGCTGAATCCGATATCTTATAGCATACATTACTCTCGCTACCAGATAATAAAATAACATACACCAGTCTACATTTGTGGCAGAAACTCGATGGGCGTGGCGAATTTGAAGTCGTCGGGGAAGAGCTTCGCTGCAAAGGGGTACATGAGCTTGTACGACTGCCGGATGGTGACGTCGGCCACGCCGGCGATGTCACCGATCTCCTTCTGGCTGCGCTTGTCTTCTGACGCCTGCAAGTAACCGGAAAACAAACCGCGTTTAGAGCAAATTGTTATAAGAAAGAGAAAATTTTGCATGACGAGCATGGGGCATTTTAGTATATATACCTAAACTTCATGATGATAAAAAAATAAAATCAATTTTAGCGTCAGGCGATAAAACATGTGCCAATCGATAGTACACAAAATTACAAACAGAAAATACACTTTGGTAAAATGTCGTAACATGTACGATATCTGAGAAAATTAGAAAATTCATAGAAAAGAAAATTCTATCCCCAATTTTCTTAGAAACCGAACATGTTACGACATATTACCAGTCCTAGTTACCTAGTCCACTCAGGGTTTTTCGTAAAAGGCGATGTAGAGTTTTTGACTTTGGCTAAATATGGTGGCGCTGATACCACCTTTAATAGCATTTCCAAAGAGTGATGACGCCAGGCAGTCGGTGGCCGGTTATAAAACATTTCCAAATCCTTTTGCTAGATGATTTTGTGCTCTAGCAAAACAAAACATGTTGCGCCGACCCAAAATGGTTTGGGAAAAGGGCAGGAAGATAATGACAGCAAAGAAAGTACCTGAGAAGCCATATAGATGGCAGCAGCGGCGACTGAAATAGGGCTCCGTCCGGACACAATATCCAGTTCGCCAGCCTTCCTTGCGATATGTGTGGCGGCCCGTTGTACCGAGTTTGGAAGTCCCAGGTTCGAGCAGAAACGAGACATGAAGTCAGCCGTGGTGATGAGGTCCACAGACTGACCCAGTGTGCCAGAGTCTAAGAAAGTCCCGAGGGTCATAGAGTCTATGATTGTCCCGACTCCCAGTTTGCCAAAGATTCCAGAGGGTCATACATTCTATGAATGGTCAGTTTGTCAAGAGTCTAGAGGGTCATAGTGTCTATGAATGTCCCAGTTTGCCATAGAGTCCAGAGGGTCATAGTCTATGAATGTCCCAGTTTGCCAAAGAGTCCAGGGGTCATAAAGTCTATGAACGTCCTAGTGGGTTAAAAAGTCTACGAATGTCCCAGTAGGTCAAAAAGACTAAAAAAGTCTAGAGCGTCGTAATGTTTATAAATGCCCTAGTGTGTGTAATAGAGTCTACGAATGACCCAAAATGTCAGTCTACGAATATCCCAGGGTGCATAGAGAGTAAGTATTATTACCTGCGAGGCCATGTAGATGGCAGCAGCGGCGACTGAAATAGGGCTCCGTCCGGACACAATATCCAGTTCGCCAGCCTTCCTTGCGATATGTGTGGCGGCCCGTTGTACCGAGTTTGGAAGTCCCAGGTTCGAGCAGAAACGAGACATGAAGTCAGCCGTGGTGATGATATCCACAGCTGACCCAGTGTGCCAAAGAGTCTAAGAACGTCCAGAGGGTCATAGAGTCTACGAATGTCCCAACTCCCGGTTTGCCAAAGATTCCAGAGGGTCATAGAGTCTATGAATGTCCCAATATGCCAAAGAGTCCAGAGTGTCATAGAGTCTATAAATGTCCCAGTTTGTCAGAGTCCAGGGGTAATAAAGTCTATGAACGTCCCAGTGGGTCAAAGAGTCTACGAATGTCCCAGTACGTCAGAGTCTAAGAAAGTCCAGAGGGTCATAAAGAATGCCCCAATGTGTGTCACAGAGTCTACGAATGACCCAAAATGTCAGTCTACGAAAATCCCAGTGTACATAGATAGCATTATTGATTCAGCCGTTTTTGGCTTTTTACTGTTTATTTATTTTTAAAACTTAGCTAGGGTAGCATAGGGTCTAATCGATTGTAAATTTAGAATAGGAGCACTTCTGGGCAGGTTTTTGGGGGGTTTTCCTGTCCAGGGGGTCCGGCTAATTATAAGCATGTAACTTTTTTTTGTTTTATGTTATCTGAATTTAATTCTATTTACATGCCGTGTGGTTAGCCTGGCCAGCCCCGAGGCAGTGCCTTTATTTTTATTTTTTTATCCCGCCCGAGCCGCGTCTATACTAGGATCGCAAAATTGTTATAAGAAAAAGAAAATTGTGTCATTCAATTTTCATTTTTTTTACAATGACTTATCATTATTTTGTAATGACTATCAATAAGTGATATTTTTTGTATCCAACATTGAATAAATAATTTTGTATTTGTATTTGTATTGTATTTGAACCTGCGAGGCCATGTAGATGGCAGCAGCGGCGACTGAAATAGGGCTCCGTCCGGACACAATATCCAGTTCGCCAGCCTTCCTTGCGATATGTGTGGCGGCCCGTTGTACCGAGTTTGGAAGTCCCAGGTTCGAGCAGAAACGAGACATGAAGTCAGCTGTGGTGATGAGGTCCACAGACGACCCAGAGTGACGAAGAGTCCGGAGGGTCATAGAGTCTATGAATGTCCCAGTGGGTCACAGAGTCTTAGATAGTCCAGAAGTCTTAGAAAGTCCCGAAGGGCATTAAGTCTATGAACGTCCCAGTGAGTCAAAGAGTCTACGAATGTCCCAAAGGGTCATAAAGTCTACGAATGATCCAGTGGGTCAAAGAGTCTACGAATGACCCAAAAACTCAGTCTACGAAAATCCCAGTGTACATAGATAGCATTATTACCTGCGAGGCCATGTAGATGGCAGCAGCGGCGACTGAAATAGGGCTCCGTCCGGACACAATATCCAGTTCGCCAACCTTCCTTGCGATATGTGTGGCGGCCCGTTGTACCGAGATTGGAAGTCCCAGGTTCGAGCAGAAACGAGACATGAAGTCAGCCGTGGTGATGAGGTCCACAGACTACCCAGAGTGCCAAAGAGTCTAAGAAAGTCCCGAGGGTCATAGAGTCTATTGAATTTCCCAGTTTGCCAAAGATTCCAGAGGGTCATAATCTATGATGTCCCAGTTTGTCAAAGAGTAAAGAGGGTCATACATAGTGTCTATGAATGACCCAGATTTCCAAAGGGTTCAGAGGGTCATAGTGTATGAATGTTCCAGTTTGCCAAAGAGTCCAGGGGTCATAAAGTCTATGAACGTCCCAGTGGGTCAAAAAGTCTACGAATGTCCCAGTACGTCAGAGTCTATTAATGTCCCAGTGAGTCATAGTCTTAAAAAGTCCAGAGGGTCATAGAGTCTATGAATGTCCCAGTGAGTCATAGTCTTAGAAAGTCCAGAGGGTCATAGAGTCTATGAATGTCCCATTGGGTCAAAGAGTCTACGAATGTCAGTGTCAATGTGCAGTGTGTATCATAGAGTCTAAGAATGTCCTATGAGAGTATTATTACCTGCGAGGCCATGTAGATGGCAGCAGTGGCGACTGAAATAGGGCTCCGTCCGGACACAATATCCAGTTCGCCAGCCTTCCTTGCGATATGTGTGGCGGCCCGTTGTACCGAGTTTGGAAGTCCCAAGTTCGAGCAGAAACGAGACATGAAGTCAGCCGTGGTGATGAGGTCCACAGACGTTCCAGAGTGACGAAGAGTCTTAGAATGTCCCAGAGGGTCATAAAGTCTACGAATGTCTCAGTGGGTCAAGGAGTCTATTAATGTCCCAGTGAGTCATAGTCTTAGAAAGTCCAGAGGGTCATAGAGTCTATGAATGTCCCAGTGAGTCATAGTCTTAGAATGTCCAGAGGGTCATAGAGTCTATAAACGCCCCAGTGGGTCAAAGAGTCTACGAATATCCCAGTGGGTCAAAAAGTCTACGAATGACCCGGTCGATCATACAGTTCATAAATGTCCCAGTTAGTCACAGTGTCTCCGAATGACCTAGTGTAAGTCATAGTCTACGAATATCCCAGGGTACATAGAGAGTATTATTACCTGCGAAGCCATGTAGATGGCAGCAGCGGCGACTGAAATAGGGCTCCGTCCGGACACAATATCCAGTTCGCCAGCCTTCCTTACGATATGTGTGGCGGCCCGTTGTACCGAGTTTGGAAGTCCCAGGTTCGAGCAGAAACGAGACATGAAGTCAGCCGTGGTGATGAGGTCCACAGACTGACCCAGTGTGCCAAAGAGTCTAAGAGTGTCCAGAGGGTCAAAGAGTCTATTAATGTCCCAGTGGGTTTTAGAGTCTATGAATGTCCGAGTTTGCCAAAGAGTCCAGCGGGTCATAAAGTCTATGAATGTCCCTGTTCACAAAAGAGTCCAGTGGGTCATAGTCTATGAATGTCCCAGTTTACCAAAGAGTGAAGAAGGTCATAGTCTATGAATGTCCCAGTTTGCCATAGAGTCCAGAGGGTCATAGTCTATGAATGTCCCAGTTTGCCAGAGTCCAAAGGTCATAAAGTCTATGAATGTCCCAGTTTGCCATAGAGTCCAGAGGGCCATAGTCTATGAATGTCCCAGTGGGTCAAAGAGTCTACGAATGTCCCAGTACGTCAAAGAGTCTAAGAAAGTCCAGAGGGTCATAAAGAATGCCCCAATGTGTGTCACAGAGTCTACGAATGACCCATAATGTCAGTCTACGAATATCCCAGGGTACATAGTGAGTAATATTACCTGCGAGGCCATGTAGATGGCAGCAGCGGCGACTGAAATAGGGCTCCGTCCGGACACAATATCCAGTTCGCCAGCCTTCCTTGCGATATGTGTGGCGGCCCGTTGTACCGAGTTTGGAAGTCCCAAGTTCGAGCAGAAACGAGACATGAAGTCAGCCGTGGTGATGAGGTCCACAGCTGACCCAGTGTGCCAAAGAGACGAAGAATGTCCCAGTGGGTCATAGAGTCTATGATTGTCCCGACTCCCAGTTTGCCAAAGATTCCAGAGGATCATAGATTCTATGAATGTCCCAGTTTGTCAAAGAGTCCAGAGGGTCATAGAGTCTATGATTGTCCCAGTTTGCCAAAGAGTCCAGTGGTCATAAAGTCTATGAACGTCCCAGTGGGTCAAAAAGTCTCCGAATGTCCCAGTAGGTCAATGAGTCTAAGAAAGTCCAGAGGGTCATAAAGTCTATGAATGCCCCAGTGTGTGTCACAGAGTCTACGAATGACCCAAAATGTCAGTCTACGAATATCCCAGGGTGCATAGAGAGTAAGTATTATTACCTGCGAAGCCATGTAGATGGCAGCAGCGGCGACTGAAATAGGGCTCCGTCCGGACACAATATCCAGTTCGCCAGCCTTCCTTGCGATATGTGTGGCGGCCCGTTGTACCGAGTTTGGAAGTCCCAAGTTCGAGCAGAAACGAGACATGAAGTCAGCCGTGGTGATGAGGTCCACAGACGACCCAGTGTGCCATAATCTAAGAAAGTCTGGAGGGTCATAGAGTCTATAGATATCCCGGTGAGTCAAAGTCTTAGAGAGTCCAGAGGATGTAAAAGTCTACGAATGTCCCAGTGGGTCAAAAGGTCTATGAATGTCCCAGTGGGGCAAAGAGTCTATAAATGTCCCAGTCGGGCAAATAGTCTATGAATGTCCTAGAGCGTCATAAAGTCTACGAATGTCCTAGAGGGTCAGTCTACGAATGTCCCATGTAAATAAAAGAGACGATAAATGTTCCAGGGGGTCATAGAGTCAACGAATGTCCCAGAAGGTCATAGAGTCTATGAATGACCCAGTAAGTCAAAGCGTCATGTGTGTAGTGTGTGTCATAGAGTCTAAGAATGTCCTATGAGAGCATTATTACCTGCGAGGCCATGTAGATGGCAGCAGCGGCGACTGAAATAGCGCTCCGTCCGGACACAATATCCAGTTCGCCAGCCTTCCTTGCGATATGTGTGGCGGCCCGTTGTACCGAGTTTGGAAGTCCCAGGTTCGAGCAGAAACGAGACATGAAGTCAGCCGTGGTGATGAGGTCCACAGACAACCCAGAGTGACGAAGAGTCTAAGAATGTCCAGGGGGTCATAGTCTATGAATGTCCCAGTCGGTCATAGAGTATACGAATGTCCCAGTAGGTCAAAGAGTCTTAGAAAGTCCAGAAGGTCATAGTCTATGTATGCCCCAGAGGGACAAAGGGCCTACGAATGTCCTAAAGGGTCATAAAGTCTACGAATGTTCCAGTGGATCAAAGAGTCTACGAATGTCCCAAAGGGTCATAGAGTCTACGAATGTCCCAGAGGGAAAAGAGACGATAAATGTCCCAGAGGGTCATAGAGTCAGTCAACGAATGTACCAGAAGGTCATAGAGTCTATGAATGTCCCATTAGTCGAAGCGTCATGTGTGTAGTGTGTGTCATAGAGTCTAAGAATGTCCTATGAGAGCATTATTACCTGCGAAGCCATGTAGATAGAAATAGGGCTCCGTCCGGACACAATATCCAGTTCGCCAGCCTTCCTTGCGATATGTGTGGCGGCCCGTTGTACCGAGTTTGGAAGTCCCAGGTTCGAGCAGAAACGAGACATGAAGTCAGCCGTGGTGATGAGGTCCACAGACTGACCCAGTGTGTCAGAAAGTCTTAGAATGTCCCGAGGGTCATAGAGTCTATAGATGTCCCGGTGAGTCAAAGAGCCTTAGAGAGTACAGAGGATGTAAAAGTCTATGGATGTCCCAGTGGGTCAAAGAATCTACGAATGTCCCAGTGGGGCAAAGAGTATATGAATGTCCTAGAGGGTCATAAAGTCTACGAATGTCCGAGGGTCAGTCTACGAATGTCCCATGTAAATAAAAGATACGATAAATGTCCCAGGGGATCATAGAGTCAAAGAATGTCCCAGAAGGTCATAGAGTCTATGAATGTCCAAGTCAAAGCGTCATGTGTGTAGTGTGTGTCAGAGTCTAAGAATGTCCTATGAGAGTATTATTACCTGAGAAGCCATATAGATGGCAGCGGCGGCGACTGAAATAGGGCTCCGTCCGGACACAATATCCAGTTCGCCAGCCTTCCTTGCGATATGTGTGGCGGCCCGTTGTACCGAGTTTGGAAGTCCCAAGTTCGAGCAGAAACGAGACATGAAGTCAGCCGTGGTGATGAGGTCCACAGACGACCCAGAGTGACGAAGAGTCTAAGAATGTCCCAGTGGGTCATAAAGTCTACGAATGTCCCAGTGATTCAAAGAGTCTATGAATGTCCCAGTGGGGCAAACAGTCTATGAATGTCCTAGAGGGTCATAAAGTCTACGAATGTCCTATTACGAATGTCCCGGTAAATCATAGTGTCTATGAATGTCCCGGAGGATCATACAAGCGAAGAATGACCCAGTGTGTCATAGAGTCTACGAATGTCCCGGAGGGTCATAGAGGCGAAGAATGTCCCAGTCAGTTTAGAAACTACGAATAATGGTCCAGTGTGTGTCATAGAGTCCAAGAATGATCCATAGGGTTAGTCTACGAATATCCCAGGGTACGGACTATTATTACCTGCGAGGCCATGTAGATGGCAGCAGCGGCGACTGAAATAGGGCTCCGTCCGGACACAATATCCAGTTCGCCAGCCTTCCTTGCGATATGTGTGGCGGCCCGTTGTACCGAGTTTGGAAGTCCCAGGTTCGAGCAGAAACGAGACATGAAGCCAGCCGTGGTGATGAGGCCCACAGACTGACCCAGTGTGCCAGAGAGTCTTAGAATGTCCCAGAGGGTCATAAAGTCTACGAATGTCTCAGTGGGTCAAAGAGTCTATTAATGTCCCAGTGAGTCATAGTCTTAGAAAGTCCAGAGGGCCATAGAGTCTATGAATGGCCCAGTGAGTCATAGTCTTAGAAAGTCCAGTGGGTCATAGAGTCTATGAATGTCCCATTGGGTCAGAGTCTACGAATATCCCAGAGGGTCATAGTCTATGAATGTCCCAGTGGGACAGTCTTAGGAAGCCCAGAATGTCATAGAGTCTATAAACGTCCCAGTGGGTCAAAGAGTCTACGAATATCCCAGTGGGTCAAAAAGTCTACGAATGACCCGGTCGGTCATACCGTTCACAAATGTCCCAGTTAGTCACAGAGTCTCCGAATGACCTAGTGTAAGTCATAGTCTACGAATATCCCAGGGTACATAGAGACTATTATTACCTGCGAGGCCATGTAGATGGCAGCAGCGGCGACTGAAATAGGGCTCCGTCCGGACACAATATCCAGTTCGCCAGCCTTCCTTGCGATATGTGTGGCGGCCCGTTGTACCGAGTTTGGAAGTCCCAGGTTCAAGCAGAAACGAGACATGAAGTCAGCCGTGGTGATGAGGTCCACAGACGTCTCCAGAGTGCTAAAGAGTCTACGAATGTCCCAGTAGGTCAAAGAGTCTATTAATGTCCCAGTGGGTTTTAGAGTCTATGAATGTCCGAGTTTGCAAAAGAGTCCAGCGGGTCATAAAGTCTATGAATGTACCTGTACAAAAGAGTCCAGAGGGTCATAGTCTATGAATGTCCCATTTTACAAAAGAGTTAAGAAGGTCATAGAGTCTATGAATGTCCCAGTATGCCAAAGAGTCCAGGGATCATAAAGTCTATGAACGTCCCAGTGGGTCAAAGAGTCTATGAATGTCCTAGAGGGTCAGTCTACGAATGTCCCAGAGGGTAATAGAGACGATAAATGTCCCAGAGGGTCATAGAGTCAACGAATGTCCCAGAAGGTCATAGAGTCTATGAATGTCCCAGTAAGTCAAAGCGTCATGTGTGTAGTGTGTGTGTCATAGAGTCTAAGAATGTCCTATGAGAGTATTATTACCTGCGAGGCCATGTAGATGGCAGCAGCGGCGACTGAAATAGGGCTCCGTCCGGACACAATATCCAGTTCGCCAGCCTTCCTTGCGATATGTGTGGCGGCCCGTTGTACCGAGTTTGGAAGTCCCAGGTTCGAGCAGAAACGAGACATGAAGTCAGCCGTGGTGATGAGGTGCACAGCTGACCCAGTGTGCCGAAGAGTCCGGAGGGTCATAGAGTCTATGAATGTCCCAGTGGGTCAAAGAGTCTTAGATAGTCCAGAAGTCTTAGAAAGTCCCGAAGGGCATAAAGTCTATGAATGTCCCAGTGGTTCAATAAGTCTACGAATGTCCCAGTTGATCAAAGAGTCTTAGAAAGTCCAGAAGGTCATAGAGTCTATGAACGTCCCAGTGAGTCAAAGAATCTACGAATGTCCCGAAGGCTCATAAAGTACCCGTAAATCATAGCGTCTCCACATGTCCCAGTGTCATACATAGTGTCAACGCATGTTACAGTGTGTCATAGTGTCTACGAATGTCCTAGTGTGTCATATTGCTACGAATGTCCCAGTTAGTCATAGAGTCTACGAATGTCCTAGTGTAATCATAGTCTACGAATGACCCAGAGGGTCAGTCTACGGATATCCCAGGGTACATAGAGACTATTATTACCTGCGAGGCCATGTAGATGGCAGCAGCGGCGACTGAAATAGGGCTCCGTCCGGACACAATGTCCAGTTCGCCAGCCTTCCTTGCGATATGTGTGGCGGCCCGTTGTACCGAGTTTGGAAGTCCCAAGTTCGAGCAGAAACGAGACATGAAGTCAGCCGTGGTGATGAGGTCCACAGACGACCCAGTGTGCTAAAGAGTCTACGAATGTCCCAGTGGGTCAAAGAGTCTATGAATGTCCCAGAGGGTCAAAGAGTCTTAGTGAGTCCAGAAGGTCATAGAGACTATGAATGTCTCAGTGGGTCAAAGAGTCTACGAATGTCCCAGTAGGACAAAGAGTCTTAGAAAGTCCAGAAGGTCATAGTCTACGTCCCAGTGGGTCAAAGAGTCTACTAATGTCTCAGAGTCATAGACGAAGAATGCTCCAGAGGGTCACAGAGTTGAAGAATATCCTAGCCAGTCATAGAGTCTACGAATGTTCTAGTGGGTCAAAGAGTCTAGGAATGACCCAGAGGGTCAGTCTACGAATATCCCAGGGTGCATAGAGAGTAAGTATTGTTACCTGCGAGGCCATATAGATGGCAGCAGCGGCGACTGAAATAGGGCTCCGTCCGGACACAATATCCAGTTCGCCAGCCTTCCTTGCGATATGTGTGGCGGCCCGTTGTACCGAGTTTGGAAGTCCCAAGTTCGAGCAGAAACGAGACATGAAGTCAGCCGTGGTGATGAGGTCCACAGACGACCCAGAGTGCCAAAGAGTCCGGAGGGTCATAGAGTGTATGAATGTCCCAGTGGGTCGAGTCTTAGATAGTCCAGAAGTCTTAGAAAGTCCCGAAGGGCATAAAGTCTATGAATTTCCCAGTGGTTCAATAAGTCTACGAATGTCCCAGTAGATCAAAGAGTCTTAGAAAGTCCAGAAGATCATAGAGACTATGAACGTCCCAGTGAGTCAAAGAATCTACGAATGTCCCAAAGGGTCATAAAGTTCCTGTAAATTAAAGCGTCTCCACATGTTCCAACGCATTTTACAGTGTGTCATAGTGTCTACGAATGTCCCAGTGTGTCAGTGTCTACGAATGTCCTAGTGTGTCATAGCGTCTACGAATTTCCTAGTATGTCATAGTGTCTACGAATTTCCCAGTGCCATACAGTTTATGAATGGCCCTATGGATGTAAGAGTCATCAAACGACCCCTATAAGCCGTAGGAGAGTATTATTACCTGCGAGGCCATGTAGATGGCAGCAGCGGCGACTGAGATAGGGCTCCGTCCGGACACAATATCCAGTTCGCCAGCCTTCCTTGCGATATGTGTGGCGGCCCGTTGTACCGAGTTTGGAAGTCCCAGGTTCGAACAGAAACGAGACATGAAGTCAGCCGTGGTGATGAGTGCCGAAGAGGGTCGGAGGGTCATAGAGTCTACGAATGTCCCAGTAGGTCAAAGAGTCTATTAACGTCCCAGTGAGTCACAGTTTTAGACAGTCCAGAGGGTCATAGAGTCTATGAATGTCCCAGTGGTTCAATAAGTCTACGAATGTCCCAGTAGACCAAGAGTCTAAGAAAGTCCAGAAGGTCATAGAGTCTATGAACGTCCCAGTGAGTCAATGAATCTACGAATGTCCCAAAGGGTCATAAAGTCCCTGTAAATTAAAGCATCTCCACATGTTCCAACGCATGTTACAGTGTGTCATAGTGTCTACGAATGTCCCAGTGTGTCAGTGTCTACGAATATCCCAGTGTGTCATAGCGTCTACGAATTTCCTAGTGTGTCATAGTGTCTACGAATGTCCCAGTGTGTCTTAGAGTCTACAAATGACCCTGTGAATTATAAAGTTGACAAACAACCCTGTGAGTATTACTACAGCATTATTACCTGCGAGGCCATGTAGATGGCAGCAGCGGCGACTGAGATAGGGCTCCGTCCGGACACAATGTCCAGTTCGCCAGCCTTCCTTGCGATATGTGTGGCGGCCCGTTGTACCGAGTTTGGAAGTCCCAGGTTCGAGCAGAAACGAGACATGAAGTCAGCCGTGGTGATGAGGTCCACAGACGTCTCAAGAGCTTTCAGGATCAGCTTGAAACACCGACCTGTAAGAATATTATAAACAAATACATACAGGATGTAAAAAAATCAACTGCAAGTATTTTAAGGGGTGAATCGGCCCATGAAACTGAACAACTTTCCCCAAGGAACATAGGTCGAAATATGAAAAAAAAATTTGGGCCTCCCATACAAATTGACTCGGCCGGCTGGTACATTTTGTATGGGAGGCCCAAAATTTTTTCCATATTTCGACCTATGTTCAGTCAGGCCTGACGCACTCCGCGGCGTAGGTATAGAGTTGCAAGTACATGCGGCGACACCCGCGGGGAGGTTAATCAGTTGGTTGCCGCGCGCCGCACGTTACGCGCGCGCTCCGATGCCGTTCGCATTTCTTCACGAGATTTATTTTATTTTATCAATACTGTATTAAATAACTAACCTTCTTGCCTCATTCGTAAATTTTGTGTAATAATGCAATTTTAATCTCTTTTCTAATATTTTAGCTTTGATTTTAGTTCAATATCCTACGTTTAACAAAACATTTTATTTATGTTTTACTTGGGTGTAGAAGTGTACCCCAGTACACTTTTCGTAGGTACCTACTTTCATATAAATCTCGAAATTCGCATCCCTACAAAGCACGCCGGCTGTGACCTTCAGAGGCGGTCTGCGGCAGGTGAACTTTCGCGCGCAGCAATTCGGCTCATTTTTGCTTGCGCGCGCGATCAGTAGGCTAATATAAAAGTAGGTATCCAAAGCCGGCGCGAAGGAAATTGTACTTTATTATCGCGCATAAAGATTTATATTTGTTGAATTGCTATGGCGGAGTGCGTCTTTTGTACCTGTACTATTATGTATTCTGTGGTTCAGTTTCACGGGCTGGTTCACCCCTTAAAATATTTGCAGTTGATTTTTTTACACCTTATATTTGTAGACATTGTAACATTTTTCGCGTGATGCTGAATGGGTGTTTGGGGGAAACTAAACCGCAACGCAAGATGGCGTTGTATGCTGCCATACACTTTGATGGAATAACTGTCAAAATTAATCAAAATAATTAGCTAATCCCTCAAAGTCTATGGTCTAAGGCGCCGTACATTGCAATCTTGCTTGCTGGTTTAGTTTCTCTAAAAACGCCCTATCTGTGGGTGTCGTTAAAAGCGACTAAGGGAATTGACATCCAGGGAATGAGCTGCAGTGTTCCCTCAATATAATAAATATAAATATTACCTATTTCCTTTTTGCTGATTTTGCTGACAGCGCAGATCTCTTTGAAGGTACGAGGCACGCCCTCCTGCCGACACGCGATGTATAAGCACGCGGAGGCTATGGCGTCGTTTGCTCTGCCTTTCAAGTTTTTACCATCATGTACCTGCAAATGAGGAGAATCGAGTTACTTTTTATGCATCTAACATTGACATTATGATTGCCAAGTGGTCAATTAGGCGCGTCCACACTGACCGCGGCAGCTCGCGTGCTCAACGCCTCGCGCGGCATACGCTCGGGTAGCAGGCGAGCAAACAGGCGAGCCAAGTTCGGCCCATTTGGACGCTTAGATAAACTAACGAGCACCGAGGCAGCCGAGCACTCAAACAAGCTATTTGATTCAAATTTGATTAGCTAGTTGACAGTCAAAACAAGATGGTAGATTCCTCTTTTGTTGTCTATGGACGACATTGCCCGACATTGTTTCGCACGACAAGTCCCTACACTGTACGACATTGTATTGTACAGCATAATACTGGCCGTCAGAGTAATGTACGACGTGATGAAGCACGACATGGTGGATGGAATCAAAACAATGTCGCCATCCATCACCCCGTACCGAAACTGCACGGGGGTGGATTGCACGACATGATGGTTGGCGACATCACGTGTTGTGGTAGAATAGTGATGTGACTAGATCGATAATATTATATGCATTTCTAACTTAATCGATATTGTTTTTATATTAAATATATTCTTTAGTAAGCTTGGTCGCTCACTTCGTTTGCTCCAGGGGGGCACTGTTCTAACCTAACCTAACCTACTGTGTCGGATTTGCGTTAAGGCTAAACTTCAGACTAGTGGCGCCCCAAACAGGAAAAAATCCTGGCTGAACACGCTGGTCATCTGGAGCCCAATTTATGAATTGCCGACAATAAATAACCACAAAGATCAATAAAATGTATAAAAATTGGTATCCATTTATTTAAAGTGGCCACTTTTAGCAATTTCGGCTTACATAACTAAAGTACACAGTTTTTCCAAGGTTTTACTGGTTCTAAAAACTCTTTGTTGTGAGTTATTGTCGGTAATTCATAATGTGGTTTCTCAATCACTTGCGTATTCAGTCAGTGAATTTTTTTAGTGTCGCTAACGTTGAGCCTTAAATGTGTTTTTTTTTACTCCTCCGTGGGTTGCCTTGCATGTCATGTTCGAATAATTAATCGATAAGTCGATCAAAGTCAACACTGTCACATCACTACATCCGCTGTGACGTCATTTGTTTTGATTCCATATTTTCCACCCCTGTACATTATCGGTCCGGGCCCGTATTTCAAGACCATCCATCCATCATGTCGTACAATGATCTGCTGTACAATATGCTGCCGTGCATTAACCTGCTGTGCATTGAGTATGTCGTGCATTGTGGTTCCCCGGCAGTACAGTCTGAAGACCTTCGCCTGTACGAAAACGAAAAAAAACAACACGCTAAGAGCGTAGTCTATGCGCGAGGCAACCGCCTGAGCGGCGTTGATTTTGGCTCGGCCTGCGCGCGCTCGCCCGAGCATGATCTTGGGTGACCCCGAGCGTATGCCGCGCGAGGCGTTGAGCACGCGAGCTGCCGCGGTCAGTGTGGACGCGCCTAACAGCCTTCTGTTTTATTAAACTCCATTTTAAACAACAGCTAATAGCATAAATGAAAATTATTAATTCGAAAAATTTTCATGCATGTGAATCTTCATTTATGAGAATAAAATACCACTGTGAGTGTATTACAAATCCAAATAGCTATAGCGTACTACAAAAAGAACAACAAGTTTTCATGAGGTCTCTCTGCTAAATTGCTATTGATATTGCTTACTCATTGCTATTTTCACAGGAAAATTAAATGCAGCAAGAGAAACCACTGAAAGGGCTACTGGTACCAATATTACAAGATTTGATAAAAGATAACTGCGTAATCTTTGCAATTTACTTATACTGGCTTATCAATATCATACTGGCTCATACAAGGTAACATAATTTGATTTGAATGCAAGTCATAGAAACATTAGACATTGTTGAAAGAAATATGCAAATGCAAGAAATACTATTATTTACTAATAAATAACATCTATCTACCTTTTAAGTGTTGAACTGGGTCTGTCACAATAATATTTAGGTAAACCTGTTACCACGAAACATGAAACTGTGTTGAAACATCAGGTGACAGGTAAATTATTAATATTTACCTAAATATTCCTGGTCCAATACATAAAATTTGTGAAAACTATAGCAAATGCTTAAAAAGTTATATCTATGTACCTGTTTGAATAAGTTATTGGCTCTGTCAACAATGGTTTTAGGTAAATTGATGCGGTCAGCCATTGTGTTTATTTCCCGGAAAGCATTTATTAGCGCTCTGTCTGTGCTGCTTATGTTCCTTCTGTTTTGATACTTTGAGACTCCGAAACTGTCGAATGAAGCATCTCCTCTCCCCGGTCCGATGATGGTGGACAAGTCACCGCCAGAGAGTAGCGGGTTCTCTGGACCACCAACACGGGATGGGTCCACTCCTGACTTCTCATTGCTGAATGTACGCCATTCTGAACCCACATCGATTACTCTAAAAAAAAAATGATGTTTAAATGACATGATACACAGTGCCCACGCGAGTTCATAAGTTACTGGCAAGTGCAACAAGGAGGAGCATAGTTCAGGATGGTTTAGAACTCGCGCGCATACTGTAGAAGGTGTATAGATAAATCATCATAATGGACATGAAAAACTGGTACTAAATTATAATTAGCAAATCCATAATCAACTTTGCAGGTACATACATCAGATGTAGGATACTTTATCAGGTAGGTTTTTAAAAGATACTAAAAATCTGCAGCAAGGCAGAAACAAACACAATGCATGATAAACAGTTGTAGGTCGTGGAAAGCTTCAGGGGTGTCGTAAACATTGCAAAATATGCGTTACATACCTGTCACCGACTACCAGCCCGCATTCCGAGCATATCATGTCACCAGCCCGGTAGTCCTCGATGAGCGGCGCATCGGGATGAGCGTAGCACACCACCTTATTTGCCTCAATCCTAAAACCACAAACGAAAGGCACATCTCAGCATCAACAAGTAGAAATCGACACCACCAACCGAACAACTTTTGCAACACTTTCACACACAAAATTGTCACCGTTTCCGAGAACTTACGTAAACTGCTAATAAACATAAATATTACTCTCATGTTTACTACGCAAATAACTTCGTAAAGAAGAATACAGGAATAAAAATAAATTAGAAAAACAGACCTCGACGTGCTCGCCATGATTGTCAAGAAGCATAGACAATAAATTTTCTTTTTTTATTTGTCACTACCATCCAAAAGGGTGCGTTCATAAACATAGATAGGAAAAAATCTGAGCAGATTACATGAGCCTGTAAGGCTAGAGTCTGGCTAGCGAGTCTTTGGACGTCAAATAATTCAAATATTTCAAATGGCAACATGTTATCACTGAAAAACTACAATAAAACAATTTTGATACTTACTATTACTATTATTTTTTATTACTATTTTTTTGTTTTCTGCTCTTTAGTTTGTATTTATCTTGCCTACCGGTAAGTACTTATGTATGATGTATCTACCGGGAGTAACAGAAAGGGTATAACAAGCCGAAAGGAGGTCAAGGTACTCATGAAACTGAACAACTTTCCCCATGGAACATGGGACGAAATATGAAAAAAAATTTGGACCTCTCAGAGTAAATCAATCAGCTGATCTGCGATTTTGTATGGGAGGTCCAAATATTTTTTTCATATATCGACCCATGTTTCATGGGGAAAGTTGTTCAGTTTCATGAGTACCTTGACCTCCTTTCGGCTTGTTATACCCTTTCTGTTACTCCCGGTGGATACATCATACATACATACCGGTAGGCAATATTTGATTTATTTAATTGACATTCTAAAAGTATTCTTTGTGAATCTACTTGGAAATAAAAGTTTTGAATCTTGAATTTTGCAAGGTAAACACAAACTAAAGAGCAGAAAACAAAAAAAAATAGTAAGTATCAAAATTGTTTTATTGTAGTTTTTCAGTGTTAACATGTGAAAGATTTTTAAAATTGGCGCCATTTCCGTGTCCAAAGACTCGCTGGCCAGACTCTATGAGGATTTTTTGAACTGTTTTTTTTAGCTACACGAGATAGATCCGAACTAATGACGCTTTTTTTAAGAGATCATGTGTCAAATTCACTACCGTCATGACAGTTGACAGGTGATACAAAACACAATGTATAGATTTGGCGTTTAACTTTGAAAATAAGCGGTTTTATAATTATGGTTTGTTTTCTTGTATGATATTATTTCTACAAAATAGGAAAAAAAAATATAATAAACACAATTTTATTACCTCTACTTACCGGAAATTGCTACTGAGCGATTCCGTCATTCGCACGAGCACCACCGAGTCAGAACTAAAATAACAATTTTTTTCCCATGACACACTTTGGCGCAAGTTCCGTTTCAAGTTGATATAGTAGACAAATGCGGGCCTATATTACATATAAAAAAAGTTATATTCGTAACAAAGAAATGAGTGTGATTTGATATGTTCATTTGATAAATTATGTTTGTAAACAAGAATTTTTTTTTTTTCTTATTAAGTGGCCAACATGCGATCGGTCTTAAGACCATAAGCAGTTCCTTTGATCGTTTAATGGCTGGTAGGCGCGCCTTCCCACTGTTAGGCTGCCCTTATTTTGATGCTTCTCGTTTACAAGCAAGAAATAATTAATAATTTATTATATTATGCAGGTAAAATAATTCAAAAATACAAAATAAATTTATAAAAGTGGCACAGACTTTCCGTACAAAGACGTAAGGTTAATTTCAATTAAGCTTAGCACCCTCTACATGACAATCAAGAATAACTAGAAAATTTCCCATTAATTAGCTGTCTGCCTAAAGGATAGTCGATGCTGGTGCTTATCACAGTAGTGATCTCAGATTTGTTGTGCTATTTTCAGTGGTTCGTCGGAAATAGTACCATTATTTTTTTACAAAAAACTGGGTAGTTCTATTGAGAGTCGCCAAATCTTGTAGACAGGCAAGCTTAGTCTCTACCTGTGAATTTGAATTAATACGATTAGTTTAATTATCGCCTCTACAAAGACTTAAGATTTTACCATAATGCCAATGGGGCAAAATTTTTACAACGTTCCTTCTAACGACGTGTGTGAACGCCCCCCTGATTAATTTGTGCCATAGACAAAACGCGTTTTTTTCAGCAGCGCTCTAATAGTTTTGAATTTTTCTCATAGATGGCGGCTGGCGCTAAGATTTTCAAACGTCGCGCCCAAAGAGGGAGGATGTAAATATTCCTTGATGTAAAACTGGCATCGATTCTGGCAAGATTCTGGCGTGATTCTGGCCATTTCTGGCTTACCTTTTCCAAAGACTCTACAGTTATAGTCCGGCTAGTTCGTGCGCGACCTTCCCTAGGGGTGACAGACGTTGGGGAGCGAGATGTCAGCGGGTAGCGGGAGGTGTAGCGGGGAAGGGTGACGCGCGCATCCGCGCTGCACGTCATATTAAAATGACGTGCTTCTTCGCCCCCCGACCGTCTGTACCCCGCAGGAAGGTCGTGCACGAAGTTGTCAAACGTTACTTACAGTCAATACAATATACAAGTAGGTATAACAAGCCGAAAGGAGTTCAAGGTACTCATGAAACTGAACAACTTTCCCCGGAACATGGGTCGAAATATGAAAAAAATTTGGACCTCCCCTAATTAATCAATTAGCTGATCGGCGATTTTGTATGGGAGGTCCAAATTTTTTTTTCATATTTCGGCCTTTATCGCTCTGCCTACCCGCAAGCATGCCTGCATGCCGCAAGGGATAAAGGCGTGATATGATTATGATGTGAATGTGTGTCTATTTACAACGAAATTTCGATCATCATGCCGTGGTCTGGCGATTACCTATTTTGAGTTTGTTCTGAGAGTTATACCACGATCTGTCATTGGATTATTGGGAAGACCTTGGATCAGGGAGCCCCGGGTGGTAGGTACCTAGGTACCTAGAGTACCTACTACCTACCTGCCAACTTTCGCCAGCACATCAACCTACACATTAAAGGGACCAAATTATACTGGTTTACTGGTATGTCCATTTGTCTTACACTGAATGAAAAACCAGTATCAGTTTTGTATGAAAAACCAGTATTAGTTGGTCCCTTAAATGGGTAGGTTGATGTGCTGGATAGTACCGTCGTAGAATTGCATGTTTCGGAAGGCAGATTTGCTGTTTAAAATTACTTAGGTAATGGGATGAATATCGTTCTAGACTAGAAATGTTGTAGCTAGTAACAAAGTATCTGACTACCTTACTTATCTTCTTAATTCATGCATCTTTGGGGTAATAATTTAGGTTTACGCCTAGGTCTTACGTTTTTAGTGTGTCATTTGCGTGTTTTTAAGATAAGATGATGAAACATAGTGATACAATTGACGTCTCCAATTGCGCGGCAAAAAAATCACTCATGCGCAATATCCGTAGTGATATGGTAATGAGAATCAGAATGATAACAAGAGGTGACTCATAGGTAGGTAGGTAGTATTTACTTTTGCGACTTAGAATCGTCTCAATGATAATAAGTTAGAAGTTAGCAGTTACGTTTTGTGAAAAAGTTCTACATACCTACTTAGAGCTAATTTAGAGTCTGCGCCACACACGGCAGGAAAGGAAAATTTTACATAATCTTGAGTAGATAAAGGTAGAAGACTGGATCATGAATACTGGACAGAATATCTCATATCTTAAATTTTTGAAGTCTTCCTTCGTGGCACTGACTCTTTATTTGTATGCATGTAGATTTCCCGTAACGCAAAACATAATGTAAAAATATACAGGGAACTCCTGAAATTCAGGTGTTTATCCTGTTTAGCGTAACTCAGTCTGGATATTTTTGTATGAGTCACATCTTATTAAAATATCATGTGGGCTGAGTACATAATACTGTACATTGTCGAATACAAATACATGCAGGGAATTTACCTACTTACCTAGGTAGTACATATATTTAGAGGAAGTCTGAGCGTAAATTCCCAAAGATAGTGTTCCTTTATTTCAACAACATAATCCGAAACATCGAGATGAAAATTTGTCTGGCTTTAGGAAGCCCAAACATTTTACATTATTCTAAGTCACGGAATAGGTAGGTACAATAAATTTAATAGGTATCTATAAGAAAAGACCCCGTGGGTTACCAAAAGTTTAGCAAAAGTTAAAACGAGATAAAGTAGGTAAATAAATCACAATAAAATATTCTTGCAAATCAAATATCCGATTTCGATTTCGGACGCAATGGCGTTTATGGCGCAACACATAGTTTCAGTAACGCAACATTTCATAACGGTGAAATTCATAATAAGCTGAATGGCAATGCCAATGCGCCGGAGCTTGTCAAGGTCACAAATTAGTTCTAACTTGCATTTTGTGTGCAATATGCCCATTAAACCCCCTAAAATAGGACTAGAAATAAATTATACACATTTCGGGAAAAGTAGTTTCATAGGCCTCAAGTCTCACATGATGACACTTTCTTAGCCAAGTCATACGTGTGCCTGCTCTTTCCTGTCATGTTCTTAAAGATCACTTCTTTTTATTTTCCGTCTCAGGTCACTTTTAAAGGGAAACAATTTTCTCTTGCGCTCCTAAACATGTACCTACGAGATATTGTTTACTTTACTACGAAGACACGGGGAAAACTTATTTATGACTCTACATAAATGTTTTTATAAACAAGTTGATTGAACACACACACCCATTTAATACATGTCTAGACATTTGTGGTTGTAATGAGCTTGAACAGGTACCTATAGTTCTAAAAGTTATAGTCTAGCTAGACTTACAGAAGGTAGTTTAAGTAGGTATATCCTCAGCAAATAGTGGGCCCCTAGACTAGAGTTACAGAGTTACTACTTAACTTACATATAAATCCTTAGCACGTATGAAATATGAGCATTCATTAGTACCTACTTAGTTTAGGTTGCCCTTCAGAATTAAATCCTAAAAATCGTGCGATGTTTAATTTATAGTTACAAGCCGGAATTATTGATAAGTTACTCTAACTATGCCTACTAAGTAAATAATTAATCTTGCAATTAAGGTGCAACCTACGGCATTGCTCGAGTTAGGCCATGGTATGACAAATCCATCGAACGAATTCCTCTCTAATTGTGCGCAAGCGCAGGGCCCAATTTTGGAGGCCTATTTTTGAATCAGTACCTACTTAGTAGGTAATCTGTTTTAAATGTGTGCCAAATTGCAACGAGTGAACTACCTATTAACCGCTTGTACTAAACATTACTTTAGAAGTGTGAATGGATTTGTGTAATAGAACCACAGTAGAACAAACATCTGAACTAGCAGTGGAAGGAAGTAGGTAGGAAGTTGCAGAACTTGCAGGCTGGCACATGAAAAATAATAATTCCTGGTTCAAAAATACGCCTCCTGCCATCCCAAGTTATAACTGGCATACCTAATTCTCAGTACATTGCGTAGCGGGTTAATTATTCTGGTATCAAAAGCTAACTAGCTACGCAATGAAAGTCAAATTTAACCTGTAAAGTACCTACCTACCTACCAAGCTAGCCCGTAGTTTTATAAAATCAGGCACTGGTTTTCCTTGAATGATCAGTTAGGTAGTAGGTACCTACCTGTTTCGGCACCGAAACGATAAATTAATCAATGCTTCAGCAGCTTCGGGCTTTAGGTGCTAAATAGGTTACTTTCCGATCTACCTACTCTATCAAAGCACTGTATTTTGTATCTGAGCAAATCGGCAGACTACAGGAGTACCTGCTAAACGTGATATGAAAGAAATTCCGCGAAGAAAAATATGTTCTCCTCTGCTCTTTCTTCTAGAGTTACGAGTTACACTCTTGACCTCCTGATACGGCATTACAACATTGACCTTTTCCTTAATTTGTGTAAAGCAAGTGCGTCTAGTCTAGAGTATGAAAAGTAAGACTCATTCATTACATTAGGCATCATGCATGCAACCACCACCGTGCAATACCGCCAGTTGCCACGGCTTGCGAGCTTGCTTAACCTATTTCTCACTTTGTAGCTCATTTTGATACCTAAGTATTCTATGCCAGAGTAGGTATGCCAAGCCAACTTATGGGTAGGTACTTAACCTGTCTAGCTCTAAATTATTTTGATGGACTTCGTTAGGTACCTACCTACTCAATGTATTTATTTGAAAATCGCCAGTTTTCCTCCTTTGTCTTATCGTATCCACGGGATACGCCCCATGGCAATGCATCTTCTTAACTTTTTTATGATTTAGGTAGGTACTACCTACTTGTTATAGGTAAAGTCCCAAATAATATAATTATATCTCTCCCGACTCCCGACAAATTAAAAGCCGCCAGCCGAAACGTAGAGGGCTACACCTTCTACCAACTAATTAACAAGTAAGTCGCGTAAACCTACATAAAAATTAAAAGCCTTTTAAAAATCACATGTTACCGTTGGTAGGATAGGTACAAGTGAGGTATCTATCTGATAAAACGCACGTAGTACGCTGGTCACAAGGTCTTCAAGTACATAGCACAAAATATAAACACGATAAATACTGTCTACCTCTTCCACTTCCTCATATTGCACAATGTTAAAACAGAGTGGAGTGTGGTTGGGTTGTGTAGGTATTTATCCCACCCAAAACATAAATGTGAAAGGCTGCCAAGTTCGACAATATTGGAATGCTTCGCCTATAAAAGAAGTGAGATCTAAATAAGTACCAAGTTCCATACACAGACCTCAGTTAAAAATAGTTACAGGAATGCACACTTGATTTTCCGCAGTTTGGAAAGTAGATTCTGAATAAATATCATATTAATACCTAAAATTCTAATACTTACAAAAACGCAAACCTGTTTTTTCAGCAGTTTCCTTTCCTACTTTTTAATGATATAACTTGGCAAGTTTTCACACACTTTGTTATTTATAAACCTACAAAACGCAATGAGTCAAGTATATAATTTTCTATTAAAACTTGCCAAGTTATATCATTAAAAAGTAGGAAAGGAAACTGCTGAAAAACAGGTTTGCGTTTTTGTAAGTATTAGAATTTTAGGTATTAATATGATATTTATTCAGAATCTACTTTCCAAACTGCGGAAAATCAAGTGTGCATTCCTGTAACTATTTTTAACTGAGGTCTGTGTATGGAACTTGGTACTTATTTAGATCTCACTTCTTTTATAGGCGAAGCATTCCAATATTGTCGAACTTGGCAGCCTTTCACATTTATGTTTTGGGTGGGATTTCATTTATTTTGTAAGGTTTTCGGTCGGTTGCAATTTTAGGTCGGTACGACCATTGGAAGATATAGATAATTATTTGTATTAGTTCCTTAGGGGTATGAATTTACACCTTCATTATTTTTAAAACCGACTCACACTTGGCCATTTTCAGATTTTTTCCTTTACCTTGACCTAAAGACCTACCCCTATGCCAAATTTCAAGTCAATACGACCACTGGAAGTGGTCTAGGTTTTTGATGAGTGAGTGAGTCAGTCAGTCAGTGAGTGTATAGTAAAAATAGCGATTTTCTGACGTCAATATCTCAAGACCTACAATAGGTACATTAATGAAATTTTGTATTTTAGATGAGTAAGTAGATCTCAACAGATACTAGAAATTTCATATGCGTAGATAAAATAGATTTTGAGTTATAGGTGGGTCGAACTTGGCCCGAAATGGTTCGTGTAATATAACCCACGGCCGGTGTGTCGCTCGAACTTGGCGGACACACTGCCGTGTGTCTAGATCATGCTACTTTTCACCGAAGTTTGATGACTTGATAGTGTTTCTAAGTCAAACTAGGAAACTAGTAGAATAGTAGGTACTTAGCTAAAAATTAACACAATAAAAAATTTCGTTGTTAAACTGTAAGTAGTGAAACTTTATTTTATGAGCATTTATTCATGGTTCCTAACCAGTAGAACAGTAGTTAAAAATTGTACCTACAATTAAAAATTTCGTCGTTAAACTGTCGTGCAACTTTATTTTATGAGGATTCATTCACAGAACTCTGCCTATCATACCCAAGTAATTAAGGGATCAACTTATATCATACTGGTTTTCCTCTGTATTTGCAGTGAATTTAATAGGACCTTATATAGGTATATTATTGCAGAGGAAAGCCAAAAAGCCGTACCCTGAGTGCCCACCCCTTTTCTGACTAACACTTGCTTACAGAGAATTTGAAACAAAGCAAACATGTTATGTGGGCTTATTCATGGGTTTGATTCATGAAGTGACTGAGCCGTGTCATTTACAGTGTGATCTGATCATCATAGTACTGTGCCAGGGGACTGTAAATTCTATATTCTTTTCATAGGTATCATTAACACAAGTTTTGATGCTCATGTGTCCCTCCCTACTTGTTTAACTGTATCTTATCTATGAACTTGATGATGCAATAAAATGAATGAATTGTACCTACCTACATAGGTACTTAATATAATTTTACTACGGGTACAATAGGTAATATCTAAACTGAAAAATATGTAGAGGATAGTTCCTGATACTATCTGAAATTGGAAACGAAAGACAAAGTTTGTGATGATAAAATTTCATGACGCAGTAAGTGATGCGATATCTACGAAGAGTGATGTGATGATGATAAATGAATGATAGTTAATGATGACATAAATATGAGGCAATAATCAGCAAACTAAATATTGTAGCAAATAATAAAATATTTCTACATATTTGAGTATTTATCCTGTTAGCAAATGTACCTACGTAGCTAGGTTCTGGCTGTGGTTCTGCCTTCACATGCAAGTTTCTTTTTTTCTACGTCACCAATAAACATAAATACCTATCTTAATCACGTTTTTATCACCGCATCACCACTATGACTAGCTATGTCGTGCGTGTAAAGGATTTTCCTGTTCTACGTCACTGATAGATTCGCGATAAATAATTACCTACGTGTACGTAGTGTATAGGTAGTTGCTAGGTACTGAATGATAGCTATCTCAGGTAAAATAAATTAATCGAAGAAAAACTGTCGAGTCAGGATGAGTAGGTTAGGTTAGTCAATCGAGTCAGGATGAGTAGGTAGGTTAAAGTAGGTAGGTAAGGCTAATCTAGAGTCTATAAACTTTCGATTTCTCCATTGTTTTTCAATATCAAAAAACAATATTCCAGATTGGTAGAGCTAAGGATGTCTAGTTAGAATCTAGTTTTTCTTGACCACTTAAACAGGGACACACTGTTTATTTTCTCTTGGTATGATAAAGATACAATAACAACAATATTATTCTTATTTTGTGCCATTTTATTTCTTTATCGAATAACCACATCATTTTCCTCATCCTTTTCCCTAAACAAACCCTGCGAGTCCATCCAGAGTCCCTCGAACTCTTCCAGAAAAAGAAGATCGGTCAAGAGCGTGTCGGACACACCCATAAATAAGGTTCTGTAGTCAACGTAACCCTATTATCAAAGTGTAAATGGATTGGATACGTACTATCGCCAGCAAATCCACCTACCCATTTAAGGGATCCACTAATACTGGTTTTTCTTAGCATTTAGGTAGGATATGAAAGTGCTAGCGATATTAGTATTACCCATGTCACTTAACCTGTCGAATACAAAATCTACATCACAAAGATTAGTTTACGAGAAGTGGGTATATTATATCAAAAGGTTAATAAATTACAAAGTTATTGAGAGTATCATCAAACGCACAGACAGATAAGAGTTGATAAAATTAACAGGGTTCATAGTCGTACTACAGAACCCTAAAAGCGCCTACGTGCCTCATTATAAGGGAATGCACGGGAGCCTGACTAACGCCGATAGCCGATAGTCTTCGGGAAGGGAACAAAGAATTGATGCATCGTCCGATGTTGAATCACAGCAAAACGGGACTTGTGCAAATATCACACAACATCACACAATGTTGTGAAATCATTGCTTAGCGCGCACTATGTTGCTCGCTCGGTTGAAACAAGGAAAAACTGGCCAGTACTAAATGAGTCATGGATACCGAACTGGATTTTTGTTAGACTCGAACGTTCTATATTTTTTGGGGGATCGAATTCCGAAAAGATAGATCTTGAAATTAGTCTCGCCATCGCGTGATTCAGTTTTTGTGGTTTATGATTGCGATGACTAGTCCTTGAGTTTCTGATTTCTCATAGGCTTTATAGAATTTGCGTTTTGATAACGTACCTACCTACCTAACTTAATTAAAATTTCAAAGCTAGCGCGGAAAAATATCTTTAATTTTTACCCATCTGCCTCAGGAGGGTTATGTTTTTCGAGAATATGTAGGTAGGTATGTATGTATGGATCCAGAAATTTGTATTCACGGGCTACAGCCCAAACGACTTGGTGGATCTTTGTCATTAGACTCGTCTCAGCAGCGAGATTGACACTGGTTATAAGTATTATAGTTCATAAATTCAAGATAGCGGATTTTTTATTGCAAAGTCCAATTTTGAAATTACCGCAGTCGGGTTTTTGTTTTTAATACCTACATCTGCTTGTTAAGGCATATTGCGACACCCGCGCTTGAAGGGTTAAACAAAATCTTCAACGTCTTACATTACAATTTGTAATTTACGACAGAAAAGGACGATGAATTTAATAATTTGAGACCTCAGGGTGACATTTAAGATCATTTAGATTCTTACAATGTCGACGACATTTGCAAAGAGAGTCACCCTGAAGTGAATGCGATTAAAATAAAAAGCAAACTTGATAAATAATAAGTAGGTTCTACTTTTATCTTTCTCTGTTTTAGATATTTAATTTAATTAGAGAGTTATTAATATTTGACAAAAGGTGTAATTTTTGAATCTATCTATGTAAAATGGTAGATTGGTAGCTGTTATTAACACATCATAGTAATAGTTCGAGCGACGGCAGGTCTCAACCATATCTCACAAAAGAATAGAATATTTTAGCTATGTACGGGTAGAGGAGCTCTAGTACTTCGGATTGGTCGTGGTCTGCCGCGGCGCAGCTTGGCACGTTTGGCGGAGTAGCTAAAAGCTTGCCCTCTGAAAAATGTTAAAAATATCCCACCAAAAACATTTACTTGTAAAAAGAACCAAGTCTCGCCTCTCAGTTCATCTGCTGTAAAAAGTTGTGAGATCCATGTAATGCCAAGTCGGTTATTGATTTATTCAAGGACTACTTCAGGGAACTTTCATCTTAAGCTATTGCGTAATTAGGTAACAGACATCATCTTACAGTAACTATATCGATATTTAAAAACTTTTATATTTACAATAACTAGAATGACCCGGCCATCGCACTAGACCATCGTATCTCACAAGCAAATAGTGTGCGATTGCCAAGTCATTCTAGTTATTGTAAATATAAAAGTTTTTAAATATCGATATAGTTACTGTAAGATGATGTCTGTTACCTAATTACGCAATAGCTTAAGATGAAAGTTCCTGAAGTAGTCCTTGAATAAATCAATAACCGACTTGGCATTACATGGATCTCACAACTTTACAGCAGATGAACTGAGAGGCGAGACTTGGTTCTTTACAAGTAAATGTTTTTGTGGATCTCATTTTTGTAGATAGTCTTCCTCTTTCTCTTATCTGGAACTACTTCTTGAGCCTAGCTACAGATTTCCTCAAAGCCCATCCGCAAAGTTAACTTTGTAATCCTATACATTTGTATGGAAATACAAAGTTAGTTATGCGGTTGCAACCGAATTTGCAGAATGTTATAGTTTTCCCTTTATTCATACACTAAATACAAGGTGTATTCTAAGTTTCAAGCTCCTCAGTCTGCTAGAAGTACCTTAGAATTTTGATGATCGGTCAGTCAGTCAGGCAGAAAATTAAGAAACTTTGACTAACTATAACTTCTAAACTACTGGTCCAAATTAAATGAAATTTGAAATGTATCGTGTCTATGCAGTGCTTAATAAGATATTTTAAAATGAGGGTTCTAAACTTATCGACAAGGGAGTTATGGGGGGGTCAAAAATGGCCTGAACTGGTTCGAGAAAAGGATGGTACGGCCGTGCCGCTTTCAGCTCGACTTGGTGGATCTTATCGAAGAATAGAATGACTGCTTGCTGTACTGGATTCGGTGGAACGCAGAGCCAAGAGATTAATAGGCGATAAAAAACTGGTGGCGACCAAGCTTCACAGCCTGGCTCACCGCCGCAAGGTTGCTTGCCTATCGGTCTTCTACAGATTGTACTTCGGAGAGTGTGCGCGTGAGCTGCATGAGCTCATACCACCGTCTCCTTTCTTCCATCGGACATCCAGACGCACGGCCGGCTACCATCCGTTCTTAGTTGATATACCCACATTACGCACTAAGCGCTTCAAATCATCTTTCATTATGCGCACGGCTAAAGAATGGAATTCCCTGCCTGCGTCTGTATTTCCGAGTGCATTTAACCTGAATCTCTTTAAGTCTAGAGTGAATTGGCATCTTCTGGGCAAGCTCGCTCCACCTTAGATCCCATCTCTGCTCTAGGGTAAGATTGGGGTCAAGATTAAGCCCATCATAGATAAAAAAAAATAAAAAATGAGACATGGCTGTAGCGATAGGAGCAGTTTAGTAAAGCATATAAATCTTGGTCTACCGGCTGCTATCTTGGCACGTTTTGCGGAGTAGCTAAAAGTATGCCCTCTTAAAAAAGTAAAAAATATCTCATCTAAGAATAGAATGAAAATATATTGTACCGATAGCTTGCTTGAGTCTGCCTACATATATACTGGTCTGCCTGGCCACAGCCTGGCAGTTTTCCCGGTCCGACCACTTTTACTTTTTTTAGTAAAAATTGTATCTCTTCGAATAAAAGAATAAAAATATGTCGTACCGATAGCTTGCTTAAGTCTGCCTAGAAAAATACTGGTCTGCCTGGCCACAGCCTGGCAGTTTTCCAGTTCCGATCACTACTACTTTTTTTTTGAGAAATTTTTATTTCTTCGAATAACAGAATGAAACTAAGTTGTAACAATAGTTTATTTAAAGCTGAACACATATCCCTTGGTCTGCCTGAGCTCAGTCCGGTAGTTTCTCCGGTGCGATCACTTTTCACTCTCAGTAAATTTCAATTTTAAAGGACCCTGACTTTGTTTATTAGGGAGTGGGCCCCGCCAATAAAATGAAAATTTGTCAGTGTATAGAAGTAAAATTTACAGAGCTGTAATAGCAGCCGGCAGACCTAGATTTATATTTCATCGCTTCATTTTTCAGATATAATAATTACCATGTAGTTCCCCAAACCTACAAGGTGACTCCTCACGCTTTTTAAAGACACTCAACTGACTAAACGCGTTTACGCAGCTAACTTCGGTGTCTTTTCCTTTTTCCCCCACTTCCAGCCAACTTCTGTGGAATGGGTCTCCTTCCGATCGCAGCTCATTCCTCTTTCGTGCGAGGTGCACTTCACACGCGTTTATTTTTTATTTCTAAAAAATAATTCTACACGTAAAAAGTCTCCGTTATGCCGCCAAAACGCACTGCGGAGGAACAGATACAAAGGTATCAAAGAAAAATCAAAGAGTTATCGGCGGCAAGTAAGCCAAAACGCCGCCGAGTGCAAGTTATTTATAGCGATTCTTCCGATGAAGATGGAGGTAAGTGTTTTTTGGCCACTTCAGTTTGCTTTTTCTTAAACATCTCAAAAAACAAAATTAAGTTTTAATCATGACCTAGTTGGTCTAAATTGCATGTACAACTATTTTATTTTACGTTATAGGTGCTGTTGTTCAGAACTCGGTGGTTACTGCCCAAGTGCATAACCCCCCCGCGGTCGCCCCAGTGGTGCCGCCAATATTGCCCGCTCCGGCGGCTCCTAGAAGACCGGTACCTCCAGTAGAACCGGTGCCCTTAATTCGTCCGGAACCCCCAGTGGAACCGCGCCCGGTATCCCCAGTGGAACCGGTGCCAAAGACTAACGATCGGCCTGGCGATCCTGAGCTAGAGCAGCTCGTACCAGATCTACCAGCTCCAACATCTGAGCTAGTCGCTGACAACACTCCAGAAATTGTTTTGGACCCCGAATTACTCCAAGCCCTTGGAGAATTTACGGACGATACTCCGGAATATGGAGAAAAAATCCATGAAAGTTTAGCTAAACTATGGCCTGGCATCCTAAAAAAGGGTATGACTAAGGAAAATAAAGAAAAGCTGCTCAAGGACTATCTGGTTCCTGATAATTGCCGCTTATTACAAGCGCCTAAATTAAACGCCGAGATTTCGGCTGCTGTCCCTGATCTAGCCAGAATTCGCGATAAATCTCTCATGGCCAATCAACAACAGCTCGGTGTCGGGATTACAGCTATAAATAAGGCCCTTGACTCTCTCTTAAAAGGGGAAGATAAGAAACAGGTCATACAGCACCTTAGCAGCAGCTGCCGAATTTTATCTGACCTTCACGCTGCTTTTACACATACTCGTATCAAACTTTTGACGAACAGCCTTGATAAGGGCTTTCTGCACGTCATACAGGATTCAGAAAGAGACGAAACTTTGTTTGGCAGTAAATTGTCGGACAAGATAAAAGCGGCAAAAGCAATCGAAAGACAAGGTCTACAAATTAAAAAAGTCAATAACCCGAAAAATACCAACTCGTCACAATCAACAAACCCTCGAACTAACAATTCGGGAAACTGGTCAGGCCCCCCTCGATACCAGTCGATCAGAGGCAGTCGAGGAGGCTGGAAGAGATCTGCTCCGCCTCCACCGCGCCGTCCGTACCAGAACCCGGCGCAGCAGACCGCCAAGGCTCCAGCTGCGAACAAGCCGCGCGGTCCGACGACCACACAATAACACAGGTATGTCATGCTGGTCGTATTAGTCATTTCCTTAACTGTTGGACTAAAATCACCTCTAATGAAGTAGTATTAAATTGGATCCGATTTGGTCTCGATATTCCTTTTAGTGAGAAAGTTGTTCAGACAAACGTCCCAAAAAGTGTTTTTTCTCAAACTGAGAAACAAGAAATGTCACAAGCAATTCATAAATTACTAGATCTGGGTGCTGTTGTTCAGTGTTCACCAAGAGAAGATCAATTTATTTCCAAGATATTTCTTGCACCTAAATCTAACGGCGGAAAACGATTCATTTTAAATCTGAAACCACTGAATAAGTTTGTCTCAAAGTCCCACTTTAAGATGGAAGACTATCGCACCGCGGCGAAATTAATACCTAAAGACAGTTTCTTAGCTACAATAGATTTGAAAGAAGCTTACTTATTAGTACCGATTCATCCAAGTCATAGAAAATACTTACGTTTTAAATTCGAATCCAATGTTTATGAATTCACTTCAATGCCGTATGGGCTTTCAGTAGCCCCAAGAGTATTCACAAAGATTATGAAAGAGGTGGTTTCACATTTAAGAAGTCGCGGTTTTCACTCTGTTGTTTACCTTGATGACATCCTCTGTATTGGTGATACACAAGACGATTGTCTGTCCAATATAAACGAGACACTAAAATTGTTAAAATGTTTAGGATTCGTGATTAATTTTGAAAAAAGTTCACTGACTCCAAAACAAAACTGCAAGTTTTTGGGCTTTGTTTTTCACACTGAATCTTTGTTGTTGTCATTACCTGACACAAAACGCAATAATATTTTACAGTTAGCTCAAAAGTTTTCACATCTACCTACATGTACTATTCGAGAGTTTGCGCAATTTATAGGTACGTTGATAGCAGCATGCCCTGCCGTGAAGTACGGCTGGCTGTACACAAAACATTTAGAACGGCAAAAATACCTTGCGTTGTTAGCAGACGATAACTATGAAAGCAAAATTACACTCCCAATTTCACTTTTAGATGACATAAATTGGTGGATTTCTAACATAATGTCTACATCAAATCCTATGCGTTATTCTGGGTATAAACATGAAATGTATACTGATTCTTCCAGAACCGGTTGGGGTGCTGTTTGTGGTACACAACGCACCCATGGTAGATGGTCAGCAAAGGAAAGTGAAAAGCACATTAATTATTTAGAACTTTTAGCTGTTTTCCTAGGTTTGAAAAGCTTTGCCCGTAATGAGTCTAACTGTAATTTATTGTTGCGTGTTGACAATACTACAGCCATAAGCTATATAAATCGAATGGGTGGGATCCAGTTTCCTCACCTTAATAATTTAGCTAGAGAGATTTGGCAGTGGTGCGAGGAGCGTAATATATGGATTTACGCATCCTACGTCAATACCAAAGAAAATTTGGCTGACTTTGGATCTCGCATAATTAATCCTGATACAGAATGGGAACTTTCAAGTGTCGCTTTTAATAAAATAGTATCACTTTTCGGTCAGCCAGATATTGATATGTTTGCTTCCCGCACCAATGCCAAATGTCCGAATTTCGTTGCCTGGAGACCCGACCCGGACGCTATGGCTGTAGATGCTTTCACTTTACAATGGAATAGTAACTATTTTTACGCATTTCCACCCTTTGCGGTCATTTTGAAATGTTTAAGAAAAATTATTGATGATGAGGCAACCGGAATACTAGTTTTTCCTTATTGGCCCTCGCAGCCTTGGTTTCCCTTGCTGCAGAAGTTATTAATTTCTGATATTTTATACCTAAATCCACATAAATTTCTTCTACAATCCCATTTCAGGAAGAGTCACCCTCTCCACCAAAATCTTACGCTGGGGGTCGCGAGGCTCTCCGGGAAGCGTTCATTCGACGAGGATATCCACAGGCATCGCTCGACCTGATGCTGGCTTCGTTAGCCGACAGTACGGTAAAGCAATACAATGTTACTTACAAGCTTTGGTGGCGGTTCTGTAAAGAAGATGTGTTTGATCCATCTCTCTCTACGGTTTTATCCTTTCTAACAGAACAGTTTAACAAGGGTTGTTCTTACAGTAGCTTAAACTCGCATCGATCGGCTCTCTCACTGCTATTAGGAAATAATATCGGTTCTGACGAGTCTGTCAAGCGTCTGCTCAAAGGGGCGTACAAATTAAATCCTAATATCCCAAAATACACCCAAACTTGGGATCCTCAAATAGTATTAAATTATATCGGTAAATGGTTTCCAAATTCTACATTGTCCTTAGAAAAGATTACTAAGAAGTTAATAGTTCTACTAGCCATTTGTACAGCCCATAGAGTGCAGACGTTGACACTCATAAAACTTGAAAACATTTTATTTTCCGATAACGGTGCCAAAATTATAATCACTGACGTTATCAAAACTTCAGCCCCAGGTAGTGAACAACCCGTTTTAATACTGCCGTATTTTCAAGATAATTTAAGCATCTGCCCAGCAACCGCTTTAAAAGATTACATTTCACTTACAGAGGATAAAAGAGTTCAACAACAAGGGAAATTGTTTTTAACATTCAAACCACCTCACCGAGAAGCCACGACTCAAACAATAAGTCGGTGGATTAAACAGGTACTGTCGGCTAGCGGAGTCGATGTGTCTATCTTCAGTGCACACAGCACGCGCCACGCAGCCTCCTCGGCAGCGAGCCGTACTGGTGTATCTGTCGACACTATCCGCAAAGCGGCCGGTTGGACACCCTCGTCCAATGCATTCCATAAATTCTATAATAGGCCTGTCACTGACGATGGTAGTTTTGCACGTTCCGTGTGCCTCTCGACTATTAATTAAAAATAAAGATTTACCTAGACAGATACAATTATTAATTAAACGGATATATACCTACATAAGACATGATTATTGCATGCATAATAGGTATTTGTAAAATAAAAACGCATATAAATTGAAAATTTTACTTGTTTTATTTTGTGTTAGTTAGGTGGAAAGCAAAACTGTACTCTGAAAATCTACATGGTAATTATTATATCTGAAAAAATGAAGCGATGAAATATAATATAAGATCAAACGAACTTCTGGAAGTGAAGTTCGATCATTATTATATGAATCGCTTCATTTGAAGATATAATAACCCACCCATCCCATTTTAGCTTAAGCTAAACCCATTGAAGTAGTTTTGCTTTCTTCTCCGAAATAAATGAGCTGCGATCGGAAGGAGACCCATTCCACAGAAGTTGGCTGGAAGTGGGGGAAAAAGGAAAAGACACCGAAGTTAGCTGCGTAAACGCGTTTAGTCAGTTGAGTGTCTTTAAAAAGCGTGCGGAGTCACCTTGTAGGTTTGGGGAACTACATGGTAATTATTATATCTGAAAAATGAAGCGATTCATATAATAATGATCGAACTTCACTTCCAGAAGTTCGTTTGATCTTATATTATATGCTTTACTAAACTGCTCCTATCGCTACAGCCATGTCTCATTCTATTCTTCGATGAGATATTTTTAACATTTTTCAGAGGGCAAACTTTTAGCTACTCCGCCAAACGTGCCAAGCTGCGCCGCGGCAGACCACGACCAATCCGAAGTACTAGAGCTCCTCTACCCGTACATAGCTAAAATATTCTATTCTTTTGTGAGATATGGTTGCGACCTGCCGTCGCTCGGACTATGTGAGGTCTTTTGCTCTCAAACTTTGACTTACGTTTGTTGAAAAAGTTTTGTTAACAGGCAGACACCCTTACTACATAGGGGTCGTCCACAAATTACGTAACGCAAAAATACCAAATTTTTGACCCCCCCTCCCCCCACGTAACGGGACTGTAACGCTTGGTCATGACCCCTCCCCCCCTCCCCTTTCCGTTACGTAACGCTTATTTTGTAATATTCTTCAGTTAATTTTTTGTGACACAGCAATGAAATTTTTTTTAGAAAACTTGCAATTGTATCTACCGCAGACTGAATTTGAAGCTGCGAATTTCGCCACTAGTTCTGGCGCCGCCTCTTCCTTCTGAGCTACTCCGGCTCAATCATTGTCTGCGAAGTTATATAAGGTCCTATTAAATTCACTGCAAATATTTTAGGGGCAGTTCAAATAAAATATAAGCATGTACTAGGCAAATTTTTAAAGAAATCTACACGCTAGTTGTCGAGAAAATTGCATTTAACTAAAAGAAAACAAAACGAAAAAAGTGCACCCTGTTTGTCCTAGAAACACACACTGCGATGAATTTAAATTACGCGCCAAAAAAAGCTGCTGTGATTGGTTGGTTGTTAGTGTGCGTGTCGTGTAAGTGAATCCTGTCTACGTAGCGGAACGTCAGTCGGGTTAGTCAAAGGATGTTCACATAATTAATTAAAAAGTTTGTTTGAAAATGAAAAAAAAATCTAGTGTGTAGATTTTTTTTTAATGCCTTAGATGTTTTTCTTATACATATTTACGCATGCCCTTAAAATATTTGCAGTGAATTTAATAGGACCTTATATAAGTGTATGTATGTTTGTAGGCTAATAACGCGTGGCAATGGATCTTTTTACAGGGAGAGTTTTGCAACTAGTTCCCAGTAATTATTTTTTGGTTACAGTTTGTGTTATGTAGCCAAAACCATGAAAACCTGCTATAAATAGGATATAAAATTTACTCACGAGTCACGTACGATTAAGCCGCAGTAGCCCAGATGGAAGAGGCATTGTCAGTACTACTTTCGATAGTCGTACTTTCAGATCCTGCCTTTGGCAGTATTTTTTAAATTATTTCTAAAGAATTGCATTCCTGACACTGACACCAGAAGTGTTATAAAAATTATAATACAATTAATAAATTTGGTTATATCTGAATTAGGTATAAAAATACTTTAAAAAAACGTTACGTAACGCTTGACTCTGACCCCCCCTCCCCCATAGTAACGGGACCGTAACGCCCGGTCAGAGCCCCCCCCCCTCCCCTCTAAGTGCGTTACGTAATTTGTGGACGACCCCATACAAGGTGTTCCAAAGGAAATGCATTAAATTGGAGACGTTGTGTAGACCATTGTACTGAACAATTTCCATTATGGCACCAAGTTTGAATTCTTAACAATTAAGAAGTTAAAATTTTCATACAAAGTAAATGCCTACATTTACTACAACCATTAGTATTACCCCTTATCCAAGATTGCAACCTTGCATTTTCAACTTGTTGGATTTGAATCTTCGAAAAAGTTTGGAACATAGTTCTCTATGTTTTAAATTGAAATGAAAACTTAAGATAAAAGATCTCTTTCTTGGTGTCAACTTTATTTTATTGCCGCCTCAAACTAAAAAATTATTTTGACTTAGAGCACCCATAGAGACGCAAAGACAAAGGGCCAATCAGAGAACCCAGTAGAGTCTGTAGTGTCAGTTGTGTCAGATTTTGATGAACATGACATTTGACCTTGGTCTACGCCACAACTGTTGCCTTGGCAACTAAATTACCGCCAAAACCGTTGCCTTGGAAACAGTTGTAGCGGTAATTTCAAAAGTTTTTCCAGGACGGCAACATGACATAAATAAAGGTCATAACATAATCAATAAAGCTCCTTTCACAATGTGGCACTCAATTAAATTTAACAAATTTATGTTGCTAATTACTTCTAAACGAGGGGTTTTCATAACTTGGCCACATAATGAAAATTATTCGGTACGATGGCCTACACAACGTCTCCAATTTAATGTATTTACATTGGAACACCTTGTATAGATTTAGATTTAGATTAGATTTAGATTTATTTATTTCACATTATCAGATTCATAATTACAGTACATATACAAAATAAAAATGTCATAGAATAATGTGATTGTCAAAATATTTAAAAAAAGTAAAAAATAAAAATAACATGTCAACAATCTTCAATAGAAGAATAATAAAATAATAAGTACAATAAAATTACAATAATCAATGTCAAAAGAAATAAAACTAATTAAAAACAAAATATGTCGTAAAAATTTCAAAATACAATAAAATAAAATAATTTGGTACCTACTCAATGTACTTCATACAGAATTACAGAAATGTCAACATTTTCTATTTACAAATTCGTCAATTGAATAAAGTTCATAATCCAACAAAAGGTTTTTAACGCGGCGACAGAACGTTTCGTCATTAGGCTCCTGTTTTATGTCAGTCGGTAGATGTTCATAGAACGTAGGCCCGATAACGCGCGGGTTCTTGGTAGCGAGTGCGGTTTTTCGTGGCACAGTCGCTAGCCTGCCTGCGTTTCGAAGCGCACGTCCACCACAGAGCCGCTGAGGAAAGGACGATATGTTTTGGCGCACATAAATTATAATAGCGTATACGTACAATGAGTATAGGGTCAAAATTTTATGTTTTTTGAAAACTCCTCTGCATGTGTCCCTTGCTTTTAGACCTTCAATTATTCTCAGAGCTCGCTTCTGAAGGACAAACACCCTGTCTGACTCACTTGAATCTGCCCATAATATTGTAGCATAAGATATTATTGAATTAAAATATGCAAAATAAGTTTGTCGTAGGACGCTGGCTGAGACAGAGGGTTTGATTTTACGAAGCGCGTATGTTGCACTGCCTAACCTGTCGCATAATACTTGGATATGTGCTTTCCAGTTAAGGTGTTGGTCTAGTGTGAGCCCTAAAAATTTGCACTGTTTGCAAGTCGGCATGGGTGGTACCACATCAACAGGCACAGGTACACTCTTTCCACTAAATAACATCACATTAGACTTCGTCATGTTAAGCACGAGTCCATTTACAGAGAACCACTCCTGGAGCTGACTACAAATGCTTTTTATTTTTAAATCCAGCTCTTTGTAAGACCGAGCACAAGTGATCACCGAAGTGTCATCGGCAAACAAGGTAACTGAGCCTTCCGAAACATAGGATGCAAGGTCATTTATAAAAACTAAAAACATGGTATTTCCCAACGCAGATCCTTGCGGGATCCCTATAGTGACTTCACCTGCCTCAGATCTGAGCTTCCGGCCGCCTATCGTCACTTCAACAGTTTGTTTTCTGTCTGTGAGAAAGGAGCTTAAGATTTTGTGTGCGTTGTGTTTGATGCCGTAACGTTCAAGTTTCTGTAATAACAACTCATTACCTATAACGTCGAACGCTTTTGAGAGGTCACAGAATATACCCGCCGTTTTATACCTACTGTCCAGTCCAGTAAGAACGCAGTCAATAACTTGCTGTGCTGCTGACGTTGTAGATTTATTTTGCCTATAAGCGTATTGTACCTTACTTAACAAGTCGTTTCCCTCTAAATGTTCCATAATACATGAGGACAAAATCGATTCGATAATCTTTGAGATGGTGGGTACAATAGTTATAGGCCTGTGGTTGTCTACTTTATCCGTCCCACCTTTACCCTTATAGACCGGACATACTCGCGTACACTTTAGCGCATTAGGGTATATACCATAGGAAATCATCTCATTTATAAGATGCACTAAAATGTTGCATAATACTGGCCAGACTGACAATAATATATTGACCGAGATGTCATATAAGTCTAATGTGTGTGATGTTTTAGTCATGGCTTGTAATATTTTATTTAAAATTGTGTCGGTTACTTTAGGAAAAAATAGCTCCGGTACACTCTGCGCGTTTAAGAAACTATTCACGTGTTTAATTGCTTGTTTGTGGTTGCTACATAAAGGTAACTGTGATGTGATTGTTAAAAAGTGTTTGTTAAAACAGTCAGCTACCCCCTCTGTAGGTACATGTATCCCGTTTACTTTGAGAGACATGTCCCTTGATGTCGAACTTTTAAAGTTAGTTTCCTCATTAATTACCTTCCAAACTTCTTTAGATGGGTTTTTTGCACTATTTATGCGTTTCTCATTATACGCCTTTCGATCGCGTAACGATGTTGTTTTAATGATATCGTAATAATAATTAACGCAGTTTTGTATTATCTCATTACAGGGGTACTGGCGTCTTATCTCACAGAAGTTTTCAAATTTGTTGATATAACTATTTAATTCTTCGCTAACCCAAGGAGTGCCTTTCTTCTTTTTTACTAAAACTTTTTTAAATTCCTGAAGAATTTTTTTTATATTCCTGAAGGTACTATCGCTTGCACATCAAACTACCCTTATAATAAGGAATCAACTTAAACTGACTTTACTTATTGTTAGTATAAAAAAACAGTATAAGTTGTGCTGGCGATAGTAAACACCTATCCCATCAAAAAATTGTGTAAAAAACTAGCCAAGTCTCGATGGAGCTCTTTGTTGTGCTTGAACACTGTGTAAAAAAATGCAAGCAAACCAATCTGCCTACCCATGTACCTATCCTATTTATTACGATAAAGACTAATAAAGCACAGGACGATTTATAGTTTATAGCAGCATAAAAAGTTTTCAATGGCAAACAGGCTATAAGAAAGTCATCCATCAATATGTCGGGCGGGACTCGGGATATCTATAAAGTTTGATTGTACGTCTGTCTGTACATGAAGGCTTATGAATGAATCAGTAGAATAGAAATCTGATATCATTTTGCTTGCGTCGGCCTGTAACGAATGATATCGCAGATTCTACTACTAGAATAGGTACAATCATGTCCATCCAGTCAAAGCCATAGTTAAAAGTTATGTGAAGGGTCCGCTCCGCACCACGAGACTAGGTAAGGAGCCACAGTAACAAATTTAGGGAAGATCGCCCTGAATCACCTAGTACTATTATGTATTCTGTGTCTGAATAAATACTGAAATAGATTGTTGACCGTTGATGCGTGTGAGTTACTTCTTAGGATGACAGCTAGTATATCATATCATATGACAACAGCACCGCGTCTCTGCAAAACTGCTTCGTTGTTGTACGAGTGGTATCGCCACACTTCGCGCAGTAATCCACCCGAAAGTAAATTCCTATTGGATCAAGAATACGTCTCCTGTACCTATTTATTTATTGATCCTGGCTACTCTAAGCCCAGTGCTCACCTAACAGCCAGGTTATACCACTCTATGTGTAGTGAGTGCCTCATCCGAAACTAAATTTCTATTGGTTAAAGAATACGTCTCCTGTATTTATTTATTGATCCCGGCTACTGTAAGCACCGTGGTGCACCTTACAACCAGGTTATCGTCCGCGCTGATTGCAAACAATAAAACAGAAACCGGCTTCTCCGAGTATATTCTGCTAACTTAAACATTCAAATTAAATTTTCTTGTCTTTTGTATGAAATCCGAGTATTTGACTGCTATATCATCTTGACGTTGTACTTTCGCCATTAGGTGTATGTACCTACCTATCGATCGATCAAGGGATCTCAGGGATCAATTTATATCTGAAGTTAAAACCAAGTTCCGACAAGACATAGCTCCGACAGCCGGAGCTCCGACAAGTCGGAGCTCCGACAGGCCCAAGCTCCGACAAGTCGGAGCTCCGACAGGCCCAAGCTCCGACAAGTCGGAGCTCCGACAGGCCCAAGCTCCGACAGGTCGTAGCTCCGACAGGCCGCAGCTCCGACAGACCGCAGCTCCGACAGCAGTGTTGGCATAATCACTAATTTTGACGATTAAAACTAAAAATTTAGTCACTAAATTCGTCATGATTAAATTAGTGATGATTGAAAATTTAGTTTTAGTGGTGATTAAATTTTCAATCGTTAGTGTTAGTTTTTAGTCAAAACTAAAACTAATTTGTAGGTGCAAGTACTTATCGACTCGACCGGCTCGGCCCTTTGAAATGATTGTCAATGGGTCGTTCGTTAGAGGTTAGTCATCGGGTCGTAAGATTTCTTCGGGTCGTAAGGGTTCTTCGGGCCGTCAGGGTTCTTTGGGTCGTAAGGGTTCTTCGGGTCGTAAGGTTTCTTCGGGTCGTAAAGGAAGAACCCTTAAGTAAGACCCGAAGAACCCTTACGACACGAAGAACCATTACGACCCGAAGAACCATTACGACCCGAACAACCATTACGACCCGAAGAACCATTACGACCCGAAGAACTATTACGACCCGAAGAACCCTTACGACCCGAAGAACCATTACGACCCGAAGATCCATACCCGAAGAACCATTACGACCCGAAGAACCATTATGACCCGAAGAACCATTACGACCCGAAAAACCCTTACGACCCGAAGAACCATTACGACCCGAAGAACCCTTACGACCCGAAGAACCCTTAAGTAAGACCCGAAGAACCCTTACGACCCGAAGAACCATTACGATCCGAAGAACCATTACGACCCGAAGAACTATTACGACCCGAAGAACTATTACGACCCGAAGAACCCTTACGACCCGAAGAACCATTACGACCCGAAGATCCATACCCGAAGAACCATTACGACCTGAAGAACCATTACGACCCGAAGAACCCTTACGACCCGAAGAACCCTTACGACCCGAAGAACCCTTACGACCTGAAGAACCCTTACGACCCCAAGAACCCTTACGACCCGAAGAACCCTTACAACTCGAAGAATCCTTACGACTCGAAGATATTTTACGACCCGAAAAACCGTTACGACCCGAAGAACCTTACGTCCTGAAGAACCCATACAACCCGAACAACCCTTACGATTACGACTACGACCTGATAAACCCATACGACACGATATACACAAAAATAAAACAAATGGTTCAAAGAGTGCAAATCAAAGTATTATTTCATGTACTATCAGCAGCACATCAACCTACCCTTTGATGGGTCAACATACACTGGATTCTCATACAGTTGTTACTTAGAACAACCAGTGTAGGTTGGTCCTTTAAAGCATAGCTTAAAGGTTCTACAAATTAGTTTTAGTTTTGACTAAAAACTAATACTAACCACTAAAAATTTAATCACCACTAAAACTAAATATTCAATCATCACTAATTTAATCATGACTAATTTAGTGACTAAATTTTTAGTTTTAATCGTCAATCGATTGAAAATATTAGTGATTGTGCCAACACTGTCCGACAGGCCCCAGCTCCGACAGGTCACAGCTCCGACAAGGCATGATTCTGAACTGCTGGCAAGACACTAGATCCTGTCAGATGCCAGACAACTACTTAGTTTCGTAGAGAAAAAATAGGTTTTGGCGAGATCATCATTTCAAATGACAGCTTTCAAACTGTAAACGTGTTTTTCTCGGAAACTATGCATGGGAGAGAACTAGTTTCTTAGAGAAAGTTGGTGGTCATGACGAAACCTACATTTCAGGTGACAGCTGTCAAACTTTAAACGCGTTTTTCTCGAAAACCATGCTTGCCAGACAATTTGTTTTCTAGAGGAAGTTGTTGGTCTTGACGAGATCTTCATTTTGTATGACAGATGTCAAACTTTATACATGTTTTTCTCGGAAATTATGCCAGTCAGACAATTAGTTTCTAAGAGAAAGTTGTAGTACATTCAAAATAATGATCTTGTCAAGACCTACAACTTCTCTTAAGAAACTTGGAATCTAGCTTGCATATACAACCTGTTACATAACTAACCAAAAAAAAGAATATTTTTCATTATCATCAGTCGATAAAATAATCACATCACTAGTCTAAGTCAGGTGCTACACTACCTGGCGAACAAAGTCCGCTTCGGCATACATTGCTGGTTGACTTAGTTTCTTGTATTGATGACACTCATGTAATAGCCAGCAATGTAGACCGAACTACGCTTCGCCGCGTCGGTAACTTCATTTGTACTCTGAGCTGTCAAAATTAGTGCTGCGATGCCACGATTAAAAATAAGTGTAATTTAATAAAAAAATATTTTATTCGTAGTTTTCAAAAACGATACTATGGCTCTAATTTTTTGTTAATTGACTCTTTGCAACGGACCTATCCACACCCTTTCAGACTTATTGGTTGTTTTGTAACACGTTGTATACTGAGAAAAACCATGTTTTAGTTTGACAGGCTGTCATTTCATAGATTTCGTTCAGACCAACAACTTTTTCCAAGAAGCTAGTTGTCAGGCATGCATAGTTTCCCAGAACGAGTTAATAAGTTGACAGCTGTCATACCAAATGAAGATCTCGTCAAGACCAACAACTTCCTCTAGAAAACAAATTGTCTGGCAAGCATGGTTTTCGAGAAAAACGCGTTTAAAGTTTGACAGCTGTCACCTGAAATGTAGGTTTCGTCATGACCACCAACTTTCTCTAAGAAACTAGTTCTCTCCCATGCATAGTTTCCGAGAAAAACACGTTTACAGTTTGAAAGCTGTCATTTGAAATGATGATCTCGCCAAAACCTATTTTTTCTCTACGAAACTAAGTAGTTGTCTGGCATCTGACAGGATCTAGTGTCTTGCCAGCAGTTCAGAATCATGCCTTGTCGGAGCTGTGACCTGTCGGAGCTGGGGCCTGTCGGAGCTGCGGTCTGTCGGAGCTGCGGCCTGTCGGAGCTACGACCTGTCGGAGCTTGGGCCTGTCGGAGCTCCGACTTGTCGGAGCAGCGGCCTGTCGGAGCTCCGACTTGTCGGAGCTCCGGCTGTCGGAGCTATGTCTTGTCGGAACTTGGTTTTAACTTCTAAACTACTGGTTTATCTGGTCTGGTATTATTTGTATGACAAACCAGTATATGTTGGTCCCTTAAATAAATAGGTATACCTATGTGCTAGCGATAAAGGTAAAACAAATCCAATCATCCATAACAGCCACAACAGTCCTCTGCTGGACTTGGGCCTCCCCCTATCGGGAGGTATTGTCAAACTCACCACACTTGGCAGGCAGACAGGCGTTCCCTGTAAATGCAAGATGTTGCATTTACAGGGAACGCTGCTGCATTCTCTAGGTGATTAACCCTTAGTAACTTTTACGACACCTGAATTGGGGTAATAGTCTAAGCGGGTACGGTCAAATATCACCCGAAAGCTGTTTTGCCGGCACAGTTGATGCCGCTTTGCTCAGTGATACTAGGGACCATTGTGAATGATTCCATCCGAGGAAATGAAAAATCCATCCACTGGATTTCAAGATGGCGGACCTTCGTTTTTTTGTATGGCACTAAAAAAATAATTCTTCTGGAACCCATCGTGTGGGGTATCAAATGAAAAGGCTAGACGAGACGATTTCAAAAATATATCGTTTTAATACATTTCAGTTGCCCTCTTAGAAAAAAAACAAGTTTAATTTTTAAAAGTAGTTAAAACATGCCAAGTTTGAGGTCCAGTAGGTACAAAATGGCTGACATATAGTTTCATAAAAGTATGCCAAATGATCCACAATATCCTCAACTCTAACGTGACGAAAGGAATTTTGAAAATAATAAGATTTAATGTATGTTTTGCAATGGAAAGTAGATCATTGGAAACTGCAGTAGGTTAGTAAGAACTGCTTGTGCGCCTTCATAAATATTTAAGATGTAATTCTTCTCATGATTGCTTTTACACTAGCTAGATTATGATGTGCCGGATCATTTTGAATCTGCGGGCATGGTTGTGCCCCCGCCAAGTTGAGTAAAAAGCCATAGGTAATTAGGTACCATGTTGCTCTACTCATGAATGCTATCTCAGTTTAGTAGGCCTGTAAGAAAAAATCATGTTAGAAATAAGTAGTGCCTGCTGTACCGTTTTTATTTTTGTATTTGTCCTGTATTTGTTTTTGTGTAGTAGGTACCTACAATAAATGATTAAATTAAATAAAATTGTTTATCTCGAAACAGTTCAGGCCAATTTCGACGCCCAAAACAACGATATTTTAGATAACATTTGAAACCTGTGTGTTAAGGACCCAAACAGTCATTAAATAAACATTCAATATTTCAAAAAAATCATTCAATTCCCTTAAATCTGTTACTCATTCGACGGACCATAAAACTTCTAAAGCACTTTTAGATTACATGTACCTAGGTATATGAATGAAGTGAGATCAAAAAAGATCTTATGTAAAGATATGAGATACCATCAAAACACAACTCAAAAAAAAAGCAAGTCTCACCACTCATTAGCTACATCTACCGCAAAAAAATGAGAGTTTTCTTACATAAAATATTGACTTCAAGTACGGTCGTTCCAATGGGCCATATTTGACAGCCCATACTAAAAAACACATCATCAAAGAAAAATAACCTTATATCTGAAAGTTGTCAAATATGGCCTATTTGAGTGACCGAAATTAAATAATTGCACAAACAAATAATCATATACTTACTACTTGCAAGATATATTTTGTTAAAGACAGCCAAGTCCGCCACTCCACCAGAAACGTTGTGCAATCCACGACGTCGTCGGTACGAAATAACTTTAGAATCATTGTATTTCATATTTATACACTAAACATTAACATGATTCTACAATTAAAACTGCAATGAATGCTGTTTCGCTGTAAATTTAAAATGGTAATCCTGTTTTTTCACATAGAATCATTAATTGATTATTGTTTTTTTTTTCTATTCTTAAACTTAAGTATTTTACTCCATTTAGAGCTTCCATATCTGCTAAATTAAATATTTCTATTTTTATCCAACATATCGTTAAAGGGGTCTCAACTTTGGCCGAAACTGCTTTAAAAGAAATATGGTATGGTACGGCAAAGCCACTTTTTACTCGACTTGGCGGGGGCACAACCGTGCCCGAAGATTCAAAATGGTCCGGCACATCATAATCTAGTTTTAAGTGTAAAAGCAATCATGATGAGAATTGCATCTTAAACATTTATGGAGGCGCACAAGCAGTTCTTACTAACCTACTGCAGTTCCCAATGATCTACTTTCCATTGCAAAATATACATTAAATCTTATTATTTTCAAAATTCCTTTCGTCACGTTAGAGTTAAGGATATGGTGGATCATTTGGCATACTTTTATGAAACTATATGTCAGCCATTTTGTACCTACTGGACCTCAAACTTGGCAAGTTTTGACTACTTTTAAAAATGTAAGTTGTTTTTTTTCTAAGAGGGCAATGTAAATGTATAAAAACGATATATTTTTGAAATTGTTTCGTCTAGCCCTTTCATTTGATACCCCACACGATGGGCTCCAGAAGAATTATTTTTTTAGTGCCATACAAAAAAACGAAGGTCCGCCATCTTGAAATCCAGTGGATGGATTTTTCATTTCCTCGGATGGAATCATTCACAATGGTCCCTAGTATCACTGAGCAAAGCGGCATCAACTGTGCCGGCAAAACAGTATTTTTTTGCTAAGGACCATGACTATAATGCAAACAAATACCTACCTATCTTGGTTCAATCAATTCAAAGTTTTTCTTTAGGTATCATTATTAGAATTTGACAGCCGATGTGGCGCAGTGGTTAGTATGCCTGCCTGCCACGCAAAGGCTCCGGGTTCAATTCCCGGTGGGGTCAATCACAAAGTTGATATTTATCACTTTGTGAATTTATCCCCAGTCTGGTTAGGACATTGCAGGCTGAACCACCTGATTGTCCGCAAGTAAGATGGTTCCGTGCTTCGGATGGGCACGTTAAGCCGTCGGTCCCGGTTGCTGTCTATGATGGCGGTCGTTACACAGCCATGTCAGAGGCCTGCTACTTTCAGTAGGCGGTTGAAAAACTCTGACACCAGGGTTCATCGGGTCGTTGAACGACTCGGTGTCCCACACGAAAAAGAAAGAAAGAAAGAAGAAGATTAGAATCACTCTCGGCTCCCGTATTAATTAAAACGTTTGTGCTCCGGTAGGCAGGCAGGCAACATTATAAGTAAATGAGAGGTGCAACAAAAGCAGAAGGTTAAGGAATTCATTCTTGTGCCAGCACATCAACCTACTGTACAACAACTTATTTTATTAAATAGGTAATGGTTTTAAATAAAAATACTAAGATAATCAGAATAAGTTGATCGAGTAATATATCGTAATATTTATACACCTATGTCAAGCTAGGTAGGTAGGTGAGTCAAATAAATAATACGGAAAATAACAACTAAAAATAAAAACAAATGACGTACCTAGGTTGTTGTTATATACTTCTTTTTCTTAGAAATGTCCAATATAGGTAAGTTTTAATTCGAAACTAGGTATTTCAAATGGTAATTTTGGTAAGTAGGTACCTATGTTTTTTTATGATTCATAATTATAATAGGTAATATATCCATCCACCTACTATTATACCTATTTAACGCAACATAAAGTTTGGACATCATAAGCGCTTTCCTATGTAGAAACGCACTTAATTACCTAATTAAGTAAGTACCTAGATCGAGATAGGTTATCTAGGTTATTTCCTAGTTTAATAGGTATTTAAAACAAAACCTAACGAGTCCATGTGTGCATTTGCACGTGCTCAATAAATGTATGGAATGATAATCAGAATGTTTATCTAATCATTACCTCTACGTCACTTGCCTTTCCCATACTTCCGTGGATGAGTCACACACAGTCGCTTCAATGTTTAGAATATCATTAATCATAATCATTTGTCATACATCTCAGGAATAGGTAGGTAGGTATTACCAGCACATTAACTTGAATAGGATCAAGTTAAACTTGATTTTCATATAAATGCTAAGCAAAACCAGTATGAGTTGGTCCGTGTATATGGGTAGGTAGGTAGGTGGGTTGACGTGCTGACGATAGTACCCAAGTACCTACTACCTACCTCCTCTATCGAAAATTCGAAACGGCAGGGCGTCGAAACCACACATTTTGACTGAGATGTAGTTTGTGAAGTTAGAGTTAAATAAAGCGAATAGGTACTAAAGCTTGGCTCTACCTACATGATATCTTTTTCACAGGTTAGAGATAGGTAAGCCATGTGCACTCGTCTTGGCAACATTTTACACGAAAGTGTTTTTGGTGTAATATCTAGGTACCTACCTACTTACACCCTCAATAATTGGATTTGGCGCATGAATGACGCTTTAATTCTTCCACTTTGGCTTTCCAGGAACTTGTGGTTACCTGGTAAGGTAGTAGGTATCTAGCCTACCTATCAGCATGCATTATTTTCTATATACCTAGTACCTATAATGCACATTACCTACTAGAAGTACCTAGAAAAGTTACCTAGAAAATAATAGAATCATTTCCCATTGATTCATCTATTGAACCGACATTGCACAATTTGCACTTATCCAAAGTCAAAAATTGTTGTGCAATTTTATGAAAAAACTTGGTTGTTGTTCACATTTTACACAGTCAGTCTACGTCAGAAGTTTATGTGAACAACACATCAGTTCCTTCTAGAAGGAGAAATAAGGAAATTTTGCTTCTTTTCTCAGGTAAGAAAGAAAGACTTTAGACAAGTTTCAATTTTCTTACTTTCTTCTCTTAGACAAAAATAATGTTCGTTTGTTTAAAGTTTTCATCCAGCGGAAGCGATATTTTATAGCTCTGCGAAAGCGATATACCTAGTAGGTATTGTAGTAAAATTTTAGTGGTAGTACCCTAGTACTATTATATATTCTGTGGTGGTAGGTAAATCTCGAGTTTCTTGTAGCAAGCAAGGCAAGAAACTCGTTTATAGGTATCTAGAGGCCGTACCTATAGAAGTTAAGATTTTACTACCCATTGTATGAGTGTTGGGTGTTTTACTTATTTCTATTCCAAGAGTCAAATACAGGCACAGGTACCTACCTAGATAGTAGGTAGGTATTGTACTTAGGACCTTTTTATTTACAACAAAATGTAGGTATTTAGATATTCATACCCAGGTAGGTACCTATTTTGCTTTGTTTATCATCGAGCCTGTTCTGTTTACACAGTAGGTAGATACATTTATGTAGGTACCTAACTACCTATCTAGGTATAGGTATCTACTTAATTGCATCTTTTATTAACCAAAACAAGTCCTCGTCGCAAAAAAATAAAACTAGTTTAACTGGATTCAGTTTTACAGATCTAGTTTTACTATTATTTTGTTTCATAAAATTTCATTAAACTGTAATTAAACCAAAATGTTAATTATCCAATCTTGTGAAAAAATTATTGAAACAGGGTTTAAATTATTTGTACACATTTGACATAACGTACGATTATTGCTAAACGTAAATGAATGGTCGCAGTCTATCTCTTTCTTGGATCATCGCGCACGACGCGGTAGACAGAGACAGAGAGTGTGTTGTCGGTGCGACTGCAAACCGCATGGTGTACGCCGTACTACGCAAGCTGTGTGTCGACATTGGACGTTGGATCGGTTGCCGGCCCGAGGCCCGAGGCTTTGCGAACGAGCCGATGTCTGTCAGTCTCGCAATGGCGTTAGTGGGATACTGTCGTGTGTTCATTTAGTTTCGCAACAACCCGAGCGGACACCGGCCCAAAATATTGGCCTGTCTATTCCTGCTCGAATTACACGATAACAATTCCTGTAATTCTGAACACGACAAAGCGACACTCTCGCCACCACGGACAGTCAAATTTTGGTACGATATCCACTCAGGGCGAATCATTTCAAGGTTCGTACTTTATTCGCAATATCCCCGAGTTACTAAATAGCCGATCGTCTCTCGTTTAATTTTGTAACATTTAGCAATTTTGGTTGCAGATCATGTTCATCTCATCGTAGTTCCTCTTCGGATATAAGTGTTTGTGTGTGTGAACTTAGTGTTAACGTGAAAAGTGTTTGTGTCAGTGATGGAACCGGGTTCGCCGTCGTTGCTGTGGCCGCTGCGGGTGTCGAAGCCGGCGGGGGAGGTCGGTGCTGGGGGGAGTAAAGCGGAGGAGCGGGCGCAGTCGCCGTCGCTGGTCGAGCGGCTGTCGGCCGGCCCGGCGTCGCCGCCCGCGCCGCCCAGTCCGCAGCCTCAGCACCACCAGTTCCAAGCGGCGCTGGTCGCGGAGAAATACCTCCTGCTGGAACAAGTGGAAGGTTCATCCCTTTGTCGGTGTGTGGATGTGCGCACGCAAGAGGAGTATGTTTGTAAGGTGAGTCTAGTTATAGTATTATACTAGTTTACGTCCTCATGTTACACTGGCCGCCGTAGCCGCAGTTAGATCCCTACTCATTAACCAATAAAAGCTGATCATCTGAACTTCTTGTAGGTACTACGCTCTCGCCAATCTGACTATACTACGTATACCTAAACTACGCTTGACGCATGTACCTTCCGTGATATGATAAAACAAGGAAAATGGGTTGGTTCATTTTCCATGAATTGCGATGTCTGACGAAATACCTACACCTACCTCACCCAAACCAAGACATTATAATTTGTTCTGGCTGCTGTGCCCTTGCACGCAGAGCCTCTATTTTATCCTTGGAGTATTGTTAGCACAATGCCATTCAGTTATACCTGCTATTTTTCGTATTTTCAAATTGATATACCTAGGTGCTGCCTACTTCTTGTTATACTTACCTACTTATAAAACCTATGATAACTACGTCCTACATTTTATGTATGAGCAATCTTTGCGAACTCTACCTACAATGCAATCTTAACTTGCATCCAGACCAGAGGCTGTATGAAAAGAATGCCTTTGCCTGTTCTATTTTCAAATCAAGTAAACAAACATGGCCGATGCAATGATGTTGCTCTATCACAGAGGATACGGCTAGCCTTCTAGGATTCGTAATCGTAACCTGTCGCATGTTGAAACTGTGTCGGTTTCTACCAACGTTTCTACACAATCTCATTGCGCAGCTTTGTTTGATTGATATAATGCGTAATCTCCTTTATACGATCGACCTCTGGCCCGTATAGAATTATTGAATCAGTAGGTACCTAGGTAGTAATAGGAGGGATCTAAGTAGCTGGCAGGTAGCAGGTTATATGTACCCAATCATTTGCCTCAAGAAGTAAAAGAGGACATCAAAATCTCTATCTTACCTACAAAGAAAATGTAGAAAGTAGGTATTCCAAAACTTTTTGTAGAGAGCAGTAGAGAGAAATGGCTCAATTAATTCTGCCAGTGTCAAGTCAAGGTTGGAAAATACCTACTCGATACACGCGGAGGGTACCAATTCTGGCTACTGCATAATTCACAGGTCTCTACCTATGAAGAGATTTAGATAACCATCTTTGTGACTATGTGTGATCTATTAGAATATAGGTACATATATATACGGTATGTTACCTTTCATAGATAATGCAAATAAGTCCTTGTAACGTATTGTAGAGATATTTTTGCGATGTTCTATTTTATCTTGTTGTATCTGTAGGTAGGTATGTAGATTTATTGTTGACTATTAAAACCAGTAAGTAGTAAACGAAGTCTACTCATATCTGGTAAATCTAGAAGGGTTCGCATTATCCCACGGGATAGAGACCCCATGTAGAGATAAGGGCAGTTCTATTAATGAATGGGCCCACATGGCGACCCTTGCCAATAATCGTTAGCCCTTAATGTTTGTGACATGTCCTTTGATAAACCAATATCTATAATTTGCATAGAAGTTATTCTTGTGGTTCATATCTACCTACCTATTCATCTGCATAATGACAAGTAAATGATAACGTTGATAACGATGCGGCTACTCGTTTACATCAGTTATATATAGGCTGCATATTCATGTGCCCAAGCCTAAAATAAAAGACAAAAAGAAAAAAAAGTTGAGGCAATTGAATTAAAAATAAACAGCCGATTCTTGTATCTCGCATGCATTGTGATTGCATCTCGGAGCCGGTGTCATACTTTGTATGTCACGGCCTCAATGCTCGATCGCACTTGTAGGCCAAGCCCCAAGCCGGCGTACATCGACTTCGTACTTTGACAATGTCAAACAATTAATACCTATGGCAAAGTCATGCGTCTATTTTCGATTTACGAAATAACAACCGAATTAACGTTGTTTTTCAACGGTTAAACGCGATTAATATTTAAATGTAATTTCCAAGGCGGAACTCGAAAACTACTCATTTGCCTTTAACTATTTAAAACAAAGGTATTTCAATAACGTGACTCACAATGACATAAACACGCGATCACGAACTAGTTCCATTCTCGAATACGCTATTTCTTAGGTACTAATTTTAGGCAACACAGGATACATAGTTCTAAACAAAGGCCTATACGGGTATTGTCAAGGCGCAGAATAGGCACTTCCCTCGTGAGAACCTGGCAAGGTTAAGTGTGGCAACGTGATCGTTGCTAAACGTCGACCGTATTTACAACACCGTGCACCGACGACTGTTGCCGACACGGCCACATTTGTATGACTGTACATACTTTACATACTCAGTTGCTACGTAATTTGTCTTAAGTGTGCTTTACATTACGTGTGTAAGATCACGGAGCGCAGTGGCTCAGCTCGTTATAAAACAAATATCTTGGGGCTCTACCCGCAGAGCTCAAGTTACACTGGTAACTGAGATATTTGGTTAACGACCAACATAAGCTGAGCCACAAGCCTTCTGATAACGAGGCGACGAAGCGTTGCAGAGTCAGTGAATCCTATCGTCACACGTGGCCGCATCTAGCCGCCGAAAATAGTTGCGGCCTTCTCCGTGACATTGTGAAATAGACGAGTTGATAACGCGGCGATCGCCGAATGTCACACCGAGGCTAGGCCCCCTCCGCTCGGCCCCCCACTAGACCTCCCCCACTCGGATGATACTCATTGCTGCACCAGCACGACCACGAGCGGACTCGCAACGTGTAAAGACAGAAATATAACGCGAACTAAGCGGAAGTATCGTTGTATGCGAGAACAACTAAATATTGCAATCAATCTTCAAACAATCGATCTCAGTAAAAGGTAAATACGAGAACGGATGCTCCCTAATAAGGCTGTTGAAGACAATACTAAACGTATGCGCATATAAAACGAAACGATATCCTTTTGATACATTTGCGAGATTGATCACGACCTTTTGCATAATGTCCCGACTGCCCGCTGCACCCATACGTGCCGCAGTATCAAATTCTAACTAAATAGATGACCTCATAAATACATGCGGATAATTTTGATACATGATACGGCGCAGTTTTGCAACACCTAGCGATTAAGCACAAACATGATAAGTATGTAGGTTAGCTCCTGTGGTAAAGCGCATTGATGCCAAATATTATCAAGTGTTCTGTCAATATGGCGAACTCTTATCGATATCGTTTTCGCAAACACCAACAAATGGGTCATGTTTATTTTCGAACGGCGGCGCCCAATTTTACTCCAGAATATTATTAAAACATCGCGTCAGAAAGTCTGGTATGACTAGGCTGAAATAGCTCTCTATAAATACGAAATGAGTCAAAAAGAAATGGTTTCGACGCACGCGATGTGATTCATCATTTGGAAGGTAAATGAATCGAAATTTTAGTTCGCAAAGTGTCGTTGGTCGTTGGCATTTCGTGCTCAGCCCCAAATAAACTGCCTACAGTCGCTTCAGAACGAGCAAAGGTTTCAGAGAGAACCAAGTGGGTTGGTACCAGAATTAACCCATGAAAATGTCGTCAATTTAGATACACAGCTAAATTGGTACATTTATATTCGCTCTTTAGATCTTAAATGCTTGCCAAATCGAGTTTTTGGCTATATTCTGCCCGTAGTATTCTTCAAAAACCATTGCCTTGCTCTGAGGCAGTCGTTAATCCAAAACTGTTAGTAGGTACCATACCTGTTTAACTATTTATTTGCACGCACAAACCAGCTTTGAATATTTTAAACCTTAAGCACGAGGAAAACATCCTAGCTTAGCCTGTTAGGGAATTTATAAGGTCTAATAGCTTTGCAAGGGGTCAGCCTATTCATAAGCAGTTTCTACCTTGTTATAAAGATTGACTTAGTCCTTTGAAATAACCCCTTAGAAATCTTATTAACGACAGGAACTTGAACTGTGTGTATCCCTTTTCATTGTTACTTGCTCTAATGTTAGGAGTGATTCAATTGTCGAGTTTGATAGATGGTTCAACGTATAGAAGGAAACCTTTGTATACTGATCGAATAAAGATCACGCGAGCGAGGTAAACCGGGTCGTTTTCAGTCGAATTACCCCATAATACGAGCTCATTTCAATAATGCAACAAGTCCACCAGAATTTGAGGAAACTGTTATTCAATTCACCGGAAGATACCTTCACCTAGTTCTGTTCAAGGTAATTTTCTCGTAAACAAAGTTTTATGTTTGTCGACCGATGCCGGCTCATAATAACTTCACCCGATTTCTGGTGGACTGATACTTTTTTTTTTTAAGTTTCCCACATATTTGTCAGGCGATGATAACGACCATTTTAGGCGTGATGTTTTGATGTGTCCTGTATTTAAGCCGTTCTTTTCCATTGCCGTAGGTCGTGTCACGAGACTGCAGCAGCCTACTCCAAGCACATTACCGTTTAGACGGGCATCCGCACGTGAATCCCATCCACGAAGTGCTAGTCGGCGACAAAAGGGTGTACCTCATCTTCCCCCGGTCACACTCGGACCTCCACTCGTACGTGCGAGCGAGAAAGCGGCTAAGAGAGCACGAGGCAAGGAGGCTGTTCAGGCAGATGGCAGAAACAGTTGCCGCGTGCCATGAACAAGGCATCGTGTTGCGGGATCTCAAGTTACGGAAATTCGTCTTCGCGGATCCTCAAAGGTAAGCTTTAAAACCATTATCTATGTATTAAGGTTTTTCTCTGGCCCACAGTGCTGCATTACTTTCTAACGTCGTTTTGAGACGAGCATCAAGAGATCGAAAATTTGGTGACAGCGGTCGTGGCTCCGGAAGTTAAAACGGGAGAGGAGGTGGAAAGGACGGTACTCCTCTCCGCGGTCCCTGTTCAAGCCCCGGCTGCTGTCAAAATTTTTCGATTTCTTATCTAGTGTTTAGAAATTCGCAAGAGTCGGTCGCGCGCGGTTCCGCCACCACCGTGTGCCAAATTCTGCCATTGGAACTGTCGCAACGGTTCCGCAGCTGATATCTCCAACAGTCGCAATCGGGCAATCGGCTTTGATCGATCGATTGCTTCCTCCAAGTTTTTTATTACCACGCCCACTGGAGAGATCGATCGTGAGAAAAAAGTTTTTGATAGTAAAAATCTCTCGGGAAACGGAAACGATGCATAAACGTCTAAGTGGCATGTCATTTCCTTTGTTAAGGCGATCGTTAGTTGATAAAATGACGTCGATGAACGGTTATCAAGACATTCGGTATTTAAATACGCGTTGTACGTGTCAAATTATGAGAAGTCGCTATATGTATCTACAGAAAATGTGATCTCATTTACGTGACGCCAAAATCCACTTGATATGTAGATGATACCTACATTCAGTGAATTGAAGGGACCAACATATACTGGTCAAACATATAAATATTGAGAATAACCGGAATAACTTGGTCTACGTATCCGTAAACGTTACTAAAAACACACGCAACTGCAAGAAAAAAATGCAGTTCCACAATAGGACAATCGGATTACCCAACGCGTATTAATTACTGGCCGGTAGGAACCAGCGTATTTTCGAATTTCGAACTTTTGTAATGTTATCTGGCCTCCATTGTTTGTTGCGAATATCTCCGGCAATGCTAGCGGCTCAAGGCGAGCGGTGTCATTGCTGCGTACAATACTGCGCCGCAATCGGGTCAAGGGTCTGCGCTGGCGCACGCTGGGTTGCCAGGTGCCGCCGGAAAAGCTGGACTTGGTAGTTTTATTTTCCGTAAAAGTTTTTCATAATAGTGATGTTTACATGTGAAAAATAGACCGTACATTATTTGAAATAAGCTAGCGATTTAGCAAATGTAAGTTGCATTTGCTTCCACTTTTACGAGTTTAATTACCTTTTAGAAGTAAACCGCATAATTCTGAATACCTTTTTGACATTGCTGACCAAACCAGCATTCCAGCATACGCACTTACGCACACCGGCCGCGTCGACCCCTATACGGGTACCTGCTTATTCCATCAGGTGATCCCAGCTAACCCCTCACAAAAAACTACAAATGAAAAGATTAGTTTATGCACCCCTTAACACGTATCTCATTATCGACAGCATTCCTCGGCTTTCAAATTAAATTCCATTCTTCACCTGCCCCTATCACCACCTTTTTGTTACCTTAACAAGACGAATACCTTCAATTCAATTTAACGTGATTGCTTTTATCTCGTAAAATCATTTCTATTAAAGCTGTAAAAAAGTTTTACCTTCTGGCTTTTCACTAGGGGCTGATTCCGCCCACAGACGGCCAACGTACAGCCAACCTTTGTGATTCAAGTCCGCCCTTGCCGACTTGCCGCCCTTGACGTCGAGACAATTTTACTCTCGCCTACGCAGTGCGGGAGCTCTGTACATGATCGTAATGACTTTTCTGACCTTTATCCTTACTCGTCCTGCGGTGAACTGCGCTCCCAGGGCACGGCGAATGTGCCTTTGTCGCGACCGCCAGCCGCAGACGAAACAATCTATCTATCCTGCCATTTCACACAAACGAATTCGAGTGCTCTCGACTGGCTGGACACAGAGAGATAAAAATTTAATACTGCGACGTCAAAGCGGGTTGTCAAAGCGCTGAATTTCGCGGTGCGGAACGCGAAACGGGAAGCTGCGACCGCGCCTCAAATGTAAAAACTTTACCCTTTGCGTAATAGCAAAGCAGCAGCCGCAACTTGAGAAGCCTTTGCCGAAGTTGCCGCTCAAAGCCGGAATGTTTTACATTTGGTTATTACTCCGCTACTTCCCGCAAAGGTAAACTTTCACCACATCCGCAGAGGGAACGAGTTGTCGTCGTAATAAATTACAAAGCATATTTCCATCTAGAATATTTCTCATGTCCGCTGTGCTAGTAAGTTTATTGAGTAAAACGGGACGCAACCTTGCCGAAAGATGTCTGTTTTGTCTGGCCATTAATTTAATTAGGCAGGATATTGCAGATGCGCTTCCAGTTTTGCCATGTGCCGGCGTCGAAACGGAAATATCACTTTTTGTTATTAAAGATATTAACGGACCTTCAACCGTAGGTCAGGTAGCCGTAGCAGCTGCCGACCCCGTGTTGTCTCTGCCTAATGAATGACCTTCCAAATGTTTCGGTGTTTCCCAGAGGACTTTTTTCTATTATGCGTAATGGTCAGTTCAACAATTCTTGATATGCATAAACAGGCAGCTGACCTTGCTCAGCTGAATAGCCCTAACACATTCTAATGGTCTCACAAGTTGGTGACCGATGTCACAGCTGGTGTTCGTGAGAATGGCTTTGTGAAAGTGCAACCCGAGCAAGTGTCCCGCCCAGTAGCCGGCGAGCTCCGTTCTCACGTCGCGATATAAAGGCACCCCTGATTATAAATTCGAGTCATCCGGCGGGACGCTGCGATCAACATCCCAATCCCGGCATCCGCGATCCTGTCTCAAAGGTAAACAAGAACATTAATATTGATTCCGCACTCTCTTTGACGCTTTGAAGTGGATTTTCTTGACACTCGCCTGTAGTTTTTCTTGTCCTTTGAGATGAAAGCATACTTTTTTCTTTATGCAACGAACACTCGACTGCTTTTGAGGACTAGCCTTTGACATGAAAATCGAGACGTACAGTTGAGTCTACTTCTCGGATATCAAAGTGACTTTAGTTAATGCAAAGGTAAAATCGAGTTTGCATTAAAATAGTTTGTTTGTCCATTGTCTCTTTAATTGACTATGGAATTAAGAACCTGTCGAATGAATTGCTTAGTCGACTATTGTATCAGAATCTGGGTTAAGAATCCGTTAGAGCGGACAAGTTTAAGTTTCAGGTTAAGCTCTTTCTAAAGACGTTAAGGCGGAATCTACTTTCTCCCATCGTCTTGCGAGCATTCGTAACATGGCAACAAAATAAGAGGCTCATGTGTAACTAGAAACTTCATATCAAGAGAAATCTCGAGCGTATCCGGGCGAAGGCCTTGGGGTAGGAAATCGAGGCCGTAGGGCCGATAACGCAGGTAGGAGAGCATACAGATAACATGCAGATCTCATCTCTGTTGTACAAAAAGTTATGAATGCCTTTTAGAAGACAGCCTTCGGAACACTTCCTCAATTTAATTTCACGCAAATCCCTTCCTCAAGTAATAAATTTTCTGCTGAAATTACATACAAAAGCAGGTGACGTGTCTTTGTCGGCGAAAAGCCGGATGTTTGACTACAAACTACCTTTGTCCGGATAATGCATCCTTAATTTCGGCGTGGCCGACAGGATATGCCGCGGCGGAAGGAAATATATTCACACGACAAAGTAGCCTTTGTCCACTTGCTTTCTATAATTTTCCACGGGATTTACAAATGGAATTAGACAGATCTTGCATCGTTGCAGACAGCACGACGTCCCATAGTTGGCGTACTACGAATCCTTTGTAAACAGACCCAGGTATAAAAATTGTCTTGCATTGTGTAGAATTTGGACCCATCCCGCCTACTCCGTGGCGAAATAATAATAACGAGCGAATCGTCCAGGTAACAAAACCGACAAAGCCCGTGTTTTTTGCGTAACGCGGTGTACAGGAGTCGGATATTTAGTAACCTCAATGCGGGATGATTATTCTTGAAGACTTTGCAATTGGTTGGTAGCAACTTGGGTTAAGCAATTAAGGGACCAACAGTATACTGGTTACTTCTAATATTTGTATGCAAAACCAGTATAGGTTGATACTTTCGGTTCGCAGCCTGCAACCGACGCTCTGCTGCGGATATATGAGTCGGTGTTGGTAAATTCTTGCGTCTGGGAGTAGCGTGGGGTAAACGGGCCGGGATATTTACAGTGCTGGCGCTCGCCGGCGGATGTGCCAAATTGGTTCGCGATAGACGCGCGACCGCCGACTCGCCACCCGGCAGACGCCGCCACGCATTCCGGCCCGGCCACCGACTGACTCGCCATTTCCATCTAAATTAGGATCGCAAACTTAGCTGTCCTACGGGCACCCACTCTAATTGCAGACTGCATGCAACTGATATCCCGGTCTCGCACCCTCAGGCATTTCTCCTGATCAGCAGCTTTCGATCACTGCGCCTACGCCGCGTATTTTGAAAACGTTTTGAAACGCAATTGCTAAAGCTCTGGTGCAAGACTCCAGCACATTACAACGACGTATTTGCATAATGCCGGGCGCTCGGTAATCCTGTGTTAGTTTCGACAGTTGTATAACTGTTCGAACTGAATGTCGTGAGAGTTATTGTTGCTGTAATGGTATGGCAACTGAGGTGTGGATATGCTTTACTGCGTAGTTGGCACGCGTGCGGAGTGATTTCGATTTCGCGCGGGTGTGGTTGAATTGATGGGCGCGAGTATGATTAGCGGTATGATTCAGGCGTGCCGGTATCTGAATTGGTGTTGGTTTTGGGGCGTTTGGTGCTTGGCCTCGTTTCGGCGCGGAGGTCGCGCGCAACTGTGCCAATGTCGCGAGCGCCGACGCTGCACCGCCTCCTCGATCGTGCGGAACCGAAGCCTCGAATTAACATCAGGCATTACTGAAGTGATGCACCGCTCCATTTCACTCGAGTCACGTGAAATGAAAATACTTTTTTCCTGACATGAGCGCGACACGACGACCCATATGTAAACGTCAAGCCCCCGGAATGCTTCAAAACACTTCCTACGCGTCTCCCTCATTCTGAAAATAAATGGTTCGAACGGGGACGACGCAAGCATTCGTCATGGCTATAAATAAATGTGTTCGCACCTTTTTTGGTGGTGCGAAAACACCGGACGTGGCTACCGGACGCGGCGATAGTGCATTGCTCTCACCGTCCTGCCTTCCAAACAGAATAGGCTCAATGTGTCACCTAGCGACGAGACATACCGAGAATTATTACCGGACATCGCTGACATCCATACAAAAATAATACGATTGTCTGCCGCGTCAAAAGAGCTAATGGGCTTATGTTTACCTACACTGACTAAACGGGGGTGCATCACACAACAGGTATTGTTGTACAGGAAGGGCGGAGATCCGGTCCGGATCCTCCTCGTTTCCTGACTTTTGTTACATTTGTAAAGAATGGAATGCCATCCCATGAGTTACTTTGTACAATTCCCCAATTCGACATTCGAATTAGCTGTCGGGTACACAGCTGAGAAAACGCACGACTTGCTATTAAATCGATCTGGTTGCGTAAAACAAAGGTCTGCGAAACCTTGTGCAAGCGGCGCGCCCGCGCAGCGCCGACATATCTGCGGATTTGCGTAACCGCGCACTTATCCGCCGATACGCGCCCCAAGTGTGTTGTGACACGCTCCGTTTGCCCACATCTGTGCCTAGAACAACACACCTTTAAAACCTACCTACAACAATAGCGTTCGGCTAACAATAACCGCGTTATTCAAAGCTACACCAATAATTACCATGTCAAGATCATGCATGCAAATCGCTTGGGTCAGCTTTGCACAAACAAACCTGTTATGGCTCGGTCCTCATCTCAAGCCTTGTCCTTTCAATTACGTCTCCTTAAAACGACATTTAATAAGTATCTCAATCAAGATCGCCTACATGTACGGCTCTTCCCTTGAAAACAACGGTCTGCAATAGTCCACATCGGTGTCAAGTCATGATATCAGCGTGTGACTCAACATACGTGACTGCACGAAGACGGTGCGCTACAGAAAGGCGATTTGAACTGGCTTAACCTTCGGTCCGAGGTCTAGAGCATAAGGCACGCTCATTAAATATCTTCGCAAAAAGGTTTTACAGTGTGTGAGCGCACGCCACCTTCCCGCAGGAGATGGGTGCATTCACATTGTGCAAAAAATATGCACGTGCCAACAATTAACTAGGGACAAGTCGCATCGCGCCCTTCGGCCGGCACGCATGAGCGCTCAGCAAGAACCAAGATATGCCAAAGGAATCACAGAGCGTCGCGTCGACACGCGCCGGTCCTTATGCGCTGTATTATTTTGTTCCGTACGAGCAGCCACCGCTTTTACGCCGTAGCAACAAGAAGGAGAGTTAAGCTCAAGCTCAACGCCCCTGCAAGGATTTTATTTTCTGCTGCGCTTATTTTTATTGCAGTGGCTTTAAAACCTGCCTGAGGCGAGTCGCTTGCGCTGTTTTGGACTCGCGGTCGCGACTGCATCCGCGTCTCAGCGTCGCGAAGGTCGCTGACCGCCGAAAATCACCAACCGTAAACATGCTTCGCCATGATCAACACTGACGTAAGACATTTGATTCTAAATCTGGCTCTACCTGGAACCATACTCGATACCAAAGCTTCAATACGATGTTCCCTTCTTTTTGTGGACACTTTTTGTGAAACTTGAAACTGATAAGCCTTTGCTTGGTAAGTCGTTGAACTCAAAAGCAATTTGTACAAATTACCTGTGCCTCCGCATTACGCATAGCTTTCATATTGCACAATGCAGGGACAGACAAAGGGAAGGAATTTTAAAACATTTAGTCCTGCGGTCTTCAGTCATAAAAACGAGAGCCGAGCTTCGGAGGACAATGTAACAATGAATCAGTCTTCGTGACAGGGTCGTAATGAATCCCATACGAAGAATGAGAGTATGCGTCAGTGCATTATGACGTCATCCAAGAGGGAAGTAAAAATGCATTCGGAGGGCGAAGGGATGAATCATAGGTTTCTACCATCGGTTCACTACCCTACACCCACTCCCCTTCTAGCTATTTATATCGTACAACACACGCCTGCCTACATGTATCCCGAAATAATATGGATATAAAGCTATTTTGGGAGAATTACCAAATAAGTTAATTTGCCTTCCAAAATTCTAACTTTAGACAACCTTTACAAACTAAATGCTCATAATTATGTATACGGCGTCGTCGGAGAGCAAAATTAATAATGAAAACCTATTCAAAAGTTTGAGGTAAATTAATTTGCAAAATCCATTTGCGCTTGCAACAGACTATGCAAGCAAATGAAATATTGGACTCACAATATTCATGGCAAGCAAAAAGTCGCGTAGGACACTAAAACCCAAGTATGCTTTGCTGGGTACCTACTTACTAGTAATATAATATGTTATTCAATGGTTTCTTTGGTTCGTTTTCAAGGAACCATGAAACTACTTATAGCATTTTACTAGTAGGTGTAACGTAATTTGCGTTAAACTTTTATAATGCAAGGGGAGAGACCGAGCCGATCGAATGTCGTAAATCTCCGACTTGTTTTGCTCCCATCAACTTGGTAAAGTTCCCCTTCATCGGCTTCGAGGACTTTCAAAGTCTGAAAGCGAGTAACAAAGTAGAAGATGCCTGTAAATAATAGAATACAGCTCGAAAAACTTGTGATCTGGTTACTGACTTCAATTTAAGTCTTAAAGTTCGTACGGCTCGCTCAATCGACGCAACTTCTCCGAATACATATTGCGATGAACATACATATAGGAAATTGCTTTTTATGCATGAACACCTGTGTTTGCCTTTGTGTGTTTGACGCAAGCAGCAACTTTATCTTGCGAGTATTTTTTTGGGTTGTAATTGATTTCTTAGAAGAGTTTCCTCTACCTCTTTATTAGTTTCAAGATCAAAGTACGTTCAATCTCTGTCAATTCATCTTCTGACGTACTCTACCTACTCGCAAATAATAATTTCAGCTTCAGCAATATGCGAAGGCGGTTTTACGTCAAACATTCCAAGTATATGATCAAACGTCTATACAACGGTTTAAGTACGCAAATGTAAATACTCTTCCTTCGACCGAACGGGGGCGTAATTCTGATTCGATCCTCTATATTTTTATTACACTTTTATACACTTACACCACCTACGCTGAAATCTTCGCTGCAAAAAGAATTTCAGCAGAGGCGGCGTAAATATAACGCTTGTACAGGGAAAATGTAAAATGTATCTCTAAAAATACCTGACCTCGGAAAACGGAGGCACCTACGCAATCCAGGAGCGATCTCTAAGTCAAGAGCAAGAAGGAAAAAGGAAAAATGTTTTTGTAATGGGATCCAGGTGTCCCTGAATGATTGCCGCTCGTCTCCGACTTCCATGTATGTGAAGCGTTTACCTTGGCAGCCATCGAAAAGGAAACAAGACGAAACCGGTCGTATAGTGGCCACTTGGGCGAAATTAAGGTACTTAATAAAAGTGGACGACACGACGCATTGGATGCTTGGATGACACCATTAATGATTTCGATGATATACAATTAGGACTCGATCGTACCAGCACTTACCCTAATCAGTTTGGTTGTAGTAAAAGAAAAGTTGCACTGTGCAAGACTTACCTGGACGACATCTTAATTCTGATTTCTGCTGTTGCGTCGAGTCGTTTACAGTCTCTGTGGACTTTAACCCTCAAACTGTCGCGTCGCGATGCGACTGTCACTAAAAATACTACGTCCGCCTGTGAACAAAATGCAGTATGTGTCGTGTAGTTAATTGTTTATTGTTTACTTCGTTGGCGTCTCATGACTTTGCAGTGGCCGTGATGAGCGTGTGTAATGTCCACTGCTGGCCTCGCTTTTCAAAAACAATGGCCGTTCATACGAACTGCAAGTCACGGGGTGTCTTATGGATGGCTTCCTGTTGGATACTTATTTCTTTTTTCGATTACTTCGACTTGTGTACTGCCTCGATATTAACATGAATAAATTATGCTGATAGAGCCTCTTATCCATAATAATACAATATAAACTGCTATCAGTTGTCGCAGGCATTAGCATATTGTTTCCTTTCGTAATTATGTTCTTTAGCGTTTAATTTTTCAAGATAATTCGCTTTTTCCTGTTCCAACAGAACAACGTCATCCATATACATACAATCTCATATCGCGCCTTTATCGTTGTCCGGGTGGGCAGAGTCTAAACGGCCGTAAGAAGTGGTAGTAGAGTTGTTGAGAAATATTTGAAGATTATTCCGGGAAATGGTGTGTTAATGACAGGTTGTCAGCCCATCCCCTAAAATTGTACCTGTTGTAATACATACAGATGAAATGTAGTCTATTATTCTATTATGAGTCCCTTATAGTAGCAATGGGGTGATGCTATTCTAAGCCAGAATCCTAAGACACACCTCGACGCATGCGTCATTCTCATGACTTATTTTACCTGGAGATAAACAAATGTTGCGCGCAATTAAAGTCCGCATGATGTCATTCCACAAAATTCCCCAAACAGATGTGCTTGTTTATCATGTTTCCACGGAGAGAATGAAGTCAAGCATTTGTGACGCAAAACACTAATTTCCTTAGTTCATCTGTGATTAGTTTAACTGTGTCATATGGAGGACAAAGTATGGCTTCACAGTAGATGGAAGAGGCAGTAGATCTTGCTCTCCGAACGTGATATCCAGATTGTACTGGGTCGATGTCTATGCGAAATGAAAATAGTTTCAGTTGTGTGTCGATAGCATTTCAGTTGAATGGTCTTAAAGAACACAAAACCACAGAAGCAGCAGAATGGAAGTTGAGTGTCGTTGCCATTACAATGGCAAAAAATAAGATAACCGGGTATCTGTTCTTACACGTACTGTGGTACAATCGGGGGACAAAGGCGACTGTCCTCTAGATAACGATTGCTCTTGGGCACATCCTAATCCCCGAGGTTGACGTAACTCAGTTCACGGCCACCAACAGGAAATGACGCAAGGTCCGATGCACACCGCGGCCAACATTACAACACAAACTTGCCAAAACTGTTCACGTGACCGTCTCAACCAGCTAAAGCAGTAGAACCAAGTTGATACCCGTTTGTATGGCTTGACATTCAACATTCAGAGCAGTCATGTCGCAACCACAAGCGCCATTTAGAACAGCTCGTAATTATCGAGAGAACTTTTCTTTGCAATCCTCACGTTTTTCACGTCGGGAAGTTTTCTAAACGATTTGCAATCTGGAGAAAAATCTGTTATGAACTTCAGCTTACGTAAATAATTTTCTTGTTTGACGTCAGACGCTTAGAATTTTCAGAAAATGTCGAAGCGATTAGCATTTTGGTTCACTTGCTGAGTGTTTGTTTTTACTGGCATGCAGATTCGAGCTGGGTCGTTCGCAGTGACATTGAAACGTGGTGCGTTGCGAAACGGTACTCTTTTCGTGGGTCGGCCTCGCGGGCTCTTATTGAAGAATACGTATAGTAAATATGAGAACGGACCCGACCTTAGTTCGCGGTCACTTGCGTAATATGAGATACACAATGCTTGTGTGCACTTACGTAACTAGTTATTTGATTGTTGTTTGACAAGTTATTGTTATTAATCAAATTAATTGATCTTGGTGGTTATTGAATTATTAGTATTTACGAAATAAAGCAATTCATCTAGTTTCTTACGTATGAAGTGGGTTTTACCAAAGGAACTGCGCAAAATATACGGTCCGATAAATAGGGTTTTATCGCTTAAACGGGTTGCGTACGTGGTATTTATTGATTTGATTACGCTTCTAACCTTTACTTAGAGAGGTAAAGTCAAATCATAGACAGGCTCTGGAAAGTTTAACATAAGTGACTGGCCCGTATCTATTACGAGTTCGCTATTAATACAAAATGATATCGTATGACGTTAATGATAGAGTTCAATATCCAACGCGTGCCCGTGATCAGGTCGTGTCATTGCCAGCTGTATCGACTGTCGATAAAAACATGAAGTCATCGACGTATGCGTACTTTCGGAGACAATACGCCCATCACGTCAGCACAGCTGTATTCAACTACAATAATTCTTCATTTACATTCCATTATTGTTACTCTCTTTATACTATCAATACTATTTGCACAAATTCCCCGACATTTGCGCAGTTAGCTGTTGGCGACAAAACACGCGATTCGAGACGCTGATGTAATCTATCGGTACACATCGTAGGAAAAACAAGTAGGAGGTAGGTACGTACTGGAAACTTGTTGTTTCTGAAGCCGTACGTAACTAAAGAATTTGTTTAAAATTCGCGAAACGTGTTCGCCCACGGTTTAGGGTAGGTAGCGTTACGCTTTTGACGTATTTCGCACCCACGCAGCTTACGGGGCGCTGAAGCCTGAGGGTCGCAACACGTGACCCCTGTTGCCAGAGAGCGCTGACGTCAGAGCTCTACTCCTACCCCGCTTGGGCCTAATTTGTGACGCAGAAGAGGTTTTATTGATTAGTGGAGTTTGGAATTGCGAAGTTTGGTGACGTAATGCGGCACGCGGAAGCGGTTACGCACGGTCGCGCGGCCGCCACGGTGAGTGCCTTGCCTGGCTGCCTCGTTGCCTCGCACTTGCTGGGTATCGATAGGTTAGCTGCCAAGGACGGGCCAGCCGCTTGCGACACCGGCACCGTGCGATGCGGTCATCATCGGATACACTCCCCTTTTACAAACTAGAGGCAAATATAGCTAGGTTGGGTTAGGTTATGCGTCCCTTGTCAGTACGCCAGATGATTTATTTGGCGGATACATTATCTTGATCTTGAACCACACACCCATTTTACATACAAGTAAATATTTACTTTTATCGATCACCTTCGTTTAACAATGTCGTCTGACGAAATCTGCACCAATTTTACACATTTGCAAAAGCCTGATGTAAGTCTTTACAGTGTTACAGAAACGCGAGGTATTTACGTTAATTTAATTTATTCGGCAATGTGGAGCCGCCTTGAATTTGAAGTTGTCGTAAACATGACGTCGTATCTTTGCGGAAATCGTTAAGGAAAATAGGCATGAAACATTCAAAATGTTATGTTTCGCTCCCGGAGTGATAAAGCTGCCGTTTCCTCGACCGACGTCAGACTGTTTACGAATCCAGCATCCTGTTTCTAGAAATCTCTTTTACAAATAAAATAGTTCACTTGTTGTGAATTTCCTTAAGTGACTGGTTGATTCGTCGAATATAATGTGGATCAGAAACGAGGAAAACCGGTCGCGTATACTCGGTAATATGATCACACATTAAACTATCATTAAGGCGCATAAAGAATCCGGCGTCTGGTGTGGTGGCCTCCACTCGAAGACCGCCAGTTCAATGTCAGTTGCGCAAGCGCCGCTCTTCCGCCTTCGCTGCGCCCGCGCCGCCCAATCGGGAACTGGCGTTACACACCTTCCAAATTTAAATTGATTCGTTATCTCCAGTTTCCTTTATTGTTAAGATAAGTAGTTCTTGTATACAGGGTGTATTTTAATTACAGTATATTCTCATTCTATTAACAAGAACAATAGTATTGATGATCAGTTGATTGTTTTATAATAGGTCTGAATTTAGACCAACCGAATGTTTTTAAGCAAATATTATTGCTATCTTATCAGGAACACCACACTTTGGTAATGTAGGCATCTATTACTTTTGTTGCCTATATTTGAAAGTAGGTTTTTATTTACACCCTGTATGATGTCAAAGTCACATCTATTAGAGATTACGTGCCCATGCGCATGTGTAAAAGGATGACAGATAGTACGTGATAGAATGACATCTTGTTATTTGCAGTATTCGCACTTCGATCGTAAAGTGATGTAATATTTTATGATGGAATTTATTGATTTCATACAAAAACAATTTACATCATCGCCTTGCAAATTGCACGTTTTAATATTTCAAGTTTATCCGGTGCATAAATTTATATTAGTCTTCTTTTTAATATGCAACGAAGTCGTAACTTAACATGGAAGAATAGCTTTGGTAATTGCTTGCTATCTGTTGCATTATACAGGGTGTTTAGAAAAGTTCAGCTTCCAGAGGTGTGCAAGCCGAAGAAACTAAGTAACTTTATTAAATGGATTGAAGGCGGAATAAACAAAGAAAATAAATTTTCTTTCCTGTTTTTCAAATTTGCTCGACCTATGCTCATTTTGAAAGTTCAGTTTCGTGTCCTGGTTTACTACTTGAATGAAACTCAGTAAACTTTACAAAACACTCTGTATACGACCGTATGCATACCCTGTATCTGACTAGACGCTATCCAATTTAATACCTCGCTGTGAGGCCGCAAGATAATTAAGTTAAATACTTCTAGCTACCCATATGCCTGCGCCGTGCGTACGCGTTTTTTTTTTCACTTTTGTCTCAACGATACAAAGTTGGCCATCTGCCGTGTAAATTCTGCTGCTCTATTTTATTCCAAGTCCGTTTCCGGTCCCGTTAACATCCGGTCGATGAGAGTACTTGAGATCGGGATCGAAAAATAATAATTCTCGAACACCCTGAGAACCGCAAACGGAATTCAGAACGTTTTTTTCTTCTAATTAATAAGACAATCAGTAACACGGTCATTGGACTTGGTGTTATCACAATGGAACGACACCTAGTCAACATTTAAAGGTCATCACAATCTCCGTTATCGCGCCAGATAAGGATTTAAGGTCGCGTGCTGTGCCGCAACACGCTTCGTGGTACTTTCGTGGTAAAAGAGATCAACTTATATTGGAATTCCACAAAGTTATTAAGAATGACCAGTATACGTTGATCCCTTAAGTTTATATCAATCATGATGAAATCCAGATCTATCTGGTTTGTACCTCATTCAGAAAGAGATCCTGAAAAAAATGTCAAGGTGTTCTCTACTGCATTGTGTGAGCTCGTATCGGGTTAATCTTCCAACAATTATACCTGAGCGACAATGCAGCCGTTTTTGCCCGTACCTTGCCAATTGTGAATATCAGACCAGGGCCTCGTTTAATAAAACTGACAATCTGACAAAATTGTCAAAAACCTACAAATTTGTCGAATTGTCATGGTAAATTCGTTTAATAAAGGTGACAATTATGTCCAAAATCGACAGGTAAAATGGTGATAACTTGTCACCATTGTAAAAGCGTTTAATAAAACTCTACAATTGTCAAAAACCATGGTCGAAAGTCGAAACCATTGACAATTGTCAGTGACAAAATTGTTGCATTGTTGCGACATTTATGTCAGGTTCTGACATAATTGTCAGACTTGATTTTACGAAACAGAGAATGGGACAAGTACAATAAAATAATTGATACAATTACCTATCTACTATAATATTCTATGATAGGTACGTCTGGGAATGGTCTCCCTACATTTTCTCTCTGATTCGCAGAACGGCAAATGCAAAATTAATTCTACTGACATGTTCTTCGGCGGCCCCTCAGTTGTATTTGTACTAAGCATTCCTTATCATGACTACTCTCATTGCACGTAAGCACAATTTTTGTGAAATATTGAGCTTTTCTGTACCTTCATTTGATTGCGTGACATAGGGTAAGGGCACCTGTCAATAAAATCCGACAATTCTACAAGTTTGTCAATATGTCGCGACAATTTGCTGTTTAATAAAGCAAAATTGACAAGTTTTTCACGACAAATTGTCACCTGTCACCTGTCACGGAAAAAGTTTTATTAAACAGAAAATCGTCAAATTGTCACGACAATCCGACATATTTGTAAATTTTCCACCATGACAATTTTGTCACCTGTAAGTTTTATTAAACAGAAACTTGTCAAATTGTCGGAATTGTCAACCATGACATAATTGTCACATTGTCAGTTTTATTAAATAGGCCACAGCTTGCACAGATGTTCCATAAACAAATACAGCAGCCATTGTGTCTCTCCTACGCATGATTTATTATTCGGTCTACTCGTTGCCGAATCGATGATGGGTCTAAAGAGACCCCGACTATTGTGCAAAGGATCCCTATTCATGTCCAAGAAAAACACCTTTTAGGCCAGACAATGTGTTGCACATGCAAGCAGTCTACCTGCGAAACGCACGTGTTCTCGATTCGCATTGTCAAAAGAATCGCCATTTTTAAGACTCATCATTCCTACTTTAAGTTCTTATTGAGAACAGACTTTCTTTTGATTGGTCACAATCAGAATAGTTCGTAAATCTCGCGTGTCGTAAAGGACTTTTATAGCAACAGCATTGCGAGTCTATTTTTGCCCAATATATTTTATTTTGTGCTCGTAAAAGTGTCCAGTTCTATTGGCGCCGTCTTCTAGTTTGTAAAACATTTTAGACGCATGTTTATTTCGAACCAAATTCCTCAGCTTAAAAGGAACAATGACTTCGGGAATGGTTTTGTTTGGACACCTGATGACAATGACAACTCTATCTGGAAGCACACATCCCGTCATTCGATACAAAAGGTCAACATAGTATCAGCAGCTTGTGTTTATTCAAATGCACTTATAACCAGTCCCAAAGTTTATATAGTTTACGTTGACGACATCTGGCGGAGAGGTCAATATTTGCTGTTTTTCCGATCTTCGGACCTTTCTCAAAAGGGTACGATCGGTTTCTCAGGGGCTTCTGTACGTTTTACTCGATTTCATTAGAGTTTTTATGAATATTTAAATGTAATAATGAAAATACTGAAGATGTTAAAACCCAGCATCAATCCAGCTGCAACTTCCCAGCAAACATTCGAAAACCTCGCGTCAGGATATTACGCGATCAGAGTAAATTGGTTTTGCCGTTATTAATTTTGATAGCTGGGATTCGATTCGTTTCTCTCTTTTGTAACAAAGGGAAACCATCGTAATTAATTTTACCGTAGTATCGGTGTGTAAACAACGATCCACTGGGCATGGAAATTAATAATTTGATTGGTGGAGTCGGGACGGGACAAGTTACGTAAAAACGATCAGTCACATTTTTTATGGGACATGTGCACGGGCATCTGTCGGGTACGGTCAGATTAAAAAGGTTGGATTTTTACGTAAAACATGTAAAAGAAATAGTGACACGTCGCACATGGCGTGGTAACGTCCTCTACCTGCCTTTGTCCGGGCACAATGCGTGTGCGCACATCTGCCGCCGCCTGCGCACCTACTATAGATCCATGGATCCTTCTGAATGCCAACACCCGCTGGCAACCTATGTAAAACGTATAACATAATCCATCAAGGTCCATTCATTGATGCTGACTTTGCGAATTTACATAATACTATCCTTGGCAACAGTAGCAATGATATGATACGTGACTTTAACCGATCATCACGATTATTACTTACAATCCTTTTGAACAGTTTTTTAAACCACACATAAGGCTCGATACTAGTTAAACGTTTAACGTAGTTTAAACGGTAATAAACCAACTCATGTCATGGACAGTCAGTTTGCAGAATGAACTGTTTGGCGAATGATTAGTGTACCAGTAAAATATTGTAATTCTGAATTACTATTAAACGCGAGGCCGACGCATTACATAACCCACGAGGACATGGCTTGATTGCCAAAAACAAAACTCAATCAACTAACGACTATAATTCAAGTTTGTTTAAATAAAACTTTATATTATGAAACGACTATGCAATACATCAGCCTTTATGTTCCATGAGCGCCCTTCAACGCTTTATAATTCGCCTTTATTGTAAAACAAAGGATCCGAATACGTGCTGTTTGATACAAACAATTAATCGAGTGGTCCGGACGCTGCGATGCAAATTACGAAAGAATCGTTCTATGTACAAATACAAACAGTTGTGTGTTGCCGCTTTTGTAACACATCTGGATCGTTTTGAAACTTATTAACCTGTTTACAATTATTGTGCTCGAGAGGTGCTGAGAGTTTCAAAAGACCCTTAAAGGACATTCTCATTATTCAGACAGTCGTCTACGTAAGTGTGGGGACAAAAGGACGCCTCTGACGATCGAGTTACTTTTGTTTGTTGGACGTAATTAAACAAAAGATGTCCGAGATCCTTTCCTCTGTCTGTTGATCGTTGCAAGCAGGTGAATTAAACACACTGAATTGCGACAAAGTTACAAAGTAAAAATATGGCCTCATATATCCCAAAGACATTGACAGACTGCGTGTCGCAGCTAATTGAAAAGAGCACAAAAAGTTTCAATAGACAAATGCAGCGGAACAACGTGCAGTTAGCTCATGGCAACGCACATTCGGCTTTTGGAGCGGAGCTTGCCGCAACAAATCCTTGATGGAACCTTAACCCACTTGGATGATTACGAGTGCGCCGGACGCCGCGCGCGCCGGCAGCGCTGCAGCCGCTGGTTGCTCATTATCCGACACATATCGACATTTTCGCTCCTTTTTCCGAAAGGTCAAGCAGGTGAACGCGACCCGGAATTCCTCGGCCAACCCTTCTTCAAGGGCATAAATATTCATGTGGAATGGAAGTATGTCGTGGGAGCTGCAACGGTCGCTGCAGCGAGCGCAGCGCGCAGGTGCGCCCGCGCTGCGACCTTGCGCAATGGCACACATACTCCTATCTACCGCCGACATGTGTATCGGAAACCGCTTGCGAGATACTTTGTATGCGTTTCGACATCTATTTTATGTTTGTTCCGACGCCGAAAACGTGCTGCGATATGGAACTGTTCACAACAATTTATTATTCAAATTAATGGACGGTGAGGCTCTGAATGTAGGAACTGATATCATCGCTGATGAGTAAGGCACCTAATTTGTAGAATATTTCTTGATTGACGTAAACTGGGCCGAACGGGTGCCAAGTGGGTTACGGCGTCAATGTCAGGCCTATCATAAAAACTCTTGCATTACACCGTTTAATTATAGACTTTAACGCCATCACATGGCTTATGGAAGGCCGTATGATCATAGAGAACAGTAGTTGGTGCCGGTGTTGCCAGCAATCAGTATGGTGTCACGAGCATCATCAATCGTTGCACCGCTGCGGCGTGACGCCGACCCGAATACTGGGTCAAGTACAACGGTGCTTTGCCATTCATTGTCAACCCCCCCTCCCCGCGACTGCCCCCCCTCCCTCCGCGCACAGCACGCTGCGCCCGCGCAAGCACCCACTGAACTTGACATATCGCTTTTTCAACACAGTTTTTCTGCTTTTGAGGCCATCCATCTGTCACACATCACTGCCCTCGTTATTGTTAACCTAATTTGATAAATATTGTTTTGTTTTGTAATTTTCCTTTTCTCATATTTTGTTAATTGACTCTAGCCCTCAATTCCTAAGGTGTTGGAGACAGAATCTACGAGAGGTCGAGAATCCACACTAAAAATGGTAGTCTTGAAAAAGTATTACATAACTTCCAAGAACTTCTAGGTCTTCAAAAGAATGCAGCATTATGTAGCAGTTAATTAGACTAGCGATACTGCATTGCTATTTACCCCCAGTTTTGCACGAATTACATCATTGTAATTGCAACAAACAAGTGTGACAACACTCGTTACTTAACTGCGTTATTGCAAACTCCAATACAGCAAAAACTTGATGTAACGCTGATGGTACCCTCCCTTGGAAGACTCTGGTAGGATTACGTGCGTTTTCTCCCAGGTTATATCACACGAAAGCCTGCGAAACGCTCTCGTGACATCAGCGGGGTCGTCGCCCGCCTCAGCCTTCGCCAATGGATACTTGCAGTACATTCACCGCTTTAGAAAACCTACTTCAGTTCCGTACTTTCTTTATTGCATCACTTTGTAGTGCCGTTTCGGCCGCGTTCTTCCGTTTGCGTTGTGCAAGCTTCCCATACGCCTCTTTCCCATTTCAAATCGATTAATTCGTTTATGGAAACGCTTCGTCCGAATTGGGAGACCAAAGGTTGAGGTATCCCGCGAGGTGTCTAGATATCAGATGAGTTGGTAGATGGAAACTGGTGGTTGAATCTCTAGAGAACTCTCTTCGAAATGCAATTCAAAAAGATCAGCAAGGAAATCTCGCTGTGTTGTTCCCGACTAAGCTTTATTTATCAATGTTTCGTCTCTAAGCCTCTTATTATATTTCATCCGAGCAAATTGCGGGGGACACGAAATTAATTGTCGGTGCGTTCGCTTCGTTTCCGCACTTTCTTTCATTGCATCACGGCTTTTGTTGCGCGGCTCGCTCCCCTCGTCTATGACAGGTTGTTGGGTTTCGCAAGTTCACTGACCTTTCTCCGGCGTGCATCCGCCAACGAGATGCCAGAAACTATGATATAATACAGTTGCGTCGCAATTCTGTAACTAATAGAAATTGCCATTTCCGTACTTTCCAAGTTACGTCATGCCGTCTAGAAAAAATATTGGGGAGGTGAATGACCGGATCCGCGATCCGCCCCTCCTTAAATTGAGGTAGTTGATCATTGGTTTGGCATTCGAGTAGAGCGTTGATCCTTTTATGATCTCATCCAAGACGGCTTGATGCCGGCAAAAAACTGGGATACGAAGCTTTTGCGCAGTAATTCGAGTCCGCTGGTCATTGCGCCCGGGTTAGAATAGAATGTATACCTAGCCAGTCAGCTACATTGTCAAATAGCAAACTCGTTGGCATATCGGTACAACGAATCGGTACTTTCATCGGCCTACTACCATTTCGCCAAACGGTACTCCGCCGGCGAGAAAGTACCGCTGTTCCATATTATCATTTCTCGGCAGTAAACTGTAGACTTGATTCCCAGGCTTGCCAAGTTGCCACTTCCCAGATGTCATAACTTGCCTGCATTAGTGGAAGTTTGTCTTGGCTAACTAAGGGCATTGTCCTGCTCCTAGAAGCCGGCGTTTATTTACCAACCACGATTATTCCAATCGTATTCGATCCACGTCCTCGATTCACACAATCGTACGGTGTTTGAAATTCCTTCGTGCGCCTCAAGAGCTGATGATTACCAACGCTACAGTGGGGATCATCAAATAAGGGCACGCATGATACGCAAATCGCGTCAATCAGGTGCTGACGATGCTACGGCAAATTAAAATTCGCCACAGTCTAACAAATAGCGCTTTTTTCGTGTTTATTGAAACTCGTTTGGAACAGGTCCCGACAACTCGGTTGTTTACTCCGAGTTTTCAGTGAGCGGTAACGGTACAAACAAGTTCCCGTCTCGCGATTTCTTATTGCCTTTTTTATTCCACTCATTTATTTACAAACTTTTCGAAGACGCTTTACGAGTACCTCTCTTTTATTTAAACTCTTCAATTTCCTCATTCTGTTTGGGTAGGGCGCGTATTGCTCTTTGTTGTAGTACAACAGCACGTAAACCTGGAGCTATACAAACATAAACATTTTATTTCATTTCTACTCCATTCGATGGCAACGCAGTTTGCTACGTACATTGCTTTACTCGTTTAAACTTTCCGCAATGTCTTCACATGTAAGCTGTATTGTATTTCATGCGTGGCAATAGGGTGTTTTATGGAAGCTATGTATTTGAACTTAGTGTAGGGTTTCGCGTGTGTTATCGCTGCTATACGACTACCTGCACCGTCATTGGGGTCGGGGCTGCCGGGTTATTAAAACTATTGTTCCCGGTTCGATAGAGTGCTTGATAACGATCACAAATAAAGTACTTGTGAGGACAAATCGTAGCGGTGAATTGTGTTGGCAAACATACCTCTACTTTTGTAAAATGCAATGGCAATGAGTATGTGCGGCGAACCCTGTGTACACCACATACATTATGTATGTTGGCGCAGTCACTGAGCGAATGTCGTGCACTAGTAGTCTCCTAATTTCCATGTCAAATGAATAACAACAATAAATGTTAGTAATGTTCACAGTGCTACACATTTTCGCAACCGACCACCAATAAATAGGTACAACAATATGTATACCGAATTGTGCAACTAAATATCAGTGCCAGCCCATGTTACAAAATATTTGCTTATCGTATCGCTCTGCCTAAATAAATAAACAACTGGTGAAAATTTTTGGGAGTTTATTCTATTAGATAAGATAGCAGAGAAATGCCGATAAGAATTGCGATAAGTGTCTATAAAAAAATTACCGTAAGTAACTAATTCATATAAAATTATACTAATCTTCCTTTCCTATTACAAAATATCCAATTTCTTGTTGATTGTCTTTTTAGTAGTTGTCGATCCTTTGTTGTTTTCCGTAATCACTTGTCATTATGTCAATTCAGATCTAATTTAATCTCGTAATAGTAAGAAATCGTCAAGATAAATCCTATTTGTCATCCCACTCGTTTGCAACCACGAGGCAAACTTATTTCGTAAGCCGAATCGCAACATCGCTTATTTTGCGTTTTCGAAACCATCCTGCGTCATTCATTCCTTTGGCCTTTGTACTTGCATACGAGCACTGTCTTACGATATCAATGTAATAATAAACTGTTGGCAACCAAAAGTTGGACCAAGGTGAAGTTCTTTGGATAGAACAACATCGATATGAACACATTTTAATTAATGTATGACACTTTGACCGCCGATTAATCTATGAGATTGCACGCTAAAATCATCAGACGTCTAAACGTGTGCAATGAACGAACAGCTGTTAAACTTACTAGGTATTGCACCCCATTAGTCCACACCTACTTGTAGAGACAAACGCGCGATTGTTCCGACACTTGTGCAAGCACCATTATGAAACGGAGCGTAAGGACCTGGTGCGCGAAACCGTTTGCAAAAGTACCGACCACCTCTTACAAAACTAGGATTACAAAGTTTTAGAACTTCGGGCATTCGACGCATATAAATCGCTGGTAAACTCTTGTAGTCCCTTGCCAGATTTACGTCATTGAATACAGTTAACCAACGGTTACCAATACGCTACGAGTTTGTAACGCTCTTAACTGACTACATATCGCAAGCTCTTGCGTCGCTCCAGCACGCGGGCTTTGCTAATGATTAATTGTAGCTCTAATTTTCTCGCTTGAAATCGTACGCAAGACGTTACCTGACCGGTGGAAGATGCGGGGCTCATTCATCCCTATTTGCACTTCCGACTGGCAAAGAGCAAAGGAAACGGAGGTAGAGCGAAACAATCGTGGATTCCGGTCTCGCGGCGGAAGCTGCGCGGGCGCTGCGGATGTGGGCTTACTCTTTTATTTATCGGCCGATCTAGACCGCATCTGTCGGCGACAGACGCATACAGCTGCTCCCACCTTTGCTCATTATGACGACCAGTAAGACCGGAGCACGCACCTGTCGCCAGGTGCAAATGCAACACTAGTTTCATCAGAAACGTTAGAATATCATGAGAATTCTTTTTGCGCCGTTGCGTGTCATCTGTGAAAGCTATCTTCGCTGCCAATCACTGCAGCAGTTTTCTTTTCGCTGTATTTCATAATGACGATGATTACTCGTCTGCGTGTGGGAGCTTCAGCTTTTTACTTGCACGTTTCCCAACACTTGGAAAAGTAAGTTATAAACGTAACAACGAGTTATGAAAGTAAGTACGCAAACGTGCCAGTGGGCCGGTTACCCGTCGATTCTTCTGTAACATCCTGCAAGAAAGAATTCCTTGTTTCAAATTAGATACTAGTTACGTGGGTGGTTGCGATATTTCATAGGTTACGTAAAGGGAACCAACGCTACGGCGCCGATTTTTTCCTACGACCGTCAAGCGTAACCCTGTAATGGCCCTTAAAGATCAAGGGGAGAGATGCGAAAAGTTTTTGCGCGTCGCGGCGTCGTCGTACCGTCCTCGCAGTGACATATCGACACCGCCGGCGAAAGTATTTCGACACGGATATGAAGAGTAGAGCACAGTTATATCGGGAAGGAGTCAATGAACGGAAGTGTTTCACGATTGCCGGTGACATGCGGCCGTGCGTTTATCGCGGCTTGCGCAAGGCACCGCAAGGGCCACTTGCCCAATCCGGCATACGCGGAACGCTGCTGTTCTGCTAAACGGCTCGTGCCAGTGCGGTCTCAGGAGTAGCAGGAATCTTGTTAGCGCATCTGTTGCAAGCTTGCGGTTTCGCTGATTGGCGCATGGTCCCCGCTCGCCGGGTCGACGGCCGCTTTCTACGGCGGCCCTCTTTCTCCGGCTGCAGCGCCGCGTGCGCCGTGCGATTGCAAAACGCTGCGGAGGTCGCGCTTTCTTCGTTCGCGACGCCGGAGAAATTGTTGCGACACGCCGCCGCGTACACCGACCCCGCGTTAGAAAGTCGACCACCGTTCACCGGATTTAACACTTATACGTAACGGTGTAATTGCAACGATTCGAGACGGAGAGTAATGAAATTTCGGGTAGTTTTTGCGGACGCATTCGGATTCCGACCGCTTTCTTCGTTGCGCAATCCTCACGTAATAGATGGGGTCGTCGAACGGTATCGTCGAGTTTCGTAAATGTCGCGCTGCATGTCGGGAAGCGAGCGACCGAACGCAATTGGCCAATTGCTGGTGTAGTGTTTGCGCAACGGGCTCTGGAGTGGCGCCCGTTCCGCAGTCTGCGCGTTGCAACACGGGATTATTTCGGCGGCGCCGTTGGACCGCCGCCCGAACTTGCAACATGCCATATCGCAACGGCTCATAATCCGCCCATTGTGACACACGGCCTGTGCGCGGACGCAGGCTGCCTGCCAAATACGGCCTGTGGCTGGTTGCGCTACTCGATCTCCTTCTGCGATGTCACAGCGTGACGCATGCCCAGTTGCCCAGGTCGCCCGCCGGCAGCCGCAGCCACCGGCATCGACTGCCTATCCGCGCATTGTCGCAGCATTCGATTTTAAAACTAAAACAATTTTGCAACCGATGTTCACATTAGCGTTTTCGCAAGCGGCCCAGCGCTCGGTTTCAAAACTGAGTTCGACTTGCGTTATCGCAGCTCCGATAAAGCGAACTGTGCCGCAGCCTGTGCGGTTTTGAGACCTAAATTCTAGAGCATGTGCGCCGTTATCAACCGCTGGCGAATTCGCAAGGCTCGCAACACACACGACTTTCCGAACTACTTGCATGCAATCGTTTATTAGAACGCTTCAATGCTGAATGTCAAGGGAGTTTCGTGAGGTTTCGCCACTGCGATTCAGCCTTAAGTCTACATTGTAAATCAAAATTCATCCAGTTTAAGTTCAGAATTCATCAATCGGATTTGATAAAACATCCGTTGCGTTGCGCAATCGGAGCCGACATATAATTGGGCATCACGGGATGGTTTCCCAACCTATCCCGGCATCTCGTTGCTTCACAGCGCGCTTGCGACACACATGTTCCTACAATGCGCGTTACGAAAACCTATGACTAACTGGTGGCTGCTATAGGGCTCGAAAACGGCCGATATTAGACAGAATTACTGTTGACACGGTTATTAAAACCTTTCGCAATTGAGTTTAGTCGCTTAGTGTATCGTCGCACAAAGCGTTTCCTACAGTGCGCTTGCGCAAACGTTCGTCATGCGGCGATATAAACTCGAGCAGGAAGTGCATGCGTGTGTGCTGCATCTGCGATGCGATGACTGCCATTGTTTGTTACGAAACTGTCAGGGTTGAGTTGAGCAATGAATGCATTGCGAAACGGCGCATCCCGCTGCTAATTGTACGCCATCCCACACTAGAGTACACTCTACAGATGCATACGATACCTTTATTTGGTCCATTCAGACCGGTCTTACGACAATACCGCACTGACATTAAACGCCGCCTTGTTGCACGATTTATTTTATCGCCAATACTTATTCTAGTCAACTTGACCAAGAAAAGAGCGTTGCCCACTTACAGCGTGTAACGTTAACGAAATAATATTAGTTAACGGAGTTGCGAAGTTGTAAACGTGAGTCAATTTAGTAATGCGTTTGAGTTTCGGGTACGGCACGACTGTTCAGCTGGATGGGCTTAGGCTGTGCGGCCATACTGTGGTAGAGCTAGAGTAGTCGCAAGCGCGAGTGCTGCGTAAGCGTTGCGTAAACCCGCTCGTTGTCCTTTCGCCGCTTGTCCCGCGTCCGAGACACCGCGAGAATCCTTCGAGGCCACCGCTCGGAACACGCTCGGAAATCCGGCCAACCTTCCGACCGCGTTACGACACCGTATAACTTATTTACACGTTGCGAAATCCGAATCGATTGCAACTGCAGACTCAGCCGTCGCACTTTAGCCTTGCCGCTGTAGGGATTTAATTAGGATCAGTTGCGCAGTCGAGACCTAAAACGGATACGAGGACGCCCTCCGGATTCGGCCCTGCTCGAGCCGCTCACTGATGGATTACAAAAAAGGGCCGGAGTGCAGTTGCAGGGTGACGTCACCATTTCGTCAACTAGTTCCCACCGCGGGCCGCAGCACGCGCGCCCGCCGCCGGCGCCTGCGCCTGCGCACGCACGTGTGGCGCCACGCACCCGATGCATCCTCAATCCTCGATAAACCACATCGAACCATTCTGAAAATAATACAACCTTTTACAAGTTTAAGCAATCCGTCCGCAAGTGCCAAGCGCGTTGTATTTCACGCTAAAGTTGCGACAGCCTTAACGAGAGGTAACCTTTAGTTTAAGCCAGCCGCTCCACATTGTCACGATCTGATCAATTTGTAAATTTATATCATAATAAATTGCTATCGCGTTTATCTTGTATCTCAAATTATCGCCGCAACCGCGTTGCGTAGAAACATGCTCAGAGATGGCCGTAGTTGAAATTATCTGAGAGACTGAGATCTCAGCAGTCGTCGATTCTGGTCGGTATTGCGTTCGCTTCGCAGACTATTTGTCAAACGGCTGAGACCGCAACTTGCAGGTTTTGTAACTGCGCTTTGAGCAAACTTGATATTTATTGCCTTGGCTTTCGGAATACTCGAGTGTAATCGAAACTTTATAACGTTTCTTCACAAACTAACATACAATTTAAGCAAGAAAACATTCCTAGGTGGAGTCTATAAATATCAAACTGGGAGCCATTTTTAGTATTCATTTAACTCACCGTTCCCCTAGTGAGTATTATTAAAACGCTAAAAATATCCTGTGAGCATTAAATGCACGTCGATTTTGTTGCATCGACCCGCCCACCGCGCACCTGCCTGCCTCGCCTTAACCTCCATAGGCTCGCCTTATTGCTCACTTTTATTTCTGCATCAAAATTTAACGTTCATTTTTACACGCAGCCGCTGGCTTCGTTTATTTTGCTACTGCAGGGTGAACGTCGACGGCAAACGATGTAAATCAAGACAAACAGTAGAGCAAACATTGCGGGTTAAAAGCGTTCCCATGGAAGCGTAGATCGAAAGTCCCGTTTACCGAGTGTCGCCGCATCCGAGCTAGTTTACATTCAATAATACATTCGGAGCTGCATTTAATGCATTTCGAAACGATGCGGCGGCGGCTGAGAGACGAGGTCGCGTACGGTGTGCCTAAAGCTAGTGATGAAACAAAACCTATTGCATCACAGCTTTATGGTGCGCATGTAATTATTTGCATGGCATCACTGTTGCATGACGGGCTGGCTCCCGTTGCAAAATTAATCCTGGCTTCTCTTTAAGCTCTAATTAGCGGGATTCGCTAATGGAGTCCGCACAAAGCTTTGTGCACAAAGGGCTTGCATCACGGCCCACCGCCCACAGCACGGCCCGCGTATATTATATGACCGGCGGACGCTCGCCATTTATATGGGTCAGCGGTCAATGCACGTCAAATGCAATCGATCTGACAACGCGGCGGGTCAAACGGGTCCATTGAAATAAGTCCAAGTCTGCAAAATGCTGAACGTATTCTCTTCTTGTTCCAGAACAACGCTGAAACTAGAGTCGCTAGAAGATGCGGTAGTGCTAGACGATCCCGAAGAAGATTTACTGCAAGACAAGCGCGGGTGCCCTGCTTACGTCTCACCTGAGATCCTGAGAGCCCATCGCACGTACTCCGGCCGAGCTGCCGACATGTGGTCGCTTGGAGTCATACTATACACCATGCTCGTTGGAAGGTAAGCTAGAGAACCTGTTTCAAATTCAAATTATTCCTTTATCTCCCCCGAAAAGTTAGCAAGCGTTTAGCATAATTATACGGAGGGTTGTAGTGTAGTGGGTGTCTTAGACTTCACCTGTAGCGTGGGACTTACCGTTTCTACAGATCGCACCCTCGCAACGGCGACCGTTGGGGGATGATCACCTGTCGGCCGTTACGCGCCAACGGCCATCCATTATATCACCCACATATAAAATGCGCCAAGAAATCTTCACCGCACCTGCTACGGTCATGTGGCGAAGACGTTGCAGTTCGAATAAAGAAAGCCTCCACGCACCTGCCGTTCGCGAGCCTTCGTTTTCTACCTTTTTGGACCCGCACCCGTAATTTATATTCGAAATCGGGATTTCGCCGCAATCGCCGGCATCACCTGTCGCCGGAAGGGTTCCATTGTACCTGGCTTTTTGTTTCTCGGCGCGCAGCTGCCCTACCAAAATGACAATCGGATCATTAATTGGATCGAGTTTCGTAAAAACGTAACAATTTGTGGAGTCCTAGCCTAATGGCGATGTTAATGAGCCTATTCGTTTAAAATACGATAAGGCTGCGTTTTTGCTTTATTTTTTCTACGCAAACGAGCGCCATTTGCAAAGGTCGCTGGTATTTCGCTTTTTTTTACAAAGAGGTCCATTATCTTATCCGGTGTGTCTAGATGAATTTCGATTTTGTGTAAACCAGGAATTTTCTTTTCCTTTGTCCGCAGGTATCCATTCAACGACAGCGAGCACGCGTCACTATTCGCGAAGATTTCCCGCGGGTACTTCGTAGTGCCCGAGTGCTTATCATCGCGCGGGAAGTGCTTGATCAGGTCCCTGCTGAGACGGGAGGCGAGCGAGCGGCTGTCGGCGGCTGACGTGTTGAGACACCCCTGGCTGGCGCGCGACCCGCGGCAAGACCTGCCGCCGCGCGCCGCCGCCGCCCTGGACCGCCGCGTGCCAGACCTAGACCTCCGCGACGACGATTGCTTGTAGAGCAGACACTCCTACACACTCCTGGCAACTTTCCCCCGGCGCGGGCGTCGGGCGCAGTCTTCGTCGGGTCAGCCCCTCGTTGTGATTTCCGTTATTTATGAATTTACTTTTAAGTCGCTCCGGTCTCGCCTCAAGAACCCATGAGTACGGAGACTTAGCGTAGGATCAGGCGGACGGCTGGCCCGTTCGCCGGCTAATTTATCAAGTAGAAGCCCGAAGCAACAATAGGAAACTGCATACAGTTTTATGCGGCTTTTATTGGCAATATGCGTTCCGGCTTTTACGAGCTGTGGTTATAGTCGTAACGTTCGTAATGACACAATAAGTGAGACTGATATCGCTTTCGTGTGATCAGACGGAGATAGCGATCCATCAAGCTGCTCGCGGAAATTGGGAGAGACGAGTTTATCAACTCTTGGCGTAGGGCTCAGGTTATGCTGGGTATAGAGCAAATATCTCAGAGACCAGCGTAACTTGAGCTAGCGTTTCGCCTTAATTCATCCAAGAGTTCCAACCTTTCTTCTATGTACCATAATATCGTGGAATTTCTTCCGAACCGTCTCCCACCAAATTACCGCGACCGCAGTCAAATTATTTATACATAAAGCATTCTGTTAACTATTATATTAATTCCTGTAAGCCTAAATGTAATCATATCAATTTCACATCAATATAGATGAGTATATTGCATTGAAGTTGTTTCAGTAGTTTTAGGTAAATTACCTATGTATATTTTGTATTTATAATAAAATTAAAGTTTTATCGTGTAATATGATCTCCACCGATGTTATTTAGCGATATTGTTTGCCATTATGTTGTTACGCAGACGAAAGTGAGAATTCTTTTGTTGCACAACGATCGGTTGCTTCCAGAGGGCGTGAGTGTCGCCGACCGTGTGCAAGCGAGGGCTCATGGTTACACTGGTTGACGTACAAAGTATACATGACGACCAGCAAACTTGACCTCCGGGTCAAGTAGACTGGTCAGTCCATACATTTTCCAAGTCGACCAGCCTAACTAAGAACTTCCACGCGCGCCGCTCACGGTCGACGATGGTCACACTCAATAAGAGTTATTTTGATTATATTTGGTTATATTAAATCGTGATTATTTGGCAAATCGACATGCGAAATTATTATTGTTATTGAATCAACCAAAATTATGTTAGTACGCTTCACCATGTACCGAATATGGTTGTAGAATTTGGTCTGTGCCATTTATTTAATTTAAACATTATTTATTGTTGTATTAACGGTCATGTCGGAGGCACTTATCTTCCTTTAAACACTAAATTATTTCCTCATTTGGTACTTGGTGTTGAGTTTTTATTTTGATTTTGTAAAATTTGAGATCAACTTCCATTTAGTTTTATTATTTTTTATTAATAATTCATTTGTTCCAAATCAAAAATCAGTAATGTTACCATTTGACTAAATTGTTACTCGAAGGACGTTTTTTTAATCATTTTGTTTATTTTTGGTTTCTCTTTCAATGTTTCATGCATTCGAGATGTAATATTGAAGTAGTCATGTCTTACAGTGTGAAGATAGCGTTGTACAATAGTAGTCTTATATAAAATACTTTTACTACTTTAATTTATACAAACTGTAAATAGAGCTAAGATTATCATAAATAAGGATTATCAAAAAAAGAAAGAATGATAGAGGGAATAAATAATTTAGAAAAAAATATCAACCATGCTTTCATTTAATACGTCTATCTACCTACCCTAACTAAAATCTAAATAGGAAGAACTCAAATAGTACTCAAGTAAAGAAAAACAAAATTCAAAGACACATTACACAAGAACAAGAATAATATAACTGGCGCAGAAAAAGAATGGATAACATTGTTGTTCACATTCTATTCTGCTCATATGTCATTATCATTAAATTTATAGAGCTCATATGTCATTAAATTTATAGAGAGGCAAACAATAATTCGGGATCCATTCTATTTCTGCGCAAGTTATATTAAAAGCAACCGAACAAATCTTACGACTAGGTTAGGTACTGATTATCTACCACCATTCGTAGTACACTCATTACAATAAAAACAACATTTTACCTCCCTGCATGACTGAATGACAATGGCGGTTAAATAAAACGCAATAGCGAATCTCTACCAGACAACCTATGCGCGGAGGAAGTGCTAGAGATGGTGGGAGGACGCATGAACTGATCTTGCACTTAGAAGTTTGTTTGAGTAAGTATAAATAAACTATCAATGAAACAGGATGGGATTACGGATGTTATCTAAAGATATTACGTAACATATGCAAATAAAGCCGACCTTTAACTACAAGCTAATCGGATGATCGTAAAGCGGATGCCCATTGGATAAATTGTTTATAAAACAAGCTACAACGATAAGTAAAGTCTATTCGAAATGTCATGATGACAGCCTAAGCGGAAGGTCAAGTTATGGTGGTCGCTATACTTAGATACTACGCACGACCACTGACCAGCGTATCTTGGCCTCAGCTTAGGCTGGTCATCATGACCACAGAGTAACTTATATATTGATCATGACACTATGATTTCGAATAGATTTTACTTATATTGCATGACACTATAATCGCGAATGGACTATCCTATAGTAGCCTCGATTCTGACAGGACATTGCCTAAGCTACTTTTAAGGGATTTCAAAGCGTTTGTAATGCTCCCAACACTGAAAAATTCGTAACTCTATGAAATCGAAATGTATCGAGAATCCGCTGTTCAATTTGGAAGATAATGAAACTTATTTTCTGAAACATGCTATAATATGACAATTTCTTTCAAGAAAACAATCCAGAAAGTTTGACATTGTCTGTGATTTTGTAATTTCTGAACGATTTCTTTTTTACACACCAGCAATGGATTCCAATACAACTTTTCTGGCGCGATATCGAAATCGTTCAGAAATTACAAAATAAAAAAAGAATAACCCCTAATCCACATCTTGACTAGGGTTTGCAATCCGGATATCCGTTTTATCCGGATATCCGCCACAATTTAAATCCGGATAGTTGGCACTTAAATATTCGGATATCCGGATAGTTGGGTTATTGCTTTGGAGGAGTTATTTAAACCAAATGATGCCAGAAATTAATACAAATTCATCAAATTTTTCATACCATATTTATTTGCATCAAAAATATTGTAAATGATGTCGTAAAACCAAGAGACTTACTTAAAAATATTTTTATTTATGACACTAACCAATATTTGGCTTTTCCGGCAATGTATGGATGTATTTATTTTCATGTTAATGTTTTTGAATTGAAACAGCATTTCTTTAAGCATAGTTCATTGGGTTGTTTGTCGATTATGCAAATAATTATGATAGCTGGGAATCGCGGTTTATAATCCTGATTCCTATGTACCAGCAAAAGTGGTTCGTAATCACTAATCGTACTAAACAACTTTTATTACGGATTAGCTGAGTTAATAGCTTTCCACATTGAGTAGGTACCTACCACACGTCGCAACTTGTCCATCTCCAATATGGTAGCAATCTCTGTGCTAAATCCAATAAAGATCATTTTTTTGGTAAGCCGTAAAAGAGTTACTCTTTCGATTGTAATATTTTATTGCTGTTATTTTTGCTTTTATAATTGTTAGAATATATTTTAAAAAGAAATTCAACGAATTTAACCATCTTTTGTAAAATATATGCTTTATCCGGATATATGAAAATAAATTATCCGAATTATCCGGATAGTAAAAATTAACGGATAATGCAAACCCTAATCTTGACTTAGTAATCAGTAAAACAACTTTTTATATCAAATTACTATAAAATAAATTAAAATCTTTATAATTTCCTAGCATTTTTTTGAGAAAAGCACTATGTAAGCCTCGGGGAAAATGACTTTGCCAGACTCGTATTTTTAAAGTCCTCGCCTGCGGCTCGGACTTCAAACTCTACTCGTCAGTCAAAGTCTTATTTCCCGTCCTCGTCAACAACCTACTATTACAGAATGGTCGCAGCACTTACCTACAGATAGCAAAACTACAAAGTGGCCACTTTTAGCACTTAGCTCATGTTACTACACTAGACCATTTTCTGATAGGACAATATTCTGTTATTTTATTATTAATAAGATTCAATATCTGTAGGTACTTTAATAATTAACCAGCAGATTTTCAATAAATTACGATTTCTGCAGCTGTAATTTTTACGGCGTTTGGTTTTTTAATCACGAAGCATTTTACACATGAGCATTACATTAACTATGCGTGATTTCGTGATTTTCTATCTGTACTTTTGTTTATTTATATTTTATGAAAGATTTTTTGTCAGAATCGAAAACAATATGCAACTTTTACATTAGTTACTTTTTAACGCAAAAGTCGAGGTCTTTTAAAATCTACTGATGTTTGATTGATCTGATGCTATTTCTACGCAAAAACTATTTGCATCAATATTACAACTTGTTGCATCATCTCAGATACATAAATTAACATATCAATTTGAATGTTATCCTCTAACTTAATATCTCAAGGTGAAGATGGAATGATAAAACCAAAATTGATTCTCAAGTATTTATTTCTAATTACATTAATTTACAAAATTAACTATAACTGCTGATATCACCCGTACGGAGAAAAATTATACTAAAAAAGGATATTTTTCATAAGCGAATGCTTATTGATGATAAAATATAAATTAGTTAATAAATGGAGTTTAGAACGAGTTGAAGAGTTATTATAATGAATTTAAAAAATTAAACGAAGGTCTTAAAAAAATAACTCGATTTATTGAAAACTTGATTTGCTATTATCATAATCATAAATCATAAATAATTGTACAACATAGTTTTTATCAGCAAGTATTTAAATACAAGTATAATATTTAGAATGGTAGGTATAATGTTAGTACGTGTGTTGTAGTGTAAAACAGATTTAAGTCATCTTAAACCACGTCAATGTTAACAATTAGCAGCTATCAACATTATGTTTCAGTGAACAAAGATTTTGTAATAACAGTCTGGAATAAAGTTGCCTTTATCCATATTCCATATATAGACAAATATTCACATATCGGAGCTTAAATCTCCATTAAATCAAAAAGTAAAGACAAGATTTTGAAAATGAAAAATTAAGGCTGAGTACATACATACATGGCATGACTTTAGTTTTTTATTTTCGCAGTTCCGCCGTTTCTTTTCTATTAGAGGTCAGCTTAATTAACATTCACTAAGCGTCCCAAATTTCAGTAGGAAATTCAAAATATAGCAGACACTGGTCATGTTATAGGACCTTACGGTGCGTGGCCCGGTCAATCTACCCAAGTACCTACTGTAATGTTTCAAGTTTAATGTTAGTAATTAAGCCAGGCCTTGCTGGGCTCGGGGCGGAAGTGCCGGATGGGCACCTGGATGGATCATCCACCGATTGGTACCGACTAATACCGACTTTAAATAGTGTTCATTTCCCATTTGCTGATGCATCTGAAACGGCGTATGGTGCTTGGCCCGCCCAACCTACCCAAGTACTACCTGATTTGGGGACCCGAAATATCAACATTATTGTTGACATCCTACTCGAATGTCATGTAAAATGAAAAAGAGTCTTTTTAAAAGACGCAAACAACAATGTTGTCATTTCGGGTCCCTTTATTCTATAAATCAGGTTATACTGTTGTTATATTACTATGTTGGGTTACTCGTGTTGGAAATTAGAACCTTTGTACCTAAGCCAATCTCTCAGCCTTGCTGGGCCCGTGTTGTGCTGCATACGCAGCCATGCGGCGCTCCAGCTCGGGTCGGAAGTGTCTGATCAACCCCTGGATGGGCCACGCCGCGCCGTCGCCCAACGCGCAGATCGTGTGACCTGGAACACAACGAACCCATACAATACATACAAATAGGGTTGCCAGGTGTTAGGATAAAGCAAGACAGAGGATTTTTGATTGCCTGTCCGACCAAAATAAGCGGTGTCCGGCCTGTTAGGATTTAGGTACGATTTTTCAATTTCCAAATTCGCACGCGGATCGTACGAACGAGTTTTGGCGACCGGCGGCAGCGGAGTTGATTTTGCTTTTGCTTTATAGAATTACAATTTAAAAAATTCCAGTTTCTTTTAAATTCAGACAAAAATGCAAGGTGTCCGCATATTTTGCCCAAATGTTAGGACAGAAATAAAAATAAGTTTTACAGTTTTTATAAATAAAGCAAGGCGTCCGAATTTTTTACCTAAAATGACCCAAATGTCAGGCCAAACACGCAGGTCTGTCCGGATTTTGCGTATGAGGACCTGGCAACACTACATACACATAGGGTGATTCAAGGAAGAGGAACGTTTCAAATCGCTAACATTATAACAAACAATACTACTGACCTTCCACTTGTTTGGAGATCTCCCACAGCATGTCGATTTCCTTCGGCGACGCGTTGCCATCAACCATTCTGAAATAAAAACATGTAAATTCTATAATTCTGTAACAATAACAATAGGAAGAAATTTCTTAGTAGAAATAAGCTGTCCTGTTGTGTCGTCTTTCTTTGTATATGTCTCTTGTAATGTTTCTTGTATGCAATAAATGGTTAATAATAATAGGACTACAATTATATTATAACATTTGTCATTTCTCCTCCTTCTCTCTCTCTCTTCTTCTCCCCTCTCCTTCTGGCGGATATCTAATACCTTTAAACGAGCAAGAATTGTATACGACTCGATGAGGTTAACCTCACGGCATGTAACACACTAAGGTTAACCTCACGGCAAGTAACATATACTGGGTGTTACAAAACAAACAACCGATAAAGTTGATAGGAGGTCAAGGTACTCATAAAACTGAACAAGTATCTTCATGGAACATGATGACGGCATGTAACATATTGAGATTAAGGTCACGTTGCCGGATAGTAGTTCAGTAGTACAGTGATAGTAGTAAGTGGATATAGGCACGCTGAAGTTATGCACTTTTAAAATCGTTTACACGTTGTGTTTACATCTTATACACACACATGCAAAACAATGCGCGCTCCTCGATACTCACTCTTAATACAACCGCTTTAAATTCAAAACCTCAGAACAATTGCTACAATAACCGGTGAAGTTAATGCTATATGTCGCAGCGATGTTAATCAAACCAGGTTTTTGCCCAAAAACCAAAGACCAGTAGATAACAAAGGTAAAATTCAATTTTATCATAAAAATTAATTTGTTTTAGGATTTTGATCGAAAATCTATAACAATATAGGTTTCCGATCATGAACCTGAAGTAGTTTAGGATTAAATATGGTAAAGTTATTGCCAAAAACATTAATATAATGTAGTCTTTGATTGAAAACTTGATTTGGTTTAGGATTATGATAAAAAATTTGGCAAAACTTACGTAAAAATTTTGTTATCTCAAGCGCCTAGCTTTTTGGACAAAAACCTAGTTTTATCAAAAACTACGACATAGAATGACGCTGAACGCTGCACAATGCTGCCCATTCCCTGGATTCGGCCCTTGGATACCCTCGGGTAGAAATAGAGTGATGCTATTTTAAGCCATGAAAGTAACATTATTTCAAAATTAAAAATAAAAATACTTAAAATGTTTAAAGAAAGCTTAAAAATCCTCAGAGGTCAATCATTATTTTATATAGTGAAAGGTCAAGGTGGAAAATTTCACATAACACGTGTCTTTAGTTTAATTACGATAAAAATACTTAAAGAAAAAAGTTTAAATAAAAAAGAATCGACCCATGAGGATACGAACCATGACATCCCTGATTGGTAGGCCACTGTCTTTACCAATGCGCCATCCGAAAATTTAACACGGAGTGCGAAATTTTGTTACCCATTTCACTATTAGTCATTATTGGAACGTGCTTGATTAGTCATCTTATTCTTTTGCTACAATCGGTTTACTACGCGCTTCTTTGTATGTGTGAGTGGAGTTTGGCTTCAAACGACTTTAGAATTAAAGCTCATGTGCATGTCTCTGTAAAGTCTATATGGAATTTTGTAAATGTCTGTACATATAAATAATAAATAGTACATGTAATATACAAACTTGCCAATCAGCTGATTTCAGTTACTATGGGATGTCCAATTCTTTTTTCGTATTTCGACCTATGTTCCTTGGGGAAACTTGTTCCTTATCACTAGCAGGGTCTGAGTTTTTGCTATCGGTTACTAGTAAAATTTCACCCCATATAATAGCTACTGCTACATTAATTGTTCACCTGTATATGATGTTGTTCATCCAGCCGACGCCCTCGCGGCACGGCGTGCACTGGCCGCACGACTCGTGCTTGTAAAACATGAGCAGGCGCGCGATCGCCTTCACAATGTCGGTCTGCTTGTTCATCACCTGTATATGATGTCGTTCATCACCTGTATATGATGTTGTTCATCCAGCCGACGCCCTCGCGGCACGGCGTGCACTGGCCGCACGACTCGTGCTTGTAAAACATGAGCAGGCGCGCGATCGCCTTCACAATGTCGGTCTGCTTGTTCATCACCTGTATATGATGTTGTTCATCACCTGTATATGATGTTGTTCATCACCTGTATATGATGTCGTTCATCACCTGTATATGATGTTGTTCATCCAGCCGACGCCCTCGCGGCACGGCGTGCACTGGCCGCACGACTCGTGCTTGTAAAACATGAGCAGGCGCGCGATCGCCTTCACAATGTCGGTCTGCTTGTTCATCACCTGTATATGATGTCGTTCATCACCTGTATATGATGTTGTTCATCCAGCCGACGCCCTCGCGGCACGGCGTGCACTGGCCGCACGACTCGTGCTTGTAAAACATGAGCAGGCGCGCGATCGCCTTCACAATGTCGGTCTGCTTGTTCATCACCTGTATATGATGTCGTTCATCACCTGTATATGATGTTGTTCATCCAGCCGACGCCCTCGCGGCACGGCGTGCACTGGCCGCACGACTCGTGCTTGTAAAACATGAGCAGGCGCGCGATCGCCTTCACAATGTCGGTCTGCTTGTTCATCACCTGTATATGATGTCGTTCATCACCTGTATATGATGTTGTTCATCCAGCCGACGCCCTCGCGGCACGGCGTGCACTGGCCGCACGACTCGTGCTTGTAAAACATGAGCAGGCGCGCGATCGCCTTCACAATGTCGGTCTGCTTGTTCATCACCTGTATATGATGTCGTTCATCACCTGTATATGATGTTGTTCATCCAGCCGACGCCCTCGCGGCACGGCGTGCACTGGCCGCACGACTCGTGCTTGTAAAACATGAGCAGGCGCGCGATCGCCTTCACAATGTCGGTCTGCTTGTTCATCACCTGTATATGATGTTGTTCATCACCTGTATATGATGTTGTTCATCACCTGTATATGATGTCGTTCATCACCTGTATATGATGTTGTTCATCCAGCCGACGCCCTCGCGGCACGGCGTGCACTGGCCGCACGACTCGTGCTTGTAAAACATGAGCAGGCGCGCGATCGCCTTCACAATGTCGGTCTGCTTGTTCATCACCTGTATATGATGTCGTTCATCACCTGTATATGATGTTGTTCATCCAGCCGACGCCCTCGCGGCACGGCGTGCACTGGCCGCACGACTCGTGCTTGTAAAACATGAGCAGGCGCGCGATCGCCTTCACAATGTCGGTCTGCTTGTTCATCACCTGTATATGATGTCGTTCATCACCTGTATATGATGTTGTTCATCCAGCCGACGCCCTCGCGGCACGGCGTGCACTGGCCGCACGACTCGTGCTTGTAAAACATGAGCAGGCGCGCGATCGCCTTCACGATGTCGGTCTGCTTGTTCATCACTATGATGGCGGCCGTGCCGAACGACGAGTTGGCCGCGACTAAAGCGTCGTAGTCCATGAGGACCGTGTCGCATACGCTGGAAAAGAGAATGAATAGAGATCAATCAGCTACATGACGAAAAATCAAAGCAAAAGTGGTATTCATCAATTCATCAATCAGTTACATGACGAAAAATCAAAGTAAAAGTGGTGCCGACTTAGAACAACAATCCAAATCTTTCCCGTATGTTTCGTAAGAAGTGATTAAGGGGTTTGAGAGTCGATGTGTATTGCAATTTTAGGCGACAGGCTGACGGCCGGTCATTATCACTAGTTGATCAATGTTGGGCCACCATTTGGTTCCTGGTTGATCAATGTTAGGCAACCATTTGCTCCCTTGATAGACCAATGTTGGTCAACCATTTGGTCACTGGTTGATCAATGTTGGGCTGGTAGCCTCTCCTCACATGCCCTTCTAACGCGAAATATTGAGCTCGCTTCGCTGGCAATACTTGGGAGTGTTGATGCGAACAATTTGGTTGATCAATGTTGATAAATGTTAGGCAGTGCCGATTTTAGTTCCGGGCTATTTGGTCCCTGGAAAAACGGACTAAAAAAACTAGGCTACCGATACTCACGATTTAGGCATGAGCGGCGTGGAGGACCCCCCGGGTATGATGGCGAGCAGGTTGTCCCACCCCCCGATGACATCACCAGCATGTCTCTGGATGAGCTCCTTGAGCGGCACACTCATCTCCTCCTCGACTGTGCAGGGCGTGTTCACGTGCCCGGAGATGTTGTACAGCTTGGTGCCGGTGTTACGCGGCCGGCCGAACGACGCGAACCACTTGCCGCCGCGCCGCATTATTGTCTGGAATATTTAGGATTATGTTTAGACTATTTAGTTAGATCCCTCCAACTGAATGTCGAGTGAAACTATTATTGCAAACTTTAAGGTACTCATTGGGGACAAAATCCCAGAAACTTTGTATCACCATTCTTAGTTTAGGAAATAGCTTCGCCACATAATTTGTTTTGTATAGTTTTACCTATTAGTAATTATGTTTATTTAATAAAGAATTTTGATTTTGATTTTTTTGATCAGAAACAAAATTCCCAACGAAGACGCTTTTTCGGTTCGTTCCAAAACATTGTTTAAAATGCGTAGGAATAGGAACATTTATCCCAGAAATGTTCCCAATGGAACTTTGTCCCACAAGTGTTCCCAATGAATACCTGTATTCGGACAATGAATGTAATCAAATCACCATTTTGTCTTCTAACATGTTACCGAAGTTCTTTTTCATAAAACTACGAAAACAGCCTATTACAAATATACAGCACTTTAAAAACTAACTCGTAGATTGGATATTACTATTAGATCATATACAACTATGAAAGTATCAACTTATTTATTTTACTTTTATACTTTATTGTACATATTATAAAAGGCGGGCATAATGCCACGCGGCATTCTCTACCGGCCAACCAGAAGGGTAAACAGAGAGAAAATGATACAGGTGCTGTCGGAAAAAAAAATATGTGCCTAAAACAAATAAAACTTACCGGTGCCACAGCAATGGACTCCACATTGTTAACAGTGGTCGGGCATCCAAACAGGCCGATGTCAGCGGGGAACGGGGGCTTCAGCCTCGGCTTGCCCTGCTTCCCTTCGATGGACTCGATGAGAGCAGTCTCCTCTCCGCAGATGTAAGCTCCGGCACCGCGGTGGACGAACACGTCGAAGTCGTAGCCGGAACCGCAAGCGTTCTTGCCGATTAGTCCTGCTTGGTAGGCCTGAAATGTTTTTAGTTATAGTTTATCTTATCAGACTATATGGTCCAAATCATTTAAACAAGGTAGTAGGTATAGGCGGAGACTCTCCGCCGGAGGAGGGAAGCACGGAATTACTCCACTGAAAAGAATCCTACTCAAAGTTGATAAAGAAAGGTACATAAAATATACACCTCTATACATTATCTAACTGAAACTGTTTTTTAAGGATGTCAATTTGATCAATATGTTGATGATCATTTCCTATGTAGGTAAGCAACATAGTGTCAAACCATCACTTCATTTATGTCTTCAGTTAGAAAACTTGTAACTTGAATTATGCAGAATAAAAAACTACTTACAAAATATGAAATAAAAGATAGCTTACCTCACAAATGGCCACCTGCAAGTTACTGGCTTCGTTGTAAAACTCTCCTCTGATGTAAATGTACGCAGCTCTTGCTCCGATAGCCCGGCCAGCCACCAGGCATCCCTCCACCAACTTGTGAGGATCATGCCTCATGATCTCACGGTCCTAGAATAAATAAAGTAATAAATAAATATAATGAACAAATCATGCTGAGTAGCATCTAGCTAGCCCAAAACTAAACAAAGTTTGAATTGTTTGTATAGCAACTAGATACAAATGCTTTTCGAAATATGTAAAAGATTTGCATCTTCCATACATAGTGACAGTTTTTTAACATTTTTGTATGGGAGGTACAAAAAATGTTTTTCTGTAAATGTGTTCAATTTTGTGAATAGGTCTTACCCTTAAAATATTTGTACTTGATCAAGTTTTAACTTTATTTTTACCTTGCAAGTGCCCGGCTCTCCCTCATCAGCATTTACTACTAAATACTTTGGGCGACCATCAGAAGGCTTGTTCATGAATGACCATTTCATTCCAGTTGGGAAACCAGCACCACCTCGGCCACGGAGACCTGATTCTTTCATTGTATCTGGAAATATAAAATTAATTATTAGTACCTGGTTGATTGAGCATCGCTTGGCTTTTTATTAGGCACAGAGTAATTTTACTTCAAAATATTGTTAAAATTGTTGCAGAAATCCTATACAATATTTGTTATATGTGAATGACCCAAAATTACAAAACAATTAGCTAATTGATTTTATATAAACTGTTTATTTAGGGCTCTTTACACAATTATTGTGCAATAGGTAAACAAAACTACACATTCTTGTTGGTAACAAACTACACATTCATAGAATAAATTGTTATTTATTTCATTAATGAAATACTTCATATTTGTAACTAAGTCTAGGACATAAATTCAGAAACTTGTAAGTTGCAATAACCTATACATAGTGTCTGATTCTCTTCTCCCACAGAAAAAGGATAGTTTCTCATGTGTTATAGACAGATAATACACTTACTGACGATCCAGTCCGATCCTTTGAGTAGAATCTCCTTGGTCTTGTACCAGTCACCTCTGGCCATGGCTCCCTTGAGCCTCCAATCGTGACGTCCGTACAAGTTAGTGAAGATACGGTCGGCGTCCGCCAGTGGGCCATAGTGGGTCTTAGCGGGAGGAGCTTCAGTCGACTGAAACCGGGCCACATTGTTCCCAACGCTCGCCACGGGCCGCAGCAGGCCTGAAAACGTCAAAAATTATGTAAGCAAACTGCGCAAAAACAACAACAGATTTGCACTTTCTACGACTGAACAGTAATGAGACAATGAATTTCTATGACGACCAGGCTAGTTTTGTATATGAAAAACAGTGGAAAAACTCACCCAAACGCGATTTTGAACGCTGAACAACCCTCACGAGTGTACCAGCCATTTTTTCCCAAAAAACAAATGTCAATTTAGGGCTGCCAGCCGCATATGGATAGACTCCACCATCAATGCCACATCATTCGCATCGACTAGCGCGCATTTATTTTATTTTTCATAATTAATCGTTATTTTATCAATGAGACAGTCATCATGTGATGCAAAATCAATGAGTGACTTATTTTTGTATAATATAATGAAATATATTTGTCGGAATAGCTGTATGGATTTTGAAGGCTGTATGCGCTTTAGCCTATCCCTAGTGAGAATTCTTAAACCGAAAAATGTTACTGTCACGACTTTCATGGTTCCCGGTAAAACAGTCTGTGGTTTGTGTTTTTGTGGAGTGCTAATTTATTGTGTTTTGCTGTGAAAATCATGTTCATCGGTCTCATGATGAGGCAAAAATGATTGGAAGCGGTATGCGATCACGGTTCAGCGCAGGCCGCTTGAGAACGGCGGTAAAAATGATGAAAATGCACCGGCGAACAAGTGTCCTTGGACAATGATTGTGAAGTCCAGTTTGGTGAGATCTTTCCAATCTTTCCTTATAGTTTGGCATTCATTTGTGTGTTATGTTACTCGTTAATGTGTTTTCCTTGCAGCTGATAAACTGTAGCGAGCCAGGAAGGCGTCAGGTTTGATGATGTACTTACATAGCAACTACGTGTGTTTTCTTATCGATGAGATTGTCTCTTACGTTGTTCCTTTTATGAGTTTCTAACAGCTAAGTTAGATGTTGTGAAATGAAACAAGCAGATGGGTTGTTGTCAAACATTCAGTGCTAAAATCGATCAAAGTAGTACGGCAGTCAAGTTGAAATTGTGATGCAAGATGTGATGTTGATATTTTAGAATGTGATGTTGATGGTAGATATGGTGTGATGGAGATTATTCCAAAGTGATTGATAATGATTGATGATAGAGAATAACAGAGACACATGATATAATTGGGGCGATACGTCTTCTGTCGTATGCGTCGAGCAGTCGTACTGTTCCTGACGAGTTTAAAGATAACGAAACCATACTATTTCCCAATAACAAAAGAGATCTTCCTTCGTACTTTGGTACTAATGTTTCCTTCTTAATAAAAGTAGACTACAACGGTTAATGGCATGTGGTTGATCATGCCCGGAGTTTGAGATACTGATTGGTGATTGTGACAAAGGTGTTACACTTAGTGAAGCTGGTTGAATGTTGAAAATACACGCCCACGATGTAGTTTTAATCCTGACTTCAGTTGTTACATGCCCAAGTAGCACAGTTGTGTAATCTTGATGAAGGTTGTGTTGTGATGGATAGTCGGCCATTGATGAGAAGCTTCTCGATTCTGATGTCGGTGGCGGCCGTCGCGCCCTGTTTTCCCTTTACGTGTGTACGCACACGCGCGTGGCGTGCGTGTGCTCTCTCTTCTTTAATGACACTCCGACATATTTTTATTGATTCCCTAAAGTTCACAATAAAAATATGGACAATCAAGTAAAAAAATTCCCATCGTTATGGAGAGGCATCTATAGCTGGCAATACTAAATATGTGACACCTCTCTACACGCAGCAAGCAGTATTGAATGTGGAATTAAGTTACAATCACTATTTTCTCTGTTTAAAACAAAACTGCGTAAAGCGGAGTGTGCGATGAAATGCTACGTTCGGAAACTTATGTAAGTTTTTTAAAATAATTTATTTTTGCATGGTTTATTAAAATTATTGTCGATAATGTACGAAAATGTAAATTTTCGAGTTGTTTTTCTTGTTTTCGAATACAAGAAATAATGCTAAATAATTTATTTCATTAATACTTATCCAATTTATCGTACAGATTTTGCGTTGCTTTGTTTGTTTTGAATGTATTCTGTCAAAGTGACAGGCAGTCTTGTTTTCTATTTTTTTTTGTTCGGCAAAAAAGTTCAAAGTTCAGGAAAAATTATATTTCATTTCGTGTATAACCGGTAGAAAATTACTTGTATTGTATCTAGTCTACAGAGCTTTCAAGTAACATATAAACGAAACTTTATTCATAAGTTATTCTACAAAACCCAAAAACAATTATTTAAATTTGACGCAATAAAGATAATATCGATAACATTCTAATCCTGCCCTCGCAAGCTATCACGATCAGACGTAAAAGTATTCTCTAAGCTAGTTTAATTTATATTCTTTGTGCCTCCTGGCAGTATTTTACTACTGACACCATGGCTACAATCCCAGCAATATCCAAACTTTCAAGTAGAATCATCAGGATCCTGGGCTGTAACCCTGGAGCAATGACTTTACAAGGCACGAACACTTATCTCATTGGGACTGGTAAGAAGTAAGTCATTTTTCCTTTGTATTTTTTAAAAATAAATTCCTGCAGCTTATGACATGATGCTGCAAAATTATTTGCCCTTTATCAAAAATCAGGTTCTAAGAATCATGCTTGCAAGTACTATCTGATAAGAATCAATTTTAAGAGTACAGGGTAATTTGGGGAAGATAAAAGGAAATGAAATATAATTTTTATTGTTGTTTTATCTTAGAATGTAGATCCCTCTAATGCCAGGCCTTCTCTGCAGTCTTTCTCTCCTTTCAATCCTGACCAAACTATGTCTACTCTTTACGATCCCAGGAATTTATGAAATGTACCTACAATCACACTTGAAATACAACAAAACTTTACCAGAAGCAAGATACTTGAATCATATCTCAAGTTAAGGCATTTTGTTTTGAGGACTCTATAGAAATAAGAACTTGTTTTTAAAATTCCAGCCGGATACTCTTAGACACAGGAGACAAGGATGTCAAAGAGTACCAGAAGCACTTAGCTGAAGTTGTGCAGTCAGAACAAGTCAATATTGAGCATATCGTCATCACGCACTGGCATCATGACCATATTGGAGGAGTTGAGAACATTTACGGGACTATTGCTAGTGAGTATGAATGAAGTAGGTTTGTTAGCTAACATTTTGTGTGAAGAAGATGGAGCCTTACATAAGAGTTGTCCACAAATTTAGTAATGCAAAATTTACAAATATTCACCCCCTTTTGAATCAAGTTGTTCTCCAAAAATTAGGAGGCCAAGTTGTATGGATATAACGGCCCTTTTAGTATGGAAGATTGGAAGATAATAGCTGGTCAGACTAGGAATGTTTGAAATATCTGTTACGGTTTTTATAAAGGTACTAAACCTACCCTTACTTAAGCATTCAAATTAACACCCTGTATATGTTATAACTGTGTATGAGTGCCTTACAATTATTTAACTAAGTTTTCTGCAGAATCCATTGCCTTTATGATTGTTTTAATTTACAGGTCAGCCACAAATATGGAAACACAAGCGGGGTGTAAATGATGAGCCAGATGGTGAACTACCTGCCTCCATCCCTCTGAATTGGCTGTCTGATGGACAAGAAATACAGGTGAAATGAATCTGAGTTTAAAATTACAATGTCATCGAATTTTTAATCTATTTATTTCAATATTTTTCTTCAAATACCAAATTATAAAACACTTCCAGTCAGTTCCCATGTTAGGTATACTATTTTTGGTAAACTTGTAATGTTTTCCACTGCAGGGATTCGAACATATAATTTTTCATAGATAAGTTCCTGTAGGCAGGCTACATAAAAAAAAAAAAGTTCCTGTAGAAAACTCTACGATATCTCTATTAATATCAATATTTTTCTTCAAATACCAAATTTTAAAATATTTCCCGTGTTAGGCATACAATTTTTGGAAAATTTGCAATATTTTCCACTGCAGGGACTTGAACATATATGATGACTATTTATCATAAGTTCCTGTAGAAAACTCTAGGATTTTTCAAAAGGGAACTTCAACTTTATAAAGTTCAGCACCTATGAAAAAATATAAAAAATATAAAAATATAATTCATTGAATTTCCAGGTTGAAGGTGCCACACTAAAGATCCATCACACGCCTGGACACACAACAGACCATGTAGTCCTCAGTTTGCTAGAAGAAAACATACTCTTCAGTGGGGACTGCATACTGGGTGAAGGCACAGCAGTATTTGAGGACCTGTACACTTATATGGATAGCTTGAAGAAGATCCTAGCATTGAAACCTGATGTGATTTATCCGGGACACGGGAATATTGTTGATGTAAGTCTTGAGTAGAATACTTTTCTAACTCTTCAATTACGAAAGTCACCCACGACAGCAAATGCTAATTTAGGGTGACGTAGTCGGATGACTACTTACATTTATTATTTATGATTATGAATGAATTAAGGAAGCAGAGAAAAAAGTTATCTAATATCTATCATGCATGACATCCCATCCAGGTTTTCATGTGACGCGGGCTCAGAATAGACTTACCACATTTCTTTCTGGGCCCTTACTTTTACTTAATTGTCAGATGTGGCTATAGAGTCTGGCCAGCGAGTCTTTGGACACGGAAATGGCGCCAATTTTAAAAATCTTTCACATGTTAACACTGAAAAACTACAATAAAACAATTTTGATACTCACTATTTTTTTGTTTTCTGCTCTTTAGTTTGTGTTTACCTTGCCTACCGGTATGTATGTATGATGTATCTACCGGGAGTAACAGAAAGGGTATAACAAGCCGAAAGGAGGTCAAGGTACTCATGAAACTGAACAACTTTCCCCATGAAACATGGGTCGATATATGAAAAAAATATTTGGACCTCCCATACAAAATCGCAGATCAGCTGATTGATTTACTCTGAGAGGTCCAAATTTTTTTTCATATTTCGTCCCATGTTTCATGGGGAAAGTTGTTCAGTTTCATGAGTACCTTGACCTCCTTTCGGCTTGTTATACCCTTTCTGTTACTCCCGGTAGATACATCATACATACATACCGGTAGGCAAGGTAAACACAAACTAAAGAGCAGAAAACAAAAAAAAATAGTAAGTATCAAAATTGTTTTATTGTAGTTTTTCAGTGTTAACATGTTGCCATTTGAAATATTTGAATTATTTGACGTCCAAAGACTCGCTAGCCAGACTCTAACAGCCGTATTTTTACGGCCGCAAACGCTCTGCTTACACCGCGAGGGATAAAGGCGTAATATGTGTGTGTACATAGTAAAACACTTTAGATTAGTTCGCTTGTATGTGAATAGGTGCGTTCACACCAAGCGAGGCTGCTCGCTGCCTCACTGCCTCCGTCTAGTCAAGTCCGGCCTAGTTTGGACGCCTAAAATAAACTAATAGGCAAACGTCTGAGGCGCGTTGATTTTGGCTCGGCCCGCGCGCGTTCGGCCGAGCACGAGCATGCGTTGGCTCGGGTAAGCCTGGTAATTTTTTGGTCGTTTGCCGTGTGAGGCAATGAGCACGCGAGCAGCCTCGCTTAGTATGGAAGCGCCTATTAAAGTAATGTCCAGCAGTGGACGACGGTTGTGGCTGCTAAGGTAGGTATTAGGTAGCCTATGTAGTGGTAGAACAATGGCAAGGTATCAATGATCATCGATAATTATTTGTTGCAGATCGAGAGAGTGCTTTGTTTGCTCTTGAAATATGTTCCTATCCAAGACTGCAGCCCAGTATCCCAACCATAAATTATAGAATCCACTTAGGGGTTTATATCAATAAAAAGGGGATTCTGCTTGTCCTACCACTGCATAGGTCATATTTTACCATTTTCAAGATGACGAAGAGGACCGTTTAGCTTTATCTTTGTAGGTAGTTTTAAATCTTAACACTAGTCTAGAATGGTCTAGAAGTTTTGTTAAAATTTTATTTTTACACTGTTTTGATTGTACAAAATGACAGCGCTGTTTACAAAAATTGTTGTTTAGTAAATCTATTACAAAAATTTTAACTGTTTATAATATGAGATACAATTTACAGCCTGACGACAGACGGACGGACAGACAGTGAAGTCTCAGTAATAGGATTCTGTTTTCACTCTTAGGGTACGGCACTCTGAAAAACATGTTCCTATAGAAAGGATTGGAGATTTTGGATGGGAGGTCGAAATTTATTCTTATTAGGCGCGTCCACACCAAGCGAGGCTGCTCGCAGCGCTGTCTTACTGCCTCGCGAGGCAAACGGCCAAAAAATTATGTGGCTCACTCGAGGCAACGCAAGCTCATGCTCGGGCAAAATCAATGCAACTCAGAAATATGCCTATTAATTTATTAGGCGTCCAAAATGGGCCGAACTTGTTTCGCTAGCGCACGAGCGTATGCCGCGCGAGGCAGCGAGCAGGCGAGCAGCCTCGGGCAGTGTGGACGCGCCTGTTCACCAACATAGCCACCCATAGAATGTTCTTCAGTTTCTTTGTCTGATCAAAGTTTTCGGTACACTGTCCTGTCCGTGCCATTACTATTATATTATTTTCACAAGTATCTTTCCCTTTATTTCAGAATCCTATAGAGAAAATAGAGTACTACATACACCACAGAAACCAGCGGGAAGAGCAGATATTGCAAGCGTTCAAAGATAACCCACTAAAACAATTATCCGTGATGGACCTGGTCAAAATTATCTACACTGAGACCCCTGAGCACCTGTGGCCGGCTGCCGCTTATAACGTTCACCATCATGTTACAAAATTATCCAAAGAAGACAAAATAAAACTAGTCAACGTAGAAGGCGAAGAAAGATGGGAGTACAACACAATCGTACTTTCCAACTTGTAAATGAAACCAATGTTATGCACTTCATCATTGTTATTTAATTTTATAAATAAAACAGTTTATTAAACCTATTTATACATATAATTTGAGATAATTCAATTACCTAGTTGTGAGCATTATATTTTATAATCAACATTTAAAATCAGTTCACGTAAAAAGAATTACCAGTATTTTAATCAATTTATTTTACACTTACATAATGCATACCTATTGGGCTGGTATTAAACTAGTACAAAAGTATTAACCAAAATCAGGTTCTTAGCCAAAATAATAAGCTTTATACATCCAAAGTCATCCACTCGTAGCAACCGAAGTGGAGGAATTTTATATGCAGTCATGACTAGATGACTGTCGGGAAAAAAAGGGAAATAATTCATGTTCTCAAAATATACTTATAACTTATCAATTATCATTTTCACTATTTGGGGTGGATCCCACTATTTATATTTTGTAATATTGGGACAGGTGTCCCAATATTGCTATCGCTGCTGGCCGTAACGGCGGCGAAAAGCGGCGTTTGTAGGGCGATAAAAATTCTGCAACATCTCCTATGACAACTTCTACTCTTTATTTAGTTCGTCTCTAGAAAAATAGCTCTAATGCAAGGGCCGAAACAGGTCAGTAAAGTCAGTAAAAGTCAGTATTTTAGGATCTGGTCAGTATTTTAGAAAATCGGTCAGTATTGTCAGTATTTTTCCATGTTGGCTAATCTTACATTTTCGATGCCCATTGATAGCGAAAACTCAGAACCGGCTGGTGATAAGGACGAATTTTCCTCAAGGAACAGGTCGTAATGTGAAAAAAAATTTGGACCTCCCATAGTAGGTAACCCAAATCACTGAGCGGCGCTTTTGTATGGAAGGTCCAAAAAATTTTTTTAAGTTTTGACCTTTGTTCCTTAAGGGAAGTTGTTTCTTATCACCAGCCGGTTCTTGAGTTTTCACGCTATATACTGGGTGAAATTTTACTAGTGACCGATAACGAAAAACTCAGAACCAGCTGGTAATGAGGAACAACTTTCCCCAAGGAACATAGGTCGAAATATTTAAAAAAATTGGACCATACACAATTTCGGATCAGCTGATCTGAGTTAGTAATAATAACAAATATTAGCAATAGAAAAAGCTTTTTCATCCCCTCTATTCAAAAAACTACGCTTTGGTCGCACATAAGTGGGATTAAAATAGGTTATTTAATCCCAAGGGATTAAAATTCATTTGAATTTGGAACACAAATATTTGCAGTCAATCAATCGAAAATTTACTACAGATGGGTGTTTTCTCTGCAACACTACCTGTTATCTGCTATTTTATTGAGTATTTTACACCTAGTATGTTGCTCATAAAAGACCTAATTCCTAGAAAAATTTGAAATTAAAAAGTAATGTGTCAATTTTTTTTGTGGCTCGATAACTGGCCGGCAATGGGCAACAACAATATATAACCTCACAATTATATTGCAATAATATGAAATGAAATGTGTGATAATGGTTTTGTAAATATTGGATGTTTATAACGCAATTTATAGGATGTATTGTAAAATAATGGATAATAGCAAGCAATATTTAAAGAACTTCGTAGATTAAGTAAGTATTTATTGTTTTTCTCATAGAGGTGGATGAAAAGTAGTATGTATCACTCGGGTATAAAGTTATTTATTCTCGGGCGACTTACATTGAATCCCTCGCTTCACTCACGATTCTACTTTAAAATCCCTCGCTACGCTCGGGATTTTACTCTAGGATCCCTCGTTCCGCTCATGATTCAAAATAGCGCCCTCGCCCTAAATATATCACTTTATTCCCTTGTCATAAAAACTACTATTTAACAACAAAAAAGGCGGTGCTGGTTGGCTATGGGGAGTGTGGAGGCCACTAACTAAAAATTAGCTTTTATTTTACACAATTCACCCGAAAAACGGTTTGAAAATGGTCAGTATTTGGTCAGTATTTTTTAATTTTTAGTCAGTAAAATCAGTATTTTCGACCATGGAACTTGTTTCGGCCCCTGCTAATGCAACGCGATAGCTTAGCAACTAGATAGATTTATCGCGCAAATTTTACTAGTATCAACGCTAGATTTTTTAGCTGCATTAGAAATAACGGGATCAAAATTGGAAATAACCCCTGTCCCCGTTTTTCTATTTTGTATTTCCAAGGAAATAGTGGGATCCATCCACAATTTTTAATAGGTTTGAATTTTTCATAGATATACATATAAGTAAGTACTTTTATCTTATCGTGAACATTTTGTACATTCAGATTTCGTTTAAGAATTCTATTAACGTTACATTAAATGTAGATATGTACATACATATTCACTTATCATATTCATTCATTGTAATATTATTTTCGAAAGCTCTTGTGTAGTGTACTCCACGATTATAAAAAGTAGCATTTTCTACTTAAAAGTAAACTTAGGAATTGAGGACAGTTTTAAGGTAAATTTCAGAAAGGCATCACATCATCATTAAAAAATCAAGCATCATACCTAAAAATAATTTTGATATTTTTGTCAAGAGGACATTCTGCGATTTAGTCTTTTTGCTATTTTGACACGCGAATGACATTCTGCGCTAAAATTAAGAAGAATGTCATTGACTGTTGTATATACGCATTATAAATTATCATTTAACCACCAATAATTTTACTTGTTCTAAAACAATTTTTATGTTCGAGAGTTGTAAAATAATATTTCAATAATACTATTAATTTACGCAGGCATGAAAGATTTCGTAGATTTTTAAATCAACTTTGAAATAAAGTTTAGTAGTTCAGAAAAGAATCGATACAAGATGAGAGCATAAAAGAAAATATAATTTATAGATTTTGTTTTGTAGGTATTGAAATTTTATAACATACTTTATCTACACTCATTTCGTAATATTCGTTTTACAGAATCGAAAGTACGAACGTAATGAACTGCATTACGAATATACAGCCTTTAAAAAAAAACTTTCATACTACTGGCAGCTACATAAAGTAACTCGATTTCTAGTATTTGAAAAAAAATTAAACGAATTGACCCGCGCGCCGCGTACCAAATTGTAATCTGTTCCAATTTGACACTGGCCATCAGTAAGTCGAATGAAAAAAAAAAACAAGTGTCACCCGCGGCGGGACGACGACACTTGAAATTATGAGCACTTATTTACTTATTATTAAATCTTCGCTTCAAATCATTTTTCGAATTAAAATTCACCGATAAATGCGTTTTAATTTTAAAAGTTGTTCAGTTTTTATGAGCCTCCATTTTAACGTTTAGTTAAAATGTTACTTATGTACAAAAGTCGTTCAGTTGGTGGTTCAGTAGATAGGCTTGCAATCGCCATAGTGCAGTGCGGAGGTTTGAATTATGTTTCATAGTTTTTCTTGTAGAGTGTAGATAAAATAGTGTATGCAACTGCAAATAATTAGGCTTTAGAATGCTCGTGTCAAACTATTATCACACTCGGCTGCGCCTCGTGTGATAAACAGACACTCTCATCCTAAAGCCTCTCATTATTAGGCAGTTGCATAAACTACTATTACATTTTGTCTAAAGATGCTATTCCGAATGCGGCAGCACTGGTTATTATTGATTTCTATGAAATACTATCCGAAGACGACGGCCGTCAGCCGCTCTCTTCGGAATAGCAAAAGTGTCTGGAAAATTGGTCTGCCTATAAAAGCTATTCCTCTGTAATATGTAGTAGCAGTACCTCGATTAATTAAGTGACCAACCTCTGGTTTTTATTACATAGTTATTTTGTAGTCAGTGAGAAAACAACTCGAGATGGTGCTAACCGGAGTGCCACTATAAAAGTTTACTTGGACCAAGTTCAGTCTCTCACGCTAACTCATGAACAATTCTGTTTTTAAGATTTCGATTTTCTTGACTGATACGGTTAAGCCGGGCATAAACTATGTACGATTCAATAAATATTGCTGCATCTAGAAAAGAACAATTATTGCTGTTAAATGTTACCGTCTGAAAAAAATCTAAACCTTAAATTACGGATTGTTCATAAGTTAGCGGCAGAGACTGTACATAGACTTACTTTAAAGACCTACGTTGATTGGCAACACTCATTAAGACTGTCTAAATTGAATTAGGACCGCGGTCAACTTGTCGAAGTAATTTGATCAAAGTTACTTAGTTCAAAGTACACTTTGAGACTGCCTTTTACTGGTTGCTTCTTTACTGTTGCTTTACTGTTTTACTGGTCGGTTTACCGGCAGACGCGTTTGGGCGGCGGCATGATATCTGCGTCGTCGTGGAAGCGGTGGTTGTCGATGAAGTCGAACAGACGCTCTTTGGTCACCGGGTCGCGTATGCTCTCGCACACCGCTGCGGACAATAATGTAGGGTTAACATTACAATGTAGAATACCCGGTAATAGTAGAACGACTCGGTGAACTATAAAAGCTCCGGGAGGCTATACTGGGGTCTATCTTACCGTGTCAGACTCATTAATCATGTCATATCATAACAGCCACAACAGTTAATTGCCGGACATGCCCCTCCTTCCTAGAAATAAGTTATAACCTCGCGTCGGAGTTGTCCCATGTCAGAATAGCCTCTGTAAACTAAAGGCTAGCGCACATCTAGCGCAATTCGCTACTTGACTGACAGGTCAAATGAGCTACTTTTTAAGACGACCTAAAACGATATTTTGTATGAAATTATTGAAATATGACGTCATATTTTCATATTTTGGATGAAGTCAAAACAATAACTTTCAAATAATTTTTGTGTTTTATAATTCTAACTCTGAATATTTTGAAAAACGATGAATGAAGTAGGTAGTATTATTGGACAATATTTTAAAGCATACAACTTTTGTATTTTATTTACGACCCTGTCAAGTATATTAGGAATGCGAGCCATTTTCAATAGCAAAATTGGGAGTGCCTAGGGGTTTCAATTAGGAGGAAAATTGGGCAATCTGACAGAATCCAAGTTCCAACTTGTTTACCCAGAATGGGCTAATACTAGATTTTTTTTCTTTTCAATGATGAGAGAGAATTACTTTTAATATATACGCAATACTTTTAATAATTACCTGAGGCTGTAGTATAGCTGAACCAAGTCAGAGGCCTACTTAACCATGTGAGAGGCCTGCCAACTACATTTTGTTCAGGGAGATGACGAATGGATAATGCATTTCACAATTTACCTGAAATTAGCGTATTGCCTAGAAAATACGCGGATTGCGCAGATTTCTTGCGACACATACGTACCTGTGGCTGTAAGATCCGTTACATGGTTTAGGAGGAGTTAGCGAGTTCCAGGACAGAGAGAGTACAAAACTACTTTATTTTATACTATGTATGTATGTATGTTTGGATATGGATTGATATAGTTACCTGTGGCTGTAGTATAGCTGTTAGGGAACGACTTGTCGGTGCGTTCCCTCATGTACACCCACTGGTTGTTCTCGAACTTGCACTCGATGATCTTGTTGTTGGGATACTTAATGTCCTTCGTCACCCATTACACAATACAATACAATACAATACTGGTTGTTACCAAACTATGTCTGATGCTTTATGTATATCTAATCTGATCATGTCACGGACCTACCCAACCAAGTTAGGGACCTGTGAGCCATGTCAGATGCCTCCCTTATCATGTTAGAGGCCTGCCAACTAGATTTTTTTCAGGGAGATGAGGAATAGATCAATGCATTTCACAATTTTCCGGGAATTCGCGTATTGCCTAGGAAATAAACATACCTGTGGCCGTAGTATAGCTGTTAGGGAACGACTTGTCGGTGCGTTCCCTCATGTACACCCACTGGTTGTTCTCGAACTTGCACTCGATGATCTTGTTGTTGAGATGCTTTATGTCCTTCGTCACCCATTATACAATACAATACAATACAATACTGGTTGGTACTGAACTATGTCTGATGCTTTATGTATTTCTTATCATGTCAGGGACCTACCTAACCATATGAGGGGTCTGTAAACCATGTCAGAGGCTTACCTAACCAATCCATTGGGATTTTAATGCACTCACAGTGCTATATTATTTTCATAAATGAAAATAGGAAAATGAATAATGACATATGCGGCCCAGGTTCGATCCCCGGTCGATGCATGTCATTTTTCAATTTTATTATTTTCATCTACCTAACCAAATCAGGGGCCTGTGAACCATGTCAGAGGCCTACCTAACCATGTAAGAGGCCTGCCAACTACATTTTTTCAGGGAGATGACGAATAGATCAATGCATTTCACAATTTTCCGGGAATTCGCGTATTGCCTAGGAAATATACATACCTGTGGCTGTAGTATAGCTGTTAGGGAACGACTTATCCGTCCGTTCCCTCATGTACACCCACTGGTTGTTCTCGAACTTGCACTCGATGATCTTGTTGTTGAGATGCTTTATGTCCTTCGTCACCCATTATACAATACAATACAATACAATACAATACTGGTTGTTCCCGACTATGTCTGATGCTTTATCTTATCATGTCAGAGGCCTCAATAATCATGCCAGAGGCCTCAATAATCATGTCAGATGCCTCAATAATCATGTCAGGGTACCGACAACCAGTTTTTTTTCAGGAAGATGACGAATGGACCAATGAATGTCAGAGGCTACCCAACCATGTCAGAAGCCTCAATAATCATGTCAGAGGCCTCAATAATCATGTCAGAGGCCTCAACAATCATGTGGACCAATGAATTTCACCATTTCCCGAAAATTCGCGTATTGCCTAGTAAACACGCGAATTTCCGGATAACATAGAATACATACCTGTGGCTGTAGTATAGCTGTTAGGGAACGACTTGTCGGTGCGTTCCCTCATGTACACCCACTGGTTGTTCTCGAACTTGCACTCGATGATCTTGTTGTTGAGATGCTTTATGTCCTTAGTTACTTTCATCACGGCGAACGGTCGGTCGAGTTGCCCCACATACAAATGCCCTACTTTTGTTGGTAGGATTCTGAAAGGCAAAAAATATATTGTGTGATAATACGGTAATGTTGAAAAAATATGTCTTTAGGTCTGCATAAACAAAAGTCCAAAAGAGAGAACATTCAAATAAAATAAGGCCAATCTAAAATGTCAATTTCACTTTCTAAACCATAACGTTTACTGGTATTTTTGGCCCTTTTTGAAGTTGTGTAAGGTCTGCCTACCCCGCAAGGGATAAAGGCGTGATATATGTATGTATGTGCTTTCTTTTCCTGTTGCGATGTCATATTTTTATTTTATTTGAGGCGGGTTCGCGAGGACAATGAAAAGTTGTATTGCACAGGGAATGCTTCTATCCATTCTTTGGATATATCATGTCACCTGTCACCTTTAATGAGACTTATAGTCCATTGGCAAAAATAGTGTCATGAAATGACATGCAGGAGGTCAAGTTATGTTGGTCGCAATACTTAGATACTACGCGACCAGCGTAACGTTTGAATGGACTATACAATATTTAAGAATAAAGTGACGATATTCATGCATCATACGGCAACCGTCAATGGTCATAATTAAAAACAGTTCTTACAACTAAACAGAGAGTGTTCACTGAAAATGAGAAATATCTTACCCTTGTCCACCCTCTGTGACGATTTTGAGTTTGAAATCCACGCTGTTCATATGACTGGGCTTCCATTTCAATACATCGTCACATCTGCCCGGCACGTACGGCTGAAATCAAGTAAAGCCTTTTTTAAATTGTATTTACTTCATTGGAACAGATTTTCAGTCTTTTTAAATCAAATTATCTATTACTTTATTTTTTTTGTCTTACTACCATGTCAAATGCCTGCTACTGGTAGTAGGCGGTTGAAAAACTCTGACACCAGGTTTCATCGGGTCGTTAGGCAACTCGGTTCCCACACGAATATTTTTGTTTTTTGCAAAGGTGTCATCTTGAGACTGTTTAGTGATACGGCTCTACAAAATTATTTGATTGGAAAAATAAGCATTGATTATTGAGGAGCTTAGGAGCCGTGTGGTGACGGCATAGTAGAATAGCATCACCCCCTCTCTTCACGTGTGGGTCGTAAGAGGCGACTGAGGGATAAACCCGACCTAAACAGCCAGGGCCAACCGTATGGTGGCGGTTAATTCACCACAAAAGCATTCCCAAGGAGGGTTGACGTCTAGTAGGCGGCCGGTTGTAAAATTAAGCCAAATCCTTTGCAACACGATTTTGTGTTCAACAAAACGTGTTGCGCCGACCCCAAGTAATTGGGATAAGGGCAGGAAGATGATGATGAAATTATTTAGTGGAATCGTGACGTGGTCACATAACTCGTAACACAACTCTCCATTTTTTTATCGCTGCCAATCTGGAGCTTGCTGAAAGCTCGTAAAAACCACGACGACATATAACTCACTTCTTTGGAGGGCTGGAATATGAGTCCGTCGGGTTCGTGCGAGAGTGTTTTGGCGAACTTCTCCCTTTCCTAACACCCTGTATAACTCACTTCTTTGGAGGGCTGGAATATGAGTCCGTCGGGTTCGTGCGAGAGTGTTTTGGCGAACTTCTCCCTTTCCTAACACCCTGTATGACTCACTTCTTTGGAGGGCTGGAATATGAGTCCGTCGGGTTCGTGCGAGAGTGTTTTGGCGAACTTCTCCCCCAGCAGTTGATGCGCCATCGGCAGCTCCCAGAACTGCTTCAGGCGCAGGGGCGTGCAGTCCATAAAGGCATAAAAGCACTGCCTACCCTGCCATTTTCACCCGCTAGTAATAATTTAATTTATTTTAGAACAATAATGTAACGTAAAATGGAACGTAATAAATGGCCGTCTTACTTTTGCGCCTTTATTTCGCGCTACTAATCCCCGCATATCTCTAAAGTACGATATGTCAGTCAAAATAAGTGGACTCGATCGCTGCCTCATGAACTCGCCCGATTCCTCTAGTATGAATGTGTGAATTAGCGTAAATACACTGTAAGTGTGAGCTCTCCACACTCACACAAAGCTGCAAAATGTTAAGTAGTGTGCGTGAAAATGCAGCACCTACTCCACAGATTATAATAATATTAGTAGCATTTTCGGCAACATTCCATTTGCATACGCTAAACAAAACGCAAAACAATGCAACAAAACGCAATTAAAAAGTAAAATGGCCATAGACAACCGCTGGCTACGTGCATGGGGGGTTTTGGCGCGTATAATCCGACCAATTTGTTAATACCTTGGTTTCAAACATTTATTTGGGAAATGAGATTAATTCAGGATTGAAAGTATTTTATTATGATTTAGGTTAGAAAACGCAAACTGTTGTTTGTTTACTTATTGTTGTCGTTGTTGTTTTATACTGAAAAAAGTAGTAATTAAAGATATTTTTAAACGTGTTTGACTAATAACGGTGCGATTTTTGTTAAAAACAAGTTGTCTGAAAACAACCTGATGAAGTGATGACTATGTTTACAAGTTTACAAAAAGTTGAGACACCCGTTTCTGTAACTTTTAAAGTTAATTTTTAATGTGTAATTGTGGTGTGATTATGATAGAGGCAGATAGTACAATTTGGATGGAAAAAGCGTTCAGTAAAGGTAACACGACTTGTATTCATTTAACTTCTTACGACAGATGCGGCTGGCTCGGGTGGTTAGTGTGCATAGTTTGTTTCCTTTGTTACAATGCACCGCACCGCTCATTTTTGCCGTTCGTCTCAGTCGTAATTTGATGCGAGCCATAATAAAATCCAGTTTTTGCATGGGGTGGTTTCTTAAGGATCCGGTTAAACGTGCAGTTGAAAATGAAGCGGTGCGTATAATACCTAAGATCCGCCTCAGTTCATATCTACTGCCTACCCAGACATGAAACCCTGTGCACGCCACTGTTCAGGCGTATACTGAACGGTTCGCGCTCCTTCTTTATTATGCCTATAGTATGCGCGGTTTGAAGGAACTCACTAGTTTTCCTAACACCCTGTATAACTTTTCCTAACACCATGTATAACTTTTCATAACACCCTGTATAACTTTTCATATAACTTTTCATAACACCCTGTATAACTTTTCCTAACACCCTGTATAACATTTCCTAACACCCTGTATAACATTTCCTAACACCCTAACTTTTTCTAACACCCTGTATAACTTTTCCTAACACCCTGTATAACTTTTTATAACACCCTGTATAACTTTTTATAACACCCTGTATAACTTTTCCTCACACCCTGTATAACTTTTCCTAATACCCTGTAAAACTCGAGCTATACACGGTGTTAGGAAAAGTCACTACTACTATCACGGTGTATAGTATAACCACAGAATATACAACCTGTTACACAACTAACCAAAAAGAGAATATTTTTTATTATCATCAGTCGATAAAATAATCACATCACTAGTTTAGGTCAGGTGCTACACTACCCGGCGAACAATGTCCGCTTCGACATACATTGCTGGTTGACTTAGTTTCTTGTATTGATGACATTCATGTAATAGCCAGCAATGTAGACCGAACTGCGTTTCGCCCCATCGGTAACTTCATTTGAACTTTGAGCTGTCAAAATTAGTGCTGCGATACCACGATTAAAAATAAGTGTAATTTAATAAAAAAAAATATTTTTTCGTAGTTTTCAAAAACGATACTACGGCTCTAATTTTTTGTTAATTGACTCTTTGCAACGGACATTTCCACACCCTTTCAGCTTTATTGGTTGTTTTGTAACACGTTGTATAATAGTACTAGGGTAGTATAACTCACTTCTTTGGAGGGCTGGAATATGAGTCCGTCGGGTTCGTGCGAGAGTGTTTTGGCGAACTTCTCCCCCAGCAGTTGATGCGCCATCGGCAGCTCCCAGAACTGCTTCAGTCGTATGCTGAACGGTTCGCGCTCCTTCTTTATTATAGTTATAGTATGCGTGGTTTGAAGGAACTCACTACATTTCCTAACACCCTGTATAACTACTTTTCTTAACACCCTGTATAACTCACTTCTATACCTAACACCCTGAATAGCTCACTATTTTTTCTAACACCCTGTATAACTCATAGCATTTTATAACACCCTGTATAACACAGCATTTTATAACATCCTGTATTACTTTTCATAACACCCTGTATAACTTTTCATAACACCCTGTATAACTTTTCCTTACACCATGTATTACTTTTCCAAACACCCTGTATAACTCTTCCAAACACCCTGTATAACTTTTCCAAACACCCTGTATAACTTCTCCCTAACACCCTGTATAACTTTTTCTTACACCTTGTATAACTCTCCTAACACCCTGTATAACTTTTCCTAACACACTGTATAACTTTTTCTAACACCCTGTATAACATTTCCTAACACCCTGTATAACTTTTCCAAACATCCTGTATAACTTTTTCTAACACCCTGTATAACTTTTTCTAACACCCTGTATAACTTTTTCTAACACCCTGTAAAACTCGAGCTATACACGGTGTTAGGAAAAGTCACTACTACTATCACGGTGTATAGTATATCCACAGAATATTTAATAGTACTAGGGTAGTATAACTCACTTCTTTGGAGGGCTGGAATATGAGTCCGTCGGGTTCGTGCGAGAGTGTTTTGGCGAACTTCTCCCCCAGCAGTTGATGCGCCATCGGCAGCTCCCAGAACTGCTTCAGTCGTATGCTGAACGGTTCGCGCTCCTTCTTTATTATACCTATAGTATGCGTGGTTTGAAGGTACTCCCTACTTTTTCTTACACCCTGTATTACTACTTTTTCTAACACCCTGTATAACTACTTTTCTTAACACCCTGTATAACTACTTTTCTTAACACCCTGTATAGCTACTTTTCTTAACACCCTGTATAACTACTTTCTTAACACCCTGTATAACTACCTTTCCTAACCCCTATATAACTACTTTTCCTAACACCCTGTATAACTACTTTTCTTAACACCCTATATAGGTAACAAATTTTCCTAACACCTTGTATAACTTACTACTTCTGCTAACACCCTGTATAACTTTTCCTAACATCCTATATAACTTTTTTTTACACCCTGTATAACTTTTCCTAACACCCTGTATAACTTTTCATAACACCCTGTATAACTTTTTCTAACACCCTGTATAACTTTTTCTAACACCCTGTATAACTTTTTCTAACACCCTGTATAACTTTACTTAACACCCTGTATAACGTTTCCTAACACCCTATATAACTTTTCCTAATACCCTGTATAACTTTTCCTAACACCCTCTATAACTTTTCCTAACACCCTGTATAACTTTCCCTAACACCCTGTATAACTTTTCATAACACCCTGTATAACTTTTCCTAACACCCTGTATAACTTTTCCAAACACCCTGTATAACTTTTTCTAACACCCTGTATAACTTTTTCTAACACCCTGTATAACTTTTTCTAACACCCTGTATAACTTTTCATAACACCCTGTATAACTTTTCTTAACACCCTGTATAACTTTTTCTAACACCCTGTATAACTTTTCCTAACACCCTGTATAACTTTTCCAAACACCCTGTATAACTTTTTCTAACACCCTGTATAACTTTTTCTAACACCCTGTATAACTTTTTCTAACACCCTGTATAACTTTTCTTAACACCCTGTATAACTTTTTCTAACACCCTGTATAACTTTTTCTAACACCCTGTATAACTTTTCCTAATACCCTGTAAAACTCGAGTTATACACGGTGTTAGGAAAAGTCACTACTACTATCACGGTGTATAGTATATCCACAGAATATTTAATAGTACTAGGGTAGTATAACTCACTTCTTTGGAGGGCTGGAATATGAGTCCGTCGGGTTCGTGCGAGAGTGTTTTGGCGAACTTCTCCCCCAGCAGTTGATGCGCCATCGGCAGCTCCCAGAACTGCTTCAGTCGTATGCTGAACGGTTCGCGCTCCTTCTTTATTATACCTATAGTTTGCGTGGATTGAAGGAAGTTGCTACTTATCCTAACACCCTATATGACACACTACTTTTCTTAACACCCTGTATAACTTTTCCAAACACCTTGTATAACTTTTTCTAACACCCTGTATAACTTTTTCTAACACCCTGTATAACTTTTCCAAACACCCTGTATAACTTTTTCTTACACCTTGTATAACTCTCCTAACACCCTGTATAACTTTTCCTAACACACTGTATAACTTTTCCTAACACACTGTATAACTTTTCCTAACACACTGTATAACTTTTTCTAACACCCTGTATAACATTTCCTAACACCCTGTATAACTTTTCCAAACATCCTGTATAACTTTTTCTAACACCCTGTATAACTTTTTCTAACACCCTGTATAACTTTTCTTAACACCCTGTATAACTTTTTCTAACACCCTGTATAACTTTTCTTAACACCCTGTACAACTTTTTCTAACACCCTGTATAACTTTTCTTAACACCCTGTATAACTTTTTCTAACACCCTGTATAACTTTTCCTAATACCCTGTAAAACTCGAGTTATACACGGTGTTAGGAAAAGTCACTACTACTATCACGGTGTATAGTATATCCACAGAATATTTAATAGTACTAGGGTAGTATAACTCACTTCTTTGGAGGGCTGGAATATGAGTCCGTCGGGTTCGTGCGAGAGTGTTTTGGCGAACTTCTCCCCCAGCAGTTGATGCGCCATCGGCAGCTCCCAGAACTGCTTCAGTCGTATGCTGAACGGTTCGCGCTCCTTCTTTATAATGCCCTCTTTCATTGCTTGATGTCTGTGAAACAGAAATATGTGTTGTATTACCCTTTTTAATATGCGTCTTACGCTGATCATAACATAATGCAGGGGCGTATTTACCATAGGGGCAAGTGGGACACGTGCCCAGGGCGCAAGCCTCAGGGGGGACGCCGCTAGCCGCCCCTCGCAACTGTAAAAAAAACGCATAGCTATGGCGCCCTCTTGAAGTCAGTCAGGCGCCGCCTTTCCCTCTCAAAGCTGCTTGCGCCTGACTAAATTTAACGTGAAAAGTCGAGCTCGCTTCGCTCGCATTACGTGTACCATTAGCACGTCCCAAAATTCGTATATTAGTGCTTGCCGCAACTGTTTAATGTAAAATTTAGACGATGCTTCTCTAGCAACGTGTGGTCTTGGTCTAGCGCCCCTCCCTATCACCAATTTATAATTCAATTTCAAGTTTTTATGAGATCATGCTTCTGCCCAATGTTGTACGTACATCTTGATTTTAAGGTTCCGTGGTTATTATCACTAAAACTATAAGACATTATAACGGGTTTTAACTCACGGTAGGGGTATATCGGGTGCTCGATACCCCTACCGTGAGTTAAAACCCGTTATAATGTCTTATAGTTTTTGTACGTACATCGTTAAATTACTGCTTGAAACGTCAGGCTGACAAATGTAGCTTCGCTCGCAATACACAATGCTGGTGTGGAGGCGTCTCTGCTGGCGATCGTGCTGCATTGCAACATGCGAGTAGCGTAGGCTTGTAGCCTGTTTGTACCTGTGCGTGTCTGCCAAGCCCCTCGCCCGATTATGGTATGAAAAGTCGAGCTCGCTTCGCGTGCTATATGTCTGCGGGTCTGTCTGTTTTACTGCTGCGGCTAGTGTTTAAGCTCCTGGCACCTTTATGGAGTGAAAAGTCGAGCTCGCTTCGCTCGCGATACGTGTACGTCCTGTACGTGCCTGTCTGTTTTACTGATTAGTGTTTAACTTCCTCACCCGTTTGCAGCGTGAAATGTCTAGCTCGCTTCGCTCGCGATATGTGTGCGTTTCTACCTGTTTTACACTCGCGGCTAATGATAAGGTTCCACGTCCGTTTATTGTTTTGAATTGTCGTGCTCGCTTCGCTCGCAATACGTATGTATACGTACCTGTCTGTTTTACTCTTGTGGTTAGTGTTTAACTTCGTCGACCATGTTCAGCGTGAAATGTCGAGCTCGCTTTGCTCGCGATATATGTGCATTTCTACCTGTTTTACACTCGCGGCTAATGATTAGGTTCCACGTCCGTTTATTGTTTGAATAGTTGTGCTCGTTTCGCTCGCTATATGTGTATGTGCCTGACTGTTTTACTGTCGCGGTTAGTGTTTAACTTCCTCGACCGTTTTCAGCGTGAAATGTCGAGCTCGCTTCGCTCGCGATATGTGTGCATTTCTACCTGTTTTACACTCGCGGCTAATGATTAGTTTTCACGTCCGTTTATTATTTGAATAGTCGTGCTCGCACAGAAGACTTGTTTCTGTTGAAACAGCCCTCAAGCGCTGGCCTGTATGTATTGTGAGCTGCCCCCAACCCAGAAAAGTTCTGTATTCGATCCACCCTAGAACACTACGATTGATAAGCGTAGACTCCGGGTACGTTTTGTACTTGATAATTTTTGCCCCTCTTGGAAATTTTCTGTATCCGGCACTGACTTCGCTAGTCTTGCTTGTTTTCTGAAAGTCGCCAGTACGCCACTGGCCGGGGGGCGCCGAAACGTGAGTGCCCCAGGGCGCCAAATCTCTAAATACGCCCCTGACATAACGTCGGTCAAAGCTATAAGCTAGATATATTAAGCATGTTTTTTATTTATTTATTTTATACTTTATTGCACATAGTAAGAACAAAAGGCGGCCTAATGCCACGCGGCGTTCTCTACCGGCCAACCAGAGGGTAAACAGAGAGAAAACGATACGGCGGCACTTGGGTGTGGGTGTGAAGACATTTAGATAACGAGAAAACAAAAATGGTATGCAGCAACCTCAGTATCACACAAGACTCTCTACAACAGCTTACTCTTCTCTCACACAGTTCAAAATTCACCGTTTCCAAACACAGCTCGCTTACTGTTTTTTACACACAGCTCAATCATTTCAAACAAAGCTCATTCTTTTTACATAGCACACACATTTTTCAACATAGCTTATTTTTTTACATACAACTCACACTTTTTACAAACAGCTCGCCCCTTTCACATTCACAGAGAGTACAATCTGTTATCACAGTTCACTTTTTTCACAAAGAGCTCAGTCTTAGCACACACAGCTCATTGTGACGATCCACGCACAGTTGACTCTTTTCACACTAAGTTCACACTTTTCACATTTAACTCACCCTTTTCTCACAAAATGGGTGTTTTGTCGTAATTTAGTCACTTGATAAACTAACATAATAAACAAAAAAACTTACTTTACTAACATACTCGCACGAATAATTTTTTGTCGCAGTATTAACGAATATAACATTTACAGTCTAAAACATTGGATTGCATACCAACGATAATTTACAGGGAGGGGGTTTAAGTCCGTAGGTCGCCTGGGAGTAACCCAGCGGAGTGGTATCTATGATGATTTCCCCCTACTTACGCAAAAAAATAACTTTTCTCTTATCCCATTAAACCCGCTTTTTTCACAAATTACTCACACTTTTCTTATACTGCTTACTATTTCTACATACAGTTTTCTTTTTTCACGCACAGCTCGCTTTTTTATATATTTCTCATCTTACATTATTATTCAATAACAACTGCTACGTTTATCAACATACGTGCCGAATATTACTTACCTAGGGTTGACAATCTCATTTTCTATACAATTTAACCGTACTGGGTAGAATGCCATTTTGCCGACGTCCTGTCCTTCGAATTTTATAATGTCATAGCACAGGTACCGCGGGATTTCTTGACCATTCACTTTGTCTATCACCATCTCCTAAAACACAAACACAAAGATTTCAAAATATGTTTTCAGCTGCATATCTAGGCTGAACCACCTGATTGTCCGCAATTATGATGGTTCCGTGCTTCGGATGGGCACGTTAAGCCGTCGGTCCCGGTTGCTGTCTATGATGGCGGTCGTTACACAACTATGTCAAAGGCCTGCTACTTGCAGTAGGCGGTTGAAAAACTCTGACACCAGGGTTCATCGGGTAGTTGAACGACTCTTAACGAAGCTTAACAACGGACTGCATAGTAATTGAATTAAAACAGAATTGATTTTCCTTCAGTAGCAAAATGTCTAATTCGCATAATGTCCAATTTACAAATTCGCAAAATGTCTAAATCGCAAAATGCCAGATTCGCAAAATGTCCTTTGCGGATTACAAAAGGTTTTGCGGTGTCACAAATATCAACTGGATTGAGATGGCCTTCACACGATTCTAAAATCAAAGTTTAAATAAAATAGTGCTGATCATGCGGTTCGTCAACACTTCGATTCGATACCGCGTTTCAGGGCTCATTGTTCTGGCTGCTTCTTTCACGTGGCGCCATCTTGCGGAGGCGGTGAAAACTTCTGTTGCGTCTAGCTTGCTCGTGAATATCTTGAGTGAGCTTCGTGATATACACTTCCCATCAGAAAAATCGAGGCGATTTGCTACTTTGCGTTTTGTACGGATCACATTATCTGAGACATATGTTTATTTTGGAATAATTGTCTAATATCGTTCAATAGTGAGAATTGATGATGATGATTACGAGGTTTCTAAATCATCAATGTTCTTTATTCAACTTTTAGTTCGATATGTTTATATTTCTTTCAATTATGAAAACGAAAGTGTCTCGATTTTTTTGATGACAAGTATTCCCAAAGGTCACACGGTCAAAAACAAGTCTAAAAACGAATAGTATCTATAGTTTGTATACTCACACCGTCTAAAAGAGTGTTGCGCAAATGCCGCCTGAGATCTTTCTTGTAAAGGAACCGCAGCCCGTACACTCGGAACACGCAGTTGTCTCTGTCTAACATATACACCTCTCCCTCTCCGTCTATTAGCATCATATACCTGCGGAATATTGAAAGTATTGTTAGTGTTTCCAAAGTAACAACAAAATATTTTGTTAATAAAATAGTATCTTATAAATAATATTGGTGTTTGCCTTCGTTCCACTTATGGAAGATTCTTTCAAGGACAGATTCTAAGTTATCTTTTTGCATTGCACATTTGTTTTTTCAATTTGTGTTTTTATCTTTTCTGTTTTTTGTGGGAAAGAAACTATTTGGCTCATAGATAATATCACATCTTGAATACAAAAATATTTAAGACACTAGAGCTCATCAGGTCTTTCGTCAGCTTAGTAGCCTAAATAATTAGAAAAATATATAATAGGTAATCTCCAAGTGATGGTGGCTTTGATTTCCGTGTGACGCCGGCTAGAAATAGCATCACCCCATTTTTACCCGTAGATGTCGTACAAGGCGACTAAGAGATGGATCCAGGGAATCGGCAGCAGCGTTCCCTGCAAGTACAACGCCTTGCACTGCGCTCGCCAATCCGCCTACCTACTGTTGTGGCTGTAGTAGAAGTTAAAGGCAATAAAAACCAACCTAACACCATCAGCCTTCCACGAAACCCGGTAAGGTTTCTCGTGAAGTTTCCTGAGGTTTGTCACATCCATTGAGACTGGCTGCGACCCGGGGAAGCCCGTTGATTCCCACTCGCAGAAATCCTGTAATAAATTTTGTAAAAAACTAGAATTAAAGCACGGTAGTCGAAAAGGCCATACTTGACAGCTGCCAAACCCATACTAGAAGACATGAAAACAAGGAAAAATAGACCGTACGTAATATGCATAACATTAACATGATTTAGACGACTGACAAATATGGCCTATTCGAACGACCATACTGTAGGAGTGCTCAAGTCTGGTTTTTGGATAGATTTTTTCTGTCCAGTGGGCTAGGTTAACACAAAAGAATACCTGCAAAGATTTCCCTTAATTATATGACACCATTCAGGTTGTGATTATTACTTGGCTGGTTTAAGGCAGTACCTTTATTTTGATTTAATTTTATTCTTTCCGTAGCATTACAAACTTAATTTGTAATGTAGTACAAATCGATTCAACATTCAATGGAATTTATTTATAAGAATAAATAATGCATTTATATTCTTGTAAGTTAACTTGTAAGGTAACAAGTTTATGTATACCTGTGTTTTCTTCTGTATCTCGCTGAGTCGCGGTTGTGTGTTGAAGGGCTCCACTCCCCGCACTCCGGGCATGAATGTGGCCTTTTTGTGCGTGGTCTCTTTACGGCCTTTTTTGTGCTTATTGCTGAAAGGCAAAGAATACAACATATTTATACTCCTCATCAAAAAAATCGAGACACCTTGCAACTTTATGTTTTGTACAGATCACATTATCAGAGAAATCCGTTTATTTAGAAATAAATCTCCAATGTGAATTAATTGAGAGTATTATGTGTGTTGTAAATCCTAAAGTAAATGTTCCAAATTCAAATTACAATTCCATACATTTCGTGTTTTGTTTAAAAATAAAAACCTAGTGTCTCGGTTTTTCTAATGAGAAGTGTATGATATATGTAAATAATACAACAGATTATAGTATGTAACATTGCGCAATGATTACAAAATAATTGTAAACTTACTTGGAAGGTTGTGATGAGTTACTGGAGTTAGAAGGCGCATCATCATCATCATAATCCACTTCTTCCTCCTCTGTTAAAAAAAAAAACAAGTTAGATAAAATACATGAAACAAAAATTTACATCCACACAAAATGGCAAATGCAATAAAAATCCATCCTTTAGTCGCTTCTTACGAGACTCCCACGGGAAAGATATGGGGTAATGCTATTCTAAGCCGGCACCACATGGCAATACTTACACACATCACGCCTTTATCCATTGCTCAGTCGGCAGAGCATCATCGGCCATTAAAAACGGCCATTTATTTCCATGTCTGACAAATATTTGAGGGTTGTTCCAGAAAAAATGTGTATCACAAAATTAAAAATACATATTTACCATTGCACCAATCAGGCCTGGCGGGGGCAGCCGGGGTATACTCCACATCGTCGTAGCGTCTGTACAACTCCGCCAAGTAGTCTTGCTTGTATATCCCAGGGGGTCTGTGTAACAAGGAAACAATTTTATCAAGTACATTGTATACGCGGAAGGAAACCCCGTAAAATCTAAAGTAAATTTGTGCGTATTAATCGTTTTAAATTATACAATAAGCAAAAGCACTAAATCCATTCAGTCATGACTTCAAATTATATCTGCTAAAATATTAGAGTCATGTTCCGATTCACAGAAGTTGGACAGTTAGATCCGTTTTCCCAAGGGAGGCAAGTGATTTGTATGGATTATTATTTCCCGCTAATTTGAAACGTAAACAACGACTCACGTTCCTCTCTACGTTTCATAAAGCGTTAAGTAAATTTCTAGGCAGGCGTAGTCTACAACAATATTACCGTGTGGAAGCGGATAATAGTACTATAGAGTACTGCCACTCCTTGCCCATTCAGGGTGTTTCGTAAAAGGTGACGTAGAGTTTTTGACCTCAGCTGAATATCAGTCGACTTTGATATACCGCATGTCGGCTTTGGTGGCGAACGACGGTGAAACCATCTACTGGCATTCTCAAAGAGGGTTGACGTCAGGCAGACGGCTGGTCATAAAACATTGCCAAATTCTTTTGCTACATGATTTTTAGCAAAAGAATGGCGCTGACCCCAACTGATTTGAGACCTGCGAAGCTCGCAGATGGTTGATCAGCTCCACATGTTTTCAATGAACAATTTCACTCAATTCCCTGGTTTGGGGCAGAGGGTTCACTGGTGCTCCGACAGTGTCATCTCTTCTAATCTTTGTATAGCCCTGCAGAAATGCAGGGAAAAGTCAAACTAAGCAATTGCTTAGGGTATCACGTTATCAGGTTGTGTATCTTGTGTTTCTTGTCGACTATCTCTTGTTTCTGTATCAAACCGTTATTTGATAGAATCACAGAGATGTTTTCCTTAATCTTCAAGCTGGACTTTGTGTCCTTTGTCAAATCAGTTTCCCTACCCTTGACTGCAGGACTTCATTGATTAAAGGGCTGATATTCCTCAGTTTTCGCAGTCCTCCAATTCGAGTTCATGTCTACCGCGATCCTCCTGGGTTACCGAGATATTATTCACAGGCGAGTCAGACATTTCACAGTCATAGTATGAAAATGTATGGCGCATAGCCGCACGCGTCTGTCGCACGTGCGCGATACACTATGTTTCATACTACGACTATAACCGCAGCTACACGCATCGGGACTGACACCTTTAGATGGCCAAATCTATTGCACTTTTGGAACTTGTAGAACGTATATACCGGTGCTATCAGTCAGACAAATGGGATTTTAGACCACATGCCTACCCCACAGCGGTCAGTAATTCGGTCGCGCTGCCTGTCGACGCCGCCGCCGACGATCCGTCCCCGACCCGAACTCGTGCTTGTACGGAACAGACGCTCTTCTTTACAACTGCCGCTGCTCCGGCGGCGCTCGCACTAACGGTCGCCAACTTCGCCGCACACATAGCTTGTTGCGCTAATTCCAAAGCTTTTGCGGCGGTGAGGGTATTCACATCTTCGGCACAAAGACGTTCGCGTGCTGGACCCGGTCTTAGTCCTAACACGAATCGGTCGCGGAACAAGGTTTCAAAAGATGTTCCTAAATCACAATATACTGCCAACCCGCGAAGTCTAGCAGCCCAATCTTTAACACTTTCACCCGCTGCCTGCATAGCGTCATAGAAGCTAGCCTTATCGGCAAAAGTTGACTTTTTCTGGGAAAAGTGTCCATCGAGTAATAACAGCAGTTTACTATAAGCAACATTTTCCACCTTCTTCGGATGTGCTAGGTTACTTAGCAAACGATACGCCTCTTCAGATAGGTACGTCAATAATAGAGCACGTTTTCGTTCCTCTTGGACAATCTCATTCAGGGTCAAAAACTGCGTTAGTCGACCTTTAAAGTATGACCATTCTTGTTCTTGTGGGTCAAATATCGATAAAGATCCATAATGAGCCATCACTGCACACACTGATTAAAACAACCTCGTCGCCAATGAACTATCTGGGGGTAGGAAGGCAACTGCAGAATGCAAACAACCGCTTCCAAAGATTGTTTTATTACTGGTCAGAAGAGGTTTGTGCATGCAGTTTATTGTTAATTTCCACACCCAGGTATCTTATCTCATCAACCACTTCCAGGTCTGTGTTATCTTTTTGGATGCATACTTCTTGCGTATTTCTATTGTTAGCAAATTAACTGATAAGATAAAAATATATTTTATTTTGTTTTCTTCTTCTTTTACGCATGGGACACCAATTTGTCCAACAACCTGATGTACCCTGGGTTCATTTATTTTGTTTAAACTATTAAAGAGTCTACATCCAAGATGATACCTACATATAGGAGCATTATCATAATTTCTTTTAGTTTTATAGTTGAAATTAGTATGCCATTTCTGACCTCTAAGTATTGTATTGTGGGCTCCCTTTTCTGCATTTAGACTCACTTTTTTAGAGCCACACCTCTAAGTATGTTATGCACTATGTTTTAGAGTCAAGTTTAGAGTCCATGCCATAACAAACAAAATCAGTTGAATGCATTTCCTGTGAAATTGAAATTAGTATATTTATTTTCTTAAAATAATACTAGCAACTACTAGCAAATGCTTACCTAAGTTTAGCAAATTCATTTAGGGCTGCCTCCACACTGCAGTCTAGCTGTTCCACCATGTATGACACCAGAAGGAACCCTGTACGGTTAAAACCATGAGTGCAGTGTACTCCAATAACTTCCAATGGGTTCTGGCTGAGGAATCTGCTCACAAGACCAATGAACGTTCTGCAAAATAAAGAAGGTCATGTTAGTAGATAAAAAAACTGTTTGGATCGCAAAGTTGAATGGATATTTTTTTTATCTAAACACCTATTTTTCTTTAATTCCTTTTATATTAAAATGTGTATATAAAATCTGCATGAACCTACTGAATCAATAAATAGTATAAAATAAAAAAGTGATGGGCCGAACATAGGTTTGTATGTAAAAAGTTTTCCTAACCAAATAATTCTGCAGGAATCGATGTCCATATAAAACAATTAGAGCATCTCTTGTATTCGAATTACGTGCTGATTCACACCAGACAACTCCGCTCTTTACCCCTCCATCTTTTTACATTGGAAACGTTCACAACAAATTAAAATTTAATAAAAAATTTGACTGCTTCACAGTTTATCGTGACATAACAATTTACAATGCAATTCATAATAAAAACAGTACATTTTTATTCGGCAAAATTCACCGAACATTCAGCCGAAACCAAATATTTGGTAAATATTTGGCCCATATCTAAAAGTCTTCTAGTGTTTTTCTGTCATGTTCACAAATATGTAATGAATTTTGATACAGTTTTAGTAGGTAGCTAAAGTGATTCAAGAGGAAAGCTCATTATGTGTAATACATGCTGGGAAAATGTCTTATTTCCACAGGAAAATGAGTTGCAGCGGGTGAAACTGCTAACAGACTGCTAGTTGTATGTTACTGGTTAGTAGTTGTACATTAATTGCAAGAATACATTGAGTTGCTCATCATCTTGATGTCCTCACAAGAAAAAAATTGTAAAGCTATGTTTATCATAATGAAATTAGCTGCAAACATCATACTTAGTTTGATCCAGTGAGGGTGTTTCACCGTGCCCACGACACTGCAGTTTCACGTATTTACAGTCCATATCTTCCACTTCCTTCTTGTCATAGAAACGGCTGGTGTTCGTCAGGTCCACCCACAAACCAAGTTTCACCTGAAAATTGGACAAAAACGGTAAATGCTAAACTAAATAACAAATCAGCTGACGCAAACAAACGGTCCCAAAAACGTGGGAATTTCCATCACCTTCAGGCTTTTCATGTACAAAAACAACATCGAGGGTGTGAACCGGTTCTCCTCGGGCACTTTGTCGTTGAACTGGTGACCTAGCGGGGTCTTGAAAGCCAGGAACTTGCCAGCAACGAGCCCAGTCGCTTTTCGTGGACATTTCAACCAACGACTTGGAACTGGTCCAGAGTCCCTGTGCGACATCTTGTATGGATTCTGGAGTCACAAATGTATTTCAGCTTTCACTTTCTCACATTTGGAGACACTTATAGACTCAGGAATTGGATTTTTTTGGCAATAAATTCATTTTTCACTATTTGACGCACACATTCGCTCTCGGTAGCATACGCTTTTTTTTTGACAATGACAGCCAGACAGACAATTATTTATTATTTATTTTATTATTCGTTCCAAAGGAACAGGCGAAGATCTTTATGACCATGCTGCCTAGTCTTCAGTATTTTTAGTTCATAGTTCTTAAAATCTAACCTAACCTAAACTCATTGGAACACGATAGTGACGCTCGCGTTCCAATGCTCTCAAAACTTTTTACACGGGAATAACAAGAAGAACCACACGAGATCACTTTATTTCTCATTTTCACTACATTGTTTTTCATTGCCGGCACATTATTAAGTTAATCTCACCACATTAACACAACAATAACAGCGAAAAACTAATTTACAAAAATAAGAAATAAAGTTACGCACGAACCCTCTCGCTTCCCGCGCAAAACTCCCCAGACAGACAATCCAAAGACAAACTATGAAAAGTATTTTTTTTTTTTTTTTTTTGTTCTTGGCAATCGTCAACCCTATACAGGGGACATTCCTGCCAGCGTCCAGTAGAAAACTAGAAAATTAAACACATATATCGTGGAAACTCAAATATATACACAGACATTTTATGTACACCTTATTAGTTAAGCTTAATACACAAGAAGTATTTACAGGTAGAGGCGCTTTGTGCGCAATCAAAATATTATAAAAACTTAAAGAATCATATTTACTACATAAGAACAAAATATGGGTAATGTCCCCATTACCCGTACCACATTGACATTCGCCATTGTCATGAATCCCCAATTTAGCCAAATGCACTGGGGTGCAACAATGGCCCAACTGCATTCGCGAAATGACTGATGCAAGTTTTTTATGAACAATAAATTTTGAAAACCACGGACGACTTGGAATGCTAGGCTGCAAGTTTTTGTAAAATTTACCCTTTTCAGGATTCGACCATTTATCTTTCCAATTTTGAAGGAGAAAAACTCTAGCGGACGGAAGTAAATCCTGGACAAAGACCGATTTGTTGTCGCTGTTTCCTTGAGAAGCTGCCAATTTGGCCAATCTATCCGCAGTTTCATTACCTTGCACCCCTGAGTGACCAGGGATCCAAGCCAACGTGACCTTTAGATTTCGATTGTCACAAATTAGCAACTTACTCTTAATTTCAAGCATAACTGGGGAAACTGAATTTTTAACTAAAGGATTTGCTAGAGACTGAAGACAACTTAAAGAATCAGACAAAATCAACGAATTATTGTACCCTTTCAAAATAATGTAATTTACACATTCTAGTATAGCCAAAGCCTCAGCAGTATAATTTGTTACCACAGATGGGTACTTGAAAAGTTTAAAGTAACCCGTGTTGTTATGCACGAATGCAGCACCAACCCCTTCACCCATGACAGGTAGAAGTGTTTTTGATGCATCCGTGTAAAACACCTGGGCATCAGAAAAGTTTGTTTGGACAAATTGATTCACAAGAGAATTTGCAACTATAGATTCCTTTGCAACACCAACATCCAAACGAATGTTGGGTGAATAGACGACAACATCATACTCTACATGAAAAAGCGGATGACAATGAAATGTTTTTAATGAATCCCTATATTCAGACAGTTTTTCGTAGCTATTTATTATGTCGGGGACCTCTTTATTGGCCCAATAACGATTATTGGACTCTATGTAACTTTTTAATAATTGGATTTTTGGTATAAGGGGATGATCCGAAAATTGACTAATTTTAAAAATATAATTATCCGATAAGAACTGCCTTCTTAAATGTAGCGGAGGATCACAACATTCAACTTGCAATGCATTTATTGGAGTTGATTTCATACCACCAATAACCAAGCGGAGACTCTTAGACTGGATCAAGTCCAGTTTTTCAAAGCCCCTTTATTTGCTGGAGCCAGTAAATAGGTACCAAAGTCGAGAATACTCCTGATTAATGCATTATAAACCAATCTTAAAGATGATGGGTGGGCTCCCCACCATACACCCGACAAGGCTCTCAAAACAGAAATTCGTTTTTCACATTTTCCCACTAAGTAGTTCACATGAGCAACACCGTTTAATTTTGAATCGAACTTTTTACCCAAAAACATTACTTCACTTTCTGTGGGAATAGCTATGTCATTAATTGTTATGTTAACTACAGGGACGGATCTCTTACGGGTAAAGACCATTACTGAGCACTTGAGTGGAGATAAAGATAAATTGTGATCGACCATCCATAACTGTAGGCGATTTAAGTCAGATTGCAAAGTAGCGACCGCTTCATCTGTAGATTTATGACTCGAATATATAAGGAGATCATCCGCATACTGTAATACATTACTGCTAATGATTGAAGTGTCTAAGTCCCTAGTGTACACATCATATAGTAATGGGCTCAAAACAGAGCCCTGAGGAACTCCTTTCCAAACTGTTCTTAAATCTTCACCTACACCAGGCAAACGAATCGAAAGCGTTCTGCCCATGTACAAATTAAACAGGAAGTTAACAAACTTTAAAGGGAAATTAATAGCTGATAACTTTTGTTTCAATTTAATTAAATCAACATTATCATACGCCGAGCTTACATCCAAAAAGCCGCCGCCACGATTTCCTTTTTTGTGAAAGCCAACTGTACATCCGTTGTTAAAATTGAATGGTTATCTATAACACTTTTGCCTTTTCTAAACCCATATTGAGAACTGGATAGTAAATTATTGTGCTCCAAGTGCCATTCGAGTCTATTTTTAATAAGGTGTTCCGCCAATTTGCTAAGTGCGGAAGCCAACGCAACAGGTCTATATGAAGATGGCAAATGAGGATCTTTATTTGGTTTCAACAGTGGGATTATCAGTTGGTGTTTCCAGGTTGAAGGAATCACTCCTGTCTCAACAACTATGTTTACAATGTTCAGGAAAAACAGTTTTGTAGAAACAGATGAATTAACAATAAAAGAATACGGAATACCATCCACCCCAGGTGCTGAATCAGATACCCTTTTCAAGACCCAATTTAATTCCTGCAAATTAAATGCTTGATTTAAGTATCCTGAATTTGAAGATGTATAAATATAAGGCATATGATGTAAAGTTGGCACAAAATCAGGTGCTAGGGCACGGAAAAATGATGAAACCCAATCCAAAGAGAAGGAAGAGACAGATCGAGCCTTCAGGGATGCCCTATACCGACGAACATTACTCCAAACTACTGTTAGAGGAGTGCTCGGCGAGATAGATCCACAAAAACTCTTCCATCCCTTACGCTTCTTTTTATGCAAAAGACGTTTAGTAGCTGCTTCATAATTCCTAAACTGATTAAAAGTGGATAAGTCAACATAATCATGTACGAGCAACTCCATATCATTTCGTTTTTTTACAGCTTCTGTGCATTGCTTGTCCCACCATGGCGGTGAAGCGATCTTATTATTATCAGCAACATTTTTTGTTTCAAAACTGTTATCCGCAGCAAACTTAATTTTTGAAGTTAGATGCTCATAATTTTCAAGAACATTAGTAACTGTTACAGAAACAGCGGAAACCTCACTCATTCCATCCGCTAACGACGCAGAAAAAGTATCCCACAAAGTACTACATTTATCAGGTAATTTATATTTTAATAAGGGAGGTAGAGGTTTTACAGAACTTTTGTTTGATTTCGGAAACCTCAGGATGATTGGATAATGATCACTGCCATATGACAAATTTAAAATTTCCCATGTAATTACCGACAGCAGACTAGGAGAACAAATGGAAAGATCAACATAACTACGAGCTTGACCCGGTACAGGTCGACGAGTTGGAAAACCAGAATTTAATACACCAAGATTTAAATCATCTAACACATCAGCAATACGAATTCCGAAAATGTCATCCCGAGGTGCCCCCCACGAAGAGTGGTGGGCATTTAGGTCCCCCAGTATGACCATAGGAGATTGTAAACTTTCAACAATATTTTTTAATATTGGAATCACTGTTATGTCTTTTTCAGATATATATGTCGAAGTCAATATGTAAGATTCTGACGCTTACATAATGACCCGTTCGTATATAGACGAAAAGCAGTATACAAATTGTCGGCACGACATCCGGCAATATGACTTTGAAATGAACGTTGCTTAAACGTCAACGTGGTGATCATATTAGGGTGACCATGATTAAGAAAAAAACAACGATATTTATTCATTTACATATTATTTACTTGAGTATCTTTTAGACTGTTTGATAGATATATTTACAATCATAGCTCGTTAAAGTGCTATGATTATAAATATCTATGTAAGTTAAACCTTACTTTTTTACATCATGATTTAAGTTGTGTTGATGAGTGATCTGATATTTTTGCTAAATAAAAGTTCTTAAGGAAAACAGGGCTGTGTGAGAATAATGCATCACCATCATCATCATCATATCGGCCATAGGACTTATACTGCTGAACATAGGCCTCCCTAAATATTTCCACTTTGTCCGATTAGAAGCGGCCTGCATCCAGCATTTCCCCGCGGACTTGACCAGATCGTCTGTCCATCTCGCGGTGGGCCATCCTACGCTGCGCCTCCCGGTACGTGATCTCCACTCGAGGATTCCTCTGCTCCACCGATTATTAGTCCTTCGAGCAATGTGGCCCTGCTCTTTGCCGCTTCAGCTCATTAACTCGAATAATAAACCTTTCCTTAACCGTTGATTCAAATCTGATGATATGATTGGTTTAGTGACGACGCACTTCTTAGCGATTTTCATTTTTAATTCGCATAAAGGACAAAGCGACACAAACAAGTCCATCGCTTTTCTTATAATCATAAATCGATCCTTCAATTGATACAATAGATACAAAAAAATCCTGTCCACCGTGCCCGCAACTTTCGTCAATTTCATTTAGTATATCGAAGTAGTCCTCCAAAGTGCGTACTGTCGGACTACAATAATTGTACTTTTTTGTAATTAAGTAATCCTGCACAGCAATGTTCATTACGACGTAGCGAGAGCACCAGTACCTAATACTCGTCCCTAGTCCGCTGAATATCCGTGGCCATGGACGTCCTACCACTTTTTTTTAATCTCGTAAAATTTCTGGTTCGTTCACGGGGTTCTAATCCCTTACGAGTTCCACAATACTTTTTCATAGTTCTGAACTAAACTTCTCCTCATAGTCTAATAAAACATGGTCTTTCCTTCCCAGAGAAACACAAGTCAACGTCACTTAGTATTGCCACTTTATTTCAATAAAATACGTTATGGGGTAAATTCAATCTCAGAACAATGGGTTAAAATATTTCTTAATAATTTTATAATTTAGATTTACGTGTGTATTAACTTTAACTTTACAGCAACACTTAAATTTTATTTATTAGTTAACAGTATCATAAATGATTTACAAAAAACATCATAAGAGTGGGTAATTCTGGTAACCCACAAGCATGATGACGTAGTCTTGTGTTGGTCACGTGGTTCACGAGTCTCGGAAAGAAATACCAGGCGGAGTATCTTATTATACCATGCTTCTCCTTAATCTCTTATTGTTACTGGTAACATAGTAATTTTATTTACAAGATTTCCGTTTTCACCTCCTGCACTGTTACTGCTTTACTGTACGCCATATTTATTATTTTGCGATTACAGTGCCACCGTGGCGGAATTCAGTACTAGTTCGTACATATTGCCGGGCATTATGCCATACGGCAAAAGGACGTTTTTTTGGCGGTACACATAATGTCGACGGTATACATACGTCAGATGGAAATATGCAAACGGCTTTTCGTTTGTAAACACACGAGCTATTATGTAGAAGGCAGATTTTGACATATTGACTTCGACATATACACCGACACATAAGTAATACCAGCTACTGACGCAGCGACTACATCTAAATTATCATTAGTATGAACAGGTAGATTTATTTGTTTAAAAAAATAATTTTGTTTTATGAGGAGAGCAGCTCATGAAAAGTAGTTACCAGTTACCTGTTTCACAAAATAGATGGCGCGAAATGCTACTTTTCTTAAAATTATTAGCATATTTTTGAAATGGAACACGCCCCGGATTTGAAAGGTGCGTTTTGAAAATACAGTTTCCATAGTATTTTCTTTCGCCGCGTCTAATATTTTATTGCGTATTTGCCTATCTGCCATGGTATAACCTGATTCACAGTCGGAAAGGAATAAAAATACGTAAAATAGAACCAATTTATTTATTCAAAATTAATCAAATAAGATATAAAAACGTTAAATAAATATTTAAATTTTATTTTATTAACGGTCGTTTTAAAGACTAAGTTTCAGAACGAACCATAACTATTTTGGGATTTGCAGTGTTGACAACATTACAAACAAATAATCATCATGCTGTTTCTTTTTACCTTAGGCGAATTTATCATGCTAGAAAGAAATAGAACTAGAAAGAAATATTAATTTCATTGTATTGGCAGCATTTCTAGTTGGTATTTGCCAAGAGCCTGCCATTTTGTAAGATAGAAGGGAGATAAAAAATAGTTTTATGGTGTTAAAATTTTACAAATACTCCGTTGCCATTTATATTAGGACCCAAAACAAATGTTTAAATGGACGCTTCGTCCATTATAACTCAGGTGTCACGGGATGACGAACAATTAAACAATTATGGATCCGACAGAGGTAAATCTAAACCATATACACCTGTTACCTACTGGCATCAAATTAGAGCGTATAATGTTACCTTCTAGTGATTCATAAATATTTGCCTATCGTGATCAATATTGAATCGACGGATTATCACTCGAACCCTCGAGTTCCGTTTGGCGCGCGTTTGGTATTCGAGGTAAACAATCGGAACGTGTGGACGCAATAACATTCTTGGCTATAACCTTGAGGGCTCGTCTGCGAGCTTGCCCCGTGCGTGGTGTGACGTGATGGTTGTTGCAGGGTCATCGCCGGACCGGCAGCACAATGAGGGCGACGGGACGCCGGTGTCCGGGACGCCACAGCTCAGTAAAAAGTCTAGCGGGAGCGGGGGATGGCTGCGGTCGCTGCTGTGTTGCTGGCGCGGCGGGCGCGGCAAGGGCCCGCCCGGCGGCAACGGCGCCAACAGCATCGATGGCCGCGCCTCCCCTCCCCTCCTGGTCATGTCCGACCAGGTGCCCAGACCACTCCTCCCGCCAGTGAGACACCAGGATATGCATAAAAAGTGTATGGTCATTGATCTGGATGAAACGTTAGTGCACAGCTCGTTCAAGGTATGTTTACTTTTCTATTTCCTAATTCGTTTCTCTTTCAGCTATGATTGACATATCCTCCTACTTGAATACTGCTTACAAGAGTGTACATTCTATCAACAGATAATGCACTAATAATTGTACCATTCTGCAGTGAGGCTTTAGTCCGCTTATCAGTTTATCAAACAATACTACTGTTATTGTCTACAAAAGTGTTATACTATCTCATAGCTATGAATATACATTGTGTACATGAAGCCTAGCCTACAGCTCAGTGAGAAGACCTGAATTCTTTAAAGTTTGAACACTATGATATCAACAAACTTGAAAATCCAGGTTATAAGTATTTGAAAATACTGCGTTCTGAGCAAGTTTTTACTGCGCTACACCATGAACTACTTACTAAAAATAATCTCTGAACTGAATTCTTTTAGGTCTGAATACTATATGAAACTACATATACAAATTTAAAAATCCACATTGTATGGATTTCAAAATATTGACGAGCATGAACTTTATCTAGGTAACAAAATCATGAAAATAGCAGTGTCTGGTACCTCAATCTGATACCTGCTTGCTAAAACCAGCTTTCAACAGAAAAATGTAAACAAACATTAATTAGGTTTCACTGTTTTATTTACATTGCTGAATGTGGTTATTTGTACAATAAGTGCTGGGTTAATGGTTCGCAATTGCCCTAAATGTGTGTTTACATAAACACAGCTATGTTAGTGTTCCATTTTACAATAGAATGGGAAACTAATGATTCTATTGACACAAAATGAGGTTTTTAACATTCTATGTGAGTAAATAGGTCATTGCCCTAGTAGCTGTACACAAGATGGTAAAGTTTAGAAAATACATTATTTGACCCATTTTTTGTTTAACATGTTACATCAAATCAGGTCAAATTATATTTCCTATATCATACTACTATCTAATCTACTATCAATATTTATCATATGGGAGTTTGAGACAATAAATAATATTACAAAAAACCCTATAAAAGGACAGTTAAGGGCTTTCAAAAGAAAATGAAAAAGGAGAAAGCTCTTTGATCCTATCCCAGTAAACTTTGAAACTATACTTTTTCTATCCTATCAAGTTATATGTTTGCCGTGTGATGCCGGCTTAGAATAGCATCACCCCAAGGGTATCCAGGAATGGGCAGCAGCAAGGAATGCAAGCATGCATGCACTGTCAATGCAACATCATGCACTGCGCCGCCAATCCGCCTGCTGTGGTGGTGAGTATGGCAGGGGAGGCCCATGTCCAGCAGTGGACTGTTGTGGCTGTTATGGTAAGTTATATGTAATTTCTTCATGACCTGCCAATCTATTGAATATAACTATTATTTATCAAATCAATGATGTCTCACATAGCTTAGAAACAAATGTGTTGTTATCCTGTCTGACTCATGCTGCTAGTTAAAACAATCAAACTATAGCTACTATGTCCAATTATGGCTGACTGAATTGTTTCATTATTTTAGTTCTTATGTATTCTTGGCTGCAAGTTATAATATAATCATTAACTCCTATGAGAGGGCTATGAATTTCCCATGGGATATTATAATATTTCTGTTTTGGGCAGTGCGTAAATAAATAAATTAGAAAGTCATCTCTATACTTCTCGTTGTGTGTCAAAAAATTTATAGTACCTACTACAATGTCTCTTAAAATATAGTAGTGTAACAACATTTTACTAAAGATTTTTCTACAAACACAAATGTTAGCCTAAGAATTTTTATAATTCATCTAAATGGGTCTCATTATGCTGGTTTCCTCTGATGATTAAGGTTTGACATTGTGACTTTGATATAAAAAGGTGCATCTTTGCCTCAATCATGCAAAATTGAATGTAATTATGCTGTAGCACTTATCTTGTACCTTTAGCACATTTATAAGGAAGATTTCTGATTTAAGCTTAAACAGTAGTAGATTGAATGGCTCAGCAAAACAAATAATTTGTAGTTATTAGTACCGAATAAGATACTAATTAAAATTCATTGACTATTCATGCTAATTAAGTTCATAATGTTTTTTTATTAGGTATGAATCACCCAATTTGACCCAATATTTTTTTAACTATGCATCTATTGATAAGATAGGTAGGCAGGTATACTTATATTCAGCTCTTCTGTTTGCTCAATTTAGAGAGAGACAGAACTTGCAGTTATATTATATAGGTAGTGAGGTATCTAGTTAGGTATATTTTATACATATGTAGACTGTAGTTGCGATGCGGTTTTATGCGACATAGCGACGGCAACGTGTGCGTAAAAAGTATTTCATCATCACTTTTTTTTTTTTTTTTAATACTGGACTCTATGTTTTCCGGTCCCGGGACCGTTAAAACTACACCTGACTATTTGGTGGGGAGCGAGGGCTCACCCGGATGTGTTTGGGTGGTTGTTCAAACAACCAGCCCAATCACGCCCTTGGGGCGAGACTGGGCTTACGAGTTGTTCTGGGAAGAACGAATCGGACTATGTCTACCGGGTATATGCCGGTAGTTGCCAAAGAAGGGCACAATTTCATCATCACCTTCCTGCCCTAATCCCGATTACCTGGGGTTGGCGCAACATGTTTAGTTTGAACAAAAACTCATGTTGCAAAAGGATTTGGCTTAATTTTACGACCGGTCGCCTGCCGGACGTCAACCCTATTCGGGAATTACCGCCACCTAAATCGCCAGATATTGTAGCCAAGGTCAAAAACTCTACCCTTTTACACCCTAAGTAGAATAGGGGTGGCGGAATTAACATAACCTCTCCTCTGTGGCGCCATCTAATAAACTTTATTATTATGTATGACACTAATCTTAGAATGTCTATAGTACAAAATGTAATCTATCTTCTTAGTTTAATATTCGAGCTTCACGTGTAAAATGTTTCCTGTAAAGGAAAATTATCATCATGAGTATAAAAACATAACAATGCATGAGAAAATTCTCAAGGACTTTGATAACACGAGTCTTCAAACCAGTCTTAGAAAATCGTACAGGATTTTTTTTTCTCAGATAAGTCATCCTAGATTTAGATAGGTAGGTTGCTGTGTGTGTCGTAAAAACCCCAACCCTACCCGTGGTTGTCGTAAAAAGTGACTAAGGGATAATCATTCAGGGAATGGGCAGCAGCGTTCCCTGTACCAATGTCACATCTTTCGCTGCGCTCGCCCATCCTAAAAGCCTTGGGGAAACAGATTATTAGGGCATTTTGGTTAGCATATTGTTGACTTTCGTTGATGAGTTGTAGTGCCACAACATGGCTACGAAAAGACTGCCGAAAATACAAAATCACCTTTTCAAAAATTGAGCTCCAGATGACCTTTTTCGTGGCGCGTTCTCTGAAAGGCAAGCTTCACAGAATAGACGCGTGACGCGACGCGCAACATGACATCTGTCAGACAAGCGATCGATGGGACGCGCGTTATATTTTATATGGAAACAGTTTCAGGCGTCGCAATGTCGCACGTCTCACGTCTCCGACGATCACTTGTTTCACAGATGCCATCTTACATCTCGTGTCTACTCTGTGGAGCTAGCGTCAAAAATACCAAACCGAGAGCCTTGAAGTCTCGATACAATTTATACTTTTCACCTAGGTACATTTCCTCCAATGATTGATAGTCAGGAATGATAATAGTATAATTTTATCTCGTTCGGTTGCAAGCGTAGATAATACTTTATCATTTATCGTAAAACTATCTGGATAACCTTGAGGTGCACTGTTTATTGTGTATGATTTATTTTTATTCGCAATATAAATTGTTTGTTGTGGATTTTATCAAATTCGTTTAGAGCTTATTTCCGTCTCATTCTGGCTTAGTGTCTGCCTACCCCTCCGGGAAAGAGGCGTGATGTATGTTTGTATTTATTCTGGCTTAGAATAGCATTACCCCATTTCTACCTGTGGGTTTCGTGAAAGGCAACTACGGATGAATCTAGGGAATAAACAGCATCAAAACAGCACCTTGCACTGCGCTCGTCAATCCTCATGCCAAGCATGGGCCGCAGGCCCATGTCCAGCAGTGGACTATTGTAACTGGTTATATCATGTAAGATATTAGTACAAGGTTGACAGAGCAATGTTCAGATTTTTTTTGTAACGTGTTTATTGCAAAATTAACCCTAGTTAGATCGAATTATCTCCCCCGATATCCTCTGCATATCAATTGTCAGGCCTTTTCCGAGATCCTGATTATACCTAAATAGATATAAGAATTTTAGACAAAGAAACGTTGCTTTACCTTAGTACACAACCTACGCCAAAAGCGTAGGACTACGTTAACGAAGGTTTTTTAAATGCAATTACGACGTACGTAAATGTAACCTAACCTAACCGAGCTCACCTACACGGATAAACATTAGCTCTCCTTTTTATTAGGAAATCATAAAAAAAAAACGCTGGATGTGATTTCGTTTCGGCAGGCAAACACAAAATATAAATTCGGGCAGAAATTAACAATATTTGTTTATTTAAATTATTTACATGCAAATAGTATCAAACCATCATCATCAACGAATTGTAGAAGTCGCTTTTTGCGTTTCGCTGTCTGTCGTTGAATTCGCTCACTCCTCAGCCACGCAACGGATGTTGATGCGGTTTTTTGTAACAGGTAGAGTGATGCAAGAGGAAGGTAACATGTATGAAACACATGCCGGGAAAATGCCTTATTCCCGCGGGAAAACTAGTTACAGCGGGTGAAACCGCTAACGGTGTCGCTAGTTAACAATATTCACATGCAGGCCATACCTATAAGTTGATAGAATAACAATATCCAATTCGCTCGATGAATGTAACATGATACATAATATTATGTTAGGGCAGGTCATTGTTCTTATCAAATCAAATTGCCCAATAAAGTTAATCAGCAGCCAGAGTCACCTTTAAAGCTCAATTTCATCATTATTAGGTACATTTATTACCTAGTAAAACCCTCAGAGTAATGGCATCTTTGAGAGACAACTCTGTTTACCTTACTAGCTTTAATGATTGAGATGAGTTTTCATAGCTTCAATCGAGTAGTAGGTAAACGTCGATATGATAAAAACAATACAATCATCTTAATCAGACAGTAAGAACAGGACAGTAGAAGACTAAATTAAAAATACCAAATACCGGGAGTAACGGAAAGGGTATAACAAGCCGAAAAGAGGTAAATGTACTCACGAAACTGAACAACTTTCCCCATGGAACATGGGTCAAAATATGAAAAAAAAATTGGACCTCCCATAGTAAATCAGTTAGCTCATCGGCGATTTTGTATGGGAGGCCCAAATTTTTTTTTCATATTTCGACCCATGTTCCATGGGGAAAGTTGTTCAGTTTCATGAGTACCTTGACCTCCTTTCGGCTTGTTATACCCTTTCCGTTACTCCCTGTATATAAAAAAAAAGATTCTTTAAAACTGTAAAGAATAGAGCATTGACTGTGTTTTCACGCTGAGATTAAAAGCCACATTTGTTACGTGTCTTCCTTCATTCTGATTTACGTATGATTCCCTTTGAAAATGCCCTTATCCTAACGGTCTAGACAACCTTTACATAAAAAATGTGACCTGTAACTCGATTTCCACGTGATATCGGATATTCAATCAATCACCATCTAAATTCGATTTGGAGATAGTAAAGGTTTCACAAAGCTCGCGTGACAGAGTGGCCAATAAAAAATCGTATCGATATTCGAGACACCCGTAACTGTTAAGGTGTTAGTTGGTAGGCAACCGCAAACAACAGCAGACGACAGCAGCAGACTGCAGTTTTAAATCGTTTGCTGAGGCTACAAAATTGTAATTCACATAAATGCTCACAAAGTAGTTCGTTGTGTGATGCCAGCTTAGAAAAGCAACACTCCATTTGATCTGCGGGTGTCGTAAAAGATGACTTAGAGATAATCCTCGAAAGATGGCAGCAGCGTTCCCTGTTAAACTCGTACAACGCCTACAGTTTGCTCATCAAGTCATCACATCAGCCTGCTTTCCAAGCGTGGTATGAATATGGCAAACAACCCCCAGTAAGGGGAGGCAGTGTCCTCCAGTGGGATTGCTATTGATTTATGATGTGACCTAAACAAGTAGACGTCGCTGTCGTCTGCCGCTGCTGCATGCGGTCGCCTACAAATCTATACCTTTTCAATTTATATTGCCGACTGTCATTTATACTGGAATTTATAAAACACCGTAAATCTTATACCAAGGGCACAAGCTCTATACTGCGACCATATTTTATGTATGGCCTTAGCGAAAATAATCGCGCTGCAGTGTCAGTATACTTTACAAATTAGATAAATTGTAGCATAATGCTACTGATTATAGTGTCGCGTATTTCGGTGAACGTAGAGTCCATGCCACGAAATATAAAGTAACGTGGAGTGTTGGATAGTATGATTCCATGCGATTGTTCTTCTGACATGTGGGACACAGAATCTGTGAGTGATGAACCATAATGGCAGAGATTGAAGCCACCTACTAACTAGTACACTTTGATATGGTAATTTAACTGAACTGTTAACAGAATACGAAAATGTTCTAACCAAACTGGGCACAAATTGACAAATATCGACTTTGTTTGTCCTCTCGAAAATTTATCCTAGGACCTCCGGTTTCAGAGGCGACTCAGACCTCTAGACCACGAAAGCAAGCGGTTAATATTCCATGCGAAGTCACGATATTCTTTGAACAAAAGTGCCGCGTATACGTTTCGTGGGACGGTCTCTATTTACTTAATTTTGATACTTCCTCGTATTATAATTGGCTCTAATTTGAGAACCACGGTTATCTTCATCGAATTTTGTTAATCTGATATTGGAAGTAAGCTTAATAACTATGTCAAGTAAATAAGGTTATTTTGCTTCCTACTCATTTGTACACTATGTAGGTAATTTCTAAAAGAAGTAAATTATGAAATGGGTTTAGAAGAACTCCAGAGACTATCACTGGCTTGCAGAGAGCAACTTATACTGGTTTTCATACAAATACTAAGAATAACTAGTATAAGTTGATCCCTTAAGGTAGGTCATATTGTGCTGGCGGTAGTACTTACAGCTTATAGCTAAAAGGAGTGGTTCCCTTTTGCTTCAGCATCGCAATCAGACCGTGGCACGGACGCACAGACAAACGAGTAAAACAACAAAGGTTACGGCTAATCTCAATTTCGTTGACAGTCCAAGCAAAGACAATCACGCCTTTGTCCTTTGCGATGTAGGCGGAGTGTTAACGACCGAATCAATTCGGTAATGTATAAGGGTCATTTAAGAAAAATAATGTGTCACTGTGATGACTGTTATCTCCGTCCGATTTCGGCCATTGCGACCACTTCTACTCCTAATCAAATCGGCGTTGATGCGCTAGCCACCTAGGCTATTGTATTGTAGCCAATTTTGGCAGTATTAAACTCCCGTGTCACTTTATTACTACAGTAGATGTTTGTCAACCTAAAACCTTCGATTCCCTAATCGCCTCTTACGACACCTGCATAAAAGAAGTGGGGTGATGCTGTTCTTAGCCGGCATCACTCGACGCACGTTCAAACAAGTTCCAAATACAGGCAAAGCTAGCAACGAATCCCGTTTTGTTTGACCGAGTTAAGGCATTTTTGGACTTTTCAAAATGAACGGAACATCCCAAAACCTGTCTATATTTTGACGAGCTAGGTATCTTATTAAAATTCAAAACACTGATAAATAAAAGCATTCGCATAGTGTGAATGCTCTCTAATAAAAATCGATAGTGCACTGAGTTCTTTTACTTAGAAGGGCCAGTAGGCTAGATAACTTTCTCTTTTCCAATATTAAGTGAAAATCGCTTAGGTTCGTGTTTCATAGTTTTTTTTACTTAGATCAACAGTTAGCTTACATAAATTAAATTCAACAACGGAAGGCCCTACTGTCCTACACAGGCATAAATAAAAAAACACAAAAATCTAAAATATTGCTTAACGGTCCATCACGTCCAAAAACTCAAATAACAATGTGAAAGTGTTTTCTCTAGCGAAACCTCCGCTGATATCTCAAAACTTTACTGTGTCTCAGTTTTTTATTCATCAAACTTTCTACGATTATTAAAAAGCACGTTTGTTGAATGTTGTCCGACATGACAATCGATTTTTGGGTTTAGACTAACTGTTCTGCACGTGGTGGGATATTGAGTTTCGACTTCGCCCTAACTAAACCTTATAAGTTGCTTCTATAAAAATAACAAGTATTTTTCGTCATATCCTTAGGTTCTTTTTTGTTTATTTAGTTTACTACTTCTGTGATACCACATATTTAAAAGATCATCTGCCTGCCTTTATCTTCTTTCTCTATCTATCTATCTTTATATGCACAAAACTATGTAGCAAAAAGACTTGGCAATGTTTTACTCGCGGCCGCCTGCCTGACGTCAACCCTCTTTGGGTATGCTATTGCAGGTGGTATCACCGCCACCTTGCGGTTAACCATTAGTCGACAGATACTCAGCCGAAGGTCAAAAACTCTACGTCGCCTTTTACGAAACACCCTGAGTGGACTAGTGGTGGCATTATTGCTAGCCGCTACCACTCTTCTATTCTCTTAGCCGCTACTACAATTTAATTCGAAAAACGAATTATGAAAACCATAACCATAACAGCCACAACAGTCCACTGCTGGACATGGGCCTCCCCCTATCGGGGGGGTATTGCCATACTCACCACGCTTGGCAGGCGGATTGGCGAGCGCAGTGCTAAAAGTGCATTAACAAATATGAAAAAAACAAATAATATTGTGTTGACAGAAATAGCACATTTTCTACTTAACTTTTGCAGGCACACGTACTTTTAATTACGTTGCATGCTCTTAACAAGCTCCAACCACCATAAATTTAACTAGGTGTAGCCTTTTCTCTGAAGTTATTTTCTAGAAAACGGTTAGGTACGGCAAAATCTTTGCTACAAGGTAGAAAGACTATTTTTGGTGTCACTATGTCAGTATAATTTCCCTGGTAATCTCACTTTTAACTAGACGTAGTCTGTCTACCCATCATTTCTCTCATATTCCCGCTCATTTTCCTGTGGAAATTAGATATTTTTTGAAATGAGATTGACCCATGGCAAAAATAGGTTTATGAAACTCTCACACTAGGGTTCATCGCGTCGTTGGACGACTTGGTGTCCCACACGAAAAGAGAGAGACAGTCATAAATGTTATTTCCATCTAAAGCACTAACTCTATTTCTAGAAAACCGTAGCGCAATCCGCTTGGGGGTGGAAAAATAAAATCTAGGTCCTCGCATAGAATACTGAATTACCTTACGGCGGCGCCTATATCATCTATTTATAGAATCTCACTGCACGCTCGCTGTACTATGCAGAAGGTTACAATTTATGCCACGTGCTAATCACCGGTGTAATGGTATGCATTTTATATCGACCAAGGCCGCATTACATTAACGACCACAACAGTCCACTGCTGGACATGAGCCTTCTCCTATTGGAGGATATTGCCATATCGCGCTTGTTAGGCGGATTCATGAGCGCAGTGCAAGATGGAGTATTCACAGAGACCAGCCGGCAGATTCCCTGGATGAAATTACCCGTTAATCGCTTTTTACCATATATTCATACATAATATCCAGCCTTTATCATTTGCGGGGTAGGTTAGGTTAGGTTGTAAAAAACGGCCATTTACACCACGTATGACAAAAGTTTGAGAGTCATTCAGAAGACTGTGTATCACAATAGTGAAAGATTGGAAGTCTGTTCCCTGAAATTTCGATACACATCAACTTTCAAATCCCTTAGTCGCTTGTTACGACACCCACGGGAAAGATGGGGTGATTCTACAAATAAATATTCTTGTAAGCCGGCACCACACAGCATAAACGACACCCACGGATCGGGAGTTTGACCAAGGTTGCATTTGAATTCTAGATTTCCAGTGATACGAGAAACCCAAAATTTCACACGATTTAAAGTCAAATTATCGTATCCTAACTCGAAACCCCCTAGGCTTTCGTGCGGTCTTCTCAGTAGTTATAGCGTAGGCACAATACGCCGAATGGCTTGAATTCGATTTGAATTGGCAGCGCTCGTGTGAAGTATTTGTTTTTAATATTTTATTGTGTAGGATAGCATTGTAAGTGCTAAAATCTTTTAGGTAATAGTCCTCACAAGTGAAAGTGACGATACATTTTCTGTGATCGCTTTCCATCAGGCAGGCATTTCTCTTTCTAAGCAATGTTTTTGACAAGAAGCCCCTGAAGAATTCACAGAAAATGAAATTCTAAGTATTCCTTTATTGAAATTACGTTTTAGTGAAGTCTAAGAAATAAGGTATTCGAAAACGCGATACTCATCGAAATTGTAAGATCAAAGAGAAATAAATTCTTATTTGATGATTTTTATCTTTTAGACACTTATTTGGACCAATTACGACGCAGATTTGAATATAACCTTATTTATGAAAACACTCAAAGGCTGTTTCATATTTAATCAGCTTTTAAATTACTTATTTAGGCGTCTTCCTGTTTTCACAATTTTATTTGCCCTGAGGGCTGGAGATGGCGGTAAGTCAATTTTGAGGCTTGCCATCTTGTTTATTACATTGATTCTCATAAGATCAGCTGTTAACTTCCAACTGTTGCTACGAAAGATGTTGCCCTAGTTCGGAAAGAACTAAGATAGGTATCTAAATCTAGTCTGAAACATTTTGAGTAGTTTATATGGAATACTAGAGGCTCGCCCCGCGGTTGCACCCGGCGTTTCCTCGTGAGAATAAAACGTTTTTCCAAAATAAAGTTTCTTTTCGCCTCTGTCTTTTCGCTAAATCCGAATATTTGAAAGTAGAAAAATCATGCAACGGATTTTGATGCGGTTTTATGCAAAATATAGAGTGATTCAAGAGGGAGGTTTGTATAACACATGCCGGAAAAATGCCTTTCTCCCGCGACAAAATGAGTTGCAATGTATCTTGTGAAACCGCTAACGGGCCCTTAGTTTGACATAAGAACCTTCCTCTTGCATTTTTTTTAATGTATTATGTATTAATCTAGGTATTTATTGCCTGGATCAGGAGGAGTTTGCGTTGCGGTACCCATGACAGAGAAACACAAAAAGCGGCTTTATTTTATACTATGCATTGACTATGTATTGATGTGACTGTTTTCTGTTCTGATGGATGTTACCTAGTAGTACCCACGACCACCCAAGGGAAAGAAAGTTTTCCATTTGTCTGAAAATAGAAGCCAGATACATATAGCTGAATTGTATTTATATCTAGATACAAACTATACTTAGTCTGTACTACTTTTTTATGGATTCTATTCTAAATCTTTGCGAACAAAGCTGGGCGAGGCTTGTCGCCTGTTGTTGTCAGGAATAACTTTATCTATTTAGAGTTCTTTAACTTTATAATCAATCTATAGTAACGGTAAATATGACGGTAGGTAATTATGCTGTGTGGTGCCGGCTTAGAATAGCATCGCCCCATATCTATCTCGTGGGTGTCGTAAGAAGCGACTAAGGGATTTGAGAGTTGATGTGTGACGGTGGTGATACAAAGTCTTCTGAATGTCTCTTAATCTTTTGTCAGACGTGGTGTAAATGGCCGTTTTCTACAGCCGTTTACGCTGTGCCTTCCCCGCAAGGGATATAGGCGTGGTATATGTATGTATGCCCATTCCTTGAAATCATCCTTTCTTTGTCGCCTTTACGAGACTAGGACATATAGAACTGGGTTTTCACTAAAACTTGAGTCATAGTGGCACAAGCATGGTAGTTGAGTGTGGCTGGAATTACAATAGCAAAAAAGACAGAAATTTGAGATTGATATCCCATGGACTTAACAGCAATGATTTGTAACGACTTCCAAAAGATGACTTGTTTTGTTGAGAAGAGATAACTCGCTAATGCGCTGCCTACCCCGCAAGGAAGTCACTCGGAGCTATGACGGCTCACCGGAATATGACGCAACGTTCGTGACAGCCGGCGATCGGTCTGCGTGCGAAGCCCCACAACACAACCCCACAATCATACCATAACTCGGGCAAAAATGCACTTCCCTGCTTCTAGGCGGATTTATTTTGCATGTGTTTCCTTGTTCGTTCTCAGATCGAAACTTGGAAACTAACCTCATATTTACTTATACGTATACCTACACATAACACGAATATATCCCTTGCGGAGTAGGCAGAGCGTAAACGACTGTAAAAACGGCCATTTACACCACGTCTGAAAAAAGTTTGAGAGTCACTCAGAAGACTGTGTATCACCATTGTGACAGGTTGTCAGCCTATCGCCTAAATTGCAATACACATCAACCTTACAACATCCATGGGAAATATATGGGCTGATGCTATTCTAAGCCAGCACCACACGGCAATGGAATAGACAACAGCGTTTCAATACAACACCTTGCACTGCGCTAGCCAATCCCAAAAGTGGGAAACTCCAGAAGTGATCTAAAATAGACAAGACAAATAATTAAAATAATTAAGCTAAGCAGGTAATTGTTTAAACACTAGAAACCTGATCCTCGACACGTGAGGCCGTTTGGCGGTTTGAAAACTCGGACAGAAGTTAACCACACTTCGTGCCTATGACTACTTTACAGTTGCATATTTTGTTGTGATTATACTCGTCGAGCAGACTTGGTGGCACTAAAATTTACAATCTTTTCCTGGTTTCAAGCTGGGTGTTCGAGATACTCGCTCTGAAATAATCGCTTTCACTGAGTTTCTGGATAACATTTTGCCGTTTCGGCTTAGTTTATGCAGGACTGAAGAACTAAAACAGTGTAAGACGAATTAAAACCCAGACCAGACAGGGACAATCAAGTCAGTTTGGTCATATATATTTTCTGTGGTTTAGTGTGTTTAACTATAACTACAAGATTCCACTGCTGTATACGGGCCTCTCCCTATTGGAAGGTATTCTTCATATTTTACTCACCACGCTTAGCAGAATTTGCGAGCGCAGTGCAAGGTGTTGTTAATATGAAAAGTTCAAAACGAAATGGAAACCTTACGCTGAAACCCTTCCCCTGGATTCATGCCTTCGTCTCCTTTTACGATACCAACGCTTAGATATAGGGTGATGCTTTCCAAGCTGGCACCACACCGCTATACCAGTGTAACTACAGCGACAAAAACCTACCTTTAAAGTCTGTACAAAATTAATCGATGCATGTGCATACAATGAGCGTAGTAAAAGATTCATGAATTGGCAACCTTGCATAGCGTGAGTCAGCCGTTCAATCACCATTGACAGCCCCTAGTTACCTAGTTAGTAGTTACCTGGGTGCAATATTGTACTGACAGCAGCACTTTCACCTGCCCATTCAAGGGATGAACCTCTAATGTGTATAAGAACCGATATCTATCATTTGCCTGCCCTTATATCGGGTTTGATTTGCAGTGGTTCACGAAGTTGATATTTCTCACTTTGTGAATTTGTTCCCAGTCTGGTTAGGACATTACAAGTTGAACCACCTGATGAACCGACAACAAGATGGTTCCTTGATTCGGAGAGCACGTTAAGCCGTCGGACCCGGTTGCTGTCTATGATTGATTATTACTTAGACGGCGGTCGTTACCCAACCTTGTCAGAGACCTGCTACTTGTAGTAGGCGGTTAAAAAACTCTGACACCAGGGTTCATCGGATTGTTGGACGACTCGGTGTCCCACGCTAAAAGAAGAATTACAGACAGTAAAAGACGAAAACTACTTCGTTTTGTACAATGTATTGATTTTAGGATCACGAGGCGAATTTTTAATTGTTAGAAATCTCAATTCACAATTCACTTGAGACGTTATTTCTAACTTATCACTCGTATCATACGCTCTACCTCTCGTCGCAGACTGACGTATGCGAAAATTTATAACTTTTTATTCAAAAATACATCTCCTGATACTACAACTCTTCGCAAAAACTACAAAAGAGATGAGTGTTATATTTTTAGAGCTAGAGACGACGGCATGGCACCACATCCATTGTTTTCTTTTGTGTTGTCGATTTCGGGCTGAGGCTTCCGGCGTCTATATTTGTAAAGAGGATGATGTAAGAATGCACTACATCCAATCGAAATACGATTTTCATTTACCAGTTTATTATTTTATCGGCTTTCCGTCTCTAGTTTCAACTGTTAATGAGTTTTCCCGTGAAAATTGGCGCTTTATCGTTTTACTCATATCGTGTGTGATATCGAGTGGATGAAGGACTCGGTAACGTAACGTGGTTCTGATAGCGAAAGAACGACGACGTTTAAGTAATTTTACAAAGCAACCGGCACAGATAAACTGTCTTTCAAACCATCTTTCTTATAGACAATCTCACAAAGTGACGAATGACCATTTTTTATCGCAGGCAGGATTTGAACCTGCTACTTTCGCTATCAGTACTAGCGACGCCTCTACCATCTGGACCTCCACTGCTCACACGTAACCTTTGAAAATAAAAATAGTACAGCTAAGACAGGTAGTGTTTCAATTTGATATTCAAATTTCCAATAGACAAATATCATTTAAGTATTTTTCTTTCTTCTTAGCTGCTTCTCAGACTTGCGTGGCGTTTGCTTGCAGCATTAAAACCAAGGAGCCGAAACTTGACCGCAGTACTTTAAAAGGGCGAGCATAGGGCAGCGCAGTATTCCTATCTATCGATGTACATAAAAATGACGATTTCGTCAAAAATGTAAGATAGACGTTTTTGGAACTTAACCGTCGATATGCTAAGACTTAGCATATTATTTTGGATTTCCCGTGTGCTAAATTAACAGGTAGATATTGAAGAGAATTACTTGTTTTGAAGTTTCATAAAAAATCTAACAAACAGTAACCAGTTCAATTTGTATTAAGAGGTTACTATTCCGAGCTGAAAGATCGTGAGCTGTCAGTTGATAAAAATATTTCTATCTCATTTATGCATCCGACCCGTCCCGCAGCCGTAAAAGAGACAGTTATAGCTCGCTACCGGAAAATTTGCGTTCTGGGTTTACCAGGTTCCCCGTTCGAAATCGCCACCAAGTTTGTTGATAGTGGCATTATTTTGCTGCTAATAAAATATTCTATGCCCGTATCATTTGTTTTGCTGAAATTATTGTCATATTTAGAAGATACCAAGGCGTAAACTTGGTGATAATTTCAGAGCATTTTGCCACGGCCATATCTTTTTTTAAATGCATTATTACAACCAGAAAAAGAATATGGAGCATAGATCTAGTCCAGAAGAGTTACCGTGCCAAAAATTGAAACGATCGGTTGCGAATTGACAGAGGGATACGTTGAAAGCGTTTGTATGAAAAATAATGACTATAGATCCCTCTTAACGAAAAGGTACAGGTGCTAAATTCTACAATCGTGACCTAAAGAACGGGAAATAAATCTAAATTACAGAACTAATTTGCCACTAAAATGATTTGTATCCGTAATAACTTACTTATAATAACCTCCGTAGGGTTATAACGAGTTATTTTTAAACCACAGGGCTCCACAGGTCCGATATAAGTTCTACGGTGAACTTTAGCACTCACGCGAACAGATTTTATCGTTGTAACACTGGATTAGAAAATAGTCAGGATACGTTACGTTATACTGGTTATTTCTAAGAGCTTACCAGCGTTCTTTAAATTGATATATTTCATAAGATGCCAGGTTTTTCTAAATCTATGATTTGTTATTTTAAAAAGAATAGGCTGAACATACTAAGCAGCGTTGACCCCTATTCAAATAGCTACTGGTCTGGAATATTGTTTTTTTAATATTCTAAGGAAGCTAAGGAGGTAGTTTTTTTTTCTTTGGACCACTTTTTTCTTTTAGGAACATCTGTATATGGCGCAACCCTGAAATCGAATCCTCACATTTTTAAATGATCATCTGCCTGCCCTTACCCCAACTTATTTGGGGTCGGCGCAACATGTCTTCCTCTTCCATTCACCTCTATCAGACGTCAAATCTTTGTTTACACCTTTTTGATTCATATCATCTTTTTACAATCCATCCAACCTTTTTAAGGCCTTCCTCTCCTTCTGCGTCCATCCACATCCTTACAGTTTTAAAAAATTTATATAATTCCCATTCGTCTTCAGTTTTATTTAATCTACGAGCTGGCAAGTAAAATCGGTAGTTTTCGCCGTGCATTTGTAGCCTAAATTTAGCGTATAATGAACGCAGAATCAAGGCCTCGCCGTATTTTTAGTCGTACGTGTTTATTTAAGACCAAAAATAGTCCGTATGTGTGAATAACTTGTGACGTAACACTATAGCTAAGTGTTGCCCTTTTTGGTGCGTAATAAGACGTTATTTGAAACTAAAAGCACGGAGTACATTGCTAAAAGCAACAAAATATTTTTCGGGGAATATGTTAGTCGGTACAGGAATGGTGCATTGCAATTTCACAATTCATCCTTCGTAATTTAAAACTATTGTCGCAGTTGACTAAAATATGCAGGCGTGAGTTTGTATATATGAAAATAGTACGAGTCCTAATTGCTCTGTGTTGTTTCTTATTCTTTCGTCACATTTTCAATACCTACTGACTGATATACGATATGCCTACTTAATTTTCTACCATTTAAGTTTTTACAAAAATAAAATTGAATTCACACTTGGTTAAAAAAGTATGCAATGAATAAATCGTCTTCAATGCATGTATATTAGTCATAACCTGGTCTACCACATTCTTCACGTAACCAGCTTACGTCAGTAACAATGGTTTTATGTTTACTGTAATTAATTATATTATGTAGTTATTTATTACTTCAAACTTAAGGCCGCTATAGAGTTTTTCACGAAGCCCATACAATTTTCCCTGCCAGACCTCTCGGAGCGTCATTTTGCGAAAAACATGGGGATGTTTGAATATTTTTTACAGTGATATTATGAATAAAAATAAATATATTTTTCTGCAATTAGATTAAGTACATCTTCTTAAATAACATATATTTTTTTTAAATCTTTACTACTGTTATTTTTTCATACAGAAGCCGTTATAATGGCGCATTATTTTGCAAAAAATAGTATATAAAAACGTGGTATTATTCTATAGTTCTGAATAAAATTGTAAAATGTTCACTGTAGACTTTGTTCTCAAATATATACTCTATTTTTTTGTATAATTGATATTTTTTTACAGTGAACCAAAACTCTAAAACTCACGCTTGATTTGAGGTCTCTTCCTGAATTTTGGTTTTGTCGCTTTAGATATCGCTGTTTGTAACAGGTTTAAAACTAAAATGTTAATATTTACATTGTACATTTTTTAGATGAAAATATGTTTGATTAAATGTTCAAGTAACATATTATTTTTACATAACGGTTTTCGAGAAACTCGCATGTTTATAAAGCCAATATTTGCAAATTTGCTAGAAAAAATTGAATGCGGTCTTAAAGTACGATGCGTCAATACCTCCCCTGACAAAAACAAAAAGCCTTGACCAACATATTTGAAATATATCTCAGTTTAAAGATCATGGTTAAGTGGTTCAGGATATTCCGAGATAAATCATATTTAGGCGGGCGGCTAGTAAATAACAACATAATTGTGATTTTTCACGGAATAGCTTCCTTTGGCAACACAATCTGCAGGTCTGCCTCAAAATCTCCCGTTTTCGCCAACAAGTCTTGTTTACGTTAGGCTATTCTTATATTATGAAACTGAAAATGCTAAGGAGACCTTTTTACGATTCAGTATGACTCACGTTACACATCAGTCCGCCCTGACCTCTGCTACGACGTAGCCAGCGTAGAAAATGTGTAGCCATTTTCTTTTATTTTTAATGCTACGAGAACGTGCTCTTTCCACGCTGGGGGGTGTTTAAAAACAATAACTTATAAGTTACACTATGGAATAATAGAACGAATAATATCGTAGCAAATAACAGTTATTTAAGTTACACAATGCTTTGTTACGTTTCCCTTGTTTCTTCTTAGTTCATTGTAAAGTCAAAATATAAACTTGTCTTATATTGAATTGTTATCTGCATTTTGACCAGTTTGAACTTGGAAGAATAGCTAAAAAGCCATTCTCATAAATGGTAGTGTACAAATGTACGTGATTTTGCTAAATAACGGAAGCCTTGGTAGAATATCAAACACCAAAAAGTAAATAATTATTCCATTTTACAACGCTATGCACACTATAAGCATTGGGAGAGCTGTCCCTTACACCCTTTATAACCGTATGAAACCAAGCCGTCATTAATTGAAACCCACTGTCGCCAAGATAACTTAACCTAGCTAATTTCAATCTCGCATTTCGCGATACTTAGTTATTGCATATTGGATTGCTAATCTGCTATTTATAACCGTGTTTGAGTTAAAACATCTGTCTGTATGATTCTATTTGTAGCTCTACATGTACACACACACGACTACGAGAAACTCTTTTTTTCTTTATTATTAGCCTTATCTATCTTTCTATCATTGCGTAGACTTTATACCACTCAAATACGATCATCATCCAACGCACAACACATCAGCCTATAGCAGTCCACTGTTGGACGTACTGTTGGCTATCCTAACTAAAAGAAAATAAGAAATTGAAAAAAACACAAGCTTCGACCGAGGATCGAACCCGGGACATGTAAGGAATCGTCCCACTGCTCTGCCACTGAACTATAGACGCAACGATCGACCCATGCCAAATGTGGTCGTCCAAATCAAAAGGGACCTTGTGGCGGTATTTAAAAGTTTCCGAGTTATTATTCAATTTGTAAAATAACTCAAAAATGATTTTTAATTATGTATTTTGGAGATTAATCAATTTAATCTATGTGGATGTGTACAATCTTTACATCAATCCTGCAGCCATGTAAAGTTGACTAAACGTCCTTTTTGATTTGGACGACCACAAATTTCAAAGTCTTATGTGCTCGTCTCGAAGCGACAATGAAACCAATTCTAGAATTAATTATTATGAACAATACACCTATGCAACCTCTTTGTGTAGCATACATGTATTGAACAAAGTCCCAGGGTATGTCAGGGTAATCGATGTATCCATGAGGCTATTGTGCCTCCAGGCACAGCGAAAAAATGGCTTCGCTTGCGCTCAGCAGTGCGGAAACTTCGTACAAGCGCTCGAAACAGACGCCGCTTACAAGGAAACTGACGCAGTCTCACCCGAACGAAATGTTCCCCGAAAGCTCGCAGGAAGGAAATAAGGTGTTTTCCCATAGTAATAATCTAATGAGTAGCCTTTGTTACTCACAGGGATAATGCAGTTTAGAAACGGTGAAAGATTTATTAAAGAGTTTTTTATTATTATATATTTTGTATAACCGAAAGTGACAATCCTTGCGATTCAACAGTAACGAGTCGAGTTTCTTTACTGTTACATATATATACTGTGCTCCAGGCCTCGTGTATGTCAAGGTTGAAAGCCTTGAACGGTTCAATATACAATACAACATATGTGTGCCAAAATATTCGTACTTGAATCTCTACTTCCGCTGTTTGAACAGCTGGACAAATTTGGACTTTGCAAATCGGTATTTTTATAATGGGATTTTTTTAATCTGTTCATTTAGTTCCTAGTAAGAGGCGCTCGTGCGAATGATGAAAATGCTCAGCGATTTCCCATAAGCAGGGGTAAAAAAATGTATTAAATATTATGTTTATTTTCATTTTGTCGAAATTATGAAAAATGAACCATAATTTATAAAGAACACCGCTTATTTTCCGTACCTCATATCGAGGATATACGCCGAATCTATACTTTTAAGGACTTACAGTTTAGAAAGTGGCAACATTATGTTTCATATCAACAACCTGTCATGTCATGGTGGTTAATTTGACAGATTATCCCTCAATCTGAGAATGTTTACAGTGCCATCTAATTCGGACTCGTGTAGCAGTGTGTCCAAAGAAATCTCATTGAAATTGCTAATAAAAATTAAGGTTGGTAGGAATCTCAAAAACATGCATAATTTATGTAGGCCAGTCCCGATCGTAATTATAAAGTCAGAAACGTGATGCTTTTTGGCAAAGTGGACAAGCAAAATTGATAAATTTCAAATGAGTAGGTAGGTATTATACAGCGTGTTACAAAACAACCCATAAAAACCCCCATACAAATTGAGTTCGTTTTGTATGGGAGGTCTAATTTTTCTTTCATATTTCGACCCATGTTCCATGGGGAAAGTCGTTCAGTTTCACGAGTACCTTGACCTCCTTTCAGCTTTATTGGTTGTTTTGTAACACCCAGTATAGAGAGTGATATTTCTTAGTATCGATAGATGGATGTGTAGATAGATAGCTAGGTCTCTTTTCGTGTGGGACACCGAGTCGTTCAACGACCCGATGAACCCTGGTGTCAGAGTTTTTCAACCGCCTACTGCAAGTAGTAGGCCTCTGACATGGTTGTGTAACGACCGCCATCATACAGCAACCAGGACGGACGGCTTAACGTGCCCATCCGAAGCACGGAACCATCTTACTTGCGGACAATCAGGTGGTTCAGCCTGCAATGTCCTAACCAGACTGGGAACAAATTCACAAAGTGATAAATATCAACTTTGTGAGTGACCCCACCGGGAATTGAACCCGGAACCTTTGCGTGGCAGGCAGGCATACTAACCACTGCGCCACATCGGCTGTCGATAACTAGGTTAAAGCCTGATTGATGTTTCCATGTGTGTGTAATGTGATTTCCGTCCTTGCGCGTGCCAAGGGCAAGGCCGCTGATTAGATTCCAATAGAATTATCAAAGGCCTGCTATCCATACCTTAGTATAGCCGTTGAGCGTAAATTGTCTTGAAAATACTGGTCTATCGCTTTAAGAAAATAATAGATTCTGCATAAACTGATAGGTGTGATTTCAGACTGGTGAAATCGAACTGATAACAAGTAAAAAAAAAATACCCGACTGCGGTAATTTTAAAGTAGTATTTTGCTATAAAAGTCCGCCATCTTGAATCTATAATTTTTTTAATATAGCCAGTGTCACTCGCGCTGCTGAGACGAATCTAACGACACCTCATATGTCAAAATCCAACTATCCGTTTGGGTTGTAGCCCGTGATAAAGAATCTTCTTGTCCACATACAAACATACATACCCTTGAAAAACATAACCCTCCTTCTGAGGCAGTCGGGTAAAAATAATGTTTTTAGGCAAGAGTGAATAGGCACTCGCAACATCGTCTGCGTCATCACATCACTTACCAACAGGTGAGATAGCAGACAAATGCGGACCTAACTTATTTAAAAAATAAAAAAGATATTTAAACTGCCATAATTCATTTTACCGTCACTTTAACGGCACACACCCAAAATATTGTTAACACGTGACTTTATTAGTATTTGAACTTCTCTTATCAAATAAAGGCTGTTGACAATGCATTACCTTAGAGATTATTCCACTTTTTGCATGCATGCATCATGCATTACATTTCGTTTAACATTATGGAAAACAAACTTTCTAAGGACATTATTTTCTAACGTCTTAGCATACAAGCCTAAATATTAAAAACAAAAACACGACTGCAGTAATTTTAAAGTTATATTTTTCGTTTAAAATCCGTCATTTCGAATTTATGATATTTTAATATGTATATTGTCACTCGCGCTACTTAGACGAATCTAACGATACATCAGTCAAGATCCGGAAAGCCGTTTGGGCTGCATGTAGCCTGTGAAAAAGAATGTCTTGTCTACATACATACATAGGCACATACCTACATACTCTCGAATAACATAACCCTATCTAAGGCAGTCTGGTAAAAACAGAAACTTTTATCTAACGAGATTATTTTCATACGTAAAGCATAAAAGCTATTAAAAACTCGAGCTCTATGGAGCAGTGGAGCCTTGATCGGATAATGTAAATCTAAAAATAACATCTCCCGATCAATTCCTTGCATAGATATTGCATGCAAATGATACTGCATGAGGGTTGTGTTGCATTGAAATATGACGTCATACTTTTAAACGCCTTAGAGATGTCGGCTTGCTGTGTGATGCCGGCTTAAAATAGCATTACCCCTATTTCTTTCCCGCGGGTGTCGAAAAAGGGACCAGAGGGTTTCATCGTGACTTGTATTACAATTTTAGGCGACAGGCTGTCACTATAGCAATACACGATTTCTTTCAAACAATTTGTCAGATGTGGCGATAGCAACCGTAATTTCATGGCAGGTAACGCTGGGCCTACCCCGCAAAGGATAAAGGCGTGATATGTGTGTGAACTTTTATAGCTTTACCCGCCTTTGAATGGCATCACCCCATACAAACTCTGGGAGTCTTAAAGGGTAAATGGAATAAACTCAGGGAACGGGCAGCAGAATTCGCTGTACGTTAATTCGAAGTTTTGCTAATAAACTCAAATTCCTATGATTATTTTATTATAATACATTTACGCATGTTGGTATAGCGTTTGAATGAGTAACTTGTTTTGAAAGTGGTTTTTCCTTTGCCTTTCCGTCATACTTACATTTGTAAACAAATCAGTTTGCGCTAAAGACATAAATTCAAATTTTACGATATGCATGTTTATTGATTTATGAATTGAATTGCATACTTACTTCCTTTTATCTTTTATCATGTTATTATTGTTTTAACACATTTTAATACTTTTTTTGTTAGGAAAGTACAATTACCATGGCTTTATTTATTCACAAGGTCTCGTAACTTACCGAAGGAATGTTTATGGCACATAATTATTAGTAATGATATGGTAAAATTATATTCTTACGAATATACTCACGTCATATAGAAAATTCTGTCTAATTATGTTTTAATAGTACTACTAACCTTATGAACGAAATAGCGCTGGGTAATTTACATTAGAATTTTATTGTAAAATTGTTCCGGTGGAAACCTGTACAACGGGGTCTATAATGTTGTAGATAAGTACAACATTTGTTATAATAATGTTGCAAAAATGCTTGAATTAGCATAGTAGTATTGAACTACTATGGTTGTATATTATATTTGAATACTTTTTTCGGAATTAAACACTTACATATAACACGCCTATATCCCTTGAGGGGTAGGCAGAGCGTAAACGACTGTAAAAAACGGCCATTTACACCACGTCTGACAAAAGTTTGAGAGTCATTCAGAAGACTGTGTATCACTATAGTGACAGGTTGCCAGCCTGTCGCCTAAAATATCAATAGACATCAACTCTCGAATCCCTTAGTCGTTTCTTACGACATCCACGGGAAAGATATGGTGTGTTGCTATTCTAAGCCGGCACCACACGGCACTTCTAAACACTTTGTTAATTTTAAATGTACTTAATAGCGTTGTAATTTTGCCCTATAATCATTTATTCACACAAATAAATGAAAACTTTCCTGTATTTAATCTATCATATTTCCTGAAACACGTTTTTACTCAAGTTTCTTTGTTATTGTAATCCTCTTTGTTCGCGTGTGTCCTTGGAAGGGAGTTATAAATCATACCGAAGAAGGACCAACGATTGTTTGCTTCTTTCCATAACTTTTTCCTAGTATACTGTTGGTCCCCCTTCACACTTTACTTAGATGTTAGACGACTAGGTGTCCCAAACGAAAAAGAAATAAATAAAGACCCTTAACTATTTTCTATTGAACTCGTTACTTTTAAAATTTATGAACTGATGTCCTTATGGAGAAAGGAAAATGAAACAAATAGTGTTGTAAACTGCTTATTTTTCATGGAGTCATATTTATCTGTATACAAATTCGTAGGAGTATTTTGTTAAGTATGTGTTACTGTGCGTTGACTGATTATCTTTTTGCATACCTACTTACGTAGCGATAACAATGCTCATTAAAAGTCATGTTTAAATCTTATGTAAATAACTCTTTATAATGTGGAAATAGATGAAATTAAACTGCCTGAAACCAGTTTTCCTTTTCGTGCGAAAGTTTCCCGTGATTAACAGTTTGATGAACCTTTTGCAATCATTAGGCTTGGCAGCCATAGAAGCAATTTATTCCATTGACTGGAAATTTTAAGTTGGGCACTAAATACAAATATTTTTCATCTCCCACGAAACTTAAATCTTTCTCTATCTTTCCAGCCAATCAACAACGCAGACTTCGTTGTGCCAGTAGAAATCGACGGAGCAGTACATCAAGTATACGTATTGAAAAGGCCACACGTGGACGAGTTTCTTAGGAGATGTGGAGAGTTGTACGAATGCGTATTGTTCACTGCATCGCTAGCTAAATACGCTGATCCAGTGGCAGATTTACTTGACAGGTCAGTTCATAGTGCAAACGGATGCATCAGATGCTGGCTACGGTGCAGTACATCTATTATAAGAGGGCACATGTAGACGAGTTCTTTAGGAGATGTGGAGAGCTGTACGAATGCGTACTATTCACGGCATCGCTAGCTAAATACGCCGATCCAGTGGCAGACTTACTTGACAGGTCAGTTTATTGTACAAACAGATGCCTCAAATGCTGTATTCGGTGCAGTACATCTATTATAAGAGGGCACATGTAGACCAGTTATTTAAGAGATGTGGAGAGCTGTACGAATGCGTACTGTTCACGGTATCGGTAGCTAAATACGCCGATCCAGTGGCAGACATACTTGACAGGTCAGTTCACTGTGCAAACAGATGCATCAAATGCTGCCTACGGTGCAGTGCATCCATTATAAGAGGGCTCATGTAGACGAGTTTCTTAGGAGATATGGAGAGCTGTACGAATGCGTACTGTTCATAACATCGCTAAGGAAAGTTGTTCAGTTACTTTGTAGTAATTCTGGGGGCACGGCAGTGCTCCCACCAAGTCGAACTGAAAGCGGCACGGCCGTACCATCCTTTTCTCGAACCAGTTCAGGCCATTTTTGACCCCCCCATAACTCCCTTGTCGATAAGTTTAGAACCCTCATTTTAAAATATCTTATCAAGCACTGCATAGACACGACACATTTCAAATTTCATTTAATTTGGACCAGAAGTTTAGAAGTTATAGTTAGTCAAAGTTTCTTAATTTTCTGCCTGACTGACTGACTGACTGACCGATCATCAAAATTCTAAGGTACTTCTAGAAGACTGAGGAGCTTGAAACTTAGAATACACCTTGTATTTAGTGTATGAATAAAGGAAAAACTATAATATTCTGCAAATTCGGTTGCAACCGCATAACTAACTTTGTATTTCCATACAAAAGTATAGGATTACAAAGTTAACTTTGCGGATAGGCTTTGAAGAAATCTGTAGTTGTATCTGTTCCAGATAATAGAAAGAGGAAGACTATCTACAAAAGAAATGAGATCCCACCAAAAACATTTACTTGTCAAAAGAACCAAGTCGCGCCTCTCAGTTCATCTACTGTAAAAAGTTGTGAGATCCATGTGATGCCAAGTCGGTTATTGATTTATTCAAGGACTACTTCAGGGAACTTTCATCTTAAGCTATTGCGTAATTTTAGGTAACAGACATCATCTTACAGTAACTATATCGATATTTAAAAACTTTTATATTTACAATAACTAGAATAACTTGGCAATCGCACACTATTTGCTTGTGAGATACGATGGTCTAGTGCGATGTCCGGGTCATTCTAGTTATTGTAAATATAAAAGTTTTTAAATATCGATATAGTTACTGTAAGATGATGTCTGTTACCTAATTACGCAATAGCTTAAGATGAAAGTTCCCTGAAGTAGTCCTTGAATAAATCAATAACCGACTTGGCATCACATGGATCTCACAACTTTTTACAGTAGATGAACTGAGAGGCGAGACTTGGTTCTTTTGACAAGTAAATGTTTTTAGTGGGATCTTTTTTACACCTTATATTTTCATCGCATTGTCTGCTTGTTTTACACTTTAGTTTAAAAACTACGTTGTCGGTAAACTATGTCTCAATCTAATCAAAAGTTTTGCTGAATCTTCGTCTTAATTGGCCGACTCTAATCTAAACTAATGTACAATCAAGTCGCGACACTTGTTTTTTATATTGTATTTGTTCTAATGATTTGATTGCTCAAGAATCTATCTAGTCTTGGCTAGAATATGATGTACCTAGACTATCCTATTTAATTCTAGTCTAGACTCACCGTCTAGTAAATTATGTAGTTATGTACCTCTATAAAGACACGTTATTTCTTCAGTATAAATTGCAGGATGACACGGTTCCGTGTTCTGTCTGCTAGACCCTAGTGTATATGTCGCAATAAGATAAATAAAGCCGTTATATAGTTATATCCCTAGCGATATAATTATATACCGCAACATAGATATACGAAAGCGATTCATTACTATCTCGCTAGGAATATAGTTATAAAACGGTCCAATTTAGTGATATATTACTAGATGTATGTCGAAGTACGTTGGCAGAATTAGGATTTAGTTAGTTTCAAAAAAATTGTAAGTTTAAAAAATTGTGAAAAGTCCAATTCTGTTAACCTAATTTTTCGTAGAGCTACTTTACAATTTTCTTCTCCATATTCATGTAGATTTGTCACGTTTCCAGATGGGGCGTGTTCCGAGCGCGACTATTCAGAGACAGCTGCGTGTTCCACCGAGGCAACTACGTGAAAGACCTCAACTCATTAGGGCGGGACCTTCGCCGAGTGGTGATTGTGGACAACTCGCCCGCGTCGTACATATTCCACCCTGACAATGCTGTGAGTAAATATCTGCGTGCTAGTATAGCTTTGTGGTAGCGGCTAAGAATACTGCCACCCCTAGTCCACTCAAGGTGTATCGTATTAGACGACGTAGAGTTTATGCTCTCGGCCACATCTCGGCTGATTTTGTGTTGTAACAAAACATGCTGCGTCGACCTTATTTGAGATAGTGGCAGGAAGATCATGATGAATGCAGTGAATCATGTCATCATCACGTCAACATCAGCGTTCTACCCAGTTCACAAAAGAAGGGGTCCGAAATGGCAACATTATTGTTGACATCTTGCTCAAATATCATTTAATATGAAAAAGATACAAACAACAATGTTGCCATTTCGGGTCCCCTTCTTTTGAGGAACGGGTAGTATCGTCATTTAGTAATCACATCGTACATATTCCACCCTGACAATGCTGTGAGTAATATCTGCGTGCTAGTATAGCTTTGTGGTAGCGGCTATATTAGATTACGTACATAGGGAAGTAAGTCATCAATTGCAACCGAGGTTTTTTTGACGCTTGAACGTAGTGAGATCGTTAACTTTCCGAGGTTGCAATTGATCTTACACTCGTGATACGTTTACTGTTTTACATATCGAATGGGAAGTAAGTAAAATAAAATGGTAAATACAAAAAATCCTATAAAAGATGATTGTATCGTCTGGTAAGCCAACTTATTTGAGATAAGGGCAGGAAGATTATGATGAATGTTCGTTTTTTACAGCCGTTTACGCTCTGCCTACCCCGCATGGGATGTAGGCGTGATCTAAGCATGTATGGTTGTATGTTTGCTGTCTGTCCCACTCGGAACATTGACTCACCATTTGATATTTTGTTCCAGGTGCCAGTAGCGTCATGGTTCGACGACATGACGGACTCGGAACTCCTGGACCTGATCCCGTTCTTCGAGAAGCTGAGCAAAGTGGACTCCGTGTACACCGTGCTGCGCAACTCCAACCACCCATACAATCCCACGCAACAGAACAATGTCACCCCGCAACACACTTAGCGACCAAGCTCAGGAGGTGAGGATGCTTGTATTTGTACCTAATGTAGTGTAAAGAATGCTGAAAATATTTCTGAATAACTTTTCTTGAGATACGATAAGCATACCACACCACACAGAATAATCTCATCCCGCAACACAATTAGTGGCCGCGTCGATCGAGTTGGTCACCCCGCTGGTGAGGATGCTTGTATTTGTACCTTATGTAGTGTAACAATACTGAAAATATTTCAAGAGTATAAATTTAATAAAATTTTTAAAGATATGATATGGTAAAAATTAAAAAATCATTTGATTTTCATTTTGGTGAATATCTAAAGTCATCCAACATACTCAGCGGGGTGACTTTGGATATTTGTATTTATTCTAATATAGTGTAAAAGATGCAAAAATAGACCGATCCATAAAGCTGGAAAAGTATGAAACATTTTGGACCTTCCATTTGAGATATTAAAAATTGTTTTGTATGGGATAATTTGGAGGTCAGACGTTTTATTTCAAGAAAATATGTTCATTTTAGAAATATTTTCAGCTGATCTTTTACACTTGATACACAGCGCAGCTTGAGTTACCGATTTAAGAGATCTACTTATACTAGATATTCCATACAATTGTAAGGTATAACCAGTATAATATGATATCTTAAATGGCAAACTTCTGCAATTTGTACCTATTATACAGTCTAGGTATATGTTTAGTTTAAGTCCGTGAAAGATTTGTGATTTTGTTATCACTCTGGCTAACTTCTGTTAGTTGTTATATGTTACAGCCGTTACTCTTGTTGTTTTAGAATTTAAATGCATAAAAAAAATATACAGTGTATTGAAAACTTTGCTGGCATAATGAAACAATGAAACTAAAAAAATTCCCCACGAACCAATAATATGTTTATTATAAATAAAACTACAAATAAATTGGGACTTTTCATTGTAAAGTCAGCGGATCGTGATTTTGAATGGAAAGCTTAAGTTTTGTGTCGTTTCCCAACATACGGTCCTTGGAGAAAGTTGTTCAGTTGCGAGGAAAAATCTTGCCTGCGTAGTTTTCGATACACCCTGCCTGAATAGAAACTATGAAATAATCTGCGAGTCCATGTTTGGCTTGGATTGAATCTATTTGTTCATGTTATATTAAAACCTGCTTGCGTTCTTAAGAATATTAAATCAGCTTTAAATTTAAAATATATGGCAACTAGATTCGACTGTAACATAAAAACGGAACCTTAATGTACTATATTCTAAATGCGACGTGTAAGGACTAATTGACATAAACTTTTTCAATTTCAACATTTTTATATCGTGCTTGGGATCAAATATGAATAAGTTAGGATATTTTCATCTTCGATTCGTTACGCCCATATCCAAGTGATATCAACTTTATTTCATACATAAAAGTTGGTAGGGAAACAGTGCGAACCTTTTCGTGGGAAGCACATAAAACTGATAAATTTTTGTTCTATATCTTTGGAGAATTGCAAAAATAAAATTGATTTCCATGAGTTGTAGAAAACGCTGTTTATTTTGTATCTTTCCACAAGACATCGAACAACAAGGTTGTTCAGTTTCTTGGGCGGAATAGACCCACAGAAGCCTCTTTGCTGTTTTCCTAACAATCTGTATTTTAGCTTCGACACGAATTGATCTTTACGCTTGAATGAGATTGCATGTGTCATTCATACATAATACTTAGGGTTGTCAATACCCTATCATTTTTGTTCGTTTTAACATTGACTTTTATCGTTTCGAAATGAAACTTATAGACTCGTAACATAATCACGAATTTCGAAATTCGACTGGTATATGGTAGAAGTATCCAGCACTAGAAAAAATGTGTAAATATAATACTTTTGTATTGATGTGATTGTGAAACGGACTGCGACGCTTCAATCGATATATCTTACGCGGAATTAATCATAGTGTAAATAAATATAAATATAATAAAATATAAGTGAAGATCGTTAATAGCACTGTATGTGAAAAAAGCACTCAGACATTTGCTTTCATATGATAGGCCATTACCATAAAAAATGGATAAAATAAAAAATACTTGCGTATTTTTCAATGTCCTCATTATAAAGTAAAATAACAGCTAATTGTAAAGGTCTGTGCACATTAGACCTCTATGTAACCCGCCCGCGTCATTTCACCGCTTTAGTGTGTACATACCTCAATCACAAACTATTTAGTTCCCCTAATTATTAATTATTGGTGACAATAAAGAGTCAATCGCGACAGTGTCATATTATGAATTTTGTTTTAATAATTATAATTAAATTAATTACAATTTAATTCATGGGTGAATGTAATAGATCGACTTGGCATCTAAATGTATTATTTTAAATTCTGCATTCGAGAAGGGTTATGTAAGTTAATGAGGTCAATTCGAGAAATAAATTCTCTTAACTTACCTTAAATTAGCGCTATCGCTTGCAGTCGAATAGGTTTAAAAAAGACAGGAGATGATCACGACAAAAATTGTCTTCTTATTTGACAAAATAAGGCGATGGTGACAAAATAAGGTAATTGACTAGAAACGCTTAGATATTCTATCCTCTTCTAAACCTATTTGTCGGAAAGTGACAGCTATAATTTAGGGTAAGTTAGGAGAACTTATATCTTGAATCGACCTCAATGTCTCCTTTATTTAAACTTATGACATGACTTAGTATCCTATCCTCGTAAACCTAAAAGTCTCAAGTAATCCTGGTTATAATAATTTGCTAAGACCAGATAATTTATATTCAGAAATTGACCTTATTTATCCTTTCTTCCTTACAAAATGTTGGCCATCAAACATAGAATAAATACTAATTATCGTAGCTTGACCTCCAAAAGAGCTCAAGTAATCCTGGTTATAATAATTTGCTCTTAGACCAGCATAAGCTCGATTATTCATTTCAGAAAATTCAAATAAAATGTATGGAACAACTTTCTTTAGATTTGTTGGCTCCATCAAATTGTTCAGAATCACGAATAGAAACATCCTGCAAAGTTTGCGCACTGACTAAAAAATAACCCTGTATATCTACTTATTAGCTTTTTGAAAGCAGAATTGACGACACTGCATATAGTTAATTATGATAATCATCTCAGTATTAAAACTAGAATAGTGTACGATGCCATTATACGAGAGTATACTTAAAATTACTATACTAAAGCCACGCAATAGACGGTTTATTTGACAGAAATATTCAAATGATACAATCGATAATATGTTTATTTTATAGCAATAAAAGAAAATGTGGTTAGGTAAATATTATTAATTATTAGACTCGATTTCAAGTTAATGTCTAAATTAGCTAACTAAAAATAGCAGTGTCATCGAGAAAAATGCGTAAAATTATAGACAGTTTTAGTCAAAACGCATCTATCCCCATATTATGTTGATAGTACTGCTATCGATAGTTCAAACTATAGCAAGACTAACGACAAGTGCAATACTATCTATCGTATAATCATCGATAATTGTAGTGAATCGATCGATACTATTGATAGTTTATCGACAAGTGCTATACTACCGATAGCATCGATTGAAAAACAATAGTTCGATACTATCGTTTTTTCCTCAACTCAACCCACTTTAACAACAGTGCTATTTTTGTTAGCAATTTTAGACGGTAACGTGGAATCTAGTCTATATAAAGTAAGTTACAATTATTATTCTTAAAAATGTAATTGAGATAGTTAAAATATTGCCGTCAAATTGGCCGTCGACCAAAAGCCTGAAATTTACTCAATAACTTTTCAAATAAGAGAAGTGTAATAAACTTTGAAAAGGCACTGAGTAAACGCTACACTTGACTAAATAAAATTAATGTTAGTATAACGCTGAAATAGATGATCGCTAGTACGGGGAAGACTTTCAATAAAATAATAAGTAAATTTTGTGGAGAGTCGTTTTAAAACTCATACAAGTCCTTTCTCACGGTATAAACTTAGGGTCTTCGTAAAGAGAGTGGAAAGAAACGCTCCCACTTATTTGCAAATAAGTTGTAGTGAGTTTCCATTGAATGTACGCTTGCCCTTAAAAATGTCTACGCCTGGTTTTGATGTGCCATTGTATATGCCAGCCATCAGTCTTCCCCTAAGCTTACTATAGTCTTTCACTAACGAAATTTTATACAAAATATTCAATCTCGCCTTACGGAGAGACGTCGATCTTAAAGGAACCAACTTATGAAAACGCGAAATTCAAAATTATGACGGATATGTGTAAGAATCGATTAAATTAGGTATATTAAAATGGTGCTTTCAGTATTAGTTGATTAAGCAACACGGAATTTGACTGTAAGGAAATTGATAGCACTCGGATTACGCACATTGGCTCTCGAACTTTTTATAAAAAACGGTCTTTTCAACGCTCGGAAACATTTGGTATAAAAAATATATCCCCATATACCCCACCACTTCACATTTGGCTAGCGCCATCTATTTATTGTTTACTCTTATTGCTTAGCAAACAATTTTATTGTTTTTTAATTATTTTTTCAACAATCTATTATTGTTTTGGTAGTAGACGTGTAAATAAGATTTTTATTAACTTAAAAGTAATGATGAAAAACTCGATTTTAATATTCGGTTTATGCGGAATTCTTATTTTGATAATGTACATGTTAGTTTGTTATTTAGTGACTATGGAGGTGTATTGCCCTATACATATATGACTAGATATACGCTAAATCTAGAACGTATTTTTCCTGTCCGTTTAGAGTAGATCTTCCATGCCGTCTTTAATTGGAAAGGTTTCCTTTTCGAGGTCTGATTGGTGTACCGGATTGCTAGGTATTCTAACAGCACGTAACTGAAATTGAAAATGAACTTTATCATAAATTATTATGATTCAGTACCTACATTGCCGAATAGCCCACTTTCCCGTAAACGTTAAGCTTAAAAGATAAAACTGAACAACTTTCCCTAAGGACCAAAGTTCTAAGCCCCAAAAAAATAGGACCTCCTATAAATTGCTCGGACAGCAGATATTTTTGTATGAGAGGTCCATTTTTTAGGCTACTAGCCTTGGTCCTTATTGGAAAGTTGATCAGTTCGACTTGTTGAGTTTAGCATTTACGGGAAAGTGGGGCATTCGTAGCCACCCTGTACATTCTTTTGCACTGGCGGTTTATATCTTTGTAGTGTGGACTCTTATCTGACCTCGGAAAGGCGAAATGCAGACCAAATGCAGTAAACCTACAAACAGACCTTACTTAAACCATTCTTCGCTCATATTACTGACCCTAACCATAGACCACAGTAGACAGCATTTATTTGTAAGCATTAACATGTAGGTGTAGAATGTTATAGTAATATATACGTTGATTTCTCTAGTTGTAAGGATTCTGTTGTGTAAAAGCTGTTTTTTATTATACAACATCTTAACGTAGATTTACTAGACACTCTCCCTGTGACATTTAACTTAGATGTTTACTTATAGATGACGCTTTTTTGGAACTGAAAATATGAAGATTAATCTAAAAACTCCATTGAGACCCAACATGATATACACAAACAGAAGTAATATAAATTGGTTTGTTGGTTAAAAAGTAAATAATTTTATGCCCATCGTGGCGTATTATGATTTCAAGAATATTATTAAAGAACATAAACTTTAATCGACCGATAAAAAACCGTCATCTACCATATTATTGTAATACTTGACTCCGAAAATCGTCCAACATTTTATAAAATAAGAATGTATAATTGTTAATTTTATTTAAATGCATGCAATAAATTTTCTATTGATATTTTGCTAATTAAAAAATCTTATTATGATTAAATAAATAAAAATTATTTTATTAACATAAGCGAAGAATTCGTTGTTGTATCATTGCTAAATTTTCAATTTATTATAATTAACATTGGTTTTAAGGTATTCTTATGACATGGAAATATAATTTTATCCACAAACTAACATTGAGTTTTCACCCACTGAAATATAGTGGTAGAACTCTATATTTAAACCCAAAATATGGCTACAAGTTAAAAAAGAGTGTTGAGTTTTAGTTTAAAAGTATCAAATTTCGTTTAAAAATACCCATTAGGTATAATTACCTTTTGGTATTAATAACATGGGATTCTTTTTTAAATAACTCCTTGGCACTTCAATGCTTAAATAGGTACTTTACGAGTTCTACCAATCATTCTTTTGTTTCAAAATGAAGTACAAATCCGTTGCATGCAATATGGCAAGTTTTATCGAACAAAATGATAAGTCAGTTAATTTGTTATTAATTAAGGTTGTGTTTATGCTGTACCACATATCGTTTGCGACAAATAATTGGCTGTATCATTATACATTTTACTTCTGTAAGATATTAGCTTTTTTATTTGTAGTTCGGAGGGAAATGTGCAAATACACTTGTTATAATAAATCGTAGAATACGCTATGATATGGTTTCTTTTATAATTTGGCTAATATTTTCCAGAAGTAAACAAACAACTTTTTAAATACTTGTTTTGAAAACGAAAAGAAATTCTTGCCTTTAGGATAAAAGAAGGAATATACTCTGTAAAAAACTTTTATAAATTTGACTAACTAACCCATAGCTACCCACCTAAGTCACTGCCTTACTATTTTAAATATTCAAAAGTCTGTCTTATATTCAGATCTATAAAAAAATACAAATAAAATAAATATTGTCTAGTAGAAACTTTTTTCAGTGTAATGCAGCAAATGAAAATTAACTTTTAAATAAACTTGTAGTTGCATACCAAATTTTAAAACACTTTCCATGTTAAGTATACGATTTTTGGAAATTTTCCACCGCAGGTTCGATTTGAACCAGAGACTGTACTGGCGACGTCTCATTACACTTGCCTAATTCGCAGGTTAGGAATGAGCCGCTGTAGCTCAGATGGTAGAGGCGTCGTCAGTTCAGATGGCGAAGATCGCTGGTTCAATTCCAGTCTGCAGTGGAAAGTTTTGCAAGTTTGCCTAAAACTTGTATACTGGCTAGTTTTTAGAGGAAAGATAGTTTTACTCCCCAATATTCTGCTTTTACAATCAATTAATCGTGCAATACTCGTTTGTTTCAAATTGTTATAGCCCAACTACATCGTGTTATAAGCGTAAGCATTATTTTTTATATCCCTAAATTTCACTTAACAATGAATTCGTAACAATAATTAGTGGATGTCATATTGTAGATATATTGTACAGCATTAAAGTATGATCTGGTATTCATAACTGTATGTATGTTAAGTCTTCATTGCTTCGTGTCTTGTGAATCGACGCATTATAGTAGAAACTAAGCAGCAAGGGGTCAGAGGAGACTCAGTAAACATGTGTATAGGGAGTAACAAAAAAGAGTATAACATGCCGAAAGGATGTCAAGATACTCATGACACTGAACAACTTTCTTCACGGGGCATGGGCCGAAATATTAAAAAAAATTGGGACTTCTAGTAAATCAATCACCTGATCGGTAGTTTTGTATGGGAGTTCCGTTTTTTTTTCATATCTCGACCCATGTTCTATGGCGAAAGTTGTTCCGTTTTATGAGTACCTACTTCGACTTGTTATTCCTTTTTTGTATATTCCTTTCTTGTTATTCTAATGATTGCAATATTCTCGTAAACGTTCTCCCGTAATGAAAAAACTGACGAATTATATTCGTTCACCGGTCAGCAGCACCAGATTACTCCTCGCAAGTTTATAAAGAAATATCGTGCTAAGCGGTCGCAAATAATTATTTGCTTCGAATTTCTTGTAAACTTGCGACAGAGCGATCTGACCGCAGCGTTTGGCGGACGACTATACTTCGTCGTTCTATCTACACATTTTTGTATGCTTGCACCCCCGAGGTGAGGCGACGTAAAAAAACACTGGCGTGCAAAAGGTTAAAAATGATAAAGCTTCCCTGGCTATCTAGTTTCTACTAAGCTTTTGATACCTTCAGCAATGTACAGTGATGTCTAGCAGTATTGATGGCATTGTGAACATTTTGTACCTATCAGAGATTAGGCGAGAGGTCTATATTAATTATATTAAATGTGTAATAATAGCCATGAGAAAATAGGGAACCGCACGAGTAGCTAGGTAACATTTACCTGAGACGAAATTTATATAATGGTGTACATTTTTGATATGATGTTGTACAAAAGAGACATTTGGTATGTTATTTTATAGGAATGAAATAAATAGCCTTAATAAATATCAACGTTGTATTATTTTAATCTCTCCAGTAATAATAGTATTTTAACCGATTTAGTTTTTAATTCATCAATATCGGTGGTCCTACCCCACAACATAATTCCATAGGGCATTATTCTGATGGAACTATTATAAACTTAATCCCAAGTATTGAGGTATCAAAAGCGCCTCGGTCAAACATTTAAATGTTCAACCCAAGCTAGGTATTTTTAAGAGGTGTGTAGCTATAAAAATAAAAAAATACATACTTTGTATTTTAAATGGTAGCTCGAGATGGTGAAAAAGCATATGAAACTGGAGATGATAAATTAAAATCATAGGTTTTGCTGCGAACGTTTATTAAATGTTCTTCCATTATATTATTATAATTATATTCTTTTAAATATTCAAACACACGATACATTGTAATAGACGAGTTATAAATATTAAAATTATGTAACTTTCGTAATTTACCTATCATGATATGGTACTAAAGGTACTTTGTGATAAAGTTAATAACAATTGGCGTTATTATAATAATCTCATAACTGTGATATTTAATTAATATTTCTGATGGGGCAAACATACCTATTATATGATATTACATTAATGGAACACAAAAAGTAGTACCTACTTATGATATTATTCCTAAAGTAATGGGATGGTTAAATATCTTACAATTTTTAAAGCATAATTGAGAGACTCGATTCCATTACTTTACGTTACTTCCTTAAATATCGAACTAAAAGAAGAGCTGTCACTTTCAGTAAAATATGGTTAGAAAAGAACAGGATAATCTTGGATAAAATTGTCTTTACTGATACAGTCTACTCGATACCTGTTAAGCGGATTAAAAGAGAAAATATATAGTTTGAAAATGAAAGTGATAGCGCTTATTTTTGGAAATTATTGCCTGTAACTTCGAATCAAGTCTAATGAAATATATTTTAAATAGCACAATTAAGATCACGTATTGAATAACTTAAACTAACTATAGTTGAAAAGTTCTAGCTAGCTACTAAAGAAAATATTTTTTATAATAATTGTTCTGCATATTTCTTTTAAATATTTGTACTAAATAACTTTGGATATTATATGGCGTAAAGCTAAGATTTACTAAAATAAGTTCGTTCTGTACTTTGCAACTTACAAATAATAATTCATTCACAGATCATTATTTAGCGTCTAAATAATGCTATTTTTAGAGTACAAAAATAAAATCTTGATTATAATTTTACACGACTAAATAAAGCTAATTGATAATTTAATAGGATCAAATTAATAAGACATAGTTAAAGCATAAAAAAATATTAATGATTATCTACTAAAATATTTACATTAAAAGATAGACGATCAGTGGGACGATAATGAAACAATTTTTTGGCACTAATAATATACACCGTGTTCGGAGGAAGTGGATATTGGACGCGTTGTTTGGGGCATCGTACTGAACAATATTTACTGTGGGACCAATTTTGAAAAACGAAAGAAAAATTCTACCTTCCATAGTTGGTCAGCTGATTGTAAATTTTGTATGGGATCGAAAGTATTTTCTCGTTTTTCATCATTGGTCCCATAGTGAAAGTTGTTCAGTACCTACTCGTACAAAGCCCTGTACGTGTACTTTCTTCAAAACACGATGTATAGCGAGATATTTTACAAGTAATCAATACCGAGAACTCAGGATGGGCTGGTGATAAAGAAAAACTTTCCCCACGAAACAAAGGTCTGCAGTCTGCACATAAAAAAAATTGGGTTCCCATACGTAATGCACCAGCCAACCAAGCCAATTTGTATGACAGGTGCAAATTTTCCTGGGAAAAGTTATGCCTTATCCGTCTTGAATTTTTGGTATTGCTCACTAGTAAAATATCATCCCATAATGTATGTATAAGGTTACATTTAATTAAGTACCAATATTTTCAGAGCGTGTTCTACTCACAAAACTGAAAAAGATAAAATAAATTGGACCTCCGATACAAAAATGTTAAAAATATGCACTTATTAATTTAATGGGAGGTATAAAATAATAATATAAAATGAACTTAGAGAAAGTTGTTCAGTTCAGTATGGGTAGAACATACTGAGAAATTATGTATATTTAATTAAATGTATCTTATAACTTTTGAAGCACTCGCGATTGTTTTCACACATTTTAAGAATTGAACCGGGTCTATCGCTCACAGGTAAATTATGAATATTACCTAAATCTTATCGCGATACCCGGTTCAATACTTAAAACGTAACCTTATAAAATAACAGCTACACAGCCTCTGCTACTGAAATTATATTAAAATACGTAACTAGGTAATTTGGCAAAACAATTAAAATATGTTCAAAATACTCCTGTATTGCATCTCTGAGGCGGGGCAGGAATATATTTAATAAAAAAATGCTAGAAATATTTTAAGGGGTGAATCAGCACATATAAAAAAAACTTTTCAAAAAACAAACATAGTAAGTACCTAATGACATGAAGTCTTAATTCATTTCAAGTTCGGCCAAAGATTTTTTGGGAAAGTAGTTACGTTTTATGGGCTGGTTCATCCCACCCATGATAAAGGTACAAATTAGCATTTTTTAAACAATACAAGGTAAAAATTGGACAGCAGATGTTAACTAAAACCAATAAGGATGTGATGATGAATAAATACTATGTATCGATTGATAAAGTTCCCTTACACATTATTAACACATATCAACATTAATTTATCTATAAAAATTGAACACTTAGCTAACCAGCATATTGCAGAAGCTACTTTCCATTTATACTAGAAATCCCACACTTGAAAAGAAAACAGTACAAAATGCGCCAGTGTAGCCCAAAACCAGGAAAATATCCGTGGTTGGAAACAGACTACTTTTCGGTTGCTTTATTTATAAAGTGAGAATGTTTCCTGGTTGAGAGTTGAGGGCACCACTTGCATAGTGTTTTCCCTAAAGTTTCTTTTATTCGGACGTAATAATACGTTCGCGAAATGCATTATTTTCGCAATATTTAGGCGGATTATTATGATTTATTCTTCGATATTTTTCGTGGGATGTTCGAAATAAACAACTGAAAATACTAAAAACAGGAACGCACCAGAATTATCGTGAGATCCTTCGTTTGCTTTGTCTTCATGGTTTGTCGGGTGATCAGGGCTGGGTTTAATTGATGGACATTTTCTCTTGTAGAATTTGGAAGTAGCAAGCCTGAAAAAAAGAAAGACAAATAATTATTGTATCTATCTGTGGTTCACACCGATGGCTTATGTTATGAGCTGTAAGGTTCGGAACTTAAATTATATTCGTCCGTGTGTCTGCTACTGACTATGTCTGTCCGTTGGCACTATGATATACATACATACATCACGCCTTTATCCCTTGCGGGGTAGGCAGAGCGTCAACGGCCATAAAAGTACGGTCGTTATCGCCACGTCTGACACATATTTGAGGGCCGTTTTAGCTATTGTCGTGTATCGCTATAGTGACAGGTTGTCAGCCTGTCGCCTAAAATCGCAATACACATTATACCCTCGAGTCCTTTAGTCGCTTCTTACGACACCCACAGGAAAGAAATGGGGTGATGCTATTCTAAGCCGGCATCACACGGCCGCACACACTATGATATTCTATACTTAAAACTGTTAGCAGAATACGGAACGATTACCGAAACCATCTCTGGAACGCACTACCTCCCGAACTCCGGAAAGCTCCTGATCGGGTAGCTTTTAAGAAGGCTGTGTATGATCACCTCGTTCGGCTTCTCCGTCGGAAGCAAAATAGGAAGTAAAACTCTTGGCTTTTTCATATAACTAGTCTCAACTTTTGTTTATTGGAGGTATATGACAGAAAATATTTGCCACGTTCGAACCACGTTACAACTTCTAGTTTTAGGCTACATATTTAAGTTCATCTGTGGTTTTAGGTTAGAGCACAGATCACTAATATATATGTCCTAGTTAGAGTTGGGTCAGCTGTCTAAAGAGATAAATTGGTTCACTGCTACTGCCATCTACGGTAATTTGAACGCAAAACTTATTCGTATAACGAAACTAGATGGCGCTGGCAGTATTTTCAGTCTTGGTATTAAGTATTTATTTCTGATTACAATAGAGTATTATATATTTATTATATATAGGTATTTATGTAAGTTTATTTTAAGAAGTATTTGTGTAGGTTTATTCTAGAAACTAATATGTAGGTATGTATGGTATCTAGGTATTGTATTTGTCTTAGGCATAATTTGTTTTCTTTATTTTGATGTTTTCACACCCGAGTGCACCCGTATCTTTTTCTCTCTGTTCACCCTCTGGTTGGCCGGTAGAGAATGCCGCGTGGCATTAGGCCCGCCTTTTGTACTATGTGCAATAAAGTATAAAAATAAAATAAAATAAAATAAATAAAATAAAACCATCGAATTACCGAAACTGAGATGCCACACAACTGAAACAATTTTCACACGATTTTCATTTAGCAGTTCTCGGTTTCTGACCGCCAGCTGCCGACGGTTAAAGATAATTCGTACATCTAACGATATTGCACTTATATCTAACGATACGAGAATCAAGACATTAAAACATTTGGCAGGCATCCTCCGGCGCATCGATAGCTCAGTGGCGTTTACTCATGCGGCCGGTTTCGAACCCCGGTCGATGCATGACAATTTTTTCAATTTCTTATTTTCATTTATAAGAATAATAAGTATAGCACTGTGAGTGCTTTAAAATCCTAAGAGATATTGCATTTATTTTTAACTTCCTCCCTGTATTACCTTGAGAGTGGTGAACATGAGCCCCAGCTCGCCTCTATGCAGGGCCGGCTCAAGGAAGTCCTCCACGAAGTGTATCTCCGAGCCGAGCTGCAGTATCCTCGATACCTCCCTATATTACCCTGGATACCTCCCTGTATTACCCTGGATACCTCCCTGTAGTACCCTCGATACCTCCCTGTATTACTTGCAGTAGCCTCGATGTTTAAGTAATCGTATCGTACTTTTCACTGCAATTTTTACTGTATTAAACAACTTGAAATAATACTGCTTCTTTGCACTGGTAGGTATGAACTCTTTACTGGACCTTTCTTGAACTGTTTTTGATTAGGGTCTTTGTTAGTATTGCCGTGAACAAAGTTACCTTGAGAGTGGTAAACATGAGCCCCAGTTCCCCTCTATGCAGGGCCGGCTCGAGGAAGTCCTCCACGAAGTGTATCTCCGAGCCGAGCTGCAGTATCTTCGATACCTCCCTATAATACCTCTCTATACTATATCAATGGCAAACTCACGTGGCAAACTCACGTGCCCACACTGTGCACGGGAGTTAACTGCCAAAATCGGCTACAACAGCCACATACGGGCGCATCAGCGCCGACTTGATCTGGAGTATAGGTGGTCGAAATGGTCGAAAACGGCCGGAGAAATCGTCATCATCATTACCTTGAGAGTAGTAAACATAAGACCGAGTTCGGCTCTATGCAGGGCCGGCTCGAGGAAGTCCTCCACTAAATCTATCTCCGAGCCGAGCTGCAGTATCCTCGATACCTCCCTGTAGTACCCTCGATACCTCTCTGTATTACCTTAAGAGTGGTGAACATAAGTCCCAGTTCGCCTCTATGCAGGGCCGGCTCTAGGAAGTCCTCCACGAAGTGTATCTCCGAGCCGAGCTGCAGTATCCTAGATACCTCCCTGTATTACTTCTCTGTATTATCAATGGCAAACTTACGTGCCCACACTGAGCACGGGAGTTTACAAAATCGGCTACAACAGCCACCTGCAGGCGCATCAGCGCCGACTTGATCAGGAGTAGAAGTGGTCACCATGGCCGAAAACGGCCGGAGAGATCATCATCATCATCATTACCTTGAGAGTGGAAACATCCTCCACGAAATGTATCCCCGAGCCGAGCTGCAGTACCCTCGATGTTTAAGTAATCCTATTGTACTTTTTACTGTACTAAACTACTTGAAATAATACCGCTTCTTTGCACTGGTAGGTATGAACTCTTTACTGAACCTTTCTTGAACTCTTTATTGATTAGGGTCTTTGAACAAAGTTACCTTGAGAGTGGTGAACATAAGTCCGAGTTCGCCTCTATGCAGGGCCGGCTCGAGGAAGTCCTCCACGAAATGTATCTCCGAGCCGAGCTGCAGTATCCGAGCGCGGACCACCACGAAATGGAACACGGGAAACAGCTCGTCCATGCTCCATAGGTAGTTTGAACCTGTGGGATAGACAAAAGGAAAAAATATTACAGGTGTAAAAAATCAACTGCAATCAACCAGCCCATGAAACTGAACAACAATTTTGGATCTCCCATACAAATCAATTTGTATTTTTGTAATTTTGTACCCCTTAAAATATTTATAGTTGATTTTTTTACATCGTGTACCCCAGGGACGGTGTAACGAAAACTTTGCAGGAGTGATCAGACCATGAAACTGAACAACTTTCCCCATGGAACAAATGGTGGTAAACGAAAAAAATATTTTTTCTCAAACATGCTAGGAAATATGACAATTTCTTTCAAGAAAACAATCCAGAAAGTTTGACATTGTCTGTGATTTTGTAATTTCTGAACGTTTTTTTTTTTTACACACCTGCAATGGATTCCAATACAACTTTTCTGGCGCGATATCGAAATCGTTCAGATATTACAAAATAAAAAAAGAATAACTCCTAATCCACATCTTGACTCAGTAATCAGTAAAACAACTTTTTATATCAAATTACTATAAAATAAATTAAAATCTTTATAATTTCCTAGCATTTTTTTGAGAAAAGCACTATGTAAGCCTCGGGGAAAATGACTTTGCCAGACTCGTATTTTTAAAGTCCTCGCCTGCGGCTCGGACTTCAAACTCTACTCGTCAGTCAAAGTATTATTTCCCGTCCTCGTCAACAACCTACTATGACTTCCCATACAAAGTCAGTCAGCTGATCGCGAAAAGTTGTTCAGTTCTAAGCACGCCTGCAAAGTTTTCGTTACACCGTCTCTTACACCCCGTATTTATTTAAACTTGCACAATGCGGTGCGATCATTACGGTGAGTAAAGACAAATAGTAAAACGTAGTGATTTTATATACTCTTTGACAAATAGGTATATGTTAGAGCAGGAGAGAATCACACCCGTCCGCCATATAAATACCAAGTTTATGTTTTTGCGCCAAAGTTATGTGCCAAATATAAATGTCCATTTGCCAAGTGACAAAACCTAATTGCTGAAATGTACACAAAATGAACTATAATGTAATTCAAAAGTTACCGTTCGTACCTAGTTCATGTTGTACGGCAGTAGTCATCTTCTGAAACGTGCTTCTAATGACCAGAAGCTTCTCAATGGGTGAGAACGTGGTCTTCAACTGCTGTAGGGTTTCCACCGCTTCTTGGAACAGCTGCTCCTTGACGGGGGAGGGAGGCGACATGGCGGCGGGCTGGTTGTTGTAGCCCACCCAGAATTTACTGCAACAAATGGGTAAAGTGTTAGTAAGTCTTATTTTTAATCTTCTTATTATATGCGTCGAGTGATGCGGCTCAAAATAGCACCAACATATTTTGTTCTTGCGGGTGTTGTAAGAGGTTAACAAGGGATAAGGATTTCATGTATTGCTATTTTAGACGATGGACTGAAAACCGGTTTGTACATTAAATTTTCTGAAATAGCTCACAAAAATTTGATAGACCTGAGAGACAGAATTTTTGAACGACGGTTTCTTCATTGTTTATGCTCTGCTTACCCCGCATAAGCGTGATTTTTACGTGTTTAAGAGTTTAATTTAATATAAGGATTCTGAGGATAGACAGTACTACGACGAGACGAGATAGAGAGCCAACATGACGATAGTTTCAAAATAATGTAAAGAAAATCCCACCCAAAACATAAATGTGAAAGGCTGCCAAGTTCGATAATATTGGAATGCTTTGCCTATAAAAGAAGTGAGATCTAATTATGTACCAAGTTCCATACACAGACCTCAGTTAAAAATTGTTACAGGAATGCACACTTGATTTTCCGCAATTTGGAAAGTAGATTCTGAATAAATATCATATTAAATACCTAAAATTCTAATACTTACAAAAACGCAAACCTGTTTTTTCAGCAGTTTCCTTAAAACATTTTTTTTTTGTACTTTTTAATGATAGAACTTGGCAAGTTTTCACACACTTTGTTATAAACCTACTAAACGCAATGAGTCACGTATATTATTTTCTATTAAAACTTGCCAAATTATATCATTTAAAAGTACAGAAAAAAAAATGTTATAAGGAAACTGCTGAAAAAACAGGTTTGCGTTTTTGTAAGTATTAGAATTTTAGGTATTTAATATGATATTTATTCAGAATCTACTTTCCAAACTGCGGAAAATCAAGTGTGCATTCCTGTAACTATTTTTAACTGAGGTCTGTGTATGGAACTTGGTACATAATTAGATCTCACTTCTTTTATAGGCAAAGCATTCCAATATTATCGAACTTGGCAGCCTTTCACATTTATGTTTTGGGTGGGATTTCATTTATTTTTGTAAGGTTTATTTTCTTTTTTGACTAAATACAAACCTTCGTAACGAATTTTAGATACGACCATTGGAAGATATAGATAATTTTTATGTTTTAGTAGTAGGTATGAATTTACACCTTCATTATTTTTAAAATCGACTCACACTTGGCCATTTTCAGATTTTTTCCTTTACCTTGACCTAAAGACCTACCTCCATGCCAAATTTCAAGTCAATACGACCATTGGAAGTGATCTAGGTTTTTGATGAGTGAGTGAGTCAGTCAGTGAGTGTATAGTAAAAATAGCGATTTTCTGACGGCAATATCTCAAGACCTACAATAGGTACATTAATGAAATTTTGTATTTTAGATAAGTAAGTAGATCTCGACAGATACTAGAAATTTCATATGCGTAGATAAAATAGATTTTGAGTTATAGGTGGGTCGAACTTGGCCCGAAATGGTTCGTGTAATATAACCCACGGCCGGTGTGTCGGTTTTTTTGCTCGAACTTGGCGGACACACTGCCGTGTGTCTAGATAAGTTTTCTGTTGTAATATAACATAGTAATTTACTCACGGATCAATCCCCAAAAACGCCATCAGTGTCAAATCTGATCGCCTGCTCCACTTGAGCAGTCTCCTCCAGTACAAATCTCTCTTATTATGTAGCGCTCAAATTAAAAACTGAGCTACATCCACACGAAAAAACTGATTAATTTATTATTGAAATTTACTCACGGATTGATTCCCAAAAACACCATAAGTGCCGGTTGCCTGTTCCATTTGAGCAATCTCCTCCAATACAAATCGTCTTCTCTCTTTTTTGTAGCTCGTAAAGTACGAATTGAGCTACTTGTACGCGAGAAAACAAGTTTTGTAGAAAATTGATTAATTTATTATAGAAATTTACTCACGGATCGATCCCTAAAAACGCCATAAGTGTCAAATCCGGCTGCCTGTTCCATTTGAGTAATCTTCTCCAATACAAGTCATCTTCCCTCTTGTTGTGTAGCGCGTAAAGTACGAAAAGCGCTGGGTGGACGCGCGGCAGTAGAGTCGGTTGTAGGAGTGACGCTGCTGATACTATTTCACTGAAGAAAGAGATATAAATCGATGATTTTACGTGGACATAAAGATAGGTTTGAAAGGGATATAAAGTGATATGATTTTTTACGTGAAAAGAAACTTGAAGAAAGTCTCAGTACATTCTAAAGGACAATCGAAAAACAGCAAATCGCGTTAATTCGGCTCTTAGGAACACACACTAAACATTCTTGAGGTATGTAACTAGTTGTATGATGAGAACATAAATTACGTATAACGATCAGTCGGCACTTGGCATCTGTAAGTTACAAGCATGAAAAAAATAATTTATTTTTATAAATTGATACGTACCCTTCAATAGGATTATTATCATCCCAGTCTTCGCCATCACAGTCTCCCTTGTACGGTAAAACTATATCAGCCCCTTCAGTCGGTAACGCAGGGAATAACAGACGCACAACCTGTTAAATAGAAAAATATATAGTATCCCTGAAACATTATGTGCCCTGTCATAAGGTAGAATAAGGATAGTAAAGCATAAAACATAGTCTACAACCAGAAATTAGCAAGAAAACAATATAGCTAGAAACTTTCTGACTCAGACTCGAAGCAATGTTGCACTATGCTATGTTATTGTGGGGAAAGTGATCCGATAACGTACCTGGTACAAACGCGAAGTGATACTCTTCAATTCTAACGGCGTGACTCAGGAGTAACGGATGCACTCTGACACCGCCGTAAGTCATGTTGAATTCATTTCATTCAATACTAGCTTTGCTATGGCAGAGTAACTTTGGGGAATGTGAATCGATAACGTACCTGGTACAGACGCGAAGTGATACTCTTTAGTTTTTTGACAGCGTGACTGAGGAGTAACGGATGCACTCCAACACCGCCGTAAGTCGTGTTAAAGACATTTGACTCAACATGCCTTATGGCATTGTTCTGTAGGATAAGTGAGCCGATAGAAACTAACCTAATACAAACTAAGTTCTTTGACAGCGTGACTCAGAAGTAAAAGGTACACTCTGACACCACCGTAAGTTGTGTTGAAGGCATTTCATTCAACACTAGCTGTGCTATGGCAAAGTACTTTGGGGAAATTGAGTCGATAGCGTACCTGGTACAAACGCGAAGTGATACTCTTCAGCTCTTTGACGGCGTGACTCAGGAGTAACGGATGCACTCTGACACCACCATAAGTTGTGTTGAAAGCGTTGGTCAGACTTAGTACTAGTTGTCCTAATGGGTGGTGGGTCGATTCACATGCCTGTAAAGGAAAATAGATTTGATTTTAAACATATGAGTAGACAAGTGCTATAAATTCATTCAAGGGGTTTCATTTTTGTCAACATTCGCTTCGCAGGACAAAAAGTGATTGTGAAATCCTACAAGTTAACACAGAATATTGCATGTTCAATAAGCTATTCAGATTATTCTTAATATTTAGCATAACACGGAACATGATGGAATGCTGTAAATGTACTTAATATGAAAATTCCGGCACTAGGATTCAGTAGTTCTTAGATTGGGTGTCCAACAGACAACAAAAGAAGAAAATAAAAATCGATCATAAAAGTAGCTTTGCAGCTGGGCTGCTCAGCGAAACGGCAACATATCGATGGCTCCGACACTACAAATTAACACAGAATGTTCTTCTGTATTACTAGCAGAATCGCTCATAAATAAAAATATGCAAAAAAACTACTTACATTTTGCAAATACAGTCTCATTTCCGTATAGTCATCCAAATTTAGATTCTTCTGCCCGAACTGCGGTATGACTTCCAAACAGTCCTCAGATTTCTCTAAATCCGAGCTGGTTTTGCTGCTTTTCATACTGTTGCTTATATTTCTGTGTTTTTCTTTATGCGAGCAGGATATGGCTACGGCGACGTTTTGCCATATTTTCGCGTTGTCTATGGTGGGGTTGGGGCCGTTTGCGAAGTGGTTGCCGGTGGGGGTCAAAATGTTCTCTGAAACCCCGAGGCATTGGAAGCATTGGCGAAAGAGCGCGTTCCATTTTTGGTTTGGCGCGACGCTCAGTTTTCCGAACGAGCTGGAAAAGATAAGGATTGGTTAGGCCTGAGAGTTTTAATGATAAATTAAAAAAGAACAGATCTATAACAAAACTCTGTGTTAATTTGGAAGCAAAATTTAATAGATGCTTGTTTGAAGCATCTCGAATACCTAAGCGGATATGATCAGATTTCTGAAAAGAAAATCGGTGGATAACATACGCACTTTACCTACTTTCGAGTATGCAGTCACGCACAAGGAACCTACCCTTAGATTTCTTGATACGTGATCAAGATTGACGCTTTCCTCTACCTAGGCCTTCGCCTGTCACATATGATATGAGTTATGAGACGTAAGACGTAAGATGACAACTGTAGCGCCGACCGTAGTCGGTGATGAGATGAGACGTGCGTATCACGGGTGTAGAAGGCGCGTCTTCTGAGTCTTACTTTTTATATGGGAACGTTTTTGAGCGTCACGTCACGCTATCTTACGTCTCATGAGTAGGTATAGAGTGTAGGATTCAGTAAAATGCTTACTTAGGCTTCGAATTATCTGGCAACACAGGATTCGACACATTCAAGTGCATGGTCGCGTTGGAAATCTTGACTCCCTCCGTCCAGGCGCCGCTCAGGGAACCTTCGATCTTATCACCGCTGCTGAAGGTCAATATTCCTTTGCCGGAGAATACACCAGCCGCGCGGAATTCACCTTCGTAGTGTGTGCCGTCTTCGAATACCATCACGCCGTGGCCCTGGAAATAAATCGCGTAAAATAAATAAAGTATGGAAATCTACATTGCTCGAAATCAGAAATAGGCTTAGAATAGCATCACCCCATACAGGCTGCCACCCTGTCGCTATAGTGATGTACTGTCTTCTGAAAGACACGCGAAACTTTCGTCAGACGTGTAGTAAATGGCCGTTTTTTACAGCCGTTTACGCTCTGCCTACCCCGCAAAGGCTATAGGCGTGATATATGTATGTATGTATGTTGAAATCCGAGATATTCCTAAGCCATGTCAGGTCGAAATAGCATCACCGTTTCTTAAGGGTGGTCTGTATTGAGTCGTTGATACTTTGGCTACACCGCAAGGTTCTCTCTCTCTTCATGTGGGACAATGACTCGTCCAAAGACCCGATAAACTTTGGTGTCACAGATTTACTACCGCCTACTACAAGTAGCAGTCCTCTGACTTGGTTGAATTATCATAGACACTCATAGACGACTTAACGTGCCCTCCGAATCACGAAACGAGCAAGGTAATAGGGCCGCTATTTGAATCTTATATTGCAAGCAATTGATAGTTTTTTTTGCACTGAATGAATGAACGACCAGATAAATAGCAGTGAAAATTTTTCGAAGTATTCTCCATCAGAGTCTATAAATAGAAACAACTTCACAGTAGGTAGACCACTGACACTCTACCTTTCCCGTAATGTAACAAGGCGTGACTTTACAATGTGTGATTGTCTTAAAAGGTGCATAATAGTAGTCGTAAAGCACTACTTAGAACGGATATGCTAATTAGCTTCAACAAGCTTGAGCTAGGTCATGCATTTTTAAGGTCAAAATTTCATAGCTCGATATTATCTACCTATTACGTAATATCCTACCTACGTAAAATTTACTCGTATCTTCGTATGAAATAGCATGGCTCCTTAAAAGAAAATAGTGTACCTACTGGTAGGTAAGCTATGTTGTTTTTTATTGTAATTTTTTAATAAATTCTTAGTTATTTATGCCTGCCACTAAATGTCTTCAACACATCATACGATCCAACGATACACTCAGCTTCATTCAAGTCCAGTCATTCAACTCAACAAAGAGAATGACCATGATCTGCGTCTACGGACACGATAAGACAAACAAACAAGATCATTATTAACAAGTGATAACTTTTACTCACTGTCAACACATCCTGCATAAACAGCCCTTCGTAGTAAATGCCGTCGAGAGTGACTATCAGTCCACATCCATGCTTTTTATTATCGCTCCAGTTGCCAAGATATTTCTCCCCCTTCCCTATATCATCCATGACCCCATACCCTTGCCGGACCCCGTTTATCCACTCCCCTGTGTATATAGTAGCTGATGAAGAGGTGAAGTCTCCCTGCTTTTTGATGCCGTGTCCGTGGGGTAAACCGTCTTTGAAATAGCCTTCGTAGATGTCGCTGTTAGTGTATTTCATAACGCCGAAGCCGTTTTGGTTGTTATCTTTCCATTGGCCTTCGTATGTACCTAGAAAGCATAGAAAGACATTTATAATTACGATGTTTGCCGACTTATCAATGTAGCCATTAGGTAAGTAGTAAGTGTTATGATAACTTGGAGCTTGTATGATTTATTTATATACTTTCTTATCGAAGGTATTTAAACTTCGCATTCAATTGCGAAAGATAAAGATAATTTATTAATTTAGTGTGCGTAAATTATCATTTCCGAATTTTTATAGCTCTTTTATCGGAACATGACTCATAGGTATTCTGGGGTTTTCCTGCAAACCATGCTGATTTGCAGGAACGGATTAAAATAAATATTAGCTATACAGAGTGCCATTTAAATACGTGCCATAGTTTAAGGGTAGGTACAGTAAACAAACGTTTGCTTAGTAATTTTATCAATATTTTTACGACATCCTTTATCAACAATAACCCTACCCTGAACTTATGGCACGCATTCAAATTAAGAGCCTGTAGTTTGAAGTCACATACCTACTCCCGGTATTTCCATCTTCCCGTGTCCACACATAGCGTTAATTTGGAACTGTCCTGCGTATAGTTTCCCATCCGGCCACTCGATCTTCCCGTGACCATGCAATTTGCCATCTAGCCATCTGCCTTGGTATTTCGCGTCTTTGTAAAACCCAGCTTTGGCAGAAAACGTGTAGTTGGCTGTTCGGATTGCAGGAGGTTTGAATGTAGCCTCTTTGTTTAAAGCTGTCCTGATTGATGTATTCAAAGAATGAATCCATTCAGTTTTCTCTTGTTCAGACGTCGTTGAAACGCATAAGACTTCTTCGGGTGTTGTGAGTTGTATTACGTTTTGTAGAGAATCTGTATTGGGGACTGCTTCAACCCACAATGTTTCGAGAGGATGGACAATAGGGTTGCTGCCCGTGACGTGGATGAAAAGGTCGTTAAACAACACAAACCAATGTGAACTGAATCGTCCAGGGTTTACGAGGTTCAGCTGGCGGGATTTTGATTCTCTTATCAACCGCCGCTCGGGCGTCCGGTATTGCTCGAGGCTTTTTCCTATCGTTTCCCAAAATAATTTCGTTACGTCAGCCTCTTTGCGTTTCTTTTCCTGCTCCTCGATCAAGGAGTCTAAAGATGCTATCACCTTGTTTAGTCTCTCATCCATACTCGCTTTGGCATCGACCTTTTTCCGCTTCGTTTTGTACCGCAAAAAAGACTGCGCGATGCATTTGTACGAGCTCAATCGCGTCAGTGGCTGCACGAACGCCAATGCCACTATGGCTTCCAAGGTTTTCTTGTTGTTTTTTTGCTTGTTCGACGGAAGCTGATCGCTAAATAAATTATAAATGCTCGTCGGAACATCAACAACATTGTTAATTTGATTAAAACCACCAATAACAATTAGATTGCTTACAGCTACATAATACTTTTTGTACAAATAAATATATTCTTCTAAATTCTTTATTAATGAAATATCACATTCGTTTATGTGCTTCTCGGCGTACTGCCACATCGAGAGCACATTCAGAGCAGTAATGTTCAATATGTCACCAAAAATATCACAAACTACTTCGTAAATATTGGAATGTGCAGTAATGGCTTTGCTTTTCTTTAGGAATGGCTTAATGAGTGAATGATATATCAAAAGCATTTCTTCTAGGTATCTTTGAGCAATAGAGAGATCTTGGAATTCAGGGCTTTTCGTGGACTCTTCTACTGAGCAATAGGTGAAGTTTCCAGAGGACAGTATTCTCCAATGGTAGCACATGTTCTGGGATTTGGTTGTTAAGTTAATGTGTTCTGTAATTTTAACGGCAACTTCTTTACTGTTTTCTTGTACTTTTTCTTCTTCTTCATCATCATCATCATCAACTCCTTTGTTCAAATTGACAATAGTTTCTGTGTAACCTTCTGTATGTTTGCCCATGTAAAAAATGTTTTCATTGTGAGTATAGGCAAGTGTGTGATGATCTGTAGCTATCATATCTCTAACTCTATCACTGTCAGAGTTTTCTGTAAACTGTTTGGGGCCACTTTTGTCTTCTCTGCCATCAAAACTGACTTGGTGAAATTGGTTGTAGCCCCACAAGAAGAGTCTTCCATCCAATGTTAAAGCAGAACAATGCCATTTGCCACATGAAACTTTCTGAAGTCCAAATCCTGACAAAGTCATGACTACCATAGGTTTGATCCTTTTCACACAGTCTCCTATGCCCAATTGTCCATATGATATGTCTCCCCATGTCCACAACTCTGTTGCTAGAATGTTTCTCCCAAGCTTTGACATATTCTTGAGATTTTCATTTTTCCTGGCAGCTTCAAACTCCTTTTCACTGCTGATGGTGCTTGTTGAGAATTGTAGTTCATCTAGGTTACAGTTTGATGCACAACTGTACATTAAAGAGTTGATGTCTTCACTGTGAAGTCTCATTTGAAGTTCAACTGCCTCATTGTTATCACTGCTTCCGCTGACATGCCTTGAAAGAGTTGCTACTTTATCTCCAACAGTTTTCACTCCTTCATAAACAAAGTTTGTTAGATTTGATACATTCTCTTTGATGATTCTGGTGGGTTTTTCAGTGTATTCTACTATGTAGTCTTCACCTGCTGATACCCAGGAGAGCTGTCTGCTAAGGAATTGTCTGGCTGCATCAGTGTTTATGAAGATGTTGTTGATTTTCTCTGAGCTTGCTAGAGGAGTTTCTTCACCTTTTTCTGTGTCATCATCTTCTCCACCTGTGGACTTAGTTTCCTCTGACTTACCATTACATTCTGTGGCATTCTTTTTTTGAGCTGTGTTGCTTTTGGTTACTTTAGATTCTTCTGAGGAGGGACTGGAGTCTTCTGTGAAGCTGTGGGCATCAACATGGATATCTGTCTGTGGTGCTGTAGTGGAACTTGAGTCTTCACTGGACTTGCTGATCTGAACACCGAGAGGGCAGGTTTCTGAGAGGGACGGCACTGATGCAGGGGACGCCAGGCCAATTATTGTCTGACACTGTGAGCAATTTGACGCAAACACTTCCTCATCATCATTGTCACTGTCTGTATCACAATTGCCAGATTGTTTCACATTCTTCCTAGCTATCACTGCTGCAAAGTTCTGACCTACTGAAGCACTATACACTGTCCTTCCTTCGAAAAATGGAACTTTCTTAATACTGCTAGTGTCCAATGATATTTGGGGCATTGAGCCGGAGCCCCAAAGTTGGCCATCACTGCTGATAAACAGCTGTCCAAAGTCACTGGTCACCACATTCCTAAACTTAACTTTAAAACTGGAACTTTTAAAGCCATGGGGACAACACTTTGCCTCTTCCCTAACAACTATTTCTTCTTTGTTTGTACAACTACAATTTGTTTTATAGAGTCTTCCATACACATCTATTATGTAAAGGATATCATTATGATATGATATGTCTATGGCTGAAATGCCGCTGATTTTTGTGAAGCCGAGGGATTCATTTTCAATGTCACAGCGATAAAGGCCATGGTCATTTCCCAGGACAATGAAATTGCTGCCCAAGGAACAGAGCTTCACTATTTTCTCAGGTCCTGGCTGTGATGAATTTATGTCTAATGGTGATAGTCCTACCCAGAATTTATGAAAATTCATTATAAAAACACTTCCTTTCTTTTTTGAAAATAACTTGCATTGATTATTTTGATTCGAAACAAAACATCTGATGATTGCGTAGCTTGAAACACTTTTAACTTGTACAACACATAGCCACAAATATATTTCGCGTATTGTAAATACTGTTTGTGTTGAAATACAATAATTTGATGTGAAACAAGAATTTATTTATCATCATTGATAAAGAAATAGGGGATCGGTACCGAGATTTCTTTGACAGCACTTTGACCACCCCAGATCACTTATATATATGTCCCTAACGGGACAGATAGGAGACGCTCAATATAAAGGTGCCAGCATATAGAATCCCAGGTTTTTTTTTAATTAAAAACTACCAGTGAAGATAATATATCAGAATCTTACTGATTACTACGTTCGTTTAGAAAAAAAAAACCGTTCAGAAATATGATAGGTTATGTACCCCTTGGTTATACCTCTTTTTGTAGTACGGTCACTCGATATAAGGCCATATTGGACAGCTGTTAAATATGGCCTATTCGAATGACAGTACTATAGTACCTTACTGTACCGCAATACATTTTTTCTTAGTTTCGATTAAATAAAAAGAAAATAAACATTCCCATTTTTATCATAATTTTATTCATTCTTCAAAACATCTTCAAAACAAATGTATAAAATTTTCGAATTAACAAACAATATTTACAAAATAAGCATGAATTGGTTGTAAAGGAAGTATCTAACACTAAGCTCACGTTATCATCATGAACATATTTATGAGTACCTAAAGGCAACTGAACCCCAGAGGTTTATTATAGCGTGCAATACAAATCTTAAGTAACTGGAGAATACACTGTTCTTACATAATTCACTGGTTTGTAGTGTTCCCGTGCGTGCATGCAAACAGGTCTATCTTAGGTGCCCGATTTGCTGGTCGTGGCTCGCGGGCAGCGATGTGGTGCTGCTGTCCCCAACTTTAACTCCCACAACACCTTTTCAGTGGATAAAGTGGCTAACATATTGTAACAAACACTGCCTGTACAACAAAATATTGCTGTGCTCTTTGCTTTATCCGTGGCAATTCTGTCCGTTGAAATCACGAAAAACTCACTTGCTACAACTTCCGAATAACTTGTTTGCTTAGAACTGAAGTTAAATTTAATAAAACTTGAGATTAATAATAAAAAGAATAAAACTAAGGAATAAAACAATAAATTAAATAACTGACGCTTTGACTTGACGTTGACAAAGACAACTGGCGTGATAGTCCACAAACTAGAAAAATAAGTTTGTACATAAATAGGTTTGTTTGATTTGTTTTATATTTTGATCAAAAACTTCTTGAAAAGTAGTAAAGTTTTCTTTTTTGAAAGATAAGAAATGGCCGTCGTAAAAATCATCTGTTTGATAGCTGTTATCTGTGGTTTAATCTATGGGTTTAATAAGGAATATGTCATCATATTGGCGTTTCCATAGTGTGTTGACCACATTTATTATTATTTATTTTATTATTCGTTCCAAAGGAACAGGCGAAGATCTTTATGACCATGCTGCCTAGTCTTCAGTATTTTTAGTTCATAGTTCTTAAAATCTAACCTAACCTAAACTCATTGGAACACGATAGTGACGCTCGCGTTCCAATGCTCTCAAAACATTACACGGGAATAACAAGAAGAACCACACGAGATCACTTTATTTCTCATTTTCACTACATTGTTTTTCATTGCCGGCACATTATTAAGTTAATCTCACCACATTAACACAACAATAACAGCGAAAAACTAATTTACAAAAATAAGAAATAAAGTTACGCACGAACCCTCTCGCTTCCCGCGCAAAACTCACTTTGACCACAGATGAACAATAACCAAAGACAAATAGAAGAAAGTACAGTCAACAGAGAAAAAAAACAATATGGAATAACGTTATTTTGTGACTAATAACGTTACTAAACAGAATTTTGTCTATGGTTTTCGCTTATTTTACTTAGTGAAATGCAATAAAAAGGGGTAAGCGAAACAACGTTATACAACTATCTCTGTTCTATAATTATATTTATCGCAAAATTTAAAATAAAAAAGCGAAGTGTCAAAAATTTCATAGTTCATTGACTTGCCTTGCTCGCTCTTTTTTAGTAAAAATGGCGAGTCGAGGTGGTTCTGCTAGGCCTAGGGTCCCAGAAACTGAAGCCGCTATCAGTTACGTGCAGTGCGATGGATTGGTAAGTCCTCAGAAACATTCATCTATATCGTAAAACTCATAGAATACGGAAGTAACCTCTACATCCAATGGTGCCAAGCCAACGCGTCACGGCTTATGTTTTCTTAGAATTTGATCTACATCAACAACTTTCCACTGTGCATTTATCTTATTCCAGTAATATGTAGGTTAATCTTACTGATAATGACTTTCTTATGTCGTAAAAACTTCGGCCTATGAAATCTATAGGTTATGTTTTCTATGGGTTATGTTATTTTTTCCTCAAGCAACTATCATAACTACCGTATTAAATGGAAACGATTAGCACCTTTTAGCGGTATATAAAGTTGACAAATTCAATAATCTAAAAGAAGAAGTTATTTAAGGATTCCAGATTACAATAGATATACAGTTCATCTGATGACTCATTGTATATTTCAGCTGTTTTGGCTCACAAACTGACCTTAGGCAGTAAATTGTATTTTGGAGTGATGATCTCAACAAATGACAATAACATCCATTCTTACCTCTCTCCAAATAGCAGTGATATCATGTGTACACAATATATACTAATAAAATATTTACCTAATTATTTCTCTAAGCTAATGAAGATTAGTAAACGTCAATAACTTTTTTATTTATGCAAATTAAGTTACTTATTATCTTACAAATTACTTGGATGCCACGAGAAACCATTATGCTTGTATGATGATGATGATGACGATGATATCCTGTGAGTTTTTTAAAGATATGAATGGGAAGTTAATTCATATGAGTTCTGTATTGAGCATCTATGCTTTAAAATGTTGTGTGATACCAGCTCAGAATAACATTTCTTTCCCACGGGTGTCATAAAACTTGAGGTTTAGGGTTTTTAGTGGTATACAATTTTTAATTATGGCCTGACAACCTGTTACTAAAGTGATATGCAATTTTTCCGAAATACTTCTCATACATTTGTCATACATGGTAATAGCAATTGTTTTTTTATGGCCATTAATTCACTGCCTACCATCATGCAGGGGGTGTGATAGGAATCCGATGGTATACTATATACTAATGGTATACTATTAGTATATTATTAGTTAGCCTACTTGATCCCACTGCTGGGCAAAGACCTCCCCGCAATCTTCCACTCCTTTTGGTCTAATGCCACCATCATCCACTCCTGTAAATATGTGTCAAGATCGTCACACCAATGTTTTCGGGGTCTACCTCTACCTATGTCTGGACGCGTTTTGAGGTACCCATAAGGTATGCTATAAATAAATAAATAAATCAATATTTGTAAATAATTCCAGGCGGTAATGAAAATCGTGAAGCACTGCCATGAGGAATCATGCAGCAACATGGAAGTGGCCCAGGGGGCGCTGCTCGGGCTTGTGGTGGAGAACCGGCTGGAGATCACCAACTGCTTCCCGTTCCCCAAGCATGACGACACCATGGACGAAGAAGAGTACCAGCTTGATATGATGAGGAGGCTCAGGAGGGTCAACGTCGACCATTTCCATGTTGGATGGTTAGTTACTAAAGCGACAGAGACTACTATTTGCCAAGTAGGGGTTCAAATCTCTGAGATCAGAGTTCATGAGTGAAATCAAATGTGTTCTGTTACTTTTACTTTTTGTTACAAATCATATAACTTGGAACTTAACTGCACACCCAAAAGTTGCTTAGTATAAATAAATATCCGTCTTGTGGTTTAGAAGTTAGCAGTGTCCTTGAAAGACAGACAAAGCATTTTTATTTCATTTGATGTATATTTACCTACATGACTAAATTACAACTTTCAGGTACCAGAGTGCTGATGTTGGCAACTTCCTGAGCCAGTCTCTGCTGGAGTCTCAGTACCACTACCAGACCTCCATTGAAGAGAGTGTGGTGGTCATCTACGACACCAAGAAGTCTGCTCGCGGCTTCCTGACGCTAAAGGCCTACAGGCTGACTCCTCAGGTTAGCAGCTTAGCTTTCTAGATTCCCTCCAATAGACATACTACTGCCAGACATCTCTGAAGAGTGTGAGGTCATCTATGATACCAAGAAGTCAGTTCTTGGTTTCTTGACACTCAAGGCCTGCAGGCTGACCCGTTTAGTTTTGTAGCTTAGCTTTCCAAAAGACCTTAAGTACCACTACCAGACCTCCATTGAAGAGAGTGTGGTGGTCATCTACAACACCAAGAAGTCGGCTCGCGGCTTCCTGACACTCAAGGCCTACAGGCTGACCCCTCAGGTTAGCAGCTTTGATTTCTAGTCTTTCTGCAATACTCTTCAAATCAGACTGCTTATTCAATGCTCTTTTTATTTTCAGTTTCTTTTGTAATTAATAAGTATTGGTATTACATATAACTAACTAACCCAAAACAGGGACCACAATGTTCTAACATTGATCTAAATCTATAAATAATACAGACATTACAGACAGGAGGTTTTTCATATTGCTGCTTGAGCGTCTGGAATTTATGTACAAAATTCCCAGATTACAAAAAGAGCGTTTGGAACACTCTAACTAATAAAGGGTTGCGTAATGCGTTGCATAGTGCATGCGCCTACAATACAACCAGTACAGTGAAATAAATCTCGTGAAGAAATGCGGACGTCGTCGGAGCGCGTGCGTAACGAGCGGCGCGGCAACCAACTGATTTGTCCCCTCGAGGGGACAGCCGCACGTATTTGCAACTTTATACCTACGCCGCGGAGTGCAGCAGGCCTGCCCAAGGTTTATTTTTACAGTAATGTATTTGCAGAAACTTATTATTTTCAATATCTCATTCCAGGCCATCGCCATGTACAAAGAGGGCGACTACACCCCGGAAGCCCTGCGCAACTTGAAGATCGGCTACGAGAGTTTATTCATCGAGGTGCCCATCGTGATCCGCAACTCTCCACTGACCAACATTATGATGTCAGAGCTTGCTGAGATGATTCCTGAGGAAGAGGGATCCAAATTCTTGGATTTGGGAACTGCTTCAGTGCTGGAAGGTAAGATTCAGGAACCACTCTAGCAGAAAACCTGATCCAACACCCAATCTATGTTGCCCAGGTTATGCTAGATCAGGTTATTTTAGATCAGGTTATGTTAGATCAGGTTATAATATTAGATCAGTTTATGTTTCATCAGGTTAAGTTCAATCAGTTTATGTCAGATCAGTTTATGTTGGATCAGGTTGTGTTACATCAGGTTGTGTTACATCAGGTTATGTTAGATCAGTTTATGTTAGATCAGTTTGTGTCAGATAAATTTATGTTAGATCAGGTTATGTTAGATTAGTTTTTGTTAGATCAGGCTATGTTGGATCAGGTTACATTAGAACTTGTTCATCGAAGTGCCCATCATGATCCGCAACTCCCCACTGACCAACATCATGATGTCAGAGCTTGCTGAGATGATTCCTGAGGAAGAGGGATCCAAGTTCTTGGATTTGGGAACCGCTTCTGTGCTGGAAGGTAAGATTTAGGAACCACTGTGGTGGCACTTGGTCTGTCGAGGACCAACCCCTTCTACTCAAATAATAATAATAATAGGTTGGACTAAGTAGATTAGGTGTTTGATGGGGTTATGTTAGATCAGGTTGTGTTACATCAGGTTATGTTGGATCATGTTATACTAGAGCCAGTTCATCGAGGTGCTTATCGTGATCCGTAACTCCCCACTCACCAACTCATGATGTCTGATTTCACTGAAATGATACCCCAGTAAGAGGGCTCTAAGTTATCGGATTTGATTGATTATGTTAGATATGGTTATGTTAGAGCTTTTTCATTGGGTTAATATATAGAATGAGGTGGCAAAAATAAGTACCGCTGTCGTGAGTGGCGTAACATGTGCCTTTCGAGTGGAAGTATCGCATGAAATGTGAAATAACGATAAAGATAACCTTTGCATATTGTCTACTTATCTCTTATAAACTCCCTTTCCATCTTTCCAGGCCAACTGCGCAGCCTGATGGAGCGCGTCGACGAACTCAACCAGGAGGCCATCAAGTTCAACCGCTACCAACAGCTGGTGGTCCGTCAGCAGCAGGACAAGCACCGCTGGCTGCTCAAGCGCGCCCAGGAGAACGCGGCGCGCGCGGCCAAGGACGAGCCCCCACTGCCCGAGGAAGACGTCAACAAACTCTTCAAGCCCCACCCCGTACCACCCAGGCTGAACCCCATGATCGTCGCCGGACAAATCAACACCTACAGTCAACACATCAGCCAGTTTTGTTCACAGTCTCTTGCGAAACTCTACCTCACTCAAGCGCTTCAAAATGCTAAGGAAGCGAAAGACAAGAACTAGTGTTTTGGTGATCGAACGGTATTATTTGTGATTGTCAAATTGTGGACTGTAAAACATCTTGATAAAATCTGTGGAGAAAATAAATTGAGGTTGCGCGTTTCGTAATCTTTTACTGGATTTTTCGTTTTCTTATTTTCAAAATCCATAATAATATCACAATTTATCTACAATAGATATACACAACACAGGTCACATCACAGTACAGTGACTGTTTGTCTTGTAGTACTAACCAACTCCTATTTCATAAAAATAGTATTGCCTAAAGATGTCAACATGTTCAAGCCCCACCCTGTACCACCCAGGCTGAACCCCATGATTGTAGCCGGACAAATCAACACTTACAGTCAACACATCAGCCAGTTTTGTTCTCAATCTCTTGCGAAACTCTACCTCACTCAAGCGCTCCAAAATGCCAAGGAAGCGAAGGACAAAAACTAGTGTTTTGGTGATTGAACGGTATTATTTGTGATTGTCGAATTGTGAACTGTAAAACATCTTGATAAAATCTGCGAAGAAAATAAATTGAGGTTGCGCGTTTCGTAATCTTTTACTGGATTTTTCGTTTTCTTATTTATCGTCCTAATTTATTCACAATAGATCTACACAGGTCACATCACAGTGACTTGTAGTATTAACCAACTCCTATTTCATAAATAATACTACCTAAAGATGTCAACAAACTGTTTAAGCCACACCCGGTACCACCTAGGCTGAACCCCATGATCGTAGCCGGACAAATCAACACCTACAGTCAACACATCAGCCAGTTCTGCTCGCAGTCTCTTGCGAAACTCTACCTCACTCAAGCGCTTCAAAATGCCAAGGAAGCGAAGGATAAAAATTAGTGTTTTGGTGATCAAACGGTATTATTTGTGATTGTCTAATTGTGGACTGTAAAACATCTTGATAAAATCTGTGAAGAAAATAAATTGAGGTTGCGCGTTTCGTAATCTTTTACTGGATTTTTCGTTTTCTTATTTATCGTCCTAAATAATATCACAATCTATCCAGAATAGATCTAAACAAGTTACATCACAGCGACTATTAGTCTTGTTGTACTAACCAACTCCTATTTCATAAATAATACTACCTAAAGACGTCAACAATCTGTTCAAGCCACACCCCAAACCACCCAGGCTAAATCCCATGATTGTAGCCGGACAAATCAACACCTACAGTCAACACATCAGCCAGTTCTGCTCCCAGTCACTTGCGAAACTCTACCTCACTCAAGCGCTTCAAAATGCCAAGGAAGCGAAGGACAAAAACTAGTGGTTACGTGATTGAACGGTATTTTTTGTGATTGTCAAATTGTGGACTGTAAAACATCTTGATAAAATCTGTGAAGAAAATAAATTGAGGTTGCGCGTTTCGTAATCTTTTACTGGAGTTTTCGTTTTCTTATTTATCGTCCTGAATAATATCACAATTTTATCCACAATAGATCTACTCACGTCACAGTGGCAGTTAGTCTTGTAGAACTAACCAACCCCTATTTCATAAATAATACTCCCTAAAGATGTTAACAAACTGTTCAAGCCCCACCCCGTACCACCCAGGTTGAACCCCATGATCGTCGCCGGACAGATCAACACCTACAGTCAACACATCAGCCAGTTCTGCTCCCAGTCTCTTGCGAAACTCTACCTCACTCAAGCGCTTCAAAATGCCAAGGAAGCGAAGGACAAAAACTAGTGGTTACGTGATTGAACGGTATTATTTGTGATTGTCAAATTGTGGACTGTAAAACATCTTGATAAAATCTGTGGAGAAAATAAATTGAGGTTGCGCGTTTCGTAATCTTTTACTGGAGTTTTCGTTTTCTTATTTACTTACTGTCCTAAATAATATCACAATTTATCCACACCAGATCTACACATGTTACCACATGTTACAGTGGCTGTTGGTCTTTCAATCCATATTTCATAAATAATACTACCTAAAGATGTCAACAAATTGTTCAAGCCGTTGTTCAAGCCCCACCCCGTACCACCCAGGCTGAATCCCATGATCGTAGCCGGACAAATCAACACCTACAGTCAACATATCAGCCAGTTCTGCTCCCAGTCTCTAGCGAAACTCTACCTCACTCAAGCGCTTCAGAATGCCAAGGAAGCGAAGGACAAAAACTAGTGTTTTGGTGATTGAACGGTATTATTTGTGATTGTATTGTATTGCAAATTGTGGACTGTAAAACATCTTGATAAAATCTGAGAAGAAAATAAATTTAGGTTGCGCGTTTCGTAATCTTTTACTGGATTTTTCGTTTTCTTATTTATCGTCCTAATAAATAGTATCACCACAATATATCTAGGTACACATGTCACAGTGACATCAACCATTACCTATTATAACCTTCGAGCAACTCATCTTCCGTCCCGGCCCGGATTATAACCAACCCTTATTTCATAAAATAATAATATTTATTACCTACCTTAAGATGTCATCAAACTGTTCAAGCCCCACCCGGTACCACCCAGGCTGAATCCCATGATTGTAGCCGGACAAATCAACACCTACAGTCAACATCAGCCAGTTTTGCTCCCAGTCACTCGCGAAACTCTACCTCACTCAAGCGCTCCAAAATGCCAAGGAAGCGAAGGACAAAAACTAGTGGTTACGTGATTAAACGGTATTATTTGTGATTGTATTGTATTGCAAATTGTGGACTGTAAAACATCTTGATAAAATCTGTGAAGAAAATAAATTGAGGTTGCGCGTTTCGTAATCTTTTACTGGATATTTCGTTTTCTTATTTATCGTCCTGAACAATATCACAATACCTAGGTATCTAGATCTACACACGTCACAGTGGCAGTTGGTCTTATAGGACTAACCAACCCCTATTTCATAAAAAATACTACGTAAAGATGTCAACAATCTGTTTGAACCTCACCCCGTACCACCCAGGCTGAATCCCATGATTGTAGCCGGACAAATCAACACCTACAGTCAACACATCAGCCAGTTCTGCTCCCAGTCTCTAGCGAAACTCTACCTCACTCAAGCGCTTCAAAATGCCAAGGAAGCGAAGGACAAAAACTAGTGTTTTGGTGATTAAACGGTATTTTTTGTGATTGTCGAATTGTGAACTGTAAAACATCTTGATAAAATTTGTGGAGAAAATAAATTGAGGTTGCGCGTTTCGTAATCTTTTACTGGATTTTTCGTTTTCTTATTTATCGTCCTAATATATCACAAATTATCCACACCACAATAGATCTACACATGTAACAGTGGCTGTTGGTCTTTCAATCCATATTTCATAAATAATACTCCCTAAAGATGTCAAAAAACTGTTCAAGCCCTACCCCGTACCACCCAGGTTGAATCCCATGAGTGTAGCCGGACAAATCAACACATCAGCCCGTTCTGCTCTCAGTCACTCGCGAAACTCTACCTCACTCAAGTGCTTCAAAATGCCAAGGAAGCGAAGGACAAAAACTAGTGTTTGGGGTGGTCTAGATTAACGTAACAGCAGCGCCGACATACATTAAATCACGTCTGTATACCTTGCGGGGTAGGCAGCGCGTAAACGGCTGCAAAAACAGCCATTTACACCATGTCTGACAAAAGTTTGAGAGTCATTTAGAAGACTGTATCCCCCCATCAGCCTGTCGCCTAAAATTGCAATAGGTACACATCACCTTCCAAACCTCTTAGTCGCTTCTTACGACACCCACGGTAAAGATATTGGTTGATGTTATTGTAAGCTCTACACTGCATTATGTTTTATCGAACTAATTTGCTTTCTTCTGACTGGGTCCCCATGCAAACTTCTGACGACAGCTGCTCCCTAATGATATGATCTGATTGAGGTAACCTGCGCGCGCGCCGACAAAGCTGTAATAATTTAATAACTATACCGTGCGATTGTCCTGCCTGGGGCCGCCACCACAAATTACTTCATCCTGTGCGCCCCTGGATAATTATAGCGGTAAACGGTAAATTAAAGATTTAGGACAGTTCAAAGTAAACAGGCTAATAATAAGTATAATGTGCTAATATGAATAAATAACATATGGTTTAATTATCATGTTACTTTTGTGGTTTTCGATAGTACTATAAAATGCTGCCTACCGCACATATACAAACAAGTATTAGTGCCGCTAGTTTATATATATAAGTCTATGATTAGTGCAGTTCATTTTCTGCATTAAGTCGTTTAGATCTTGAGTTTCATCTGACACCCGGCTATACCTAAGCCTACCCTTTGGTATCGTTGGATTCGTCGTGATGTCTATAAGCCCCCTCCACTCCCCTTTAAACCTCCACCACACGATTTCTTGACGACTCCGCATCTTGGTTTAGTACATTACGTACCTACGACGATCCAACGATACCGAACAAGGGTAGGTATAAGTATACCTAGCTGGGTGTCATATGAAAAACGATTACCTACCTGTATGTAGTACCTACTTACTGGCGCGAACCGTACCTAGCTATAAAGAATTTTGATTTCCAAATGGCACAGCTAGGTACCGTTTAAATATGCGATATTATTTCAATCAGTTTACATATTTTTTAATATTAGTAAAAGAACTGCATAGAATGACATCAAATAGCATCAAATGCTAAAAAAGAAAAATTCACCTTTACGTTGCGTGTGGCGGTTGCCCGTCGCATTAATAGACCAATTCAATTTCTTTAATTTTCCTTCGGGGTCACTAATAAAGCCATTTCGGAAAGGAAATGAGATGTCGTCGGCGACACTCAAAACAATTTGGAGCCATTAGACTATCAGACCCTGAGATCAGACCGCATTTTGGGATCAAGGATTAACCGCAAAATGCGCAAGCGCCGCGTAATGTGGGATAATTTCGTGGAGTAGGTACTTATAATGAGGCTCCTGTTTGGCTACACATTTTTTGTTTCACCACACTATTATACAAGGTGTAAGGGACATCTCTCCGAATACCTACTTCTTCTTCTTTTCGTGTGGGACACCGAGTCGTTCAACGACCCGATGAACCCTGGTGTCAGAGTTTTTCAACCGCCTACTGCAAGTAGCAGGCCTCTGACATGGTTGTGTAACGACCGCCGTCATAGACAGCAACCGGGACCGACGGCTTAACGTGCCCATCCGAAGCACGGAACCATCTTACTTGCGGACAATCAGGTGGTTCAGCCTGCAATATCCTAACCAGACTGGGAACAAATTCACAAAGTGATAATTATCAACTTTGTGAGTGACCCCACCGGGAATTGAACCCGGAACCTTTGCGTGGCAGGCAGGCATACTAACCACTGCACCACATCGGCTGTCCGAATACTGATAGGGTGCATTTAGACCATTAAACTGAACAACTACTCGTAAGTTTCATTTTCAGGAGATTTTTTTTTTGAGCTCCCATACAAAATCACGATCAGCTGACTACATTTACCTATGGGAGGACAAGAAATTTTATACGTCTCCTGAAATATTTTCTTATGGGAAGTTGTTTATTTACGTGGTCCGAGTGCACCCTATCAATATTCGGAGAGCTGTCCCTTACACCCTGTATATTCTGTGGCTTTACGTGAGTCTAAAATTAATAAGGTTGACTGAGATTATCTTTGGGTGTCCCTACGTCCACCTAACGTAGTGACAAGCAAGGATACCAACCGGTCATAGGTACTACTTATTTATTGTGTAGCCTAAGGTAGCCTTAATATAGTGTGAAGGTAAAGTATTGTAAATAACTAGTTTGGAGGCGTTCTTATTATCGTCCGCTAGATAAGTATACGGGGTGTTAGAAACGGTGTACCTAACGAAAACTTTGCAGGCGTGCTCAGACCATGAAACTGAACAACTTTTACTATGGAGCCAATGGTGGGAAACGAAAAAGAGATTCCGATCTCCCATACAAAGTCTGTCAGCTGATTGTGAATTTTGTATGGGAGGTCGGAAAACTTTTTTCGTTTCCCACCATTGGCTCCATAGTAAAAGTGGTTCAGTTTGATGGTCTGATCATGCCTGCAAAGTTTTCGAAACTTACACCGTTCCTAACACCTTGTGCGCAACATTTTATGTGTGTTCAGCCAAGGCTGTATTCAAGTAGAGGCGGAAATATTAACTTTTGTAGCAAGGTAGGCCTGAAGGCCTAGCTTAACTAGAATTTTTTTTGTAGGTAACGTAATGTCGAAGGTAGAGTCGAAAAACAAATGAGGATCAGAGGGAACGCTGCTGTTTCCTTTCCTTTCCTTAATACAGGTCTTTGGCTCTGTATCTGTATAACTAGCATGTGACCCACGACATAAATTTTTTCTGTACCCAAGTCTTTATTTGTTTTTATTTGTTTCAATAAATTCTATATACGATTTGATACATTAGGGGAATTGTGCTCAAGATGGCATACTGAGATAAGATGACACACCATCAATATCTACTAAAGTATTGATGTTAGAAGTGTGCCTGTAATGTTTTTATGTGTATTTTTGGTGCCCCTAATAAATATATTCAATAGAGAAGTCAATGACAACAAATGTAAAAATTATGCGGATTTTTGTGATTTTTGAGTTCAAGGAATATTCGACCACCTTCAGCTTGCTGTTTGTTTGTAGGTGAAACTACCAAAATATGTAATGTAGTAAGCCGAATATTTTTTGGAGTAATCTAGGGTTATATTAGTAAGTAAATTTTACTAAAAGAGTAATGTGAACCTTTTCCATTTTTAACAAAAAGAATATTATATCAGTACTACGCTTTGAGTAAGGCGAAGGTAAGATGACATACCAGATTAGTGGGTGTGAGGTCGTATGTCAACCTACCCATAAAAACTCGTGTTCACTGTTTTCAGCATTATTTTCCGTATTCTCGACCATGTTTAATATCTCCTTACATAACAAATGGCCAGGACAGAATTGAGCACACTGTCTAAGAAATATTTAATCGTATGTCATCTTATCCTAACGCTGTGTCGTCTTACTCTGGTCGGAGTAGTGGTGGTTTTAGGTTCATAAAATTTGAAATCATTGACTCACTTGATTATAAAATAAACAATCAGCTTCCTAATAAAATGTTTTTAAATATGCATCAGATTATAAAACTTACATGACTTTATTTAACGAAATATTTACCTACCTCTAAACAAAAAGTATGTCATCTTAAGCACAATTCCCCTACACGAGATGAAGTCTCTACCGTGCGCAAGCTATTACACGACACGAGGACCTATTTATTGCCTGAATCCGTGTCTGCCTCCAATACAGGCACAACAACATTGTGTTTTTGCATGTCTTGCCGGTTCTAAGCAGTAATGGCGACTTTTATTGGAGCTAATTTATACCCATGGTGTTAGGGTACCTAGCTCCTAATTGTCAGGGTCAGGCCCACCTAACACCAGTTGACAAAATGAGTTGTTCCATTTTGCTCTAAATTACTACCTATTTCCCTGCTCGTATCTTGATTTGTTCGGATCGGATGGGTGGGTAGGAGATTGTGGTAGGAGAGCTATGCTATAATGCGTTCGGGTTTGCTGTGTTTTGAACAAAACCCGCTGGGCACATTTTCAAGTGTCAAGAATCAATTGGCTTATTATTAGGTACTCAAAATACGTGAAGTAGGTAGGTAAACAGATTATTTGACAGAGTACCAGTACCTAACGAAAGGTAGGTACTTTTTCAATGCAGTTCAGTCATAGAGAAAAAGGAAAGCTTTAAGGTGGGCTTAAAAACCAAGCGACAGCGACAACGACGCGCGTCGTTGCCGCTGTCAAATGACTGGTTTGTATGGGTTTGTATGGGTTTGTATGGGGAACCAGAAAAACCGAGCGACGGCGTCGTTGCGGCGCGCCACGACGCCGTCACGTTGACAGCGCGCTGATAAGCTTAGAGTTTGTATGGGATGCGGTCGGGTTTTTCTACAAGACCGCAGCGACAACGACGCCGTCAAAATTTGACGGCGACAACGACGCGCGTCGTTGTCGCGTCGCTTGGTTTTTAAGCCTATCTTAAATTTTAGTTTTACCTAAAGTCCAATCAAAATCAAAGTGTCATGACCAAACCTGCCTAAGCGGGAGGTCCAAGACTGGTCGGTCATGTGTCATGTCATGTCATGACACTGATAACGAATGGACTATACCAATGCCGGTGACCAAAGAGTAGGAGTATGTAGTGTATGGACGGATAATCTACATGGAAAATAAGACGATTCAATTTGTTAAAATGATCACTCTGTGTCAGAAAGCGACCTTAAAATGTAGAGCGCGGTGAAACTATTCCTACCTACCTACTGAGTTGGTAATTTACACACATTTTCTATTAGTGTTAATGTTGAAATGTGTAAATGTGTTCGACATGTGCGATAATAGGTGTTTATTATATGCATTTTTTCAAGTTAATAAATATGGTAGGTACCTTAGCCATTAAATTAACTTATGCCACTAATGTTACTGTGTTGTGATCTAAGTTAATAAGAGGTTACAGTACACGATAGATGCCTGTTTTCTACATTTTCATACAAACATACCTAATTCCCTACTTTTTTCTGGTATAGGAAATGCATGTAGAGCTGTAATTCTTTTTTTTCTTAATTTAAGGCCTATTTAAGCATAGTCCAATGTAAGGGATCACTTTTAATGTTTGTGGAGGCAGTGGCACCTTAGTGGCACTACAGGGCACAGAGTGGCACACAGTCACTATATAATCTATTTATTTTTGACTTCCGTCGATCTCATTTTATTTTATTTGCTGTCAAAACTAAAACCCTGTGCGTATTGACCACAGGTATTGACCACGGGTATTGACAATATCTATCGCTGATTGTTGCCGACTCGCAGTGTGAGCGAGCACCAACGTACCTATCACCCAATGCACGCACCACAGTATGTTATTTTTGACATGAATTGTTCTATCGAGTGTTATTTACATATAGCGATGATAAGGATCGAAGATGATAAGATCTAACAGTAGTTTATATTTTCGATAATTAGGTGCAAATGTACGTGCAAAGATATAGTAGTTACATGCACGCCTTAGCAACTTACTTATCTTGCACCAGATCATAATAACACATCTAGCAGTAGGATGTATGTAAATACTCAGTAATAACTAAGTAAACTTAGTTAGCCCCAGTACGGTTGCTCTCATTTTGTTAATGATCGACTAATACTCCGCCATTTTGTGCAAACCTGTGATTTCCCGCCAACTACTCGTTATTTTTAAACACAGTGCCTGAAAATACTGTTACGAATGTCTTTACTGGAAACGCAGAAATGAAACACGCATGAAATGTGAGAGTAGCGTTGAGTGTTGTAGGTAAGTAGAGTACTAGTACTAGAGTCATTGTATGTGTGTTGTGTTGATGTCCTAGAGCACCCCCTGGTGCACAGGGCCTGCACAAGATGTCGCCTTTAAAGTAGAGTCACTAACAGTAGGTAACTGGTCTAGGAATTCAGGGGACGTAGATGTTTTCCTTCAATCTCTGGTAGGTAAATTACGCAGCGATGGCAAATATATTCGTAGACAGTATTTTACCAATTCGGTTTTGGACAGATTGTGTTGAAATGCAACGTCTCTACCAACTTAGCCTAAACGCCTAGACGCGTACTGTTCATACCTACAACCTACCTAGGGTGGTTTTCGGCACATTGCTTGCACCTAGTAGCCTAGTAGTACTTACTACTTAGCCATTGCGTGAAGTAGCCTGCCTAGGGGGTAAAAAACACCTGCAAAAAGTTGGGACACAGAATTTTTAATTAGGGATTCCAAAATTATCCAACATTTCGCCACTGAACTTCTTAAGTGCAAAACCCAACAAAGTAACTCAACTGTAATATGTAGGTGCGCTGGAAACCACCATTTAGTCTTGGTCCCATTTTGCGGCGGTACAAAATTGGCTTCGGCACTAAACGACGCAATTACACACTATTAACAGATTACACCTTCGCAAATATCCAAATTATACTAAAGACCAGCATAATTAGACACCTGGGACGAAACTGTTTGGCAGAACTTGAAGGAAGCTGTATATGTATTCAATAACTACCTACCTACCTACAAATCTCCTTACTTGGAGATACCTATTATGTAGATGTATGTAGAAACCTAAGACGCAAGTAGGTATGTAAGTATCTACTATCAGCCAGCAGCTCAAGTTTTGCATTTGTGTTTATAGTTAAAGGGGGCATGTAGTCTACGTGATATTCAGACCGTCTGACAGTTCTTGCCCCAACTTCACTCACTTTATTTGAACCGCCTGAAGGAAAGTGAAGTTCGTGCGAGGAGCAGGAGCGTCAGACAGTCTGAATACCACGTAGTCTATCAGCCCCTTATTTAATTTAGCAGACAATATAGCACCAGTCATACATCCCCCAATATTTGGTCCTTCGATCCGGAACTTGTACCCAGTAATACCTATGGTTTATCATGATGAACCTATCTATTGGATAATTACGCAAAATTATCTATCTACTTTTAAATTTTCTGTTCCTGCCTTGTTTTATTGGTTGATTTATTTACTAATCTAAGGGTAGGCTTACAGATATTGGATAACGCCTCTGCACTATAAAATTATCCCCCATATCATAGCAGAAAGAGAAATATAGACAGGTGGATGAAATAAAAAATAAATAGGTACTTATTTAGCCACAAGGACGTACCTACCATCTTTGTTCTCAGTCGTGGTCAAGTCATGAACAATCCACATTACTTTGAATGCAGATAACCCAACTAAATTGCAACAGGACGCCAAGATTGACTGCAGTGTGAATACAACTTTATGAGGCTCGATTACAGCTGCAGAAAACTCGATTTATTATCAACCTCAAATCGATTTCGCGTTTAATACCATAAACGGTCGACGGCCCTATTTTTTACAAGCCCGATGATACCACACTGACGGCCTCTTGTAATTTTATTATGCAAATGCTGCATAAAGTGTTGCCTGTACGTAATCGGTCAAATTAACTATTAGCCAGTCTTACCAGCCAGCATCATTCAGCGACAAGTGCGCGGGAAAAGCGCGGCTCAAAATGGCGCCCAACAAAAAAATGGCGGGACCGTAATGCGCGCTAAGTACTGCAATCATGAAGGTGTTTTTCGATTTTCGATCATGATATTGATTGTAACGAGTAATTTTATTGAGATGACGAAGATTAAAATTAAATGGAGGGTCTTGTTGATAAGCTGTGTCTCTGTAATGCAATCTGCATCTAACTAGCACCGTAGCACTTATTTTCCCCGCGAAACTATGTAGTTAAATTATAAAGTGCCGCTACTGGTATACGAACGGTAAAACTATTTAAATTAATGGCACACAATTTCGTGTTGATGTTGTGGTCTTTTTAATTTAAATTGTAGACGGGTAATGATTTATCGATAAGCCTATTAAAATTTACATTAAAAATAGAGTTAGAGAAGTTAAGTTCATTAGGTGGACAGCAAAGAGGAGGGTCGTGGGGGCTTGTAGCTTGTAGCTCAGAGGTTGTACCGGCTAGTGGCTACCTGCGCTCGGCTCGCCGCGCTGCCGTTCTGCGCAGGCGCAGCTTGCCTTGCACCGCCTGCGCGGGCGACGGTAGATGTCTCGCTCCCCGCAACCTGATAATGTCCGCCTGCAAATTGTCCACGCAAACCGCCGTCGATAAGTCTCCCTTGATAACAGTTAAGTATTGGTTTTGAGGGATTTTAATCAAAACCGCGCATATTACAGTCATTACGCGGCCAGGGTTAATTTCAAAATATACGATAAAGGAGGCAAAAATAATATTTAAGGGAATTAGGCTGCCGGTGTGGAGGCGCGCAATTTGGAAGATTGCCGCGCCGCCGCTCGTTTTCTGTGAATTTTTTAATTAAATTACGAGCGAGATGCTGTAAAGTTGATGGCTGCGTTTACCGGCCCAGGTGACCTCGCCTCGGCCGCACCAATCAACTTTATTGGCCTAGGTTTTTCGCGCCGGTTAATTTTGCTTTGCTCTTTTATGGTCAGTAATGAAGATGAAGCTAAGCTGGTTGGTGATGTAAATTGTGATTGATCCATTATTCTGAACAGCAGACAATGCCAAAGCAAGACAACCCCAATCACCATTAATTTGGCCACTGAGTCTCGCGGACATGTCACACCGGATACTAAAAACTAATGTAAGAGTAATATACTCACTCAAACATCAAAAAATGCCATCTAGTCTCCTTCAACACACACAATCATGTCAATCAATCGTCAACTACACACTAGGCACATCTAGAAAGATTTGCTATCTACACGAAAGACTATGATGAAGAAACTTATCGCTACATACGATACAATTTAATTCTGAACATTACGATTGTCCTTCCAACACATTTCTTTAACACTTCGCAAAGACACAAATTAGGGAAATGGCGTGCAAGGCGCCAATACAGATGGCTCACTCAGTACTAGCGAAAATTTTGACGCTTACTGACTTGAACTGAAAACAACTGAAATCTCGGGGGAATTAAAGGTAACGTCATATTTCTTGGATTAAAATTTGCTCAGAAATACTCAGAATCATTATGACGTTCATGTATCACATGCTGTTTTGATATTTTTAAACTTTGAGGTTTTTGTCAGCAGCAACCTTGGCTTCGTAACAAGTGACAATCGCAAAAACCCTGAATAGTGTCCAAGTAAGCCTTCCGTAAACTCTCTTTTTTGTGGCAAAGACATCATATCAACTCATAGATCATCCTGAATCAGCTGACCGACGCTACCGCGATAGCAGCGCCTGCGCATATTTCATGCAGCCTGCGGTCGTCGTGTCCTCGTAAATTATGGAGGCTTACGTTGAGATGTTGAGCTGACTGATTTTGAGTGGGTTAGCAGGTCAGTCCAGCCAGTCAGGATTGTTGCAAGGTACTATTTCAACAAAATCCATAAGTAAGTATGCCTAATAAAAAAAAATGATGTAACCTACTTGCTTTCTATGACGCCTTTTGCCTTGGTCGTAGCAGGTCGTAGTATCGGCGCTTATGCTTCTTTTTGTTATAGTGGTTAGATTTCATAACCAGACCTTTGTTATAAGCGTACATCAATTACTTAGTTGTCTGCTTTTGAATGACCTTCTGTTTTAGATACCTACTTAAGTCGAAAGATTCAAGCCGTGTCTAGTCAATCTTTAGTTGACTCAAGTTCAACCACAACTAGTAAATCCATAACTTTATGCAAACAGTATTGACAATATCTAGCTGACGAAAATGTACTTGATAAATCCAATTTATTTACTTGCATGTATTAACCAGAAAGTATATTTTTTACATGGTGATTGTACAAATTGAATCTGCAGCCACAGTAGCCGGTATGGCCCCCCAATTATGTGTACTTTCTATAACCGCTGCTTGGGCATAAGCGATCGTAAACCATCGGTCAGGACTCAGGACAGGAGTCGCTAACTTACTAAGCTCAGGTTACAGAGGTAACCCTAAAAGCAACCAGTGTGAAGCCAAGAAAAAGTTGTCGCGACCGTTGACCTAAGATGACGCGTGCTAAACACATTTCAAAGCTCAAAAGCAGCATGAGCTGCAGAGTTATGAGCGTGACGAGATGATCATAATATCGAAGGCCTATATCCAGCAGTGTAGTGTCTGGCTTGGCTGTTGATGATTGATGATGACAGAACATACCAAATGTTGTTAGGTAGGTGACTACCTACGAATTCAAGTAAGCTATATACCTGGCACAGTGCCTTAACGCGCGTGAAGTTTTATTGCGATTAGGTTTTCATATATTCATTCTGATTGTTCATTCATCACATAAGGTTTATTCTGAAGCATTCCCTTGCTCTAAGCTTACACCACACTTTAAAAGGATCTGGGCATGAATTCTGTAGTTCCTTGAGGATGAGTATCGTGTACATTACTGCGTGAGGAGGAGGAGCAGTTGATGTTTCTAAAATTGAGGTTCTTCGGTCGAAAACTGAAGGTAACAATAACAAGCGGACGCTGCGTGCTTTGCACTGCACACCACATCATGCATATATAAAAATGTCAAAACTTCGTAAGCGTGGAAAACAGTTGAAAAAAACTATTTCAACTATCTAGATGATTTCTTAACATAACAGCCGTTCTCAATTAATTACCTAAGCTTAGTTTTGAGATGGCTTGACTCGACCTTTTTTAGAACGATACTTCCGCCATAATTCAGTTTACTACGGTTGGCTGCAATTTGGTATACCTATCTAAAACCCGCAATGCAAATCAACCGAATGATGAAATACAAGCTTCAAACTCAATATACTTGTATACTGAAAGGGCCAGGCTCATGAAGTATAATGGAAGTGGCCGCCATAACGTTTTATGAGGATATATTACGAAGCGAGAGAGCAATTTCTTACTATGTTGGTTAAGGGTTTAAAAGCAATGTTTGAAAGGGTCGATGCTTCAGAGTAATGGGTGGTTATGGTACAAACATCTAGTAGCCGATGTTCCTCATTCAGAATGAAAGATTTCCTGTGATGACTCAATCTTCTTTTTCTCGCTAACATTTCCTAATTACTTGGAGTCTTTCTTCCTTGTTCTGAGTGTCTGCTTGTGATTACTCAGTGTATTTGTGTCCCTGCAACGCTTCGTTTCACTATAGTTCAGCATCACCCTATTTGTAACCGAGGCAGTCGTAAAGTGACTGAAGGGCAATGTAGGTATAGGCTGCAGTGGATTATGTTCTTGTCATCTGCGTGCTAAGTCAAGCGTCGTTAGCTTGACAAATATCTCTCATTCATGGGCTATGACTGGGCATGGGCCTCGTTAAAAAGGCCCCTAAGAGTGACCCTCAATATGAAGAGGACCATGCCCAGTTGTGGACTATTCTGGCTGGCTGCTCATAATATAACTTCTGTAAGAAGCATCAATTGTATTTAATAAGTATTTGCATAATTATCGCAATGCAAAAACCCCACTTTATATTTTAACACAAAACGATCGACTAATTTAAAATTTAATAGCATCGTATCTGTAGTAGTAAAACACTTTGATTGAATAATATAGCTTGTTGGCCCCTGGGGCACACTTATCTATGTAGATATGGAAATTTCATTCAACACGTTATAATTTATTTGTACTTATAACTGGATGACGAGTCAACTCTTTATAATAATAGGTAATTTTCATCCATTTCATTCAGTTTTAGCTAAAATGATCTGCTTAGGCACGTTCAAACGTTAGGAGTAGATACGCACTAAAATTTTTTTGCTTTAGAGCGTTATATCAGAATAAATTTTGGAATATTGAGTTTTTTTTTATGTAGCCTGTTCTGTGTCCCACTGCTGGGCAAAGGCCTCCCCTCTTTTGCGCCACTCTCCTCGGTCCCCGGTTTCCGACTGCCAGTTACTACTGAATGCGACCAAGTCGTCTCGCCATCTTCTTCGAGGTCGGCCTCGACGTCGGCGACCGTCCTGTGGTACCCAGTGCGTAGCTATTTTAGCCCACCTGTCAGGGTGCATGCGACAGACGTGTCCCGCCCAGTCCCACTTCAGTTTTGCTGTCTTTTTTCCAACATCCATTATGCCAGTTTTGGAGCGCAGGGTAGTGTTTCTTACTCGGTCGATCCATTTCACACCTAATATGCTGCGCTCCATGGCGCGTTGGCAAACCTTGAGTTTGGACTTTTATGCTTCCGTCAAAGACCATGCTTGAGCGCCATAGGTTAGAACGGGCAGAATACACATGTCGACGAGTTTTCGCTTTAGTGACAATGGAAGGTCTCCCTTCATTAGCTCTTTCATGGACCAGTAGCTCTTCCAGGCGTTCTGGATTCGTCTTTCGATTTCTTTATCCTGCCTGTTTTCGAAGGATGCTATCTGGCCCAAGTAAGTGTATTCGTCGACATAGTGTATTATCTGCCCCTCTATTTCCACCTTATGTTTGATGCTGTTGCACATGAGTTGGGTCTTTGACATGTTCATTTTAAGTCCAACCTCAAGGCTTGCCACGCTTATCTCCTGTAGCATGGTTTCGAGTTCTGCAGCTGAGGTTGAGAACAAGACGATGTCGTCAGCAAAACGAAGGTTTGTTAGGCGTTTGTCGCCGACGTCTATACCTTTAGAAGACCATGATGGTAACAGGCTTTTAAAGATCTCTTCTAGTGCTGCTGTGAATAGTTTTGGCGAAAGCGGATCACCCTGCTTGACTCCTTGAATATTGAGTTATGTTAAAAATATGGATTCCTTCAACCTAAATCGATCCAAACCTTTCACTTTCCAGCAGAAATCACCTTTAAAAAGCAGCCTTATTAAATAAAACTTTCTCCAGAGCACCAGAGTCTACACTATAATTTGTGTTGCTTGAAATGTGGAATCAATTCATTAAATTCGCATTTACCGATTCGTCTCAGACGTTTCGCACTGACTGCATGCTAAGAGCAAGGACATGTTTCCGAGGGAACCCTACGAACAACCAGTAGGAACTGACAGCCGATGTGGCGCAGTGGTTAGTATGCCTGCCTGCCACGCAAAGGTTCCAGGTTCAATTCCCGGTGGGGTCACTCACAAAGTTGATATTTATCACTTTGTGAATTTGTTCCCAGTCTGGTTAGGACATTGCAGGCTGAACCACCTGATTGTCCGCAAGTAAGATGGTTCCGTGCTTCGGATGGGCAAGTTAAGCCGTCGGTCCCGGTTGCTGTCTATGATGGCGGTCGTTACACAACCATGTCAGAGGCCTGCTGCCTGCAGTAGGCGGTTGAAAAACTCTGACACCAGGGTTCATCGGGTCGTTGAACGACTCGGTGTCCCACACGAAAAGAGAAGAAGAAGACCAGTAGGAAGCCATGAAAAACTTGTCACAATTGGAATTCACGTGGCTGAAATACGACTTTTATAGGCAGTGTAGAAAACATGAACAGGTTTTGAAATGCTCTAATTAACAGCCACAACCTCCAATAATTAACAGCCACAACCTCCACTGTTCGGTCTGATGTTTTGATGGTGTTTTGATGGTAATTACCACGTTTGGAAACGATGCAGCTCCTTAGTCCCTACGTACCTACACTGGTAGTAATGGTTTGCTGCACAGATACTATAAACAAGATAATTAGAGTAAGTACCTGTGGTTTGCTGCTTTTCTAATCCAAAACTGCAAAGCTTTTTGTGTCACACTTGTCGTGTTTCGGCGCTCCCAACTCAAAATGTAATGAGTTTTTCGTGGCTTCATTCTAATTGGTAGGAAACACTATTCTATATTCACTTGCTCTGCGATGGTTGTATGTCGGTTGCATGGTTGCATGGTAATGTTGTAATGAAGGAGCTTTGGACACTCGCCGTGTAATCGTGGCAGTCGTGGCACCTCGTAATTCATCCAGCATTTAGTCTTGACTACTGTAGAGGTAAATAGATAGTTGATTCCTTGGCTATATATTACCATACATTCTTGTTTAACCTGGATGAATAAGATAAAACTCTAAGCGACATTCTTATGGCTTTATTGTAATTGTACGATTTCATCTACTATATTCGCTTGCTCTGTGACGGTTGTATGTCGGTTGCATGGCTGCATGGTAATGTTGTAATGAAGGAGCTTTGGACACTCGCCGTGTAATCGCGGCAGTCGTGGCACCTCGTAATTCATCCACCATTCTGTCTTGACTGATGTAGATAGAGAGTTGATTCCTTGACTATTAAATTAACATATGTTTTTGTTTCATAGAATACGCAATACTTTGTAAAACCTAAGCAATATGCACTGACACAAATGCAAGTCTGAAGTACTACGTATTTGTAAAACTCGCGCTGTTTTCGCGCCAACTCCGACAATTGTCATTTGTGACTGCGACGACATTTACATGGCTTTATTTTATTTGTAGGATTTCCTCTTCTATATTCTCTTGCTCTGAGATGGTTGTATGTTGGTTGCATGGTTGCATGGTAATGTTGTAATGAAGGAGCTTTGGACACTCGCCGTGTAATCGTGGCAGTCGTGGCACCTCGTAATTCATCCAGCATTTAGTCGTGACTAATGTATAAGACAAAACACGCCAAATTTTGTAAAAATCTAAGCAAAGCACGTTCACACATGCAAGTCTGACTGCGACGACATTTTCATGGCTTTATTTTATTTGTAGGATATTCTCTTGCTCTGAGATGGTTGTATGTCGGTTGCATGGCTGCATGGTAATGTTGTAATGAAGGAGCTTTGGACACTCGCCGTGTAATCGTGGCAGTCGTGGCACCTCGTAATTCATCCAGCATTTAGTCGTGACTAATGTATAAGACAAAACACGCCAAATTTTGTAAAAATCTAAGCAAAGCACGTTCACACATGCAAGTCTGACTGCGACGACATTTTCATGGCTTTATTTTATTTGTAGGATATTCTCTTGCTCTGAGATGGTTGTATGTCGGTTGCATGGCTGCATGGTAATGTTGTAATGAAGGAGCTTTGGACACTCGCCGTGTAATCGTGGCAGTCGTGGCACCTCGTAATTCATCCAGCATTTAGTCGTGACTAATGTATAAGACAAAACACGCCAAATTTTGTAAAAATCTAAGCAAAGCACGTTCACACATGCAAGTCTGACTGCGACGACATTTTCATGGCTTTATTTTATTTGTAGGATATTCTCTTGCTCTGAGATGGTTGTATGTCGGTTGCATGGCTGCATGGTAATGTTGTAATGAAGGAGCTTTGGACACTCGCCGTGTAATCGTGGCAGTCGTGGCACCTCGTAATTCATCCAGCATTTAGTCGTGACTAATGTATAAGACAAAACACGCCAAATTTTGTAAAAATCTAAGCAAAGCACGTTCACACATGCAAGTCTGACTGCGACGACATTTTCATGGCTTTATTTTATTTGTAGGATATTCTCTTGCTCTGAGATGGTTGTATGTCGGTTGCATGGCTGCATGGTAATGTTGTAATGAAGGAGCTTTGGACACTCGCCGTGTAATCGTGGCAGTCGTGGCACCTCGTAATTCATCCAGCATTTAGTCGTGACTAATGTATAAGACAAAACACGCCAAATTTTGTAAAAATCTAAGCAAAGCACGTTCACACATGCAAGTCTGACTGCGACGACATTTTCATGGCTTTATTTTATTTGTAGGATATTCTCTTGCTCTGAGATGGTTGTATGTCGGTTGCATGGCTGCATGGTAATGTTGTAATGAAGGAGCTTTGGACACTCGCCGTGTAATCGTGGCAGTCGTGGCACCTCGTAATTCATCCAGCATTTAGTCGTGACTAATGTATAAGACAAAACACGCCAAATTTTGTAAAAATCTAAGCAAAGCACGTTCACACATGCAAGTCTGACTGCGACGACATTTTCATGGCTTTATTTTATTTGTAGGATATTCTCTTGCTCTGAGATGGTTGTATGTCGGTTGCATGGCTGCATGGTAATGTTGTAATGAAGGAGCTTTGGACACTCGCCGTGTAATCGTGGCAGTCGTGGCACCTCGTAATTCATCCAGCATTTAGTCGTGACTAATGTATAAGACAAAACACGCCAAATTTTGTAAAAATCTAAGCAAAGCACGTTCACACATGCAAGTCTGACTGCGACGACATTTTCATGGCTTTATTTTATTTGTAGGATATTCTCTTGCTCTGAGATGGTTGTATGTCGGTTGCATGGCTGCATGGTAATGTTGTAATGAAGGAGCTTTGGACACTCGCCGTGTAATCGTGACAGTCGTGGCACCTCGTAATTCATCACGCCTGCAGACAGGACTGATGCAGGTACGTAGAGCTGGTACAAATTAATGTAGGTAAGCAAAATAGAATTAAGTACGGCCGTTTGAATAGGCCATATTTGACAGCTGTCAAACTCATACCAGAAGACACGTCAATAAAGGAAAATAGACCTTATGTCATAGCATTAACATGAGTTTGACAGCTGTCAAATATGGGCTATATGTCTTCCTTCCTGGGGAAAACGAATGCTATTTCTTATCATCAGCTTCTGTGTTCAAGTAGGTACACACTACCTACCAAGCTATAAAGGATATTAAAAAAATAACTGCTAAATTTTAAGGCGTGAACCAGCCCATGAAACTGAACAACTTTCCCTTAGAAACATAGGTCAAAATAAGAAAAAAATTAGAGCTCCCACACAAATTGACTTAAGATCAGGTTAATTTTTTTCTATATTTCAGCCTAGAGTTTCATGGGTTGATTCACACAAAAATAATTTACAGTATTTTTTTACACCTTATATTTACATCCTCTGCCGACCGGTGAAGCCTCCCAATTAGTAACAGACAGAATTAAACCAATTATCAGTAACCTTTGCTTTACGTTACCGTCGAATAACAAATTAAGTTATTACCAGAATTGCCGTTGGTCTCCACTAGAGATGTGAAAAAATAATCGATTATTTAAATAATTAATGTATATATAAAGAGGTATTTAAAAATATTGTTTTGCATTTGAATATAGGTAAATAGGTACAATCCGAATCAATCGATTTTCCAAATATTCTTTTTTTAACACAATTTTGCATTATGGAATTATTTCGGGTCTTGCGTAACATCTACCCCTACCCCTTATCTTCCTTGAGTCCCTAGTAATATAAATCGATTATTTCAAGTAAGGAAAAAACTATTAAGTAAAAATCCAAATAAAACATCGAGTCTTCTATATTTTTACTTGATTTTACGCTATAGTAAGTCGATATAATAATTTATAGTTTCTTCTTACTTGAAATAATCGATTATTCAAAAAAACGATTTTTAATACCAAAGTCACCTCCCTGATCCCAACTTGCACTGTCGCAACTATTAATTTCGTAATTTCTCGTAATTTTATAATGAAAGTGTCCGCTATTCTATTTTCAGCTTGTAAACAGCTATTAGTGTGTAATTATTGTATTACTCGCTGTCGCATAATAAGGCCGTGTACTCGGAATTTACCGCTAACAAGATCAAATTATTGTCTCCGCTCATGGGAGTTATAAAGGTTAGCCATAGATGTGCGACCGTAAGGCGTATTACACACATAATCTCCGTTTGCGCTATCGCAGCGTTAGGAAAATGCAAATTTCCACCCTGATCCCATATAAATACAATAGCGCATGCGTATGGCAAACCGTTTGACCAATACCAAACCATCGGACAGACGCAGTGGTCTAGGTAGAACTGAAGGCATCCAGGATATAATTTTTACCAACAAACTTTAAAACTATAGGCATTCAGTGATGATCATGTGGTTTACAAACACTAAGCGCTGCCGAGGGTACAAAAGAAGCATAAACGATGTCTTTGGTGCTGACCCTTGGTCAGGCAGGATAAAGTTCAAATTCTAATACCTCTGTCAAAGGACTGAGTTGGTCTTGGTTATTGTTCCGTCTGCTGTATGGCCAAAATCGCAGAAGTAGTCTGAAAGACCTGTCTTAACACATGAGACACTGTCAGACAAGTGATCGTCGGCCGTCATAGATAAGACGCGCGTCTCACGTGTGTAGACGGCGTCTCTTCTGTTTCATGTCTCATATCACCTCTCATGTGTATAGATAGGCCTTAAAGGAGCATTTGTCCTGCCGTGAACAGTTTCAGTCTCTTTCGCAGCTTTACGACACGATACTACAACGCACGTGAATACCCGCCTGTATGCGCTACTAAGGTAGAAAAGAAACTGTGTAATCAAGCCAATCAAGCCAGTTCGGTAATTGCCGAGTTCGCACGTCGTATAAAAGCCGCCGGCTATATCGACTCCAAGAGCGCAAATTAGGGAAATGGTACGGGGCGCCTCTACAGATGGCTCACTCAGTACTAGCGATGATTCTTTAACTGGAAATAACCGGAATCTCAGGGGAAGTCAAGGTAATTAAGAAATTGGTTCCCACGAACGTCATATTTCTTGGATTCATATTGGCTCAGTTTTACTGTTTTGATACTGAGATTGTTGACAGTAGCAACCCTGGCTATGTAACAAATGACAATTGCAAAAATCCTAAATAGGGTCGAGTGAACCTTCTGTAAACTCTCTATTTGTGTCCAAGTCAAGCCACCAATGATATCGACAGACGTGAAGATTGAAGTCGATTGAACACTTTGACACTCAACGTCGTGTCGGCTGTCACGTCTTGTCACTTTTCAATTTGCGTTTCCACTTTTTGTTCATGATTTTTATGTTTTACTCAAGTTCTACTTGGTAACGTGTTGGCAGCGCGGGTGGGGTAGGTAGATGAGCGGTAGACTAAGAACTTATGATGTACTTATACCTACATAGGTACATATCCTGCATCAAGTAACTTAGTTGTGGTCTTTAACAGTTTGTGAGTCAAAGATGAGGTGAAATGATATTAGGTAAAACAATGACATTCTTCAGAACTCTACCCAAACTCTACGTATAAAGCAAAGAACCCGAATATAAAGCAAAGCAGCTAGGCACCTAATTTTCGTACTTCGTTACTCTTGTACTGTTTAACCAGTAGGTAACTATCTATAGCGTTAAGTAGGAATGTTATGTTTCTTAAATAAGTGTGTAGTACAAAATTCATAGAAGATACCCTTCCTAATATAATGTAATTCCTATGTAATTCCTAACGTAATGTGCAAAATACACGCGATTTTCGATTAGTTCTTTAATAAAATGCAGAATTTCATGTAACAAATTAAGCTCGGAAATTAAGTTACGTGCCTACATGGACATGTTTTTCATTACTTTGTGATTACTTTCACAATTCAAAAGGACATGACCGTTTTGTTGAACATCCCCATATAAAGTTTGTAATGTAAAAATTCGCACTATTATGCGTTATATCACCTGTTCCTTTGATATACAATACATACCTACACATGCAGGGTGTTTTGCATAGAAACATGCACGAGCAAAGGTATGAGTGACTGCGATACTATCAGACATGTCTTTCCCAATACCATCGAAGAAACTTCATTCATCAAAAAGTTCGCTATGAATTGAGAACCTCCTCCGTTTTTTTTCGTCGGTTAAAAAACTCATGGGACGAAATATGAGCACTGTAGGTTTTCACAGAACCAATGTCAGTAAACTGATTTTTAATTTTGTCAGAATGTATCACATTGTGTACTTACATATAAATTTTTCCAAAGTGAAATTCCGTAAGAGTTATATCAATCACGCACTTCTTTGAAAATAGTGTCGCTTTACGCCCTTTTAGATACACCTTGTATTTTAAAGTCATGTCATGAATTACCATGGTAATTTAATGTACGTAGTTATACTCGTAGTAACTTTGCAAATGTAAGCACTGACACTTTAGTCGGAGCATTATTCACTCAGGGGTGGTTGTTGTGTAGAATTTAATTATTGTTTACGATACACATTCCTTTCTTTATTGTAACTGTTAGTGAGTTTACATTTTTACTACAATGTGTGCGCTGATGTGTGCTAAGGTAGGGCCCTACTAAACTTATCGGCTCAACTCAAACAGGTCATTTATTTTGAGTATTAAACGCAGGTAAATCGCTATCGTTTTCGGATGCAAAACAACTTTAATAAGTAGTGCTAGGATCGGACCTAAGTAGGTAGGTACATCCTTAATCAAATTCAAAGATAGGTACTATTAATGGAAACTGGTCCAAAATAAACTACTTAGTTATTTCCGGGATATTTTCAGAAGTTCTTAAGTTTAGGGTTGTCAAATTTTTAAATGCTAAGCTAATAGCTTAAGTCATTATTACTTTTACACGGTAGGAGGTTTTTGTAAGTCAATCAAAGCAGGTATTTGATTAAAGCCGATTTGTTCTTCGAATACAATTTTATCTTCATGTTGACTATGAATCATCTCGTAAAGTGATCGCAGTCGATAAAGCGTCAAAATGTCATCCTATTATGTTTTATGCGTAGCGTAGATCTTTGGCATGTAAATGGGCAGCATGTGATGTGTTTATGACACCTCACATGCAGTTTATTGTAGCAATTTTTGCCATTTCTGTCAGTTTACTCAAAGGATTTATTTTATAGGTTAAACATTGTACAGTTCTTTTATAATGATGTCTAAGTAGTCAAGGTGTCAATGCAACAAAGTAAGTAAATTGAAGGTTAAAATTAAGTGGTAACCTCTACTTTCTAACTAGTTTTTTATGATATTTAATAATAGTCACAACTCACAGGCGATGAACAGACAATATGAAATCGTTTTCTTTATTATTTACAGGAAAAGTGCGTGTGAAACAATAAAAAATGCGTGTGTTACTGAAAGTTAATTCTCACTCTCGGAAATTGAACTTCAGACGTGTTGTTACAAAAAAAGTTAGATATGATTTAAGTCCTTTAACAACGTCAAATAGTATGGAAAATTCATTTAAACAATGTTTAAACGCACGCCTAACTTTTTTATAATCACACCGCAGGCTGTAACATCATATAAGATAATCCAACTCACACGCATAAAATAGATGTCATATTATTTTAAGTATATTATTATTATCTATTAATAAACATTCAACGCGACAAGACTTGACTTCATATAGACCATGAGTTTTTCATTCAACTCTAATGTCTCTTGTCCCACACAAAAGACATCAACGCGCACTCCACCTGATTTACATACAGCACAAATTAGGGAAACCCTCCGCCCCACCTTCAAACGAACACAGTTTACGATACTGCTTCGCATCGCATAACACTGCGTCGACGGATGCTTCTGTCAAACCATTTTACATTTATAAACCGTAACCGTAACCGAACAGAGAGAAAAAATAAAAGACAATATAAGTGAATATAGAATCATAGATAGACAGGTGAAACGCAGTATTCGCAAAGATATTCGAGACTATAAAACACACTCTGTTAAAGTTGCCCTCGAGCAAAATATCTCTCTCCGAAATGCAAGACAAGGAATATCAAAGGGAAAAACTTGGATTACGGCAATGAAAGACGAAAATAACGTAAAACATGGAAACAGAGATAAAATCCTTAATATTTGCACCAGTTTCTATGAGAACTTATACTCGAACCCCTCGAATTTCAATTGCGATTCTATACAATATTCGTGTGGTGATTCGATTCCTCCCATTACGGAACAAGAAGTTCATCTTGCCATAGCTGGCATGAAATATAACAAGTCTCCAGGCGAGGATGGAATAACCACCGAAGCTCTTAAAATTGGAGAACCTGTCTTACTCCCCCGTCTTACTAAGTTTTTCAACAATATTCTAAAAACCGGTAATATACCAGAAGAATTTTGTCACTCAAACATCGTTCTCCTTCACAAGAAGGGGGACAAGAACGAAATTGTAAATTACCGGCCCATTAGTCTGATTTCACATTTATATAAAGTTTTCATTAAAATCATACAAAAACGAATTTCAGGTAAACTGGATCTCCATCAGCCACCCGAGCAAGCCGGTTTCCGACCTTCATTTTCTACTACGGATCACCTCCAAGCACTTAACCAAATAATAGAAAAGTTCAACGAATTTAACAAACCACTTTATCTAGCTTTTATAGATTATGCAAAAGCCTTTGACAGTATTAACCATCAGTCTATATTCGCAGCATTAGAAGCACAAAACATCGACCCCACATACATTAACCTTTTAAAACTAATCTATAAACACAGTACAGCCAACATACGATTGCAGACTTCCGGGCCCTCGTTTCAAATCCGCCGAGGAGTCAAACAGGGTGACCCCCTTTCCCCAATACTATTTACGGCAGCTCTGGAAGAGATTTTCAAAATACTTTCACCATCGTGGTCTTCTAAAGGCATACACATCGGCAATAAACATCTGACAAACCTCCGTTTTGCTGACGACATCGTCCTGTTCTCCACTTCAGCCGCAGAACTTGAAACCATGCTAGCGGAGATAAGCGTGGCAAGCCTTGAGGTTGGACTAAAAATGAACATGACAAAGACCCAACTTATGTGCAACAGCGTCAAACGCAAGGTAGAAATAGGCGGGCAGATAATACATTATGTCGACGAGTACACTTACTTGGGCCAGATAGCATCCTTCGAAAACAGGCAGGATAAAGAGATCGAAAGACGAATCCAAAACGCCTGGAAGAGCTACTGGTCCATGAAAGAGCTAATGAAGGGAGACCTTCCACTGTCACTGAAGCGAAAACTCGTCGACATGTGTATTCTGCCCGTACTAACCTATGGCGCTCAAGCATGGTCTTTGACAGAAGCACAAAAGTCCAAACTCAAGGTCTGCCAACGCGCCATGGAGCGCAGCATATTAGGTGTAAAACGGATAGACCGAATAAGAAACACAACCCTGCGCTCAAAAACTGGCATCATGGACGTTGGGAAAAAGTCTGCAAAGCTGAAGTGGGACTGGGCTGGACATGTCTGTCGCATGCACCCCGACAGGTGGGCTAAGATAGCTACACAATGGGTGCCACAGGATGGTCGCCGACGACGAGGCCGGCCTCGGAGAAGATGGCGAGACGACCTAGACGTATTTGGTGGTGACTGGGAGTCGGAAACTGAAGACCGAGATAAGTGGCGTAAACGAGGGGAGGCCTTTGCCCAGCAGTGGGACACGGAGCAGGCTAAATAAAAAAAAAAAAAAAAAAACCGTAATGTTCGTATGAAAATAAGGTGTAAATCGAACAAACGACGCATACACGGACGTTACCGCGTGTTTCGCGCAAAAATCTCAAAGTACCTCTATAAGAACACAAATGAGGGAAACGGCGCACGGGGCGCCTTTACAGATGGCTCACTCAGTACTAGCGAGGATTTTGACGCTTATCTAAGGGGAAGTCAAGGTAACTAAGTAGGTGGTTGACACCAACGTCATATTTCTTGGATTTAAAATTGGCTCAGAATCATATGACGTTCTTTATCAGATTTTGCTGTTTTGATATTTTACTACTTTCAGATTTTTGACAGTAGGTAGGTACAACCCTGGCTATGTATCAAGTGCCAATCGCGAAAATGTGAAATAAGGGCCGAGTGAACCTTCTGTAAACTCTCTACTTTGTGATAATCAAAACAGCAAAATCTGATACAAGACCGTCATAATATGATCCTGAATAAGTTTTAATTCAAGAAATATGACGTTCATGGCAACCATCTTCTTATAAGAAGAAGGTAACTATATAGAGTCCCCTGAGATTTCAGGGAGTACTCACCTCTACCAACCAAACAGGCATAAATAATTGCTATCGCTTTAGCTACCAGTTCTACGCTATAGAATTACAGGAGACAAGATATGAATTAACATCGATCTGCCATCAATCCAGGAAATGGAGCACTGAAGTGTCCGATGCGGCCACATCGTAAAACTGATCGCTTGTAATATCTTTGGTGTTGCCGACTTTGCTGATTTCAGCATAATATCTACGCTCCCATAAGCGTTCTGTGCCACACACACGGCTGGCTATATTCGAGGTACATGTGATTTTACCATTGTTTAAGCAGGTACCGCATATTATGCGATTTTTTGCCGGATCCGGTTGTCAGACGAAAGGAAGTTACAAAAATTATATCGGTTGATATCCTAGACAAACCCGGATACGTGAATAATGACATTAATAACAAAATTCACCGCATTAAAATTGCGGGTCTCAAAGGATGTCATTTGTATGGTAGCTAGCTGATGCATGAACCGCAATTTCGTCTGGTATGAGAGTGACTCGCCCCGGGCCGCCGGGACCTACGAAACGTTTTAAAAGCCCTGTGAAAAATAGTAATGTCGGGACCGAATTGTACAGATTTGCCAACAACAGACTATTCTGTCACTGCTGGACATGGACCTCTCTCAATTGGGGGTTATTGCCATACTCACCACGCTTGGCAGGCGGATTATCGAGCGCAGTGCAAGGTGTTGCAGATATGCATAGGAAACGCTGCTGCCCATTCCCTGGATTCATCCCTTAGTCGCCTTTTAGGAATGCTATTCTAAGCCGTCACCACACGGCTATCCTTTAAGCTGACTCGAATAATCAATGTTTCCAATATTTATAGAATGCTTAGATGCTTGTATAGCCTGTAACCTATAGCGAATTTGAGGTGCAGTGCAGTGAGTTGAAGACCCGTTCACCCGCAGCCAACTACAATGATACCTGTGAATCATATGTTCACATTGCTTGTTGAGTGTTGTACAACTGATTTGTTGTCCTCAGAGATATTAAACTTTTCTCTTCCTGTCGTTGGTAACACTGCATCCTTCGTCCGCCATGTTGGCTGCGCATGCGCAGATCCGTTTAATAATCTCATTGAAAATGTTGATTAAAGCGCGAAGACGCCTCAACAAGGGGACGGAGATGAAAGTCGTTCCAGTATCGCAAAGAGCAATGATTAACACGACACGTAGTTGTAGGTAATAAGCGAAATATGTACCTGGTAGCAAAGAAGTGTCAAGTGGAAAGTGAAGGTAATGTTTTACAGTTGTACGTACCTACGTGGTATTTGTATTGGTACAAAATGATAAGCGATTGAGTTTTAATTTGAATACGGCTTAAAGTAAAACTGTTTTTCCTTAAGTGAGACATAACCAGTAATTGATCTGCATGACATTCAGTTTATGGGCTTAAAGTAGATATGCATTATCGAAACTATTTCAATCAAGACATAATTCAGAATGAATTATCTAAGTATTTGCTACTGAAAAATGGCGCTACTTAGATGTTTGCCGGCCTATGATGTCCGGTCAGTAGGTATAGAGGCACATGTATTATTTGAAACCAAAGTTTACATTACGAAAGCAGATGGTGTGCACCGTCTCCACCGGCTACTCTTTGCCACGTCTTATCCAGTGATTGAATGCGAGAGCAAATTACACCCTACGTGGACACCTTATTACCGCACTCGGACTGTTAAGGCAATTTACCTGACATTCAAATGATTCCGCCGCGAATGGGGGCAAGTAATGGCGGTTCACTTAATGCTACCCCCATTACTGTAGCCAGGGGCGCACTCGGAGTCACGCCGCCCTATTTTGGAGGCTAATTTGGTTAATTCCACTCAAAGGTTAAGGTTTTTCGTCCTGTGCAATGCAACGTGTAATTTTCTCATTAGAAGGTGAAACTGGATTCTTTTGAGTTGCAGTTTTGCAATGATAAAGCGAAATGGAGACTACGAGTAATGGCGCCAATCTCGAGTGTGCCTTTTTCTGTGATTATGATTAGTTAAAAATATGTCAAAGTCAAAGTTTTGTTACTTATTATTGGTTATCGTTACGTCATCACACGTTACACTTGCGACTGCTGCCATCTGCAATAAGTTTTGAGTTTTCCACCACATTGCAAGTATAAACACAATCTTAGCCGAAAAAAAACGAATAATGCAGATTGTTGTGGACAGTGCCAGAAGAGGTTACATTTACAAGAAACGTTACCGCCTTTTTCCCGGACTTATCGGAGACAACACCTTCACAACCACAACAGTCCGCTGTTGGACATGGGCCTCCCCTTCCTGGGGGGGTATTGCAATACTCATCACGCTTGGCAGTCGGATTGGCAAGCGCAAGAGTTTTTATTCATAAGGAACGCTGCTGCCCATTCCCAGGATGTTTAACCCTTAGTCACTTTTTACGATACGGCGTTTTTTACGAAACAAAGAATGAAAGTGGATTGGAATTTTTCTAATTTGGAACATCATTCTCTAGTAATGTTCTCTTGTTGATTCCTAGTACTCTTACCCCCCTCCCTAGATCCGCCCCTGTCTGGTCCCATGGGAGCACCACCGGAGGGTAAATTGTCACGTGCCGCAATCGTGTCACAATTACAACGGTAATTTATTTAAGTTTAATTTAATAAATTGTAGCAAATGACTGCTCTGTCCGCCCGGCGCCCGTAGCCTTCTTCGTATGTGTCCAGTTCGATTTTACTGCGCTTTCCAATTCCGCGAATCGGTATGTAGACGCGTTTTGTTGTTGCTTGTTAATATGTTGTTCGTAAGTGCTTCAGATTTGCAGCAAGTAAGTTCTCGTATTTCCTGAGGGTTTTTGAATCTCTGCGATGAATGCAAAAACAGATGCTTCTTAACATTAAGTACCTACAGGTTTGTTACTTTGTTCCCAACCGATATGGCGCAGGGGTAGTGCGAATATCTGCGAAGCAGAAGGTTCCGGGTTCTATTCCCATTGGGCCATTCACTAAGTTGATATTTATCACTTCGTGAATTTGTTCCTAGTCAGGACGTTGCAGGCTGAACCACCTGATTTAATTGTCCGTAAGAAAGATGATTCCGTGCTTCGGAGGACACGTTAAACCATCGGTCCCGGTTATGATCACTAAGATGGCGGTTGTTTCACAACAATATCAGAGGGGTGTTACTTACTTGTAGTTGGCGGTTGAAAAACTAACACTAGGATTCATCGGGTCGTTAAATGACTCGGTGTCCCACACGATGTTGTACAGTTGTTACAGATATCAGGTATAAATAATATGATCCCATGGAATAGGTACTTGAAATGGTGCTGATTGAACTTTTACATAGAAAGTAAGAATGAACTAGAGTTAAGTAAGATATTGTATGTATGTATGTATGTATGTATGTATGTATGTATATTCTCTTTATTGTACCTTCATAAAACTATTACAGAAAACACACAATAAAACAATAACATGATATGGCACAAAGGCGGACTTATCCCATTAAGGGATCTCTTCCAGTCAACCCTTGAGAAACTCTGAGGATATGTAATGAGCAGGTAAACTAGAAATAAAAAAAGCGGCCAAGAGCGTGTCAGACACGCTCACAAATAGGGTTTCGTAGTCAACGTTTAAATATCAGGTCTTTCGGCGTTACAAAGTTAATTTTGTTGCTGGTTTGTTTGCAGCTGTATGGTGTCCAACCGCAAATTGAAAAACTTTAATATTTTCTTAATCTTAATTGTAACAGTATTCGTTATAGTTTTCATGGTAACTTTATAATAAGAACTATATTCCATATTTTTTTCAAATTTTTAGCATGCGTACTTTACAAGTTACAGCTGGAACAAATTATGGCACAAAAACGCCCCTTTTAAAAGCAAATATCTCGAGACAGAAACATTTTAGAGACTTTGTTTCAAAGAAACTTCCCCTTAGTTTTTAAAGACCTATCCAACGATACCCTACTCAATATTAAAGGAGAAATAATTTTTTTTTGCCCCCCTTTCACATGTATGGGAAGGGGGTCCAAAAAGACAATTAAAATATTTTTTTCACAACATTTCTAAGTTTGGGTCAACACGATCTATCTTCATACCAAATTTGATGTCGATAGCTTCAAAACTGACGGAGTTATGAGGGCGCGGCATACAGACAGACAGACAGACAGACAGACAGACAGACAGACATGACGAAACTATAAGGGTTTCTAGTAGACTACGAAAACCTAAAAAAAAGGTAAACTATAAACTATCAAAATATAATAATAATAATATCAAAATATATCAACTATTGTTGTTCTGTTGTTTTGGGGAACCACTATCTGCTGCGTAGATACTATAGCGAGCAACATTAAGGCACATTTAAGTGATCAACCTATACTGGTCTTTCGAAGTATTGTATGAAAAACCATTATAAGTTGGTCCCTTGGCTGGAACCTTCTTAGATTTTTAAACATTTTAGCTAGCATTTCAATACTTAGACAAAAACTAGTTCTTGCAAAGGTGCCCCAAGGCAAGAAGGGAGCGATCTGCAGTGCTTCAACACATGCTATACAGGGTCTCAGACAGGGTCTAACTTATAGAAACACGTATGTGTTTGTAAAGTTATTGACTCAATTAAATTAAGACAAGACAATAGGTACTTACCTATTACTAACATGGAATCGTAAAAGATACACTTTTAAAAGCGATGTAGGTCAAAATATGAAAATATTTGCACATCTCATACAAAATTGCCGATCAGTTGATTTACTATTGGAGGTTCAGCTTTTTTCATATTTCGATGTATGTTCCTTTGGGAAAGTTCTTCCTTATCATTATCACCTTCTAGGTTTTCGTTATCGGTCATTAGTAAAATTTCACCCAGTATAAGATTTCAAGTCCACCCATCGTTTTGGTACCTTGTTTTTTTTATTTCTACATGATTTTTTTCTCACACTATGGAGGCTCAGGGGAGGTTCATGAGGAAATGTTTCATAATATTCCTCAGCTTCTTCTTCTTCTTCTTCTTTGAGTGGGATACCAAGTCATCCAACGACCCGATGAAGCTAACTACTTGTCACTTTGAGACCCTGTATAGCAATCTTCGGCTCGGGACGCCGCACTACCATTAAACAATTTAAGTAAATTAACTACCGGATTCACTCCACCAACCAATTACCCCTGATTATAATATGGACTCATTATTAGGACGCCATTTTGACGCTTTTTGCGACTTTTGCCGCTATTTAGGGTTCCGTTCCCAATGGGTAAAAACGGGTACCCTATTACTGAGACTTCACAATCTGACTGTCCGTTTGTCACCGGCTGTTTCATCATTTATGGTTCAGAATTATCTCATACGGTAATATACTACTCATCAAAAAATATCGAGACACTTTCGTTTTCATAGTCAAACAAAATATGAAATATCGACATTAGGATTTTGAAACATCGTAATACTCACTATTGCACAACATTAGACATTATTCCAAAAAATACATATGTCTTCGATAATGTGATCCCTACAAAACGTGAACTTGCTAAGTATCAAGATTTTTCTGATGAGAAGTGTAGTTAGATAGTTGAACTTTTCACTGAACACATGTATTAATGTAGTTTAACATCAAACACTAAAAAGTAGAGCTCCATACCTACAGCAAACGTATTTTTTATGCATTTTTTTGCGTTATGGTACTGATACGGAACCCTTCATGCGCGAGCGCAACTCGTTCTTGGTCGCTTTTTGCGACTTTTGCCGCTTATTGCCGTAAAGCGGGTTTATTTGGGCAGTTTAAACATCTTAATTCGGCTTAATTCAGGAGTTAAAAGTGTTTTGAGACTGTTACTAAACCGCAAAGAGGTTGATTTCAAGAACACACAAGAATTCTTTACTTTTCAATTTAGAGTGTTTTTTTAAGATGGCTATTATGGCTAAAACCCCTTAATAGGGGTTAGGTATGGAGCGGTTATAGTTAGTTTTCTTTAGCTAGGGATAAACCCTAGCTAGCAGAACAGAGTTTCTATTATCGTCTGTTGATGATGGATGACAGTTACCTACTGAAGTTTTGTTTTACATTATCAGGTTTGAATCAGCCAATAAAGTTGCGTAAAAAGGATCATAATCATGGCTACTAATCTCATCACATGATTAAACTACTCAGATCAATATGTAGCTAACTACATGACGCTCAATAGCCCCCTACAAGACAAGGTGTCAAAGCCAAATCCAATCAAAATCGCCCTACCCTCACGTTCTTACACAGTGTACCAACAATAAAAAACTTGTCAACCATTGCCACTTTTCTTTCAAGTTGGCGTTCAAAGTGAGGATAACAAACAGCAATGTACTCCAAACCTCGCTGGAAGTGCTTTAATGGAAATACAGCCAATACTAATCTGTATAATCACGTGGTTATTAAGGCGACGTTTCACCGCGCGCGCCGACTGATGGCCCCTATTAAGATGACACCCCGTAACCGACGACACTCACATTTACATACTAAACGGTTGTTGATCGGGAGTCGGGACATGACGCGCCAGGAGACTGCCTGACTGGTCATAAACATAAAGTCACGCCTACAGCTCGCACGGTGCCGATACGAGGTGTAAGGTAGGGTGTTCTGAAAATATTGCAGGCGTGATCAGACCATGAAACTGTTTCTTTTTTGTATGGGAGGGTTCGTACCCTGTCCCTCCCTCCCTAGATCAGTTGGTCGCCTTTCTAATAGATACTCAAAAAATTCTTTACTTATTTCCGAACATACTTAGTAGTCATGGTCCTTAGAAAAAAAATACTGTTTTGCCGGCACAGTTGACAACAGTTGATGCCGCTTTGCTCAGCGATACTAGGGACCATTGTAAATGATTCTAAAAGTTGTTCAGTGTCATAGTCAAAGCGATCGACATGAGAAGAAGAAGATGGTCCGATCTGATCTTGATATTTAGTATTAAAAACGAAACTGAACTATTTATTATTCTATCACTCATATTGTTAGTACAATCGTCACAAGTATTTACACATGGTTCCAGTGTTTTCAGAAACTTACGTAGATAGAAACACACACTTCGAATGTATTGGAAATTTAATGCACTCACAGCGCAATATTATTCTCATAAATTAAATAATGAGAAAATTAAAAAATTCTCTAGCGACCGCCGGGACTTGAACCCGGGACTCTGGATTGCCGTTCCACCGCTCTACTAACTGAGCTACTGTAGCGGACCCTGGTGATTCTTTCAATCTCTTTAAACGGCAATCCACAGTCCCGGGTTCAAGTCCCTAATATGACACACTTCGAAATACTTTAGCAATGTAATTTTTGACATTAATATTTCGTCTATTAACAATCCGAAAATATTATTATAACAATCCGAATTTACTCTCAGATTGTTTGAATATGACATACATGACGTAAAATAAATTACGAAAATAAATACATATTTTACCTGTTATATTTTATTTTTCTACAATTCCACGACTGAACTTTATGCCTGACAGTTCCAGCAACAGAATAGGTCACCTTAACAATTTGCCTATTGTAATCGTCAGTCAGTTTGTGTGTACTAACGTATTTGAACAGCTGATTACAAATCAAAAAACATTGTGCAATAATTCTAAACCGCATCACAGACCGCATACAGTATACGTAGAATGACTCATACAATGAAGATAGAGTCGTTTATTTTGGTAGAGCCAAATGTAGCTGAGGTGTCCGAGTGGTTAAGGAGTTGGACTTGAAATCCAATGGGTTCTACCCGCGCAGGTTCGAATCCTGTCCTCAGCGAATTATACTTTTTGGGAGACCAAAAGATTTTTTTATTGAAATTCCGAGTAGGTGATATTGTTATATGGGGTGAAATTTTACTAGTGACCGATAGCGAAAACTCAGATCCGGCTGGTGATAAGGAACAACTTTCCCCAAGTAATATAGATCGAAATACGAAAAACAAATTTGGACCTCCCATACAAAACTGCCAATCAGCTGATTTAAGTTAAAATAGGAGGTCAAATATATTTTTTCGTATTTCGACCTATATATTCTTCGGGGAAAGTTGTTCCTAATCACCAGCCAGTTCTGAGTTTTCGCTAACGGTCACTAGTAAAATTTCACAGTATAATTTTATTTTACTTTTGGCCAGCTGTGATTGTTAACTGTGTACCTTGTGTTGTTAAGAAAATTACTGCTTTCTTTGAAGCGGTGAACCAGCCAAGTGCTCCCCAAGGAACATGCGGCGAAAAACATACAAACGTGTGTCTCGCCTAACATAGATATAATAAAATGATAAGATTCAATAACCTGTCATCGGCCACCGACACAGATTGAGCTATAGTATATCCTCAGCATAAACATCGGAAACCAATATCAAGGTACAGTAAAGCGCGCCACACATCGGGCCCGTATGCGTGACGTGCTCGTCATCACGCGCGTAGTGACGACGTTGCATTGTACGGGACCGTATAAGCTAGTACTATTAATTATACTGTGGTATAAGACACCACACACCACGCTAAGCGCACGCATACTCAGACAGTGTGCGGCCTTATATTATATTTAGCGCGTTATCACGCTCACGCATACGTCCTTATACGGGGGCGGTGTGTAGCGCCCTTACACATTGGAAACCGTATGTTGTCGGTACAATAAAAGCTTGGCTGGTGGCGCACGCGCAGGCGCACGCGCATGGCGCTGTGTCATGCGCGCGCAATCTGCCCCTGCTGTGCGCGCCGGTGACGACTCACTCGTGTTGGTCAAAGAATAGCATACTGGAACAGTAGGTAGAGGAACCTTAGACTTCTACTGCTGGACATACTCGTATCTACACGCCTTACTATCCGTCGAACGTCCGTAGACAGCGATTTTGGGACGAATTACTTTGTTGACGGCAAAGAGTACCATTCTCGAACAGTACGTAGAAGAACCTTATTAACAACCAGAGACTTTCTAGACTTGGAGATATCTAGACCACCTTACTACCCTTAGTAAGTCTACCTCTGTAGACCGCGATTTTCGGACGACTCACTCGTGTTGGCGGGCAACCAGACGATAGACGGTCGAAGAGTAGCATTCTCGAACAGTAGGCAGGGAAACGTTATTAAAAACCATGAAACTTACACTGCTGGACATATCTAGACCACCGTACTACCCTAAGTAAGTCCTCCGTAGACCGCGATTTTCGGACGACTCACTCGTGTTCACTGGCAAAGAGTAGCATTATCGAACAGTAGGTAGAGGAACCTTATTAACAACCACGAGACTTACTGCTGGGCATATCTGAAGTTGGGCCACCTTCATCCAAAGACTGCTGCCAGCAGACATGAACTCGTTACAAATACCCGTGATAAAGTTCCATCAGACAATGCCCACGTTGTATGCTACATGATATGAGCTAAATGGTCAAGTTTCATGCCCAGTGCTAGTAAGCGGATTGTTTGACCGACCCTTTTGAAAACAACTCCATCACAAATAAAAAGACCTTTATAGAAGCCGGCCTATTTGTAGTTATTCTACCTCACCGGCACAACTAATCGGCCACCTGCATTAGCATGAAATACTTTTTAATATTTATAACATTGATAATTACAGTTAATATAAGTTGTAAATTAGTTAATTTATATTATTATCTATTACTATTTACATTTCGTATTTTATTAGATAAATAAATATTTTTATATTTATATTTCTAATCAACATGAAATATACCATTACAGATTGGTGGCCGATTAGTTGTGCCGGTGAGTATATATTATAACTAATCATTATAGGTACTGTCTTATTATCTAATTAGAACTAGCAGCGTGACACGCGTAGGTCCATAGTACTATATGATTTGCAAAATAAACAGTAGACAGCCATAGAATTTGTAGGGCATATGTCTGTTTTAAAACAATAAAACTGTAATTTTAATTTATTGCCTACAGTTAGTGTTTACGTTCACCCTACGCTGTCTAATTTAATTACAAAATTATATACCAACAGCAGCAGGTCTTAAAGTTCCCTATTAAGAGATCAACTAATAATGTTTTTGCGTACAATTATTATTAGGAACCAGTGTTGGTTGATCCCTCTATGAGGAAATCAAGAAGCTGCCACGTGCTCCGGTAGTATCGTTGGTAGCATGTTATGCAATTTTCGCAAAACTTTTGTTTAGTACAATGTCCCATAACAAAATGATCGTTTCGCACATGTCTCTTTTAGCAATATACCTAAATTATAATAGCTACTAATCGTGCTCCCACTGCACTAGAAGGTACGAACTCTATTATATTAGATATCTATTTCAAACTCTCAACTCTACACTCTCTTTAGTAATACTCTATATTTGCAAGTACCTACGCTTCCACACCCCTTTTATCTACAAAGTAAGCTACAGATTTTATTATCAAAATTTGATCTTATTCTGTTTTTGCCGAAATGTGATAGCGCCTTATGAGTACCTATGAGATGCGAGATTTTGAGATGAGTTCTATCTCTCTGTGTAAATTAAAGCTTACTCTATGCCCTCCTCCATATCTGTACATAAAATTGGTGTCCATACAAATTAATAATTCAAATTATTTTCTTCCTCATCACAAAGCTCATGAAGATGAAGATATGACTCCACTACCTCTGAAGAAGCGGCTGTGGAATTAGTCTCCACGTGACACCTTTGTGGGGGCAAATTGGATAAAAAACGGCGGCAAGGCAAGTCATCAGGTCGAATAGAGGTTGATATAGACGTGATGTATATTTTGTGTTGTTGATGTACAGTTCTCAAATAGCTTCGCATCACCACAAGAATGTCAACAATCTGTCTTTAAAGAATACTTTCTTATGGAAATGTTGCTCGTCGTGAAACTAGCCTAGAGAAGTTTATGTTATGATCACGGGCAAAGTAGAGGTTAAACGATCACGCGGGCGGTCTCCTACACGCTAGTCAGATCAAATAAAATATCTTACGGGCCTGCCTGTCTATCAATACAAAGCTACTTATTTGAAAAGATACATGCAGATTCCAATCTATACATACATATAATAAAGTTGTAGAGGGTCGAAAGTCTGTACATAGAAGATTTTCCAAAAAAACATGTTTGGTGATACTTAAAATTGATAACAGAACACGTTTCAGCAATTTTAAGATTTTTTTTCTGTTTATCTGTTTATTTGTTTATCTGTTTGTATGTGAAAGCATAACGCAAAAACTACTGAACCGATTTTGATGCAAAGTATACCAAAATGTTGGGAAAATTACCGACCAGGTTATAGGCTAAAAACATCAACACCTAAAAGGGGGGGTTGCCACTTTTCTTGAAATAAGTTTGCACGGAAATCGATATTGCGTAGCGCTAGAGGAATAAGTTCTATAAGATGAAAAAAAATCTGCTGAAATTATTTCAAGGGGTGAACCAGTCCATAAAACTGAACAACTTTCCCCAAGGAACATGGGTCGAAAAATGAAAAAAAATCATCCCACCTCGGTCGGCTATCGGCTAGAACATTTTGTACCTTTAGGCAAACCAATTTTTTTCCTAAAGTATGTAAAAAAAAAACAAATATGTTAAGCCGTAAACCAGTCCATGAAATTGAACAACTTTCCCCAAAAAAACATAGGCTGAAAAAAGAAAAAAAATTTGGCACTCTCATACAAATTGACCCAGCCGGCCAACCCATTTTGTATGGGAGGTCCAAATTTATTTTTCATAAGGTAGGTGAGTCGATTACCGCCTGTCGGGTTATATCGCCTAGGTTGAAAAATATAGGAAAAACAAGAATAATTTCCGAAAATCTGCATGGAATAGCAACATTGTAGTGTTGCCATTCCGCACTAAGCGCGGTGAGCTCGTCACACGCGCGTAATGCTAGTGGCCGCGTGTTGTTCGTGGGAGATGTTTCTGTTAGCTGCGCTTAAAAAAATACGTGAAATCTTTAGGTAAGTTTTAACTTCATTTTAAAATGTTTGATATCTCTCATGGACTATTTTAGTTAAACTGTATATTTTACAACCTAAATTTCATTAAGCTTTATACAAAAGCATCACGGATATGTTTTTTTGCGAAAATCTTTGATAAATATGTCATAAAGGTTAATACCGCCTGTGCGATAATAGACTCCTTGTAGGCGATATTACCCAGCTGAAGGCGTGGTTACCCACCTGTAGGCGTTATTAACACCTACACAGAGATCTAAGAATAACTTTGCGATATTATAATTATTTTTTATGAAATGGTGGATAATCGACACGACAGGTAGGAAGAAAGATTTGTTTTTGAATTTTGTTCTTTTTAACTAGTTAGTTTTAGTATGGTAGGCGTAAATTAGACACTAGGCAGGCGTAATTAGGCTCCAAGTTAAATAGCGCCTACCGACGTTTTTTAGCAAAACATCAATTTTTCATTCTAAAATGGCCTAATATTATACATTTTTTTATGTGTTTCGATGTTGTTGTAACAAAAAGAGTTACAAGTAACTATGACCTTAGTAATAAAATAATTTGTGTTATGTGTTATAAAATTGAGAAATCATAATTTAAAAACAAGGAATTGTACTGATTAGCCTAATATTATGAAGACAGATCACCTAATACAATGATTACTACAGAAATTATCTCAATTAGAATTTTACAGTCAAGTAATACTCATAGGCGAATTAAACTCCCACGTAGTTTAATTCTGCCAGCGCGACTGTGTTTTGTCTTTGGTTTTATTTCATATTTTTAAAAGTATTATGTTACTCTGCTGTATGCTATTTATAAAAAAATATTGAAATTATATGACGCGCCTGTTTTCTTATTTAAATTGTTATCTTTTAGAAATATTTGCTTTCGAAGTTACATAGGCGGTAATTGACGAACTTACCTTATTTCGACCTATGTTCCTTAGGGAAAGTTGTTCGGGTTCATGGACTAGCGCTGGTTCACCCCTTAAAATATTTGTAGTTAATTTGTTTACACCTTATACTGAGTTATTTTTTTAGTCAGTGCTCAAACTTTGCAGGGTGATTCTACTCGTGATTCTGCACAACTTTTATTATGTGTCAATAAAAAAAGTGTAAAAAAAAAAATTATGGGACCACCTGCGAATTCGCAAAAAAAAAATTTGGATGTTCCATAGAAAAATTCATACCTACTCGGCAAAAATGTATGGAACAACCAAAAATATTTTTTAGATTTCGCAGGTGGCCCCATAGTAATAGTTGTTCAGAATCACGAGTAGGAGAAACATCCTGCAAAGTTTGCGCACTGACTAAAAATAACCCTTGTTTCATATCATGCCATATTACGTCCTCGTATTAAATTTTCTTTTGTACAATAAAACAGATCCATAAACTATTATTATGTTCACTGTAGATCATGACAGTTTGCTAACCGCGCAGTCGGCGAATCGCGTAAGTAGGCCTAGCGCGCCAGTCGGCAGAAAGCGAGTTGGCGAATCGCGCCGGTTTGCAAAACGCGCAAGTTGGCTTACCGCGCGTACTCCGTATTTTGAACCATGCTCTTTGGGGAAAGTTGTTTAGTTTCTTGAACTGGTTAACTTCTTACAATATATGCAGTTGATTTTACATTCATATTGCATTAGAGATTTGAACACGTAATAACATAATTATAAATATTATAGAGCAAAATGTAAAACCGGCCAAGAACATGTCAGACACGGCCACAAATAGGGTTTCGTAGTCAATGTTATAGGTATATCAGGTTTATCAGCGTTACGAAGTAATTTTGTTGCTGGTTTGTTTGTAGTTGTATGAAACTTAAAGTTGTAGAAAAAATCTGGACATCCTAAAATAGGTACCATAATAGCAAAAAAAATTGTTCAATATTTTGAAGAAAAAATTGGACCTCCCGTACAAAATGCTCTATCAAGCAGCAAAATTAGTATGGGAGGTCAATTGTTTCTTCAAATATTGAACCATTTTTTTTCTATTATGGTAGCTCAGGATGTCTAGAGTCTAGATTTGTTATAACCGGGACACCCTGTATAAGCAAGCTATAGAGTGCGCCTAAAAAGTTAGAAATGTCGGCAGTAGTCTGGGCGCAACCTCTCTGTCTGTCAGTAGCAAAACGCCAGTGACAGCACTGATGAACCTCTATCGGATGTTATCAAGAGGACGTCCCTGGTGCCTGCAGAAGACACTATCATCATTCTGCTGGAGCCACCAACCGTCCGGCGCAGCAGCGCTGGAATCTTATTATACTGACACTGGCAGAATTACCTTAATTGTGTAGAAGTCCATATTAATAAATAAATAACTTCTCTATCTAGGGAGCAACTGCTTACCCTTTGACAGTACGCCGCGGGGTCTAATGCGCACTCTATACCTAGCATGCTTAATACTCTAATCAGGGGGTATTTCCATACTCACCACTCTGAAAATGTAAATATCATGTTTGTTGTATGGGAGCCGCAACGCCCGCAACGGCAACAGAAATACAACTTCTTACTATCATGGAGATGTTACAGACAGACAGCGAAGCGAAGTCTCAGGGTGTAATAGGGTACACTTTGGGTTCAACACCCTAAAAATAACGGGCGCGTACTAAAATAAGAAAACAATCAATATCACATCACAATACCTATTTTTGAAAATGTAATCTGTAAGTGAGTATGACCAGGCTCACGAAAAATAAGACGTACCTGACCCTACAACCCCAGAAAGAACGTTATGACGACGAAAAATTAGGATAGCTAACACCACCTAAAGTGGGAAGGTGCAAGGAAGACGAAGAAATAATGTCTGTGTGGTTTAATTAATTGTGCAATGAACAATCAAACAGTTAGCGATGTTTTTTGATGTTTGGTTGGTAATGTTGGTATGATGGAAGATAAACGTCCTGAGCATATTTGACAACCGGTGTGGCGCAGTGGTTAGTATGCCTGCCTGCCACGCAAAGGTTCCGGGTTCAATTCCTGGTGGGGTCACTCACAAAGTTGATATTTATCACTTTGTGAATTTGTTCCCAGTCTGGTTAGGACATTGCAGGCTGAACCTCCTGATTGTCCGCAAGTAAGATGGTTCCGTGCTTCGGATGGGCACGTTAAGCCGTCGGTCCCGGTTGCTGTCTATGATGGCGGTCGTTACACAGCCATGTCAGAGGCCTGCTACTTGCAGTACCTAGGCGGTTGAAAAACTCTGACACCAGGGTTCATCGGGTCGTTAAAACGACTCGGTGTCCCACACGAAAAAGAAGAAGAAGCATATTTTATGATTAGGGAGAATTATAAATATAAATAAGCACTGGAGGGCCTGTCTGTCTACCTACCTGCCGGAACACCAGGAGCTCGGCAAAACTTTAAGAGATACGAAAACGTCTATATTGAAAAAGTTGTTTAGCATGACATGCCGCTTCTTTTGGCGAAACGAAGTTCGCGGGCACCAGCTAGTTAGATATAAAATAATACTATCTTACTTTGAACATGTTGCTCGTCGTGAAACTGAAAACTTAGGTAGAGGGTAAAAGTAGAGGGTTAAGGTAGAGGGTAAAAGTTTACGCTGGCAGTCTCCGAAATGCTAAGCAGATCAACTAAAATATCTCAGGTAGAGGTCTGTAGGACTGTCTATCAACACAGCCTTAAAACATGTTGAAGACAGAAACACATCATTATATATAATAAAACTAAGTTGATAAAATGTGCGTGCCGATAAAACTTAAAAAGGATTCCCGGTACGATAAAGGGACTTATATAGTGCAATAGCCCTTTATCCCCCCTCGAACAAGAAAGTTCCCGTTTTAAATTAAAAGGCGTATTTTAATAGATATAATGGCTTTTGCAATCCCTTAACTTGAAAATTAAGTGAAGTAGCGGCGCCATCTGTTGTCGAGTAGTTATAGATCAACGATTCTATTCAGAACAACGATTATTTGAGTTGCGTTTCGAAATGCAATGTATTTCAAACTTTTTTATTACCGCTATTTTGTTATACGCCACAGCTAAATACCGCGAGTGAAACCGTGGACGGAAAGCTAGTGAAAGAATAATCTAAAGAACCTGGAAGAAGATACCTAGTTTACGCAGACACGACCTTCGGTAATGAAGAAACGTATTAGAACAAGAAAATTAACTGGTATCTAGGTAAATGATCTTGTACGTAGCTTCAATGATTAGCTTAATTAATAGCATATTTATGTGTCATAAATATTTTATTTGCCATTTTAGAAATTACAACAAATTGGATGATGTAAATAATTAAATTCGGAGTTTATGGTTAGTTGTAAAATACACTGCAAATTACCATTATTAAGGGCATGAGTAAGGGGTTTAACTAGGTGCCTGCGGCTTTCCTTGTGCAATGTTTAAAGCATTATTGTACTTGCATTCATGGTTCACTTTATGTAGTTTTTTAATTATTTTTTATCCAACATCGCAACACATCTAGACATAGTATGGCATAGAATAATACTTCTATAACATATTTTAATTAGGTAGATACCTTCATTGGCTTTTTGTACCTAGATATAATTATTTGAATTGGAGGAACTATGGCAGGAACTTCCAGTCTATGGCTGCCACATGTCATATTGGCTTCGCTTTCGAATGCCATCAGATCGCTCGCGCGGACTATACCTACGTTCAGAAATCGAAATTAGTATAATTTTAATTTTTTCTTAAACTCTTAAAGAGGAACTAAGTAATTGTGTTCCAACAGTTTTCCGGATATCGATATACAGGTGTCGCATATCAATCGCATAGGTACATACATAATATCACGCCTATATCCCTTGCGGGAAAGGCAGAGCGTAAACGGCAGTAAAAACGGCCATTTACACCACGTTTGAAAAAACTTTTGTGAGTTGATGGGGTGATGCTATTCTAAGCCACACAGCTGATTAATCACTCGACAAACAAACAAACCCACTTTCGCATTTGCAGAATTAGTCAAGAAAGGGCTTTTAATTTAGCGATGGGGGCTCAATCAAAGTCAGAGCCGTTGAAAGGCCTATTAGCAGAGACACGCCACGGCGGGCACATGGCGGCTATAATTGCAGAAAACAACGGTCTCACCGCAAGACAATGCGATAACTTAGTTTAGGTTGGGCTCTGATCGATTTAGCATTCCTAGACTTAAATCAGCTAAAAATAGCACTGTCATATTTATTTAAATTAGTTTACAAAAGGATAGGTGATTATGATGTCTGAATTTGTTTATGTTTTCTACGTTGTAGTAAATATTTATCTTCTTGTCGACCTACCTAGGTAGGTTTCAGACAAAAATTTTGTTTGATGGATAGGACACTAAATAAAATAAATTGATTGTCCATTAATTAGGACACCCATGAGTAGAAACGGGATGACTCTCTTTAAATACAGCATTACGTGGTGAAAACTCAGTACCTATATGGAATTTTAAGTATGTATATAGAGCTTTCGCGTGTGTCCCATACTATTTGAAATTCCGCGAAGTAAAAGGTCCTCTAATTGAAAGTTTAAATAATTTTAATTCCAGCCTAAAACTTTGAGCTACTAAAACATTTCAGGTTTCAGCACCTCAGCGTGGCTAATAAGCGCTGAGGTCAGAACAAATTGGTCGTGTTAAAAGCTCGATCCGAGTTGGGAGGTCCGCCGGTCATTCCACTAATTGAAAGTGTCAATCATTTCAGTACGGCATCAAATATATTTTGGGGTGAGATGCCGGGTTGGAATAGCATCACCCCATGTCTTTGCCGTGGGTATCGTACGAAGAGTTGATAAGTATTGCAATTTTAGGCGACAGGCTAATAACCAGTCACTACGGTGATACTCGGTCTTCGGAATGACTCTTAAACTTTTGTCAGACGTGGTGTTAATGGCTGTTTCATACAGCCGTTTACGCTCTGCCTACCCCGCAAGGGATATAGGCGTGATATATATGTAATTCATAAACATTTCAGCACCTCAGCGTGGCTAATAAGCGCTGAGGTCAATACAAAGTGGTCGTGTTAATAGCTCTATCCGAGTTGGGAGGTCCGCCGGTCACTTCACTAATTGAAAGTGTCATCATTTCAATATGACAACAAAGATTTTCCGAACAAGTTTTCTGTCAAGATCATGTTAGATAAAAAATACCGAAAACTCTGCGACAGTAATGTTAGCAAGTGAGTTTCGACCAAAAAGTTTCACTTCAAGCCTTTCAGCAGCTAATAAGCGCTGAGGTCAATACAAAAATTATCCGTGCAAGTCATAGCCTAACCTTACTTATCCAAAACTACGTGACGAAAATGTTCATATTGAAATATGAAATCAAAGAGTTTCCGAGCAAATTGTCATCATCTAAACCTAAACTATTGAAAATTACGTGACTGAAATGTAAGAGCAGGTGAGTTCTGAAATAAACGTTTCAGCTAATAAGTGCTGAGGTCAGAACAAATTGGTCGTGTTAATAGCTCGATCCGAGTTGGGAGGTCCGCCGGTCACTGCACTAATTGAAAGTGTCAATCATTTTAACAACGCAAATGAATAGGGCATAGCGTTGAACGGCCAGCGTAAAATGATCCCTGGGTTTTAGCGATAGGGTGAATGAATGAGAAGTCTTGTTCATTTTCAGTAATGGTTATTTAGAGGCAGTTTAGAAAATCCAACACCAGAGTTTATCAGTCCGTTCGACAACTCATTGTCCTATCCGACATGCATGTCTCTTTCGATATGAATGTACAAACAAGTAAACTTGCAGAAGACAACAGTCGAGTTTTCTCCTGCGAAATCTACTCGATTTTATTCTGTAGAGTTTTGACAAAAAGCTAGGTTCTCTACTAATGCTCAGGCAGTATGCATTTGCAAAGCTGTATTGTATGGTTTAACTGCTACTTACAACAGTAGTAGCAAAAGCAACTCTTTTGTTTGGTGCAAACGGGACATCGAACCCTATATCGTACCCTAAAAGAGGCCTAGCTTTAGCAGTAACCTTCAAGCTGAGCAGATTTGTGTTTCGAAAATGGCTAGAGTGAGCCTTCTGCAAACATCCTTATTTTGTGTTGAGGCCAAGCAGTGGTGAATGCCGTGTCAGCAGTCCGGGGCAACCATCACCATCAGTCGAAGGAATGTTAGTTTTGTATCCGGTAAATACCTACCGAAGCACTAATTGTTGCTGTGATAACAGAAGCTAAAACAGCCCGATAGGTTGTAAGTTTTGAAAATGACAAGACTGAGCCTTCTGCGCACCTCATTATTTTATGCCAAGGCCAAGTAGTGATGGTTGCCGTGTCAGCAGCCCGGGGCAACCATCACCATCAGTCGAAGGAATGCTGGTTTGGTGCAAGTTTGGTTTGTCTGTAAGTACTGGAATCACTAATTGATTTAAAAAAGGTAAGTAGGTTTTCTTCATCATCACACTTCTGCGACTTTTATATAAGTGTCACTTCGATAACTTAAGTATTTGAAACAAATAGTAGGTAGGCAGATATGGGATATGGACTTGGATATGAATATGATTATTATATTAGATATACCTATGACAACTCGCACGGAAAATTTATGATATTGTCATATTCAAACCGTCCGCCCTAAATTTCGCAACCTGAGTGCAGATGTGAATCCTTGGAAATGGGTTATATCTACTAGATACCGTTGAAAGAAGGTTTTTTGCGGTAACAACAAACAAAAATTTGGTCAGCTGGCTAACTTCGCTCTGTCATTATTAATTTACTCATAACATCAAAAACATAACTTTCAAATTCAACTGGACCATTTTTTCATAAAGGTCAAATTGTTACAAAATATTTTTAATAACATCATCAAATCCGGGCACCTGTCCGTTTTTATCGATGCGCGATATCATTATTTGCACCTGCGAATCGTAATCGATTTGTAGCGGTGCATTGTGTCGGCTGCGCGGGCGCAAGCAATGGAGTGACGTCACGCTGCGCGCGCGCACCCCGACCGTTGCTTTTGGTGGGACTTTTTGTATTTAATTATAAGTACATCAAAAGATCTATCAGATTTGGCCACTAAGTCAACCTAGTCCGTAAGTTATGGATCAAAACCTACTGTGCGTTGGTTTCTGTCGTGTGGCATGAATTGACAGTCAGAATCGACTCGTGTAAACCCCGCTTCAGAGTTGGGAGTGATTTATAAATAGGTACGGGCCTAGAACTCCCGCCTGTAGTACCTAAATACACATATTATCTATTTATTTTTCTGCAAACCCACACAGTAGAGGTCGTAAGACGAATCGGTGTACCACACTAAAAGAAGAAAAAGACAAGGTTGTCTAAGAAAAGAAGAGAAGCAAATACACAAATTTACTTACTGCAGTATCTAAAAGATAAGCTACTTATAAGTATAATATCCGAACTATACAAATCATCCTCACAGATTGGAAACTCGTTCTTACAGCCACCCAACTGCGGCATTATTCCAACATCCAATTACATATTCAAACAATCAGAATAAAGCTGATGCATGTTTTGAGTAGGTACCACTTTATTCAATAGAATACATAAGGATAATCTAATCAGTAATCAACTATCAGAAGCCACATTACGAACAACGTGTGATAGTTCATGTACATCCGTCGGATTAGGCACATCCTTCATAATGACAGCCGAACAGCGTGATCCATTGCCCAAAAACATCGAAACAGATCAAAGGCTATAAACAGATTCACGTTATTGAATAGATATAATTTGAATATTTTAATGGGTTGTAATAAGAGTCATGGATCACTCGGCAGGCGGGGAGCTACCACTGGTTTTTTGTTAGGCTGATTGAATTAGCCTGATCCATCATTTAAATGGGGGCCTGACCTTCTGGCTGGCGTCTGGAACCGTTTTCTCGGAACAGCACCTTTGAACTGCTGCCGAATTAGCCGGAATGACGGGAATGAGGATTCCAGCAAAATCCGAAGTATGCCTAATTCGTATAATAAGATAGATAATGATTGTGATCATCTCGTCGTGTTGAATTCTCTGCCTCGGATCCTATAGATTAGATGCGTAAAATTCTTTGATATATTTGCGAACTCTATGTAGGCGTACTTATGTTAAGTAATTAGTATTATTTGACGTAAGTACTAGTGAATGTTGGAAGGCGTTAGTTTTTATCTGCTTAGTATGTATATGACATATTTGTCCCTGACATATTTATTGATATAACTAACACGGGAGTTACAAATATTTGACGTAACAAACTGATATGGCATTGTGTCACAGTATCCTTCTACAAGTATTCAATTTAATCTTATTCAATTTAAAATAGCACCACCACTGCATATCCTTCCCGATGTAAAAGGGTAAAAGCCACTTCACTCAAGCGATTTTTTTCCGGCGATTTCTTCGATGGAGATTGATTTTGTATTGTGCCCTAAACTGCAGTAGGTAATCGTTTTGTTTTGTGTTATTTGCTTCATTCCTTTCTCATAGGTAGTGTGGGACACCGAGTCAGCATGCAGTTTGCAGATATTCGGAAATGCAAATTCTGCGCGTGTGAATTTAGGAAACCAATTATTTTCATCTTCGACTTCCAAACAAAAACAAATTTACCTTCCCAATCACCTGCTTATTCTATTACCCCTCTGGCCCATTTAGGAGCGGATCACGCGAAGCCACAGGCCACTCTCTATATTAATAATTACATGCGTTATAAAAAAACATCACAAAAGGCGAACAAGGCCCAACGAGCTTGATTAGGGCCGATGTCACGCCGATAAAGGCCCTAAAGCCGAAAATTGAAATGGCGCCTTCATTAAAAATGCTATATTTTAGCATCTTTAAACGACCGGCCGTACCCTATGGCGGGGCACAAGGGTGGCCATGGGTTGGGAATTTATAAGGATAAGGTAATAAGTTTCGTTGCCATACGATACGAGTATACTAATAGCATTTATTTGCATAATTTGCTAAGTTCACAATATGAAATCTTAGTTGTAGCTAAAATTTTCTATAGATGCTGTAAATCACAATATAGGTGTCAGCCAAATCATGTAAATAATATTGCAGTATTATTTGTGGTTGGCAGTGAACGTATTTTACATTAATAAGTATTACTATTTATCCTCACGTGCGACTCATCTTTTAATTATATTTCGAGACTAGCTGGTGCCCGCGAACTTCGTCTCGCCACGGGATGCTTGTGTGCCAACAGTCCAGAGCTAATAAAAGTTATCATAACTTATCTATCATCGATGTTGATCAAGACATTTGTGTGCAACCATTCTAAACATCAAAATACATCGCGAAGTTTTGAAGTGATAGATGCATGTACGATCTACGGCAAATGAAACGGACGTTACGTTCGTTTGAGCCTCCCATCGGTTCACACTACAGGTAGAATGACTTCTTTGCACCGCCTCACATAAGGTGGGGTGGGGTCTGCTCTCCAAATTTGTCTGTGCCATGGTCTTCTGTTTGGGATTGTCGAGTAGGTATACGCAACTGGATTACCAATATAATTAGTACAACTCCATTTTAAAATACCGAAATAAAATAAACAGAAAGTAATTACTTACTACACTAACAAAAAAGTAATGCTTAATTAATTTTCTTTAAATAAGAAAAAGTAGCTTAAGTGCCTACTTACTAACACTACGAAATATGAATCACAAAAGATGGTACTACACAGGTAGGTAGTCGTGACAATAATACTCACTAATTTAGCTCTACATATTGTAATCAATAAATAAAACTTACTGCGTTTGTATTTACATTATTAAAGCACTAAGTAATTAAGTGGCTTATCATCACTATCCGTAATTAAGAATTTCAACACTGCAACCACTTCTCATTATATTTGGAGTTTGACCTCTACTCTCATGGGAGTCTCTACTCCACATGGGACAGTTTGAGATCCATCTCAAGAATGCCACTGCTTCTCCTGCTCCTGAGAAGAAAGGTCCTCTTGTTCCATGGGGTCGCTGAAACCAAGGATGAAAGGTTAACTGAGATTATTGCAAAAGTAATAGGTGACAAAATGCAGCTGTCCGAAATTACCAGTTCCGATCTGCAAGCCTGCCACAGGCTAGGTTCCTCTACATCGAAGACGCGTCCAGTACTCGTTAGGTTCTACATACTCTTTGAGCTTGTGTTATTATTATTTATTTATTATGATGCCTATATAGAATAGCATCACCCCCATTCTACCTGTTGGTGACGTAAAAAGCAACTAAAGAACGGGCAGCAGCAAATTCGTGCTTCGTATTTGCACATAATCGAAAAAAGAACCCAATGAAGAGCTCAAACGGTTCACATTGTACCAATAGTATTATCCTCTACTGGTATTATTCCTAAAACTCTACATAACAGCCAAAAAATCTTAAAAATCTATCCTCACCTTTATCACAATTCACAAAAAGCCGCAATACTCAATACGTGTCGCATTTCCAGGAAGCTCTTGACTACCTCCGTGACTACTGAGTCTTACAATGGCCTCTCCTTACTTGGCTAATGCCCATGAGACAGGGAAGAATTCCTCTGAAAAAGAGAGATAATCTTAAGATAGGTACACATAAAAATAATAAATTATTGTGTCGTGTGATGCCTGTATAGAATAGCATCACCCCCATTCTACCTGCTAGTGTCGTAAAAAGCAACTAAAGAACGGGCAGCAGCAAATTCATGCTTCGTATTTGCACATAATCGAAATTAGAACCCAGTGGAGAGCTCAAACGGTTCACATTGTACTAATAGTATTATGCTCTACTGCTATTATTCCTAAAACTCTACATAACAGCCAAAAAAATTTAAAAATCTATCCTCACCTTTATCACACTTCACAAAAAGCCGCAAAACTCAATACGTGTCGCATTGCCAGGAAGCTCTTTGACTTCCTCCGTGACTACTGAGTCTTACAATGGCCTCTCCTTACTTGGCTAAGTAAGGCCCAAGAGACAGGGAAGAATTTCTCTGAAAAAGAGAGTTAATCTTAAGATAGGTACACATAAAAATAATAAATTATTGTGTCGTGTGATGCCTGTATAGAATAGCATCACCCCCATTCTACCTGTTAGTGTCGTAAAAAGCAACTAAAGAACGGGCCGCAACGTTCCTTGTAATGCAACATCTTGAACTGCGCTGCAAGCGAAGTGTGGTGGCTCATGTCCAGCGGCGGACTGTTGTGGCTGATAGGGTTATGGCAAATAATCATAAACTGTGTGATGCTTATTAGTGGTATCATCCCAAATTCTATTCAGATTGTCGTAAAATCGGATAATTTCATCCAGGGAGTGGGGAGCAGCGTGCATGTAAAATATTGCACAGTTCTCGCCAATCCACATGCGCCTTATTCTAATAAATGAGTGTAATTTACTTACATTTAGGATTTATTGTTGCATAACAAAGTATTTCAATACGATATTTTTATCAAATAACATGCAAAGAATACTATACTCTCACTGAAGACATGTAAATGAAACTGGTGTTTGGCAATGAACGTCAAAACTGATGTCTTTTCAATTTGTCAAAATCAATCAAAAACAATAAAAAATATAGAGGTTTTGAAAAGAGGTTTCTCCTTTTTGACAGCCACAGAACAATATTTTAATCGTATTTCACGTAGGAATAAGCGTTTTTCCCGCGGTAAAAAGTATCCTAGGTGTTGACCAGGGCTAGTAGCTACACACCACAAAGAGTCTAATGTACACACGTACTATATTTTCGAAGATTATCGCGAACAAATGATTTGGGGTAAAATATTTTTCAATAGATGTCGCTTTACTATGGAGATGAGGTTTTCTAAAACGCGGTATAGAGGTGTTTTCTGAAATCTATAAGAGGTTCCTGTTACCCCGACCAGTTACGATTTTATTAGATGTATAGAAGATATTATATTTATGTGACCGCGAATGATACAAACAATTTTTTTAGACTGTATAAGCGAACAGCTTGTAAAATTTCTGTGTCCTTTCAATCTCCATCCTACGGCCACCCTACTGTCGGCATCCACTCCCGCGCATCCCGCGGCGCAGACCTAATGAAATAAACTGAAAATCAACACGGCGCACTGCGCCTGCGCCGCGCCCGTCTTTGTGTGCGCCGACCCCGCCGACCCCGGCGCAATTAACACACGAATTTATTACCACTCGCCCTGTCCCGTAAAATACATGAGGCCTGGACACGCTCTTGTTTAGTATTAGTTTTAAATTATACTGTAATGTGTGGTTGATGTTATTGAGAATGATATAGGAATTGGTGAGTAGTATTAGGTAAGTACCTACTTGGCATACTTTAGGGAAAGTACCTATCTACAGATCACTTATACTGGGTAAAATTTAACTAGTTACCGATAGCGAAAACAGGAGGTTTCTATGAAACAAAGTCACTAAAAATGTTTCTGTCTCGAGATATTTGCTTTTAAAAATGGGCGTTTTATACCCATCATTTGTTCCAGCTGTAACTTCTAAAGAATAAAAGTCAAAAATTAAAAAACGGCCAAGAGCGTGTCAGACACGCCCACAAATAGGGTTTCGTAGTCAACGTTTAAATATCAGGTTATCAGCGTTACAAAGTTAATTTTGTTGCTGGTTTGTTTGCAGCTGTATGATTACCAACCGCAAATAGAAAAACTTTTATTATTCTGAAATCTCTAGTGGTACAGTATCCGTTATAGTTTTCATGGTAACTTCAGATTGAGAAATATATTCCATATTTTTTTAAAATTTTTAGCGTTTATACTTTAGGAGTTACAGCTGGAACAAATTATGGCTCAAAAACGCCCCTTTTAAAAGCAAATATCTCGAGACAGAAACATTTAAGTGACTTTGTTTCAAAAAAACATCCCCTTAGTTTTAAAAGACAAATTCAACGATACCCTACTCAATATTATAGGAGAAAATATTTCTTTTGCCCCCCTTTCACATGTATGGGAAGAAGGTCCAAAAACAATTAAAATATTTTTTTCTCAACATATCTAAATTTGGGTCAACACGATCTATTTTGACACCAAATTTGATGTCGATAGCTTTAAAACTGACGGAGTTTTGAGGGCGCGGCATACAGACAGACAGACAGACAGACATGACGAAACTATAAGGGTTTCTAGTAGACTACGAAACCCTAAAAAATATGGATATAGTTTACAAACTGAAGTTACCATGAAAACTATGATGGATACTGTACCACTAAAGATATCAGAAAGATAAAAGTTTTTCTATTTGCAATTAGTAACCATATAGCTGCAAACAAACCAGCAAGAAAATTAACTCTGTAACGCTGAAAAACCTGATATTTAAACGTTGACTACGACACCCTATTTGTGGGCGGTCTGAAACAAAATCATTGAAAACACTGCAAAAGGAATCACTCAAAACGATTGCAAAATAACTTTGAATAAGTATTGCGCGTTGATATCTTTCATATGAAAGATAACAAAAAGGGAGTCAAATCTTCTACTGCAGTGGGGTTTTGAGGTAAACCTCAGCGAACATGCCACACGGTCCGAGGACTTTAGGGCTCATCTAGGGCTGGCTGGTTAGGCCAGGGCTTCAACTCTCCACGAGGGAGGTGCTTGGTGCGAGGCGCTCGGCGGTTACACCCATCCCGCAAGAGCGCCCGCGGGGTCGACGAGGCGGGAGCCAACGTCGTGGCTTGGCGACGCCTCGCTCAGCAGCGGAGAGGGCGAGCGAGGGTCTGGAGACGCGTGGTTCCTGCGAACCAGCGAGCATCAGGGTCCGGGGTGGCTTAGCATGGTCCCACCCCGGGAGAACCACTGCACTGAGTAGAAACGGACTCCCCGACTAAGTCTCGAAGACGGTTCTATATATAGCTCCGCGCGAAAAAACTTCTATACCGCGTTTTAGAACTTTTCGTGTGATAGAGACGGCTTGATGCGAATTCAGAATTATCAAAAGGGACAGAAATAGCGCAGTGCAACGTACAGGACATCCCTTTGTTGGCCGTCTTCACCCTTGGTCTTATTGTTACCTGCCCTTGAACTATTATTGTTACAAATACATGCTTTGTTGTTATTATGCAGTTTTCTGTTAACTCAAATGCATTGTATAGGTAATTATTATCTAACTAAAACGTGCTACCAAGGTGAAAAAAATATCGTACATAATGACTAAGTAAATACCTACGTAATTTTTCCTGAATAACTGAAAAGTTTTTTCTTTCCTGTGTTTTCCAAACTTTTACCGACCATTAATATACAGGGTGTTTCAGTTGATTGTAATGTTATGTGGGAGATCGAAATGGTTACAAACGTTGTTTCCTGACATTATGTTCCTAGAGGAAAGTTGTACCTGTTTCATGGTATGCACGCAACCTATTGCGGTATTCGGAGGGTTGTCCCTTAAAGCCTGTATTTAGGGTAAAATTTTACTAGTGACCGATAGCAAAAACTCAGAACCTGCTGGTGATAAGAAACAACTTTCCCTAAGGAACATAGCTCGAAATAGGAAAAAAAATTGGGCCTCCCATAGTAACTAAAATCAGCTGATCGGCAATTTTATGATCGAATCCACGACGTTGGCGCTCTTGCGGGATGACTGATGAGTCTAACCGCGGAGTGGCGCTCCAAGTGCCAAGTACCTCCCTCGTGGAGAGTTTGAAGCCCTGGCCTAACCAGCCAGCCCTAGATGAGCCCTAAAGTCCTCGGACCTTGCGGCATATTCGCTGAGTCAAAACGACATTGCAGTAGAAGATTTGACTCCCTTTTTGCAGTTTGATTTTCTTCAAATTTTTCTTCTTACTAAAGACATCAACGCGCTGGTCTTTGAAAACATACTGAGTTATTTATTTTATATATCGAATAAATCTTTTTACTGAAAATTATGAAAACTGTATCAACAAATAATGAACAATAGGTAAGTATGTCTTTATACAGAAGGGTAGTTGAAGGGCAGGTAACAATAAGACACCAAGGGTGAAGACGAATTACAAAGGGATGCCTTATGCGTTGCACTGCGCTATTTCTGTCCCTTTTAATCATGTTGAATTCGCATCAAGCCATCTCTGTCACACGAAAAGTTCTAAAACGCGGTATCAAAGTTTTTTTGCGCGGAGCTATATATAGAACCGTCTTCGCTGCTTAGTCGGGGAGTCCGTTTCTACTCAGTGCAGTGGTTCTCCCGGGGTGGGACCATGCTAAGCCACCCTGGACCCTGATGCTCGCTGGTTCGCAGGAACCACGCGTCTCCAGACCCTCGCTCGCCCTCTCCGCTGCTGAGCGAGGCGTCGCCAAGCCACGACGTTGGCTCCCGCCTCGTCGACCCCGCGGGCGCTCTTGCGGGATGGGTGTAACCGCCGAGCGCCTCGCACCAAGTACCTCCCTCGTGGAGAGTTGAAGCCCTGGCCTAACCAGCCAGCCCTAGATGAGCCCTAAAGTCCTCGGACCGTGTGGCATATTCGCTGAGGTTTACCTCAAAACCCCACTGCAGTAGAAGATTTGACTCCCTTTTTGCAGTTTATTTTTATGAAAGACATCAACGCGCAATACTTGTTCAAAGTTATTTTGCAATCGTTTTGAGTGATTCCTTTGTAGTGATTTCCATAATCTTGTTGAACATTATGGAAACTTTACAAATATAAGTTTATAAGTAAAGAAAGACTCGTATCGTAAGATGAGAACTAGACGGACCAGGCCTTAAATTGCAATACACATCAACCACAATGTAAGTATTGGCAGGCGCCCAATCAAATCTCCTTTAGTCGCTTCTTACAACAAACACGGTAGAGGTGATGCTATTCTAAGCAGGCTCAACACGGCATTCTGGGCCGGCACCAGACGGGATTCAGGAAAACTTTCCTCGCTCCGGATCGTAGGTATCTGGTTCAACGTGTTTCACGCGCCATTCAGCGAGGAAATGCAGCAAGTGTCATGGACACATTTGAACCGTACCTATACCATCCAGGGTGGGCTCTTTGACTGATTTTGTTACATTTGATTGACTTTAAAAAATACTTTATATTAAATTGAAATCCTCGAAACACTTCTAGCTCCTACATCTCAACGATCGTTATTCTAACACGGCTTGTCTCAATTACATAATAGTACGACGAAACCTTCAAATATTAATTAACATTCATATCCATACGTATGTAATTACGTGTTGCCAGTGGTAATGGCATTAATGGCGCCAGGGTCTTTATTGATGGACCCCTCAGGTCAGGGGTCACGACGGATTCAATTTGTTGCAGCCTCCCGACTGATTGGAACCTTTGAGATATTATATTTCATCTAGCAGGCCTTAGATCGCTCTATGATTGTATAGGAGGATTTTTTAAGCAGATAAATCCATAAAAAACGAAATAATATTTTGTTATATTTTTGCTTCATGGCTGTTTACTTTACTTTTTAAAGCAATCTGGGAAGAAGGCGTTCTAGCTACAAGCACTTTAACTCCTATTGTACTTATAATAACAGAGTACATCGCCAGCAGATGAACCTACCATTTAAGGGTTCAATATATACTGGTTTGTCTTAGTATTGGTGTAAAAAACCAGTATAAGTTGGTCCCTTAGATGTCAACCCATTGTGCTAGCGATTCTACAAGAATCTTACCTATCGCACCGCGCGCCGTTTCCCTAATTTAATTTTGTGCCTACTGTTTGTATAAATATGACATCAAGCATTTTCTGAGCGAGTATTAGCATTATCCCATACAATTTTAAATTCCTAAATACTGTATAACCTAATTCATAAAAGAAAGGGACCCGAAATGGCAACATAAGGGCCGGCGCACATAGACCGGACGCCGGCGACACTTTTCGCGCGACGCCTCTTGGTCGCGGGGCACACCAAGCGGCATTCTTCCGCGCGGCGTCGCCACGTGGCGCGTGCGTCCGCCGGTTCGGTAGACAGTGTTGCCCGCTAATCTTATTAAAAATAAATTGGGTGGTTCACATGAATCCAACCTATTAAAAATTAAAGAACATTACGTTACGATTGTCACTAAACTAATTTTTGCCACGTTTGAAAAAAAAAATGGTCATTTGTGTGGCTCGTTGGTGTTTGATGGATCGTATGGGTTATTTGTATGGGTCGTTGGTATTTGTTAGGTCGTAAGGGTTTATTACGTGGGTCGTTGATGTTTGATGGGTCGTAAGGGTTTATTACGTGGGTCGTTGGTGTTTGTTGGGTCGTTAGAGTTTCTTACATGGGTCGTTGGTGTTTGTTGGGTCGTAAAGGTTAATAACGTGGGTTTTTTTATTTTTTTTTTATTTTGACAACAAACAGTCGTTTTTTATATGGGTACATGTACGCTTACAACTTACAGACCTTGAGTGTCCACTATGTGGTTTTAATGTAGTAGAAATACAACTAAGGTCGAGGTGATACGAGGTGATGTATCGTAATCAAATTCACGCCAGACAATACACTTATTTTATGCATAAGTCGATTCAAGTGTCCAGCCAGACGTGAACCCAACTTCACATTTTAGGTATACTTATACTTAGGGATATAAGATAAAAGTATGAAGCAACGACTATTACCTACAATATTAAAGATTTACAAACCAACCTTAAAGATGCCATCAAACAACCTATACAGAATAATATCTTACTTAACTGTAGGTATTATATTGTAATAAATATATTCAAGTAATTGCGTTACATACCTATCTATTTAAGCTAATGAATAGTACTTACCTCAGGGTAAGTATTTGTTTTAATATTTGATGCAAAAATCTCCACTGTACCTATGAGTTTAAAAGTGTACACATATAGGTAAGTATTTATTCTTAAAGATAGGTACCTACTTATCAAATACATACAATATTTTCAGTAATTAGGTAAAGATTTAGTTGTAGAAATTTGTAAATATAGGTTTAGGTTAAGCAAGTATTTTAGGTAAAAATATGTGCAGGTTAGGTTGTAAACAAGTATTAGGTTATACATTCTGTGAGATGTTGAATAACTTTTTTTTTAAACATATGTATGGAGTTTGAAAATAGGTCAATGCTTGATATGTTATTATTATTGGTTGTTGGTGTTTGTTGGATCGTAAGGGTTTATTCAGTGGGTCAATGATGTTTGATGGGTCGTAAGGGTTTATTACGTGGGTCGTTGGTGTTTGTTGGGTCGTTAGAGTTTCTTACATGGGTCGTTGGTGTTTGTTGGGTCGTAAAGAATAATTACGTGGGTTGTTGGTGTTTGTTGGATCGTAAGGGTATCTTACTTGGGTCACTGATGTTTAATGGGTCGTAAGGGTATTTGTTTGGGTCGTTGATGTTTGATGGGTCGTAAGGGTTAATTACGTGGGTCGTTGGTGTTTGATGGGTCGTAAGGGTTTATTACGTGGGTCGTTGATGTTTGATGGGTCGTAAGGGCTTATTACGTGGGTCGTTGGAATTTGTTAGGTCGTAAGGGTTTATTACGTGGGTCGTTGATGTTTGATGGGTCGTAAGGGTTTATTACGTGGGTCGTTGGTATTTGTTGGGTCGTAAGGGCTTATTACGTGGGTCGTTGATGTTTGATGGGTCGTAAGAGTTTATTACGTGGGTCGTTGATGTTTGATGGGTCGTAAGGTTTAATTAAGTGGATCGTTGGTGTTTGATAGGTCGTAAGGGTTAATTACGTGAGTCGTTGGTGTATTTTGTGCCGTAAGGGTTTATAACGTGGGTCGTTGGTGTTTGTTGGGTCGTAAGGGTTTATTACGTGGGTCGTTGATGTTTGTTGTGTCGTAAGGGTTTCTTACGTGGGTCGTTGGTGTTTGATGGATCGTAAGGGTATTTTACGTGGGTCGTTGGTGTTTGTTGGGTCGTAAGGGTTTATTACGTGGGTCGTTGGTGTTTGATGGGTCGTTAGGGTTTATTACGTAACGAGCCACGTAAGAAACCCTTACGACCCATCAAACATCAACGACCCACGTAATACGACCCATCAAACAACGAACGACTTACGACCCATCAAAAACCAACGACCCACGTTAGAAACCCTTAAGACCCAAAATACACCAACGACCCACGTAATAAGCCCTTACGACCCATCAAACATCAACGACCCACGGAATAAGCCCTTACGACCCATTAAACATCAACGACCCACGTAATACGCCCTTACGACCCATCAAACACCAACGACCCACGTAAGATACCCTTACGACCCATCAAACATCAACGACCCACTTAATAAACCCTTACGACCCAACAAACACCAACGATCCACGTAAAATACCCTTACGACCCATTAAACACCAACGACCCACGTAAGAAACCCTTACGACCCAACAAACATCAACGACCCACGTAATAAACCCTTACGACCCGTCAAACATCAACGACCCACGTAATAAGCCCTTACGACCCAACAAATACCAACGACCCACGTAATAAACCCTTACGACCCATCGAACATCAACGACCTACGTAATAAACCCTTACGACCCAACAAACACCAACGACCCACGTATTAAACTCTTTCGCCCCATTAAACAGCAACGACCCACATAAATAACCCTTACGACCCAACAAAAACCAACGTCCCACGTAATACACTCTTACGACCCAACAAACACCAACGACCCAAGTAATAAACCCTTAAGCCTCAATAAAAACCAACGACCCACGTAATAAACCCTTACGACCCAACAAACACCAACGACCCACGTATTAAACCCTAACGACCCAACAAACACCAACGACCCACATAAATAACCATTACGACCCATCAAACATCAACGACCCACGTAATAAACCCTAACGCCGCAATAAACACCAACGACCCACGTAATAAACCCTTACGACCCATCAAACATGAACGACCCACGTAATAAACCCTGAAGACCCATAAAACATGAACGTCCCACGTAATAAACCCTTACGACCCAACAAACACCAACGACCCATGTAATAAACCCTAACGACCCAATAAACACCAAGGTTGTAGGTACTTATATTATAAATATTTATTCAAAACAATGTTTAGATATTTTAGTAATCGACACTTTTCTTTGAGAAACATTATCTTTTTTATTTCTATTGTGATGGCAACACCGGGAGAATGTCCGCTTGCGGCCTTGGGCCGCCCGGCGGACGTAAGCGCACTCAAGAGGCGCCGCGCGAACAAATGGCGCTCGGACTTTTTCCGCCGCCGGCCATTATCGCCGTTACGTCAGTTGCGTACGGTTCATTTTCCGATTTCTCTGTTAGAGTCGCGCGACGGCGCGCGGAAAAGTGTCCACTCTGTCGGCGGCGGCCCTTATTGTTTACATCTTTTTTATTTTACATGGCATTTAAGCAAGATGTCAAAAGTAATGTTGCCATTCCGGGTTCCCCTTATTGTTTTGCTTTTTCACATTTACATCGGTTCATTTTACCAAACCAATATTATTTAGGTATTTACCTAATTGACATCTTATCTTTATTGATTTCCAGAAGAACAAAAACTTGCCTACCTTCGCTTCGACTGCTAGTATCGCAAAAGTAATCGAGGTTAAACAATCATGAGTTGAAAATGGTTATTTCCGCTATAGGAAGTTAATTCAGCACAAATCTATTCTACGCCTGCTCATCGTGAGGTGTCTATTTCATTTCCACTGTGTACTCGCTTAGGCATTAACTCCACAGGCGAGACGGAGACAGGAGACTCGCGACATCAAGACGCTTGAAACCGTTTCCATGTAAAATGAATGAAACAGAAGAGACGCCGCCGTCTAGACACGTGATCAGTTGTCCGAAAGTGGACAGCCGATGTGGCGCAGTGGTTAATATGACTCCCTGCCACGAAGAAGGTTCCGGGTTCAATTCCCAGTGGGGTCACTCACAAAGTTGATATTTGTGAAGTTGTTCCCAGTCTGGTTAGGACATTGCAGGCTGCACCACCTGATTGTCCTAAAAACAAGATGGCATGGTCCCGGTTGCTGTCTATGATGGCGGTTGTTACACAACCATGTCAGAGGCCTGCTACTTGCAGTAGGCGGTTGAAAAACTCTGACGCCAGGGTTCATCGGATCGTTGAACGACTCGGTGTCCCACAAGATGAGAGAGAGAGAGAGAGTTGTCCGACTGATGTGATCTTATGTCTTGCGTCGCGTATCATCTGCAACGATAGCCCCGTTGCTATCGGTTTAAAGCGTCGCGATGTCACACGCCTCACGTCTCCGTCTGTCTTACCTACGTCTCGCCAGTGGAGATAGCGCCTTACCTGTATAAACCCATCAAGTCACGACTTCTATAAGGAAATAGGATTGACCTGAGCAATGCAAACATCATCATCACATTAAATGTACGACTTTCTTTTGCATTCACACTTATGTATGTGTATGGGACAGTGGTCACAGATTGGCAATCGCAACCGATGTCTTCATCAGAATATGACAATAATGCTATCAGTATAATAGACAGGGTCGCATTCAGTAGTCGTTTGATAGAATACCTACTTTAGTGGTAAAAATCTGTTCATGAAAAATTCTGTATGTGAAAATGAAGTAAGTACAAAAGAAAAATATACTAAGCAACAATAATACTCCTTTATTAATACTTAACATTAAGGCCCTATCTACACAGCTATTTTATATCACGCGAATATTTTCTCGTTTTTTTGTATCACTTGAATCTTATGCAAGTTTCCGCACTGACAGAAAAAATATCGCTTATTTTTTCATACAAAATAAAATATCGCGCGAGAAAAAAAATACAGTGCGCTAATAAAATTCACTGTGCGGATATTCTGAATAAACACTCAATCCTATGTAAATAACGTTCACAGCTTTTGCGTATTAAATTTCTTGTTTTAACAAACTGGTGTTACTTTAGTCATTATAGGCAGTCATGTAGGTAAATTGTAATGCAACGAATTGAGTACTTTTAGATTTTCGCATACATCCTCAAATTGCTGCACAAAACTAACATGTTGTAATCACACTATTATGTGGACATAGATTTCCGCACCTATCAACATTTTGTAGTACTCATTATAGCAATGATTGGAAATGATAAACAACTGCATAAAATTAGCATTGGTTTATTATTGCTTTGTTGAGATGAGTGTGCTATTATGTGTGAACTTTCCATATAGACATTTTGTAACATACCTCATTAGTTTTCAATTTAGAAGGTATTCTATTCATGTACATCATTAGCACTTGCATAGGTGGTCTTTTAAAGAAAAGTCCCATTCTCTTTTAAAGTAAAAGAGAATGGGACTAAAATGATTTGGTCAGACTAGAACCTTACCTAACTAGTTCAATCGGAATTGTTGTAAAAATTAAATAGTATTTCTTGGCTCGCAAATGTTTGTTTTACCTACGTTGTTATATGTTAAAATTATGATTGATCATTAACCTTGACATTTGTAAGCAAGAAAATGAATTCAAGAAGATGATGAAAAAGAGAAGAGATTACACATGATTGTATCCTCTTACGAGTGGGTCATTTTGGTAAGCATGCTAAGCCGTCGGTCCCGGTTGCTGTCTATGATTACTTAAACGGCAATCGTTACAAAACCATGTCAGAGGCCTGCTACTTGTTAGGCGGTTGAAAAAAACTGAAACCATGGTTCATCGGGTATTTGGACGACTTGATGTCCCACACCAAAAGAAGAAGACTTATAATTTATATTACCTACAACTTTTCTAATGGAGGTTGCACAATCCCTTAGTGCATCTCTGGTAATGAATGTCACTAACAGTCTTTTTGCGCTTTTCTACCAGTAATAACTTTCCAAGATGAGGTAACTCGCGATATACAATTTATTATGCGAAATATGAAAAACCTAGCTTTGTTTACTTACGGTAATAGCTCTGTAGAAATATGAAGATTTTATTATAGATAGGTAAAGTATTATTGATAGAAAACGGAATATTATAGTAATCAAATCAATGATATTTATGTTATGAATTGATGATGATGTAAATAAAGGACACCCTGATAAAGAATTAGCGTCAAGATGGCGGGACCATATCTCAAATATTAAATTAAAATATTGTCCGATTTAGTACCTAATTTGTACTATTTTGTACCTGAAGTAAAAAAAATTGTACCTCTCAGTATCAAAAGATATTTGAAATTAACTCTGGTCCCGCCATTATGACGTCAAGATGGCGGGACTAAGGACAATGGTGGATCTGAATAGATATTCAGTTATATGTATATTTAGTACCTACCTTTTTGTACCTAAAGAAAACGTTATTTAATTCTGATTATTTCAAAGGAAGTCTGAGAAATAGTCGAAAAATGCTGGTCCCGCCATTATGACGATTTTAAAAATTACAAGAAAAAGTACTTATGTTTTAGATTTTCAAACTTTGACCCTGTACATATTTAGTACCTAATTTGTACCTATAGGAAATACTATTTTTTTCACAGTTGGTTGTTTTAATTTTAAATTATTTACAAAAAACAGTTTTTGGTGAAATTAGAGTTGGAAAAAGTAAAGGTGGCAGCACCATTTACAGCACCATCATCTGTGTTCAGTTTCAGATATTTTTTACTTCAGGTAATTTATCATAGTAAGAAAACAAATAATCATTTGCAATACATTTTTTTGATTCGAAAGTGTTTTAAAAATCAATAAAAATTAAATTACGAGGAAAAACGTTACTTGCTTGGAATAATAGTTAATGCCGGCGGCGGAGGTAGAGCGCTGTAGATACTTTCGAATCAAAAATTTGTTTTATAAATGATTATTTGCTTTCATACTATGATAAATATCCTGAAGTAAAAAATATCTGAAGCTGACCACAGATAATGGTGCTGTCAGTGGTGCTGTCACCTTTACTTTTTACAAACTAACTTCACCGAAAACAGTTTTTTGTAAATAACTTAAAATTAATACAACCAACTGCGAAAAAAATAGTATTTCATATAGGTACAAATTAGGTACCTACTAAATATGTACAGGGTCAAGGTTTTAAATGTATAAAACATAAGTTCTTTTTCTTGTAATTTTTGAAACCGTCATAATGGCGGGACCAGCATTTTTCGACTATTTCTCAGACTTCCTTTGAAATAATCAAATATAACGTTTTCTTTAGGTACAAAAAAGGTACTAAATATACATATACCTAACTGAATATCTATTCAGATCCACCATTGTCCTTGGTCCCGCCATCTTGACGTCATAATGGCGGGACCAGAGTTTTTTTCAAATATCTTTTGATACTGAGAGGTACAATTTTTTTTACTTGAGGTACAAAATAGTACAAATTAGGTACTAAATCGGACAATATTTTAATTTAATATTTGAGATATGGTCCCGCCATCTTGACGCTAATTGATAAAGAACATTAGTATGAAATCGATTACACTGCGCTCTCCAATCCACAAGTAGGTCCATGTCCAACAGTGGACTAATTGTACCTAACAAAACAAACGTACGTAATAACGCCGCCTTAATGATCTATTTTTGCATATAGGTAGGTATTATGTTACGGAAATAAGTTAATGGGATAGTAGGTACGCAAAACTTGCCGTTTTTTTTATTAGGTAAGCAGTATTCTTCATTATCATTAACCTATACCGACACTATTGTTTTAAGAAAGCGATGCATGTACCTATACCTATACTTAGGCGGATATTATTTTAGGGTACCGTACCCTTTGGGTGAAAACGGAACCCTATTATTGCGACTTCGCTGTCTGCCCGCCTGTCCGTATGTCACCAGGCTGTATCTCATTAACCGTAATAGCTATTTTGCCGCTATAACAACAAATACTAAAAACGAATTAAAAAAATTAAGGTGTCTCCCGGACAAAAATATTGCGATGTTTTTGCCCAATTTTAGCTATAATAGTTTAGAGGCTGTATCTGATGAAGTTGAAATTTTCACAGAACATGTACCTATTTTTAGTATTATTGCCACTATGGTATCAAATATTAAAAAGTAAAATAACTCAAAAATTAAGGGTGGCTCCCACCCAAGAAACGTGATTTTTATACAAAATGGTACGGCACCCTTCTTCATGCGCGAGTCCAACTCGCACTTGACCGTTTTTTTCAATTTCAAAGCGGAATGTGTAACTGCAACCGACTTGTAATTAAGAACTGCTTAAACGCCCATTACATAATTATGCATTTTTGTAGTATGCAAATATGTAGATATAGGTGTCGATTCTTTCAAACTACTTTTTAGGTAGGAGAACTTTTTGTACTAAAATTGCAAATAGACTTAAAAATCTACAGCTCAAGCTACTTGAACTTACGAAGCGCTTATTATGCTTTTTCTATTTTAGGCATTTATTAATAAGGATCAGGATAAGAAAAGTGGATAAAACTTGTACAAAACGCGAAAATTCACATTAAGTACAGCCAAATTACGTATTCGTGATTGCGGCCACATTTTGGGCGAAAGGAAATATTATGTGAACGAGAATCGACGCCATTTTCTTAATGTACCTATGCACAGTGGAAATAGATTCCCGTGTAACACGCCACATATAGACATGATAGTTAGATGGGTTATTTCTTATTTGCATACATTTTTGAGGCGCAGATGCGAATGCATACCAGCGCTTTGACTCCATACCTGCGTAACTATTTGCTTCATGCTTCCGTAGTAAGGTGACCTGACGATTCACTTGAATAAAAGAGTTCCCATGTGATTCATATGTCTTGAGGTACCAGACTGTGAGGATTGGTTCTATAGGAAGGAGGCCATTCCCTGCAGTGGCTGGATGTGGGCTGAGAATGATGAAGAAAATGAAGCTCCCTACATTTTTATTCCCTAAATTAGATAGTGGCGAAGGTACAATTTAGGCCTAGTAGCTCCACAGGCTTTCATAATGACACTTGCTGAATTGCTTGTTGGCCAAAGCCATAAATAAAAAGAAGAGATACTACATAGGCGAGACGTAAGACGAAAACTAGAAACCGTTTCTATACCTCTACAAAATGTGTGAAACAGAGGAGAAGCCGGCTACACACGTGCAACGCGCGTCACATCGATAAAGACCGTCGATCACTTGCCTGACAGATGTCATCTTACGTGTCGTATCCATAGACTTATAATTATAATATATCCTAAACTGTGGAGTTTGCGCCTAAGTTACCGAAACTTGGCAAGGTCAGGTCAGACCGAGCAGAGGCGGGGCGTGCGTGTCCGATGAGCCAAGAAAAACGCTCGCGGCTCCCGCTGCGTTACCGCTGCAGGGCTGGACCACGCAAAAGAAAAAATATTAGAGAGCTAGGAAGATTGTCTTCTGATTCCAATCCAAACTTGCACTCAGCTAAAGCGAGAAACACACGTAACGTCGTTTTGTGCGTTATTTTTACACTGCGTAACGCATGCGTTAGAGCAACACACATTTTGACGTTAATCTCATACAAATACGGTTTATGTTATGTCAGACGGTTTGATAGATGCAACCGCTAGCACTACGCATCGCACAAGGCTGTGTCGACGAATGCGTCTGTCAAACTTTTTTCTTTTTTCGTGTGGGACACCAAGTCGTTCAACGACCCGATGAACCCTGGTGTCAGAGTTTTTCAACCGCCTACTGCAAGCAGCAGGCCTCTGACATGGTTGTGTAACGACCGCTATCATAGACAGCAACCGGGACCGACGGCTTAACGTGCCCATCCGAAGCACGGAACCATCTTACTTGCGGACAATCAGGTGGTTCAGCCTGCAATGTCCTAACCAGACTGGGAACAAATTCACAAAGTGATAAATATCAACTTTGTGAGTGACCCCACCGGGAATTGAACCCGGAACCTTTGCGTGGCAGGCAGGCGTACTAACCACTGCGCCACATCGGCTGTCAAACTAATTGACATAAACCGTATGTGTATGAAAATAAGGTGGAATACGCATTTTCCTAAATAACGCACAATCGTACGTTACTGTGTTTCTCACCTTAAAATTGGTATATGGTAAAAACTAGGTCTTGTCTATCAGGCTGCAAGCCAAACGAACATCGGGAAATACATCTTCCGAATATCGTAAGTAAGTAAGTACTTACCAAAAATAAAGTTGTTGACAGCCCTGAACCCCAGCTGGGAGGAACCATTAATTAGTTCACGAGAGTTACCCCTAAACGGAAGAAAAAGTCCAAATAATAAGCTCCACTTAATTGGATATTACAACGAAAATATTGCATTCACGTTTTAAAACAAAAACGCTCTTCGATTCGGCGCGCCTCATTTGTTACAGCTTTTTTAATAGGCAAAGAGATTCAAACCCATACAGCCAGCATTGCTGTTTGTCTACGGTTTAATTTTTTTTATTGTTCCAGCCAGTTCGCTTTTTGAGCCCTCTCGTAAATATGAGAAATGATAACCAATTTATTATTCTAATTTACAGCTCCGAGCGTTTTAATATTTGAATAGATAGATTTTGATTTATTTTTGGGTTCAACGTTTTTTGAATGCATTCTTTGTTTTCTAATTAAATAAATTTTGATGCTCTGAATTCCTTCCGAGGTGAAAATTAATGTAAAATGTGTTTAGAAGATTTACAAAAGATTTCTTCGTGCTTAATACATTTTTTGTGCTCTTCTGAAAACATCATTAACCGCCTGCCGTCTTTCTTTAGTAATTTCATTAAACTACTTAAAATATACAAAATACTACGCAAAAAAAGGATTTTTATTCTATATCTATTTATTAGTATTACTTTCTATACCTACATTAACTACCTACCTACCTATATAGCACACATTCATATGCTACTTTTTGTTTCGGCTGACTTTTTTAAGATCAACATCATCAAACGCCAATTAGCGGCATCCGTAGTTACATTAAATGGCTTATAAACATTTGTATCTAAATATCAATTGTACTCACAAATTATAATTATGAAATCGATAGTACTTAGGTAATCAATTATTCCTAACAACGCCGATACCGATCCATTCATCCCGATATATCGATTAGCCGCGCGCGACCCGGCGGGAGGATCTTGCGCAGGCTGCGCGTAGGCTGCGCAGGCGCACGCATAAATCAAAGTGGCGCTTCTTGACGCTCATCGCTCGCGGCGTTGATGGATCATCGGCGCAGGATCGACTGATCGACGCGTAACACGGTGATTTGGGGCTGTGTTTAGGATAAGAGATTTTATCTTATCTAATCTTGTCTAACCTAAAAGAAGACGTATTTTTGAATTTAAACCTGTAGGTATTAAGATTTCGCACGCACTAATCAAAGTGAAACCATTCGTTTTAATAATCGAATTCATTCATAAATTCATAATTATCCATTACACATTGTAGTCACTTCTTCTGTGCATAGAGTTACTAATTATGTATTAGATAATGCATATCGAAACGACTAAAGAAGATGTAAATACCTACAGGGTAGTATACACCATTAACCTAACAGTTTGGCTCTTTGGATAACAGATGGCTCTGGATTTTGAAGGCCGAGATGTCATAATACTAGTAATCATAAGTTTCAAACCTACCAATGTATTAATGAATTGAGGAAGAAAATAAATATTTTATGTTCTTTTTTACCGTACGTTTTTTTTACGTTTTTTACGTACCTCAAACCAACACTTGTAATGAATACACCATTGCAGTTTTACTAGGTAACTATTTAACTTCAAACATGTCTATTGGCGGCGGGTGGCATGGCAACTAAGTACCTATGAACACTTTACAAATATTTCCTAACTGGTTACTTCAAAAACAAAACAATACTTGATTGCCCTTTTGACCTTCAAAAACCAGAAGCATCATGAACGAAGCTCCAATGCCCACCGAGCAGCTGTCCAGAGGCGGATTCGGAGAAGCAATTAAACAAACACGGCTCGCCAGCTCCGCCCCTGGCTAATCAATTCCTGTAAATAATCGATACCGGTCACGAGAATCGAGATAAACCGTTTTTTTAGAACATGCCGTGTTTTAATTTGGATAACACAAGATATTCGTGTTTGTACCTAGATACCTATTGAATTTTATAACCTACCTAGCTATTATAAATTATTAACAGAAATATAAACGCAATAGCACAAATTAGGGGCCCCTTTACAGATGGCTCACTCAGTACTAGCGACGATTTTGACGGTTACTGACTTTAACTGGAAATAACCGGAATTACAGAGGGAGTCAAGGTAACTAAGAGGGTGGTCGACTCGAACGTCATATTGCTTGGATTTGAAATTGGCTCAGAATCATATGACGTTCTATATCAGATTTTTTTCTTTTAATATTTTTATACTTTGAGAATTTTTGACACTAGCAACACTTGCTCTGTAACAAGTGCCAATCGCGAAAATCCGAAATAGGCCCGAGTGAACTTTCTGTTAACTCTCTATTTTGTGGCAATAGTTTTCTGTATGCCATGACCCATGGAAATACTCACAAAAACATTCATGAGAAATTTATCACACGTGGAATTGAACCCAAAAACCTTTGCAAGGCAGACAGTCGCACAACCATTGCGCTATAAAGGAGCACTTCCCACACTTAGTAATAAGTATAGGTTTTTCTGTTGTTACCTACATAAAGTTCATATGTACCTACCTACCTTTTGGATGTTTATTCACTGAAGCTGTATTTGCAGAAGATCGTAAGGTATTTATTGGCTTCTGTGTGGTCGAGAGTTTGGTACAGTCCACAGAAGAATCTATTAGAAAACCAAAATTATGGTAGTCACATTATTAAGGGTGTAGGTACCAGTTAAACCAGAAACAGATAAGTATGGAGCATCGCTTTAACGTTTCACTGAAAGAAAATATTACTTACACTTATTGAAATCAAAGGTACCTACAACAAAACGCCTGTAACTAAAGTCTTTCAAACGAGTCACTTAATCCTTTGTCGACTCTACAAAATCTCCGAAAACACCAGTTTTCTCCAAATTCCTCCAAGTCGATCGTAACCGAGAAGCCATACAAATAACTTGATTTAGATTCCCAAAAGTGTTCACAAAAAGCGGCGCGGGCGCAGGATTCACACGACCGCTTCTAGAAGGGATCACAAAACATACAAAAGTGCTGGTTTCGCTAGAGCTTTTTTGTTTCCACTCATAATTAGATTTGGCGATGTTCCACCTTATTGAGTAAGCTATGTGTGGTGTAAGTTGTAGATGGACTCCAATCCAATATGTAGGACCAAAAGCATGTTGTAGTAGTTTTTGTCGCCCTATGAATGAGCGTCAAAACACGCCAACGTCGAAATGACATGGATTTTCTGCATTAGTTGGCATATCTCTAAAATTCTGCAATTAAACTACACACAAGTGAGTTGAGCCAGGAATAGAGTTAGCAAGAGCTTGGTTTATTTACTAGATTTTAGTGCTCTTCTGTCTGAGCTAAATAATTAGACGATTATCGCTACTGCATTTCTACCCTCGAGTTGTAAAAGGCGATAAAAGGCCGAAACCTAGGAATGGACAGACAGCAACAATCCCTGTGAATGTAACACATTGTCCTGCATTCGCCAGTCCGCCTGTCAAGCGTCTGGAGTACATGACAAAAAAAATAGCACTGTTGTGGCTAATGATGATCGCTCATCATCATCTCCCCTTATCCCAATTTATTCGGGGTTGGCGCAACATGTCTTTTTCTTCTATTCACCTCTACCAACAGTTAAATCCTTACTTACACCTTAAAGGACCCCGCACGATTTGTTCGACAAGGGCCGTCCGGTCAAATTGGCTGAAATTTTGGGGAAAGATAGTACGTAATGCTCTCGCCAAAATGTAAAAAAATCTGCGAGCGGAAATGACCAGTTTTTGAGATATAGCTATTTTAATGTTGAAGTCACTAAACATACTTTGATGTAAAAACGTAACTCATTAAGGCAAATGTCATATTCTTACTTATTTTTTACGTTCATCTGTATAAAACCAACATACAAGGTAATTATTTCAATTGGAAAAGTGTTTTTTCCGGGTATTTTATACATAATATATCAGCAAGGCAAGCTAGATCGCCTAAGATATGCGAGATACAGCAATGGTTCCAATCCAAAGCAAAAGTTGTTTAGCATGATAGGCCGCTTCTGCTGGCACATGGCACTAAAAGTCTGGAGTAGACCACCAGGACTCCATCTAAACCATAACATATACAAAAATGCCTCCATAGCAAAAGCTGTTCAGCATGATGGACCGCTTCTGCTAACAGATTAACGTCGTGGTAATGAAATACCTAATGTAGATAACCAGTACCTCATCTTAACAATAAAAGGTAGGGAAATGCTTTCATAGCAAAAGTTGTTCAACATGTTAAGCCGTTTTTGCTGACACTTTTATATCGAGAGTCTGGAAATCCTGGTGTAGAACGTGCAATTCCTACGGGAAAGCGGGTAAGTAACAGTTCTACCTAGTTATGAATATGTTGGGGCCAACTAGTCAAACACGCTGTTCAAATGCACAGATTGCTCTTTAATCAAGCGGCGCTGTTCAACCACACCACTAAACGTTCGTTACCTAAGTGGTTGAACACAACGTTCTACAGTTCTTTCCATTCCGTGAAATGCCCAACTAAAGAATTAGATTTCTGGTTGAATAAGGAGTTAGCTGTGATTTGAATGCCTTATTCACCCAGTTGAATTAGCCAAAGTGTTAACATAACTTTTGGTATGGTAGCATTTCCGTATCTCTTATAGTTAAGATGAGGTCCTGGTGGTCTACATCAGGTATTCCAAAACCTCGACTTCAGTCTGTTAGCAGAAGCGGTCCATCATGCTGAACAGCTTTTGCTGTAGAGGCATCTCTGTATATTTTATGGTCTAGATGAGGTCCTGGTGGTCCACTCCAGACTCCTTGTGCCCATGTGTCAGTAGAAGCGGCCTATCATGCTAAACAACTTTGCTTTGGAGCCATTGCTGTATCTCGTATAGCTTAGGCGATCTAGCTTGCCTTGCTGATATATTATGTGTAATATACTCGAAACAGGCACTTTTCCGATTAAAATAATTACCTCGTGGGTTGGTTTTATACAGATGAACATAAAAAATAAGTAAGAATATGACATTTGCGTTAATGAGTTACGTTTTTACGTCAAAGTATGTTTAGTGACTTCAACATTAAAATAGCTATATCTCAAAAACTGGTCATTTCCGCTCGCAGATTTTTTTACATTTTGGTAAGAGCATTACGTACTACCTTTCCCCAAAATTTCAGCCAATTCGACCGGACGGCCCTTGTCGAACAAATCGTGCGGGGTCCTTTTCATGTCGTCTTTATAAAATCCATTTAAAGTTTTTTAGGCCTTCCTCTCCTTCTGCGGCCATCCACATTCATGTTCATTACTTTCTTTGCTCTTCATCCCTCCTCATTACATGCCCATTGCCCATACCAAGATAAACGGTTTCCTTTCATCTTTTCTGTCACTGGCGCTACTTTCAAACTCCCTTTTATGATGATGGTCGCTACCGCTTGTCAATTGCAGCTCATCATAATGAAAGCCTGTCCGTAGGCGGGCCCGGCACTGCCCGGTAGATGAGGACGGGAGGATAAAAATTCGATTACAATTAAATTAAGCACGCTGGTATTTATTTTTCATTAGTACAATCTGATTTACGGACAGACGGGGATGGGGAGTTGGTTTGTGATTGCCAACCACCGGGTAGGTGGCACCTGGGTACACGTGGGATCGTGTTTTTGTAAGTGCCAGCCTTAGTGGCAGCATTCGCCGTGTGGTAGCGGTTAAGAATACTGCCACCCCTAGTCCTCTCAGCGTGTTTCGTGAAAAGCTAGGCTACGCTTCTTACGACACCCACGGAAAAGACATGGGGAGATGCTATTCTGAGCCGACACCACACGGCTATACATACCTACACGTACCGCGTAAATAGATTAATACTAAACTTGTGTTATAGTACCGTCATTCGAATATGCCATATTTGACAGCTCTCAAACCCATACTAGGAAACATGTCAACATAGAAAAATTGATTTTATGTCATAGCATTAACATGATTTTGACAGCTGTCAAATATGGCCAATTCGAATGACGGTACTATAGGTATTTAAGACAGCTTTCCCAGAAACCAGGAGCTGGTTTCGGCTCATTGATTGAATATGTGTTTCTAATTCTATGTCTATCATCATAAATAACTAATACTTACATTCGGATTCTCCAATCATTATTAATATCTGATAGGAATAATCTCTATGGCGAATCCCACACCTGACATCTATTTTTGCGAAATAGAAAGGTGAAATTTTACTAGTAACCGATAGCGAAAACTCAGAATCAGCTGGTGATATAATAAGGAACAACTTTACCCAAGGAATATAGGTCGAAATGTGAAAAAGAAATTGTATAACTCAAATCAGTTGATCAATCTACTCAAAGATTATATCTAAATAAATATAATATTTATTTAGATATAATTATTAAGTATATATTTCTATTTGTATTTTTTTTGTTGCACTATCCCGCATCAACTTCTTTTTTTTGCCTACTCCTTTCTACCTGGTTGCCTGGAAGATATTGCTACTTGAGCAATAAGACCGCCAATTGTACATTTGTTTAATTTCACTTTTTTATTATACTGTTTTCCTTTTGTGCAATAAAGTATATTGTATTGTATTGTATTGTATGGATTCTCAAGAGATGTTAGAGAGCGCTGAGCCAAGTACCAATAACGTTTATTTACACAGAAAGTCTGTACCTTTTCATAAATTACTCTTTATTTTGTGTTTGATAACATGGATTACACCTAATAATGTAACAAGACAAGACGACATTATTTCCTAACAAATCGAATCGTACAGTAGGTAATAAATTACTTCCGAACATAACGTGAAACGGACCGCGAAAAAGCATGGTTGCCGCCAGCCATAGATATTGAATTTTGCTGATTGGTTGGTATAACGTCAAATTACCACTTATCACTACGCTGCGCCCTCTAGAGTGACAATAAGGCACTGGCTCAGAACTGTTAGTAGAAAGCTTCCCATTGCGCAGCAACGCAAGTCAAGTGTGGGAACCACTCTATGTTCGTAAATCACATCAGAAATCATCGGGCACAATCAAACACGGACGGCTCTTTCTGATCAATCGCTGCTAAATCATCATCAAGATCATGATTAGCTTTTAATCGATTTTTTAGATTAATCGGACCCCCACGCGTCTTGAATCATTCCCACGCATTATCGATTTACGTAGTATTGTCGATAATTGAATCTATTGGATTACGATTTAATTATATTCCATTATGTAATTAATGGCGGGTTGGGTTGGCGGCCTCAATTCGGTAATATCGTATCGTACCTTAAATAAGCGCTGTCATTTTCCGTCAAATAGGTTTAGAAATGCATGAGAGGAAATATGTTTAGGTACTTTTGTTTTCTTGCACAATCATCACTCATCACCATCACATCATACTAAAATAAATCCGTTAAAATATTTTGATTGTCATAGGAGATATCTAAGTCCTGTCATGATTAAAAAACAATGGGTTCTTCGCCATTTCCAATTTAATCATCAATGTTTTCACCTTCGCCTTATTTTAACGCAGATAAGGCGCATCTAAATTACAAGGAGATGTCCTTGATAGATAGATATCTCCCATCCTTTTCTCTCTCTCTCTCTTTTATTGCATTAGACAATGTCTTCCATATGAAGGAAAGTGACAGCGCTAATTTAAGCTAAGGTTAAAGTCAAGAGAATTGATTTGCCGAATTGACACCATTGTTTGACGGATGGACGGTTCAAGTCAGAATGCTGACTGCTGCCGCTTGGCACGTAATAAGCGTGATGGATGATGGCCCATGGCTGATGGCTGATGGCTCACGGTGATGCCTGATGATCGTTGAAAGTCGAAATTGGATTACTTCTCTTTGGTTTCTTTAATGACTTTCTTTATGTAGTCGTCGTATTCAAACTACAAGGCCTTGGCACAGATAGATAGGTATCTGCTATCCTTTTCTATCTCTCTCTCTCTCTCTCTTTTCTTGCATTGGACAAATGTCTTACATTTGACGGAACGTGACAGCGCTAATTTTAAGGTGAGTTAAGAGAATAGATTTCCCGAATTGACACCATTGTTTGACGGATGGACGGTTCAAGTCAGAACGCTGACTGCTCCCGCTTGGCACGTAATAAGCGTGATGGATGATTGCCGATGGCTGATGGCTGATGGCTTACAGTGATGCCTACTTATAAATACATGGCGTAGACAGATAGATATCTCCCATGCTTTTCTCTCTTTCTCTCTTTTCTTGCATTAGACAATGTCTTCCATATGAAGGAAAGTGACAGCGCTAATTTAAGGTTAAAGGTTAAAGTTAAGAGAATAGATTTCCCGAATTGACACCACTGTTTGAAGGATGGACGGTTCAAGTCAGAACGCTGACTGCTCCCGCTTGGCACGTAATAAGCGTGATGGATGATGGCCCATGGCTGATGGCTGATGGCTCACGGTGGTGCCTGATGATCGTTGAAAGTCGAAATTGGATTACTTCTCTTTGGTTTCTTTAATGACTTCGGGATGTGATTTGTTGAAACTATAGTTATGTAGTCGTCGTATTCAAACTACAAGGCGTTGGCACAGATAGATAGGTATCTGCTATCCTTTTCTATCTATCTCTCTCTCTCTCTCTTCTTGCATTGGACAAATATCTTCCATGTGACGGAAAGTGACAGCGCTAAATCTAAGGTAAGTTAAGAGAATTGATTCCCCGAATTGACACCATTGTTTGACGGATAGACGGTTCAAGTCAGAATGCTGACTGCTGCCGCTTGGCACGTAATAAGCGTGATGGATGATGGCCCATGGCTGATGGCTGATGGCTCACGGTGATGCCTGATGATCGTTGAAAGTCGAAATTGGATTACTTCTCTTTGGTTTCTTTAATGACTTCGGGATGTGATTTGTTGAAACTATAGTTATGTAGTCGTCATAGGCTGCATTGAACTATCGCATCTGGCAACCTCTCTTTTTTTCTTTTCTTATATATGAAAAATATACATTTGAAGGAAAGTGACAGCACTAAGCTAAGGTAAGTTAAGAGAATTGACTTCCCGAATTGACACCATAGTTTGACGGATGGACGGTTCAAGTCAGAATGCTGACTGCTGCCGCTTGGCACGTAATAAGCGTGATGGATGATTGCCGATGGCTGATGGCTGATGGCTCACGGTGATGCCTACTTATAAGTACATGGCATAGACAGATAGATATCTCCCATGCATTTCTCTCTTTTTCTCTTTTCTTGCATTTGACAAATATCTTACAAATGACGAAAATTGACAGCGCTAACTTAAGTAGGGTAAGAGAATTGATTTCCCGAATTGACACCACTGTTTGACGGATGGACGGTTCAAGTCAGAACGCTGACTGCTGCCGCTTGGCACGTAATAAGCATGATGGATGATGGCCGATGGCTGATGGCTCACAGTGATGCCTACTTATAAGTACATGGCATAGACAGATAGATATCTCCCATCCTTTTCTCTCTTTTTCTCTTTTCTTACATTTAAAAAATTTACATTTGAAGGAAAGTGACAGCGCTAACTTAAGTAAGTTATGAGAATTGTTTTCCCGAATTGACACCATTGTTTGACGGATGGACGGTTCAAGTCAGAATGCTGTCTGCTGCCGCTTGGCACGTAATAAGCGTGATGGATGATCACCGATGGCTGATGGCTGATGGCTCACGGTGATGCCTGATGATCGTTGAAAGTCGAAATTGGATTACTTCTCTTTGGTTTCTTTAATGACTTCGGGTTTTGATTTGTTGAAACTATAGTTATGTAGTCGTCGTATTCAAACTACAAGGCCTTGGCACAGATAGATAGGTATCTGCTATCCTTCTCTATCTCTCTCTCTCTCTCTCTCTCTTTTTTACATTTTACATATGTCTTCCATATGACAGAAAGTGACAACGCTAATCTAAGGTAAGTTAAGAGAATTGATTACCCGAATTGACACCATTGTTTGACGGATAGACGGTTCAAGTCAGAATGCTGACTGCTCCCGCTTGGCACGTAATAAGCGTGATGGATGATGTTCGATGGCTGATGGCTGATGGCTCACGGTGATGCCTGATGATCGTTGAAAGTCGAAATTGGATTACATCTCTTTGGTTTCTTTAATGACTTCGGGATGCGATTTGTTTAAACTGTAGATATGCAGGCTCAATTTGAACTAGCCGTCAGCACTTTTGGCTCGAATATCCTTGTGTATCCTACTCATATTTTTAATATTTACAAGGACATCGCATAGATAGATCTCCCATCCTTTTCACTCTCTCTCTCTCTCTTTTCTTGCATTAGACAATGTCTTCCATATGAAGGAAAGTGACAGCGCTAATTTAAGGTTAAAGGTTAAAGTTAAGAGAATTGATTTCCCGAATTGAGACCATTGTTTGACAGATGGACGGTTCAAGTCAGAATGCTGACTGCTGCCGCTTGGCACGTAATAAGCGTGATGAATGATGGCCCATGGCTGATGGCTGATGGCTCACGGTGATGCCTGATGATCGTTGAAAGTCGAAATTGGATTACTTCTCTTTGGTTTCTTTAATGACTTCGGGATGTGATTTGTTTAAACTGTAGATATGCAGGCTCAATTTGAAGTAGCCGTCAGCACTTTAGGCTCGAATATCCTTGTGTAGACGAGAACTTACTCACGCACGAATATTGCATTATTAATACAGAATAAGTTGTAAACTAAACTATTTTGTTCGGGGCAAGGAGTAATTTTCCCCTAGTCTTTCGTAATAGGCGACGTAGAGTTTTTGACCTCGGTTGAATACCTATCTGTCGACTATGGCCGCATGGTAGCGTCACAGGTAGCGGTAATATACAATATAATTACCACCAACAATATAATTCCCAAAGATTTTGTGTTCTATAAAACATGTTGCGCCGACCCCAACTGCTTTGGGATAGGAGCAGCATAAAACATGCCTACTTTTCTTCGCCACCCAATCTTTCTTCTAATTTGAAGCAAGGTGATTCTATAACACGTCTCTATCTTATTATAATCGAAACTTAAGTGGGATCGTTTAACGTTTCCGTTTAGCTGCCTCTTGTTATTGAAACTTAATTGTCTGTCCGTGAATGTAAATTTATTGCGCTCAACTTAACATAATCAATTAATTTTTTTGGTGGTAGATACTAATAATGACGTTTTGTTTATGTTTTCGTCTTGTCTTCTTCTTCGAATGGGACACCAAGTCTTTCAACGACCCAGTGAACCCTAGTGTCAGAGTCATTGTCAGAGTTTTTCAACCACCTACTCACTGCAAGAAGCAGGCCTCTGACATGGTTGTGTAACGACTGACGTCCGCCTTGTACAACAAGCTACATATGACCTAACTATTACAATTTCTTGTTGCCAAAAGCAAGAAGCAAGCAAACTTGGAGTTTCAGTTACATAACCCAGGATCCGTACGAGATCAGGAGCTCTGTTTTTGAATTTCCGCATGTGAAATCTACTCTAATTTGTGCTTGTATCACACGTTTTACTAAACTTATCTATCTTCCTGCCCTCATACCAAGTCAGTTGAGATCGGCGCAAGATGTTTTGTTAGGACCAAATCATATAGTGAACAGAGTTGGCCACGTTTTATGACCTGCTTCCTCCTACCTGACGTCAACCCTCTTTGGGAATCCTATTTTGTAAATGGTTTTGGTCACCATGCGGTTGACCAAAGCCAATAGTCAATATCTATATATTGTTGCCTTTTGGATACAAAACACCCTAAGTAGACTAGGGGTATTCCACCAAACTTACCCATTTACACATAACCCAACTAATTCATACATACCCTTGACGGTAGATAAAATAAATAGAGTATAAATTGAAATATACAGGACTAGGCAAACTTTGGGAGTTTCGTACTTCTTCTGGAACTCACGGAAAGAAGGTTTTCAGTTATTTACTGAATTTTAGACTGCAGGGTCTTTATTCCTTCGTGCGTGAGGTGTCTGATATTTGGGACACACTAATTTGTCAACTATCATCACACATGAGGATTTTCATGTTCGAAAAACAGTTTTTGAGTCAGTTTTTGTATCACAGTGTAGATTTGTTTTAAGCCGATCGTAAAATTAAGCCAAATCCTTTGCAACACGATTTTGTGTTCAACAAAACGTGTTGCACCGACCCCAAGTACCTAATTGGGATAAGGGCAGGAAGTTGATGAGTTTAGATTTGTTTTAGAAACGACTATTGTACTTTCAGTCTACTACTCCTAGGTATGTTTGATGACAGGCTACTAACGAAAAATGAATGAAACTCAGTAATACTTCTGTATCTTTTTTATTTCGTACGAGATACTTAACGGATTCGATTTGGAGTAACAAAATATACAATTAAATAAGTAGGTATACATACAAGCTTAATAGGTAAGGAGATGTGCAACTTTTAACCTTTTCTTAGCCTCCACATATGAGCTAAGATACAATCCTTCTTTGGTGCTAACTTACAATAAATACATACAATACCAAATTTTATTATAATTTTATAAACAAAAAGATTTTCTCATCTAAAATGAACTTTACAGTGTTTCAAAACTCTACATCTTCAAGCTGTAAGTTCTATTACAATTAATATAAAATATTCAGATTATTTTTGTTATTGTCACATATAGTGTATTTAAACTAATATCTATCTTAAAAGGCACAAGATTTGTAAATAATATGTATAAACACAACGCTAAAGTTACTGGGTCTTAATTTATTATTGAACAAAATGTGAAAAATAATGATTAATTTAATATTTTTTTAAGAATTTCGAGGAATTGTTGTAGATGTAAAAATATTCTAAAAAGTATGTACTTAATGATAAATTAAGACCCAGTATTTAACTACATACTTAAGTATAGTATTCTTTACTAACATCTTAAAAACTATAATAAATAACAATAAGGCCTATCAGGACGGAATGGAGTCATATTAAGTACCTGTTTTTTATACAACTACGTCAATAACGTACCTTTGATACATAAGATACATTTTAATAAGATTCTATGTGAATACTATCGATTCAGGTGCGATAAAAGCCCAGTAAGGCACATTTCTAATATACATACAAGAAAAAAACAAAAATGGATAGTAATGTGAACTTCTTTGAAGTAAGTAAAGAAACCTTTTAATAAATAGATAGAGTCAATCAAAATGAATCAGATAAACAGTATTATAAAATATTGGATCAAAGAAATATTTGGTCAATATTTTATTACAATACAATGTGCCAAATTCTGGTAGGTTTTAAGTTTGATCTAATGGTTGACAGTCGCATAACTACGATTTCAAGAGATAGAGGTTTTACAAATTACAAAGTTTTTAGGCACCTGTACATCTACAACTCTATTTATTAACCGACGAAAAAGAATGAGGCGTTTCTAAATAATTCGCAAACTTAATGTAATTTTTAGCGATGCCATCTAAAAACTTCTTGAAGCATTGTAGTTATCTGCTTTCTCTTTGCAACAATTTTTCAAGGTATAATACCTATCTGTTAGGCAGATAACTTTTCGCACTTTCTGTGGCATAGGTATAACGGGGTCTTTGTCACATCCTATAATTAGTAATATATCTTACACGGCAACTGCGTTGTCATAAGGGGTAGTTCTACTAGGCTCCATAGGTAATGTATAAGGAAAGCCTGAGTACCTATGCCTCAAATGTTTCAAAGAAATAGTTCTTTCATATAAAATAATGATCCGCTCAGTCACACAACTATTTTCATTACATATATTATCAAAGTTCTCGTTCAAGAATTTCCTTTACCCAGTCTCCTTCTTTTCGAGTAGGACACCGAGTCGTCCAAAGACCCGATGAACCCTGGCGTCAGAGGTTTTCAACCCCCTACTGCAAATAGCCGGTCTCTGAAATGGCCTCTTTAACTAGTCAGGACGATATACCATACCTAAGTATTTTGTTGATAAAATTGAAGCACAGTGACACATTCAAGAGCGTAGTGGAACTAGGTTACTACCCGTTGCATAGAATCTATGACACAACACAATGCAATAGGGGTGGGTGGGTGAACGATCGCGTTATTGCAAAAGACAGCAATTCCTCAAACTTTTTACACGTGTTAGTACGCATTATGGCCGTAAAAAATAATTGATAGGGGCCTCAACTGCCATCAACGCATGGCGGCGTAATCGGTTGTAATGTTTCCAGAGGAAATTGATATTGTAAATCTATTTACTTAGTATGTGCCGTGTATCGATATCTCAGAGTAGCATAACCCCATTTCTTTACATAGGTACTGGGCTAACAATTTACTTATTATGTCACATGTCCAAACGAAAACTTGCAACATTTCTAGTTGGATTTGTACCAGCTACCTTCGCACTCTGTACTGGTGATCCCTCTATCTACCAACTGTACGTGTAGATTAATCTAGAAACATTATTGTTTGCAAAAAGTTATTTGCACTTCCAAATTCGATAGGTACTGTACTATAGAATTTTCTAAATCCTTTCAACCGCACCATTCAACAGTATAGTATTTACTACTCCCATTTAGAATTCCCCATTCACCAAGAAGGAACATGATCAACAGTCCAACACTACAGGGCTCAACTTATCAAATCCGTATGATGTCTCTGCCTTAACATTTCTAACCGAAGTTCGTGTTCCCTCGCTGCCATCCTCAAGGCCGCGATACTCGAGCTCCTTCGTTCTACCTCTGGAGCCGAAGAGGTGGCAGGTGGGGACTCGCTCCCGGGGGATATGGGGGGAGACACTGAGGGGGGGTCAGGGGACTGTCGCGGGGGGGCAGCCAGGCCCGCCAGCAGGGAGTGGAAGGGAGGGGAGGAGGTGTAGAGCGGGGCCCCGAACATTGGAGGGCGTGGTAGTGGCGCGCCGAGGTATTGAGCGCCGAGCACTGGGCTTCCAGCGTATCTGTGGACAAACAAGATAGTTTAAAAAACTGAAATAAGCTTTTGGTACCTTAGGAGAACTTTAGAAGTATCCAAATATCTTGGTAAACCGAGTTACCTATTAGACAGAAGACTTTAGGAAAACCGAGTTACCTTTACTTGTTTTAATAATGCCAGAAAACAGTTGATAGCGCTTCCTTTCCCACTTCATTCTACCAGAAGTGGCAATGGGAGCCACTTTCATTTGGCGGCGAATGCAGCAGTAGCCGTCTCAATGGTAACGTGAAAAGTAGGTAGTCTGTTAAGCATTATTAAAACAATCTTTAGACAGGATTGAATATTTTGTTTACCACATACCTACCTAATTATATAATCTGATCTTTACGCGACTCGTCATGGTTATTATTATGATAAAATATCTTACCTAAAGGACGCCAAAGCGTTGGCATCAAAGGGTTTCCGGAAGCCGAAGCCCAGCTGGGTGAAGGGGTTGGGCATCGAGGCCACGACGGAGGGCGGGGGGCCCCCCGGCGCGCCGCCCAGGTACGGGTTGTAGGGGTGCCCTTGGGGCCCCACTTTCTCCTGCTTCCGCCACTTCGCTCGACGGTTCTGGAACCATACCTGTAAAGATATAAAGATAGTTATCTTCTTGGAAGTTAGGGCTATATTTTCTCTGTTAATTAAAAGTCTACCTACCTGCCTAATACAAATTGTAACACAAATAATTTATATTCAAATATAAGAATATATGTTTTATCTATTTTTAGCGAACTTTTAAACTTTGAGAAATTAGGGAGGTAGGGAAACATGATAGGTACCTACTCTGGGTCGTTCAATGACTTCGTTTTCCACACGACAGAAGATATGAGGTATGCAGATTCATTTCATAAGTACCAAAACTCTTCTAGCTATCGCCAGAGAGCTAGGTACAGAAAATAACATTTCGAAGATTCTTTGAAACCTATGCCGCTGAGTGAACCACACGTACGACCGCAGCTTAATGCAAATTTTCTTTAAAACTTTGTACAACAGATTAATTGAAAAATATCTTTTAATTATTTTAGCACCTAATCAGACACTGCTAATGAGCATTTTTTACTAACAAACTAATGTGAAAAATATGCGCATTTACTCAAACACTTCGGAAGTTATCATCATTAGTTTGATGTCTGCCTTAAGGCACACATTTCGCTTTCTCGAAATAAAAAATGCCTCCATTGTTACAAGGAGTCATTAGGCCTAAAGGTCGTGTCTAATTTAGAAAAAAAATATGCTCCTAACCGGAGGCTTAACTTAAGTCTCTCGATAATAAGTGTTGGTAAAGAAAGGTGGCGATTCTGGAAAAAGAATTTCTCTTCCTTAAAAAGAGATCTCAAAAAGTAATATTAAAATGCACCTTCGAAGATACATTTTTGAATTTACAATTAAAAAAATATAAGAACATTACCGATGTGGTTTACGTGAGCAGTGAGCTAAAAAACCAAAAATATTTCAAGTATTGTGGCGAAAATTGTTTGTATTGAAATAGCAGAGCTGTCTCGTTTAAAGACAATTAATGTTATATAGATTAAACCAATTCTCTTTACTTTGATTCGTGACTTAAATAATATTTAATAATTAATGTCACTATTGATCATAACATAGGTACGATTGATCGTTACATAAGTAATTATAGGTACGAGTCTTCTCTAAATCTTCGTTATTTTGAAAATCAACAGTTTTTCGTTCTCATCTTTATATGAGAAAGTGGCTAGAGTGCCTACCTAACAAAAAAACTCGCTAAGAAAATGATCGTCAGAATCGTGGTCAATGATTGATGTATCGTTACGGCCATTAGCTAGTAGGTACAAAGTTACAGGCGAGGATCACACGTGACGTCCGTTGTTGCGTTTTATTATCTCGTACCCAACGCATGCGCTAGGAAAATGCGATTTTTTCCCTTATTCTCATACAAATACGGCCTCTGTCAAAAGGTTTCACAGACGCATCCGTCGACGCAGGCTTGACAGGCGTCATATTTGTAAGGGAATAAGGGCCTATCCGCACAGCGGTTTTTATTCGCGCGACATTATCTCGCTTTATTTGTAACAAACTGCTAAGCGGTTCTTGTAACACACTGAATTTTATGCAAGTTTCTACACTGACGGAATAAAAATCGCGAAATCAGTGGCAATGAGCATTTTCCTTACGCATGCGTTACGGTACGGATGCAATGAAAAATCGCAGCAATGGAATAAAATCAAATGTGGTACCCGCCATACATCGACATTTCCACAACAACAGTTGCTATATTGATTGATTGTGAGTTTAATGCAGTAAAATGACAGGTACAAGACCTTAATTGTTGCAAACCGATGGAAAATAAATAAACCACACATTCTTACAAAGCTCATGTCTGGAATTCAAACAAAAACGTGGAATTTAAAACATCATATCGCATGATTTTACAATTTTAAATGTTTATGTGTTAGAAAAACTTTTCGAGGCCTCAAACATTATGTAAACCACAATTTTTATGGCAATTTAAATTAATTCACTTATGATAAATGTTAGGTTGTAAAAAGTTAAAGGCGTTTCTGTAAATGTCTGCGCGTATGCGTCTAAGAGCAAGGGCGAGTGTTTTAGAGGGAACTCTACGAACATTCAGAATGAAGCCGTGAAAATCAGCGGAGGAACAACGGTGAGCTAAACTACAACACAGTTTCGTCAAAAATAAGAGAGTGGTTCGAATACAGAGATAAAATTAATGAACTACCTTAAAAGTCAGCTGGCCTACTAAAATAATAAAAACAGGCTATCTATATACTTATATTCTTTCTTACCGTTTTAAAAAACACTGATACGCAGGTACTTGGCTAGATTTGTGATTTGTGGTTTAGCAGCTAATGTGATTGCGACGATTTGTTCATAGCTTCATTTTGGTTATTCGTAGAGTTCCGTTTAGGCGTTTTTAAATGTCTGCGCCTCGTCTGCGCATGCGGCCTGAACGGATGCTGCGTGAAACAAGAACCTGGCATGTTTTAAGTTCTTAATTTGAATTTTAAACTTGGAACTCTACATTTAGAGCTTACAGTGTATTTTGAGGTGTTTTATTTGTGTAAGTGGCGAATTTATAAATGTTCTCAAACTCAACTCAAACTCAAAACTCAAACTCAAAGCATTTATTTCTCAGTAGGAATTACAAAATTCACTTTAAGAAAGTCACATTCTAAATCAAACTTAAAAAAGGGAAAATTTGTAGTGCAAAATTTTCTCTTTTTTATAACAATTTGTGTTCCTACTCTAAACGCGGTTCGGGCGGGATAAAAAAATAAAAATAAAGGCACTGCCTCGGGGCTGGCCAGGCTAACCACACAGCATGTGTCTTTATGCTTCAATGAATGACAAGTAAATGGAAATAATCACTAAGTCAATATTTAAAACAAGAAAGGTGTTACATGTGTATAGTTAGCCTGTTGGTGTTACATGTGTATGTGTTGTAATTGCAGTGGAATTTTGAAGGAGGGTGCGGGGAAAGGCACAAAATCACCGGCTAGGTCATAATAAGGGAGACCGAGGGGTGTTGGATCATTTTTGACATTTTGCTTCGTAACACAAAATTCTATAAAGATAATTCGTATTTGATTACACCAATCGATAGCAAATTTCATAAGCTTTAAAATGATATACACTTTAGAAGTGTAAATGTAAAGTCTTTTATAAAAAATCAACTTTAGTTGAGCAAGACATTTTGATCCAACACCCCTGATACCGAGGACTGTTGGATCAGGTACAGAGGGGTGTTGGATCATTTTATGTTAATGTCATTTCAATAAAGGCTTATTTGAATTTTTTTATGTATGACCTCAAAGTTAACTAAATAATTCATTTTGAAGAATTTACTGGGGGCACAGTAGTGCCCCCGCCAAGACGAGCCAAGCAAAGCGCCAGAGAACTACCTACCTTTTCTAGAAGTATTTCGTAATTTTTTGAAGTCTCATAACTCTAGTTTTCTATATACCATATTGATAAAATTCTCAGGATATCTTGTCGATAGTAACCTTATTAAACATGCAATAATTCAATTACATAGCTTTAATACATTTTGATTTTATGTATATCTAAAAAACACCGATTTCGTCACTCACTGACACACTCACTCGCTGATGATCAGCAAAATGTTCGGGAACTTCCTGAAGAGCTAGTAAGCTGAAATTTGCCGTTCAACGACCCGATGAACCCTGGTGTCAGAGTTTTTCAACCGCCTACTGCAAGTAGCAGGCCTCTGACATGGTTGTGTAACGACCGCCATCATAGACAGCAACCGGGACCGACGGCTTAACATGCCCATCCAAAGCACGGAACCATCTTACTTGCAGACAATCAGGTGGTTCAGCCTGCAATGTCCTAACCAGACTGGGATCAAATTCACAAAGTGATAAATATCAATTTTGTGAGTGACCCCACCGGGAATTGAACCCGGAACCTTTGCGTGGCAGGCAGGCATACTAACCACTGCGCCACATCGGCTAATTCACGGTGAAAAAGGAATAAATAATAAATAAGCGTCAGTCATTTGAAAATGAAAATGAAAATGAAAATGAAAATGAAGATGAAGATGAAGATGAAGATGAAGATGAAGATGAAGATGAAGATGAAGATGAAGATGAAGATGAAGATGAAGATGAAGATGAAGATGAAGATGAAGATGAAGATGAAGATGAAGATGAAGATGAAGATGAAGATGAAGATGAAGATGAAGATGAAGATGAAGATGAAGATGAAGATGAAGATGAAGATGAAGATGAAGATGAAGATGAAGATGAAGATGAAGATGAAGATGAAGATGAAGATGAAGATGAAGATGAAGATGAAGATGAAGATGAAGATGAAGATGAAGATGAAGATGAAGATGAAGATGAAGATGAAGATGAAGATGAAGATGAAGATGAAGATGAAGATGAAAATGAAAATGAAAATGAAAATGAAAATGAAAATGAAAATGAAAATGAAAATGAAAATGAAAATGAAAATGAAAATGAAAATGAAAATGAAAATGAAAATGAAAATGAAAATGAAAATGAAAATGAAAATGAAAATGAAATGAAAATGAAAATGAAAATGAAAATGAAAATGAAAATGAAAATGAAAATGAACATTAAAGAGAAAATGAGAAATCAAATGAAAATGAAAATGAAAATGAAAATGAAAATGAAAATGAAAATGAAAATGAAAATGAAAATGAAAATGAAAATGAAAATGAAAATGAAAATGAAAATGAAAATGAAAATGAAAATGAAAATGAAAATGAAAATGAAAATGAAAATGAAAATGAAAATGACAGTGACAGTGACAGTGACAGTGACAGTGACAGTGACAGTGACAGTGACAGTGAACGTGAAAGTGAAAGTGAAAGTGAATGTGAAAATGAAAATAAAAGTGACAGTGAAAGAGAAAATGATTATGAAAATTAAAATGAAATCGAAAAGTTTATTAATAATGTTACGTACGTATAACGAACTTACACCCGGCCAGCACAACACGCGTGGTGCTCGTGTACTCTATGAAATTAACCATACAAAATTTTACCGAGGGGTGTTGGGTCAGGCTGATCCAACACCCCTCGGTATGAAAAATCCTGCCAGTTTGACAAAAACATTAAACTGAGATAAAACCACAGAGAACCCAGACGTCCCAGTGGTGCCATATGAATCCTTAATTTTGAAGGTTTTATATCGTATAAAACTGAAATAAAAATATAAAAGCACCTCCAAAATATTAGCCTGACAAATAAGAGCAGAAAACTCACTTTTGACGATTTTTTTTACGATGTTCCGATAAAAACAAAACGGCGCGCTATTTATCAAGGACGCTAACTTAGGGGTCAACAAGAGGCAGAAAGAGGCACAATTGCATTATAGTCTGCTCGCTAACGCTTCTACTTTTCGAGAAAACAAAGCTGATCCAACACCCCTTTGATCCAATACCCCTCGGTCTCCCCTACAGGTGAAAAGTAGAGTATAGAAACTCAGCTGGGTCCTTGAAAAAAAGAATGTCTTTGCCTACTTACTACTAGTTTGATAATAGTCTCTGGGTAGCATAGTGACTGAAATAGTGAGGTGATTCGCACACGTACCGCGGAGTATATTGTGGTTTCTGACAGCCACAATTTGATGTGACGATGCCATGGTATCTGTTTTTTTTTTAGGTAATTCGTACACACTTCGTGCTTCGTTCAAACAAAAGACAGGATTCAGAAAACATCGAGAAATCATACCTACAGATGTAGCTTAGTTCAGTTGTTACGCTGAACTAGTCAACGCGTCAAGTTGGCCAACTGTCGTAAGGTCACTTCCTTACCTGAAGAGATGAACTGAAATCGAAACAGTTGCCTACTTATTTTGCAAATAAGTAGGCAACGTCGTTCGTTCTCTTTCACTAGTTCAGCGTAAAAACTGAACTAAGCTAACCTACATAAAGTTTAGCGATTGCCCCGCTTGGGTACAAGAAGCTTATCGTAGAGGACGAAACTCATACCGAGTTGTCGTAAGACACTCATGAGACCGATGCCTCGCAGATTCGCACCAGTAGTCCGTATGGACGCAGTTTCAAATTGCATACCTACAGAGCGTAATGAGAACTGCCACATACAGGCCGAGCTGAACTGTGCGCAGATATGAGCTGACCACTTGCGTATGATAGATCCTGAACTGACCACCAGCTGCCAAAGAATTCAGGCCTTATTGGCGATGTTTATCCGTCCGGACCTACTGTTACGTCCCTCTACTGTGGCTAGTCCAGGTGCCGGCCATAATGGGTTAACAGAGTAGAGCATTAACGTAATACGGTACACGTCTACCGGATACAGAAGGAGTTGTTCTACTGGTGTTTCCCTCTACTGTGCCTAGTCCAGGTGCCGGCCATAATGGGTTAACAGAGTAGAGCATTAAGGTAATGATCTACGGTACACGGCTCCCAGCTATCGAAGGAGATGGTCTACTGGTGTTTCCCTCTACTATGACTGGTACAGGTGCCAGCCATAATGGGTTAACAGAGAAGAGCATCAACATAATGGTCTACGATACACAGCTACCTGATACAGAAGAAGTTGTTCTACTGGTGTCTCCCTCTACTGTGGCTGTTCCAGGGGAGATAGTCTACTGGTGTTTCACTCTACTATGACTGGTACAGGTGCCGGCTTTTTTTTTTTTTTTTTTTTCATTTATTTTGTTTTTACTAAATAATTACAAAGTACATTAAAAGATGTCACTAAACCGAAAAGGTTTGTCTTGACACCCGAAATCCTCGCTCGTTATTTACTATAACCAACTATAACATATAATGGGTTAACAGAGTAGAGCATTAAGGTAATGATCTACGGTACACGGCTCCCAGCTATCGAAAGAGATGGTCTACTGGCGTTTCCCTCTACTATGACTGGTACAGGTGCCAGCCATAATGGGTTAACAGAGAAGAGCATCAACATAATGGTCTACGGTACACGGCTACCTGATACAGAAGGAGTTATTCTACTGGTGTCTCCCTCTACTGTGGCTGGTCCAGAGGAGATGGTCTACTGGTGTTTTACTCTACTATGACTGGTACAGGTGCCGGCCATAGTGGGTTAACAGAGTAGAGCATTAAGGTAATGATCTACGGTACACGGCTCCCAGCTATCGAAGGAGTTAGGCGGTTAAAATGACGCTTATTTTTATTTAAAGTGAAAAAATATCAGGTACCGAATTAGCTCTTGCAATTGAACAACTTTCTCCTAGCTTAAATCGTTTTCCAAGGATCATAATATCAAAGTAAAATGGACACTATTTAGTAGATGCTTCACTACATTGTGCTTCTGCAACCTTCACTGCCTTTGGTGCCTGGCATTCATCCTTAACCATATCATGGATACATACGTATATCACGCCTATATCCCTTGCGGGGTATGCAGAGTGTAAATCCAGGCTGTAAAAAACGCCCATTACACTACATCTGATTAGAGTTCGAGAGTCATTCAATTGAAAATTTACAATAAACATCAACTCTCAAATCCCTTAATCGCTTCTTACGATACCCACGGGAAAGATATGTGGTAATGCTATTCTAAGCCGGCGTCACATGTCTAAATATTTTTAATAAATAGTACCTACAGAAGCAACGCTAATTTCTTACAATGGTTAGTTAGCATTAAAACTACATCACTCAGAAACAGCCAATTCACTCTCGTATCTATCGCTAAAAGGGCCTAATCTAATAACTCTCCGAAAAAAATGCTCATATAGAATGCACTGAGCTACACCACTTATACCAACAGCTTCTGTAAAACGTGTAAAGCATATCATGATAATGTAATGGCCGAATCATTACGAAAGCTATCTCTTAGCGGCCCGGGGCGTAGCTGGTAATGATACAAGGAAATCACTGATGGCCGCCGTTTAATAAACAAGGAGTTGAAAAATGCCCTTCGTCGGGAGCTTTGCGAGAAGCAACATAAATTAGGACCGGTAATAAAGAGATTTAATTTCAGAACGATTTTATAACAAGGTTACTCTTGATTGAACTTTTCCCTGCGTCAAATCTCCTGTCATAAAATGACTACTGTCTATAGAAAACTCGTCGTCGTGTCTCTTGCTCATGCCATGTGGGTATCATGTTGTCCTTTATACCTAGTATTTGTATTCTACATTTAATGGTATCCAGTTAGGTATGTCAACTGTAAATTCAGTAAAGCTTCCGATACCTACTACAGATAAATAGCTACCTAACTATAAGAATTTTGTCTAGGATTTTACGCGCTATTTGTAATTGTTACTGCCTGTAAAGATTACAAATTGTCGTGTGCTATAGGTAGGTACTTCCCTTTCAGTTACAATGTGCAAAAGACTGCACAAATTCGAGGTATTTTCGAGTTCGAGGAATCATTACTTATTTTAATTATACTAATTACTTGGGTAATTTCGATCCAAAACTGTAGTCAGTCGTGAGCAAAATAATAATATGGATAAAAGTAAGTACAGGTTTCTTTAGTTATGTTGTTAAATGTTCTGCAATGGAAGTAAGAAGCGAAAATTAAGGTTCTGCTTCTTCCAGTGGGACACCAAATAGTCTAACGACCCGATGATCTCCGGTATTAGAGTTTCTCTGACATGATTGTTGTCTCATAGACACCAACGGCTTAAACTGCCCTCTGCACGGAACCATCTTGCTTTTCGGACCATCAGGTGGTTCAGCCTGCAATGTCCTGAACAGACTAGGGCAAATTCACAAAGTGATAAATATCAACTTTGTAAATGACTCCATCGGGATTTGAACCCGGAACCTTCTGCGTTGCAGGCAGTCGTAGCCATATCGGCTGACAGTTTTAGAATTATCGGAAACCAATAGGACTCTATGGACACAAAAAAGATCAGCAGACTACATACTTATTAGGGCTTTAATACAGAATGTATAAATAACGCACCCGCTTCTGGTAGGACAGTAGAGAATGCCGCGTGGCATTTGACCCAGCTTACACAGGCAACTTTTTCGTCCCGTGACAGTCGGAAATCCCTTTCACTCAGATCGAACAGAGAGAGAAGGAAGTCCGATTGTCGCCCGGCCAGAGAACAATAAAAAAACCGGCCAAGAGCGTGTCAGACACGCCCACAAATAGGGTTTCGTAGTCAACGTTTAAATATCAGGTTTTTCAGCATTACAAACTTAATTTGTTGCTGGTTTGTTAGCAGCAGTATGATGACCAACCGCAAATAGAAAAACTCAATTTTTTCTGAAACCTTTAAAGGTACAATATTCGTTATAGTTTTCATTGTAACTTCAGATTGTAAGCTATATTCCATATTTATTTCAAATTTTTAGCGTTTATACTTTAGAAGTTACAGCTGGAACAAATTATGGGTCAAAAACGCCCTTTTTAAAAGCAAATATCTCGTGACAGAAATATTTTAGTGACTTTGTTTCAAAGAAACCTCACCTTAGCTTTAAAAGACCTATTCAACGATACCCTATTCAATATTGCAGAAGAAAAAAAAATTTTTTGCCCCCCTTTCACTTGTATGGGAGGGGGTCCAAAAAACATTTAAAATATTTTTTTCTTAACATTTCTTTGTTTGGGTCAACACGATCTATCTTCTCACCAAATTTCATGTCGATAGCTCTAAAAGTGACGAAGATATGAGGGCGCGGCATACAGACAGACAGACAGACAGACAGACAGACAGACAGACAGACAGACAGACATGACGAAACTATAAGGGTTTCTAGTAGACTACGAAACCCTAAAAAGTCGCCTGTGCACCCAGGGACTTAACCCATTATATGCCCACTGGGTCGAAAACGACCCAAAATTGGTTAGTGCTTTTTGGAAATTAGCTAAAAAAAGTAACACAAGTTTACTCATCTACAAAATTCAGATATAAAAATAGTTCTGGGCATATGTATATGGGTTAAGGCGAGCCTTGGTTATTTCTGTGCAATAAGTTTTTGATAAATAAAACCGTGACTTACTTGTATTCTAGCTTCTGTCAGTCCTATCTTCATGGCAAGCTCTTCCCTGAAACAAAATTTGTATGTCAAATTATCAATCATATTTATACAAAATCAAATTATCAACATATTGGATTTGACGTCAAACTAAATTATACATGTCATTTCCTACGATTACCGATCAATATTATCATTAATTATCATAGGTAGGTATGTAATCTATAAAATAATTATACTCACAATGTATTTTAATAGCATTATGGGTAATTAAAGGAATTAAATCAATAAATAACTGATAATTTAATAAATATAATTAGATTGATAACCATATCTGTTTGCATGATTTGTTTATTTAATCAAGCGTTATATCTAATCTGCAATTCTTCTTAAAAATGTCACATGATACATTTTGGCAATGGCAGCTGGTGGACCGAGTTCGCTTAGTCGTTCGTTATCGCCTCTGCTTCCTCTTGAGAAAATTCATCTGCATCATTACTATCATCAGACCCCTGGGGCGGTTGGTCCGAGGGCAAGTTACCTACTGGGTTCTGATATAGATAGATGAGTTACCTTCCTAGTTACACTGCCGATGGATCTAACGTCGTAAAAACATCAAGATAATGTGTCCTAGAAAAGGCTTTCTCCAGCTCTTCAAGCTGAAATAGTCCGTCCTAGAGAAGGTTTTCTCAAGCTCTTCAAGCTGGAAACTCGTGAAGGTCGTCCGATATCGCCTCTGCTTTCTCTTTGGAGCAAATTCGTCTGCATCATCACTATCAGCAGACCACGGGGGCGACTGAGATCCTGGGTACTGTTATTAGCGAGTTGCCTTCCTAGTTAGACTGTTGATAGATCTATTGGGATTGTAATGCACTCACAGTGCTATATTATTTTCACTTGTGTTGATAGATCTATTCGTCTTACCTCGTAAAGATATCAGGATAGTGCTTCCAAGAGAACGCCTTCTCTAATTCCTCAAGCTGAAAACTCGGGACGGTCGTCCTATATCGCCTCTGCTTCCTAGTCGGGGCAAATTCGTCTGCATCGTCACTGTCTGCCCGGGGGTGGTCGGTCCGGGGGCGACTGGTCGGACCGACTGAGCTCCTGGATATACCATGTATAGGCGAGTCGAATTTCTAGTTACACTGTTATCTATTGGTCTTACCTCGTAAAGACATCAGGATAATGCGTCCTAGAGAAGGCTTTCTCAAGCTCTTCAAGCTGAAAACTCGTGAAGGTCGTTCTATATCGCCTCTGCTTCCTCTTCGGGGCAAATTCGTCCGCATCATCACTATCTGCAGATCCCGGGGGCGGTCGGTCCGGGGGCGATTGGTCCGACCGACTGAGCTCCGGGGTCGTCCGGGGCGAGTCGTCCTTCGGCGCCTCTTGCACCCCCATCGTCACGTTGTACTTGTGCTGGTATTGCTCTTGAGGGTAGTATTCTGGAAAGAAGAAAGGTTGTTATTAGTATTAGTTCTGTATTTTAAATACTGTTAGGCATACCTACCTTTGAAGATCTAGTAACTAATAGTAGCAGGGGTTACGTTGCGGAAGTCTATCTTGATGAAAGAGATAGAAAGGTGTTTATAAGTGTGGAAGGAACTCAGCATCTTTCTAACACTTTCATCTTTGGAATCCTGTAGGTACAAAGATTATGGATCTAATCGTTTACCACAACTCTTATGTTTCAAAATCAAACATTGTCAAAAATGATCATTTTATCATCACAATTTCCTCCTCGAGTCTATAAATATCTACTTATAGTAACCTAGTCTTAAACAGTGGTTCTCAACCCGCCGGGACAAATTGGCTCATTACCCGATATCAGATTTTGAGATCACTTTTCATAACTAATCGCCAACATCCTTGGTCCTTGGACGCCGTGAGAACTACTCAACACGTGTACCTATATTACCTATCTACCTACTTACAAAGTTACCTTTACTTAGCATTAAGTATGAGACCAATAAATAAGGTAGATGTAGCGTTTTCATTCGCTAGTGCAGAGCGGAGCCGATACTACTTGATCAATTTCCATGATTTTCTGAAATCTCCACGCCGTTCTTCCGATTTTGAAGATTATGTACCTAGTGATATATTAGTCTTCTGAATAACTCAAACTTTTATCAGGATTGGTATAGGTAAATGGCTGTTTTAACAGCCGTTTACGCTCTGCCTACACCACATGAGATAAGTAAGCATAAAAATGGATGTGATTGATCTATTCCAAAATGAAAAAAAAAACGACTTCCTGTAAATAACAGACTTTTTGTATGGAAATTCAAAAATTTTTCTTCTTTTTTGAACATAAGTTCCCGTTCAGTTTCATGGTCAGATGGAAATTTTTACATCTGAGATTTTTTATTACCTACCTACTCAAATTTATTGCAATATCTTGCGTTGTTGCCATTTAGCAAGACTCCGTCTTCCGATTCTATACTTTATCGTATTAAAATAGAGTTAATTGAAATAATTGGTGGTGGGTTTAATTGGTGGAATCAATTTAATGGCATTAATGGAATCAATTTGCTCGATAAACTAATGGCTTGTGTTGTAGCGTGATGGCGTACAGCTTCTTTGATTTAATTAGCACATTCTTATCATAGTTTTTGTTTAGATTACCTGATTATATCACGAAAACTTTTTACTTTCTTTTTCTTGCCTTGCAAAATAGGTCGAGTTGTAAATAATTTGATGAAGGCAGAGGGTGGCTGGCAAAAATGAGAGATCGAGCTATATATATCGTACGTAGCGTATCCTATATGAGGCCTACGACCACCAGTGGCTATTACTACTACTTACTTGCTTGGCAGCTTGGCAGGCGTAGCGAGCGCAGTGCAAGATTCCTAAAGGATGAATTTACCTTAGTCGGTTTTACGACACACAAGGGTAGGATTTGGGGATGCTATTCTAAGTCGCTACCACTCGGCATGATGACGACTGATTTATAAGCGACCTGGATTGACTTGATCTACAGAAACGCACCACAGCAAAAAATATCATATTCATTTGTAAGACAGTGCCATGAAAGTTTCTGAGTTTGATGAGTAGAGCACACTTCTTCGCGAATTCATTTAAAAATTAACCAATAAAATTAACGAATTCATTTAAAAATACCTATTATTACCTATCTAAAAGACCAGTGGGCAGACCATCAGCCAGGTGGTCAGATGACATCTCATGAAGAGGCCTGGTACATACTCTGCAGTGGATGGATGTGGGCTGATGATGATGATGACGATGATTTATAAAGTGTGAACAAGGTAGATAAGTTTAATAGCACATTGTGTAAGCTTTCACAGAAATCAAGCCATCCTTCACACGGTCGGCGGTAATAAGTACCGTGTCCTTTATAAATGTGTTTCGACACGTAATTTCTTCTTTCGACACTTGTTTACGTGTCGTTTTATATAAAGGAGGTTGAAATTTCAATCTGAAGCAGTCATTTATCTCTCTCATTCATATTAATTTCAATTTATATATTTATTTGGTCATGCATATAACCAACCCACAGACCATGACGTCACCATTACGGGTGATATGGCGGGCTTCTTTACTCATATGTACCAACCTCATAATCATCATATCTAACAAAGCCTGTATTGAAGCTACAATACAAAACAAAAGACGTAGGTACAAACAAATAGGTACAATTCTGATCGCCCAGTCCAGAAAAACTGCAATGCGTTGGAACATTTTATTTTATACGTAAATACCTGATATAATGGCATGTCTATGTCTATGTCCCTTGCGGGGTAGGTAGAACGTAAACGGCTATTAAAAACGGCCATTTACACCACGCCTGACAAAAGTTTGAGAGTCATCCAGAAGACTGTGTATCACCACTACCAGTGGCCCATGCAATGCAACGAAACTACAGGCTACAATTCTACTATACTATTACCTATCCCATTATTTAACCGTAATAGTTAATGTACATCGAATTTCGCCTGTAGATTTGTAGCCTGTAGTTTCGTAAAATCGGGCACTGGTTGTCAGCTGCGCCTAAAATTGCAATACACATCAATTTTCAAATTCCTTAGTCGCTTCTTACGAAGACACCCACGGGAAAAGTTTGGTGTGATGCTATTTTAAGCCGGCACCACACGGCATTTTATTTTATTGATCACATTATCATCATCCTGTAACACGACAATTACAAGTAAAAACGGAGTGTCGTGATTTGTAACTATTATAATGGTAATTCCTGGCTCGGTTCTTGTAATCAATTGTCATTTAATGAGTTAATGCAATTACCCTGATCACCGGTGATTGTGGTGTTATGCCCTTAATTGGAAATCAATTACTTACAGGTGGGTTTCGAGAAAATAAGACATAAAACAAGTGAGAAGATGAGTCTGCCTCGTTATTTCGCAAAAGTGGTAGGCTCTAGGCAGTTCAGAAAAGTTTAGCCCGACCGCAGAAATAATTCTTGCACAAATGTTTTGAACTGAGAATTTTCTAATATTTGTTTTTTCGCTACAAAATACGCAGGTCAAGTTGGGTGTATTTCAACACTTGCTTGGAGTAACATGCTGTACTGCACTGCACCTAGCCATGTAATATTTCGATCATATTATTGATAATAGATTCTGTAAAGATTCCTAAAGCTTAATTTTTAAGGCTATAAGGGATATTTACGACATGCGCACCCACAGATTTCAAGCCTTTTCCCTTGCGAGATATAGGCGGAGCGTTAACGGCCGTTATAATACTTACGGACGTAGTAGGTAGGTACCTCGATTGAGAAATATTTGAAGGTGTTTTAGAAAATTGGTTGTCAGGTTTTTGAGACAGTTAAGTCTGTAAATTCTGTTTTTAGTGAGTCTCTCTAGACTGCTAAAAACGTAACCCTTTTTACCATACTCCGTAATAAGAGAGTGAAATTATGAACGAATGAACCTCATTACACCAATGGTTACAAATTAAAAAAATTGCGTAATTTGAGAGGTGCAATTACAATTTACAAAAACTTTAAAAGATGCTTCGAAGTTTAATTAAAGACAACACACCCAGTTCTGTTACGGGTAAAAAGTACTGATTGGTTTAATTATTATAATTTGAAGTATATCTACAGAAGTGTGAAAACTTTAAAACACACCGCCGTTGCGTATTTACCTACCTAAAGGGAATTTCTGAGTAAAACATGCACGAAAGTTAACGATTGAGTTTTTAAGCTAATAAGATGTTTCTTACTTGAGGATATTTTCTCAGAATAAAGAACATAAGTGTTGGTTAAATTCTGAATAATATATGCAGTAACAACATTTTTATAAGATAACCTACATAGGTACAGCATAGGATAACCAAGAGGAAACCTGACTATACCTACTAACATACACTACCGCACCGTCCCAAAGTAGTAAGACTAAAGGGACGTGCACACTGAGGACTTTAGCCGGTGACTTACCCGAAGTCCTTTTCACACACGTGATAAAAAACAAGAGATCCGTGTTTCGTCGAGCAACAAAATCGCCTTAGCATGCGACAACGCGACATAGATTTCTTTACACTTATATGTTATTTTTTTAACTGTTTTGAGAAATTCCATTGATTTGACACGTCTGATGTGCGTCGCGCGAGATATGTCTTCCTTCAGTACATTTGCTGTGTATACTGGTGTGTGCTTTCTAAGGCGAGGCCATTTTTAACGTTCGTTGTCCGCCTAATCTGGCTAAGATTTGACTTCGGATGTCATGAAGACTTTCATGAAACTACATTCTGGTTCTGAACGTTGTTTGATTAAAACCGTACGTAATTAGAAAAATGAAACGTGAATTATTAATATAAAATCCTTATTGACTCACGTTCAAAAGCAAGAAATACTCCCATAATCACAAGGTCGAAATTCGCACACACACTTCGCGTAGCACTCTCGACAAGACTATGAATGAAATGACTAGCCACACGGCGGTTTATCGTAATATGTAATTACAAACGATGATGATAATGTGAATAATAGCAACCGACAATGCAGATATGCAACTTCCTTTTAGTATGATCGTATCACGTAGATTACGTTTATTAATGAAAAACGGGGAAAACCAGAGATATACGTCAGTACTACGTAGGTGTATGTAGATATGACTATTTTTCGTACCAAATAGAGTTTTTGGAAAACATAATTGGCAGGGCTACATAGACCGGGAAGAGGAAGTGTTTTAAAAATTTAATTTTGTTTTGCTCAAGACAGACAGAAAGAGACAGAAAAGGTTATATATTTTATGCTCTCTACATTAAGTCACAGAATTGAGTAATGTCATATACATGACATCAATGGTTTAAGGAATCCATCCATATAGTACACATAGATGTGCGCATATTTTTTACTATTTTAATAAAGTTATATTTTGTTTAGCGGGCCAACGGTTCATATTATGCTAATTAGAGTTGTACGGCGAATAATTATATTAAACAGTCATACCTCTACAACATATTTTATTTGGATACTTGCATTGGTTTTTGTAGTAGGTTCCTATGTAGCATACTTTGCTTATTTGAATTGAAGGAACTTTACTGTGTTACGCTTCCAGACAATATATTTCGCTGGATGAAGCATATGTATTTTATTCAAATGAGAAAATAAGAAAGGCATGATTGTGTTTTATAGCATCACCATAATTTCTTCAGTCGTGAGAAATTTCCTTATAGAGCCCAAAGATAAAATAATTTTATATAGACTTATGAGGACAATCTAGAAAAAATATCTCATTAGTTTTACTTAGAAGTTTTCCCGGGTATAAGACTTAGGTACTTATGATGTTATTAAAATGAATGCCTATGTTAAAGCTTTATAAGGTATTATTTCATTTATAATGCGAAAACATAAATTGACGTTAATGTAATATCATTTGAATCCATTAAGTTGCGTCGTCGTGGGAATAATATTATGAATTTGAATAAATATTAAATTACAAATTATACTTTTAGGTAATACCAAATGGATCAATTCTGGAAGATTTTCAACAATAATCGACGAGTCTACACTAATATTATTGTGGGCGTAAAGCTCACGATGATGCCTGGTTCGCTGGTCTTGCAAACAAAAGGCAAAAACGACATCTAAACATGCATGTACCATTCTCCAATTCCACCTTTATTTGTAAAGCGTGCGGAAAGTCATGCCGCTCCCGTATCGGCTTATACAGCCATGTCAGCCATGAAAAAATCTTGCCTCAGACACTGTCGATGATGATGACATTAATATTACTAATAAATACCTAACTGTTCTTTGGTGGAGTATATCAGCAACCTACCAATTAAAGGGTCAAGTTATACTGGAATTACTCAATAAATCTTTTAAAACCCAGTTTATATTGATTCCATAAATGAGTAACATGATTTTGATGATGCTGATACTTAATTTTCTAAATGTATCTGCTGAAAGATTGTGGCATACGATGACGTACCTACCTATAATTTGTCATTATTAGTAACATGGTAAAAATATATATTTAGGTGGATGTGTAAAAATAATTAGAAGATTCGAGAAAACTTAGCCACAAGGAAAATGGTCCACAGTATTTTCCTTCTGACGAATAGTTGTGATTAATATATTTATCATGACTGGTGCCAGACATTCTGACTACACAGAACTGTTATCAAACTGACATCTAATAGATAATATTCTGATTTGATAATAATACATAAGAGTGTTCTATCTTACCACCTTCCTTTTAGCAAAAAGCACACGTAACGTTCGTTCCAAAAACTTAAAGAAAATAAGTACATAATAATACTTTTATTGTAATGAGTAGATATCAGTTGTCCATTACTAATGAAATATGTTGTTTATTAATATGCATGTATACTTGTTTTTCATTGTACTTACTTATAAAAAAAAAACTAGCTTAATAGGACTATAACTTACTGCCGACAAATTTTATTAAAGTTTGGCAGATGTATAAAAATAATTGTAAAAGGTTTTTCATTCAAATAAGTAAATCTACTTTTCATTTTCATTAAATTTTATTTTTGCGCTGCGTAACGCATGCTTTAGGACAACACGAATGTTGACCTTATTCCCAAACAAATACGGTTTATGACAAACGGTTTGACAGACTCATCCGTCGTTGCAGCATAGTGCGATTCGTAGCGCTAGCGGATGCGTCTGTCAAACCGTTTTTTATAAGGTTACCTATTAGGTACCTAAATCATTTTGGTTTTCTTTTATCAAAATCATGCCCACCTACCATTTTTTTATACTGACAACAACCGCAAAATATTACGTCATTTCTGTATGTGTATAATATCTACATATAATTTAGTTTTGATATAATAGCAGATTGATTCAGATAATTTTATAAGTGCGATATAATTGTACGTAGGAATAGTTTTTTGACGGATGACGCGTTCATAATCATAAAAAATATATAATTAAATTAATAATGTGTTTGACACATCATACATAGGTATTAACCAACCACACATGCCAGTTGCCAACACACGATGCAGGAGCACCTCTAATAGCGGGGAGGTTAGCGTCCTCAAGTGTTCACATAAATTTAGAAAGCTGAAATTTGGCATGAAGGTACTTTTTCACCTAATGATCAAAACTAGGGGCGGTGCCAAGCGAGTTCCACCCCCCTTAAATTTTCATCGCTTCTCACCACCTCCAATTTTGATCAAGAGGTCAAAAAGTACCTTTATACCGAATTTCAGCTTTCTAGCTCGATATGCAAAGTAGTGTTTCTTTTTTGACGCTAACTTCCCAGCTATTAAGTAGCCATTGGATCCGCGTGGGTAGAGATTGTCTATAATTACTTAATTGCACAGCTCGTGACTTTGAAACCACACTTTGTTTACTGGATTTGTGCACCACCTATACTTACCATTATTTTATTAACGTAATTGCTAATTATTATTGTACAACTCATAAATATGGTTTTATTATTGTTCAGGATAATTAGGTAGGCATGTTATCTGTCTCTTACTAGTATTATAGCTACAGTTGATATTTTAGCTGGTAATTTATATTTATAGCATACCTATCAAACTTATAAAAAATCATTAACTCGGTGGCTCCCACAATGAAGGAGAAAAATAAAAAATTTACTTTACACAACTTCCACAGATTTATGGCAATATTGTCATCATTAACAGTGAAATCATTTGAATATGACCGTTTCCCCACACTACAATACCGTAACACATTATTCCTTTGACAGAATTACAGTTCTCATATTTTATGAGAAATTATAGTGCGTAAGGTGTTCCTTATAAGGCTATACCTACAGCTATATACGCATTGTATTGTATATTGAAACGAATTACGCATTGTATATTGAAATCTACATCAATAGGCTATTAGGAATAGTCTCACCTATAATGGAAGCAAAAAGTCATACAAAAAGATTTTCAAAGACATACTAATCAATCATTAACAATCATTGCTTTGTATGTACTCATTAATTATATAAAATGCCCTAGAAATTGATTTTATACCTTTTGCGTAACTGCTGTTTTTACTTATGAGTGACGGTGTAAGGCTTTTGCTGGAGCAATGTTGAGAAATGAAAAAATATAGGCTTTCGAAAGAAAGTCAGTCAGTTGATCGGGAATTTCTTATGTGACACCTAAGGCAAAATAAAATTTTATAGGAACGAACATGTACAGATTTGTGCCAAAGTTGTTGCCTAAATTGTGATAAAAGATCTTTGTTACTAATGATAATGCTGACACATTTTAAACTATTCATGGTCATTCTTAAACACACTAAAATGTAAAAGTTTAAGGTCAGATTGAATTATGACAGGTTTAGTTTTTTATAGTACTGTAGACCAGTAGGACGTTATTTCACCTTTTAGGTATATAAAAGAGAAATTAAATTGGTATTATTATTATGCTAAAATTGTTTTTAAATATTCCACTATACGATTCACCGTTAATTACCTTAATAAACCGCCCCAAACCCGTAAACAAATAAAAAATTCTAAAACAGAATAAAATAAAATAAGAACATGACCTAAATGAGCCGTCGTCGGTGTATAACACCGCCAAGTATAAAATTAACAAATCGCTATAATTTCCATCGTAAATTATGGCTTAATAACATGGCCGGTTATCTCGACCTAAGACATCTACAACATACAAACTTAGCTCTACTGCTGGACAAAATTACTTAGATCCTTAAATTGAGTGGCGTAAGACTGACTTTTGTTCTCCTTTTTGTATAGTAACACCTGTGGGTATGTTTGTGTGTCTGTTCGTAATAAAACAAAGGGAATGATACGCGGGTTAATTGCGTTCAGAATGTAATTAGGTCTAATCAAATAACGTAATCTTTTGTACGTTTTTCCGTCTACGAATGCGATTTTTTGCTACCGGTAATAAGTAATCAGTTTTTATTGGCACTAGTAATTGAATTGGAGTCTATTAGTGGCGTAATTTTGAAATTATATAACTTAATAAACTAATTTAAAAGGTATGAAAAAAGGTACTTGTTGCTTAGATACTCGATTAGTCTTATCTTTTTTGTAACACTATTTTGTCTACTTTACGTGTTAGTAAATTGTAGCCAACATAGGTATATGACTTGTTTATTGTACCTATATTAGGTATGTCAAACCTGTCAAAATAATATAATCTTAGCGTAGCAGGAGGAATTACGGTATGTAATGTAATGTAAGAGAACCTTAGGTATACGTAACTAAGTAAGATAATATCTTAATGAAAAGTTTTTTGTACCTAGTTAACTACTATTAACCTACACAGATCAATTCAGTTTAACTTTTCAGCAGTAAAGCAGATCGTTGTAACGAAAATTTCGCTAGCTCATACCATAAAACAGAAAACTTTCCCCACAGAACATATAGGTGGTATACGATGTTTTTTATGTTCCCATACAAAATCAGTCGAGTGATCGCGAATTTTGTATGTGCGATCGGAAATTATTCTTTTCCCTTCAGCAAAAGATGTTCAGTTTCATGGTCTGATCTTGCCTGCAAAGTTTTCGGTACACCGTCCCTTTACATCCCGTATATCTTAATAACATGTGCCAAAAAAGTTGATATCAAAAAACAATCAAAGCAGAGTGCGATAAAACATTTCCGTTCTATTTCACATCGACATATTTAATCATCAATAACAAAGTGTACAAATAGCATCATAGCTGGTAATTACCACAGAACACCAATAGAGGATGTGCGATAGAAATGTCCTGCGATTGCAATAAATACACGGTCATCTATTGATTTAGGGCCCGATTTACCACAGTTCCGGTTCGTCATCAGAAGCGTGGCTGTACAAAATTTAGGTTTGAAAAAGATTTGACTTTTCTTCAAAACATATGAACAAAAATTTGGAACCATTCCATAAAATCCATCCCAAAAAAATTCCCATACTAAGTGACACAGTTTTTCAACATTTTTGTATGGAAGATCCAATTTTTTTTTTCGTATTTCGAAGAAAAGATTCTAACAAAAGTTCTTCAGTTTTTTAAGTAGGTAGAACACACCCTTGAGAGATTTGTACTTAATTAAATGTAATGTTATTAAAGAAAACCACCGTAAGTTCAGTGACAGTAAAAAGAGCATTCATTTATTTTCAGTAGTCAACCTACTAACAAGATAGAGGGCGCAGCTGTGTACAAAAGAGTTTGATATGAAATCACAACACCCCCACTATATCAAACAATGAACACCCTGTTTGAGATACAAAGTTAAAGTTAAATACTTTGTATTCCCAACAAGCGAACAGATAAAGCAAATAAAAGCCTCAACGTGGTGTGCCTGACTACTGGCGAAAATGTCTCTGTATAGTCCACACTTTCAGTTTGTGAAAAACGTTTGGCTACCAAACATGCGCGAAAACGAACACTATCATCGCTGTTGTACTTCTTTCGCAACACCCATTTGCATTTTACAGCCTTACAGTCTTTTGGAGCATCACACAACTCCCATGCATCATTGTCTTTGAAACTCTGGAGTTCTTCCTTCATGGCTGCTTCCCACTTTTCTTTCTCGGGACCATTAAGGGCTTCCTTCAAAGACACTCCTGCAGCATCATCAGCTGCATTTTCATTGCTGACACACATATTGGAATAACCATATCTCTCAGGCTTCTTCACGGTCCTTACTGGCCTGGATCTCACTTGATCTTCTACTGGTCTCTCTATAACGGACTCCTGTGAAGTGGTGCTCTCGTCAGAGCTGTCATTACCTCCATGATCGGTTGGTATTTGTGTCTCATCACTCAGGGGTACTGCAGTCACTTCTGAGACTGGAATTGTTGAGCTTTCTGGAGAAGATGGTGAAGTAATTGCCCCATCCCCCACTGAATCGGAATTCTCTGTCACTTCAAGCATGCAACCAGATTTCGATTCCGGCTCAATTACGATCACGTCTCTACTAGTGATTATCTCCTTCTTCTCAGGATTGTAGACTCTATATCCCTTGATATTTTCCGGGTATCCCATGAGGATGCACTTCTCTGATTTCTTGTCCCATTTCTTTCGTTTCTCTTTGGCAACGTGAACCATCACAGTACTTCCAAAAACTCTAAGATGACTTACATCGGGTTTTGTACCAGTCCACAATTCGTAGGGAGTTTTTCCATTTAACGCCGCTGCTACAATACGATTCTGCAGGTACACTGCGGTATTAGTAGCCTCACCTCAAAATTCCTTGCCTAAGTCTGCATCGAACAGCATACATCTGGCCTTCTCAACAATTGTGCGGTTGAAGCGTTCGCACAAGCCATTCTGTTGCGGGGTGTAAGGGTTAGTCTTCTGATGAATGATGCCGGCTGCATTCAGATATTCATCGAACTCCTTGTTGCAATACTCGAGGCCATTGTCGCTTCTTAATATTTTGATTGTCTTCTTTGTTTGATTCTCGACTTGAGCTTTAAACTGCTTGAAACATTTCAGAGCTTCATTCTTGTGCTTCAGAAAATAAACAAAGGTCATACGACTGTAGTCATCGACAAACAATAAGAAGTATCTCGAGCCACCAATCGAAACTTTTTCCATGGGCCCGCACACGTCTGTGTGCACTATTTCGAGCACTTCACTGCTTCTCTGGCCTATGTTTTTAAAGGGCAGGCGGCACTGCTTGCCTTCACAACATGTGGCACATGAAGATTTACTGATATCTACCTTCTTATCCAGTGTCATACCTTGTACTGCATTCTGCATCTGGTTCAGGTAATCTTTGTTTACATGTCCTAGCCTGCGATGCCATGTCGTTCCTGACACTGCTGCAACCAAGTTCTCTGGTTTTGCTGTTTCCACTTTGTAAACTCCGTTGACGCGCCATGCTATGGCCACTACATCCTTCTTGTTGTTAAAAATTGAGCAGTACGAACCATCTTTGGCAAAATCTACGCTGTTGCCTTTTTCGTAGAGCTGACTCACAGACAGAAGGTTTGTTGTCAACTCGGGTACACACAAAGCGTTTTCTACAACAATCTCATACTCGAACTTTTCGGTGACCGTCGTTACAACGACATCGCCGGTACATACGACCGAAACTTTCTGGCTATTTGCTACGATTATTTGGTGCTCATTTTCATACGACGCGTTTCTTACCCAATTTTCGTTAGCAGTAAGATGGGTACTAGCGCCCGAGTCCAAATACCAATCGTCCTTGCTAAAATTACCATTCAAGAACACGGCGCTGAAGGCGTGAGAATGCACTTTTGCTTTGGTACTGGAATTTGACGACGATTTTTCAAGATTATAATTATAACTGTTACCGCACTGGTTTTTGTAATGCCCACTTTGTTTACATTTGTGACATCTGACATGCGACTTGTCCTTGTCAGTACTGGCATTGGCACCATGATCACTTCTTCCGGCCATAGACGAACTCTTTTTCTTTCCGAACTTTGAGTGGATGGCGAATGCGTTTTCTGTCACTTCTTGTTCTGACGGCTCCATGTCAAGTAACTTGGTTTTTATGGCGTCAGATGTTATGGATATGCCGGAGTGTTCTATTGCCATAATCATTGGCGAGAACTTTTCTGGTAATCCAGCGAGCAAGAGCGAGCCAATCCATTCATCGTCTATTTTGAAGCCCGTTCCGCTTAGCTTCTGAGCGGTATCAATGATTTGAGTAACGTATGAGGTCATTGTCCTGCAATTCTCTAAGCGAATTGAGATCAGGTTTCGCAGTAAACTAATCTTGCGTGTGAATCCGCTGTCGTCAAATAGGTCTTTCAGTTTCTTCCACAGCTTTTCGGATGACTCTACTTCCTTTACATGTACGTAAAGCGAAGGGTCTATACTCATGATGAGTTTTGCTTTTGTCTTTTCATCATCTGCAGCCACTATTTCTTTATCTTTAACTGGGATGATGCAGTGTTTCATACCCTCAAGAATCAGAAAGTTCTCTGCTGCAAAACTCCACTCACTGTAGTTTTCGCGTCCTTTCAATTTCGGCACATTCACGAGGTAATTCGACGAAGACATTGTGCACAACTGAGATTGACAACTAGGAACATCCAGCGAAAAAACAGTTTCTTGGTCACGTACGGTGTATTTTATTCAATTTCACCTGAACAGTCTTTAAACTTAAATGTTCTCGAAATTATACTGAATAAAAGCAGCTATTTACGCAAAAAATGGGAATTTATCGCCCATAACCTAAAGAAAACCACCGTAAGTTCAGTGACAGTAAAAAGAGCATTCATTTATTTTCAGTAGTCAACCTACTAACAAGATAGAGGGCGCAGCTGTGTACAAAAGAGTTTGATATGAAATCACAACAGTTATATATTACAATATTGACTAGGTATATACTTTAATACCGAACTAAGAAAATATGGTTAAATGGTTTTACTTTAAAAGCCTAAGTACCTAATTAAAGCTCTATACAAACCTAAGCGAAACCTGCTCGGTACATGGGTACGCGGTATTCTGATTGATATAAATTGTCACGCAATTGAGTTGATCTACCCACGTTCCCATCCAGATTCCGGAGTAGTTTGAATAGGGTTTAAGGCTTAGCAGGACAAACATTTTTAAAATATCATATTTGTGACTTATTGGCATACGTTTTTTTTATGTGTGACGAACCGGTTGAGTGGCCAAACGGGTCTAACTCAATCTATCAATGTATGATAAAATCGGCCGCCGTACACCGGTAATTAGTGCCCATTGAATTTATATATCAATTTTTTTCTTTTTAATTTAGTGCGTCCACGCACGCATGGAGAATTTAATTTCCTTTTGAGTGAGAATATCGGTTTTTACCATGTTTTAGCTTCTACTTTGTAACAATGTTTTATTGTCCTGTATGAACATACACATCTGTGTGTGAATTAATAGGTTAGTAAAACTGTAAATTATGGCAATACTCTAGTAATCTTACCTACATGATCAAATGGGCAAAGAGAATGATGGAGATGTTGTGTCCATTATTCCGAAGCAAATTTTATTTATGTTTTGAAATGAGACTAAATGAAATGTAGAGCTAATTCCTTTTGATAAATTATTTCTGTAATTAATTTCATAATAACGAAAGATCAATTATTTTATTTGCCATGTCATTTCTACATCCCGTGGGTGTCGTAAAAGGCGACTAAGGGATGGATCCAGGGAATGGACAGCAGCGTTCTTTGTGAATATCTACAACACTTTGCACTGCGCTCGCCAATCCGCCTGCCAAGCGTGGTGAGTATGGCAAAGCCCCCCAATTGGGGCAGGTCCATGTCCAGTAGTGGACTGTTGTGGCTGTAGTAAGTAGTAATCAATCATTATGATGTCATTTAGAAATAGCAAGCTTACGCACTACGCACCGTTATCTCCTCGATCTATAATTAGCGCGCGAAAGTCTTCGTTTTCCCGCGTTTTTGCCGGCCGCCTGCGCCAGCGCCCCCTACGCAGCGTGTGAGACAAATTACAAGCAGACAATAACATTATTAATTGTATTTTCATTAGCTAAGTGCTGTTTTATAAATTGAGAATTTTTGAAAAGGTTACGACGTGGTTACGTTTTTTTGTTTTATTAAGCTTTTGCGGTAGGCAAGAAAAACTATAAATATACAGTGTTTTGGAGGATACGCCGGACCCGCATTTTAGTGCACTGAACTGGTAAATTTTTACTATGAGACTAAATACTGAAACACGAGAAAATTATTTCTCTCTGAAAATAATCTTTTTGCTACATGATTTTGTATTCCCTATGAAACACGGCATTTGAGGTACGTTTCAAGTGCATCGTGTGATAAGATAAGCTGTAATTTTTTTGTGTGTGTTTATTAATACAAAATAGCTCATTCTACTAAGCACCTATCCCAAGTAGGTGGCCACAGTTAATGATTTTCCTTCACTTTACAAAAAACTCTTACCACCCAGCAGCGCAAGTTTTTCTGTGCAAGCCTGCATTTTTGAAACCAGAATAATACTAAGGTGGACCACACGTAATGTCCGTTACTGCGCATTTTTGGCGCAGCGCTAAAGTTCGCGTCTTTCAAAGGATTTTTTTTTAATTCATCTTGCGAATGCAGAGGCATCCAAGCACAACGCAAGTTTCTGCGTTATGTTGTTTAACTTCAACGTCGGTTTTTGGTATGGCGAATTCGAATTTCCTTGCGTTAAAAATGCGCAGCAACGGACGTCACGATTGGACCCCGCTGAAGTTCTGCTTCGATGGCGAGAACATATTAGCGGTCATTTATTGTGTTTATTAATCGCGGATTAGCTGCTACAGTATTGTTGGTCCAATAAAAAAGTTACGTACCTAACTAGAGTATGCTTAGAATAACAATTAGTGCTGGTGTTACATTATGACTAAGAATGGAGAGATTTTCAACGCTTTGGGTGGCAACGCAAGGAAATAAAATGATAGCAGTAAAACTGCCTATAATAGAAAAGCTAAGAAGTTATTTCCACACGTGAGACATGAAGTGAGACAAAGCACGTTTCCATTATAATCTTTGAAACAGAAAAGATGCCGTCTAAAGCCGTGAGACATGAGTCTCATCGCCGCCGCCAGCCGGTGTGGCATCATACGTCACACGTAAAGATAGGCCTAAGAAAAAGCTAGGCCTCTATCTACATCAAAGTATATATCAATGGCTAAAGGTCCATACATGCCGATTCCCATCGGCTTCACTTCAAAAATTTACAAAATTATACCTACTCTCACTTTAATCTTTTATCAATTAGTTTTTTTTTCGTTTTGGACTACCTTCGGTAAAATGTCACCCTTCGCCATTGGTCTGTATCAACGTTACATTTTAGAAAATAACGTTGCGTAAATGCGTAAAATAATGGTGTAGCAACAACCGTTTTTGTGGTCACTCACGGTCTGCCTACCCCGTAAAGACTCTGACTAAGGGCGCGAACGTATGTAAAAATAATGTAAAGCAGCAGCAGCCACCTCCGATGCTAATCAACAAATTAGAGGCGATTATTTTTATAGTGTTTATTGCTGCGCCGGCGCAGCGCACCGACTCGCATTTGCAATTTCAATTCCTTATGCGGGAAACACACGTAACGCCAGGTTGTGCGTTATTTTTGCGCTGCGTAACGCGTGCGTTAGGACAATAGAATTTCGACTTTATTCCAATTCAAATACGGTTTATGTCAAACGGTTTACCAGATGCATCTGTCAAACCGTTTGACATGAACCGTATTTGTATAAAAATAAATAATAGCATTTGCCGATACGTGTGTTTTTCTCCTTAATAGGAGTTGTAATTTCAATCGCTTGTTGAACTCTCACGGATGTCCATTGCTGGATAATTGTTACAATGACAAGAAAAATTTAACGGAGTGTGGAACATAACTAAGTGAGAATGGTTCCGTAGCAGGTTATAGATAGTTAAGTAGATTATAGCCGTAGCCATCGTGTCAAACAAAATTTGGAATAGTTTCAAGTAGTCGATTATAACTAGCTGTTGATTTCCTAATCTACATCTACATCTACACTTCTACACTAATATAATAAAGAGGAAAACTTTGTTTGTTTTTTTGTTTGTTTGTTTGTTTTTTTGTATGTATGTAATCGATAAACTCCGAAACTACTGGGCCGATTTCGAAAATTCTTTCACCATTAGAAAGCTACAACATTCCTGAGTAACATAGGCTACTTTTTACCACGGGAAAATTCCTCATTTCCACGGGAAAACGGTTAGCAGCAGGAAAAGCGGGAAATACAGCGGATATTACCCAAATAAGTCAAACCGCTTTACCGATCTTCGCGAAATTTGGCACTGATATTACTAGCATAGTAAAGATGGACATGAACTACTTTTTGTCAGCCCTCGAGGATCTGGAGTACGAGTACCTGATGAAGACCACCAGCATCCCATCTAAACTATAAAAGATACGGTCATGGCTTCATAGAAAAGTTGTTCACCATGACGGGCCGCTTCTGCTGGCACATGGTTATCGAGGAACTGGAGTACCTGATGAAGACCACCAGCATCCCATCTAAACTATAAGAGATACGGTAATGGTTTTAAGTAAAAGTTACTCAGCATGGCAGGCCGCTTCTGCTGGCACATGGTCATCGAGGATCTGGAGTACCCGATGTAGACCACCAGCATCCCATATAAACTATAAGAGATACGATAATGGCTTCAAAGTAAAAGTTATTCAGCATGAGGGGGCCGCTTCTGCTGGCAAATGGTCACGAGGGTCTGGAGTACCTGATGTAGACCACCAGCATCCCATATAAACTATAAGAGATACGGTAAAAGCCTCAAAGTAAAAGTTATTCAGCATGACGGGCCGCGCTTCTGCTTGCACATATGGTCACGAGGGTCTGGAGTACCTGATGTAGACCACCAGCATCCCATATAAACAATAAGAGATACGGTAATGGCTTCAAAGTAAAAGTTATTCAGCATGACGGGCCGCTTCTGCTCGCACATTTACCTCTGCTGGATCGGAGTAATGGACTTTTTACTACGGGAAAAGATCCAATTTCTACGGGAAAACAGGTAAGTAGCAGCGAGTGAAACCGCTGGGCGGGCTGCTAGTCGATTATAAATAAAAAATAATATGAATCTATTATTTCATATCATGATGAATGACATGAAACAATAAATTCATATTATTCAAGATAAAATTTGTTTGACACGATGATGGCTACAGTGACAGAAAGTGGGAACCCACATGTTAAGACGTGGAATTTTAGATAAAAGATATGGGATAGATATCTAAGTATGACATCTCGCAAGGTGAGTCTTTGGTGTCATATAAACAGTCCAAAATTCCATCACTTAGCTGTGTATACAGAGAGTAACGAAAAGGGTATAACAAGCGGAAAGGAGGCCAATATACTCATGAAACTGAACAAGTTTCCCATGGAATAATGGGCCGAAATAAGAAGAAAAAATTTGGACCCCCTGTACAAAATCGCCGTTCAGCTGATTGATTTACTACCTATGGCAGTTTATTATTTTTTTCCCATATTTCGACCCTAGTTTCATAAGGAAAGTTGTACAGTTTCACGAGTTCCTTGACCTCCTTTCGGGTTGTTGTTACTCCCGGTATAAAAGACCCGCCTGAAGAAGAATTTGGCCTGTTTCAACCCCAATACCATGTCTCTTATTTGAATACATTAGTGTTGTACACCAAATTAGATACTTTTTCTGGCTTACACCTTTTCGTAAAGGATCCCTAAAAGAATTGCATCAATGACAAGAAAAATGGTCCTTTAAGTTTTAACGGTAGTTACTATTACTACAAAAACGTGGTAACGTGTAAGTGTATAAGGTTATGACTATTCACTACATTGTTAATTGTTAATACATCGTCCAGTTAAGGATTTATTTATGCGGTTTGTTTTTTTTACTGTATAATTTGTAGTATGATGTGTCTATCAGCCAATTAATTGCCCATACCTAGGTGTACTTAGATGGAGGGACTTGAAATACCCCCCGTGGAGCTAGTTCAAAAGAAATGTAATACACATTCCTTTTGAAAATATCCTCTTTTATTAACAAAAGAGGATATTTTTATATCTATATATTTTTTACTTCAGTTCAAGTCACACAGCTGATGATTTTATAATTCTGAAATTTTATTGGGACTCTACACGCCAGCTTTTTTCATACCACCACTTATGATATCATTATGGTCGTGCGTAACGTAACTGATTTCAGCACGTAATCGCAACTGATTGAAAACTGTATTTTATACAGAGATTTTTCACCAATATCTAGGTTTTTCTTAAATAGGTACCTAAATAGTTACTTGCTTTTTGTGAAATAGGTACTATGTTTAAAAATAGATACATACATAGGTATAATGGGGAGGTTAGCGTCCTTCACATTCGACATTGCACATCAGGCTAGAAAGCTGAAAATTGGTATTAAGGTACTTCTTGACCATCTGATCAAAGCTAGAGGTAACGCCAAGCGGTGAAAAGTGAAGGGGAGTGGTGTCCGCTTGGCACCATCCCCAGTCATGATCAGTAGGTCAAGAAGTACCTTCATACCAAATTTCAGCTTTCTATCTCCTTGGGCAACGCTAATGCTCTTTTTGACGCTATCCTCCTCACTATTACAGAAAAATAGCAAAATGACAGTCGACGGTACATAACATAAATATGTTTCGCTATGGTTTCCATTGACCACGATAGATTAACAGTATTAAGCTGATAATTTATTATCCTGTCTCACGTGTTTGTTACCTTTCTAATCCTGTGTTAATGACGTTACTAAGTACTTAACTAATTAGTTAGGAGGACGCATTTTCAACTGCACGGTATGGAAACTAATGATTTTGCATCTGTTTGCATATTTTTATTTTGCATCGCATTTTGAACATCCGTCTACATAATAGTCTACTTTGAAGTAAGTAGGTACACCATTTAAATAGCTTTTAACGTCTGGCATCATTTGGCGTTTCAGTTTTAAATTTTCGCATGCGGATATCTACTACTAAAATATCTCATGTTAAATGTTGCTAGAGACACCAGGAGCTCTATTTTTGAACTTTCGTATGCGAAATTTTGCTACTAATTTGTGCTTGCATCACGCATTCTACAACACCAATCCATCCAAACCTAACACATTCTTATCAATGTAGATGGGCGTTTTCACTGCCATTTTATGCCCTGCCAACATTGGCGTGATGTATGTGATACAACAACAATCTAGACTCTAGATATCCTAACCTAAGCTGTCATAATAGCAAAAAAAAATTGTTCAATATTTGAGGAAAAAAATTTAACCTCCCATACAAAATGCTCTATCAGGCAGCAAAATGAGTATGGGAGCTCCATTTTTATTTCTTTAAATATTGATTTTTTTTTGTTATTAAGGTAGCTTAGGATGTCTAGAGTCTAGATTTTTTCTTTGGACCCGGGACACCCTGTGTAAGTGGTTATAGATCAGTCGTTACGATCTTTATGTGCACGATTTCAGAATTCATATTTTAAGAGCTCTAGGTTTATGGAGCGTATCAATAGTGATAGAATGATGAATACATAGCAACAGTGATAGTGTTAGAATGATTGATAACTACAAAAGTAAAACTACATTTTGTAAGCTAAACTGTAGATAACCATCCATCAAAGCAGCACAACACTTAAATCGTTTAGTATCGCTAAGCCACAATTTGCTAGTGAGTAGTATAAGTGCAGTGTAAGTATAGTAAGAAACACACGTATCTACTTTCATTACTGCGCTATTTTAGCGCTGCGTAACGCATGCGTTAGGACAATTAGGACCTTATTCCTATACAAATAAGGTACATGTCAAACAATATGACATAAGCATCTGTCCATGCTGCATTTTCCTAAAGAATGCGATAGTGCTGCCAAAAATAACAAACAAACGGGCGTTACTTGTGTTTCTCGCCTAAAGCGTTTATCTGTTGTTTGCTGGTTATAAACTTCTCCTAAATATCCTACTAATATTATAAAGGCGGATGTTTGTGTGTGTGTTTGTTACGACATCACGCAAAAACGGCTGATTAGATTGACATGAAACTTTGCAGAAATATAAAAGGGCATCTGGAATAACACATAGGATACTTTTTACCACGGAAAAATGTCTCATTCCCACGGGATCACGCATTTTCCAATATTTTTGAAATAGGTGGCGTGACTGAGCCGATTCGCGTTTTAAACGTTTTCGCCGAAAACTAACAGCGACATCTCTTGGCGAATAATGCTTTTTTGCCCGCGGAATAATAGGTTGCAGCGGGTGACACCGCTGACGGGCAGCTAGTGAGAAATAAAATTGGATCTCCCATACAAAAATGTTGAAAAAGTGTGTTACTTAGTATGTTAAGCTGAACTGTAGATAACCATCCATCACAGCGTTTAGTATCGCTAAGCCACAATTTGCCAGTGAGTACTAAGTAGTGAGTAGTATTAGTGCGGTGTAAGTATAGTAAGCGTGGCTAGTGTAGTGAGTGCACGGAAATGTCAGTCGAAGGCAGCTGCGGGCGCTCCCGGCGTCACAAGTGAGGTGGTCTGCTCCCGGTTGGGCACTATAGTACCGGCATCCGAATAGGCCATATTTGACAGCTGTCAAAATCATGTTAATGCTATGACATAAGGTCCACTCTTCTTTGTTGACAAGTATTCTAGTATGACATATTTGACAGCTGTCAAAATCATGTTAATGCTATGACATAAGGTCCATTCTTCTTTGTTGACAAGTATTCTAGTATGAGTCTGACAGCTGTCAAATATGGCCTTATTCGAATGCCGGTACTAGGTGTTCATTGGGCGCAGTGCAGGTAGTACGCGTCAAAAATATTTAACCGAAAATGTTTATCACAAAATGCGTCTAGAAATTTTATATCATGTCAGACAATCTATCTATCCTCGTCATACGTTGGCGAATTAAATATTTCTATCCTGCTCTTAGATGACTTCTGATCTTCCCTGCACCCACTTCATTGATACAAAATGTAGAAATAAAAAATAGGGAAATGATGAAAGTATTCAATTTCGTGGGAAAGTTAGCGTCCTAAAGTTTGCACAGCGAACTAGAAAGTAAAAAATTGGCATGAAGGGAGTTGGTCACAAATGGCACCACTCTCAATTTTGATCAGTAGGTCAAGAAGTACCTCCATGCTGATTTTCAGGGTTTTAGCTTAATATGCAAAGTCAAGGCCCTTTTTGACGCAAACGTTCTCAGTAATAAATATTGGGTGAAATTTTACAAGTGACCGATAGTAACAACTCCGAACCGGCTGGTGACAAGGAACAACTTTCCCCAAGGAACATAGGTCGAAACACGAAAAAAATGTTTGGACCTCCCATACAAAATTGCCGATCAGCTGTATAGATGGTCAAATCTTTTTTTCGTATTTCGACCTATGTTCCTTAGGGAAAGTTGTTCCTTATCACCAGCCGATTCTGAGATTTCGCTATCGGTCACTAGTAAAATTTTACCCTATAAACAGGGTGTTAGAAAAAGTAGAAAAAATTTGTCTTCCCACACCTATACCTACGTATTTACCTCCGAAATGACAGGAGTTTTTGATATCCGATAGATATATGACAGTGTGTAGATTTTTTCCTTTTATACCTTACGAAAAGACTCTTTTTTTTCTCAACTGAGACGAGACCATGTCCCAGTACTTTCGCACAGACCATAAATTAGTGCGACGCCTCGCCGGTCGATGGTCGACACACGGTTCCCGCGCGGGCAGGGTTGGCAGGGTTATCAGGGTTCATATTTGCATATTTTTTTGTGCCGTGTGGTGCCGGCTTAGAATAGCATAACTTCATCTCTACCCGTGGGGGTCGTAAAAGGCGACTAAGGGATGAGTCCAGGTAATGGGCAGCAGTTTTCCCTTTGAATATCTACTACACCTTGCAATGCGCTCGCCAACCCGAATATGGCAATACCCCCCGTTAGGGGAAGACCCATGTCCAGCAGTGGACTGTTGTGCCTTTAAAGGTATAGGCAGGGATTTCTGCTGCCCACACCCTGGCCCCCAAGCCTGCTAATTTTTAGCCATTGTAATGCCAGCGACACTCAACTGTCATTCTATTGCCACTGTGTGTGATTTTCCATGCTTCCATTCTTTTCCATGCATGTAAACTGTTAGTTGTATATAGGAAACTACTAAAATTATCCAACTGACATTCCATCGACATGCAACTGAAAGGATTTTTATTTAGCAGACTTCGGCCCCTGGATTCATCTTATAGTCGCCTTTTACGACTCTAATAGGATAGGGTGATGGTATTGTATTTTAACCAGTAGTTGCAAGCCGTTTGTCATTGTACGTTCGAGCTAAATTCGTCCAAATAGTAATACCTTTGGAAACACTTATGTTTACCTTTGGAAGCTTTTTAAATTGCCTGTCCTTTTTATATTTTTGTTTAGTTTGTTTCGTGTCCTCTATATTAGGTCATGACAACCCTACCCTTGTAATCGCGAGCAAATATCACCCCTCGCGCTGCGTTTGCGCTTGCGCACCACACCGGTAATTATACTAAGTGTTGCGCTTTTAGTTAGAAATATACATTGCAGTGTTAGACGAAAAAAACGCAATTATGTTGATTGTACGCACGTACAGTCGAAGGTGTGTTTAGTGTACAATGTAAGTAATTTTGTAGAGCCATCTGGAAGTATCATACCACTAGCAGAAGCACAGAATATATAATAGTACTAGGGTAGTAGAAGCGGTTAATAATATTATCTACTTCAGTACCAAGTGAAAGAAGCCACTAACGCTAGAAACACTTATCAACAATCCTCATTGCACGACTATAATCTACTAAAGTACGGCCGTTCGAATAGGCCATATTTGACAGCTAGCAAACCCATACTAGAAGACATGCTAACAATGAAAAATAGACCCTCTGTCACAGCAATAACTTGACTTAGACAACTGTGGCCAATTCGAATGACCGTACTGTAGGTGGTTAAAAAAACTCTGACACCATCGGGTCATTAGTCAACTAACCATTCATACGGCCAGCGCAGTGCAAGATGTTGCATTTACAGGGAACGCTGCATTCCCTGGATATGCCAGCATTTACACATTTATTTTCATTCACTATAGTACGTTTGCATAAAATGCATTGGTGCCTCAAGGCGGTAACCGTCAACGATCGTACTATTTATCCACACAACCGGTCTGTCAATCTACATGTTATCGAAAGATAAAGTAACACTGACCAAGTTTCCTTTTATGATGAACTAATAGAAATACATGGGTCACTAACTGTTATTAATATTTTCTTGATTACGAATTTTATAGGTTTATAAGGTATTTTTATAGGAATAATATAGGTTAATTAATATGGTGTAAATTATTTGTAATGATAATGAACTCTATAAAGCGTCACTTACGAGAAAAAAATATGTGAATAGGTATAGGAAACACCGTTACCTCAACTAGTACTATTATAGGTATATTCTGTGCCTCAACGTTAAAAATGTTTTCGAGTAAAAATTTAAACTAATTAGCCTTGCCCTTCGTGTGTGAGGTGTCTGATTTGGGACAGGACGGGATTCAATGTATTTTGGCATCTGTGTCTTTGTTAACACTGATTTGACAACTGTCTTTTTCTTTAACTTCTCTTTTTAATTAACTTCTCTTTCATTAAACTATATTTGAAAATGTCGTCAAGACTTTCATTTTAAATTATACTTATACCATAATAACAAAAAATAATAATAGATTATTGGAATTTTACATTCCCGACTCTGGCGTCATATTTATACAAATGGAAGAAGAAACCTTCAAATGTATTTTCATTCATTTTCCTGAATAAGTTAGAAGAAAATATGGGACGAGTCAATTTCTAGGAATTATTATTTCATACTACCTACCTATCTATGTAATGGCAGGTGTGTGTCAATATGTTTTGTTAGTAAACCGCGCTGAACACACGACATGACACATCTACTTAGTCACGCTTCTAGGGCAGATGTGACAAGATTAGTACGTAATAAAGATTGTGACAACAAAATGGAGGAATATCTAGATTTGTGTCATCCATCATACGTCTTATAGAAAAATGTATCTTAATTTTAGAAAATGTTTCCAAAACAAATTGCGATTCAGTTGAAAAGAAAACAAAAGTTAAGCGTGTTCATTAAAGCCGAAAACTTTGGTACTTTTAGTAGGTAAGTTTGATTTTTCAACCAGGCAGGAAAAGCTGTTCAGTTTCATAACTTTTCCTTGGGAACATAGATCAAAACAAGATACGAAAAAGAAAATCATTGAGTGGCAGAACCGATTATGTTGGATGTCCAAAGCTCTTTTTAAAATTTCGCCCAAGAAGCACTCATTGGAGCTAACTTATGCAAGATTTTCATACAAATAATAAGAAACCCAGTACTATAAGTAGGTCCCTTAAATGAGTTAGGTAGATTTGCTAGCGATGTTCTAACTATATTCCTTGGAGAAAGCTTTTCAGATCACCGAAAGACCATCAAATAAATTATAAATTGGTAGATAGGATACGCACGCCTGAAGTAAGTGACAGTTGAACTGTAGCTAATTTGACAAGTGGCCTGCGAATCGGTGATTAATCCCGGCTGTCAATACTCGATTGAAAGTAATCGCATTACCCGCGGAACTGTTACAGGATAACTTGATACGCGAGACGTTATTAATAACTAGTATAAGGAACAGATACGTAAAAAGTGTACACTACTAGTTTACTTCTACTTATGAATGATCTATCTACGACCTTATACAGGGTGTAAGGGTGACACGGTGTAACGAAAACTTTGAAGGCGTGCTCAGACCATAAAACTAAACAATTTTCCCCATCTACAACAGTCTTCAACAGTCCACAGCAGGACATGGGTGGGGTCTATCAGCCACCATACAAATGGCAAACAGTGACAGACGTGATTTGAAACGGCGAAGTACCCGGTACTTGTATGGGATTTCGCAAACTCCTTTCGTCTAAAATTAAAAAAAAAAAACTTTGAACACCGGAATATCTTGCTGCGCGTATGAGGACCGTCTTAATACTTAACTCAAAAATTACAAGATCCGTGTGGTGCCAGCTTACAATAGCATCACCTCATTTCTACCTGTGAGTGTCGTAAAAGGCGACTAAGGAAATAATCCAGGAAATGTGACGCAGTGTTCCCTGTGAATTAAGCATCTTGCACTGCGCTCGCCAATCCGCCTGTCAAGCGTGGTGTGGTGCCCCATAGTATGGTGAGTACGGGAAGACCCATGTCCAGCAGTGGACTGTTGTATACAGGCAAGGCATGCTAAAAGTTTCGCACCTGTGGTTTCACTCAGAATTAGATTAGCTACGGAAGTGTCCTGTCAGAATCAAGGTTGATTAATAAGATAATAACTAAGATAAAGATTAATTACCAGTTATTGTAATTAGTAAGATTGTTGATATAGTGTTGGTCGATTGCAATTAATTTTTAAATAAATCTCGAGAACTATGTACACTCGGAAGCAATAAATTAGGGTCACTTGGTAGTTTAATTCTCCAGCAAATTAACGTACTTATACAAGTTGTAATTTAAATACATGCCATAGCTTATGGGTAGTTTAGGTAACTATCGCTAAAGGATAACGAAAAAAATATTTGGAAAATTCCCGGCCAATATTTTATTTATTTAACACTAAGCCGATTTTTTATTCAAATGCCTCCTATATCTCAGCCAATATTTGTTCAAACTTAAAGCTGATTCGAAAATACTTGGATTGGCGGTCTCAAAATGACAAAATTGAAAATATTTTTTGTTTATTTGAAACAAAGAAAGACGACCATAACAATTTGTTATGATATGAGTCAATAATAATCATCAAAGATATACAAAAGTGAGGAAATAAACTTTTTAAACACATCCTGTAAACATCAATTCTAACCACCCTGTATAAGTTATTTAGTCCAACCAGTGCTCACGGTCTCAGTTATGATGGAATGTTGATTAAACGCCAGTAATTAACTATGCTAATTAACAGATTAATCTATATCGGATTTCATTCGTCTAGGCAATAAGTAAACACTTCCTTTGGCAAGTGTTAGTGTTAGTACCTGTAAAAGAAGTTGTACTACGTACCTACTACTTAATAGTAGTACTACTACTGCAGCCACAACACTACTGAACTTCGGCGAAATAAGCAAGAATATCTTGGCCACAATTTTTCAATTAATTCCCAGCGACTAATTTCATTCTTTGTAGATTGAATGTACCTAGTCAAAGCGATGAAAACCCGCGATATATTATATAACAAATTTTAAAAAAACTTCCCCTGTTAGGTATACATTTTCTGGAAAACATGCATAATTTTCCACCATAGGCAGGATTCGAAATTTGTTAGTGGCGTCGGCAGCCAGCGATGGAAAAAAAATCAAGTTTTCCAGAGATAAGAATTCAAGTTTTCCTTCCCTATCAATGAGAATCTCCTTCTTACAAATAACTTTTTTCTATTGTCCTAAATCAGAAGCTAGCTTACAATACTAAATCTTTGTACTGTGCATATATTACTTACCTAGTAGGTTTCGGTAGTGTAAAGATTTAAAATTGATCTGTCCATGCCGAGATTTACGAGATATTGATTAAAATAATTGAGTTTGTGGTTAAGGATTTTAGATTTGATTTATAGTTCGGTATAGACTATTTTTAACTGACCTTAAAGTTTAGGTCCTTGAGTTTCTAGCCCTTTTCAATACCTAAGTAATTAACACAAAATTTCCGAAGTTACCTAGATCTAAAGTAATCCTAGCATTACTTATTTTTTTTACCCATAAATCTTTAAAATTGTTACACTGTGTTTCATCTAGAATCTAGGCAGTAGATTTTGTTTTCATATGGGACACCGACTCGTCCAACGATCCGATTAACCCTGGGATCAGAGTTTTTCAACCGCCTACTCCAAGTAACAGGCCTCTGATGTGGTTGGTTAACGACCGCCGTCGAAGTAATCATCTTAAACAGCAATCAGGACCAACGGTTTAGCGTGCCTTCCGAATCACGGAACCGTCTTTCTTTTCGGACAACCAGGAAGTATTAAGTTTTTGGAAAACTTGCAAAATTTTCCCCCGCAGGCAGGATTTGAACCTCCGACCTTCGGCATCTGTACTGCCGACGCCCTAACCAACTGGGCTACCGCGGTTCTAATCCAACCTGCGAATTAAGAAAGTATATCTTGTCCACTAACGCGTGAATGGGCTCCATCTACCGGGATAGTTTTTTGCAACTAATTCCCAGATTCTTTACAGATTGAATGTAGTCAAAACAATGAAAACCCGCGATAAATTGAATACCAAATCCTGCCTGCGGTGGAAAATTTTGCAAGTTTTCCAAAAATTGTTTACCTAACACCAGAAGTGTTTTAAAATTTGGTATTCAGTAGGTAGTAAGTTTACCTACTTCATTTAAATGTATGCATGAAGTTTGTGTTCGATCATATTTTTCTCAAAATATCTTCTTGAATAATCAAAATCGCAAACTTCAAAACCGCACGGGTCGCCGCCTATAGGATTTGTCACTCAAAACTCGTCTCTCCTTTATTCTGTTTTTAAAAACGTCAATAAATTGTTAAGGCGAAGATTACCGGACATTTCTGTTGTGACGGTTCTCAATTAAGGCCTTTACGGCTGAGTAAGCGGCTTACTCGCGAATCGAACATGAAATCGGCCATCTTTGTTTAAAGAAATGGTGAAGTGCGCGATACAGCGTAAAAAGCTGGTGTTCTGCATATCCGTCGATATATTTTATAAGTACCTACCTAGGTATGTTATGATAGTTGTTAAGTCAGTGTAAGTTAACCATCATTAAGCGTTCGCCTGCCGGCATATAGGTACCTATTTTATTTTGAATTTGACTGTTGGTTCTAATTAAAAACCCTCCAATATAATTGGAACTTGTGTAACTTTCGATAGAAGAAAACATGTCAAAGAACACGGACTGTCAAAGAACAAACATGTCATAGAAATAAGTAGGTATAAAGATATCAGGTCACGACGGCCTAGGTATAGCAATCCACTGCTGGAAATAGTAATCTCCCGTTTTCGTCATTCATTCACCACTGCTCTCCTCAAAAGTAGGCAATTTTAAATTGGATGCATATTCGTTTTTGTTCAACAAACTACGGAACCCCAAAATAACAAAAGTAATCCTTTTGGCACGGCCATTGTCTTAAGGCAACAGTGATAGACGTACTTAATGTCAGTGAACTTGATTTTGATAAAATTAAATATTTGGCAGGTGATTTAAAGCAAAACTGATTTTACGGTCAATTTGCGAGACAATATTTAGACCGATGTTTTTTATTGCAAATTAGGGACCGTGATTGAAAGACTCGATCATTAATTTTGATTTAGTTTCATCAAGGCGCGCTTTGACAGTAAATAGCGATTTATCGGGTAATTTATAATTTATTAACGAAAATAAATATATTTTAATTCTTATTTTGAGTATTGCTATGACGGACGACATTTAGGGCCCGTATTTGTAAACTGCTCTCAACTCTAAGATCACTCTTGCGAGGGGTAGATATGGAAAATTGACAGCAGTAGGTACCAACGACATCTCAAAATTGCTCTCAAGATCTGTGTCAGGTTTGAGAGAAAATAAATACATGCCTTAAATTGTACAGAGCGCCTTTTATAATTTGTTGGAAACTGCTTTAAGAGATGTGTGATTGACCTTTATTAATAAAATGACTTAGCGATCTTGAAAATATATTAATTGGGTACTTACTTTTATCTATTAAGCATGAACTGCTTGTACATAGAGCAGAAATTTTATTGAAAAAAGTATTAATTGCCCTAACATTTAACGTCTTAATACATGATACGTACGAATAAATTCAACATTTACGTCAAAATACCTCTGAAGCAACGATACAAGTCGAATTCGAAAAAGGAACATGCAACATTTTTCCGCTAAACTCAATAACCGGCCAGTTCCACATGCTACACAGTGTTGCCATTGCTACGGTAATGGGAAATATTACAAGTAAAAACAATATGAACCGATTATGTAAAAAAGTGAAAACGATTATGTGAAAAGTGTTAGAAATGTTATAAATAACTTTTAGTTAAGCCAGTATGCCGACCTGCAAAATTTTCCTAAATTGTATAGGTACCTAAGACGGGAAGTGTTTAAAAATTTGGTATTCCATACCTAAGTTGTTTTGTTGTTTGTTTTTATACTTTTTTAAATGATATTTATCAAAATTACTATAAAAATTTAAAAAATATGAAAATTTTCATAGTTTTTCTTTTGCTACGGCCTTCAAAAATATATTTTCCTCAGAGCTACGACAATTTTCTCTGCCATACACGGCAGGCCAAAATTTCTCGCTGGCAACACTGATTCTACATATCTTTCCAAGATTATTCATTCTAACAACTCAATAAAAATGTTAGCAGTAAGTAACAATTCTGTAAATCATAAAAAGAAACGTCTTACTCGTCAGTCCGTCTGTAATTGCAGGAATGTTTATTAAATTACGTTTTAAAACAACTTAATTGAATTAATAAGGCAGAGTAATTTGGGTCGGTTCCACAGTGCTCTAAAAAAGGCAGTTTTGCTAAAATATACTCATAACTTCCAGGCATTTTCGCTGTTACGGCACTTCAATGTTTTTCTTTACGCGGTTTATTCCTAAAGTTAATATCATTGCACTACATAAAGTAGTTTTTAAGTATTTTTATATTCTCGTGCCTTTACTGTGGTTTCTTAAAACATTCGCAAGCACTCAGCAAAGTAACTTTAAAGTTATGAGTTTTCCGAATTTGTATAAGGCTAAGAATTCACCCGCTTGTATATTTGATTGCTTGCGCATAAACAAGAACAAAACTTATTTCGTGATTGTTGTTTTGTCGCTCAGATTACCTACCTATCGCCAATGGAATAGAACATAGAGTCATGTTCACATCAGCCTATACCAGTGCATTACTGGACAGGACATAGGCCTCCCTCAGAGTACGCCAAAGGCGTGATCTTCCAATTTTCGCCATCCAGTCGCTACCAGCTGATCTCTTTCAGCCCAACGCTAAGCTAGCCGAGCCTTGGCGTCCACAATAGACAGTAGTAAAGACAATTTAAGCCCATAGTGGAACTATCTGAACACAATTTGCTAGCTCTCGCATTTGCTACGACTCCTCAGGTATTTGCCTGCAACATTTTAGCGAAGAGTAATGAAGCCAAGAGTAAACCTTGGGATAGTTATGTTAATCTGTACTCTTACCGCGAATTAGTGGACTATGTAGGAGCCTTAAATTAAGCAATAAATACCTACGTAATGAACGTTGATAAACATTGAGTATACTTTTAAAGGTAAGGTAGGTAGGTAATTTTCATGTAGACATAAAAAAAACTGATTGTGTTCCAAAAAGAAGACTTTAATTTCAAAAGAAAAATGGTAAGGTAGGTAGGTAATTTTCATGTAGACATAAAAAAAAAACTGATTGTGTTCCAAAAAGAAGACTTTAATTTCAAAAGAAACTGGCTGAAAGTGATGAAAACATATCGAGAGTATCGAGACGACAGCCTTTAAATATTATTAAGAAAAATAAAAGTGTTTTCTTATTTTTTTGTGGTTTCGGCCAGTACATGAATTTACACAAATTAAATTCTGACCTCCTTGAAATAAAAAGAGAAAAATATTTTTTTACTGAGAAGACAGAGTAGAATACGACGAGAAGCTTCGCATAACATTTGGAAGGGAGAGGAAGGGTCGCTCTATCTTGACTTGATACAAACTGTAAATACATATGCGGAAAATCATGCCACGGTATTTTTGAATGTCCTATTCATTAGTTGCCTAAAGAATATGAATTTCGACGACCGAACTTTCCGAAGACCATGGCCCCAAGTCTGCTAATTTTTAGTCATTGTAATGACAGTGGCAATCAACTGTCATTCTATTGCCACTGTGATTTTCCATACCTACTAAGAACTGTTAGCAGACTACGAAATGACCGAAACGATCCAACTGACATGCCATCGACATCCAAGTGAAACGATTTTCATTTAACAGACTTGGGGCCCAGTTTGAACCGTGTATAGATTGAATATGTATGTATAGTCAAACCAAATACGTAACACGCATTAGAAAAACCTTAATAGATAGTCAATCTTTGTACTACTCAATTAACTACCTTGAAAGCAATGTCGAGCGCTATCTATCTTTATCTAAACTATCTCTATGGGTGGTTAAGCAGCAATCAAAGCAAATGACTTGGTTTGCGAACTATTTGGCGTATAAGGAACCACGATCCAAGCAATGGATCCAAGATCAAAGCAAATCCAAGTCGTATTTGTATTACCATCGATCTTACTAATCACGCTTATTAAGGCCTTCTATGTCTTGGATTGGTCTCGCCCCGCACACAGAGCCGGACGTAGTCCGAGAAATTAAGTTTTTTTCTGTGTTCACAGAAGAAGTATGAGGTCAATCCTGAGCGGAACTAGCGAGGTACGTGGTGGGTACGCAGTATACAGGGAGTAACACTAGAAAGCTATAAAAATTTGTGCTTGTCATAGTAAATCAATCTGCTGTACAAATCTTTTTCACATTTCGACCCATGTTCCATGGGGAAAGTTGTTCAGTTTCATGAGTACCTTGACGTCCTTTCGGCTTGTTATACCCTTTCTGTTACTCCCGGTATATTGTCAAACGATTGAGTTCCGCTCCTACGTACCCATCTGGATTCCGATATGGTTTGAATAGGACTTGATACTTATGTTAGCACCAGCTCTTCGAGATACCTCCCTATGTATCTAATCAATCAATCATCAGGCCTATGTAGGTAGGTATTGGAATTTTTAATGTTCTCATAGCGCAATATTATACTCACAAATTGAAAATGAAAAATTGAAAAATTCACTAGCGACCGCCGGGACTTGAACCCGGGACTGTGGATCACCGTTCCACTTGTTTCAGAAAGACGTTTCAGAAAGTTTCCTCTTCACAGACATACACACTTGCCTGGGACGCAGTTATGTAAAACGCAGGGCTAACCAGGACCGTGTAATAACGCGGAAGTAAAATTTCCCTTCTGGTAAAATGTAGCCTTCCCGCTGTGTGAGACACTGAGTCTTACATTACGAACTGTTTACTCTAAAGCGATAGGTTTTCGATCCGGCCCAGTGTGCAGGGGCCCGCCCTCGAAGTGCGCGGACGCCGATCGCGGTGCTTCGCGAAAGAATCCGCACATAATCACGACAATCAATTATAATGGAGAAGGAAATTGCTCGTTTCCGCGCCCACTGCTGCTCCTACTGAGCTGAGGTTTTGACGCGGTCTAAGTCATAGGCGGTGTGTGTTGTGTTCTGTTTTGTTTTGGGGGAAGGAGATTTGTATTGTCTATACAAGCGCCAAGGAGATTTGTAGGTATTGTCCACTGGCGCCATCTATTGGAATCTGCGTTTCCGCGCCCGCTGCTACTCCTACTGAGCTGAGGTTTCGGCGTGGTCTAAGCTATGGGTGGTAGAATCACAAGATGCTTATTGGAGATAGGTGATTTATTAGTCCACTGGCGCCATCAATTGCAATCCGCACATAATCTCAACAATCAATTATCATGGAGAAGGTAGTAGCTCGTTTCTTGAGCTGTAGTTTCGATGTGGTCTAAGCTATAGACGATGTGTGTAAGAACTTTTGTGTTATGAAAAGAAAACTGAAGGTAGATAGACCACTAGCGCCATCTATTGGAGTCCGCACATAATGACGACAATCAATTATAATGGAGAAGGAAATTGCTCGTTTCCGCGCCCGCTGCTACTCCTACTGAGCTGAAGTTTCAGCAAGGTCTATGTCATGGACAATCGTTCGAATACGATATGATGGAGGCGGAAATTTGACGTTTAATTTTGCTATAGAGTATAGAGTCAAACCGGCACGATCCGACCGGATTCATGTCAATCCGGTTAAATCCGACCGGAAAGAAAATCTTTCCGGATTGCCCGTAGCCACCATGTCAGTTCCTAAACATACCTAGTCAAGCTCACGTCTGGTAAGACACTGGAACCGCCAATGTAAGTCTTAAGAACATTGCTCAAACTGTGTACCCAGCCTGAGCTTGTCTGTACAATATGTTATCAAATTGTAACTCACCAAGTTGTACTTCCACTAACCGCTGATTATGGCTCCGACATGCAAGGCAAGGTGTAGTTTAAATACGTACCTGTAAAATAAAATAACTGATTATTCGTTAGAATCTAACATGAATCTATGCTCTTGTCGATAGAACTACTTCCATTCGTTTTTATTCTGCGCCAGAGACTTCACTTATTATTACAAAAATTACAATAGAACAATAAAAACAATAAAATATTCAATGAAAAAAGTTATTATTTTACTAGTTGTACAATGGTTTTAAATGAACAGATGTTCAGTGTTAAGTAAATCCACTAACGCCGTTTACTTAGACCATCGCTAGAACATAGTCTAGTGTAACACGCGACTGACAAACTTAACCAGATCACGAACGACGTCGATACTATGTCGTACTACACAGCGCGGCCACGGTCACGGATCGGGTCCAAATTTTGTAGAATAATTGTACCTAAATTGTACTTCAAGAGTAAAAAATTGTACCTCTCAATTTATTGAGATATTGATACTTTATGTGGCCGCGCCTGGAAGCATCCTTCCTGGCGCGGCCACGCTCATATCTCACGAATGTTTAGATATTATCGAAAGCGAGATATGCCAAAAAATGTACCTAAGTTGTACCTCCCAAATACCTATTCTCACAAATCTAGCTAAATGGATAGTCCATAAAAAATTATCACAAACTTCCCCATACACCAAATTTTCCTTTGGAAAAGCCGTAGAGCCGTGACCAGTCTAAGAGGGAGGTCAAGTTACGCTCAGGTCGCAATATTCAGACAGTACGCGACCAGCATAACTTGACCTCATGCTTAGGCTGGCCATGTTACTATGATAGCGAGGACCTATTTAATAAGATTTCAATGAACAAGTATGTATGAGTTGGAGTAGAGGTCCCATTGGTCGAAAATGACAAAATGGCGATTTCAAAAATCCCCTGCCCGTTACTTATGACGCGGGCGTTATTCCTGATCCTGATGACAACTGTCAAACTTACAACTAGATTATCTAAGAAACCACGCGTACTTTAGTACTACTTTCTTAGGGTAAGTTATAGGAAATGATGAGAGCCACATTTCGGATGACAGCTGTCAAACTTACAACTTGACTATCTCGGAAACTACACGTGCTGGAGTACTACTTTCTTAGGGAAAGTTGTAGGAAATGATGAGAGCTACATTTCGGATGACAGCTGTCAAACTTACAACTTGATTATCTCGGAAACTACGCGTGCTGGAGTACTACTTTCTTAGGGATGTTATAGGAAATGATGAAAGCTACATTTCGGATGTCAGCTGTCAAACTTACAAGTAGATTATCTCGGAAATACGCGTGCTGGAGTTCTACGTTGTAGGTCTTGCCAAAAACTACATTTTAAGTGACAGCTGTCAAACTTTAAACTCGTTTATCTCGTTAAGTGTGAATGCTACACTATTAGTTTCTTTGGGAAAGTTGTAGGCCTTAACGAGATCTACATGACAGGTGTCAGGTGTCATACTAAAAAGTCGTTTATATCGGAAACTATGCGTGCTAGACTATTGGTTTCTTTGGGAAAGTTGTAGGCCTTAACGAGATCTACATCACAGGTGTCAGCTGTCATACTAAAAAGTCGTTTATATCGGAAACTATGCGTGCTAGACTATTGGTTTCTTTGGGAACTTTTGGTTTCTTTTCCAACGAAACTAGTAGTGTAGCATGCACAGTTCCAGAGCCACAATCAAGTTGTAAGTTTGACAGCTGTTATCCAAAATGTAGCTTTCATCATTTCCTATAACTTCCCCTAAGAAAGTAGAACTCCAGCACGCGTAGTTTCCGAGATAATTTACTTGTAAGTTTGACAGCTGTTATCCGAAATGTAGCTTTCATCATTTCCTATAATTTCCCCTAAGAAAGTAGAACTCCAGCACGCGTATTTCCGAGATAATCTACTTGTAAGTTTGACAGCTGACATCCGAAATGTAGCTTTCATCATTTCCTATAACATCCCTAAGAAAGTAGTACTCCAGCACGCGTAGTTTCCGAGATAATCAAGTTGTAAGTTTGACAGCTGTCATCCGAAATGTAGCTCTCATCATTTCCTACAACTTTCCCTAAGAAAGTAGTACTCCAGCACGTGTAGTTTCCGAGATAGTCAAGTTGTAAGTTTGACAGCTGTCATCCGAAATGTGGCTCTCATCATTTCCTATAACTTACCCTAAGAAAGTAGTACTAAAGTACGCGTGGTTTCTTAGATAATCTAGTTGTAAGTTTGACAGTTGTCATCAGGATCAGGAATAACGCCCGCGTCATAAGTAACGGGCAGGGGATTTTTGAAATCGCCATTTTGTCATTTTCGACCAATGGGACCTCTACTCCAACTCATACATACTTGTTCATTGAAATCTTATTAAATAGGTCCTCGCTATCATAGTAACATGGCCAGCCTAAGCATGAGGTCAAGTTATACTGGTCGCGTACTGTCTGAATATTGCGACCTGAGCGTAACTTGACCTCCCTCTTAGACTGGTCACGGCTCTACGGCTTTTCCAAAGGAAAATTTGGTGTATGGGGAAGTTTGTGATCATTTTTTATGGACTATCCATTTAGCTAGATTTGTGAGAATAGGTATTTGGGAGGTACAACTTAGGTACATTTTTTTGGCATATCTCGCTTTCGATAATATCTAAACATTCGTGAGATATGAGCGTGGCCGCGCCAGGAAGGATGCTTCCAGGCGCGGCCACATAAAGTATCAATATCTCAATAAATTGAGAGGTACAATTTTTTACTCTTGAGGTACTAAATAGTACAATTTAGGTACAATTATGCTACAAAATTTGGACCCGATCCGTGACCGTGGCCGCGCTGTGTAGTACGACGTTTTTTGTAAGTTTTTAGATTGTATGGGATATGACATGACAAATGACAACGTGGTTCGAAGAAGGTAGATCTTTGATGTCATATTCGAAAAATCCGAAATTACAAAACCTAATTAAATCTATTTTTGTTTTGGAATCAAACATTCATAATATCTAGGTAAAAGCTTTAGGTATACAATACACTAAAGTTCTACAAATTATCGCTCTTTAAGTGGTTCAAAGAAAAAATCTAGATTCTAGATCTGGATATCTAAAGCACCCAATCTAGAAAATATTAGTTGGATGTCTGATTAATATTTGATAATTTGGATATTCCATACAAAATGCTCTATCATTCAACATAATTCATATGGTATGTCCTTTTATTTTCGGATACTTCGGTAGACAGAATCTAGAACTAAGCATTTTGTTTTTAATACTATGGAATAAAGCGAAAATACTAACCATAAGCAATCGCGACCGGCCCTAAATTTAGTGTAAATCGCTAAAATTTGTGTAGAACATAATTTTATTCAAAAGCTCCTAATTTTACGAGTTTCTTTATCAGGTCCACTCAGGAGTCACTGTAATAATTTTTTAAGTCGACGGTTTGTTTGAATATCCTCAATTTGTATTAAAATATCTTTGTTTATTTTGATTTTAGCCCTTGTACCCTTTTGCTTTGACGGCCGATGTGGCGTAGTTGTAGCCTGTAAGGCGGTTTTATAACTCTGACACCAGGGTTTATCGGGCCGTTGGGTATCCCAAACGAAACGAAGACCTTTCTTCTAAGATGTGAATTGTGTAAAGTGAGCATACTCAGCTATCACTTTCAAAATACACCTGTTACTTCTATCGCAGAATTTTGGGTTGTATGAATATGACAAGATGTCATATCATAGCCATACATTCTCAAATTCGGTGACAATATCTCACACATCATCACGTAGTGTTAAAAACATTTCTGTTTTCGAAGCTTGCACTTGTTTTTGGTACCTACAAAGGTTTTTTTTGTTTGAATGAATGATTGACTTAAAATATATATGCAAAAAAAAACTTCGGCACAGACTTTAGTGTAAATTATTTACAAAAAAGTTAGACGCGCGTTTATACATAGAAAAAATTACTGTTCCATACGATTTGACGTTATACCCATGTATAGTATAACTTTTTTTGTAGTAATACGGTATGTGTTCCATTGAAACAATCCTAGACCACCATGCAGCACGACATACCACCACATACCATGCTTTCCTGATGGAATAGGTGAGAAACACACGTAACGTGCGTTTGTGCTTATTTTTCCAATATTTAGCTACACTAATGTATTTATTAACTAAGTTTTATATTTGTTTACCTATTCTCCAATAAACGAAAATAAACAAATAAATAAACATACGCATCCATTAGCGGCACGCATAGCCGAACGCTGCGTCGACGGATGTGTCTGTCAAACCGTTTGTCAAAAACTGTATTTGTATGAAAATAAGGTGCAAAATACACTTTTCATCAAGAAAAATTGTCTGAACATTTTCCTATCGCATGCGATAGTGCTGCGTAAAAATACTATTCTAACGGACGTTCCGTGTGTTTCTCGCCACAAGCTGGAATAGGTTGATGCCTATTCCACGCAGCACACGCATACGAGCCAGACCACGCAGGCATCCAGTTTTTCTCCACATGTGAAAACACTGGCTCATCGCGTCATTTAGCGAGGCCCACGCAAGCGGGCCAATTATAATTATAGCATATTACGGTATAACCTTTACTGCCACTGACTAGGCTTGTTCTACGGTACGGTCGGCCGCACAGGTCTTGTATACCCAACGCGATGAACGTTCGGGGCTTCGGGCACAAATTAGGGAAACGGCGCGCGGGGCGCAAGCGCAAATGACAATCACTTCAATTCTTTTGCATTGAAATTGCGGTGCTAGTTGCTATTAGGTGGCGTGGCACAGTACCTACATATACCATATTTTCGCAGATTGCAACATTTCCAACCGCGAAGAGTATTAATAAATAAACAGGAGGCTAGATGTGATCAAATTTACCGTTTGTGGTCCGGAAATCTAACAGTGACATTACGGTATGGAAGGAATTGCCTTGGTACCCGTACTTTTATGCAGTTTTGAAAATAACATAAGTTTGTGAATACGTTATCCTTATCCCAGAACAAATACCTATCTAAACTTAGCATTCAATGCCTAAATACTTTTCGATTATGAAACCGTATCAAACCTGCATCACAGTCTGCGTCAGAAATTGTACACCCATCCCGTCCCGAAGACCGTACTGCCAGTATTAAAGCAAACAGAGTTACAAGAAACGGTTTATTTAATTAACCTGCGCAATCAACATGCCTCGCAAATGCAGCAATGCCGTACGGAGAACCGGGTAATGATACACTGCTGGCATCCGATTGGACGAGGAACGAGCGCTTTTAAATATTAGCGCTTTTTGAAATGCGATCTCTATAGCGCTTTGCACACAGAACGACCGTTTCCTTGAGCGTTACTTTTGCGCTTAGGGCATGGATACCGGTATTCGGTAATACCGAAAAACCGGTAATACCGGCTTATTTTGGCAATTTTCAGTACCGGTATTGAAAATCTGAAAACCTAATGTTATTGATTATGCTTCTTATTCTTACTTTTTGGGCAATATCTAATGTATAGAATCAAAACGATATAATGTACGTCGGTTCAGGTGCCCTAATTCATATAACTGCCACATTCTGATCTATTCCTATTCGTATTTTCAAATTGCGTAGGATTTAGTACCAGAAATATGGAGCTACATAAAGTGTTACTATAGTATATTGGCCTTAGGATGATCGTGTCGTGTCTAAGTGTGCATCAACGTTGAGCGACTCATCCGCACGTGACTGCATCAAACATAATCATTGGCAAAGAAAACTTAAATTGTTCTGGGTTCGGCCGCCTTAGATATAAAAGATGTCTCAGCTCAGTCTCATCCACGAAACATGAATAGAGACCTGAATTTTCATCAAATGCGTCTTGCTCACACTAAATTCAATTTTATTAGCCAGAAGGATAGACAAGTATTGTTGAGAAGGAAGCTTAATTTGAGCAAATTTGATCAGTGGCAGATGATGATCATTATTTTTATAGTTATATGTTTTTAGGCCTGTTATTTCACTCTGGCTGTGTTGTTTGTGAAGTTATCCTGTAGTAGACAGTAAACCTTGTCACCTTTCAGCCATTCAACTAACTACACACATCATGACTTCTTTGGACATGAAGAATAAACAATATACTAAACATTTTTAACTTTTACCACACCTCATCATTCCATTTTACAGAGTGATACTTACAATAAAATTCACATAGAAAATATTATTAAAATTCAAAGTTTATAAAAATGCATTTCCGGAAGGAAAAAATATTTTTCATGAGGTAAAATAAGAATACCGAAAAAATACCGAAATACCGGTATACCGGTTTTGTAAATTTCAATACCGTAAAAATACCGGTATTGAAAAATTGCCAATACCGCCATGCCCTATTTGCGCTATCTAAATCCGAAATTCCAAACCGTCATTTAGATACTTATTTATTATTTTGGAATCAAACATTCATATCTCTATGGCGCTTTGCACACAGAACGACCGTTTGAGCGCTACTTTTGCGCAACGCTATCAGTTGCGTTTGAAAAATACGAATTTCCACCTCATTTTCCTACAAATACGGTTTATGTAAAACGGTTAGACGGACGCTTCCGTTAGCGCAAAAATATCGCACAAGTCGGCATCGACGGAAGAATTTATCAAATAATTTGGCATAAACCATCATAGCTAACCATTTGTATGATCGAAATTCATATTGTCCCAACGCATGCGTTACGCAGCGTAAAAATAACGTCGTAACGGACGTTATGTGTGCGTGCGCCTACGGTGTCAAAAATTGCTAAACAAGTTTCCCGAAGGATTTGGCTCTACCGTAAAAATGGTCAGAGATGGAGGTTAAAATTTTGTTTTTATTTAATGTACTAGGTAGGTACCTAGTCAAAAGTAGCATCAAGTTTATCTAATAGAATAACAATCGGCCGCATTATGGTAGGTACAAAATGGGGCAATGACTTTGTGGTCAATTTTAGACAACATTTTTGCAAATTAGGTTTCGACCATTAGTGGCACTCTTTGTAAATAAAATAATGAACCACACATTATTGAATCATTAATCCTCAGCGATTTCTGGGAAGTTTACAAAGTCAAGCTTGCATAAAAAGTAAATTTTACGCAAATTTCCAAAGAGCTGCCTAATCGGATCTAAATCAAGATTCCCATCAACCATTGTGTCGGGTCACACAAAAACCCCCCTGATATCGGAGCTAATGAAGACACAACAGAATAAACATGAGTCCGTAATCAGGAGGCAAAAACCTGCGCCCGCGCAATCACGGCCGCGCGCCCGGCGGTGGGTGACAAAAATGCAATTTAAGTTATGCCGCTCTAAAAACTCAATTCCCCTCTGAAACTGCAATGGCGGTTGGACACCACAAAAACTCACCAGCCATGGCCGAGCATAATTAGTCACATGCTGAGCACACATCGTACCTACTCGAACGCTTCTGATCTCCTGATACATTTTTTCCTCCGGTATAGAGTCATTTGACCAATGTCATTCATAGTGATGTTTCTATCCCGCAATTTCACTTTTTCTACATCCTATTCTGTTTTTCTACGGTGGTAATAGTCATTTGCGATCATTATGCTGAATGTCTTATTTATCTTTTCGACTTGTACGGAGGCAAATATTGCATTATAAACAGAAGATTACAATCTCGAGAAAAAGTTGATCGAATAAAATGAAAGCGCAATGTAGGAAGGAGGTCGAAGGTATTGGTAATATTGCTGATGATGACGGCAAAAAGTATGACGAGGAAAACATGTCTGTAGATGGATGAAACATCTTCGAGTGACAGCAGAATCACATATTCATATCACCGCGAAATTTCTTACATCACTTTGTTACAATAAAATTTTATAAAATTACACAGCATTTAACTGTCCACAGTGCACTCACTCTGTAGGCATGACAACAGAATTAGCATTTCCAGTAATTGCTTCATTTAAAACATTAAGAATAATAAGTAAAGAATTATTGGTTTTAACTGCTTCCTTTTGTAAATGGTCGTTAATCTTATATTCCGGTTGTTACGGCGGACAGGAGGCCTGGATTCTTCGTGGAAGCACTCGCCTGAGCGACCGCTTTTTGCCAAGACGAGCTCATACTGTTCGATCCATACGCAGCAACTGCAAAACGACCTAACTACAGAATATTATTGATTTCACGTTCAAATCGTATTCCAAACCAAGCTTTTCAATATTGACGAGCCTCATCCAGCAGGGTGGCAAAGTACTCCTTTTTCGATGCCATCGCCAACCGATGCAGGAATTTATATCATGCCGAAATTCTGAACGCGGTAAAAACTAAATTCCATTTAATTATGGATGATTTTTAAAATCTGTGAACAATGCAAGCGATCCCTCGCGGAGCGGACGACCAGTTTTTATTTCCGATGAAGTTAATTTGATAATTTCTTATTGAAATGTGAGCGAGCGCTTCTGTGAATGGGTAATAATAAATTGCACATCCAATTAGGTAGAGAGCGAATACGATGGTTTCGAAGAAACGTCGAGTGTAATGATGATTATTGATATCGAACCGAAGCTAGAATCTGCTATTAATAAATCAATTAATCAGGTGGCCACAAGAGTGGCACACGCGAGACCACTATCTGTGTTATTAATACTTTTGCAATAAATGTGGACATGGTAGAGGAGCTGACCGCAAGCCGGCTCCGGCGTCGCGTCAGATAGATATTTGAAGATTTATTAGGATCGTCAGACGCTAAAAGGTTCGAGACGGCACACGATAAGTAGTTACGTATAATTAGTTGAGGGACACGCGACCACCGACGGGACAAATGGAATTTGAAAGGTTTACGGCCGACGACATCACAGCTGATTTGGAAGCGAGGACTTATGATGACCGTAGATACTTTAACCTATTGTCCTTGAACTTATTCATAGTTAATAAAAAGTGTCATCATAAGAATGATATTGATTTTAAATATAAATGTTATCTCCAACTTCAAAGTACGATAAATATTTTTGACTTTTATCAAACTGTTGCTGTCAAATTTCTTTTACATTGCATCTTGACTGCAGTAATCAATCAGCTACATTTTTACACAGCATGTTCGCTGCAGCAATCAGCTACGTTTTCAAGGAAGTTGTTTCGTCCAGAGCACAACCAGCAAAAGAACTCGACTTTCCACCATACAGCAGGTGAAGAACGTGTCCAAATGCACCAATCATCTGGTAGTTATAAAACAATTACCTAAAAAATTTGTCCCCTAAAATGAAGACTTTTGAAATGATAAAAAGGATCATTTCTGTGGTATCCAAAACATTGCGTGTCGTCGTGTCCAGGTCCGTTGACATTCCGCAGCCGAGCCTTGGGCCTCGCCGCCTTTATCTGCGGCGCCTTCGACAAATTACGCCGGGCCCAAAAAGTCCACGACCTTATCATAAAACCTTAGAGGCCTGTTAGAGTCTGTGTTAGTTGCTTGTTCGTCGTTTCTTTTAATTTCGCTCGTATAGTTCTTAGTTTTTTGTGAGCCCTCATTTTGGAGTTATCTGCTTAGGCATGCCTGCGTGTCTCTGTCACATATTTTTGTGTCCGGGTTTTTGTGTGTTATGGCATTCAATCGGAGGTATGTTTGCTTCGATTATTGGAACTTATTGGTCAATGTTTTATGGGAATGGATTGCTTCTTGCAGTGATAATCGTTAAACACTTAATTTGATTAACAACTTCTTACTTATACAATTTTACAATTGTCTGTTGAGGAATACAAATTCCAGATGAATTTTACAAAACTTAGAAAATTGTGAGACTGTAGTAGCCACCTAAAAATAGGCCTAGAACATATTAAAAGATGAGTCATATTATACAATAGATACTGATTACTACCAGTAGAAATATTGAACTTTGAATGAAAATGGATGTGTTGTATGTAGATGATATTTTGAACAGCTGCGATTTGGTAGATTTTTAAAAAAATAACAGGTAGCATTAAAAACAAACAACTGAAAAGTTACAATATCATAAGCTTAACTTGAAATGGTTAATCAGGTTAGAGTATTATACCTACATATGTATTAACATAACAAGAAGTTAATTTCTGCTATGAGTACATTTCGTGCTTACAGGAGACTTTGATAGGATTTAATTTTATTTTATGGTCTGTAAGCATTGAGGTCAGCTATAAACATAATTAACTTTAAAATTTAACAAACTCATAAAATTGGATGAGTTAAGACTGTAAGCTATGCCAGCAAACAGTATAATTTGAGCACTAGGAGTTTTATGCCTTCAATTAAGAATTTCATTATGAGAACAGCCATAATAGAAATGAAGACCGCAACAAAAACGTTATAATTAAATCGTTCACTTACCAGTTCAGCGCAGAGGGGTCTCGTGAAACAACATCACCATGTCTAATAAAGTTTAAACACTCAATTTTAGATGTTGCCGGCTAATTACAAAACAAGCAATTAAATGAATACATCAATTAATTAGAAGGGGAGAGGAGGCGAGCGGGCGCGAGGCTGCGGCACTCACAAGTCCACAACTGGTTTGGAGAGCGGCTCCGGCTCATCCATAATTCAAATAAAACATGGGCCCGAGACCCCGCCCCTGCGGCAGCCGGCCAATAGCCTCCACAACTCCGCACCACACACAACTCCGCCTGCTATAAAATTATTTCCCCACCTTATCTAGTGTAAATTATCCCTATTTGATTTCACCAATAAATTGATACATGTCAATAGTATCATCTATGGCTGGACGATAGTATCGAACGCTTTAGACTAATTGCCTCTGGGAGCCGATTGATTATTTGCAATATTCAATTAATAGCGATCGTGATCTGAACGATCACGATTCAGTTCCTTCAATGTGACGGTGGTAATCTGTAAATGACTCAATTGGAAAATGAAATTTTTACCAAGAATTTTCTTGAACTGATAATTAATTAATTAATTGAAAGTCTACTGATATTAAAAGAGAAATTTCCAAGTACGTACAAAAAGAAAACTAGAACAAACAAAAATGAAATGAAATAGGCGAGACGAATTGACCCAAAAGAAATTCTTTGGGTACTCAGTATCATAGCTTTATCAAAGTCAATATTTCATGAAGGTGTATTGGCATAAAAATAAAATAGGATGTCAGTCTGGTTGTGGGTTCAATGTCGGACCAGTCACGAGCGCGACCACTTTATGCACATTAACTAATTTATTTTTGGAGATTTCGCCTGACGAGTGACATTCGACTGATAAACAGATTGAAGTGGCTGAAAGGATTTATGATGTCCGAGAGAGGTGGCCCGGCCGAGATTGTATTGTTGTCCACAGCGAGGATATTCAATTGTCTCTCAGGATTAAAGATAAATGTCCATTATTACATTCACAATTTCGGCAACTGCTGCAATTTTTAAAAAGGCTTATCTACGCATACTCAGAATCGTTTAAGAGCTCTTTGTCATCTCTGAACTCGACAAAAGGGTTTCAGTAGGCAATCACTTCTCCACGCAAAAACTCTTCTTTGTAGCAAATAGACTCACTAATACATTTCTGGGGAACATTTTTTGCCGTTAACATTATTTGTTGGGACAATTTGTCAGTTTGTTGTCCTTTTGAGGTTCAACCGCTAGACGCTGCAAAAAATGTGCCCGTTTTCGGAAGTTGCTAATGACAAGGCGCCATCGGTAGCTTTGCTGCGTTTTTTTCTTTTTCTCTGTGGCGTGAATTAGAGACTTGACCACATTAGTTTTGCTACTATCTATAAATCTTTTTTCCAAATTTGAACTTTATGGCTTTTTGATTATTAAGTGCTGTGAGATTAGGCCCGCATTATTTTGTCTGTGTGTGTTGTTCTGTGGTTTTAAGTCGAAGACACGTGTCGTCGTGTCGGTCGGATTCGGAACTTAATCACAGAGTAATGCCACCTCTGGTGTGGTCCGGAAGTCAACATTGTCATCATAAGCCGTTTTGGGAACATTTTTATTTAGTTTTTCGTTGATTTCAACTTTATTACTAGCATTAGTTTGTGTAACCGCGAAATGATGTTTGTCATAACCTACCTACTTGTTCTTTAATTTTGCTAGAGTAGTTGCCGTATCCGGTCTAAGCCATTATATGAAGTTTCATTGTTTATTTATTTTTTCTCATCATTATGTAAGCTTTACCTATCTTAAAGTGTTTTCTATACGTCTTGAAATTTTTATGCTCAATTTTATATTAACTAATGTAACTTCTATTACGCTCTTACCTCAGACATCTTCATTAGATTCATCATAAAGAATTAGGTACGATGAACAGGATACGATTGTGTTTATCTAATGATCAATGTTATAAACCTGTGACAGCCTTTACCTCATTTACAGTAGCTTAATGTTTGTATTCAGAGTAACTAGGATAGGGTTGGCAACAATACTTTAGTTAACTTAGAAGTTATTAGTTATACCTAGGTATGATGCAAAATTACAGCACGTTGTCTAAATAGAACTAGCGAGATATTATTTTTGTAAGTAACATTGTAAAGAAAACTCAAAATAATCGTTGCTGGAATCAGCATAAAAAATATACCTCCTTTTGTCATCGACACGAAAAGAAGAAGAAGAAGTAGGTAATGAGCGGAAAACTAAAACTGCTAAGATCATTTGCTTTGCAATAAATATTATAATATGAAAAAATATATTTCCTTATAAAAGGAAATAGTAACCTTTCTCGTCAAACTATGAAAATATTTGTGCCACCATTTCATTGCAGCCCTACGAAGAACAATGGGCGTTCGCCACGAAATTAGTCTGCAGCCATTACCTGCGATAGAGATCTCCTCCTCATAATTGTTATTTTTATTGTCGTTAACGCGCGCCACGTAAATTTAGTTACGTGAACACCTCGATTTATTACCTTTACCACTGTCCCCCACGTCCAACGCGATTCAGACATCACGTACTTCGACGATAATTTCATTTTCCAATTACCTCCACGATCTTTATCGAAAACTACAGCAATATCCTTTGATTGGACGTTGTTGTCTGCTAATAAGCTTTTTGAAATTTTAGTTTACTAAGTGACGCTAACAGTAAACTGGTTGAGGTCGCTGGTCATACTGCTTTAGCCGATATCGAGAAGGCATTCAACTCCGATGGAAAAGGTACAAAAAGTTGTGCTGGTTATTTACTCAAAGCGTCACTAAATGTACTCCAATAAAGGTTGTTTGGTGTATAGAGCAGGGCGGGCATGACGTGCCGCGGCGGCGGCGCGGGCGCATTACCCCCCGCGCGACCCGCCCGCCCCGCACCTGCCGCGTCTCGCTACCGTTCCGCTAAACAAACTTCACGCAGCGACGTCAAATCGATTCGGCCCGATCGCATCTCCGCCGCATCACCAGCCCAATAATAGGAAATCAATTTTTTACCTCCGCCGAGATTGTTAACGGATCGACTATGAAATTACAGCGGCCATTGGCGTTTCATTGTTTTCGCTCCGCTCCCAGAGAATTTAGCGAAATTGGTAAAATTGTTAACTCATAAATTTCATTATCCCCAAATCAGTTCAGCTTTGTTTCTGTTGAACATCTTTGTCTTCAAATTGGCGTAGGATCCCTTCCTGCCGTAACGGGAGATCTTGTTATGGTTATTTTGCTGAATCAAATAGATTTCGGAAAATAATGAAGTGGGTTCGAGCGGATCGAAGTGGAGTTATTAGAGTTTTTGTAAGTCAAAGATGATGTAGGTGTAGGTACGGTAGCCATTGAAAATCGAACATGAGTGGTGTTATAATGGCCAATTTGAAATTGAAACGGCTAGAGCCACTACATTGTAAGCAGACGTTTGCAAATCGAACTCGGTGATAAAGAAGATAGTGGAGAAAGCAAACGCAGGCTGGGCACATTGAATATCGGTACCTCTAGATGAACTACCCTCCTGATGAAGTTCAATAAACACATGAAACTAAACAACTTTTCCCCACCAAGGAACTATAAAAACACAAAAAGAAATGAATCACCTAAAGAAAACAGAATACCTACTATCTGGAAAGAAAAAAGAATACTTTAAGTACAAATACAAACACAAATACGGTAACATTTATTGCCTAGTGGTTTTGTCCAACGAGTGAATGGCAAAATACTCTCGTTTGTGGTTTCTTCGGATCTACGCACAAGTTTATTTTTTTTAACCTTTTTAAACTTTTTACGCGCACACGCCGGATGTAATTCCACTTCACCTATAGGTATATTTAAACCGTTTAGTATGTTTAGGTACATACTGTGTGGTAAAAGACAAATGACATAACATAAAAACAATACACAATAGGTCAACTTATTTCTAAAAAGAAATCTCTTCCAGCAGCCCTAGGGTAGCGAGATGATATAATGTGAGGCAGATAGCGTGTACAAATACTAACATAACTATATCCAAGCAGTTACATAAGTGTAGAAGGCGTAATAAGATTATTATAATTAGTTATATTTCTATAACTACCTGAAATCCGGCCGTTGCAAAATGTTTCATTCCTCACAAGACTCACAATTTTATTCTTCCGCCCTTTAATTAGTCGTTAATTTCCTTTCTAATATCCTTTAGACTAAGTAACACGATGGCGCTTACACACACAACGACTGTTTTTGCGTTATTTCTGCGTAGCGCTATCAGTTACGTTTGAAAATTACAATTTTTCACCTTATTTTTAAACAAATGTGGTTTATGTGAAACGGTTTGACGGACGCAGCCGTCAGCGCAAAAATAACGCACAACGCTGCGTTGACGGAAGCATTTGTCAAACAATTTGACATAAATAGTTAAGTATGTGTATGTAAATAATGTCAAAATTCGTATTGTCGCAACGCATGCGTTACGCGGCGCAAAAATAACTTCGAAATGGACGTTATCCGCAAGCGAAGCCATATTTTTGCTGTATTATAATTATAAATATGTGTAAAGTGCCGATATCGTGCAAATAGGCCCATTCTCACATCGTGTGAGCAAAACGAATAGATCCATTACGTGCGTACGAGTCCACAATAATTCCTTTTTTCACGTTTCACAGAAAATACATCAACTTTTTAACAAGATATTTACAATTTACAACCGTACACCGAGGCGTTAAATGAGATACGTGATGGAAATGAAACAAATCATAAATGAAAGAGGAAATGAAGAAGATCGATAATCGAAAAATTATTCTCATCCATTCCTTACTTTAACAGGAAGTGATAGAGAATCCAGAGAAAAAAGTAAGAATGTATTTAAGTCAAAACTGGCTGTTTCAAGAAAGTACCTATAGCATATTTATTTAAAAAGTACTTACAACCCAAACTACAAAAATAATAACTTGCGGTAAATTTTGAATGATCTCTATCAAATTGTGCAAAGTACGTAGGTACTTTCCTAAACACTAACCTTCATCTATATATATACATATAATAAAGTTGTAGAGGGTCGAAAGTCTGTACATAGAAGATTTTCCAAAAAAACCTGTTTGGTGATACTTAAAATTGATAACAGAACACGTTTCAGCAATTTTTAGATTTTTTTTCTGTTTAGATGTTTATCTGTTTATTTGTTTATTTGTTTATCTGTTTGTATGTGAAAGCATCACGCAAAAACTACTGAACCGATTTTGATGCAAAGTATACCAAAATGTTGGGAAAATTACCGACCAGGTTATAGGCTAAAAAAATCAACCCCTAAAAGGGGGGGTTGCCACTTTTCTTGAAATAAGTTTGCACGGAAATCGATATTGCGTAGCGCTAGAGGAATAAGTTAAGTTTGGTACTATAAGATGAAAAAAAATCAGCTGAAATTATTTCAAGGGGTGAACCAGTCCATGAAACTGAACAACTTTCCCCAAGGAACATGGGTCGAAAAATGTAAAAAAAATTATCATCCCTCCAAATTACTCGGTCGGCTATCGGCTAGAACATTTTGTACCTTTAGGCAAACCAAATTTTTTCCTAAAGTATGTAAAAAAAAGAAAACAAATATGTTAAGCAGTAAACCAGTCCATGAAATTGAACAACTTTTCCCAAAAAAAAACATAGGCTGAAAAAAGAAAAAAAATTTGGCCCTCTCATACAAATTGACCCAGCCGGCCAACCCATTTTGTATGGGAGGTCCAAATTTATTTTTCATATTTCAACCTATGTTTCTTAGGGAAAGTTGTTCGGTTTCATGGACTAGCGCTGGTTCACCCCTTAAAATGTTTGTAGTTAATTTGTTTACACCTTATACTGGGTTATTTTTTAGTCAGTGCGTAAACTTTGCAGGGTGATTCTAAACAACTTTTATTATGGGACCACCTGCGAATTCGCAAAAAAAAAATGGATGTTCCATAGAAAAATTCATACCTACTCGGCAAAAATGTATGGAACAACCAAAAATATTTTTTAGATTTCGCAGGTGGCCCCATAGGTAGTAAAAAAATGTTCAGAATCACGAGTAGAAACATCCTGCAAAGTTTGCGCACTGACTAAAAATAACCCTGTATTTTGAACCATTCTCTTTGGGGAAAGTTGTTTAGTTTCTTAAACGGGTTCACTTCTTACAATATATGCAGTTGCTTTTTTTACATTCATATTGGATTAGAGATTCGAACACGTACCTACCAACATATAAATATTGTATAGCAAAATGTAAAACCGGCCAAGAACGTGTCAGACACGGCCGCAAATAGGGTTTCGTAGTCAATGTTATATATCAGGTTTATCAGCGTTACGAAGTAATTTTGTTGCTGGTTTGTTTGTAGTTGTATGGTCCATACCATAACAGCCAGAACAGTCCACTGCTGGACATGGGCCTCCCCCTTATAGTATACTAGCTGCCCGTCAGCGGTTTCACCCGCTGCAACCTATTATTCCGCGGGAAAAAAGCATTACTCGCCAAGAGATGTCGCTGTTAGTTTTCGGCGAAAACGTTTAAAACGCGAATCGGCTCGGTCACGCCACCTTTGCAAAAATATTGGAATATGTGTGATCCCGTAGGAATAAGATATTTTCCCGTGGTAAAAAGTAGCCTATGTGTTATTCTAGATAATCTTCTATATTTGAGAAAAATTTCATGTCAATCTAATCAGCCGTTTACGCGTGATGTCGTAACAAACACACATACAAACATCCGCCATTATAATATTAGTAGGATACAGGGTGTCCCAGTTATCGTGGTCCGAAGAAAAAATCTAGACTAGAGAAAAAATCTGGACATCCTAAAATACCATAATAGCAAAAAAATTGTTCAATATTTTGAAGAAAAAATTGGACCTCCCGTACAAAATGCTCTATCAAGCAGCAAAATTAGTATGCGAGGTCCATTTTAGCTTAGGATGTCTAGAGTCTAGATTTGTTCTTTGAACCACTATAACCGGGACACCCTGTATAAGCAAGCTATAGAGTGCGCCTAAAAAGTTAGAACTGTCGGCAGTAGTCTGGGTGCAACCTCTCTGTCTGTCAGTAGCAAACTTCGATCAACGCATCTTCCGTCCCGTTCCGGCCCCGAGTAGCAAAACGCCAGTGACAGCACTGATGAACCTCTATAACTTCTCATACATTTGACGTCTGTATCTAGGGCGCAACTGCTTACGCTTTGACAGACAGTACGCCGCGGGGTCTAATGCGCACTCAGTAGCATGCTTAATACTCTAAGGCCTCCCCCTATCAGGGGGTATTGCCATACTCACCACGCTTGGCAGGCGGATTGGCAAGCGCAGTGCAAGATGCTGCATTGACAGGGAATGCTGCTGCCCATTGCCTGGATGATTATCACTTAGTCGCTTTTACGACACCCACGGGTAGAATTGGGGTGGTGCTATTCTAAGCCGGCATCACACGGCAAATGGCTTACTCCTTTACAAAAAAACAATAATGAAACATCGGTTTTAGTAGTGTAGCCAACAATATCATCAAGATGTGACTCAGACGCTCAGTCTCCGAAACAGGAGGGATAGAGATGGGCTCTCCTCTTCATAGACAAGTAACAAACACAAATCAGCGGTATTCCGGGGTTTCTCCAGGTTATTCCAACATCATCGTCATCGTCTTCTCTTCGCCATCATCATCTGCCTGCTCTAATCGTACCATTCACATGAGAAAAAGTATGAAAATGAGAACAGAAAAATACACGTGAACGGTACCATTATGTGTAAAAAGTTTGTAAAAATCATGTTTGTTGTATGGGATTGGGAGCCGCAACGCCCGCAACGGCAACAGAAATACAACTTCTTACTATCATGGAGATGTTACAGATAGACAGCGAAGCGAAGTCTCAGGGTGTAATAGGGTAGGTACACTTTGGGTTCAACACCCTTAAAATAATGGGCGCGTACTAAAATAAGTAAACAATCAATATCAAACACAATACCTATTTTTGAAAATGTAATCTGTAAGTGAGTATGACCAGGCTCACGAAAAAAAAGACGTACCTGACCCTACAACCCTAGAAAGAACGTTATGACGCCGAAACATTAGGAAAGCTAACACCACCTAAAGCAAGGAAGAAGAAGAAGTAATGTCTGTATGGTTTAATTAATTGTGCAATAAACAATCAAACAGTTAGCGATGTTTTTTGATGTTTGGTTGGTATGATGGAAGATAAACGTCCTGATCATATTTTATGATTAGGGAGAACCTTTATAAGCACTGGAGGGCCTGTCTGTCTACCTACCTTCCGGAACACCAGGAGCTCGGCAAAACTTTAAGAGATACGAAAACGTCTACCTATATTGAAAAAGTTGTTTAGCATGATATGCCGCTTCTTTTGGCGAAACGAAGTTCGCGGGCACCAGCTAGTTCAAAATATGAATTTACCAGCCGCAAAATCTGACATTAGAATAAGTAGATACCTACGTAGATGTTGGTAGGTAGTTTCTTAGTAAAATAGAAAACGAGCCGTATCAGATTAGTGGCTCGAAAGCTAAACAAAGCCCAATAAAATTAAGGTGCTCAACTCTGGTTAGCCGTGTAAGCTGCGCTCGAAATTGTTTAACTAGGAAAGTGAACCAGCGGTTACGATACGAGGTAATCGCGGGCAAATTGAGTAATTTTTCTTCACAAAACTACCCCTTTTGTAGCGGAAAACAAGTAGATGTGTTAAAAAACAAAATACTTGACTGCGGTAATTTTAAAGTAGTATTTAGATCTAAAAATCCGCCATCTTGAATCTATAATTTTTTAATATAGCTAGTGTCACTCGCGCTGCTGAGACGAATCTAACGACACCTCATATGTCAAAATACAATTATCCGTTTGGGCTGTAGCCCGTGAAAAAGAATTTTCTTGTCCACATACATACTCTCGAAAAACATAACCCTCCTTCTGAGGCAGTCGGTTAAATAGAAAATGAGACATTGGAACAAGTACACACGTAGATGTAGGTAGGTAGTTTCTTAGTAAAATAGAAAATGAACCGTATCAGATTAGTGGCTCGAAAGCTAAACAAAACCCAATAAAATTAAGGTGCTCAACTCCGGTTAGCCGTGTAGGTAAGCCTCGCTCGAAATTGTCTAACTAGGAAAGTGAACCAGCGGTTACAAGGTAATCGCGGGCAAATTGAGTAATTTTTCTTCACGAAACTACCCAATTTGTAGCGGGAAATAAAGGGCGGCATTATTCAGGCGGGCGCGATTATAATGCTGTTACCTCATTGGCTCATTATGCGACACGCGAGGTTTTGGGCCACTTTGACAGATTCATGAACAGATTGATTAATTAGTGTTGATTAATATTAATAAATAAATAAAAAGTATTGAAGACGAGTGAGATGTGGGACGTAGACGTTTCCTACATTGTGGTAAACTCACTATTTCTAACTATTTGCATAGTAATCCGTGGATAAACACTTAAACAGTTTGGTTATAGTAAATTTGCCTCTAGTTAAGTATATTAAGTATTACTGTTAAGTGATATGATACTGTATAGCTGTTAATTATCCCTAATAAAACTAAATAAAATTATAAAATCTCAGTAGAGCTTCGCCTCAGATCAACCAACATGTTTATGCGTCAAAATGATAGATGTCGCTAGTTGCAAATTAAAACGCGGTATCGATGTGTTTTCTCGTTTAGTATATATTCAAGAGTAGAGCTGAACGTTTTCATACCCTTCTTTGGCAACTACCGGCATATACCCGGTAGACATAGTCCGATTCGTTCTTCCCAGAACAACTCGTAAGCCCAGTCTCGCCCCAAGGGCGTGATTGGGCTGGTTGTTTGAACAACCACCCAAACACATCCGGGTGAGCCCTCGCTCCCCACCAAATAGTCAGGTGTAGTTTTAACGGACCCGGGTCCGGAAAACATAGAGTCCATTACAAAAAAAAAAAAAAAAAAAAAAAAACACGTTTTCATAGTTGCACCGTATATATGAGATTGCGTTATTACTTAGCGCTATATTTTTGTAGGCGTGTACTGTACCTTTTCTGAGTATAGTACACCCCCTGTTTAGCCGAAATGTCATGTCACGTCATACAAACGAAAAACTGAACTTAAGTGGACTCTTTTTGAGTAGACTTCAATATGAGCTGCACCACAGATAATACAGGGTGTAAGGGACAGCTCTCCCACTACTAATAGGGTGCAATCAGACCATGAAACTGAACAACTTCCCATTGAAAAAATTTTCAGGAGACGTAAAAATTTTTTTTACTTCCCATACTAAATGCAGTCAGCACATCGCAATTTTGTATGGGAGGTCGAAAAATATTTTACGTCTCCTGAAAAAATTTTCTGTGGGAAGTTGTTCAGTTTCATGGTCTGATTGCACCCTATCAGTATTCGGAGAGCTGTCCCTTACACCCCGTATAATGTAGGTACTCACGTATAGCTGCAATATTTTTTTTTCAAATAAAGTTTACCTATGTGAATACACGTAAATAATGTCGCAAATCTACTTATGGTTAAAAGAATGGGTGTATATTCTCCACAATAATATAAAACGTGTTTATTGCATCAGTAGCTCCATCTACTTTCATAAAGTGGCGAATCGGTTTTTACAGAAGGGAAATCTGATGGGTAAAAATAAGTATATTAATACCGATTTGCGAACATCTTTTTTTTTTATTACGGGACTTCTCATTATCTTTTTTATTCAAAGCCTCCTTTGCAGAAGTAAGTCCATTTAACTTTTGTATGGAAAGCGTCATATCTTAAAGAAATATTATGTTTAGATAGTGGTCGTTACACAACCATGTCAGAAGCTTGTTGCTAGTAGGTACCTAGTAGGTAGCAGGAAAACTCTGACTCCAGGGTTCATCATACATATCGTTGAATGATTTAATGTCTCGCAAAGAACGATGAATAGGTACTATTTAATGTCTACTTTTAAAGAAACCTGCACAAAGGTATAATGGTCCCTTAAATGGGTCCCAAGTGCTCCTAATAAGTACGTAATTTAACCAGTCTTTACTATTGAAAGTGGTCACACTTCTATATACAACGTGTTACAAAACAACCCATAAAAACTCCCATACAAATTGAGTTCATTTTGTATGGGAGGTCCAATTTTTTTTTTCATATTTCGACCCATGTTCCATGGGGAAAGTTGTTCAGTTTCACGAGTACCTTGACCTCCTTTCAGCTTTATTGGTTGTTTTGTAACACCCAGTAGAGCAATCTGGGCGTATGTCGATTTTTGCAACTTTTCAGGAGAGCCAAAATAAAGTTTTAATTCAGTGTTATTAAAAAAATATAAAGATTTTAAGGAAAAACGCTAGGTCGAAATATTGCTTATATATCTGGTAATATTAATGGACGTATTGTTGAAGCTGCTACAATGTGTGTCAGTCAAATATAGTGTTTTTTTTTTCTTTTTTTTTAAAGGTCAGCTTTTACGCCCTTATGTCTCAGAAATTCTTGGCCAATAATGACGTAAAACAGAGTTACGCCGTTGTGGCTATGGCAATTTCGATATTGTTAAGGCGTAACACATATTTACGCCCATACGGTTTCGGATTTTTGGAGCTTTAAAGGCGTATTTATTTGATACGTCTGTATAGCTCAAAAATGCAGTGTCAAAATTGCGGTTTTTACCCTGGGCGTATGTATGAGTTTCGCCTTTAAGCTTCTAAAATTTAGGGCGTATTTAATACATAAGCCTTTATGTCATAAAACTAAATGGCTAAACAAATATATTTTTTTTAGTTACGCTGTTACGTCTCAGTTCAGCTGAAGTAAAAGTATTGAATATTGCTATTTTCTTGTCGGTAATATCAGTGAATTATATTTATTCATGGAATACACAAAATTAAAACATAAAAGGACACAATCAATTGTCCATACAAGTATAGGCCCCTCACAAATGCCTCGTCGGGTGAGCCCTCGCTCCCCACCAAATAGTCAGGTGTAGTTTTGACGGTCCCGGGACCGGAAAACATAGAGTACAGCAGTAAAAAAAAAAAAAAAACAAGTGCCTCGTAATGACAACGCAATAATTACCTGCTACACAGACGGGTCTAAGAAAGAAAAGATGAAATTATCGGGGGCAGGTATCAGCGGCGGGGGCAATATCCAAGACCCGCCAAGTCTACACAAAGCCATACCACTGGGGAAGTTCTCTAAGGGTTGAAGTGCTGGCCATTATGGGATGCGCTAGGGAGCTACACACTAGAGAAGTTAACACAGACGTGATAATATACAGTGACAGCCAAGCAGCTCTGAAATCTCTAAACAAAACAAGCACCACATCAATTCTAGTAAAAGAATGTAATTTGGCACTGTATAAATTGCCACATAAAACTAAAATAACAGATGAATAGGTCTCCGGACACCAAGGCAACACGGTTAATGAAGTAGCGGACGAATTGAATAGGCAGGGGTCTGACAAACCTTCATTTGCCCTGAACTATGCCTACTAATTTCAGGATAGGCAACTAAGTCAACAAAAAATGGACAGAATTGCAACTATTAGTTAAAAGTACGCGCAACCTTCTGCAACTAAGTAGGCAAAATATTAGGCAGATTGTAGGACTACTGACGGGACACTGCGACCTCAATAGACAACTGCATATCATGAAATTAAAAGATGACCCATCTTGCTGCGAGTGCGGACAGGAAGAAAGCAGCTTCCACTACTTAGCAGAATGTCCAAGCTACTCCCTGCCAAGATGGGAATGTCTAGGTAATGACAAACTTAAAGAAGAACACCTTGCGTATATATCTCCAAAAAATGACCAGGGTCACACGAAGATTGGAGGAGGTGATGCTGTAGGAGCACCAGTGAACCCTGTGCCCCAAAACCTAGAAATTGAGTGAAATAGTTTCAACAAACGGAGCTGATCGATCACCCATCTGCGAGCTTCGCATGCATCCCACTCACTACATGTCACTCAAAAAGCTTTGGAACGGTCTATGCTAGCGGGATCTCGCTAATGGATTAGGTCCGGGATGAGATTATCCGCCAACAGACCAATGTAATGGACACATTTTGGAAGTGTACCAAGCTGAAGTGGCAGTGGGCTGGTCACATCTATCGTAAAACTTGTGAAGTAAGCGGGTTCTCGAGGTGAGCCCTCGGCTTTGTTGTTGGACGACCTCTGGTCAGATGGACTGATGACTTGAGAGAATGGTGGGTAGCGACTGGATGGCAATAACGAGGGATCGTGACTTGTAGCGTACTCTAATCTAAATGAGACTTTTGTCCAACAGTGGAATGTGATGTACTCAAGGAAACGGAGTGAAAATAGGTAAGTAGGTTTGTCGACGAGATGAGTTTACCGTACTAAATTGTACTAATTTCCTAATCTTAAGCCTTTTTAAGTTCAATTAAAAGTAGGCATTATTCCAGTTTTCCTACAATTGTCGTAACATAACGTACCTGTGTGTTTCTGTGTATTTCCATTATCTGGCAGAAATTTAAAAATCTTTTCATTCTTTCTCGTTGCCTTAAATCCATACTTGAACACCACACTCATTAAATTCATAGATAACACATAAATTTCACTAAAAACACCACTTTAAATCGAAGCCAAAACGTTTGCCGGCTGAGTTGATAAACAAATGGCAAAAAGCACCGAAAAAATATTGCCGTCCTTTTCACTCACGCGGTGCGCAATATATCACTATCTCTTTCCATCTTAGGAAGCTGCGAGCGACAAGGGCGTATTTCTAAATATGTCTTTACATCACTGTATGTGGGTCCAGAGCCGTCTAGCTGTAACCCATATTACGTCTGTTTTACAAATACTATTTAGCCTTATCTTTGATTATGCCGTTTTGCTTCAACAACAGCATAGCACTTACGCCTTGATAGACTGCTGTAACTTTGAAACGAAGAAAGGTAGCAAAAAACGGGTAAATGACACTTGTAGCTAAGAGAAAAATTAATTGAAATGTAAAAAAAACATATTTAGGGCATATGATGACATACGCCCAGATCGCTCTATATGGAAGTATTACCTACTTATATAACGATATGTTACATACAGGATGTACATTTAGCTTATAAAATATTTAAAAAGTAAACCATGAAAACACAACGACTGATTTTGATTTTATGACACATTGACACATGTTGTGAGGAAAAGCCAATTTTATTTAACCCAAGGAAAAGATTTTCTTTTATTTCGTGGATTTGTTCATTTCACTCTTTCAAATACTTTCAGATAATTTCAATTACACCCTGTATATAAAATTTCGGTGATAGAGCTAAGTAGACAAATTGGATTGCTTCATAATGATTGTTCATTCATATTTGATTGTGTTTACTAACGGTTATGTTATGTTATGTAACGGTTATACTATGAAGAATTATGATTTGATTTGTGGTTTATAGGTACTATACTTACATACTTTAAGTAGATACCATTGAAGTAGGTACCTTCATATAATTATGTAGGTATGTTAGACGATTACACTTGTAGACTTAAAGGCGGTACGGTGAGGTACATATTATTCTTTTAAATGTGTCAATCGACAATCCCTAACAAAGCTTTTATCCTTAGAGTATATAAGAGTATGCTATAGAGAGCGCATATCGGCCCGCGCCGTACTATCAAACCGTAAGCAGTTGTTCCCTAGATAAAGACGTCAAATATATGAGAAGTCAATAGTCATAGAGGTTCAATAGTGCTGTCACTGGCGTTATACTACTGATTTGCTACTGATGGACAGAGGGAGAGGAACTGCCAACAGTTCTAACTTTTTAGGCGCACTCAATAGCTTGCTTATATCTCTTCTATTTTGACGCCACAACATTTACATGGGAATTCGATGCCAAATAAAAAATGCATCTCATATTAAAAATACGGTAACGAATCATTTCACTACACTCAAAGATAGTTTTGTTTATTAGGACATTGGATTTGGTACAATAAAAGTTAGTGATGGTTGGTATATAAATGTTTTTTTTTTTTGTAAATAGTCTAAGTAATATCCAATGAAACGTTAACTAACTACTTACTAAAACAATGTAGAGCAAAGAAAAAATAAAACAAACAGATATTAATAGAACCAATGAGTTGTTCGCCCGCACATACTCCGTATAGCAATTAAACAATTTTTCACTGGCCTGTCACAAGCTGACAGAAAGAGTATGAAAAATGATGCTAACACCACAAAAACTGTAGCATTCTTAAACTAGAGTGTAAGACCATGTACGCACGTGATGAATACGCGATCAGTTTTGACAGATGGCTTGTATCATTGCTGGAAATGTAATGGAAATTACAAGAATCATTCATGTCATGTCAAGAACCATGGAAAAATTACCGATTGTACAACAACAAGCTGACGACAGGGACAAAAAAATGCACCCTGTTTTCAGAGCTAGTCTAGGTTTAATTTTATACCTATGGTGGAACGATTTCCATGAGCAAAATTGCTAGTTTTAAAGATGTTTCATTTAAATTAAGAGTTCGAGTGTCGGGTACCAGGTCATCATTGGCCTCATACGTCTGTGACAGACGATTTATTCAGTGTCTGAGGCAAGATTTTTCGTGGCTGTACCACCAATAATGGGGATAAAAACTCAAAGCCTATTTTTAGCGCATCCTTAACCCATGCAATTTCGAATTTCCCTTTGCATAAAACCGACCACTAATAGCCGTATGGTGCCGGCTTAGATCATCCCATATCTTTCCCGTTGGCACCGTAAGAAGCGACTATGGGATTTGAAAGAAGTATTGCAATTTTAGGCGACAGGCCGACAACCTGTCACTATGGTGATACTCAGTCTACTGTAGTACCACCAATGGGGAGGAAAATCAAAGCTTATTGGAGGTGGCATCAGGCGCAATTGTGACCTTATTATGGAACCAATAAGAAATAGCTAAACTTTGACATTGACACATTTTCAACCAATCACTGAAAAAAGACACGCTCAAGATAGGTGTTATTAGTTTTTCAGTTTGCTACCATTTCATTTCATTACATTAGGTGTACTTAAATTTATTCGTTGTAATTAAGGAGGTACGCTGAAATTCCTTCGGTTCAAAGAAAAGAAAGCTATAGTTTACCAACCCCGTAGTCGGCAAATAGCGTAAGTAGGCCTAACACGCAAGAAGGCACAGAGCGAGTTGGCGAATCGCGCCGGTTGGCGAAACGAGCAAGTTGGCTTACCGCTCGTACTCCTTTTCGTCTGACACATCGGTTTCAACTCTACTCTGTGGTCTAAACCACTGGAGTGAGTCGTTAAACGTCTCCAGTTACCGACAACCGTCACATGTAATCGGCGGCTAATGCGGTTTTAATACTCGATAGTTTCCAACCAATTTGGGACCAGAAGGTAACAACCCACGACGACCAGAAAACGATGAAAAAGCCCATTTGTACCACCAACCCGCCACCGTGTGTGGCTTAATGGTAAACTAATTATCCTGGCTTTTGGCTGAAGGCTTAAAAATAAAAATGCCAAAGGTTTTTGCAAAGGTCAGCTTTGTGTGTTTTGGGGAGTAATGCGATTAGTTCAGCAAAAAGTTGTTCAAGCAAGATCTTTGGTGTGCAAGTTTTTGTGTCAGCTTCAAGTGTGCTGATCAGATACAGAAAATCATTCATATTTCTTCAACAAAAAGGTTTGTTTAGTTAGTCGATATCCTAAATTAATTTAAACAAGAAATTGTAACATTTCCCAACATTTTAATAGCTAGCTACTTACTGTTTACCGATACTTAAGGTCGAAATAAAGACCGAACGAGGCGGTGTCGTAGTGCGCCGTCAACTTGACAGCATCATTCATAGTAGGTATAGAGTCCCGGTCTTTCTGGCATCCCCATACAAACCAGTCATTTTGACGGCGCACCACGTCGCGTCAAGCTCAGTCTTTAAGGACACCTTACACAAATAATGGAAAATCTCACGGCAGCAAACTATTCACTATACTTACAATTGAATACCAAATTTTAAAACACTTCTCGTGTTAGGTAAACAATTTTTGGAAACTTACAAAATTTTCACCGCAGGCAGGATTTGAACCTGCGACCTTCGGCATCAGTACTGCCGACGCCCTAACCAACTGGGCTACCGCGGTTCTAATCGAGCCCGCGAAATTATGGAAGTATATCTTGTCCACTATCGCGTGGATGGGCTCCATCTACCGGGATAGTTTTGCAACTAATTCCCAGCGACTAATTCATTCTTTACAGATTGAATGTAGTCAAAGCGATGAAAACCCGCGATAAATTGAATACCAAATTTTAAAACACTTCTCGTGTTAGGTAAACAATTTTGAAACTTCCAAAATTTTCACCGCAGGCAGGATTTGAACCTGCGACCTTCGGCATCAGTACTGCCGACGCACTAACCAACTGGGCTACCGCGGTTCTAATCGAGCCCGCGAAATTATGGAAGTATATCTTGCCCACTATCGCGTGGATGGGCTCCATCTACCGGGATAGTTTTGCAACTCATTCCCAGCGACTAATTCATTCTTTACAGATTGAATGTAGTCAAAGCGATGAAAACCCGCGATAAATTGAATACCAAATTTTAAAACACTTCTCGTGTTAGGTAAACAATTTTTGGAAACTTCCAGAGCCCATCCACGCGATAGTGGACAAGATATACTTCCATAATTTCGCGGGCTCGATTAGAACCGCGGTAGCCCAGTTGGTTAGGGCGTCGGCAGTACTGATGCCGAAGGTCGCAGGTTCAAATCCTGCCTGCGGTGAAAATTTTGGAAGTTTCCAAAAATTGTTTACCTAACACGAGAAGTGTTTTAAAATTTGGTATTCAATTTATCGCGGGTTTTCATCGCTTTGACTACATTCAATCTGTAAAGAATGAATTAGTCGCTGGGAATTAGTTGCAAAACTATCCCGGTAGATGGAGCCCATCCACGCGATAGTGGACAAGATATACTTCCATAATTTCGCGGGCTCGATTAGAACCGCGGTAGCCCAGTTGGTTAGGGCGTCGGCAGTACTGATGCCGAAGGTCGCAGGTTCAAATCCTGCCTGCGGTGAAAATTTTGGAAGTTTCCAAAAAAAATACTTACAATTTGTCCCTTATCCCTTTCGTTATAAATTCACAAACGTACGATTAATTCTCACTTAGCCTGTAGTGGAACCATCATTTACCTTCAGGCCCATCATTCGCCCATCATGGATCTGTCGCTAACCCTTCTAACGTCCATGATGGCACAGTATATAGACGTAACAGTAAAGAAACTCGACCCGTTTCTTTTGAATCGCAACATTTTTAACTTTGGGGCATAAGAATATGAAATAGAAATAACTTAAAAAAAACTTTTACCGTTTATAAACTGTATTATCCCTGTGATTAATAAAGACTACTTACTTTATTACTATAGGAAAACACCTTATTCCCTTCCCACGAGCATTCGGAGAACATCCCGGGTGAGACTTTTTAAATAAATTAAAAATTTTGAAAATTAATAAAAAGGAATTCGCCAAAAATTGGGTCATTTTCCTTGTAAACGGCGTCGTCGCGCGTCTGTTTCGAGCATTTATATACGGTGAAATTTTACTAGTGACCGATAGCGAAAACTCAGAACCGGCTGGTGAAATATAGGTCGAAAAACAAAAAAACTATTTTGACCTCCCGTAGTAACTCAAATCAGCTGATCGGCAATTTAGTATATTAGGTCCAATTTTTTTTTTCGTGTTTCGACCTATGTTCCTTGAGGAAAAATGTTCCTTATCACCAGCCGGTTCTGAGTTTTCGCTATCGGTCACTAGTAAAATTTCACCGTAGGTATATAAAATTTCCTCACTGCCGAAAGCAAGCTATACATTTACTGTGATTAAGGGCCGGACACTGGACTATAATAAAAATCAATTTGTGGTGTCCGGGTAAACTCATGGCACCTTCCAATTTCACCCTTTTTGTGTTGTTACGCATTCAAATTGATGGGTGATGGAACTTGTTTTATAGTTTATGCAGCGTATGTATAAAATAAAATAAATATGGTTAGGCGTTTACACACATAACGTCCGTTTAGACGTTGTTTTTGCGCTGCGTAACGTACCTATGCGTTGCGTTGGGACATTACGTATTTCGACCTTATACCTATATGGTTTATGTCAAATTGTTTGACAAATGCTTCCGTCAACACAGCGCCGTTTAATGCGATATTTTGTTAACTTGCCCTAAACAAAGATCTTACATACTAAACAAATACAAAGTCCTTGGCCCTAAATTAGAACTTTCCATTTAATAGGGTTAGAAAGGGATAGGAGCTGATCGCGACTAAAATGTCTTAAAAGTTTACGTAATATTCGCTTTATCTGCCAAATTATGGCGACGACGAAAACAATAATGGCGACTAAATCTTGACTGAATGGACTAGAAATCGCGATGAACTTATTGACATATAGAGAAATGACAGCACAAATTGTATGGTAAGTTATGAAAATGTGTATCGCCAGTCGGCAGAAAGCGAGTTGGCGAATCGCGCCGGTTCGCAAAACGAGCAAGTTGGCTTACCGCGCGTACTCCGAATTATTGCCAGCTATGTTTATGTATTAATACAGAGGTTGCAGTATCCACTTAGTTTAGTATTTTAGTGTGAGTTTCACCAAAGCACCACAGTCCAAAAACCACACAGTAAATTAACTCTGCCTTAATGCCCATTCTTGACACTAATTCCTGACACCAAGGAGCGACATTCCTAGAAAACAATCCGAGATAGGGATCGAAGCAAAGTGACAATAATGACCATAATACAACATGGTGGTGTGCCAAATCGCATTTTAATTAGTCAGATAAGCAAGTCATTAGTAGCAAATTACTCTGGAACTGTTTGTTTTATTTCATTTTTCCTTATCTTGTAATGTTACATCTTGTCCATCAAATTGCTCGAACAGGGTGTGGTGGCAGTGCTAGCGAGTTACAGTAAAGTCGTTTGATTAGGCCATACTTGACAGCTGTCTAACCTATACTAGAAGACTAGAGAAAAATAGACCTTATGTCATAGCATTGATATGATTTTGACAGCTGTCAAATATGGCCTATTCAAACGACCGTACTGTAGGCGGGAAACACGTAACGTCCGTTTGTGCGTTATTTTTGCGCAGGGCTATCGCATGCGTTAGGACAATACTAATTTTGAACTTTTTCACATACCGAGATCTACGGTTTATGTCGAACGGTTTACAGACGCATCCGTCGATGCAGCGTTGCGCGATGCGCAGCAGTAACGGCGCGGCGTCTGTCAAACCGTTTGACATAAACCGTATAATAGGTTTAAAAAAATCAACTGCAAATATTTTAAGGGGTGAACCAGCCCATGAAACTGAACAACATTCCCCAAGGAACCAAGGTCGAACTGTGACAAATAAATGACCTCCCATACATACAAATTGAGAGCATGTTCCATCATCGTCTGCATCGTCACTTAACATCAGGTGAGATTGCGGACAAATGCTTACCCATTATTTATAAAAAAAATGACTCAGTCAGCTGGTACATTTTGTATGGGAGGTCCAAAAACTTTTTTCATAATTCGACCTATATTCCTTATGGAAAGTTGTTCAGTTTCACGGGCTGGTTCACCCTTTTAAATATTTGCATTTGATTTTTTTACATACTGTATGTATGAAAATTTGTAATTAAAACTCGCATTTTCCTAAAAATACCACAGAAACGGACGTTACGCGAGTTTCGAATAAAAAATATCATAAACACCCAGGTATAGAGACTGATCTACTCACTCAAATTAGCTCCGCTTATGTTGACGCTTTCAAAGGGCTCCATCTTCTGAGACACTAGAAATTATGTCTTTGTATTTTATTTATACTACGTCGTACGTATACGTACGTATACTACGTCGGTGTTGCTATTCGACACCATTAGAAGGAACTGCTTGCTTACCTATTGTATTTGATAGCGTAGTGTACCTAGTTATGACCTTTAAAATTTATTCCTCTTCCTTATCCTTATAGGCCTTAACCAACAGTTCACAGCTGAACATGGGTCTCCCTCCACATTAGCGGAGTATTCAGATACTCGCCACGCTTGGCAGATGGATTCAAATATCTTCACTTGCATTTAAATCTTTCTGCCAGATCTACCGGAAGATGCTGGGACCAACTAGACGAGACGAGCAGGGGGCCGAGCCGAATATTATAGGCGAAATTTAGTCAGCCCGAATTCGCTGGCTCGGACACCTAGAAAGGATGGGGGAAAATCGCGCCGTGAAGAAAGCATATCTTGGGAAACCAAACGGCAAACGCTCAGTTGGACGCCCCAGATATCGCTGGGCCGACGAAGCAGAAAAAGACCTCTGCAGCTTCAGCACCCTGACTGCCAAACGACAGCTCAAGATCGAGATAGCTGGCGACTTCTGGTGTCGGAGGCCAACATCCTCTTTGGGTCATTGAGCCACCCTAGTAAGTAAAACATTTAAATCTACTGATTTTTAGCGGAATTGACGTGTCGATTCTCGGAGGCTAGTTACATTGGCAGTTAGAAAGCCTTACTCGATACTTTGTAGGGTATTTTCGACGTAAAATCTTTAACCACTCTTTTCCCCTTATCAGCGTGTAGTAAACCAGACAGGAGTCCCATCAGCTAGACGGCATTATTTTTACGACGCCCCATACAAAACGTTTTTCCAAGTTTTTTTTTTATTATATTGTCTCTTTTTTATTGTTTTTTTTCTTCGACGGTGGGTCCGCGCGTGCGCTCTAATGCGTCCTCGTGATAAACTCTCACTTTTACATCCTTTTATTTTGATGTCACCCTGGTACTTTGTCTCCAAAGGTACCTTCAATTTTGGACCTTAAAACAAACTGCAATAAGTTCATTTTGGGATATAGTAGTTCACAAAATCAAATTCCAAAAACGTAAGTCATTTGTAAACTTATCTGCACTTTATTTAGAAGCAAGATTGGTTTGTTTTCGTTTTTTGGTTGTATCTTGTACCTCGTCACGGATGTTTCGAATGTTTTACATATTTTTGGGAATACTAAAGTTGTAAATTATCCTGTATCTGTATCTACAGCAATTAAAATGATGAGTAAAAGCTGTTTTCAACATTTTATACTGAATTTATCATAATATTCAAAACCGTTCATTTTATGAAAATGAACCAATAATTTTAACAATGCTGAATTCAGTTGCCTATGTCATGATTAGAATCAGTTAAAAAATATACAGAGTGTAAGCGAGTGTAAGGAATAGCTCTCCGAATAAGAATATGAGTACCTACATCATAGGGTAGATTTACTGTACCCTAAGAACATATAAGTATTAATGTCCGAAAAAAATTAACATAAAATTTAAAATCACGATCAGCTGACTGCTTGCTTTTACAATGTCAAAAATTGTGTGTCATTCATTTCATATAATATTTTTTTATTGGAAAGGAAGTAGTTAAGTTTTATTCATGAATGCACTCTGTTAGAATCTAGAGAAGGGTATCTTAAGACGAGAAACACACGTAACGTCCGTTTCTGCGTTATTTTAGTCAAACGAATGACAAAATAAAAATTGAATACGGTTAATGTGTCAAACGCGTCGCACATCGCTGTGTCGACGGATGTGTCTTTTGAACCGTTTGACATAAAGCGTATTTGTATTAAGAATAAGGTCCACATTAGTATTGTCCTAAAGCATGCAGAAACGGACTTTGCTACGTATTTTTCTCGCCTTAAGCGGTCCCTTACACCTTGTATTTTAAATAATGAAGAATATACTTTCTCCATACAATGTAATTGATCATCGATAGGTAAATGTTAATAGCCTTTAGCAATATTTCATACTTTCCTCGTACAGGTTGTCAATAATTTTTAACGTATTTCCACAGACAAGTTAGTACCACCCGTGCCTGGCTAATCGCAAAACTAATCATGTTCAAGTATATTTTTATTCACATTATAAGCGGAAATTACCTCGTTAATGCAGAAATTACATTAGATTATAACCCGGTATGATATTGATACACTAGTTTAGAAGAAAAAATTACGCCACATGAGTTTGAATTTCTATCTGCAATTAGGGCTCTTTACATTAACTCAGGCTTTCCTCTCTTGGACTTTAATTTTGTTTTCACCTTGAAAATTAGGTACACTTTGTATAAACAAGACGAGATACTTAATTGAACATCTTTCGACGGTTATTTTACCCATCTTAGGAAAATTTGTTTTGATTCATGATGCACTATTAGCGCATTTATTCAGTTCTTTTTACATCTTATAATTATTATCTACATACAGAGTCTAGCCTATAAGATGAAAAATGCAATGATTATCTAATTGGCTGTTCTAACGTTATTCCTATCATATTTTTATACAGAACCACCATAAAAGGGGAATTAACATCTAGAACGTTTTACTATAATTCGCAAGTACCTGTAATGCTAGCTAATTTATAAAATTCTGTACCTACACCCTGCTGGTTCGGCCGTTGGATTAACCAACTGATTAAAATAGACTCGTACAACTCATTATAGTCTTTATCTTCCGGGCAGTAGTATCCTACTACCTGTATTCCTGTCCCAATCTCACCACATTCCTCCCCACTCCTATTCCTACTTTCCTATCTCTCCTAGATCCAACAAAAGCAGCTCCCTCCTGCTTAACAAACAAAGTCTGTTTCGGCGAGAATGGCAACCCAATGCAGATAGTGCGAACGGGCTTGGCGGACTCGGCGATTCAGCAAGGCAATGTGGATGGCCTAGGGCGACGGTAGAGGGCGCGTGTAGTTACTGTCGGCCAGACACAGCATCCGACCTTTCCTTCAGTTGTAACGGTTCTCCGTTCCACTGAACTGGGGAGGGGAAGGAAAAAAAAAAGCAGCTCCCTCCTGCTTAACAAACAAAGTCTGTTTCGGTGAGAATGGCAACCCAATGCAGATAGTGCGAATGGGCTTGGCGGACTCGGCGATTCAGCGAGGCAAGGTGGATGGCCTAGGGCGACGGTAGAGGGCGCGGGTAGTTACTGTCGGCCAGACACTGCATCCGACCTCTCCTTCAGTCGTAGCGGTTCTCCGTTCCACTGAACCGGGAGGAAGGACTAAGTGTGTGCGCTTGCGTTTGCGCGAACGTCTGCGCACCCTAATATATCCTGCGCAACTGACCGCTTCCGAATAATGGACTCCGATGACGCTAAGTCCTGCGGCGATGGGTTGAAGTAGAGAGGTCTAGCGTGGTGCAAGCTGGGCTTTGTCTGATTCCTGCACGCAGGCGGTCCCAGGGGTGTGAGTACACGCCGTGGTCGCTTTGCATTGAAAAATCGGGACGACAATGCGAATTCGGCAGCACCTGGGATGACAAGAGCAGCCCTATTTAGGGAAGCACTGCTCTCCTCGCTCAGTCGAGGGGGGGGCTAGAAAAGGTGCCCTAAACAAATGCTCGTCCCTTCCTGGAAGGTGGTAGTAACCACGGCTGCCATCGCATCACTTAACACGTGGTCGACGCAACAAAAATAAAATAAATAACACACCATCTATAATGACATTTGGCGCATGGAACGTGAGAACGCTCATTGATAGAGATGGCAACGCCTGTCCTGAACGTAAAACCGCTATAGTAGCTCGGGAACTTCATCGCTATAACGTGGATGTGGCTGCACTCAGCGAAACACATCTTGCCGATGAAGGAGAACTAGTGGAAGATGGAGGGGGATACACTTTCTTCTGGAAAGGTACATCCGTATCTGAACCTCGACGTTCAGGGTAGGATTTGCCATCAAAAATCATTTAGTAAAGCGACTTGAAGAATGTCCTGTTCACATCTCGGACCGCGTTACCACACTGCGCCTTCACTTGGACAAAGACAACTACCTTAATGTTATCAGTGTCTATGCTCCAACGCTAGACAAGTCTGATGACATTAAGGACAAATTCTATGAGGAACTATCTCAATGCCTTGACAGCATTAACGCCAGAGAGCAGATACTATTGCTGGGCGATTTCAATGCTAGAGTTGGTCGGGACTATGAGGCTTGGCCTGGAGTTCTGGGGCGACACGGAGTCGGCAACATGAACAGCAATGGTCAGTTGCTACTCAGTCTCTGTGCTCAATACGATCTAGCGATATCGAACACTATGTTCAGACTTGCCGCTAAGCACAAGACGACGTGGATGCACCCGCGATCCAAACACTGGCATTTGATCGATTATGCTATTATGCGGCAAAGAGACATCAGTCAAGTCCAAATCACCCGCGTCATGCGCGGTGCTCACTGCTGGACTGACCACCGACTTATTGTCACAAAACTGCGACTCCGCCTTCGTCGACCTCGTAGATCCATGATAAAAAAGCCTGCGTCTTTGAACGTGGATAGGCTGCAAGATCGCGAGATGAGAGAAAAGTATGCTGAAACCTTAACCGAAAATCTGTTGCCTACAAATGAGACAGTTGATGTCAATGCTGCTTGGCGAAATTTGTCATGTCATCTCATAGAAGCCGCTACCGCTACTTTAGGTGCAAAAGACCGGCGTAGTGAAGATTGGTTCGATGACAATGACGAAGTTCTCAAGGCAGCATTCGACAAACATCGAGAGCTCCTGCGACAGCATCATCGGAGAGGTGGAAGTGTAGCGGCAGTCAAAGAAAGTGACCAAGAATTACGTAGGCTGTCTCGGCAAATAAAAGACAAGTGGTGGCAGGAAAAAGCTTGTCAGATGCAGTGGCTTGCCGATACAAACCAGCTTGGGAGTTCTACTGCGAGGTGCGTAAACTGACAGGTACGCCCCATAGAGCAAAAGTGCCTTTGAGGTCTCTGGATGGCTCGCAACTCTTGACCAGCAAAGAGGATGTGCTCAAACGGTGGGCTGAACATTTTAACGATCTGCTTAACGTAGATCGATCAGCTAACCTGCATCACATCAGTTTATTACCTCAACTCCCCCTAGCCGCTGAGCTGGACGAGCCCCTGTCGTGTGATGAGGTTGTTACTGCCATCAGACAGCAGCATAATAAACGGGCGGTTGGCATTGACCTTATACCAGGCGAAATACTTAAATATGGCGGTGCGGAGCTGCACTCGATGGTATGGAAACTTTTTGTTCAAATGTGGGAGGAGGAGCGAGTCCCGGACGATTTTAAAGTGTCTCGCATTAGTGCCCTCTACAAGAACAAAGGTGACCGTTCTGACTGCAACTCGTACCGCGGTATTTCGTTATTATCGGTCCCCGGAAAGGCCTTTGCAAGAGTCCTATTAAACCGCTTGAAGGACTTATCAGAAAAGATTCTGCCCGAAACCCAGTTTGGCTTCCGACCTGACCGAGGCACATGTGAAGCTATTTTCTCGGTACGTCAACTGCAGGAAAAAAGCAGAGAACAAGGTCGTCAGTTGTACCTCTGCTTTGTTGACCTGGAGAAAGCGTTCGACAGTGTGCCTCGTGAGGCTCTCTGGATGGTGCTAGGAAAACTGGGGTGCACGGAGAAGTTTGTGCGCCTCCTGAGACTCCTGCATGACAATATGCAGTGCTGCGTCTCTGTAGACGGTGAACAGTCTGATTTTTTCCCGTCACCTGTGGGGTGAAACAAGGGTGCGTTCTAGCGCCCACACTGTTCGCCTTATACTTTGCGGTAGTAGTCAAGGAGGTCCTAAATACTGTCTCCGAAGGAGTCCGCATCCGCTTCCGCACTGATGGCAGTCTTTTCAATTTGGCTAGACTTAAGGCGCGCACCAAAGTCTCGCATGCACTTATTACTGAAATTATGTATGCCGATGACTTGTGCTTTCTTGCAGAATCCCCAGAAGGCCTACAACAACTGATGACCGTTTTTCACCAAGCATGCTGCAAATTCGGCCTTAAGATTAGTGTCAAAAGACGGAAGTGATGTCCTTGGATACACAAGGTCGTGAGACACTGACAATTAAGCTTGGTGAAGATATGTTGAAACAGGTTGACAAGTTCCGATATCTGGGGAACACTATTACAGCTAAGTGTGACCTTGATGCTGAGATCAATAGCAGAATCAGTGCTGCAGCTGCAGCATTTGGGAAGCTGCGTTCCAAGGTTTTCTGCTCGCACGACCTTAAACTAGCCACAAAAATATCTGTATATATGGCGATTGTGCTGCCAAACCTTCTGTACTCTTCCGAGACCTGGTGTGTGTATCGTCACCACATACGCACTTTGGATCGATTCCACCTCAAATGCCTTCGCACCATCATGAAGATCAGATGGTCCGACCGAGTGCGAAACACCGAAGTTCTAAGACGAGCCAATGTTGGTGGCATTGAAGCCTACTTAATGCGTCGACAGCTTCGGTGGTGCGGTCACGTATCCCGGATGGCGGATGAGCGAGTGGCGAAGCGCATCTTCTATTCTGAGCTAGAGGAGGGCAAGCGAAAGCATGGCGGTCAACTCCTCCGATTTAAAGATGTTCAGAAGAGACACATGAAAAGATGCAATATCGAACCCTCTCAATTTGAGGTTTTGGCAGCACAACGGCCAGAATGGCGCGGTCTTGTGAAGAGGCGAATCCGCGACTTCGAGGAGCAGCGTAAAGCAGACCTTGACGCTAAACGCGATGAACTGAAGGCCCGTCCTCCCGCTGCCATTAACTACAATTATATCAATGGCAAACTCACGTGCCCACACTGTGCACGGGAGTTTACTGCCAAAATAGGCTACAATAGCCACCTACGAGCGCATCAGCGCCGACTTGATTAGGAGTAGAAGTGGTCGCCATGGCCGAAACCGGCCGGAAAGATCATCATCATCATCATAGTCTTTAAATAATGCGTTTTTAGTAATAGCTGTACGTGCCTACCAGACTTTGCCGTGTAGTATCTAGACATTAAAGAAATTGAGGGTAAAAGTATGTTATACTTTAAAAAGATCTTATAATGAGTAGTAATTATTACCAAGAATATCATGATAGTAACTCAATAGACAAGAGAAATGTGGAACAACTACGTTTTTAATAAATACCTATAATTACATTTTGTGATGATTTTGCAAAGCATGCAAGATGTTCAGAGGTTATAGATATTAATAGCCAGCCATTACGATTTCAAAACAAGCCTAATTATTAAGCAACAAAACCCGACTGCAATAATTTCAAAGGTATATATATAAGTATTTTGAATTTATATAGGGTTACATTTAATTAAGTACAAATCTCTTGAGGGTGTGATCTACTCACAAAACTGAACAACTTTTGTCAGAAACTTTTTTTCGAAATATGAAAAAAAATATTGGACATGTGGAAAAAGTGTGTCACTTTAGTATGGGAGGTCCAAATTTTTTTTTCATATATCGGCCTATGTTTCTTGGAGAAAGTTGTTTAGTTGTATGGGCTGGTTCACTCCTTAAAATATTTGCATTTTACATCCTGTATAATTTTAATACAGTCAGTGTCAATCGCGTTGCTGACGAGTGTTATTATGTCAACATTTGTGAAACCGTTTAGGCTATAGCTTGTCAAAAAGAATTTACTTGACCACATACATAAATAGGCACTCTTGAAAAACACAACCCTCCTTCTGGGACAGCCGGGTACTTAGACACTTAGTTGCCTAGAGCAAATTTGTAATTCTTATTGGAATTTACTATGGTGATTATTAATTACAGCATGCGAATCATAAATTATAAGCATTGCTTCGTATCGGTTAAGAAAAAGTGTTTTCAAATAGGTACAGACAAATAAACAAGCTGGAAAAAATTGGCGTTGCAAATATGTTCAAGTCCTATGAACAACTTTCCCCTAAAGTAAGGCCGTTCGTTCGTATAGGCCATATTTAACAGCTGTCAAACTCATACTAGATGACATGTCAACAAAGAAAAATAAACCTTACTTATAACATATTTTTAACATGTTTCTTTTTCTCAAATTGCCTTTCCGAATTCCACCCTTACTTATCCAGCGAATGGGCAGCAGCGTTCCTTGTCATAAAACATCTTGCACTGCGCTCGCCAATCTGCCTGCTAAGCGTGGTGAGTATGGCGATACCCCCCGAGAAGAGGAGGACCATGTCCATCAGTGGACTGTTGTGGCGGTAAGGGTGCCTATCAGGATAAGTTCTTGTAGGTTCAGGTTCAAATTCTTATAAACTCGTCCGACCACTACATCAAAATTGATGCAAATAATAGGTTCTCAATGTAAAAGGCCTTGTACTCACTCACTCCATATCCATACTTGGCACCTAGCTATTGAAAAATTACAATTTTTATCGCATCACAGGAAACTAGGGATGTCAATAATAATAGATTTTTTAAAGAAAACACTATGTTTTACCGAAAATAATAAATTTTTAATAATCGATTATGCAATATTAATTATACGATAGATTTTAAATAGTTTTTTTTTATTTCAGAGTCCGAAAATTCGATTATATTTTGGCATATAAGTATACCAACGAATTATTTCGGTGCTTGTGTAAACTCATAAAAATACACGACACCTTTTATTAGGTTCTTTCGTTTGTAATATTTTGGTATATTTTGTTTGGACGGCTTGATGTTTATTTTCCTTCTGTGGAAAATTATACGATTAAAAACATTATTGCGTAAAATCAAGTAAATTAATATATATGTCAAAATCGATGTTTTCTTTGGCTGACTTGATATAATCGGTTATTGAAAAATCGATTTTTTGTTACCAAAGTCGCATCCCTGCAGGAAACACCTGCCTTCCGTATATGCGCGAATTATTGTGCGTCTCGCTGCGAATTCCGTTTATTAATTACCTACCTTGTAATAATACTCGATATTAACAACGAATTATATGCAGGTATTTTGTAAAAAAAACGAAGGTGCTAGGTTGTAAAAGAACGAAGAGGTGGGATAAAATGTTCAAGTAAAAACCAACCGTGTCTAAACCGTACAACAATATCTACAGTACGCGCGCAAGTTCATTACCATTCTAAAGTACCTACCTATGCGCATCTTTATCGCACTTGCCAATATCTCAGCGTGTGCGACAAAGAGGCACATACATCAGGATGGTAATGAAAATTGCTCCCTCCCATGTCGTAGGTACCTAAATATCTTTTGAGATAAACATACCGTAAACGTAGGTTACTTTGTCCAAAAAAAGGGTATGTTTTGACGTTTCTTCTGATTTCTTAGCCACTAATAGACACATGGATATTGCACAGTCTTGGATTGTTTAGCAAGGGTATAAGTAACTTATTTAAGTAAAAAATACATTTCATATATAGTGAAAACTATTTTTTTTATTTTTTTTTTATTTGGGCCAAAGTTGTACTTTGGAGGTTGTTTCATTGGCCCACACGTTTTTAAGGAGCTTAAACGTAATATTATTTCATTTTGGGGTAATGTAACCTCAAGGAAATAAGAGCAGATGATTTAAGCAACCATAATACATGTTATTTGGTTAATTTTTCTAAGAAAATTCTTCATAATATCAACATTTTTCAGTAAATCACAGTAAAATTATTTTTTTTTACTACAAAATTTAATATAATCAACATTTTGCTTCGCAAACTACTTGTTTGCAGAAATTTATACCGTAATAAGTTAAGCATTAGTACAAAATTGTTATAAAATAATAAAAAAACAACAAAAATACTGCCATTCTTATCAAAATTGTCATTAATTCGGTCTGTTTTATGAGAATCATCAGTTACATTATCTTGACTTATATTGACCTCATTTTTTTTTTATTTGAGTTTTAGCGTGCTGCGCGGAATGCCATATAGCTCAGCAGCAGCTGTTTGTGTAAGTAAGTGATTTGACTCGTATTCTGGCCAAAAATTCTACGAGTTGCTCCTTGGAATAATCCACATATCTGTGATTCTCTACTTTTCTTTTGTAATGTCTTGGCATGTTGACTGCTTCAGCTTAATATCATATCCCAATTTTAGAATCTAAAAAGGAAAAGAAACATATTTTAAACGAAAATCGAGAAATTATATGAAATTCTAAACCTGTAGGTTACTTTGGCCCATAGGCTAAAGATACCTACATTTGCGGGTCAAAGTAGCCTGCAGTTTTATTTCTGCCAATTTAATCCTAAAAAGTTCGTAAAACTGAATAATATCTGTTAAAACGCATCTTCTTAATATATTTGATAAACCCAACTACAAAAAGACAGCCAGACTTACCTTAAAATTTAGTAACGATACAAAGTTTGCACAGCCAAAATTCTTGCAATTTGTAGGTCCCAACTTGTCAACACTACCAACCGTTAAAAACGAGAGAATGAGCTATTTAAAACTGTTTCACCGACAAGCCTATATCGCCATCTATGAATTGTAGTACAAATTACTTCGGTATCTGTCACTCCAGAATAAAGGCGGGAATTAAAAATCTTTTTTTGATTTGGGCTATAGTAACCCCCTAGGGTTAAAGTAACCTACGTTTACGGTATTTAAACTAAGTACTTAGGTACAGTCCAGCAAAAAAGAGTAGAAATTAAATAAAATGGAAATATTTTTTTTTATTAAATTGTTGCCATTCATAGTCAATGTTGCCATTTAATTTTGATATTTCATACAAAGTGGCGCCCTCATTTTTTGTCTACTCTTTTTTGCTGAACTGTACCTATTTATGTCTAAAATATTTATATGAAAGAGAATGCCCCGTGGCATTAGTACTTTTGTAGGTACTTTATGAACTGAAGTGTAAAAATAAATAAAATCCCCATACTAGTACCAGAACGCTATAGTTAAGAAATACCCACATTTTACAACTATCTGTGGGCGTAAAAAGCATAACTTATTAATCTGTAATAAAGGCTTTATTGAAAATTAAATATATGCTATTCCTTACTCAAAAATGATATAAAAAATATAGCTACCCACCATCACAAATTTAAGTAAGTAGGTAGTATTTTTATAAGCCAATAAAACTTGATCCAATAAATTTTATATAACTACGCATTAATATCAATTACCTATAATATTACAAAGGGTAAAATAGCTGTTCATTAATTGAGTCTAGTAATCCCACTTGAAGTGCGTAGCTGCGTTGCTTTTAGCGCAGCGCTGACACATGCGTCTGTCAGATACAAGGTAATTCGAATTACCTAGGTAGGTACTTATAGGTACTAAAAATTGACGTTGACGCAGGAACATCGCAAAAACGTGCGTCTGTACTTGTCTCTGTTACACTTATTATGGTAGATAGACAAACTCTTTTACACAAACAGATGTCAGGTGTGAGACCCGCTGTGGCTTCAGCCTTTTATTGAACTTTGCGGTCTACAGTACTCGCCACTCAGGCGCTTTGCACACATAACGTCCGTTTGTGCGTTATTTTTGCGCAGCGCTATCTGTTGCGTTTGAAAAATATGAATTTCTATTTTTATACAAATACGGTTTATGTTAAACGGTTTGACAGATGCATAGACATATAGCGCAAAATATCGCACAACGCTGTATCGACGGAAGTGTTTGTCTAACAATTTGACACAAACCATATTTGTATGTGAATGTGACTAAGGTCGAAATTCGTATTGTCCCAACGCATGAGTTACGCAGAGCAAAAAATATAACGTCGAAACGGACGTCACGTGTGTAAAGCGCCATAAATTCAATATTCAAAAATTACTTAAAAAGCAATAAAAAATAATTAATCATAAAAGATAGCTAATTAATGATTAACAAAGGGCGACTTGAAAATTAATCGGTCATATCGATCGCGTTTACCGCGAGCAAAAACTAATTAATAAAAAGTTAATAGAACTGGAATTTCTACTAGGTACTTATTATTTGTCTCACACTGTTTATTGAACCTAGTTATCATAACTAGTTTGGTTATTGTATATGGTAGTATGATAGCTTATAGAATAGAGCCTTATGAAACTCGATCCTTATTGTACACCTACTATCGCCACCATATCAGCCTACCTAATCATCAATTATATTGGCATTTTCTTTTTTTTTTTCTCAATATAAGGCATGAAAAACCAGTACTTGTAGGTATCTCTTAAATGGGTAGGTCGACGTGCTGACAACTGTACATAGAGATTCAATAGTAATAATAATAACTAATGCCATTTAATTCATAATTCTTCAAAGGCGTAGGCCTGAATTAAATTACCTAACATCAATTGAATACCTACTTATTATTGTTGCTGGAAATTTACTTACTAAAACTGAGTTATTTTTGTTTTTTTACCATAACTTTACTTTTTTTTTTATTAATTAAGCATGTCAAATAAAATACAAAAAATGTCACTTAAAAGTACTTAAAAAAATACCATAACTAAATATTTTTTAATATGTGCACATCCATAATATGCTGGTCCTTAATACCCGCTATGAAAACTCAAAACGTTCTAAGCGTGTTGATCGTGCTGCTTTTGTATAATTGCCCGACCTGTATAATAGGGTGGTTCACGAGTTGTGTTGTGGCCCAGTCAATTTGCGCCCGGAAGCGTCTGCTTAGGGTAAAGGTACCAATAGTGTGACGTCACACGATGGTACTAAAATGGGCCATGTTATACGAACTAGCGATATTGACGAACCATGTTAGAAGAGGTAGCGACGTGTATAATAAGGTGGTTCGCAAGTTGTAGCCCAGTCAATTTGCGCCCGGAAGCGTCTGCTTAGGGTAAAGGTACCAATAGTGTGACGTCACACGATGGTACAAGTTTGGGCTATGTAATAAGGACTAGCGATATTGACGGGCCATGTTAGAAGAGGTAGCGATGTGTATAATAGGGTGGTTCGCGAGTTGAGGCCCAGTCAATTTGCGCCCGGAAGCGTCTGCTTAGGGTAAAGGTACCAATAGTGTGACGTCACACAATGGTACCAACTGGGCCATTTTATAAGAACTAGCGATATTTTTAGACCATGTTACAAGAGGTAGCGACGTGTATAATAGGGTGTTTTGCGGGTTGTGGGCCGGAAGCATCTGCTTAGGGTAAAGGTACCAATAGTGTGACGTCACACGATGGTACTAAAATGGGCCATGTTATACGAACTAGCGATATTGACGGGCTATGTTAGAAGAGGTAGCGACTTGTATCTATAATAGGGTGGTTCGCGAGTTGTGGCCCGGTCAATTTGCGCCCGGAAGCGTCTGCTTAGGGTAAAGGTACCAATAGTGTGACGTCACACGATGGTACTAAAATGGGCCAAGTTATAGGAACTAGCGATATAGACGGGCCATTTTAGAAGAGGTAGCGACGTGTATAATAATGTGGTTCGCCAGTTGAGGCCCAGTCAATTTGCGCCCGGAAGCGTCTGCTTAGGGTAAAAGTACCAATAGTGTGACGTCACACGATGGTAGAAGATTGGGCTATGTAATAAGGACTAGCTATATTGACGGGTCATGTTAGAAGAGGTAGCGCCGTGTATAATAGGGTGGTTCGCGAGTTGTGGCCCGGTCAATTTGCGCCTGGAAGCGTCTGCTTAGGGTAAAGGTACCAATAGTGTGACGTCACACGATGGTACAAGTTTGGGCTATGTAATAAGAACTAGCGATATTGACGGGCCATGTAAAAAGAGGTATACTCGGAAGAGTCTGCTTAGGGTGAGAGTACCAATAGTGTGACGTCACACGATGTTACAAGATTGGGCCATGTTAAACCAACTAGCGGTATCAACGGGCCTTGTTAGAAGATGAAGATGAGTGACGTATATAATAGGGTAGTTCGCGAGTTGTGGCCCGGCCAATTATCCCCGGAAGAAGCGTCTGCTTAGAGTACTCGTAAGGCACCAATTGTGTGACGATACACTATAGTAAAAGATTGGGCCATGCTATAAGATATAGCGAGTAACAAAGCCGAGTTAAAAACTGAATCAGTATGTTGTGGCCCGGCCAATTTTCACCAGAAAGTGTCTGCTTAGGATAAAGGTGCCAATGCCATGTATTAAAAGAGGTAAGGTGTTACAAACTCGGAAAATATCATACGATGCAGCGAGTTTTAGGCTAGGCTAATTTCCGCCCAGTTAGGGTAACATCACACATTGGTACTATAGTGGGCCGTTTTATAGGAGCTAGCGAGTTCGTTCCGGCCTTATTACCAGCCGATCCAGAGAACCCTAGTCAATCGTGTTCATGTGTGGCATCAGCATCCCACATCAATCTGTACCTACCTGACTGGGCCATGTTAAAAGATGCAGCGGTAATATGGTTCATGCTATTTGGCGCCCGAAAGCCTGTCGTCGTACATTAAGATGACGTCATACGTTGATGCTACAGTGGGCCATGTTGTAAGAAAACGCGTGTACCTATTTTGAACAAGCACGTTACTACAACGTGAAATATAATAAGATAGAAAGAGTTGTGGCTCGGTCCAATTTTACGCCCGTTAGCATCTCCTTGAGGTGACGTCATACTTTGGTTTTAGATTGGCCCATAATTAAAAGACCAATTTGATACCAAAACGCCATGTCCAATAGATATTCCAGGCAATATGGGCATGTTATTAAAGCTATAGCGGTGATGATACCAGACAACTGGTCTATTGCTTTTTAGGGTTTCGTAGTCTACTAGAAACCCTTATAGTTTCGTCATGTCTGTCTGTCTGTCTGTCTGTCTGTCTGTCTGTCTGTCTGTCTGTCTGTATGCCGCGCCCTCATATCTTCGTCAGTTTTAGAGCTATCGACATGAAATTTGGTGAGAAGATAGATCGTGTTGACCCAAATATAGAAATGTTAAGAAAAAAACATTTTAAATGTTTTTTGGACCCCCTCCCATACAAGTGAAAGGGGGGCTAAAATTTTTTTTTTCTTCTGTAATATTGAGTAGGGTATCGTTGAATAGGTCTTTTAAAACTAAGGTGAGGTTTCTTTAAAACAAAGTCACTAAAATGTTTGTGTCACGAGATATTTGCTTTTAAAAAGGGCGTTTTTGACCCATAATTTGTTCCAGCTGTAACTTCTAAAGTATAGACGCTAAAAATTTGAAATAAATATGGAATATAGCTTACAATCTGAAGTTACAATGTGTAAGCGTCAATGGGGGTTTCAGGAAATACTGAAAGACCGGATCACAGGTACACTGAACAACACTTTATTCAACCTTTCACTTCGGCGGACAAACTCAGACTAAAACTAAAAACTTGTAATCTACTCTCTCTGTCTCCCCTCTGCTTCCCCTCTATTCTAGGCAGTGAAGTTAGCTGATACATTCAACGAATAGCATCTGGCCAATAGCGAGGCTTGGCTAACTTCACTGCCCTAGTCAATACAAGGTTTAATATTTGTGCAGCTGTTAATATTACAGTATTTTGATCACATTAATTATTGTTGAATTGTATAATATTTTAATACTAATAAATAAGAATAATATTTAAAACTATTACGAAGTAAACTGTGTGGCTATTTTCACACAACTGCTACCTGACATTCACAAGTCTTAATAAATCTAGAAACAGTAATTACATTGCAAAATAAATAATAAAAATAAAAAATAGCAATCTACAGCTATAAAAACGCTTACATTCGGCCTTCCTGTTTTTCACGTCCCGTGAAACAAAAGTGCACCTATACACTACCTTATAATATACATTATTAACCCTTTAAATTACATTACTTATTCTGCAACATAATAATAAAATGAACATTAAACTACGTAACTAACGTACTAAACAATAAAATATAAATTTAAATAAAGTGAGTACGTTTCATAATAATGAATAGGAATTGAAGACTCTACATGTCTTCAATCACTCATGTCTTGTCATTTGAATGCTGAAGCCTCTTCATATCTTCATTCATTCAAGTCATGTCATGTCATTTCAGTGATGAAGCCTCTACATATCTTCAATCATACGTGTCTTGTCATTTGAATGCTGAAGCCTCTTCATATCTTCATTCATTCAAGTCATGTCATGTCATTTCAGTGATGAAGCCTCTACATATCTTCAATCATACATGTCTTGTCATTTGAATGCTGAAGCCTCTTCATATCTTCATTCATTCAAGTCATGTCATGTCATTTCAGTGATGAAGCCTCTACATATCTTCAATCATACGTGTCTTGTCATTTGAATGCTGAAGCCTCTTCATATCTTCATTCATTCAAGTCATGTCATGTCATTTCAGTGATGAAGCCTCTACATATCTTCAATCATACATGTCTTGTCATTTGAATGCTGAAGCCTCTTCATATCTTCATTCATTCAAGTCATGTCATGTCATTTCAGTGATGAAGCCTCTACATATCTTCAATCATACGTGTCTTGTCATTTGAATGCTGAAGCCTCTTCATATCTTCATTCATTCAAGTCATGTCATGTCATTTCAGTGATGAAGCCTCTACATATCTTCAATCACTCATGTCGCGTCATTTGAGTGCTGAAGCCTCTACATATCTTCAATCACTCATGTCGCGTCATTTGAGTGCTGAAGCCTCTACATATCTTCAATCACTCATGTCGCGTCATTTGAGTGCTGAAGCCTCTACATATCTTCAATCACTCATGTCGCGTCATTTGAGTGCTGAAGCCTCTACATATCTTCAATCACTCATGTTGCGTCATTTGAGTGCTGAAGCCTCTACATATCTTCAATCACTCATGTCGTGTCATTTGAATGCTGAAGCCTCTTCATATCTTCAACCATTCCAGTCAAGTCATTGACATATTTACATAGTATTAACATATTTATAGATAATTATACGTATAAAACGAAACAAAACTTATATGTATATATTAATTTCTATACATGAACAATTGTCGTGAAAAACTAATCCGACTCTTCACTTCCATCTGATTCGTCTGACTCATTATCATTAGAGCGATCGTAAACTAACCACGGATACATTTTATCGACAGAAAATACACTCTTAAAGGGACGATTGCCTTTTCGTGAAATAGGTGTATCTTCCCAAGCAGCAAAAAAGTCGAATAAGAATTGGTTTACTCAGCTTTCAATCGTATAAAAGCTGAGTAACCGTTCTCAAAACACCCATGTATCGTATAATAGCAGTTATCTCGACTATTTGGCAATATTTGCTAATGTGTGCTATAAGGACGTCGAATAAACGTTTATAACACTATGTTATAGCACTTTTACTCCACCTTTTATCAGATGCTGAATTAAAGTGGCTATAATACTCGTTATTCGACCGATTGATCTATAACAGTCTCGTGTAATAGCAGTAGAATAGCTGATTCTCTGAATAGGGCGCTTTTATACAGCCGTTATTCAGCATTCTTTTATGTATCTATAAAAGCTCTATAAATGCAATCGAATTGCTTATAGCAACATGGCTGCTGTTATTGCACGCTTATAGAGTAACTCGTATAATAGAAATCAAAACGTTTTTATAGGATCTGTAGTCATTTTAAGAGCTATTATACGATATTCACTCAGCTTAAAGTAGAATTGTAGAGTTTTGGGAAACATTAATAGCACAAGTCCGTCCATTTTGTCGGTCGATATCTTGAAGACGTTTTTCGTACAATTTTACTATCAAAATGGATAAAAACAAATGGAAAAAGTTGAAAAGAAGCGGCCATTTTCGAAAGAAAGTTAAAAAAACGTTGGAGTAGATGAAATATTCTGCAAAACTAATGCAGCCCAATTTAATTTCTGCTAGTAATGCTAGTGCACATCCAAGCGCGAGTCCGCCAGTTTTAAGTGGTTCCGTAGACGCAAGCAATGAAACACCAAAAGATATTTTATACATGCTTTATTTTATTGTCAGGTAGAACAAAGTGAAAATCTTCTTCCGATTGAGTTATCATTTGTACTAAGGCCACATCCGTTACATTTATCTGATAATATAAAATGCGTTTCCTTCCAAGGCCAGCGCAATTGGCCAAGTTGTTTTAAATCATCTTTGTCAAGAAGTCTGGCATTGTTTTATGAAATAAAATGTTCCTTGAAAATAAAAAAGAAAATTTAATTTGTTTTTTGGTCTTGTACCAAAGGAACCCTAAATATTATCATGGCGTTACCTTGTGCTATAAATGTGGTGACAAAGCACTCTTATTCGACTTTTAGCGGAATAAGTGAGCTGTAACTGCAACTAGACTACCAATATGGACATTAGCTTATACAATTATTATTTAATATATATTTAATTTAATAAATTCGTCGTCAAATTTAAGAAAACAGGCGGCGCATGAATGTTTATGTAAAAATGCCTTTAGGTTTGTCAATAAAGCTTTTTGCGCATGATGTTTTGGAGTAACTACACGAATATTAAAAATCGACACATGTACTGCTGAATAACTTAATAAAATGACCTTTGAAACTTGTTTAGTTTGCTTTACAAATATTTTTATACACCACAGCCTCGATCGTTAAGGAGATGAAAATGATCAGTAACTAGTTGTAAAAAAGCCTCCCTAAGATCTTTTACTGCACTTATTAGTCGAGTAAAAGCATTCTGTTTGCTGTCATAGCACTAAAAAGGCGAATAAAAGCAATTCAGCTGGCATTATAGCACATATAATCTGTATAAAGGCAATTCGATTGCGTTTATAGAACTAAATATCCCATATACGCATTTTGGTTGCTCTTATAGCACTCTTAGTGTTTTTTACCACGTTTACTCAACTCTTACAGCACCTTTTTGCTGCTTACTCAGCGCTTATTCTTCTTTTATAGGACTTTAGTCTGAATAATTTGCGCCTTTTTCGCGTCGAGTAAACGTTTACAGCGCTTTTACTCGACTGTTTTTAGAACTTTTATAGAACTTAAAGTGAAATAAGGAACGTGCTCTCGACCATTATAGCACGTCCAGTTGCTGCTTGGGTTGAACCTCGTACCTGTCATTACCTAAAACTTTTGTAACTCGGTAAGGACCTTGTAGTTTAGGAATAAGTTTCTTGCTTTGACCTGTTGCTTGTATTTCCCTCTCTAATCGTACTAAATCACCTACTTTAAACTCTACAACCCTTTTAGATTTATCGTACCTTTCTTTTTGATTTGCCTGACATTTTTGTATATGTTTTGAAACGTCTTGTCTAATTTTGTTCCTATCATCATCATTTGTCTCGTCATCAGAAATAACCTCTAGACGAACAAACGAATCGGAAATATTTACAGGGTCTGTTCCAAACAAAACCTGAGCTGGAGACTTTCCGATCCCTTTGTTGAGAGTATTATTAAATCCCCATTGGATTGAACATACTTGTTCGTCCCACTCCTTTTCAGACTTTTCCTGATTTGCGGCTGTTAGAGAAGTGAGTACTACGCGGTTATACCTTTCGATCTGACCGTTAGCTCTAGGTGTCGCTACCGCGTTAAGAATGTGCTTTATTCCTAAATTGTCAACAAACTCTTTGAAAGTCTTTGATGTGAACGAAGACCCCCTGTCCGAGATGAGTCTCTTTGGAACACCAAAAGTTTGAAAGTAAAATTTAAGTACTTTAATTGTGCTTGATGTTTTGGTGTTTTTAACTGGAAATAACATAATGAATTTAGTGAACGCATCTATGATTAGAAGCAGATGGGTATTACGCTGTTTACTTTGTACAAATGGACCTAAATGGTCGATGTGGATCGTATGAAAAGGAGTTGGAACTTTTTCGATCGGATGTAACAAACCAGCAGGTTTTGAGGATGGAACCTTTGCATACGCGCATTCCATACACGACCCAACATACTTTTTTACGAATTTCCTCATTTTCGGAAACCAATAGCATGATTTTATTTTATCATACGTTTTCTCAAAACTAAAATGTCCAATATCATCGTGATTTGACTTGAGTATTTGCCACCGCACGCCTTTTGGCACTACCCACTTAGTACCACCGTCTACTTTCCTGTACAAAAGCCCCTTTTTGACTAGATAGTTTTTGAAAATATCCTCTGATTTATTGTGATTTTCTTCTTTAAGAATATTAATAATACGCTGAATTTCACTATCATTTTGCTGCACTGTAGCAATCCAGTCAACAGAAATATTTCTGACCTCTACAATATCACATTCCACCGGATTACGACTTAGAGCATCAACGTGTCGCATTGACTCTCCAGGTTTGTACGTAATTGTAAAATTGTATTCCTGTAAAACGTTCCACCATCTGGCGACTCTAGGTATTAAATCTTTCTTTTCAAAAGTGGCTCTCAAAGAATTACAGTCGGTAACTATTGTAAATTGAATACCAAGTAAGTATACTCTAAACCTGTGCAAAGATGATACAACTGCTAATGTCTCTAAATCGTATGAGGTGAAATGTGACTCTTCAGGTGATGTTTGTTTACTGAAATATGCAACTGCGTGAAATGGGGATTCTTTTGTCTTTCTTTGCAATAAAATGCCTGCTACACCGTGTTTTGACGCGTCAGTATGTAATTGCGTTTCGTAAGTGGGATTATAAAATGATAAAATAGGTCTTTTAGTAAGTTCTGTTTTTAAAGTTGTAAAAGCATGTTCTCGATCTTTTTCCCAAATAAATTTGGCGTCTTTTTTTAATAACTGCGTAAGCGGTCGAGCAATAATCGAAAAGTTTTTTACAAAGCGTCGGAAAAAACTTGCTAAACCTATAAACTGACGAATTTTATGTTGATCAGTTGGGGTAGGGAAATTTTGCACTGTTAAAATTTTTTGTGAACCGGGTTTAATCCCTTCTTGACTCACTTCAAAACCTAAGTAATCAATCGATTTCATGAAGAAGTTGCACTTCTTCAAGTTTAGAGTCAGTCCAGCTTCATTAAATATTTTAAGAACCTCTTGCAACTTTTGGAAACCGTCATCAATGTCTTTTGATGGAATGATTATATCATCCATGTAAGCAAATGCACTGTTAAAACGCGAGTTTCCCAAAATTTTGTTTATAGTACTTTGAAAATTTGCAGGAGCATTACTCAGCCCAAAAGGCATTCTATTAAATTCGTAATGAGAGTCTGGTGTAATAAATGCCGTTAAATGTTTGGAGTGCTCAGCTAAAGGAATCTGATAATAGCCAGACGTTAAGTCTAATGTGGTATAATATGTATAACCGGACAATTCATCTAATTGATCATCAATTCTTGGTAACGGGTACTGCTCTTTTATAGTTTTTTTGTTTAAAGCCCTAAAATCAACACACAAGCGATAATCGCCAGTTTTCTTTTTCACCAACAATATTGGGGACGCATACTCGGAAGTTGACTCTCTTATGATACCAGAATCCTCTAATTCTTTTAGCATCTCGCGTACTACCAGCCTCTCCGAATGTGACAAACGATAGGGTCGATAAACAACTGGAGTTTTATCATGTAAGTTAATTTCCATTTCAGTTGCATTACAACAACCAATTTCTTTAACATTAAAAGCAAAACAACTTCTAAATTCCTTGGTTAGGTTCAGTAGCTTTCCCATATTTTCAGCACCAATATCTTTATTAACATTTAAATTATCGCATGTAACTTGATTCTCAGTGATAAGGTCATTTAAGTTTTCAACCCGATTGATTTGATAAGTTTTCTCAAATGAACCCGATGTTTCAAAAGCTGGAATTGCTCTGGCTAACTTTGTACCTTTGCAAAGTTTAAACTCATTACTAGCTAAACTTTTTACAATAACTTTACCTCCATCGTTTGTCAAATTCAGAACTCCACGTAAAACTTCATATTCTTCACCCGGTCCCTGTCTTAAGCTATATTCAATGTATACGTCACCAATATGTTTTGGTTCAGCATAAACTTCTATTTCTGTATATTTTTCAATCTTGGTGTTTTCTTTTACATACAAATTTATGACTTTTGTCTCCTCTTGAAATAATTTTAATGTATTATTTCTTTTAACAAAACCTACATGTTCTTGTTCAGTAAAACTTTGACCAACAAGCAAAGGTATAGACAAACAATCGTCAGGTACTATGATCAACTCGATACAAGCTTTTACCGAATCAATTTCAATGTCAGCTTCAAATTTTCCAAGTGAATTTACAGCAGAATTACCAAACCCTCTCAAAATTGGTAAATCTTTTTGAGACCAAACTGATACTAATTTTTTTGCATCTGACAATCTGATACACTGAGTACACTGACTTCCTAAATCCAAAAAGCAAGGGAAAGTTTGACCATTAATGATAACATTTTTGAAATATTTTTCATCTTTGTCTTTATTTGTTGACACATACAAAACGGTTTTATTGGAATTGGGTTTAGCAACAGAATCCTTTTTAAGTGTACATTCCTTTCCTATATGCCCCACTCTTGAACATATCTCACATTTCTTTAAAGGTTGTTTACACCTAAAGTATGGATGACCTACCTCCTGACAGTTGTAACATTTGGAATTTTTATTTACATCTCTACCTGCATCTACTCTACCACCATCCTTAGTCGGTCTCTTGTTGTCGGAAATGTTTGAAAAATTCTTGGTAGTAAACCTTTCGCGTTTCTGAACTTTAATTTTTCTAAGAAAAACAAGTAATTTTTCTGGTTCTGTAAATTGCACTGCTTCCGCACTTGTTCTGACCGTTCTATCATCTATACCCAGCAAAATACAATCTACCGCATCTTTCCCACTAATTTTACATTTATTTATGAGAACCATTTTTTCATAGTAGTATTCAGTTAAAGATTCCCCAAACTTAACTCGTTTCTCCAACATTTCCGTCAACAAAACACCATAATTATCTTGAGATGGAAAAGCAGTTTTTAGCTTTTCCTGCCACTCCACCCAAGTAAATAATAAACTTGGTAACCCTTGGTACCATTTCTGTGCTAAACCTGCTAACTTCGGTAAAGCATAATGTATTGTCTGTCTGTCTGTCCAGTTATAAATAACCGCACACTCATTTACTTTTGCCAACCACGTATGTATTGTTTGACTGGAATTAGAAGGATCAAATTCAGGTACGACGTTCAAGATAGGATAAGTTTCTGACGTATTAGATTTCTTTTCGGATTTAAGCTCATGCACTAGATCACGAAAAGTATCTAAAAGAGTGGTATTAGCATAGCCTGGTTTTGACTTACAATTATTTTTCACATGTGTAGGCGAGTCAAAATGCACAGGTGAACGGCTGCGGTCCCGCGAGTGACTGCGCTCGCGCTTGTAGGCAGGCACAGACGCAACACTATGCCGGGACGATGTCCAACTCCGTTCGCGCGCAACAGCACGGTTGCGCCGCTCAGCCGCTGACGCTGGGATCCGCTCGCGCGCCGTCGCCCGGCTGCGCCGCTCGCCCGCGGACGCCTGGCTCCGCTCGCGCGCAGTTGCCCGGCTGCGCCGCTCACCCGCGGACGCCTGGCTCCGCTCGCGCGCAGTTGCCCGGCTGCGCCGCTCACCCGCGGACGCCTGGCTCCGTTCGCGCGCAGTTGCCCGGCTGCGCCGCTCACCCGCGGACGCCTGGCTCCGCTCGCGCGCCGTCGGCCGGCTGCGCCGCTCGCCCGCGGACGCCTGGCTCCGCTCGCGCGCAGTTGCCCGGCTGTGCCGCTCCCCCGCGGACGCCTGGCTCCGCTCGCGCGCAGTTGCCCGGCTGCGCCGCTCGCCCACGGACGCCTGGCTCCGCTCGCGCGCAGTTGCCTGGCTGCGTCGCTCATCCGCGGGTGCCTCATTCGGCTTGCCCACGTTTATAAGGCGACGTGGACCACGAACTGGCAGCACTGGGCTTCGGCTTCTGATGTTGACTCGGCTTAGACGGCCACGGCTCGTTCTTGGCCTGCTGTGAGCAGCACGGCTGCGACGTTCACGCTGGCTTCTCTCGCGACTGCGACTACGACCAGGTGACGGCGTCTTCAGAACCCGTTCATTCTCCATTATTATTCCTGAAAGACAATTTTAAGAGACATGAACCGTTCACAATACTGGCAATAAAGTAATCCATTAAAAAAAATAGTTTTCTCGTGTCAATATTTCCTAGCAAATACTTTTAAAATGGTAATAAAATTAAACACAGTATTTTACACAGCTTATTTCTGTAGAAATCTACAAAGAGCGAAACCAATTTGCACCTATTTAAAAAAAAAACGGACTATATTTATCGGTGAATAAAGTTAAAAGTATACTCAATTGCACAAAGGAATTCCAATAACAAATCTACATAAGCTGTATTTTGTACCGTAGCCGTATACTCAATTGCACTAAAGCAGTGTTTTTCAAACTTTTTGAATACGCGACCCCTTTCCAGGCAAAAAATCAATGGCGACCCCCCTGTTGTGTCATCATAGAAACATAAAATTAGTAACTTCATTTATTCAATGGCGAATACAGAAAAACTCCAAGCGTTGTGCGTATTCTTACGATATTTTACTGGGTAGGCTGAAATTTTCAGACAAAAACAAGCCAAAGCTAGCCGTAAATATCGCGAGCGAAGCGAGCTAGAATTTTTACGCTAAAATCGAGCGTAAAAGCTTGAAAGTTAGTGTAAAACAGGCAAAAAAATACATGTATCGCGAGCGAAGCGAGTTCGACTTTTCACGTTACCATCAAGTGAGGAGCATTAACATTACCCGTGAGTGTAAAACAGGCAGAAACCGCGTATCGCGAGCGAAGCGAGCTCGACTTTTCACGCTACAAACTGGTAAAAACGTGCACAACACTGCATACTTCAGAAAATAGCAGCACGTTTTGAAAGTTTTGAAAAATAAACATACCTATCCTTTGTCACTAAAATAGTGTTTTACTGAATTTTATCCGATCACCAACCTGTGGTTCTGCCTTGACTTTTAGCTTTTGCCGGCGACCCCCCTAGGAAGGCTCCGCGACCCCCCCTGGGGGTCGCGACCCACAGTTTGAAAAACACTGCACTAAAGAATTCCAATAACACAAATCTGCATAGGCCATATTTTGAATATACAAAAAAAACTGACTATTTTAATAGGTGAATAAACTTTACAAATATAATCAATGGCACTAAAGAATTTTAAAGAATTTAATTTAAATTTTAAAGACAATAGGTCCAAATAAAAATACTTTGGTATGCATTAAATAAAACATGTTAAATAGTGATGTGATGGGAAATAAAATTTCACGCTCAAAGTATTTTAATCAAAAGCAATAATAGAGGAGAAAAGAGAAAAAAAACACTTTAAATTGACAATATAAATCAAATATTTCAAAAGATACATGAGAAATTTTACACCAAAAAAAAATATGCACAAAAAATAACAGTACCTTTGTGGAGCGTTGGTTCCAATCCCGCTTACTGACTTGTAAGCGTCAATGGGGGTTTCAGGAAATACTGAAAGACCGGATCACAGGTACACTGAACAACACTTTATTCAACCTTTCACTTCGGCGGACAAACTCAGACTAAAACTAAAAACTTGTAATCTACTCTCTCTGTCTCCCCTCTGCTTCCCCTCTATTCTAGGCAGTGAAGTTAGCTGATACATTCAACGAATAGCATCTGGCCAATAGCGAGGCTTGGCTAACTTCACTGCCCTAGTCAATACAAGGTTTAATATTTGTGCAGCTGTTAATATTACAGTATTTTGATCACATTAATTATTGTTGAATTGTATAATATTTTAATACTAATAAATAAGAATAATATTTAAAACTATTACGAAGTAAACTGTGTGGCTATTTTCACACAACTGCTACCTGACATTCACAAGTCTTAATAAATCTAGAAACAGTAATTACATTGCAAAATAAATAATAAAAATAAAAAATAGCAATCTACAGCTATAAAAACGCTTACAAATGACAACTATAACGGATATTGTACACTTAATGGTTTCAGAAAAAATTGAGTTTTTCTATTTGCGGTTGGTCATCATACTGCTGCTAACAAACCAGCAACAAAATTAAGTTTGTAACGCTGAAAAACCTGATATTTAAACGTTGACTACGAAACCCTATTTGTGGGCGTGTCTGACACGCTCTTGGCCGTTTTTTTTTTAATAATTTATATTAACTATTTCTACTTACTAGAAGTGTTTCTGTCTAAGTAATCGTTATTCTGATGTACTTAATTACAACATTAACGGACAGTAAAATGAAATTAATAGAGACTGTAGAATAATAATATGAATAATTTATTAAATTAGTAGGCAATGACCACATAAACTTCAATGTTAATTGATAATAAAAAACTACAGGAATACCTACATGCCACAAAATAAAGTCATGTAATTTTATTCCTCTTAAAATTAGATGTAATATTTTATATCCGCCAACTAATTGTTGCCACATCGTAGCAAATGAATTTAATCGTTCCAACATTGTATGTTTATGGTCGTAATGGGCAATGCGGACCATAAAACTGCAATAAAACACAATAAAATCAGTGTTATGTGCATGCAACCATTATTATATCACCACTAATTGTGTACTATTCTGTGAAAGACGGGGATTTTTCCTTTTTATACCAGCCGAGTCGAGGCGGGCCTTAATGGCCGACTTTGTAGAAAACATGTTGCACACATTTTTCCCATCGGATCAGAAAAATGCGATACAAAATGAGTTAACTTGCTTACATTCTTCATTAAATATAATGACAAATATACACGCACAATGCAAAAAAAGTTTAACAACTTTTTCTAAAGAAAATAGGTCGAAATACAATGATATTATATGTAGGTTCTAGGTTGTAGATACGCCACTTGAGCAAAAAGTTGTTCCTTCAAATTGGTCTCCGTGAGACCAATGTGACAGTCTTGTGTCAGTCAGGCTTTGGTCAGGCTATGAGCTGTTCAAGCGAATTTCACGGAACAACTTTTTTGTACAACAAGTATGGAGATACCGTGTCTATAATAAAATGTCTTTGTCGAAATAATCATATCACGCTTTTATCCCAGGCAGACAGAGCGTAAATGGCCGTAAAAATAAGGTCCCTATCGTCACGTATGACAATAATAGGTATATGAAAAATCATGCCGATAACTTTTGCCTGTTTCATAATAATCGTGTATAACTAGTGACATGTTGTCAGCCTGTAAAATAAAAATCAAACCACACGCAACCCTCGAGTCCCTTGACGCTTCTTTAAGACATGACACCCGCGGCAAAGGAATGGGGTGATTCTATTCTAATCCGTCATCATACGGCAAATCATATCATACGACTTCTACTTTAGTCTCTTTTAAAAATATTTGTGAATTTTCCTCCCCAAACATTAATTATTTTATTTGTAGTAGATAATATAGTTACCTACTTTCTATATTATTATCATCTAGCCCGGGACATTCACCCGCTGTTACCTGTTTTCGTGAATACGGAATTTTTCGCGATAAGTACCTAGTAATATAAATAAGTACCTACCACATGTTATTCAGTAATAATGTAATTTCAGTGAAACTGAAATCAGCCTTAGTATAGCACCTACCTTTATTATTATAGTTAGGTATTTTTCATATAGATTTTTCAGTAACTAAGTTTCTTGAAAACTATTTGATTTCAAAGTAGATACCACAGTTGGAAATACCACAGCGAGGTGGTTTACTTTTAACCATTTATGTCTCTGCCTATCCAGGTTTTAGATTGATCAAATTAAAGTATAGATCCAAACCTTTAAATAAAATGAATAATTTATTATCAAGAGCACCTTTTTAAAAGTGATCACTCACCATCATTAGTGTTCGCGTTGCCGTCGGCCGGCCTGTCATCCTCAGCGCCGACCAGGTTCCTGATGGTGAACGAGGTGGTCTTCCTGGGCACGTCCCCCGCCACCCCGGTGACGTCACACGCCTCCCCCCCGTTCACTACATCCACTCCACCGTTCATTGTCACCACCGACTGCGCAGATATCGACTCCGGCATCGTCCCGTCTTCCGGCCGGCGAGTCGTCAAGTCCATCTTCAATGTCAACACTGTCTCTTTTCGAATTTGGAACGTTTGTCAAACTTTCCCGGCTTGACATTTTAGTCGCACGTGTGTTCGTTGTTTGAACTCATCTCGGCACTCGGCACTCGAGTATTGTCACTTTATAATGTTGTTTTCCCGAGTTTAGCACATGATTTTAAAAACGCGATGACGTGTGATGGGAATCCCGTTCTAGGTTACGTAGTGCCAATTTTCCTCGTACAATGTATTTTCCATGCACTAATTAAAAACAAAAAATTGGTTATCCTCAAGTCTGAAATGCTTATCGAAGAGTTTGGTGTTTGAAGGCTTGACAACAAATAATAAAGTTCACAGAATTGGAAAAACAATCGGTCGTGGATTGCGGTATGGAAAAGCCGGCGGAAGCGGTTGGCGAATATTCGCGAGGGTTTGCGACGGTCGGTACGCGCGGCGATCGCGCGCGGGCTCGAGCGACTGGGCCTCTGCCCTCTCGCGCGCGCACTCCGCGGCCCTCCCACCGCCTCCGAGGCCCCGCCCGCCGCGCCGGCCCTCCCCACAACCACTGCTATAATAAACATTCGTAACTGCAACTTTTTAATCGACAATTACTTCAATTGCGCGACTTTTTCACACGATCGATTTGTTTTAATAATGAGTTGTAATTGCCTGTATTGATACGAGCGAGGTGAGTGTCGCTTAGGTTTTTCCCTTTATCTTCAGCTCTATTATATTCAATTCAACACTTGATATCTGGTTGTTTATTAACAAAAAGTACATCGCACTAGGTTTCATCAGCAATCCGGTTGATTGGATTGCATTGTTAGTTAGGCGAACAAGATATTCTAGTAGCGATGCCCGCAGTTCGACTGGTTATAAATTCTAGTTAGAGCTCAATCCGGCCGCTCGCTCTCGGCTACAACTGAATTTATCGCACAGAGAAATATATCCTTTTCATTACAGTATCTGTTCTTACTAAATTTACATTCCGTGTTCAAAGTTACTTAAGTATTACCGGTTCTAACCAAATCACTGCATAATAAACTTGATAATAGAATTAAATTACTGGCACTGATTTTATGGTTCTGCATTGCTTTCTGAGTGATACTTCGACATGATCTTTGATTAGAAATCTAAATTGCGTTGTCAATTTACTGACTACTCACAGTTGGGTTGGGGCGTTGTCATTGGCTGTACTGATGAGAGGAGGTAAGGTATCAATGGCTCACGATCAATATTTGTAAAAGCTATTGGTATGTATAAATCGCTGAGAGGAGCGCGGGCGCAGTCAAAGCCGCCGAGCCAGCGGGGCGTCCCGGGCAATTATAGCAAGGAATATAACAGGAATATAATAATACTGCGCTTCGCAAAGTGTGACTTCTTTTCTGAGTTTTTTAGGTCCAACAAGTTCTTTAGGTAGTGTAGTACCTAACCTAATAACCTATATTCTACATTGTAATTCTTATTGTTCATAGGTTTTCTTTATTTGGTGTTCGGAATGAACCTCAAAATGTACGGTACCTATCCATAACTCTTTTTAAAATAAAGCAAACATTAGTAGATACATTCTGTCATTTTATATTTTCACGAATGAGATGGTTGATCGTGTTTCTTGTTGAAATCCAGAAATTTTCGTAAATGTTTAATTTTTTTTTGAAATATTACTAAGTATCTTTTTGGGCTTTATTTACCAACATTAAGTAGGCCATCTTAGGCGACTTGTGTCTTGGCTTCGGTAGGTATTGAAAAAAAAAAAAACTTTTTCATGTTTGAGCACCGCTGTCCTCTATAACAGAGATCGCTCGCCCAAACTGATTCTATTTGTATGGTAATGCACTCATTACCAGCGCCGGCTGTCGAATGTCGAGAAAAAGGGCAGCGGTCACCGCGCACCAATTTATGACCCACGCCACGGGCCAGAGTCCAAACCGTTTTGTCCCAAGATAATCAAATATTGTCCATATTTTCTTTTTACTCTCATCAGCTTATTTAGTTTTTTTGCTTTCATTAGTTGGTAATGATATTTTGATCGTAAATTAGGAAAACTGTAAATTGATTAAAAAAACTTTCTAAATTGCCATAGAAAGCAACATCATCATTATTTTTCGATTTATAAAAAACAAATTGCTTGCAGTATTTTCCGCTTCATTACGCAAAGTTTACAGGAAGAGGCTTAAGCTCTTCACAAATCGCAATAACTCTCTCCACAAAATCTAGAGATAGATTTCTCCGATTGCTTCCTAAATCATTAGACGACAAAACCGAGCTAGCAGTGAAAAAAACGTACAAACCGCAAGCTTCCGTTATCATTTCCAATCGAAATGGTAATGACGGATGGTAATGACATCTCATCATCATCGCCCAATAGAGTGGGCGGCACCAGAAATGTACAAGTCATCATTTACATCTATTTACATACAGGATGAAAAGAGCCGATTTTTTCGATCAACTACCGTTGTGTTTGTTCAGGCGGTACGACTATTGAATCAATAAATAAATTAGTAGCAAGATCTACTTTGTAAGCGATCTGCCGACCAGGTTTGGCTGTTTAGAGATGCGCAGGAATTTGAAGTCCAAAATTCAACCCTACTTTTTTCAGATGAGAAAATTCATAGACGAGTAAAGTGGATGTATTGTATTTCTCTTCGCTTGAAAATATTGGATACCTGAAACAGTCACCAACCACACTGAAGGATAGAAGAAAAATGATGCCATTCCCGGATGCAGAGATTTAGTAGCCCGGCAGCACACGGAACCACGTCCGCCTTAGGTAGATACTTTTTGATTTTCGTTAGGTGCCGGATTAGAATAGTGCCAAGCCAACCCATTTCTAAAAAGTTCAACGGTGATGTCCTGGGAAGAACGGACAGCTTGGAAGAAGCGGTATTGAACTTAGATGTTGATTTTCCAAGAATGGTTTGGAGTCATCCGCAGCATAACAGATCTGCAGAACCATCCTTTAAAAACAGAACCTTTATTAATAAAATCCCAATCCCACTGGTCACTGGCCAGTGGTCGCGGCCTGCGCAGACGAATCAGCTTGCCGGACGTGGTCAGAAGGTATACCTAACAAATAGGTACCATTAAATATGGATAATGTCCCAAACCAGAACCTTCTTCACTAAAAGTCCAATCCCACTGGCCAGTGGTCGCGGCCTGCGCAGACGCATCTCGCAAGCTATCGACGCGCAATTAGCGGCTTTGTTTAGCTTCAGTCGTCAAAGCTCGACAAGCCTTACACTATGCATAAGAATCCGCTTGGCGAACGTGATCAAAAACCTTTCGAAATGGATAGATAGGTTCAACTAACAGGGAACTGGTATGGGTCACCTACAGAACCTGCTGTCCCAAACCAGAACCTTCTTTACTAAAGTCCAATCCCACTGGCCAGTGGTCGCGGCCTGTGCAGGCGCATCTCGCAAGTCATCGCCGCGTAATCAGCGGCTTTGCTTAGCCTCAGACATCAACGCTGAACAAACCTTACATGCCCTTGCCAATCCGCTTGACCAGCGTAATTGGTAGGTACAGCAAATAAGTAGGTGAGTACCCTTCGATTAGGTCTATGTCCAGCAGTGGACTGGTAATATGGGTCACCTACAGAACCTGCTGTCCCAAACCAGAACCTTCTTCAATCAGCGGCTTTGTTTTGCTTCAGACATCAACGCTGAGCAAACCTTACCTGCCCTTGCCAACTTGACCAGCGTAGTTGGTAGGTATAGCAAATAGGTAGATTAGGTCCACGTCCAACAGTGGACTGGTAATATGGGTCACCTACAGAACCTGCTGTCCCAAACCAGAACCTTCTTTACTAAAAGTCCAATCCCACTGGCCAGTGGTCGCGGCCTGCGCAGACGCATCTTGCAACACGCTGAACAAACCTTACCTGCCCTTGCCAATCCGCTTGACCAGCGTATTTGGTAGGTATAGAAAATAGGTAAGTAAGTACCCTTCGATTAGGTCCATGTCCAACAGTGGACTGGTAATATGGGTCACCTACAGAACCTGCTGTCCCAAACCAGAACCTTCTTTACCAAAAGTCCAATCCCACTGGCCAGTGGTCGCGGCCTGCGCAGACGCATCTCGCAAGTCATCGATGAGCAATCAGCGGCTTTGTTTACCGTCAGCCGTCGGTCAGTCGTCATCGCCGGGCGCCGGGGCGACGACATCTTAAAGATTTAAGTAATGCTATTTATTAAATACGATATTATATCTAGCATTGATGATGAAACTGATCAAATAGGCGGTCTTTTTTTAATCATTTTCGCGTTTACGTTTACTAGCCAATACTTACTTTGTGCGTTTACGGTATTTTTATATAATTAGCTCTACTCGGTAGAGTAGAGCTTATCCTACATGCTTTATTCGGTAGAGTAGGTAGATCAGAGTTCAAGACCGTATTCTTCCTTTTCATCCGACTATCTCGGAAGGAGGGTTATGTTTTTCGTGAGTAGGTATGTATGCAGACAAGGAATTCGTTTTCATGAACTACATGCCTTGTTGGGCGGATCTTGACATTGATGTGTCGTTAGATTTGATATGGAAAATAAAAAAATCAAAATAGCAGATTTTTATCCCAAAATACAACTTTGAAATTACCGCAGTTGCTTATTCTACCCGTGGGTGTCGTAAAAAGCGACTAATCCATCCAAGGAACGGGCAGCATCGTTCCTTGCAAATGCAACATCTTGCACTGCGCTCACCAATCCGCCTGCCAAGCGTTGTGAGTATGGCAATACCCTCCGATAACAGGAGGCCCGTATCCAGCAGTAGACTGTTGTGGCTGTAATGTGTAATGGTTATGGCATGGCTATAGTACTAAACCCGGATTTTAAGCAACATAATTTTGGATAGAATAAATTGGGATAAGGGCAGGCAGATGATGATAATTTTTTGGATAGAATTACAGCAGTATCTAATTTGGAACCCTACCTTTTCCGGTAGCCACCATCAGCCGAAACCTCCTCCAGCTACTGTCGAAAACCGATTAGCGCCATAATGAAGTAGGGTTTCGAAGGCGGCGCCGGCGCGGGCGGCGTAATTACAAAATATAATGCGACTACTCAGCCTCCTTGTTTCGCAAATCATCGTCGCTCATTAACAGCGACATGGTACTGGCAAGTTAAAAAGTGTCAATAGTAACTCTTCTTCCATCAAAAAAACTCAGCACAGGACCAAGGATCAAGGCAGGACGCTAAATGCTGAAAAAAAGCTGCTAATGAACTTAAATCTAAAGAGTTGGAATAAACTGAGGCGAGGCCCCCGTTTCAGAACCTATACAAGAATTTTTTAGAGGCCCAATTTTTAGGCGGTTTACACACATAACGTCCGTTTCAAAGTTATTTTGCGCTGCGCTATCACAGCATTAGGAAAATGCAAATTTCCACCTTATACGACGACGCATGGAGAACTTTGCATTGAGGGATGCGTCTGTCAAACGGTTTGGTTTTTGTCAAATGGTTTGACGAACGCATTCGTGAACGCTCCATTGGGCATGCATCGTCGTATTTATATGGATAAAAGGTTTAAATTCGCATTTTCCTAACGCAGCGTAAAAATAACGCCGAAACGGATGTAAAGTGTGTAAAGCGCCTATATATATATCTCAAGTTAGGTTAGGTTAGGTTAGCAGCATTACAATTCAAGTCAAACAGGGGTTTTTATAAAATAGATAGGCGCGAGTTAAGATATAGTTGGCCTCGTAAGTCTGATCCATCAAAAACATTGACTTGTAAAAAGAACCAAGTCTCGCCACTCAGTTCTTCTACTGTAAAAAGTTGTGAGATCCATGAGATGCCAAGTCGGTTATTGATTTATTCAAGGACTACTTCAGGGAACTTTCATCTTAATCTATTGCGTAATTAGGTAACAGACATCATCTTATAGTAACCATATCGATATTTAAAAACTTTTATATTTACAATAACTAGAATGATCCGGCCATCGCACCAGACCATCGTATCTCACAAGCAAGTAGTGTGCGATTGCCAAGTCATTCTTGTTATTGTAAATATAAAAGATTTTAAATATCGATATGGTTACTATAAGATGATGTCTGTTACCTAATTACGCAATAGATTAAGATGAAAGTTCCCTGAAGTAGTCCTTGAATAGGTAAATCAATAACCGACTTGGCATCTCATGGATCTCACAACTTTTTACAGTAGACGAACTGAGTGGCGAGACTTGGTTCTTTTTACAAGTGAATGTTTTTGATGGAATCTCATTTCTTTTTGTAGGTAGTAATCCTCTATCTCTTTTCTGGAACTATTTCTCGAGTCTCAGCTACAGATTTCCTCAAAGCCCATTTTCAACCGCAAAGTTAGCTTTGTAATCCTATACATTTGTATGGAAATACGAAGTTAATTATACGGTTGCAACCGAATTTGCAGAATGTTATAATTTTCCCTTTATTTATACACTAAATACAAGGTGTATTCTAAGTTTGAAGCTCCTCAGTCTGCTAGAAGTACCTTAGAATTTTGATGATCGGTCAGTCAGGCAGCAAATTAAGAAACTTTGACTAACTATAACTTCTAAACTACTGGTATACATTAGATGAAATTTGAAATGTATCGTGTCTATGTAGTGCTTGATAAGATATTTTGAAATGAGGGTTCTAAACTTATAGACAAGGGAGTTATGGGGGGGTCGAAAATGGCCTGAACTGGTTCCAGAAAAGGATGGTACGGCCGTGCCGCTTTCAGCTCGACTTGGTGGGGGCACTGCCGTGTCCCCAGATTACTATCCAATGAGGCCTTTTTACGAACTAACATGCGGCAGTTGTCAGATCAAACTATGTATTGACAAGAGTGGAGGCACGACGGTCAGGAGCTTGGCCCTGATTCTCTTATTTTTTTGCCATTGTATGTAACGCCATCAGTGACAGTCAACTGTCATTCTATTGTCACTTTGATTGTCTATACTTCAAACCATAGACTTATTATACTAGCATATCTTTAAACTGTTAGCAGACTATGCAACTACTAAACCATGCAACCGACATGCTATCGACATCTACACACAACTGAAACTATTTTTATGTTACAGACTTCACTCGACCCCAAACTGATTGAAAGAAGGGTTCGCACTTTTTTGGAATACTTAAAAAAATTTCCACCGCAGGCTAGTTTGAACTTGAGACTTTCCGCATCTGTACCTGTACTGGTCTACCGTCTAATTCGCAGTACCTACAGATGCGGAAAGTCAAGTTCAAATAAATTTTCCATAAAATTGTATACCTAATACGGAAAGTGTTTTTTCTCCAATTTGCTCGGAAATAGCTTCATTACTTTAAAAAAAGAATACGGCAATGGGCTCATTTATGTTGTCAAGGCGCAGAGGACTGTAATAGAAATTGCCGGACTAGGCCGGTAATAAAAGGGTTCTTAAACTTCACACTTTCGTGATTAGGTGTTTTATGGAACACAATTCGTTTGAAGTTTGAAGGCTGAATGTGAATTTCCCGCGCATTCTTTATGAAACGGAACGTAAGCAAAACCAGCGCCAACGCTTTGCGAACTTTAAAAGTTACAAAGTGTCAATTTTATAACGATTTAAATTTTTTAAATATTTGTTTCCTTGCAAATTGGAGAAAAGCACTATACAAACCTCGGCCGAAATAACAATTTCTGGTCTCGTTTACTTTAGAAGGCCTCGACTTCGTCTCGGCCTTCCAATGCCACTCGCCCAGAAATTGCTATATACTCGGCCTGTGACGTAATGTAAGTACTATTGGTAGGTATTCGTCGCACTTTTCCGCCCGACTGTCCGGGCCGGGGCCGCGGCGACGGCGATGTAAATTGAATTAGTGGGCGTGTCTCCGTGGCGTACCGACGTAGGTACGCGCCATTTTTCTTTTTACTCAAATTATTAATATTCATACTGTTAATTACGACGATGACCGGCGAGGTGAAATCACGGCAAATACGGGCTCGCTGCGGAATTAGTTTTGATTAATTTAGAATTAAAAGGTTGGGCAAGGTAAAATATTAATACCAGTATGTTAGAAAAGAGGCGAGTAAATACCTAGATAACAAGTTTATTTAGCTAGTAGCTAAGCTAACTGCTATATTGGGTGAAATTTTACTAGTGATTGATAGCGAAGACTCAGAACCTGCTGGCAATAAGGAACAACTCTCCCCAAGGAACACCGGTAGAAAAATGAAAAAATATTAGGACCTCCCATATTATTAGAATCAGTTATCACCAGCCGGTTCTGAGTTTTCATAATCGGTCACTAGTAAAATTTCAGCTACATATAGGATGTATGTAGCTGCATTTCATATTTACTCAGGTGATTCGAAAACGCACCGCACAATAATGCGACTAGTAACAGCCACAGTACAAATGGCAATCTGTCAAACAAAGCCTCAATAGGATGAGTTTTCGTTTCATGTGTGGATATTCGGCTATGTATGACATAATGTATGAGAAAAACCAGATCAGGTAAACCACCGGAAAATCATGCGGTGCATGTTACATTTATATTAAAATTACAAAATTGTATTTTCCTTTACCTACACATACACATACACATTTCAAAAATAAATCAATGTTCATTTATAAAGGAGGAAATGAATAATAATATTAAGCAAACCAATAAAAAGAAAATACTATAGAGACCGCCAACACAAAATCAAATAAAAATTACCTTCTCTTTGATAAATCTAAAAAACTGAAATATTTCGTTGGTTCCAGAACCGGATAAACAAATTCCCGTGGCACAAAAAGCTAATTATCCACGGACGCGACCTGTGATACAAATTGAGTTATCCTGCGACAGTTTTTTGGGCTTAGAACAACCTGGGGCGACCGATGGAAGGGTTGAATAGAATTTTTGAAGGTTTTTTGAAGTTTGTGCCTTGCAGAAGTGCTAGTCATTATGCCCTCTTTTGGATCCTGACGAGACAGAACCGTGTCGGAAATTACCGGGCGTGCACAGTGAGTTATAATCGGAAGTAGGGTTTTCTACCCGGGTACCCGGGTCCGGGTATACCCGGGTATTTCAGACTTTTGGTACCCGGGTACAAACGGCGTGCGTACCCGGGTACTCGAGAAAGATATAGATAGACTGATGTAATACAAACAAAAGAGTAAAAGGATTAACTGATATTTGCAAAAATATTATTTCTTTTAACAAATTGTTTTCATATGTCTAGTTTTCTATACAAATTGACATTATATATCTAACGTCGTATATTATATTATTAAGAAAAAATATTTGTATTATTTTCTGTGAGTACGAATTTCCTGAAAACCTGCGCGTACGATTTCAAGTTTCTTTCACCTTTAGAAAGTTAGACAAATTATCCTGGAATTGTATAGGATATATACTTTTTAACACGGCGGAATATCTTACTCCCACGTAATAACTATTAGAAGCGAATGGAAACGAAAGTAATGCAAAGTGAGACTAATTGAAGTATTTATTGTATACCTGTTTTGTTTGTCTTATGTTACTAAATTATTATCACTTTCTGAACCTGAACGTTAGGTATTATATTATGAACTTTTAAAAAAGTTATTTTTCAACCTTTGTTTCTCAATATCCAACAATTTTTTACTTAAAAAGGTAATACCCGGGTACCCGGGTATACACGGGTATTTAAAAAAATCGTACCCGATACCCGGGTATCAAAATTGGTCGGGTATTCGAAAACCCTAATCGGAAGTCTCTTTAACAGATGTGTGTCGCCAAGTTGCATCCGTGTTCGAGTAAATAAGTCACCTGTGTGCACGCGGTCTAGACGTAGAGTCGTCCGATACCTAGAGGTCCATTTGCAGACACATCGCAGTGAACCAAAGCAAACCAAAGAGAACTCTGTCATCGCGTGGAATTTGTGGGTAAGGCATATTTTTAAAACACAGTTTAAAAAAGCAGGTTTCCGCGAAAATTGCATGTGAAAAAGTCACTTTAGCTCACTCGGCGAAGCAAACGACAAAATAAAAATTGAAATTATTCAGCCAATATTTTTTGTTATGTTTGATTATTGTAATTTAAATGCATTTTGATACCATAGGTACCGTTTATTTGACATTAGCACAGATAAACTGTGAACGCGCGTTTGAATTTCCTCACTTGTAGAGATGAAAAATGAGGGCCTATCTTAGATTGTTAAAAAAATGTTATTGACTTTGCGTAAGGTGTGGTAAGGTCCATTTATGGGAACATGCTTGATTAAATTTCACTTTAAAAAGTGCTGTCCAATTATTTACTAAGATTATAGTCATACCTACCTTAAAACACTTAAGTTTTGTTATAAGACAATCGTGCAATTCGTGCAACTTGGCTAGATTTACCGTTGAAGGGATTTTAATGCAGTTTTTAAATACTTATAGGTACACATATTGAGATAGTTTTTTAGGTAGGTAAATAAAGTGATTTACCTGGGAACTCGACGTTTTGTCTAAGTTTCATCAGTCTTCCTTCGTCATACCTACTCATATGTAGTTCAATATTTATGTTGCACCCACAAATAGGTAACAAACTAGACCTGCCACCGACACTACAAACTTTGAGGTTGGTAATCACCATGATTACCCCACAGTTGAGACGACCACAGACTAAAAATAATCATTGCAGCAATCCGGCTAGCCAAACCGCAAAGTACACAGACGCTCCAGCTTACAGCACTTATACAATTAACTAAGTGGAGGCTGGTAAGCCGAGGACCACACGTAACGTCCGTTGCTGCGATATTTTACCGCAGCGCTAACGCATGTGTGTGTCAGATGCAATTTCGAATTCATCATACTAAAACCGACGTCAAAATCACGTAACGCAGAAATTCGCGTCGAAACAGTGCAGCGCTGAAATGCAGAAACATGTGTTACGTTATTTTATCGTCGGTTTTTATAAAGTATCTGAGAGATTTTTTATGCATTTGACATATCGCATCACATCAGCAGGGTACGCCACAAGCCACGACAGCTCATCTGACTCACGCATGTTTTAGCGGTGCGGTAAAATAACGCAACAACGGACGTTATGTGTGGGTCCCGTCTAAGGACACTTGAGTTGTGTCACGCGTTTTTGTAAATACTGGTTCTCTGTACTCTGTGGTATTTTTACGAGAGGATAATTTGACCTGACTTTAGTTCGTGAGGCAGAAAAGCACCTGGATAGTCAATAAACAATTAGGTACCATTCACAGAACCACAAATGGAGGCACTGTTTGTCCATCCAAGCACAAAATAGAGACTAGGTATAAAAAAGGTTCACTCGACCTAATTCAGGATTTTCGCGACTGTAAATTGTTACATAGCTAGGGTCGCTTCTGTCAAAAACTTCAAAGTAGAAGTATATCAAATCACCCAAATCGGGAACAAGAACGTCATATAATTTTAATCCAATAAATATCTAGGACGTTCCTGGCAAGGGCAACCATCTTCTTGACCCAGCAGCACAATAACCCAACGGTTTCATATTTTTCTAACTGCAAGAAACATCTAAAAAACCAGAGAAAGTTGATCCCTAAGGGTAGGTTATTATGCTGATTGCTGAACTTTGATTCTAATAATTGTTCGAAGGGTTTCTCTTAAAATATTCCCTTGCTTTGCTATCAGCCCTAGTGAGGCAAAGTTTACTGACCTATTGCAAAAATGATTCAATTCCTACAACGCTTTTTCATCCTACCATATTTGAACTTTTTGGTGGAATTAAAGTGGTAGGTTAAGTAGAAAATGCTTTATTACTTCATGAATAACTTATTTATTTGCATTAAAATGTCTGATAGCGAAAGTGTTAAGGATTAGTTATTGGCAAAATTTTGTTTCGTATATTAATCGGAAACTAATATAGAAACAGAATTTACGATTTTGTTCCATTATTTGCCAAACATAAGTTATGACTTAATTTACAAGAGATTATCTTAAATTTTATTGATGCTTTAACAGTTATGTCGTAATTTGTTTGGAGAATGTATAATAAATAACAATAAAATATTTTTTGAAAATGCATAAGTCAAATCTCGATTTTGTCGATTCTTTCATCAACTTGGGTACGTTAAGACGCCGATCCCGGTTGCTATGCTATCCATGATTCCTCCTTAGACGGCGGTCGTTCCACAACCATGTCAGAGGCCTGCTGCTTGTTGTAGCTGGTTGTAAAACTGTGACACCAGGGTTCATCGGGTCGGTGGACGACTCGGTGTCCCAAACGAAGAGAGAGATCAACTTGATGTCTTGCTGGGAAAACGATAGCAGCGGATTCAACCGCTGGGTGGGACGTTAGATAGTCAAAAAAAGTTGCTATCAGAATTAAGAGCACTGCATAAGTAATCTTATATAGGTACTTACAACCTACTTGTATCAATCATCTTCAATCCATTGTTATTCTTTTTATTCCATTTTAGTATAGCTAGTTAGACAGGGCAGGACTGATTGCAACCGCACTAGTTACGAGGCACGCGACTTCCGCGCCTTAACCGCAATCACAGCTCAATCGATCTAATAATACTCACAGATACAAGAAATCCTCTAGAAAGATAGGTATAATAACAACAGTGAAGCCAAGAAAAACTCGTCTCAAACCAATCACTGCACTGACATAGGTCACTTGATACGCAATCTCCACTGCTGCACTCTATGGCAATCAATAGAATCGAGAATGTAGAGTTTAGAGTTTTGAAAGCTTTACATGAGGTTGAGAATTTAATGCTGTATTTTCTATAATAAATTTATTGGCGATAGGTACTGAAACGGTCGATTCGCTATGCAGCACCGAAGTGTCATCGATGTCATCGATAACTGCCACTGGACTCTTGCGGCTGCAATTTTTTTGCAGCAGTTGACTTTGCAGGCAGGGAATTTGAATTTTACTCATGTATAAACACCTTCGTTCGCAGTAGTTCCATTGAAACAAATAAGTTATCTTTGTCTTTTTCTTTGAGTTTCGTGTCCTTGTGCAGTTCAGTTGTTTACTCGTAGAGATTCCTTTGAAACATTTCTTTGTTCTGAGATCATAGTTTTACAATTCCCTTTTCTTTTCATTGATGGACGCAGTCGAGTGTGAATGACCATTGTGCAGAATGCTACTATTGGACTCTAAGGTTTACTTTGCAAATAAAACCAGTTTGATGTCCTCCTGAGGAGACAAGGACCTAAAAGCAGCGTACGTATCAGTCTACCCTATAAGAGTTCAAATTACACTGGTTTTGCATAAAAGTTATAAGAAAAAACAGTATAGACTAGTCCCTAGTGTTTGTGACTAAATTATTCAAATGCATACATCCGTGGACATTATCAAAGTTTCGCTACTTGACCAAGTCGTTAATAAAATTTTAACTATTGTCCAGAAATACTACAGATTTCGTTCATCGTTTCTGAAAATATTTAAATTTACAATTATTAAACCAAAAATTAATTTAAATTTTAGTGTTTATATACGACATCGTATTTCAATATTTTTGTAGAATATCTGGGACGCCTATGACATGTTAAAACGTTTTAAAAAGGAGCTCATCTGACCTGTCACGCAAGTAGCGGATTGTGGTGTAAGGTAATGGCATAATATTAAAAGTCAACAAGGCAAACACCTCTTAAACTTTATCGAATTTTAACCATAATTTTAACCAACCTGTTAGTCCTTGTCCGATACATCCATCAAGCAGGTCCCCGGGCGCGGGTTATCGTCGAAAGTCTAGACGCCATTTATATCCCGCCGAGACGTTCCAATTTCAAACAAATTCAAATCGTGTTCCTTTTAAATGTCATTTGTTTGTCGACTTGGCGCGTGCCCGCTAATGGAAAGCTTTACCGAATGATACTCTTAAAAAAATATGTGACTGGCACGAAAGAATTCGATAATGTAGAGTTTGGAATTTTAAAAGCTCTATGTAAGGTTGAAAATTGTGTACGATATTTTCCAAGATGAGACGTTTTTGCGAACATATCGCTTCTAACGTTATCAGCCAGTATTATTTGCTTGGAGTTCAAACGTTTCTTTTTAAACCTTTTATCGTATTTCCAGAGTGTTTCGAATTAAAACATTTATTCGCGTGTTGTGACCGAGTTTAGAGTGTTTCTCGATTAATCACAATCGAGTTTTGAATCGATTCCGTCGATATTTTATAATACCGGTTGAATAGTGTGTTGATAGTTTTCTATTATGGATTCAATCAGCATAAATTATAGTTTTAATTTGGTTGGTGATGTGCGCCGCTCGGTTTTGTTGAACGTAGAGGGTGGGAATCACATGTATGTAACGTCCGTTGCTGCGCTAATTTAGCGATGCATATCGCATGCGTTAAGAAAATGGGAATATCCACCTTATTTACACACAGAACAGACAGACGCATTCGCTAGCGCTGCTTATTGCACAAGCTGCATAACGCTATGTCGACGGATGCTTCTGTCAAACAATTGGAAATAAACTGCATTTGTATGGAAATAAGTTCGAAATAAGTACGTATTTTCCTAACGCATGCGTTACGCAACAGTAAAATATCGTAGTAACGGACGTTACGTATGAGTGAACTTTTTTTGGGTTCCCGATTCATTATTTTATGATATGGTTAGGTAAAATAAGTTTGTTAATACTTTTCTATTAGATCTACGATGATATGAAAATTATGCGGCAATCAGTGAGCATGAATGAAGTTTTACATTTATTGAAATGAATTACTTTGAAAGTCTATACGAAAACTAACCAGTATCACCAATATCTCCAGTCTAGAGATCTATAAATGTTATTTAGACAGGTAGGTACCTATCTATATTCTGATTAGTAATAGTACGATTCCGTAGGCATAGTCACGGTAGGGTTATTTTATTGCGGTTGGACATAAAAGTTAGACACAGCAAAAAGACCGACATAATAGGGTTTGTACTTGGACTAAGAAAGTTTTGGTCCTTGACAGTGAAAACGGTCAACTGTTGGACAATGGCCTCCCCCTATCGGGGGGTATCGCCACACTAACCACGCCTGGCAAGCGGATTGGCGAGTGCAGTGCAAAATGTTGAATTCACAGGGGATGCCGCTGCCTCTTCCCTGGATCCATCTCTTTGTCTCCAATTTAGCGCTGCGTTGCGTAATGAATGCGTTAAGAAAATGCAAATTTCCACCTAATTTTCATACAGACCGATGCATCCGCTTGTATCGCACAACGCTGTGTCGACGGATGCGTCTGTCAAACCATTTGACCTAAACTGCATTTGTATGGAAATAAGGTGGAAATTCGTATTGTCCTAACACATGCATTACGCAGCGCTAAAATAGTGTAGCAATAGCAATCTGTGAACAATAAATGAGCAATCTAAAGAGTGCGCATAAGGTCCCGCGGCGTGCTGTCAAAGCGTAACCAGTTGCTCCCTAGATACAGACGTCAAATGTATGAGAAGTTATAGAGGTTCAAATAGTGCTGTCACTGGCGTTTTGCTATTGACAGACAGAGAGGTTGTGTGCAGACTACTGCCAACAGTTCTAACTTTTTAGGCGCACTCTATGCAACGGACTTTATGTACCTATGTGTGATCCCCGCCTTAAATGTTGATTCATTTTTGGGATCCCGATTCATTATTTTATGATATGGTAAGATTAAGTTTGTTAATACTTTTCTATTAGATCTACGATGATATTATGAATATTATGCGGCCAATCAGTGAACATGAATGAACTTTTATTAACATTTAGGTATTGAAATGAATACCTAATTTTCTATACAGAACACGGCCAGTTTCAGTACCTACCTAGAATGTGATTTATCTAGGTACCTAAATTCTACATACATAAGTACATACATAGGTACATATATCTCGCCTATATCCTTTGCGGGGTAGGCAGTGCGTTAACTGCTGTAAGAAACGGCCACCTATACTACTGTGTACATTAACTCTCAAGTCGCATCTTACGACACCCACGGAAAAGATATGGGGTGATGCTATTCTAAGCCGGCACCATACGGCATACATTAGAGAAGCTCGTGTTGGACATACTTAAATATTATGGTTCCGTATGCAGGCATAGTCACGCACGGTTGTTCTAAACTTTTGGTCACTCGCTTACATTTCTTTCACCTTTCACTACATACCTACCTACAACACAACTAAAGTACGGCCGCTTGAAAAAGCCATATTTGACAGCTGTCATATTCTAGCTTATTCTAGCGCCCGCAATTTAAAGTCCACTACCTACAACGTTCATTTCCACGCAGCGTACCTACAATAAAGTTTAAAGTTTTCATCGTAAAATAATTGCGTAATTTTATGAAACATTAGTGAGTGCGTTCCCTTACAAAGTAATCATGTTTATGGTTTATGGCTGGTCATAAACAATTATCACAAGTCATTAGATGTGCACATTGCAAACTAGTAATTTATACCATTTTATACTCGTTGTTTGGTACTAATATCTTATTACAAGGAATAGTCTAATGTATGCCAAATTCGTGAAAGCCACCCAAATAGCACCAAAGTGCTGTATGACAGCAATAATACCTACACTGCACGAGCTGCGCAAGTTTTACTGGTATAACTTTAATTTTGGCGATACGGGGTGTAAGGGACAGCTCTACGAATACTGATATCATAAAAAAAATTACAAAACTATCCAAAAAAAAACAAGAGAAGATAAAACATTTTTGACCTCCCCTCCTAGGTATACAAAATAACGATCAGTTGACTGCATTCACTATGAATATGTTCTTATGGAAAGTTGTTCAGTTTAATAGTCTGAATACACCCCATCAGTATTCAAATAGCTGGCCCATACACCCTGTACCTATATTAATTTTATTTTAAGAGGTATGATCAACTAGTGTAAGTAACATTAGTATGGTTTTATTTCTAAAATAATCTATGTTTTCTACTTGTACCCTGACCTGAGGTTATTATATTAATGTTTCTTACCCCTAGAATTTTCAATACAGTAATTATAATATTTACAGGTAGGTCAGTATTCATAGGTACATACTTGCTTCTTAAGGCTTAGCTTTTTCAGATGTCTATAAGTGCAGTGGAAATAAGAACCGTTGAGAACCGACACTGCCTGTAATTTCCATAGGTTCATCGTTAGAAAATTTTACTGTAGCGCGAAAACCATCAAAGGTGCCGACAAATTAAAACGGCCCACAATTTGCCGATGGTATAAGTATAAACTATAAAAGATCATCATTATATAGGTACCTTTTAATTAAAGTACCGTGGGGAATAGTTGCTATACGGAAGGGAATATTGGCAATATTTGTAAATGTTCACTAAAAGTACCTTACATTTTAATAAGAGACTGCATCAGAATAATCATAGGTTTCTACACTTGTAAGTGTGTGCGCATGGTAGTTTAAAACATAAGAAACGATAGACCGGTTCGTCAAATTGAAACTAGTAGAGTTTTACTAGTCTGACAAAAGTTTGAGAGTCGTTCAGAAGACTGTGTATCACCATAGTGACAGGCTATTAGCCTCTCGATGAAAATTGCAATTCTACGACACCTACGAGAAAGATATGGGATGATGCTATTCTAAGCCAGCACCACACGGCCAAATCATTTGCTAACTGTGGTCATCTGCGTCTGCATAAGTGTCAAGTCTACTGTTTACTGATGAACCACTACCTACCTAAATTAGACATTATTAATATGTGCCTAATTGCAAATTATGATCTTAAGATTAGGAATGAATCATTTCGATTGAACGACAAACGAATTAGGTACCTACAAAAAAAAAACAATATATTTCAATCAAATTACAGAAACTTCGTCATACCATAACCAGACGAACTAATTAAAAATAAACAGGAAACTGTCGTTACATTTTCCCAAACAATGCCCATATGTTACCATTAATGATAACGAGACGTTTATGGCTCGAATCATCGGATACCAGAATCGATATACGGAAAATCGATTAATTTCTATAAATGTTAATTCGGTCGTCAAATAGTCGAGTCGCTCGTTATACTAATCAAAGTATGGCACCATAAAAATTGTACAGTTCCACAGGGCTCTAAAAACGCTATTTTTGTTTAACATATTATTTACGTAATAAATTCTTATGACAGCCGATGTGGCGCAGTGGTCAGTACTACTGCAGAAGGTTCTGGGTTCAATGCCCGTTGGGGTCATTCACAAAGTTGATATTTGACTTTGTGAATTTGTTCCCAGTCTGGTTAGGACATTGCAGGCTAAACCACCTGATTGTCAGAAAACCAAGATTATTCCTTGCTGAGGATGGGCACGTTAAGCTGTCGGTTCCGGTTGCTGTCTATGATCATTTAGACGGCGGTCGTAACCATGAAAGTTGCCTGCGACTTGCAGATGGTGGTTGAAAAACACCAAGATTTATCAGTTCGTTGGACGAAGTTACTTACAAAACTGTACCTTATAATACAGCAATGGAAAAACACAGAGAAAAGAAACAGTAGGTACAACAAAGTAACCTCAATGTTAAGTACCATTCATTTCCCATTTGATGGGAGTCGGTCAGGACTTTTTGAGGATTTGGACTATCTCTTATTTTATTTCAAGACTGATGCAGTCTTGACGACTCCTATTAACTTTTAATTTTAGCCCTATTTTACGTTAAGTAACAGCGCTATAGTACTATATGCCATATTTGACAGCTGTCAAAATCATGTTAATGCTATGACATAAGGTCTATTTTTTTGCTGACATGTTTCCTAGTATGGGTTTGACAGCTGTCAAATATGGCCTATTCGAATGACGGTACTATAATTTAAGGTACCTAAGTTATTTTTCTAATGAACAAAGTTTTCAACGAGCTTTAGAGCGCGGTGCAACAGCGCCAAAAATTTATGTTGGTATTATGTTGTAAATAATTTTACGATTGATTGGGGCCAAGTTATTGTAGCAAAATGCTATTTGGGCTATTAGGTTTGGAAGTTAATTGGAGATTATTGATGTTTATAAAACTATATTAACGAAGTAACCTGATTAGGTACCTTATAAAGCACATGTTAGTCAATCAATTAAACCTACAGGTACCAGATGTTACTACGTAGAACAAATAAATCTAACTAAATTGTTATTTCATGTATTTCTTGTTTACGTAATATTTGAAAAATAATAATCCTACCATAGGTATTTAAGGTCAGATCCTAGCTTCGCAATAACAAACTAGGTATTTCAAGGCCTATTTAGGGACTACCTACTAATTTTATTATCGAAAAACTTGGTGCACTCAAACTGAGAGGGTGCGATTTCGTTTTATACTACCCATCTGTCTATATTTATTTACTAGCTGGTGCCCGCGAACTTCGTTTCGCCAAGAGAAGTTTTTGAGCCGACAGAAGCGGCACATCATGCTAAACAAATTTTTCAATACAGACATTTTCGTATCTCTTAAGGGCGCCACACACAGGGCGCGTATGCTTGACGTGCACGTCATCACGCGCGTAGAAATGACGTTGTATCGTATGGGATTGTATGAGAGGCCTGCCTATGTATGCGTGCACGTAATCACGCGAGTAGCACGGTGTGCGGTGCCTCATACAATCCCAGACGATACAACGTCATCTCTATGCGCGTGATAACGTGCACGTCACGCATACGGGCCCGGTGTGTGGCGCCCTTTAATATTTTGCCGAGTTCATGGTGTTCCGTCACGTACCTAGGTAGACAGAGAGTACCTCCAGTGCTGATAAAGGTTCTCACTAATCATAAAATATGATCAGAACGTTTGTCTTCCACCATACCAAACATCTAAAAACATCGCTTAATTTTTGAGTGATTCATGCACAATTTTTACACATGATGGTACGTTTTCATTTTCGATGTTTGTCTCATGGTTATTATTTTATGCGTGATTTGTACGATTAGGGCATGCAAAGATAATGGTGATGACGATGATGAGGCAATAACCTGGAGAAACCCCAGACTACCGCCGATGTGAGTTTGTGTTACTTGACTTTGAAGGGGAAAGCCCACTTCGATCCCTCCTGTTTCAAAGTCTGAGCGCCTGAGTTAGGTACATCTTGATGATATAGGTAGTTGGCTACAGTACCAACACCGGTGTACTTTTATTATTTTTATGTGAAAGAGCAAATCCTAGTTGACCCATGTCGAAGGATCTTGTTTCTTTCTATTTCTTCTACTTACTTTTTTCACTTCTGTTTTTGTTTTCTTATTAAATAGTTGTGTAGGTAATAGGTATGTATACTTTTTATTTATTTAGGTACCTACCTACCAAAAGTGATAGGCCTGCAGGAGCGGCCCATCAAGCTGTACATATTTTTTTTGTAGCTGTTTCTAAGACACGCTATCGAAATGTTCTTTTGAAAACTATTGCAGGGGTACTTGACACCGACCCGTAACAGTTTTAATACATGTGCATACAGATTTCTGTACTATCGCCAGCAAATCCACCTACCCATTTAAGACACAAACTAACTGTATGCCCCGCCCTCATAACTTCGTCATTTTCAATCGATCGACATCTTTGATGTGAAGATAGATCGTGTTGCTTGACACAAATTTAGAATGTTGGGAAAAAAATGTTTTTATTTTTTGGCGTAGGTACATGTCAAAGGAGGATAAAAAAACCATCTGCTATATTAAGTAGGGTATCGTTAAATAGATCTTTAAAAATTAAGGCGAGGTTTTTTTAAAAAAAAATCACAAAAGTGATTCTGCCTCTAAGTATTTGCTTTTATGGGGAGTTTTCTCTTCCTAGAACTAAATATTTGAAAAAAAAAAATAGTTCTTAGTCTGAAGTTACCATAAAAACTATATCGGATACTGTATCCACGCAAGTTTTAAGAAAAATAAAAGTTTTTTAATTTGCGGTTCGTAAGCATACTTACCAGGGATGTGAAAAAATAATCGATTATTTTAATTATCGATTTTTCTTTGCAAAAATCGATTTTAATCGATTAATTAAAGGAGTGGAAATAATCGATTAATTAATAATCGATTATATTTTAACAATTTCCAAAATTATTGAAATCGATTTTTTTTCGCCTTTATTCTTTTACCAAACGTCTTGATTATGCATGAATTATAACACACCATACCTGATTTTCTCGGTCTTAAATTTAAGATTTCGACTTTTTTATAAAAACTAACATTTTTTTGATAAAATTAAGGTGCAAAACGAAAAAATCCATTTATATTTAATCGATTTTTTTGCGACCAGAAATAATCAATTATAAAAAAATCGATTTTTCATTACTCAAGTCACATCCCTAATACTTACTACTGCAAACAAACCAGCAACGAAATTAGGTAACTTCGTAACTCTGATATTTAACATTGACTACAAACCCTATTTGTGGGCGTGTCTGACACGCTCTTGGCTGGTTTTTTATTTTGCTTTGCTATTATGTTGGTACGTGTTCGAATCTCGACTCCAATATGGGAGTAAAAAAAAACTGCAAATATTGTAAGGGGTGAACCAGTTCAAGAAACTTTTAGTAGATATCATAAGGGCGCAAAACAACACTTCTACGGCGAGGGCGCTTTTTTGAATTCAGAGCGAAGTAAGGGATTCTAGAGTAGAATCCCCGAAGCCAAAATAGGTATATTTTGCGCCCGAGTAATTCACTCTACTTTTCATCACCCTCTATGAGAAAATAAAAGGCGCCTCATATTTTATTGCAATGTTATACTTTCACTGTCACTTGAACAAATTTTTCAAAAAGTTAAATAAAATTCTAACATACGTGTAATTTTTGGTGAAAATTACGGACTGCAATTCGCGCGTATCTTTTTTTTAGTTCTATTGGGGACGCGCGACTATGTGCCGTCACATGGGCCGTCATACAGCCTTTATTCGAACAATATTTGCGTTCTATTTCTTTGGCGCTGACTGAACATCAAGATGTTCTAAATTCAAAGTAGTTTTATTCGAATTTGTTGAGTTCTTTATTTAAAAAGTGCAAATAAAAGAACTTTGCGGCGCGTTCTTTTCGAATAGATAGGATGAAAACAACTTTCCCCAAGAAACAGGTAGGTAGTTCAAAATACGGGGTGTTAGGGACGGTGTAACGAAAACTTTGCAGGCGTGCTCAGACCATCAAACTGAACAACTTTCACTATGGAGCCAATGGTGGAAAACGAAAAAAAATTTCTGACCTCCCATACAAAATTTACGATCAGCTGACTGATTTTGAATGGGAGGTTGAAAAACTTTTTTCGTTTCCCACCATTGGCTCCATAGTAAAAGTTGTTCAGTTTGAGTTCAGGTCTGATCATGCCAGCAAAGTTTTCGTCACACCGCCCCTAACACCCTTTATAAGGAGTAAAAAAATTTACTGCAAATATTTTAAGGAGTGAACCAGTCCATGAAACTGAACAACTTTCCCCAGGGAACATAGGTCGAAATATGAAAAAATGATTTGGACCT